>OY365797.1:12644457-13933386 GCA_959347355.1 Napeogenes inachia
GTAACTTAAATACTTTTACATTTAATATAGAACAATATAGCCCTTCACAGCATGTAATTTAAATAAATATTTTCGAAGATATTACAGATTTAAAATATAGGGTCTTCGCGTTTGCGGCGGTACAGTCGGCCGGCGCACTCTGGTATGGAACCGTGCAAACCGTCTCAAAAATGGTTTTTGTGAATGTTCAATATTGAAAATATTGTTAATGCATATAAGCTAACTGAATGTTTATCATTTAAAATAGATTTTTTTTTTAAATTGGACCTGCAAGTTGATGATTAAAATAACGTCGATTGTGTAGCTCAGAAATCCTCAAGTTTACATGGTAATATTTTGATTATGTTCAATGAAAATCTGTAAGTGTGATATATGGTTAGAATGGTTCTGTCTGTTTAAGAAGTATTTAAATGGACGTTTAAGTAGAAACAAGAAAGGTATACAAATAATTATACCTAATATTGTATTCTTATTAAAAACTTTAAATAGATTTTTGACAGTGAGCGATGTCTGCCGATGTCGTAATTTTGATTGTATCACTTAAAATAAGTCATATAGAAGCCAATACAAAAAAAGGGAAGTGGGAATTGTTCTACTACGAATTTAAGGCGTGCGAAGCCGCGGGAAAAAGCTAGTATAATATAAAATATACTAATTTTAAACAAGAGAAACGTATAGTGTTAAAACAAATTAAAAGGAAAAAACAAAATAAACACCCAACTGTTTAAAATAAAAGATAGAAACACATTAAGTTTCTTGAAAATTAATTAAATACTTTCACGGGTCAACGATTGTTAGTTCGTTTGTCCCTCGTGCAAGATTGTTTTCAAACTATTATTTAAAATACATAGAATTGCGTAGTCTCTTTGAATCCTGGATAAATTCTTTAATTGTATTGTGTTTTAGAGAGTTAATAACAGCCCTAATAATTCTGAAGATCAGGCTTTTGACAGATAAATGACTTGCTTCTTCTGACAGCGCGTTATGGCTCAATGATAGCTACTTGAACAGTTTCGATTTGATGCTCGACCAATCATCGATATAAAAAATAATGCTCAAAAAGCTTTGTGTATGTGTCAATGTACTAATTCTACGCAGAATTTCTGAATTCATTACGATATATACATATATATTATTATACTTAAATAATATTTTTTTGTGAATTCAATTATCCATACAAAAATATGTAACATTAATAATTAATAAAGTTACTGTTATTACATTCCTTAACCATTATATTTCCAGAAATTATAATTGTGAAAATGTATAAATTTTCCTCAACATAAACATTTCATAATAAGGGAAGCTGTGGCTGCGACGAGTCGAAAGGAAAATGTTCTTTGAAACAACTTCCTTATTGTCGACGAGAACTTCAATATACAAAATACAATATAAGATAAATATTTTTTTTGGTTTTATTTTAATTGCTATATTTGTTCTGTTCAATGTTTGTACTAACTTGTTTCTTGGTTGATTCCAAAATATTTATTTATTCTGATATCATTAGTTAATTGTATTGTATCAGGTGGCTTCTTATACCTAGGAGCCTGTAAATGTTATAAGAAGTGTAACTTTTCTATCTAAGATATTGGTTTAAACCTACTCAGTTTTGGAAGAGTACTTTTCTTTTGATTTATAGAATATATTAGTTTAACTCGCCACGCTTAACTACGGATTGACGGACAACATAATTAGTAGTATAGATTTCAACATTCAAATTACCTTAAAATGAACCCCTTCCTAGACCAATTAATTCAACCCTGAACCCTCCAATGCAAGAGAAAGCATAACTTATATGTTGGGTCCAATTTTAAATTATCAAATAATATATTTTCACGCCGTCTGACATTATAAAACCAAATACGAAACGAGCGTTTTAAAATTCTTGGTGTGTTCTCGCACGTTGTAAACTCCATTGATAACCTACAAACTTCTGCAGCGCGTTCCGTTACTTGACAGCGGAATTTATTTGATCGAGATTTCTTCTACTTTTAGTAATAAAGTTATCGCAGTTATACTTCTTTTATTAACTGGAGTTATCTGAAACTAAACAATAAATGATTTTATTCTTTGAAATTATTTATTATTTTTATTAATCGTTGATTTAATTTAAAACTTATAGCAAGATATTGCTTTCTATTCGAGCGCGAGGAAATCGAGTTATGTATGATCGATTCAATCAATTTCGTAAGCGTATTATGTATCGAGACCCGAGATCAAACGAAGCTGGTCCATCGTTATTATTGTAACTGGATATGAGATGTAACAGCGAGCCTAATGAGAGCTTCTTGTACAGTCTCGTCAAGTGAATAATGAAATAAAGAAACAGTATGAATTATAATCTTATTACTATATGACATCCAAAGATATAATATTCATTTATTCAAGTAGTTACAAAGTGGTATTACAGCTATGACTATCCCAGAATTCTGAGATTGTTTAACATAAAAACTAGTTTAAGATAAAAATGTAAATTCTATAACTGCCCCTTATTATAAGAACCACATTTGAAGGCATATAATGTAACAGTCCAAGTCAGGTGATAATATAAATGGTGAGTCATATTCGCTTGTTATTGGTGCAGTCCAGACACCTCAAATAATAAATTACTCCGCACTCTACTGACTGCATTACATTTCGAGCTACCGGCTCTCGGAATGGGAGAAGGAAATAATAAAACATTAAGGGAATTAATTTGTATGATGAATAATTATAATGTACCGATTATAATTTGATGAGTAAAAAAACTGCATATCAGAATCTTATTATACGTCCTGTCCTAACTAGTCTTTCCATATCGTAACAAAGAAAAAAAAAATTTTTTAATTGCAACAAATAATATTTATTACTTTTACAGTGTGTTAGTTTAATACATAAATTTAAAACAATTTAAAATATAATAAGCTTATTCGAAGTAGTGTCCATTAGCTGCAATACAGTCCTTTACACGTTAGGGCCAGTTATCTACAGAGCCGAATACCTTTTTCCCAAAGATATGGCTGAGTCACTCCTTCATAGCCAACACCCCACTAAACCATCATTGAAGTCGTATAATGTCCACGTTGCACTCTGTCGACCAATTGGGAAGCTTTCTTAGAGCTTGGAGCATAAATACGGTTATTTTGTTTTTTAAAATGTTGCTCAGTTGTAAAAAAATTCTCATTTGTAAACAAAATTTTTCTGTGACCTTCCTTTGCGTACCGCTGCAGTAGTTGTTTCTATTTTACCATCCTATTCATCTTTAATTTATCAGTTAAGAAATGACCAGTGCGTTTTTTATAGGCTGCAAGTCCTAATTCATCTCTTAAAATACGCGACATGGTTTTAGGTGCTATCTTCATTACCCGAGAAAAAATCTTTTGCTTTCGGACAGGATATCTTCGAATTCTTTCCTTTACGGCTTTGACCAACTTTTTCATACGAACATTACGTGGACGGCCAGATCTGTCACAAACAGAGGAAGTCTCACTGTATCTATTAATAGCCCGGTATACAAACATTTATCTAATACCAAGGGTATGGAGAGTTTTAAAAATTGCATTTGGGTCCATACCTAATTTGTGTAATGCAATCAAAGCGATTTTGTCCTCTTTATCACCCCACTCCATTTTAATATCGCAAAATATTGTACAATGTATTGGCGCCAAAATGGGAAAACACAATAAACAATCGGATAAAAATGACAAATTCCAAATTCAAATGTATTATTTTTAATTTTTAATTGTAACAGTATTTATGGCCAGACTAAGTATATAATATGTCGCATCATATTGACGGTTGTTTGTTCATCTTCTACTACATAGTCCACACTGACGGGACTCTAACCATAATGTGTGGAATAATTTATTATTTGAACGTGTATTCGTAAAGGATAAAACAATTCAATTCCAGTGGGTGAGAGATTTATAAACTCTATGAACTGATGTAAATGATTCGGAGAATTGGATTGTAAAAGAAACTTTTTGACTTATTTACTTACAAGTTTGAATTTAATTTTTTTATTTTTATTTATTTTTTATTTTATTTATTTATGTACCATTAAATTAAAAATACAAAAAAAGAAGAAAATTACAAAGTACAAAGGATTGCTTATCTCTTTTAGAGATCTCTTCCAGTCACCCTTTTGTGTGAAACTTTATATTTATGAATCAAAAATTAGTAACCTTTAAAATGTCTAAAATATATGAATTGAAAAGCTTTAAAATATATAACATGAAACGGTATTAATTATCTCCAACAATTCATGTAAAAGTTAAATGTTGTTACAATAGTATAGTTACGCAATAAGTAACAATAGTAAGTACAGTACGGAATACGTTCTAGTATATACGACTAGCTTATCAATTGAATTTACTACGTCAGGTACCAGATTTAGATGCGTTTTTATTTAGTTTTGCAATGTTAGATTTTTTTATACATATATTATTATTTTTTAATTATCTGTATTGAAATTGTCTGATTTATCTTTGAAAAGTTTTATAGAGATTTAATATAAACCATCCTACTGACTAAGCTACAGAATTGTTTATTTGTTTTGTAGTACAGAGTGAAATGTAAACTTAATCGAGATACTTCTTGTCTTTATTGGTAAGTACATTATGTTTCTATTTTCCTATAATTGTGATTCTTGACGTCAGGTTTTGTCCTACTGACTATTTATTGGATTACGTACATCTATCTAAATTAATTAATTCATTCTAGTTTCATTTATAAATAAATAAATTGTAGTTTAATAGTGGAATGTAGATAATAACATAATATTTGTCCATAAAATGTTGTCTTAATTTTCTTAAAAGAAACGTAAGTGTTGTTATCTCCGTCTCGATGAAGACTTTTTAAAATAGAATAGCTATGACGGCTCTGTTATTTAACAGAAAAATCTAGGGTAAAGAAAAAACTAATCATTTGTACCATCCTTCTAGACTCACTGTTTGATATTTCTCCAAAGATTAAAAATCAACTTGACCTCATAAGACGTTTATATAATAATGTTTTGGTAACTTCTAAATAATAATATTTTGTTAACTTCTAAACCCTCCAAAAAACCGAATCACCTCACAGAAGAAAATATACATAATAACGTACAATGTAAAATCACTCTCCACTCTCCTTATATGAATGTCTAATCGAACTAAGCAAATTTCTGGAAGACATTAAATACGATGTCATAGGGCTGTCAGAAAAAAAACTCTTTGGTTAAAAAAAATAAGAATACGAAGACTTCATACTATGCTACTGTGGTCCAACAGCCGGATTGTACGGTGTAGGATTTTTAAAAAATAAACACCACATAATATCGCTTTATTAGAGTTTTAGACAGAGTAGCTTTATTAAATATATGTATATAAATAAATATATTTAAATAAATATGTGTTAAGGGTGTTAGACAACGGTACAAATACATAGGAATACATGTTATAAATACTGAGTATATATTTAATAATCGACCAAACCCAGAAATACATACATTTATGCTCATCACATATATGCCTGTCCCTGTCGGGAATCGAACCCGAGCCACTTTAAGCCGCAATACGTTAGGCGTCTGCGCTAACCACTCGGCCAACGGGGCGGTAGGCAAGAAATAAAAGGCTTTTACTTATTTAACTTCTAAATGATATTTAATATAGTGTATACAATAGCTTTATTATTATATATGTTTACATATATCTAGCTATACATTTTCAAAATAAAATGAGTGTATTTGTATTAAGTGTATGTATTAAAAATTTGTAAGTGTAAGCTATTGTAATAAAAATAGATTTATAAGTGTAATTTTATAATAAGTTTCTTTATATAATAAACAGAGTTCGCATTAATAACTAATATCTCCAAAACTCACTTTAAGGAATTAATTGAGTAAAAATACCTTCTTGGCATCCTTCTTGTGTAGTTTAATAATTCTATTTTTATAAATATATATAAATAGTAAGATAAGATAGAAGATACATTTATGAAGGCGGTAGATTAGATTTCAGAGCGACCGGAATAATCGCCGGAATAATTGCCAGTAAGAGTCTGGTTCGTGTTGCTGAATGTTTAAATATAAATATATATGTAATAAAATATGTAAATAAAAGGTTTATTGGTACAAATTCCTAGGTAATGCAATTTTTACCGAAAACAATTTTATTATTCCCCGAAGCCAAATACTCATTCAATCACTACCAAAATGGCCACAAAATCCTATAAATTGCGATGTTAACCCTTAACATTTACATGCTCCTAAATTTGGAATAAAAAGAACGAATAAAAGTGTGAATGAAGAAAACTCCAATACTTAATATGCGTTATTATTAACACCTACTAAAGAAATATTAACTTGTGTATAAACAAAGTTACAATTGATCTTAAATTATTTTTTTTACGTGATTTTCTTAATTACTATACGTCATATTCTAAATGTAAATTATAATTATGTTATGTTAATATGATAATTAAAAAGAAAATTATGTTCCTGGTATAGGATGAAAAAAGTAAAAAAGTAGTACCTACTTAAAACTCGGATATAAATCTCTCTTTTCATTTACTTTGTTTATATAAAGTCGGGATATAATGAATCCTTCTTGTTATTATTATTGTTATGTAGAATAAGTAGAATATTTATAAATCAAAATTGAAACTTCAGGGATTTACTGACATAAAAGTCGGAATAACAAGAAAGTAGGAAAATCAATAACAAAACAAGTAGAGAACAACATTGACAACTGGTTCATCAATAAATTAAATATTTTATAATATATTGATGAACAAGTTTTGGATACATTTTTAAAGTTGAAACTGTTATAGTATTTATTAAAAAACATCCAAAATGAAATATATTTCATATAAATTTAATAATATATTGAAAAAGGCGAACACGTAAATGTAGGTCAAGCACACTATATCATACTTATTCTACAAAAAAGAGCCAAGGTAATAAGCTTACGAGAGCAACCGGAATTTCATATACCTTAAATATAAATACTGGAATAAAGAAACATATATACATGCTGTTTAATATGTATAGTCATTTAAATCAATATTTCGCAGTTTTATACATGCGAATAGGCTACAATTATTAATTCGACGGGCTTTGTATTTGTACTACACTTGCTTGCTTGTCGTAAAACAGTAGCCTTTAAATACTGCTTAGCCATTTCGACATAGAGGTCTATAAAATGCTGGTCAGACCACATATGCGATACTATTCTCAGGTCTGGTAAAAACACTGAGTATCTTTCTTAAACGAATCAATAAGATTTAAATATGTGATATAAAAACAAAATTCCTCTCTAAAGTTTAAGCCCGCTTACGATGAACAAGGCATTTTGTGACTCTTCTAGTATTACTAATACCATTGTAGTCACTAATCACCCCTTGCCCGAGGCCCTCATTTGACATTTGCCTTATAGCACTAAGTATTAGTACTAGTGTTAGGTATGGTGCTTTTAATAAATGCGCAAGTAATATTGTCCTAATATTGACTAACATAGTTAAAATACGCCGCTTCTGATTGCAGATAAATAGGAATGAAATTTAAGTAAGTTTTCCGAAAACAACTCCCTCAAGCGTGTATAACTCGAACCGCGATATTTGTTCAACCAAATCCGTATCGCATGCCTCGTGTTTACGGTCTGCTCGTGAATGCTTTATTGAATTTACATTTTTAAGGAATACATTTTCAAAGCATTCTCAGATGGATGCCTAGAAAATTACCGGTTAAACATTAATGTTGATACTTTGGATAAAAATTAAATTAAAAATTTTAAATCCTCCGATACAAAAAGACCTATAAAAAGAATAAAAATAATATTATTTTGTACTTGTTGAAGTTGATGCGTCGGTGGACAAGTAAGATACCAAGGCTAATAAAGAAATAACAATATCGAATCGTAGTCTAAGTCCTCAATGATTAACTTCGTAAAATAGACACCATCGTCAACGTACGTACATCAGACTTCAAAAAGTACATAATAATATTATTTTTATTAATATTATTTTAGAGGTCTTTTTGTATAGGGGGTTTTTAACATTTTTAATTTATTTTCTGCTTTTTAAAGTTATGTTATTGGTTTCTTTATTGTACTAAATGACCGACGGACACACAAATTTTCAATTGTTGAAATACTTCAATCTATCCTAATATTATAAAAAGTAAAGATTTCTTTAAATTGAATAGCCTCCAAAACTACTGGACCGATTTAAAAAATATTTTACCTTTAGAATCCTACATTATCCCTCTGATATATCCGCTTGAAAATTTCGACAACGTAATAAATTATAAATGTATTAAGTAACATGATTTAAGACTTTCTCATATATGTATATTAATAGATATAAACATCTAGAGTAAAAATGATTTACAATCATTAATAACACTATGATGATGGAATTTATATTATCACTAGCGGTTTCCCGTGACTCTTAATGACATAAAATAGATATAAATATATTTTTTACAGTCTACGTGGACGCAGTCACGGGCAACAGCTATCCCTAATAATGTACCGTACCTGAATAAGTAAGTGTAAAAATCTTTTGGTCTTCATAACAAGGCTCTTTTTCCTATATAGTGCGGGTGAAGACGCTGGGAACAGCTAGTATTGCATAGGAACCTTTCCCCTGCACGAATAAAACGTAAATATCTTGAAGACGACTGTTTCTATTTCGACCAAATATGGATAAGAACCATCTCGACAAAAATAGCTTAAAAAAAACCGCATTCAAATCAATCCACGCGTTTGGCCGCTACATTGCCACCGACAGACACGCAGATACACAGATCGACAGGTCAAACTTATAACATCCCTTTTTTTAGTCGGGGATTAAAAATTACTAAATAATATGAAGATGGACCAAACTAAAGCCGTAGATTAAGTTTTGGGCTTTTTCTTCCTCTTTCATATAAATACAATTTTGTTTATATAACATACTAGCTGAACATAATCAACCATTTAAGACGACCACGTTAGACCACATAATTTCGCTGACGTGCCGGAGTTTGTGTTTGTCTCCGTCACCTTGAAGACCCCACTTTTTCTTCTCTAAGGGTTTTAGTAGACACAGGAAACGTAAAAATCCTGTATTCCTGTGTCTACCGCTCCCACAGAGGTGACCAGGAGACAACTTGGTAATTTAAGTATCTCGGTGAGGCTGCTGATATGGCTCTGCATCAGTACCCTTCAGCGCAGCTCGCTTTCTGGGGGAATTTAATGCCTGTCATCAGGACTGGCTGTTCCCGTACCAGAAGACCGACCATGCTGGAAGGGAAGAGCGGAACTTTGCGTTGTCCCTGGATCTCTTTCAGCTGGTGAGGCAAGTGACAAGGGTACCAGATGTGGTAGGCCATACAGCAAATTGCCTGGACCTTTTGCTGACAACTGATCTGGATAGGTATCGGGTAGAGGTCACCTCCCCTTTGGGAACCTCCGATCACTGTCTGGCAAAATCTGTATGTACATATTCTCCACCAGCTCTCGAACCACATGGTGTTAGGTGAGTATGGTACTTGTATTTACAAGTCAGCAGATGGGGTACTACTAGCTACTTATATTATACAAAACACAGATCCGGTCGTGTGTTGAGTATTGTGGTCATATATTTGCTGGTGCCGCAAAGACTCATCTTGCGGTTCTGGACTCAATTGAGAGGCGAACAAAGAGTCTTATTGGCGACCCAATTGGTTGACGCCAACCTCCACAGCCATAAACAGAATTGCTAGCCTCTCAGTATTCTATAGGTTACATTTTGGTGAGTGTGCACAGGAATTACACGAGTTAATTCCCCCGTCCCCCTTCCATTACAAGACGTTCCGACGCACGGCAGGTATCCATCCCTACGTTGTGGACATTCCCTCTGTCCGAACAAAGCGTTTTGCTTTGTCTTTTTTAATTCGTACAGCGAAGGATTGGAACATTCGGTATTTCCGGCCAAATACAACCTTCAAGAGTGAATAGGTTGCTACGTTAATGCGCCTTATCAGCTATGACTACCTCTCCACTCTCCATCAGGTGGAATATAGTTAAGCATTGCCCTAGATTATAAAAAAAAAGTTGTGTGAAATAAATAGTATACCTTGGATAGAATTATAATTATTCAATTCAATATCTGCAACAACAGCGCGAATCAACAGAGTGTACATTCTGACTATGCTGGGTAACTTAGAAAGCACTTGAGGTAAATGACCAATTAACTAATTGATAGATACCTATATCTCGTCTTTCCGTGAACAAAAATGCTGGAAGGTATTTAAAATGTCGGGTTAAAATTAAAATTGAACGCGAGTTAAAAGGTTTTATTAATACTATTACTGCTGAATTTTTCATGAAAAATCTTTTTTAAATGTTAAATCTCTTTTCACTACACTATATAATACAATATAAATACTTTGAGTGAATCGATATTTGTTCTTTTTTTACTCTAGTTTAAACAAATAACGTCCGCTCCTAAAAATATATATTATCTTTATCTGAATATATAGAAATAAAAAAACTAAATACATATATTACATACAATGTGCATTTTAAAATGCACAAAGAACAACTTGAAAATGGTTTTATAAAAGTAATTTTTTACTTAAATCTCAAAGGCCCAAGTCACTCTAATTATATTTCACCTTACTTTTTAGGAACGACCTCATAATTCAGTTGTTCAGCGAATTGCGTCCCACTTATACGACTGCTTAGATTTAATATTTGAACACAGACCCGAATTAGTGTTCATTACAATTGTTTGTGTGTAAAGTAAATGTTTTAATAAAGAAAAATTAAATAATATAAGCACATCTAAATTCCTGGTTTATTTCACATCGTAAATTCTTTTGTTAAGCTTCAAACTACTACAGCACTCCCTTTAATCGGATAGCGGAATTTGTATAATAGAAATTCTTTTAAAATTATAATAAATTCATGATAATATAATATATATTTGAGGATTGCTTGTTATCTTTCATGTACATCATTGTATAGGTTATTTTTTATTTTTTAACTTTGTTTGTTTTTTCCAAAATATAGGCAAAATAATATCCTGAGATATTCGAAGCCTATGAAACATCATTACAATAATTATAGGTATTCACTATTATACAATAACGAAATCAAATCTACATTATCATTAATAATAATTATATTTAGGTATATAATCATTAATAAATCCAACAGTTGTTCGTCGTACTCGAACCACAGTTCGAGAAAGATTGAAGCCTTACTCCTATAGTTCTTATCAAGCCGTCGCATCCCAATTACTCAAAAACATTACCTTGTGTCTAATGAAAAGTCAATAAGCTAAGATGTTAATGTCATATTCTCAGTCACTTACAGGAATATGGATCAACAAGAGACACATGGATATGAAGATTTGAAGTCCTATATTATTTTGCTTGGACAAAGAATGCAATTCTTTACTTATTTAATAAATATAAAAAGAAATAAGCATTTGGTGATATTCACAAAAAAAAATCAAACAAATAACATAGTAGGCTATCGGACCCTAAAGCGAAAGATAGCCAGTATTAAGAAGTTTGTCAGCAACTTTATTGGGATAGACAAAATAAAGATAAATAGTTCATCCAATATATGTTATATATATTAGGCAAGCAGTAGATAAAACGGACATTGAGAACGGCCAGTAAAACAAATGCTATTTACATTTGCTATATACTAAAACAGAAGTGTATTTAATGGACGCAGACCCATAAATGATATATTCGTGGCATAAAAAGCTAGTTAATATGAACATTGCTAAAATATTTTCAACCTACCAAACCAACTTACCTACCTACCAAACCAAAAGCTTAAATAATAATGTCTTCATAACTTATGAACTTTATTTGTAAAACAAAAAGGGGAATCCTTTTAACACTGTATAAAAATAAAATACTTTCCGCAACAAATTCGATTGTTTCTGATCCAGCAAAAGATTCCGTTCAAATAATCAATTATTCAAAATTATGGATCCAATTCCATCACACGATGAAGTGGATCGGGTTTCACCATAAGAGTCATTAAATGTAAAAAACATTATTTTATTTTGTGTAGCGGCTGTTTTTCAAGCGTCTTTGTGATTTATTATTATTATAATGGTTATTATACATAAAATAGTCTAAATGCATAAAATTAAAAAAAAAAATTTGGTGGTATTTTATGTTATACTTTTTTCTCTTTGTTATAATTGTAATAAGTTTGAATTTAAACATCTATTTACTTACAGACTATTAATATACACTCAACTTATAAAAATAAAATATGGTTAATTATTTCATAATGTTATAAATAATAAATTTATTAATAAAAATGACGCACTAACAAATAGGAAAATATCATTATAAGGGAATATTATAACTATTGTTTGTGGTAGCAAAATAGACTCGTCTATTTTGCTATTTTATTAATTAATAATCAATTCCATTTCTAAATTCAAGATAATAATAGCTGATATTAATAGCACTGTAAATATTACCGGTAATAGACACTTCATAATTAACTATTCCGCTGTCTTCCGCCTGCACAGTGATGTTATGATCACATTATTTAGGAATTTTAGGATCGAACTTTGAATATTAAATGTTACTTGCTGCTTCAGTATTTTATCCACACTAATTATACATACATTACAAATATCAATTTCACTTGTGAAATAAACGACTTGTAGCCGAATAATATTATATAAATTTCATTAAAATATTCAGATTAAACACTACTACTTGTAAGTATATTTTTGGAGTAGACAGATTGAAGGTAAATATTATTATTTAAAAAGCATTAAATAATTGCAGTACCATATATTTCGGGCTGCGTGAGGCTACTACATAGATGTAGTAGCATAATTGACACTGATAAAGTGCACAGATGCATAGAAATAATGAGGGTTGCAATTTAGCAAGTAGATTCGATAACGGGAGTATCCCAGGGTACGTCTATGATTACTTTTATGGTTTAGAACAAGAGACCAATGTATTAATAGACAACGTAGGAGTAGGACTCTTGGTTTCTGATTATGTGCGCTTTTCTTACTCGACTGTTGAAACTGAGGCATGAAAGATGTTGGGGCGCACGGTGTATATGTAAGGCATGTATTTATATTGTCTGGTGTCTGTATCTAATTATCGTAACGCACGAACTAGTTTTGTTATTAATATCTGTTTAACACTCTCAAAAAAATATTGTATTGTTACGTAACTTAATGTATCTATCCTTCTGTATATTATTAAACACATTTTAAATAAGGATATATGCCTAAAAACCAGGGATAAAAAAAAATAAGCTAAAACAGGGCAAGCAATGTTAATTTAAGATTTCATGATTTTCAATTAATCAATAGATTTTAAGGCGTGGGAGAATACATGATGTTCGTTAAATGAGATTGTATCATATTTCAGAGTTCAAAGTTAGATAAATGTATTTATTGTTAAACTTGTATTTTGCACATATTGTGTTTCTTTGTGACATACTAGTCGCGTGTGTGTGTGTGTGCATTGTGTATTGGAGACTGCGAGCGTCATATAATTAGTGCGGCGGCGGTAGCATATAATTAGCATAGAATAGTGAAAACTGTAGCATACTGCTATGAGTGCTATGACAGGCATCTTATCTTCCAGACATATAATCATGCGATTCTCAAAGTCCTTCTAATAAATATACTTTTGAGACAAAAAAAAGATGCTCAACATTAATTCTCTAAAACCGTTAATTTTAAATAAATATAATAAATAATTCTAAATTCTCTAAAATAAAACCGTTCTCGAAAATAGATTAAAAAAATATATATTTTGAGCTTTAGGGTTGTTCCATAAGCTCTTTATTGCTCGTTATATTACCATCGCAAACCCAGGAGTTTTAGAACACGAATAAAAAGTTTCATCAAAATTGGTCGAGAAATAGGATTTCTACACGAGTGCATACGTAACCCTTACTTTAAAAGATTTTTCACCTAGTTTCGAAGCAATTGCCTTCGCTCGCTTAGTCAATAAGTATCACATCAGACACTTTCGATCCAGATACTCGATCTAGATACTCTATCTATAATCTAATATACCTTTTAGATACTCGGGGAGTTACGGAAGACGAAATAATTTGAGCACAAGACACGTAAATATTTGACATACATTTATGTTACTATGTGTAAATCAGCAACTTACAACTAAACACGACTAGGGTGGCGACCCTAGTCGTGTTTAGTTGTAAGTGGAAACAGTCACACAATAGACCATTCAAAATTTATAGTTTCCAATAAGATCCATTTCAAAAAAAAATAAATATTGTCGTCTAGTAAAAAAATACTTACATCGAAAGCAGCATAGTTCATGACGATTAGATTAAACCAATTTCCAGGCCAATAGAATAGCGCATTAACCCTTGGCATTACATTAGACGCTCATAAGTTCGGGATTAAAAAGGGACGATGGTACGTAAGAAACCTTGTGAAGGTCTCAGTAACCCCCTGCAATTATTATCTGTTTTCATATGCCTATAAGAAAACATTACATCTTGTCATGTAATAAAATAAGACAATCTATTAACAGATCTTAAAGAAATATGGAATGAAAAATACATCGATACGGATAAGCATACGAACCCATAGGTCGCAGGTTCGAATATCTGCCCGTATGGTTTTGTTTTTAATTGTAAATTTATTTTAAAATTTAAATAAAAAATTAATTGTCTATAGTTTATTGATATTTAAAAAATATATAGTGACAAATACTTTGATATTAGTACTAGTAACCCAGTCCGCTTCGTGGAGCCTAATTTAAAGATATATTAATTCGAAACACATAATAAAAAATACATTAAATAATATGAAACCACTAAAATAATAATAATGATTCATCCTGAATTTCATTTTCTTCTACACTTTTCTCTTTAACAGATTCATGGCGTTATAACTGATCTTAAATACTTTAATGTAAAATTAGTAGCATATGAGTAGTAAAAACTATTACTGATAATTAAAAGATTCTCTGAAAATTTCGTTGAAATCGGTCCGGCCGTTTCGGAGTCTATGAAGAAAATACTTTATCTTTTATATACTACTTCTATGATATATGTAAAAATATCATTAGTGAAAAAAAATCTAATGAAAAACAGTTAGTTATGTGCACTAAGTCCATTTGAACATTGTGTGATTAAGACCTGCACCATTTCTGAAGACGATACTACATCCTCCTACATCGGTTCCCCAATACTAAGAGTCATGATTAGGCAGCCCGCATGGAATCTGGATTGCTGGGACAAATACCGAAAAAATAACGTTTGTACATTCAGATAAACAATAAAATAAATATCATGTCTATACAATGTGTATGGTGAAGCTACAGTTGGACAGTAAGTTTGTTATGGAATAATTCTGTTTGTGTGATTAACGATTTGAAATGGTGTAGTCAGCCTTATTTAAATTTTATTTAAATATATAATGAAAAATTATCAACAGCCAACGCTTAGTCGTGTGAATTTTATTATACTGAAAACTAACTAACCATCTTCAGACTTCAAGTATTATTTTGTAGTGAGTAAATTAAATAGTATTGCTGTTTCATAGATACAATGGTTTCGTTGTGAAGACTTCTTCAAAAAATATAAGCGTATTTCTAGAGAAAATGATTACTTAGTATATTAGATAAATATTTTTTAATCTTGTACAAAATTGTTAGTAAACTTATTAGAAATAATTTCCAAATATCCTACAACACCAATAATCTGTGTTTCAGCTTCCATATATACATTTACTATACTATACGTTTACCGTAAATTATACATTTTTTATGATAAAAGTAGAACCAATTGCACTGCCCTACATTTATACCCTCAGCGTTACATCTACACGCTCATAAGTCCCGGTTAAAAAAGGGACAATTGAATTTAACAAACCGGGTGTGAAGGTCGTTCTGAACCCTAAAAAATATTATCCTGGTATGTAATACTTTTATATATTGTTCGCCTTTCTAACGTTTTCCTGGTAGCTGTAAAGATATAAATTGAAAATCATCTGAACATTTTTGTTAAGCTTTTTTTTTTATAAAAAAGCGAATTTAATAAAGAGTTTAGAAATAATTTTCTATTAATTATTATGTTATCTACTAACGACTATCTGCGTTCAGAACTTCTGTTTGAAGTTCCGAAGGAAACATCATTATCAGTCATATAAAATATATTTTTGTAGAAAAGACTTCAAATATATTTATTAAAAGGTATTTGATTATATATTATATCTATATTATAAATACGACTCGCATTTCTCAAATTATCAGTAAATTGAGATCCTCTTCACAATAACAAGGAAGTTGTTTCAAAGAACATCGTCCATTTAAGCCTCTATTTATACCACAGTTCCGCTCTCTCATGAAATAAAGATGTTCTAGCAAATGTATTCATTTAAATATTTGTAATTGTACTAAAAATATATATATTTTTTCCCCGTTTGTATAAAATGGCCGATATAGATATATCTTAGGTATAGGCTATAAATTTCCGGCTCATAACAATATTATACATTTTTTTTAAACGAAATTATTATACAACATAATTAAAAACCAAATTAATTGATTAGTAAAATATTGTATAAGCTGTTTGTGAAAATATACTACAATGTATATATATTATAAACTCTAGTTCAATGTTAGTAACCGCTCTTCCGTTAAGACATAGCCTTTCTTTCCTTTGTATTTTTTTAACCACCAAATTACATTATCACAGGTCAGCAAAAAAAAAATTAAAACTGTTGGCACATACAAAAGTACCTAACTCAGAGAATGTTAATATTTATTTTGTGATGCAAAACTATTTGAAAAGTTATTTTTTCCAAATATTGTTTAGTCTGAACAAACATTTTGAAGCATTTAAATCCGATTTGAGTATCTGAATGTCAATAGATCAAGAACGATGTGTTTCTAGACACGTTTTGTTCCCATTTCTCTTTATACCTTTTGATGTTTGTTGAAAAATCCAATCCGGAAGCTGTACGTTGAAATTCTTAGAAGAACACGTACCGTCTACCGTATGTTAAGTTAAGCATGGTTCAATAAACTTACCAAAAGTGTTCTATCGAAGTACAATATTACTTAATACATATATTTTTTAACTTTAATACTTTATATTCAATATCACTTGTGTACGTAGCATGGATGTGTAAGGAGGGTCTGTTTTGATAACGTAGTTTTCAGAATAAGTCTTGTATATATTCTATGAAGTATATAATATAATATGAAAGGCATAGTATTGAATATATTATATGTAATTAATAAGAGAAGATAACCTGAAACCGTACAAATGTTATCAAAGTTTTTTGATATAACTAACATAGAGAAAAATACTTTTACAATTTTATTTCTGTAATAATTATATTTTTTATAATTTTATTTTGTTTATAAGCTGCTTTCTATTTTATCTACTTATATCTGAGTGCTGTGTTGTCCAACTATTTTTATTTTTAATTCTACATTAAAAACAAAAAGACAAACATTTTAAAAACGATTGTTTTGAGTTTTGTATGATACAAACTAATACTAATTACGTATTCACAAATTTGTTACAAAAGTATTAAATTAGGTTCTTATATACGTAGATAAGTTTCCTCTTTAATATAAGTATAATTGATCAAAACAATGTGTCAAGTAATCTTGTAGTAGTTGACTCTGCATCGTAAGACAACTACTGCTATATATAAACTTACTATGACACAAACTTATTAGATGTGGTATTATTTGGCACCGACTACGCTAGAGTTGTTCTAAGTTTCTATGTATTAATAATTATTGCAATAAATTTAATTTCAATAAACAGTTATCCAAGATGTTTATCACCTTTAATACTTCTTTAATAAAATATGTATATTTTAAAATAGATTATTATTATGGATAATAATAACTGCAACATACGACACATTAGAAATGATAAAACATTTTAGATGTTTTTTTAAGAGTGTATTGCAAACAATCATTTAGCAGTCAGTTCTGTATCAAGACTGCTCACTACCCACTCTATTCACTTCACCAACTAAACATTAATTTACGAATATTGGACGTGTTTAAGATATTCAAATATCTTTTTTTACAGAATATATTATTTGAATATTAGTACGACATGGATTTTATGTATGTATGTTTTGAATAAATATTTATATACACTATTATTTTTACAATATCTCTAGTGATAATAATATTTAACACGTCATTATTATTTTTTTTATGAATAAATTTAATTATTTTGATATAGTTTTCCGACTACGATTTGATAAATAGAATGGTCATAATAAAAACGATAATATTTGAGACTACTTAAAGAGTTTCATATACAGCTATATAATAGTATATTTTGACCAAAAGCCACAAGAGCTACCGCATCCAAATCTACTTATCCTTGACGAGGGCCAGGCAAGTTGGTTAAGTGAATAGTTGTCTCGCTAAGTCCGTAAGTAAACCGGGCCGCGACACCAACTTCCACGACACTTGGTCTATTATATGAAACGACATTTGAGAACGAATATAAACACTTAGGTGCTATTAAAATTATATCTTAAATACATTTTACAAAATTATTTTTTTAAATTTTAATAAAATTCAGAATTAATCGTAGGTTAATGTAGAATTTTAGATTGGAAAACTTATAATTATAATTATAATTTAAAATATTGATTATACTTGTTGAAAGTCATTATAAAGCTAGTTTTGTACATCATTTAAGTATGTTTACTTTCCAACTGGTGATTACGATTTCATCTGGTTTTTGTGAAAAGGAAACAATTATGTAGTATCGATGTATAGTATATAATTCTAAAAGAGATGCTTTTATTTAAATTTATAAATAATACTTGTAACATCTTTTCGATATATGCGCTACCAAGATTTCGATTAAAAAAAACCAGCGATAGTCGACTCTCATAGCAGATTTAATGTATTTTTTATTTTAACTATTGTATTAAAAAAAACTGTGATTGTATTAAAAAAAACAGCCAGTGATAATTATTGTATAAAAAAAATCTGATGTATTTTTTCTTGATTACATTTTCGAATACCGTTTCTTCAGATAGAATATGCAATGTGTGCGACGCATCATCTATCTAATCTCATCTCATCTATCTCATTATCATCTCCCTTTCGGATTCATGTGTCGTCACGTTGTGTTGTTCAACTATCTAATTATCCTTCTAATGTTTTCAGCTAGTATCCCTATCACACCCATACTCGGTTTTAATATGAAGGTCAAAGTTACAATAAGTGCCATCTGTAAATGAAATCAAAAACCAGCTGATGATGGTGTGATTTTTGATTTCATTTAGGGTTATTGTTGACTAAAATCTATATGTCTGCCGTAAAATTAATATAGGTACACATTAAGAGATGTAACTACAAAATTATGGTATACCTATTAATTAAAAAAACTATTTTAAATCTTTAATTAAAAAAGCGATGGAGTAATAAAATATTCAACCCTTATATAAATCCAATAAATCGATGTAAACCATAACCCAATAGGAAAGTTGTCGTACGTGATCCTTGTAATCAAATTGACACGAATTTCAAACAACTGTTGGTTTTATGGATTAGTTTCCATTTTATATCAACACGAGTGGACTTAAGTTCAAATATGTGGTTATTTA
Source organism: Napeogenes inachia (assembly GCA_959347355.1). Lineage (NCBI taxonomy): Eukaryota > Metazoa > Arthropoda > Insecta > Lepidoptera > Nymphalidae > Napeogenes > Napeogenes inachia. The sequence goes on from OY365797.1 coordinate 12,664,030, forward strand.
AATGTCCGAAATTATATAGTGGGCCTCGTATAATAAACAATTTATATATTACGAGTATTATAGGGATTTATTATTAAATTAAATAAATTTTTAAGAGTGAACTTTTTCTTTATTCCAAGCAGTTAAGAACGATAGTTAAAGTGAAATGATTGGACAACACTGTCAGGAATTGTGATTGACTGTCTGGAGTTAGAGCAGAATGGAGTCACGCCATATGAAAAATTAACACGAGAACAACAAATTATTTTCTTAATTCTCAAGCATTCGAGGAGTCGAGTGTTAAAGTTTCTAACTAGAGTTAAATGGTTAAATGTCTTGTCGAACATGCCACGCTGTCGGTTCCGATAATTGGTAATGTGCATGAGTGTTAGTGCAGGAGTATTTTAAGCAAACGCTCGGTGTTCAAACTTCAGTAGTTTCATTATTTTGCTTTAATTGTTTGTTAAAAATTCTAAGTACCATTCATATGACATTTAAGAGAAAATGTTTGAATTTTATGTTTCATAGAAGTTTTGCAAATCTAAGCAAATCTAGGATGAATCCAAATTATTCCCTTTGTATTTCGATGCATCCGAACAATGAAAATGGCTGCGGAATATTTAGATAAACTTAGATATAAATAGGTATACTCAGTATGTCAGGAATTCCGAGCGTACAAATGTTTTCATATATGAAAATGATTAACATTTTAAACATATATGTTTGTTCAAGCCTTTGAATAATGTTGCATTAATATGCTTCTAGCTGTCATTACCCACTTAGATGTGGTTTATATATACATATATTATTTAGTATAAGGTACAATAATATCTCACAAATTTTCTTTAAGTATCTTAAAACATACTCATACAAAATGTTCTCTACCCAAAGGTTGTCTGGAAGAGGAAAAAAGCCTATTGTACTTTTCATTTCTCTTTTTCATTCGTTTTTGCTTTGTATATCTGTGTACAATCATGAACATCACAACGTATCATATCGTATCGTATAGTATCGCATCGTATCGTATCATATCTTTTTGTATCGTATCGTATTGTTTAGTCATTTTGATTCATGAAAATGTAATCTGAAATACTATATTATATCAAGATGTTTCATTGTTCACAGAGATCAAATAAATATAAAGGGAACACGAATGTTTTTTTCTGAGGGATCAAATATTTTATTCAAGTTTATAAAACTATGTTAGGGTTATTAGCAAATATCTACACCAACTTTTACTTCAAAATACAAATAATAGTACTAAATGTTGAACAAGTAATTATTTCATCATAAAAATATCCATGCAAAATTTTTAATTCACGTTTTCGTCGCAAAAATCTTAAAGTATAAATATGTTCTGTCTCAATATTAGTTTCATATATATAGGTTCAATTACATTGAAGTGTAACGAGCGTCTAATTTGAATAACAAAGGTGGCTGCATGCGCGAGAATAATTGACTGTGAGACGCGTGATGCTGCTTTGACGGCACGATGCCGCCGCCGAGATATTAAATGTCAGGGTTGGAATAAAGGTATTGACAAATCCTGAGATTAATGGCAACTCTGAGTCGTATTATTATTTAATTAAATATTGTAACTTGTCACTTAAAATATTTTATTAAACAAATTTATTTCTAACTAGCTGTTGACCGTAACTGCCTAAACGTAGACTGTAAAAAAATATATAATATGACTTTTTGTTCCTAGCCATAAAAATATTATTTTTAGACTGTGAAAATGGACGGAGTCACGGGCAATAGGTAGTCATAATTTAATTTTTGTTTTATGAAATCGCTATCTAACGCCCTTCATTTTGATAGGCTCATGGATGGGTTTGCTTGTAAACATAATTTTTAGACCTTACAATATGGCGTCGAAAGTTAACCATTTTCCTTTTTCTAACATACACAGAGTCACATGCACTACAAGATCTATCTACCGATTCCTCATACTTCAAAATCCTTTAAGCCATTTAAACTGCAGCAGGGAAAATACAAATATCATAATTAGGTAACTAGCTATATAAGTGTTATATTATTCAAATATACATATGTTATAACATTCAAATATATATTTACGACTATATATTTACGACTTAAGAAGAAGTGTTATGTATATATATATATATATATATATAGGTATATAACACTTCTTCTTAAACGTCCGGTAATAACAAGAATTTCTGCCAAATAGTTATGTAAAATTCAGTGACCCAAACGATTAAAAACAGGATCTCCCGTGGCAATTATGTATAAGCGCTACAACCTATGCTATATCATACACAAAACTACGTACAATAATTAGTATTTCTATAGCCTATGTGTTATTCGGATAAATAAGCTACAATATTACCAAGTTTTATCAAAATCTGTTCAGTAGGTTTGGCGTGATTGAGTAACAAACATCTAACCAAATCCAAACATTCGCACTTATATATTAGTAAGATCAGAAAATGTATTGGAATTTTAGAGAGATTTTTACTATTCCTAGCAAAAAATGATATTGGTTCGACTTCTGAACGTACATGTATCATAGATTATAATTAAACGGGTTTGCGAAGGCCATTCATCAACTTCTTATTCAGAAAACCGATAACTTTACCGTATTCATTTGTGAATTTAATTTCACTGCCGTGACACTGCAATGGTGAGGTGCATATCGACATAGTTTATTGGGGATTGGTCGATATAATTCTCATAAGAGATGAACAAGACATTAAAATGTATATATGTACTTATATATTATGAAAACTTTGTTTAGATAAAAGGACAGTAAATATAAAAAATTGTATGTGCTTATCGAAAAAAATGCTTAGAATTCGTGGTTACTATTGTTACACGAGATTAAATTAGACTGTTACTGTTATTGTGGTAGTTCTATACTCGATAAAATGGATGTCGAATTTCTTAAGGGCACATCACTAGATTTGTTTCGGTATTCGGACTCACCGTCGTTTGTTTACATCACGATATTTATAGCCAAATTAAATTAAAGTACGATTCGTTTTCGTGATATAATAAGAGTATTTGCTTTGTTTAAAAATAATAAACTGTTTCTCGTTATTAATTGTGAAAATTGGATTCAAAGGCTTCATACCATGTTTAAAATTTAGGTATATATATATATATATATATATATATATATATATATATATATATATATATATATATATATATATATATATGAATATTTTTTGCATGTTATTATTTTTTAATCAAATTTTGTACTTTGCTTTTATTAAAATGAACATTTTCAAATAAACGGTCGCATGGAGATACTAAAGAAATGGCTTTGATAATGAATAAAGACGATATTATCAATAAGCGAAGAAAAAACGTATTTTCATCACCAACTTTGAGGAATAAATCATTCAAAGTCATAATTTAAGTGGAATCTGATTATGCAAAGGTAGGTGACGGCGGGAGGCGCCCGAACCGTCGCGTGGCCGAAAATTAAATTTGCAAATGGATCTAAAGTTAACGGTCGAATTGTACAAGAAATTGATTAATGCTTTCCCACGAGATCAAACAATTAGCGAATTGAATTATCTCAGATATAAATTTCTTGAGGATTCCAGACTTGGATGCTTTGTTGTCGGATCGGGATGAAGTTTTTAATTCGGTTTCGAATAAAAATTATGTTAGACGTTAAAATTATTATGAAATATCTGCTTTTCCTTGAATTTTCAGATTGTTCTGCCGAGTTTGTAAGTTTTTTTTGCCTGTTTCATTCTCAAATTAGATTGGATTTACGAGAGTATGTAATGAGTTCTCTTTATTGGTGTAATAATATTATTAAGTAATTTTGAATAAAATTTTCATTGTTTCATAAGTAATAAAATTTAATTTTTAATTTTGACCGTAACATGACATTTAATGTTTTCATTTGTGTTTGAAATGAACCAATTCATATATTGTTATTATGAACACAGAAAACCAATACACGAGGCCCACATTCAATAATTATAATGCTGATATAGACTGCTAACGTAGGTACAGCCATAAACCAAAATTAATTCTCTAAACGACCGGACCCTGTTCTACTTAAATTACAATACTGAATGGCTCCAAATATTTTTCTATCCAAGACTACTACGTGACAATGTTAAACGGAGACAACTTAATTTCTTTTCAAACGCCTATTTATTTTTTCCTTCCATTAGAGCGTTCGCCATTCAAGACGTGTATCGCTGAATTTCTACGGCAAATAAAAATTTATTATTCTCTTTCTACCATCAATCGTTGTTTTGATTTCCTCTTTTATTTCTGTTACGTTTTTGTTCTCTTTAGTACCTCATTTTATGTGCCATTTTAACATACTTACAAGAATTTCGCTCATTTATTATAGGATCATTAATTTTATTTCTTTCATTTGCGCATAGCACTAGATAGTACCAAAGTTGTATCCCCGGTACGCAAGTTTCATTCTCATTTCAAATGTTTCGGATATCTATCAGATACGCATTTTATAATGGGTCATTTATTACTATTAAATATAGTTATATAAATAAGCCCTATCATTACCTGACATAAAGAGACTAATGAACCCGAACTTGCACCATAATGGAGTCCGTTCCTTAATGATGATCCCATAGAATAAACATAAAATGCAATGTAAGCAAGGCACAAAGCTATATTAAAGTGGAAACTTTCAGGTGAGTACTAATTAAAGACAACTAAAGGGCTCTCGACTCAGACAAGAAAGACCCTGCTTAGGAGCTCATTCCGTGAAATTACACAAGGGGTTCGTCTAAGTCATGAGGCTTTAACTTTCAGATTTGGCGCAAGCAACATTACACCTAGAGGTTTTAACTGCCATGTAAAGATTTAATGTTAAAATGTAAACTAACTAGAATTGTTTGAAATACATTTTTAATAATTCAACGTTCCACAGATAATATTTATCATATCACCCTGCCTTCTGTCACGAATCAAGCCTTTTAACGGGAAGTGGATCTTATTATCTATGTTATTATCTATGTTTCGTATGAATGAAAAGTCCTGATGCCAAAAAGGAAGAAAGGGTGTCGATTCTTAAATTACAAAATTTTCTGTACTATTTTGTCATAATTGCAGATATTTATGGGCCATACAACAGAATTAATCTCAATCAGTTATCTATTGTAATTTGGAATTTGAAAAATAACTTAGTCTTAGTAAGTACATTCTTTTTAATATTATTTTGAAATGGTTTATTTGCTTGTTTTGTAGAGCCTTATGTTGTGGTTAGTAGTTATATTTATTTTCATAGTATTAATTTGGTAACTTGTCCATGGATTTACAATAAAAATAATATACTTCATTAAAAATATAACTTTATTTTAATAATAATAAAAACATGTATATAAAAGTTTTCAGAAAACTGAAACATTATCGGGCCCGCTACTGCTTATAAATTAAGTCAAAGAGAGAGGACGTCCGTAGGAACCTTAAATCGTGTTACTGTCGACCGAGTGTTTATAATCGGGCCGCGGGCCGACCCTGTTGTTACCAGAATAATCGAGAATGAACCGGTTTTAGCCGGTCTCATTCGGTTCAATGTAGGAAAAGAAATGGTCCAAGATACGCCCTTGCTGTATAATCATCGGGACTGGCCTTCTAAATGTTTATTTTAGGCTCGATGATTATGAGATTGCACTCTGTAGATAAATTGTAGTATATTGTGATTTAATGGTTAATTTTTAAATTGATAACCCATTCGGTTGAACAGCTTAAAACATGATTAGATTTGTGATTGTGTAATGTTTATAAGATTTTATAATTGTTATTTGATATTTTACTAATATTGAAACCGCACAAAAGTTATTTTAAGTGAAAATAAAATTATCACTCATTTACACCAAATAATGTGTATTTTATTTTGCTTAAAATATTTTTATAATATTTCTTTTTTAATTTATGCGTAAATAATTATTTTGTTAATGTGTAAAATTTCCTGCGCGGCGCGGCGGTTACCGACCTAATTATTATTTGGCTTACGACCTTCGCTCGCAATTAATATTCATAATTCAGAAATTGAATGTTGTATTAAGCAATTAAAATAAGTAAAAAAATAAATATATAAATAAAAAAACACCGACATAAAAAGACATCTAAAAAGGATAAAAATAATATTATAAGTAAGTCTTTGCGTCGCGTCGGTGGACTGTTGTACGTACGTGGACGATATGGTGCCGATTTGATTTTTAGGAGCTAATGTCTAAGTCCTCAGTCATTAAATAATTTATGTAATGACTGAGAACTTAGACTATACGATTTGATTTTTTATTTTATTGTTTGCCTTCGTAACTTACTCGCATTATCATTACTTCCTTTATTTAGCGGTCCCCGGATATAACGACTTAATAAGTACATAATTATGTTATTTTTATCCTTTTTAGAGATTTTTTTTGTTTTAATTTTTCTGCTTTTCAAAGTTTTGTTACCGTTTTCTATATTATACTAAAAAAGCCTCTACCAACACATTAATTTCTACTTGTTAAAGTATTTATCAATATTGCATAAGAACTTTTCACTGGCACCAATAAAAGCTCAATATCTTGGCGACGCCTTTTTTTTCACCAAATATAGCTAAGAACCATGTCGACGGACAAACTTTCGATCCAAGCAAATCCGTCTACTCGTTTGGCTGCTACGAGTCCACAGACAGATACACACGTCAAACTTAAAACACCCCTTTTTTGGAAGGGGGGGTTAAATAACAATTAAACTAATACATTTGTACTACGAATAAGCTTTAGACAAACAAGTTTTACCCTTAAATTTGATTGTAGTCAATGATGATATAAATTAAAACGTGATTCTATTATGAATTTGTAGTGCAGCTGTGGTGGTAGTAATTGATGTAACGGTCTAACTCTTATATTATATAATATTCTTTGCTGTTACTGTGTCAATGTTTTCACAGATCGAGTTGTGTGGAAGTGATTCAGTTGATGAGTCATCCGCTTCCAACCATTTAGACAGAAATTAAAAATACACAGGAGTTAGACACTAAAATCATCTTCGATATTAAAGTGAGATGGTTCTTGAATAAACTATTCAACACCCATAAAAATATTTAAAAAATCTGATGATTATAGTGTGAAATCTATCTATATTTGAATTCTAACAAAACGCTGATTTAGAAAGAACATACACAAGAAATGCTCGTTTAACCTAAACCTTGGAACTATAAGATAGAACTATATCAAACTCCACCGTCACAGAATGTACATTGTTATCTATATCTATACTTTAAAACTACTTATTGTGGAACTACTCAGCCTCTTTTATGAGAAAAACATCCTCACACTTTTACAACACTTAGAGAAAGGTTCCAATCCAACACAAATCACCATAACATTGGCGCCAAAAGTAATAGAAGTTCCAAACTAGCCTAATGTAATCCGACCCTAACAAGACAAGAAATTGTAGCAGAAAAAAGTTAAATTAATCGAGCGGTCCTACTTCTTAAAGTTTTAATAAAATTCTTAGTCGAGCACACTCGAGACAAAGACTTGTCTGAGAAAGGGGAATCGTGTGACTGCTCTTGAGGATATACATTAAATTACTGACTGTATATTTTTAAGTACTAAATTAAATCTTGAGCCTGCCTAGTAACAAGTTATACCTGCCTAGTAATAGATAATTAATTAACTATATTGTAATTAAAAAATACCGATCTTAGCTATCTTTGTAAACGTTACTTATTTTGGAGTTCAAAAAGATTTTTTTTGAATGGATGCTAGTTACTTATACATATATTTTCCAGTAGTATTTATGTCAATTATCGGTCAATCAATCAATCGGATTTCCTGTCTAATTTCGAATCCATTCGAATTTCGGTGTTCAGAGAAGAAGAAAAATGGTCATTATGGAACCTAAGAGTTGAAATAGAAAAAATCTATAATAATACTAATTATATAGTAGTTTATTAAAAACAGTTAGCATGTCAGCTGAAGAATTAATTCTTTTGATATAAATGTTTAAATAGACGTAAATTTAATAAACGGTCCCAAACATTTAAGAGCAAATAAATACAATAAACGTCAGGACAAACTAAATAACGATTGGTCAGTGAACGATGCGGTCGTACAGATTTAGAGGCTTAGTTTAGTTCAAACTCAAATTCGAAGGGCTGCTACGTTTTATTGGAAATAGAAGCAATTCAACAAAATATAAATCATATTTCAGAATATCATCGAAAACGTAGATATTGTAAAGTTTACCTTATAATAGATTTATATACTTACAAATGACACCATCGCTTATAATTAAAAAAAAAAAATCAAGAGTTTAATATATTTAAAATTATTTAATCTAAGCCTCGTAATTTAAAATACCAAAGTAAAAATGGCTTGTCTGTTACGCGGGGAATCTTGATCAATCTTGTGTGGAGAATCCTGAACATTTAATATCACCGCGAGCAGCTATATGAAGGGTTTATAACGCTTATAAAACCGCTTACATATTTACATTTTAAAATCGTTATTAGATTGACTATAGTATTGTATATTTTTTATATTATTCTATTCTACATATACAATAGTATTAGTTATTTGTCATAAGTGCCACTTTCTAAGTTATAAACAGAAAAAAAATTTTGTTACTAAAATAAGTTTGTAAATAAAAGTTCTCCAAAACAAAATTATATCACTTTACTAAAAAAAATAAGATAAAAAAGATTTAAAAAAAAAATAAAGTATATTTTAATAACTGCTAAACCGCTTCTCTCAAATATAACAGTGTTCAGTACTCGTTGTTTTATTTATTATCGTGAGAAAAGACGTGGGCAATGGTAGTTAAGTACGTTGTTATTTGTTGCTCATTATTATTTTATTGCTCCAGTTAACGCGTTGTCACTCGATTTTATGGCATATTTATTTTGTAACATTTGAACGAAAGAGTTGTATTTATTGTATGTAAATAAAAAAAACATAAATTTCGTCAAATAAACAGACATTGAATATTTATTGCATCGAAATTTTTGCGTTTGTACATGGGTAATGTCGAAAGCATGAATACATTTATATATTATGAAATATAAAATATTCCTCCCAACGGATAGGTGCATATTTATGTTTTAAAATCAAAATTTTAATATTGAAATTTGTATGAAATGCTAAATACGAGGTACATAAGACGTATCTAATAAAACAATTAAGTACTTACATAAGTGACGTGTATTATTTGTACTATGCATAATGTCATAATAAGTGTCGTAATCTGAGATTATTTACTAGTATTATTCGCTCCAAGAATGTTTTGAATATTCTGCTCAATAACAACTCTTGCTTACAGACCCTGAAGTATCTCTAGGTTCATCGTAAATAGCAATGTCCGCCGGCGAGGCGAGTGCATACAAATTGCATCGTTACATAAAAGCAAGCTTGAATTTAATTATAAGTAATATTTATTATAAAGATAATAGAATTACGAGAAACTAATTTGTCATGATGGATGCAATGATTTCGACTTATAAGGTACTAGCTTACTTATCCGTAGTTTAGCCCACGTGTAATTCGGTTATATAGCGTTTTTTTTAAAGAACCTTCTTACTCCTATCTCATTGAAACCATTGAAACGGAAATCGAGTTCAATTCTCAAATTTACAGAAACCTAAGACATTTCTAGGATTTCATAACTCTCGTCACGGTGAGTGCGAAAGCGATCCCATGGCGTCCCATTGTAGCGATGAGGGCAGCCGTGGGTTTTTTAGTGCGGTGCCTTAAAAATGGCAGCGTTTCCTATGCTGCCGGGTGCCGCACATACCGCCCGACCATCGCCTTCCTGGCCTGTGTGACGATGCGGAAACGCATTTTTCCAACAATAAAAAAAAAGGATTTCATAACTCTGTTATTTGAGTCTGTTATTCATTATCTCAGGTGGATGAGCTGATGATGGATATTACAACTGGAGTTGACATAAAAGTTCTTTTTCGAAGTTATACGTGCATGAGAGGCTGTTAGGTTTACCTGATAATAAAAGCTAATTCTCATTAACGTACAGGATCTAAGTGGAAAAATTGTTTGGAGCTAATTTCGATTGCCTTTAATTACATTCTCTATACACTCGTTTCTTCTTAGTTCTTTGATATGGGTATTGTTAATACAAAATAGCTTGTCTACAGCCTTATATTAAAATAAAAAAAACAGTCAACATTATTTGGAAGTGTATAACGAAATATAGAACAATGATAATTGTAAACAGCTGAATGTAGGTACATATGTTTAATATAATACCTAAAGTAATTATGCTTAGAACACGTGGCACCGATGTCTATCAGTTCAGTGGGTAGGTAGTAGGTACATTTGTTTTGTATGTATGTATTTGTTTGTGTGTATTTCGTTTTGTAAAATCGGATTGAATACAGATTAACTCAACGCAGTAACTAAAATAAGGTATAACGATATGACTTATTAATGTTAATCTCATTTCGCTCACCCCTTACAAAATAACGGAACGATAATAAATATTTATTACAGCGGTGCTGACTGCATTGGTCGTCGTAAACGTAAAAACTGTGCAAGGTGTCCCGATTTAATTCGGTTTTGTTAATTTTCGGACTCATAACATAGCTACATTGCATTTAATATGTAGATAGCAGGCAGAGGCCTACCTCTTAAGGGAATTTTAAAGGCGTGATGCTTATCACCCAAAGCTTCACCGGAAGAACCTACTTACAAAGTTTCAAATGAAAAAGGATATTAAATTTTCGTTTTTTTTTCTTTTTCTCCTCTTAGTCCCCTAAGAGGAATTTCCAAGAATCCTCTTTTAGTACTTCTCCACAGTTTCCAACAAACACACATGCCAAATTTCAGCTTCTTACGCTTAGTAGTTTAGGCTGTGCATTGTCTCTCAGTCAGTAACGGAAGAGTTTATATATATAAATAAACGTAAGGCTTATATAAGAATATACAAATAATAGTTAAGTAGCTTATACTTTATTGTTATTATGAAAATCAGAGGTTCAGATCAATTTAATTATTTCGATTTATAAAAACATTTTATTTTTTAGTAGAATTGAATGTTTATTGTAAGTTTCATTCGAAACAAAGAATACATAAGCAGACAATGCACTTAAATTATAAGAAACTTCAACGTTCTGTTATGAAATCTCTATTTTACTGTAGAAAACTGTAGTAGCTATCGCAACAATGACTGAGGTCGTTTAGGTAATACAGAACAGGTTATACAGAGATTTAAATTATCTGAATCGTACTTCTGCTAAAAAAATAGTTTCGTCTTACGATTTCTCTTGAACACACGGGTTATAAATAAAGTTATAAATAATAACATTTCATTGATATATTAATTCTAAATTGTCTAATATACTATTAATTGTAATAATGCGACTATCTCATTGATATCGTCTTTTTGTTGACTTTTTTGTTATTATTACCATTCTATAAGAATAGGGATTCCGTTGTTCATAACTTCTTGTAGTGAGTTGAAGTGACAATGGTTTTATAAAAATACAAACGTATGTAATCTATACTAATATTATAAAGCTGAAGAGTTTGTTTGTTTGAACGTACTAATCTCTGGAACTACTGGCCCGAATTGAAAAATTCTTTTTGTGTTGAATAGTCCGTTTATTGAGGAAGGCTATAGGGTATATATCATCTCGCTGTAACTTATAGAAGTCGAGCAGCAATGAAAAATGCTGCAAAAACGGGAAAAGATTTATTTTTTGAGAGCTTTCCTCGCGTGCGCTGAGGAAACACTAAAATCCGCGCTGACGGAGTCGCGGGCGACCTCTAGTGTGTTAATGTTTTGACTATTGACTTGTGACTGTAATACAAAATATAATATTTTTTTACTGATCTAACTCGCGTATAATTAAATTTTAATTTAATTATACGCGATACAAATACGCCAACGTTTCCAATACCTTGCAGCAATCGGTAAGATGAGCTCTTCAGCTCATCTTACAGATTGCTTCAAGGTGTATGTCAGTAAGTCTGTTAATTAGTCGTAGATGACTCTAACGGTTCCTAAGTTTTCGAGCGTATAGTTCAGCATGCACGCAAAATGTATCTCGGGGTCTCACAGTGCGGTCACAGAAATGAGATTCTATATTTTACATGTGTAAGATCTCCAACTTCTTTATTGGAATTGGGGTTTTTTTAAAATATCAATAGCCTCGCGAATCATTCAAGTTATGTAACATTGTTCCTTAGCGATGATTTTAGGTTTATCAAATCTTATATATTATTGATGATGTGGCCAGTCTCTTGTATGTTCATACACTGTCGACTTCAGTGTATGCCTATACTTGATATCCGAAATGTTTTTCCTACTCTTTTATCGATGTTCCTCTTGGTTTGACCTATATATGACAAATCATAATCACAATAGTCCAGCACATTGTAAAGGAATATAAACTTTCTTTTAAGATTCTTAGATATTATTTATAGAAATATGTTTTAAGATGTTGACGATTCTGTCAGAAACTCCATTCTCATATGTTAGTAGGGCCAGTTGACGCTCAACTGTGGGTAGCCTGATTTGCGACGCTGGCGAGCTACCGGCAGGTAGTTTTTGAACAAGGCATGCTTGACATGCTGCTCCTCGCCTTCAAGTTGTTCAGCGTCACTGATGTGTTGTTCTGAAACAAAGATTACCCAACTGTAGTTAATTAGTTACTGTGGTTGTGTGATCCATCGAGGTACCTACCGGTATGAGTGGTTGCCTATAAACAGTTGTCATAATTTATATAATTATACGTTAAATCCGTAAAAAACTAAAAAAATACTTGTACAAAATGTTCAAATAAGAGATTCAAAGAAGTTGTTGAATAATCTTAAAAATAATTAATTTTAAACTTTGCAGACATATCTTATTTACATTACAATTCAATATTTCCAAACTTTTACGATTTTATAAAACCGTAATATTAGAGATTTCTTCGTCTTTATTACTGTTGACTTTGTTACTGTCCTTTAACATTTCATCTCTTTATTATAGTATTTTTTTAAGTATTCTATGTTAAATTAATAATAAAACATACCTATCTAACTACAATATAAAGCGAAACAATTCGCCGTTTTACAATATATAATAATAATAATAAATATGTGTATGCGTGTGAGACCATCCAAAATCAAATGTATTATAATATTTTCAATAATGTCTGTACATCTTTGGCGATACTATATATAATATAATATCTCAGAGTAACTTCTCATTCTCAAGCCGATAGTTTCTGGCGCTCGATAAGAAATAAATAAAAAATAAAATCCGTCCTAATAGCGTTTGCTGCATTATTGCCAGAGCAGTCTAAGCTTCGAAGCTTCTGTTATTTATTAGTCATGTGAGTTCTCCACTAGTAGTCTTTGATAGTTTTGCTTCGGTTATTTCATCACACAACTTATCACTTATATCGACGCTGTCTTTGCTCTTGCATGTGATTTATTATTTGAACTATATATTACTAGATGCCCTTATAACTCTTATAGTCTCTGGCTTTTCTTTTTCCTCTATAATGACAAAGTTTTAGCTATTAGCTTTGTCCGTGGGTGGCAGTAACTGCTTAATATCCGTTGAATGGTCTGGTCGTATGAAAAATACGAAAATGTTGTGCGGTATAACATTTAAATATTATGCGGTAATTAAGTTGTCTCGAATTTGAAGTGTTTTTAAAAATAACTTTCTAATAATAATGGTATAATCAAATGTTCAGTTCTGTATGATGTAGCTTAAGTCCTCGTTTTATATTAATTTTGAACTAGAGGAGATACACAGTTTCAACCTGATCTATATTAATGTATTAATATTCTAAAATCTCTGTTTATTGGGTATTTTTTAGATGTCGGTATAACCTAAGTTTAGTAGTATTTTAAGATGGGCTAAAGGGATTTATTTATTAGGCGTGAGAGTAAAATAAAATAGCTCCTAGACGCTTGAATATTAAAGTTTTGCTCTTGTAGATATTTTTATGTTACGTCATTAACTTAAAGTTTTCAATTTTTTCTTTTTACACTTCTTTCTTTAATATAATTACAGAATAAATTTTTGAGCAGTTAAATTGTAAACAATAGCTACATTTTTAAATATAAAATATCAATATACAATGTAACAGTCCAACTATTTCTCTTGTAACAGCCAATATGTAGTAAATCTAAACGCCGCCGGTCAGTTATTTCAGATACAGGTCCGTGACGAGGGACTCACTTACCGGTAGAAAGAAATATTACAATACTGAAGTACGTATTCTGATTGAACTTGTAAAAGTAATCAGATATTACAATCTTTTTAGATTTTATACAACACAACTGTTAAAACACACAAATATTTTTATAGAATAATTGATTTCTTGTACATTTTTAGTATACATACATACGTTTAAGTGTGCAAGAAGAATATTTATTACAAATATTTAATATACACTTTTATAGTTTTTACCGATGTGATATAACGTATAACAATGAGCGGGAACCCACGTTGCCAAATTAGAAACGGCTACTGAATGTAGAAGCCCAATCGACACATATACAAACTCTAACAGTGCATCATACTATCGTGGAACAACTGTAAAGTAACATTAAATGCGTGGATAATAATACATTTTTTTTTAGTATATATGTAGGTTTCTTTTTTTATAAAAATAAAAAAAAATAAAAAATTATATCGACGAGTTTCGAACCCATTAGGGGTTTAGAACCCCTAATGGGTTCGAACTTAAAACATGGCGGATAATTTTGAACTAAATATAGCCGATTTTGAATGGAGCAAATCATATTGCTTCAGCTGATAAGTTCATATTAGTCTCGCGTGAAGCTTTACGGGGTCGTGAATTCGAGGTCAAGCTTTGTCGTATAATTTAGTTAACATATTTGAAACATTGTATTACAAAATTAAAATTTTAATAACCCACTCCACCACACGGTGCGAGAGATAAGCCTTAAAATATATTTAATTTGCATATTGAAGGTAAAATTATTAAAATAATTTACTCATTTGAAATTGTTTAAGTCAAAAATATAATGCAATTGTTACATTTACTTACAAGATAACTTATTAAGTGATAAATTTATGTTAAATTTCTAAGTAGCTTATTAATTTAGTATTATTGCTACAGTGAAATAATTAATTAATTATATATCTTTAGTATTTTTCATTATATAGTTTTGTTTTATAACTAACACTGATGATATTTAACTATCAACTAATATTTCACGATTGACTTTTCAATATATTTAAATTAGTAAAAACGGGACCCTTTTATTAAAACTTCGCTGTCTGTCTGTCTGTCTCGAGGCTGTATTACATGATCCGTGATATCTTGGCAGTTGAAATATTCTCAGACGATCTATTTCTGTTGCCGCTATAACAACAAATACTATAAATAAAATATTTTATTAATTTCAGGAAGCTCTCATACAATATACGTGATATTTTGTGCGTCTGTCTGTCTTCAGGCTGTATTTAATGACTGCGATGGCTACACGGTTTCAATTTTCTCAAATGATTTTAGTTACAGTTACATTAAATTCTAAAAACAAAATAAACGATGATGATTTTGTACGATTGTTTGTTTGAATAAGTTTATCTGATATGTATTCTGTGTGTATATAAATATTAAATAAATAAATAAATAAAATTAACATTTTAAGGTTTCATACAACAAATGTAGTTATTTTGAACTCGATTTTAATAACAGCAGCAGGTGGACGCTTGAAATATTCACTGAATATTTAGTTATATATTCACTTTGAGACTAAATAAATAAAATAAAATAAATATTTAAGGGGGCGTCTATACAAATAACTTGATTTTTATAGTTCCGTACTTCGAAGACCCGTGTTTAAGTTAAAGTATCTGAAATTTAAATCAAATGCTCATGCTCAAAATCCGGAATCAAAATCTACAGGGCACTTCCCGTACGTAACGTAAAATTTAAGAAAACCGTTTATTTTTAATTACATCATATCATAAAAATATTTTTCATTATTTTAAAGTTACTACACCTTTCCTTACGAACGCGTAAGGGTATTAAATTGAAATTCATGTCAAATACTCAGGTCTATGATACATTTAAACTTACAGTTTTGTTGATTAAAAGAAACAGCAATTTAAGACGCATATTTCATTTGCATCTTTTGAAAGGGAACCAAAACCTACTTCCACTAGTAGAATCATGAAATTTGGTCTACTGGTCTACTGAAACTACGAAAGCATAAAATTTTAGTTACATCATATATTTTCTATATTTTAAAGTTATATTTTAAGATTGATTATGCTTTAAAAATAATTAGGTAAAACAGTAACATAACTTTAAAAAGCAGAAAAAAAAGATTAAAAAACCCCCGATACAAAAAGTCTTTTGTATTGGGGGTTTTTTAAATTTTAAATTATTATTTTTTTATATTTGTTATATAATTAACACGCTCAAACCGATATCTAAAAGTTTCATTGAATTATGCTTTGTACATAAACTGTATTGAGCATTACATGGAGCGGAATAAATACACTGATAGTGGATCAAAGCCCGTCAAAGAATCCTTTTTAATATGTACGAGTAGTTTATTTAAAAGGTCCCCGCGTTCGGAGACAAACAGAATGACTGACTATCCATAAAATTTCTAGCTTTTTCAAGACTCTGAATTCCTCTTCATATTTTGGATTCAAATTCTTTGGAGTTTGAAAGACAAGAGATGTCTAATAACGCTAAATAATATCCGCCCGGGAGAGGGAGAAGAGAGGGAGAGATAGGGAGTGAGGGAGGGAGGGGGAAGAGAGGGAGAGAGAGAGAGAGAGAGAGGAAGGAAGCGGGGGAGAGGAAGGGAGAGGAAAGGAGAGAGGGAGAGAGATAACTTTATTTTCTTACGTGACAATGTCTCTCGGTAACTGTACTAATAAAATTTATTCTAAAAAACCATATTGTTAATGCAAACTTGAAATCCTTTAAAGTAATCTCTTCCTTTTTGCACTAAACTCTGTTATATTTTTTGATAGGTTAAAATCTCTTGTCATAACCTTTTTAATTATAAAAGTCGTATCATTTAAATGGAAGTTTCTGCGTCTGTAGTGATAGCTCATTTACCTACGTAATAATGTAATAGTGCTGTTCCCCGCGTTTTGGTCCGCATGGATTACACAAAATCTCGTTTCCGTGAGAATTTCAAAATAAAAAGTATATAGAAATGCAACGTTGTGTAAAAAAATCTATTCAATCCAATGACTACATTTTCATCTTTGCGTACACCAACAAATAGCAACGTAATAATTTTAATCATAGAGATGTGTCTGAAAAATGTTCGATAAATAGAAAAGCAATAGTTTATTCCAATAACTGTATATTGATTTGCCTCGTCTTTTAAAATATTAAATTTTCTTTTCAAATCATTTTAAAACAACTTTCTGTTAAAGCTTATCTTGCCACGTTGTCCATGTCGGACGGAAAAATATATATTTTTCAATATTTATAAAAATCCATTGTACTGACATTTAGAAATAAATAAAAAAATGTAAAAGATTATATCCAAGCGCCCAGACATTAATCCTTCATTAGGTTTGTTGCAGGGTATAGTGCGGGCTGTTAGTGCGATTAGTAAGGGTGGTAAGGGGATGTTTGTCGTGTAAAGGAGCATTGAAAACTGTATATACATCTTCTATGACTTATATTTATGTGAAAAAATATTTTTATTCCATACTTATTTAGTTTTCTTACAAAAAGAGCCGATATATAAAGAAAAAAGAAAAAATCTTATTTTTATTTGAAATATGGATATAAATGATATTATTTTAACTTTATCAGAATTGAAAAAAAGTATTTCGTCAGTAAAGTATTTGGAGTATGTTTGTTGAAGCTTGAAGTATTCTTTAATTATTATTTATTATTATTCTGTGTGTATTTTTTAATTAGCTAGTGAGTTTTAGTGTTTGGTATTTTGGAAGTCAATAGAGTGGTTGCTAATGTAACATGTCTTAAGAGGACTTACTACCAGTTCTGACTTCAACTTAGAACTTATTACGTTCTCGAGAAATAGAATAAAAAGAATAACTATTTTGATTTATTTTAAAAATCCTATCTAACACAGCAGAAGACTTTTAATATAATTGTATATTTAAGTTCTTGAGTCTCAAGTATGATATACTACTTTATACATATTATAATTGGTGGGCAGAAGGCAAGGTCATATATATTATTTTGATAAAATTTTGTTCCATTAATGATCTTATTTTTTTTTTACTACAATGTAAAATCAGGATTTTTTTAAAAGAGGCCAAGGGATTAATTTATTAGGCGGGCGCGTAATGAAATTGCTCTTCAACTGTTGTATATTGAATTTTTTTATTATAATTAATATTTGTTATTTTTTCGCCTATTTTAAGGGTAATAAATATGAAAACAGGTTGTTATTTATATTTCATTTTGGGGTTTCCAAGTAATAATAACGTTGTTCGTTGTATATTTTAGACTTCAATTAAGATTTTCCCTGATAATATGAAATAAAATTGCCAATATATATAAACTATGTTGTTGTTTTTATTAAGACATCGCTATGATTTTCGACTAAAAAAATCAAACTTTATATTATTTAACTTATTAAAAAATGTGATCGAACAATGGACACAAAACGAAGTCACGGTGTTACGAATGCTTGCGTGGATTTTAACAAGTTCCGGGTTCGACCTCGAAGGATAACATTGTAAGGTAAGTAAGTGCATTTAAGTAGAAAAAAGTCCTTGGGTCCGACGTAGATGTGTGCATACAGTTGCATGCGAGCATGCATGCAGAGCATGTAGTAGTTTCTTTATAATAAATTTAAATGCACCGCACATGGAAGAAAAACAGCCAACCAAATTAAGTATTTTGTAAAAACACGTTACATTTTGTTATCATGACCTAGTCCTATCATTTCCGCCTCGTAATATAAAGTAATGTATGAGAATGCACCACGCGGGCCTGCGTTGCCAAATTAGAAACCGCCATAATGTACTCAAGCCAGAAAGACTTACACAATCAAACCCTGCATCCTATTTTGAGCTATAAGTTAAGGAAGTAAGGATGCAAATAGTGTAATATACATTTTGTTTCGGGAATAATACGATAGTCTACGCAAAAGCACTAGTGCCGGCAGGTGAAAACAGTTGCATCCTGAAACGAGCACGTAAGGATATGAATTCAATTTTAAAGCAGGTATACATACTATAAATAGTTTTGAGGTCATTTTCTGTACCACATTGTGGAAATAAATTATGTTCTTTCGTTACTGAGGGCATAATATACATTTTAAATATATCGCAATAAGCTCAGAAACGTAATGAAAAAGTGTACATGTAATATATTTTAGCAATACTGATAATGTAAAGGTCTCGGATTTATTAGATTTTTATATAAACCAACTAATTACTCTACCAATTGATCTAACTGTATCGCTGTCCGCTTAGATACGTTTATTATTCTAATAATTTTTAATCGCCTTAATTAATAAGCTTCTTTAGAAAATAATAAAGATTTTTTATATTTGTGTAGTACATTTAGAACAGCAGTAATAAGATGGCTCAACAGCTTAAACCTCTTAACAATTTTAATTGAATATATATATATATATATATATATATATATATATATATATAAATTTTTTATATAATCACCCTTATCATTGGAGGGGATATCTATAAATATAACATTTACCAGTGTAAATGTTGTATTTCGATACCGCATGGTGAAAGAAAAGCCTTGACTTTTTTATATCAGAAAGGTATCCCAAAATCCACTAATCTTTGAATAAACATATATATTTAACATTAACAAATGTCAGGTGAAGTGTACAATTCAATATAAAAAATCCAACTTGAATAAAACTGCATACACTTAATTCAAATCCTGATTAAATTTGAAGTAACTTGTAGAGCGCATATACTTATTATATATTATTGTCTTATAAAATGTATTAACGAAATGATATATATTTTGTTAAGTTTTGATTTGTTATAGTCTTGCTATATTCTAATTTACTATTTACTGTCTATAGAACAGACGGAACAGCACGAAAAACCGCGTGCGGACATAACTCACCACTAACGACGGAGCGTCGCGACGCCTCGAACAACCTATTTAGAGATGTCTGATTTTAAATTAGCTTATAATTTTGTTCCTAATGTTTAAGGCAAAAATTACTAAGAATTAAAAGGGTCAAGGAATTAAGAAAATTTTAAATTAAAAAATTACTTTCAAAGATTTTTATTCAATCCTTAATATCGGACTTGTTATAATTATAACAAAAATATCGATAAAAGAGATCAATTCAGTCAGCCAGCGTCATTAAAAACATCTGTAATATTAGTTTGTGAGACTTAAGTGACCTTATAATATAGTATATAATGTGTATAGTATAATATAGTGTATTGTATAATGTCTAATTTATATAGGGCTAGCACCCTAATATAAATTAGACAGAACAAATGCTTGTTTATCAGCGCAGCAAATAAATGAGTGTATATTGGTGCTTTGCGCTATGTAGAAATATTAAAACTTAACTAGTTTTTAAGCCTTCGTTGTTTATAAGTTCGTAGTAATCTGTTGCAACAATAGGTAAAACCTTCTCAAGTCTGTGCTACGAGTATGTAAGTACCAGAAAATTAAAGTGCAAACAAAGTTCAGCGCATGGATACCGCTAAATATAGAGATACCCAGTAAAGTGCCAGCGTTTATAAATCTGCTTAACCTTAACGAAGTTGAGAACCATTTTTTGGTTATATTATTTGTTTACTTAAAAATTATTTGTATAAAAATTATGTTGCGTTTTGAATTAATGATTATTATAGATACTGCTCTATTGTCTAAAAAATATATATGGATAAAAATCTTTTTATCGTAAATGTATCAATAGAATCAAGCTAGAGTCGTTAGCACTGAATTATGTTTTCTGGTACGAGTCCCGTTGTCCTCTCCCGTACACGGCTAATGGCTGGATTGATCGCGATCTGCTCTGTGCTACATTAGATCGTTTGCCAAAATATTTAACACTGCCAAATGACACGAATTTTTGGGGTCGACCAATTTTGTTGGTCTCACTCTAGTTGCATCCATACGCATATATATATGTGTATATGATTTGTTAATCTCCTGACTTCTATTCTTCTTCACTATCATAAGGCCATACGAAGCTTCTCTTTATATTGTTCGCAAATTTCATACTTCTTTCTCCTTATATACTTGATTATGTACATGGGATAACCCATAAGCATGCATTTTTTTCAAATATGCAAACAGATAGTAAATCAAATGGATTGATTTGGGAAGTACTGTATTACACCCAAAAAAAAAACTTCATATTGAAAATGTGTGTTTTTTGACTTTTATAGGATAATACAAAGACTAGCAAAAAGTGTCATTAAAAAAAAACAGGATATTATTTGAATTACACTTTGATAATCACTGTACTAACATGACATTAAAATATATTTCTATTCGAAAATTTATTGCAATGTGACTTTTTTGTTCAAAAGTGACTAGATGAGTAATCTTTTCTCGCGACTATGTACCCGTCGAAAAAAACCTTTAATACATTGAGGCGGTACCTTTTTTATTTCTAATCATAATTCTAAATGAAAACTTGTGCTAAAAAAACTATCAATTTTAACGTATTGCGTTACATGGCATGTGCTTTATATTAATTAATATCCAAGTTTCATTTTATAACTATATCTTTAAAACAAATTTACGATCTTAGTCATACTAAGTTTATTCATCCTTAGTTCATACTAAGCGTATCAAAGGAATAAAAAAGCTGGTTTGACTCTACCGGATAGGAAGGCCTTTGACTGAAAAAGATGCAGACAATTTCATAGACTATTTAAAATACATGTAAAATGTAAATGATATAACATCATTAATTGTAACAAGTTTTGTATAATATTTCTGTAATAAGTGTTTTGTGTTACAATATTTTACTATGGGGCAGCGCTACCGAAATTAGTTCTATATTTACTTAACAAAATTGAGCTATGCAGGCTATTTTCCCTTATAAGCTAAATATTCCTTGAGAGATGTTTTAAGAAAACTGGTATTCTTAAGGTTGCTTTCCAATATAAATTTATTAAAATCTTATTTATACGCCAAAATTTAAATACTTATATGAAAAGTTATTCGTCTTAAAAAGTTAACAAATTCTTTACGGACTTGAGTGTACTAATATATATAATAAAGTTCCACAAGATATTTTAGACCTTCCTTTTCTTAGTTTTAAAATAAAACAATAAATATATTTTGTAAATAAATCTTATTATAACATTCAAAATTTTTTTGCCGGGAAAAATGTGTGGTACTTGGGTTGTTGACTCATTTTATGGGTTAATTTTGTAATGTATTCGTAATTTTTTTTTTATAAACTTCCTTTAAAAAGAGGAGATGTTGAGTTTTTTGCTCATTCTTCTTAGAAGAGCAGTATTCAGAACTAGAGGCAGCTAACTCACGGACTGACTGACCTTTTAATGTAATAATTACTATACTGTATAATACTGACCTTTTTAATCTAATAATTTACGATTCAAAAGTGAGTGTAAATATCCACTTGAATAAAGATATTTTAAATATTAGTTAGAATTTGAACTATTTTGAAACAAACATTTTAAAAATATTTATTGGATTTTTTCATTAAAATAATGTTAGCTTTAAAAATCTAATAATTTAAAGTATTATATGTTATGTGGTGTTGTGGAACGACCGTGGTAACTTTTATAATGGCTTCAAAGCGTTAATATCATCCCGCAATGGTTCGTTTATAATAACAAAATTGTTCGTTAGAGCGTATCCACGAGCGCTTCACCACATTAACAACCTCGGTGTACGATGTACTACACTAGCACTACACATCGATTCGCTCTCCTATACTGAATACATTGCTTCTTATGACCACTTATATAATCTGTGTTAATATCAGAACTATCAATGTATATGATGAAAATACAGAAATATACTGCAAAGCAATTCTGAGTATAACCGATTTAAAACTAAATTCACTTCCTTGCCAGGTCGTTTCACGATGCTCCGGTTTCCACCTGCCTGAGTATAGCTCTTCTAGTTAGAAAATTGCAACATTTGCAAAACAAAATGTATAGAACTATTGTGTCGTTGTCATATAATATTATAAAGCAGAAGAGGATGCATTATTTGTATTTTCGTTTTGGTTAGACTCAGACTATTTTTATTAAAGATCTAAGGCCGCGCTGACTTGAACTTAAATAAACTTGAAAAAATAAATACGAACTTATTATTCTTTTACATAATTACCATTACATTAAATTGGTCGTTTCATTGCTTAATTGAATTGAAAATATGAGCACAAAATAGCAATGAAAAACAACAAAAATTCTGACCGATAGAAATTCTGAAAAATGCAATCTGAAATCATTCAGTCAGCCATTTATGACGTCTAGATAGAACAATCATGTTATTGCTTAGGAACGAAACTCTCTCGTCGAATGAACAAAAGGCAACCAAAAGCCAATAGGGTTGTAAACTTTAAATTTTTTGTATATATTTTTGCCGTTATTAGATTTATATGGAATATTTGAGTTACGTAAATAAATAAAATTAGTTATTGTAATATACATTTTTTTAGCGTGTAATATATTGATTATATATTATTCTATTAACATAAGTATAATTTATATTTACTGCTTGACAGTTTATTTGACTTAATGCGCGCGTTTGATGAGTCTTTCATATAGCTAAGTTACATTTTGTCACCAAGAATGTTTGTAGAATTAGCTTCTAGAGTAAGTGACGGAGCTTTCGTGAGATTTTATGACTTCTTAATATTGAAAAATCTTGAATTTCAATTATCTACTTTGCATGAGATGAATCTAATGAAATTTATATATTTATATAACAAACCTGTAATAACAAAATAACAAGATAAACAAAATAATAATAAATCATTATATATAAAGCCAAAAGTAGACAATCATAATCTGGTGTAATTAGTGTTTCGTTAATTTTAATTAGGGACCGACGACAATGTAAAGTGAATTCCATTATCGTGAGGACGAATTACTGCGTATAAATTAAAATCTTGTAAATCTTAAATGTCTTATATCAAATTTTATAAGTAGGTATGTGTGTTTTATCAAGATATACATGTTGGAATGAAATATAGAGTAATTAGTTATTAGTAGCAACTTTGACTTGTATAATAGTAAATATGTAATATTGTGCGAATTTTAGAATATTGTATATTCTTATACATTTTAACTAAAAACTAAATCAATCTTTTAATAAGAAGCTGGTTCTAGTTACAACAGTGGTTTTATATACGTGTTTGTGTCTAATTTTTGTATAGTATAGTAGTAATTTCAATAGTAGATACTTTAACAATTTTTTGTCTTAATTGTTTGCTTTTAACATCTAACAATAACTATGTAAAGTAAAGCAAATAATTAAGAACATAAAACAATAAGTATGTAAAGTAAAGCAAACAATTAAGAACAAAAAATAGAACATATAACAATAACTATGTAAAGTAAAGCAAACAATTAAGAACAAAAATAAGAACATATAACAATAAGTATGTAAAATAAAGCAAACAATTAAGAACAAAAATTAGAACATATAACAATAAGTATGTAAAGTAAAGCAAACAATTTAGAACAAAAATTAGAACATATAACAATAATTATGTAAAATAAAGCAAACAATTAAGAACAAAAATTAGTTAAAGTACTATTGAAACTACTACCTTCTTTCAGTTCAGTTTGCGTTGCGTCCCTACCTGAATGCGCAGCCGAGCGGTGCGGTGTGGCTACCACATTTTCCCTAACGAGATTTGTGTGTACACTATATTATGTATCAAAATAATTAGATTTTGTAATGCAATCTATATGTTTTAAATCTGGTATACCAACAAAACGCAGAACGATATTTTATTGTTTAATGTACATGGTCTTGCTAATCCAGTCTAGGTTTCATTAAGATGAATTTGATATTTTATAGAAGGTTAAAGAAAAATAAAATCAACAGTTTTATAAGTTCAGTGTTATTATTTAAACTAAACAAACTACTACAATAAACATATTTGTATATTATTTTTATGTGGTTGCTGCTCATCTCCTGCGTTAGCTAATTGGTATGCGCCGTATATCTATGTTATTTGAGTTCCTCAGTCAACGTCAAATTCGGAAGTCCTGAAGGAAATATACGGTCTTCATTCATTAATCAAACTTTATCTAATATTTCATCTTGGTTGTAGAAACGTCATTGTGTAAGACAAAAAATAATATTGTTGTGATGTAACAATTCTTGGTAATAATTAATATTTTTTCACGGAGTATATCCAGAAAAATATAATAAGAAACACTCATTTGGGTTGTCAACTTATTTAATGTTATATATTCTGCAAAATTTAGGATTATTGGTTTGCATTTTCGAATGAAGAATTAATTGTCGTCATCTTCTCGATAAAAGTGATCATTTATAAAATGCTAGTTTGGGATTGGAATGATTTTAGGATGGTATCTTCGAGGTAGCAGGTACGAGTCCTATCCTTGTTAATATTTTTTCATTCTATTTTTATATAAAATTTAATAGATACAGTATCTGTTAATTTTGGGCACATTATTGGCAAATTGATAAATAATATGAAATAGTATGTTGAAATCAAATTTCATAAACATGACACTAAAAATACTTAACTTGTATTTTACTGGTATTGCCTACAAATTGAACCTACCTGAAATATCGTATAATACGATTTCGCTGAATTCTAACATTACTTTGGTCTAGTTTCATATATTTGTTAGATTTTCCTGGACTCGATGTGTCTTTGAAATATAGGTCAAAAGATGTAGACACAATGTCCTTACCTGTAATACAATTTAGTAGAACTCGTTTAATAAACTTTATGGGGCTTTGTCAATTAAGCTTGATTGATGGGCTTAGAATAACGTTTCTAGAATTAAAGATATACTTCGATAACAAATAATCATTATTTTGTAGAACGCAATGCCTTTATAATTTTGTTATAAATTTTAAAGTTAACACCCTAAAATGGGTCAATAGATAAATTTGAGGAAATGATACAAATGAAATAATAATTGTTCTAAAGTATAGGGCAATAAAGCAAATGGTGTAACGGTAATCTAAATCGCGTATTCAATTAGTATTATTCACGTAACAAGCCGGCAGGTTGTGTTAACTATCGCGTTAGTGGCGGAGGGGCGCTGTTTAAACTCGTATTATCACACAATTGTGTGTTTCCATTCATAGGTTTCCACAGATTATTTGACGGTCAATATTTTAATATTCTTTACGTAAGTAATTGATCAATCCTGATCGTGTTTAAGATATTAAATTAAACAAATTATTATACACAATCTCAGTCGAGGAGCTTAATTAATTAAAAGATTGTAATAATATCTTTAAATTAAAGATGATTTTACGATAAATGGGGATAATGGAAACGTGGACGAAAAGCGCGCTAATGTGGCCGGGATTTACATATAATTGCGCGGCCGCGACCGCCTCCCATGTTTTATGCCAACCCTCTTCATAGCCGTTTCATATTTTCTTTTATTAATTCCCCTTTAGTTTGTTTATCTAGCTGGAAATATGAATAAAGCTGGAAACTGTAAACAACTAGGTTACGTTGGTTTTAATGTGGACTAGATTTTATAAGAAGTTGTTGTACTTTTTGATAGTGTTCTATGGTTTTTATATTGGACTCGTTTTATCATTCATGGGATTATTCGAAGAAGAATACATGCGTTTGGTTATTTTTAACTCTATTGATATTGATAAATTCTATTAGGAGGTCCTTATCAATACTAATATTTCAATCATTGAACATTTTAAACGTAGCAGTGAGTATTTCTTTTAAGTAAATTTAATTTCAAGCTTACTTTTGGACTAATTTTTAAACACTTAGAGTATTGTAATACGTAACATTCGTTAGTTGAGAAGTCAGTTTTGACAACGTTAGTAAAGCATATTATTAAGAATGTATATTAAACTAATTAAAAACTTCAATATCGATATTATATAATTTGATCATTTTCCAAGATCCGTAATAAATGTAATACAATTTTTAATATATATTTTTTTGAATTATGATAAACGAGAAATATTATTTTAACATTATCATAGATTACACTTAAGTAATATTATATAACTTATAACTCTTATAAAAGTGAACAAAATTCACTACAAAATGGTTTATTACTTCCAAATTAGAATTATCTTATTCTTATCAGCTTAAGATGTATAATTTGAAATCTCTTGTAATTTAGATAGTCATTACACCCACGTGGCAATTGCTTTAATGTCTCAGTTTCACAGTTCTTGCTCAGTTAGTGCAGTGTTTGTGCTTGATAGTGCTCACGTAACTAAATGTGTGTCCTTAGTGCTAATGGGCCGTAGAGCACAGCGGTGATAGAGATTTAAGCTGTAAAGGCAAATCGAATTCTGGTAGTAATTACTAATTTTGATTTATTATTTATAACAATTATTTTTGTTCGTTGTCGGTTAACCCATAAGTTAAATGTAATGTAATGAATTGAATGATTTTTATAGCGTTTTTGTTTAATTGCATTTGAATACAGGTCTTGTATTTTATTTTGTCTAAAAATCACATTGTCATAAGAATTATCACAATTTAAAAGAAATAGTGTCTTCAAAATGTTAACAGGCTATTTAAAATATTCATTCCTAAGAATTCCATTCCGTCGCAAAACCTCACAATAAAGTAATAGACAAAATGCAAATAGTTAACGAAGTGCAATCGAGACTACAATCGCCTTAACCGACCGGCTCCAAGTGGCAAATATAATTACATCTAACTTCTGAGATGACATCCACTCAAGATAACTCTGACCATCTCATATTTCTGTGCATACAATTGAATATAAACTCTATTTCATTATTCTAAAGTCTAAATTAGCGATTTATAAAAATATTAAAGTATTAACTGTTGCATCCTGCAGCATTGGATCTGAAACTGGATCGCTTTTCTGTTCACAAAGTTCTTAAAGTAGGTCGGCGACGACTCAATTTTATATCAACTGAAAATTTTAAAAAGTAAAAATATGACACTTTTGTTTAAAACTAATAAAAATCTAAAATAAGCACAAGTGTTAACCAAAATAATTAAGCTAGTTCATAATGTGTGCCAGAACCTTTAAAACCTATCAGATACAGAACTATAGAATATTAGTAGATAATAATTAATTTATCAATATCTGCGACTCTATCCTGGAATACGAATAGGCGAACCACATTAGAAACATTCGTTCCGGTATACGAAAAGGTACAGCATTAACCGCATCTGTTTTATTTGTGTAAAAGGCACATTTAATTTGTTGCTATATTTTTTAGAGTTTCTTATTAATACGGGTTTTATGACTCTTAATGAGATGTTATGTAGCCTATAGTTTCTCCAAAAAATGCTTCCACCAGATTAAAAATCAAATTATTTAGATTTATTATTACAATGATTTTTCTGATATTACATTCGTATTATTTGGGCAGAAACAAAATATGAGCCCACGTAAAATAAGTAAATAAGTTTGCAAGTGTTATTAACAAAAGAATAATTTACCCAAATCACCAAAAATGTGTTGAAATATCTTTATTAAGTATTTTATAGTATTTGGTCGATTCCAAAAACAATATTGTGTTTTTATTATTACATAGAACATTCAAGTAGTTATACTGAAAATACTATAATTAATACCACATAATAAGTAGTTAGCTTTTGTCGAATTTCAAAGTATCTACCCTAAAGCTTTCTAAATTTTGCTCCAGTATCAACAAAACTGAATAGTGTTGCGTTTGTGTACCTATAATGGTGATTGAAGGTAAGCTAACTTCGAATCTTCGGGGTTGGGGAACAGAGGAGGGGGAAATTGGTACTAACTGAATGGATGGACAAACAATCCGTATCTGATAACGGATAATGCCGGCTTGGATTAGGGCCACCATCGACCTCTAGGTTGTTTGTTTGCTGTTCATACAATCATGCTGTTGTTCAGTAATTACAAAGGTACTGGCTATCTATCGATCTCGAAGATTATCTGATTATGACCACAATACAGTCAATTAATTAACCTACATCTTAACGATGAGACATGTTGTACACATATTCTAAACTTAATAATCCATAGTTTGGAAAAGTTAGAGTTTGAATTATCAGTTAAGTTTGTTTTTTTTCATAAGTAATCCAAACAAATGGGTCGGCTTACGTTCGGCTTTTCGAGATGAAACTAGTTATGAGACTTTACCACTAGATGGAGCTGGCAGAGCGCCAAGGAAACACCACCAGCTATTTATTTATGCTTTATCGCTTCCGTTTAAAAAAAAGTCACAAAACCATAGCAAAGTTTTTGTTTTGTTATCATTTCTGGGAGGTCATAAACCGGCAATGATATTTCAAATTAAACAGATAGTTGTCGATGCCGGGCGTTGGGATGTTCTGATAGTGGTATAATTAATAATAGGCTTAAGCTCTATAACTAATAGAGCCCAGAACTGGGTTTAGTCTACGGTAAGAAAAGATGACATATGTGTGCGTCTCCTACGATTATTGTACTATGCATCAAATTGTACTATATTACTTTTTTTTATTTTTATTTTTTTCTTTTTTGTTTTTGTCTGTATGCTGTTAGTCCTGTTGGCTATTACAGCGTCACCGGGGGAGTTAATATTACTAGTGTTATATATGCTTGTAGATACTAATGTCATAGCTTAACTTTATTTTTCTTCATTGACGTTTCTTCAGTATACGTTAAGAATTGATATCTTTTTGAAAAAAATGCTTAAGATATATTTAAATAAAACTCTTTCCCACTTTATCACAATCACTATAAGTGTATCTTTTCTACTACAAGATTTTTTTGCTATCAGTTAATCAGTTGTTTTCAATGAAATTTATATAAGACCATTTTTTCGTCACACAAAATTCTGACATATTAGAAATAGGACCGTAATACAAAAGTATAGTTGTTTGAATAACTCCTCTGTAAGTTGTTTTTTTTTTTAGGAAAACTACATTATGCCTGCAATAGAGAAATTAGTGTTTAAATGTCTATTATTTTATTTTGATTCTCGTTACTATTGTTGTGTTTTTTTATTTGCTTTATCATTTAGTCAGCAAATAAAAAAAAACCTTTTTAATAATGGTCCTAACTGTCGCGGACTGCGAAGAATGTATATTAGAGAAATAATATTTAAAATAATAACCAGTTAAAGCAACGCCAATTATAATTAAAATAAATGAATCTTGATAATGAAAGAAGTCTGATCTTTTTGTAGATGACCTTTGATGATAATATAAACTTTCGTTCTCCAACAAAATATTTTTGCTGAGTAAAAAAACATTCCGGCATCTGTTTTGGAACATAAAATATATTATCAATATTTATTGATTTGTTATTTTTATACCTATATTGATAAAACTCATAAGTATAAATTGAAAGGAGTCATTAACGATTACAAAATGTATATCAATTCTTTATCAAATCTGCAATAGACTAGACTTTAGAGCGTACAAATGTCAGTCATCAGTAAACCAGCATTAAGCGAATATTCTTAGGAATTTATAATACTGGAACTCCGAAAATAAAAACATAATCCGGGAGACCGAGGCCGCATAATTAAGCACTTATTCTGCGGTTGCGGATTACAGGTCCGAAGTTTTATCTTTGCACCTAGATTACCTCTAACGCATAAGTGCCAAGGTAGAAGTCGGCTTGGCAACCATGTAGTTAGAATTTCGTGTTAGAAACGCTGCGTCCCTCTGTATTATAATTTTTCAACCTGTCCGTGGATCCAGTTTTGGCTTTTTGCTTTGTTCACGGAAGCCCGTTTATTACCGCGTTGTAGCAAGTAGTTGGTAAACGGCGTCCTCGTTTGAATGCAATAGGAAGGATTACTTAGCAAAGCCTGTATTTGCATTTTTGTAACAAAAATATCTAGACTTAAATTAAAACATTTTATGTTGCAACAGAACTAAACTAGTGTTTTAGTTTTAATAAATAGGTAACCTACATTAAAAACTGTTAACTTATTCCTCATTTTATGTAAAAACTCTAACAAATAAAGGGTCTAGACTCTAGGGCCTAGAGTTTAGGTCCTATAGTATTTATTGCTATAGCCTAGAGTCTAGGCTTTAGCAATATTGTTCTAAATAATGTTATAAAGAGGATAAATTCCTTTTTACGGATGAAATTAAAAACTTTTTAGTTTCTCACTTAAATAACTGTTATATTATTAGAAAGGTACATTATCTCTGATTAGCATAGCCTCTTATTTTCTATTTAAAATAAGGTTTTAGGTAGATGTGTAATAATGTTATAGAAAATAGCATAATATATTTTTATATGAAACAAAATAAACATTCCGTCAACCGATCCGTCAAAAGCACACAAAAACGATCATTCAATGAAGAAAAATAAAAAAGTAGAATATAGTGTCAAAGAACAAGAGTGATATGGCTCAGTTTTTGAAAGTTTCAGCGACAACTAATCGCGGAGGTAAAAAGTGTCGAGTCTGGCGCGTTGCCAGCTGTCAGCTTTACTGTCGCTTGTCACGCGACCTGATAGAGAAACTGAAATCAATGCCGCTGCATAGGAGTTTAGTTGGTTCTTGTTAATATTTCCGTCTATTAAAGAAGTAGGATATTTTTTACATTATTTTTATTACTATCTTAAGTATTTATAAAAATATACAATATTGAATCTATGGCCTGGTTGCACTTCGTTATATATTTTTTTAAATTATATGAACTGATTTAATTAAAGCAAGCCATGACGATTTAAATGTCTGACGAATAAAAGTTTATCATCGCTCGTTCATCATCTCATCGTTTGTCATCGCTCAGTTGTTTTACTAATTTAATACAAAAGTATATTGATATGTTAATAAGTTAAATGTATATACTAAATATATCTCTAAATTAATGTACATATTACACTATTTCTTTTTGTAAGATGGAATATACATAAATAATTGCTACTGAAGTTATAAACATAATTGTTCACAACTTATGCTGTAACATATGTAACGTAATTGAAATAATTCTACTACCGAATTCTTCTTTTGGAAAAAGTAAATATATAAAATCAATTGCCAACTTTTAGAACATTGTAATTTTAATATATTTTCATAAACATGACATATTAGGTGGAAAGATATAGTAGAACAAAAATATATAGTGTTAGAAATATTAAGATGAAACCCTAGATTTAGAGCTGCTAGATTCTTCTGAAACGAAATCTTATAACTTTAAGTTTTAGAAAAATGAAGTCTGGGAGTTGTCGACTAGTGGTTGGAAAATTATAAAGTTATACAGCGGACTTTAAATAGACTATTTACGATATATACGAGACTAAATCTAAGATATTGTATTAAGAAGACTTTCTTATACCAATCATTTTATTAAAAGATAACTAATAAAAAATATAAAATAATATTAGAAAATGTTGACGTTTTAATACATTAGTGAATTTGGTATCCCGTTGGATTTTTTGTCGAATTAATGTAGGTGTTGCATTTTGAATGGTTTAAGTACCGCCTGTGACTATGATTAGACAATATAAGAGTGCTCATATGATAATATTGCACTATTTATTATAAAAGTTATTTAATTCACCAGTTTGAACAGTATTTGGACATTGTTGACATAATATCACCAAAAAATAAATAATGATAATATTTTTACACGTTCATAACTTTACATATTAAAAATAAGAGAGAAGACCATCTATTATTTATTATCTTTGTTTTATGTACACGAAACTTAGAGCGGAGTAGTACCCTCATCTCACAAAAGATCGGCGTAAAGTAGCTTATATTCGTTTCGTACGAGAAAGTGAATGACCAACTCTCCTAATGTCTAGTCTTCTTACTTTTTTCCTATTGTTCATGGATGTGCAACTTATTTTCAAAACTTTATTTAGTTATCAATAGGCAATAGGCAACATTACCACTGAAAATGATATGGAGTGTCTACTCCTTTGTTATTCAAAACAGAAAGTCGTTAATAAGTATATATTTATCATGGCGCATTTTTATTCTGTGGTTATGATAAGTTTAAATTATTTTAGCTTTTAACAAAAACAGAATGCCCTTACCCTCTTCTTATGTCCTAAATATATTTTTTATATTTATTCCTCCGGTATTTCACAAATTCCCTACAAGGATTGCATCTGCAACTCTTATTGTGTTGTATTGTTTAGTTCCCATATATATAAGAAACCAGAAGCAGATTTTTGTTAAATATATCTCACGATAACCTAGTTTGAATTAAAATAAATAATTAAATTTTCACTTTCGAAAAACACACTAACACTTAAGAAATCAACAATCAACTACGATATTAAGGGTGGGTAGATACAAATTAATTTCCTCTTTGCACAAACCATCGACCAATAAAAATGGCCCTATATATAATATTATATACATATAAATAAAAATAAGTAAAATTATTAAACAGTTGAAAAATACTTTTAATTTATTGAAATACAAACAAATATTACTTAAAAACTGAATACAAGACGAGATTAAATTAACAAACAATGCCGGTATTAACAAGCTCTCAAAGTAATTCTAAGAAATGGTAATGAAATTCCGGGGGATTCTTTTTACTCTTAATAAAATATTTATACGGGATTGTAATAACTTAAAATAAAAATCTAAGTGCAAAGAATGCACTCCTGAAAAAAATATTTTCTTTACAGTTTATTATTTTTATAAGCTATTATGATAAGAATTAATTAAAATAATTGTATTCTTCTTCTGTTTAAAAGTAAATACTATTTTTCTCTTCATTCTTTCATTAATGACATAATAAAATGGGTGCAATTCCTACCTTTATTAATTTCATAGGTATCGTTGAAATAAAATCAAAATGCCTTATTGTCTTTGGCAGCATGCGTTGACAGATTTCAAAGACAATCAGAGAAATAGCAATATGAGTCGCATCAGAAGAAGACAAGTCGTTCTTTTTCTTCTTTCTATTTAGAGTCTTGTGAAAAAAAATATTACGTAGCTTTCATATAGGCGATATCTTTAGGCTCAGGGCGAATTTTTGGCTAAAGTTACATAGCTTTACAACTACATAGCTTTTCAAAGCCGTAATGGAATGAATGGTCACAATTGTTTACACTATTCTATGCCCAAGTGATCTAAATATAAAACTCATAATATTATTATAAACAAGTTTAATTCCATTCAGGTCAAATTATTAGCCATCTATTTTTTAAAATGTGTAGAAATCAATAACTGCTATTTGTGTGAATTGGAAAGTCTTTGATTAATATGTGACTACTGCTGCCTAATCTCTAAATACGAAGGTGTTTGCTACAGTGTTAAGGCTGGATTGGATATATATATTCGTCAAAGAACTTCATACAATTTGAAAAATAGATTATATCGTTGATATAGTGAGAGACGCCTTGGCCAAAATATTTTAAGCAGTCTATCACACTTGTGTAACAGAAACGAAAATGAGCGTTAAAACGAAAATAACTAAAAGAATAAATAAATATATATGTCCAATGAAAGAAGACGTGCGCGTGAGTATAGTAATAATGTAACAATTGATGAATAGTAGGGCCGGGCGGGTCAGCTCCGGAACACCAATTTTTTTATCTTATGTCATTACATACCATATCATAACGGATTAGTTAACTACAGCAACCGTTTGAAGATTCTTGGAAATATTATTAATTGTTTTATGCAATCAAATCAAAAACAATGCAAATGAAAAAAGAAATGTATATGAGTGTTCCATGTATTAATGTTAAATAATTAATAAAAAAATGGTCTGTTCAGAGAAAATGAACAACAAAATTAGCTAATATATATAAAAAATATATCAGGTCACCTACTTACCATTTGGAGTTCTGTTACATGAATTGAACACGTACCAGTTAATTTTTCAATAAATATTCAATGATGTCTAATTTGTTTTTTTGAAGAATATTTTATTATACGATAAGAGAACTTAAAAAACGTGTTTATTATTATGGTATTCAAAACTATCTATGTACATATTTTGAACACTGACGATTATAAAATATGCATCAAAACTACTTCATTACTATATAGTGAAGTTATTTCATCCGTCTGAAAATTCCAACGCTGCAGTTTCAAACTAGACTTGTCGGGTATTTTAGTTGAGAATTGCAATTCCTTCCTTTGAATCACTTGTTTTGTCTGCACTATAAATAACCGCAAATCTCTAAACGCTGCTACAGAATAGGTAGGAAAATTTATAATTACTAAGCTTATTAATAAGTGTAATTGAACCTTCTGTATAACATTGATATATAAAAAACCATGGGCCACTTTTATTCGTTCTTATTTCCATGTAACTTTTGATCAAGTCTCTCTTAAACAGGAACCCATCGCTTAGAAACTGCTGAATTGCAAATCCAACGCTGAGCCGCTAAATTAATTGTACTTATTTAGTTATTTCTTAATTAATATTTCATTCTTTAATTTAAAACTGGTCCTGTGTTTATCTGGCGGGAACAATTGATGAAAAGGTGGCTGCATTTATGAATGTTATTACTAAATTATATGACTTCCATGCCCCACTTAGATCGGTACGTGTTAAGCACTTTCCTGCCCCTTGGCTTACCTCAGAAATTAAAGAGTTCATGGTAAACCGTGATAAGGCTAAGCGGCGGTACAGGAAAAATGGCACCCAGGAAAATTTACAATCCTACAAGCAATTGCGTAATCTCTGCAACAGGATGTGTAGGGATGCAAAGCGTCGCTACATATATTCCTCAATTAATAATTCAACTCCGTCCCAAATGTGGAAATTTTTTAAATCCTTAGGTGTGGGGAAGGCCACTGAAAAACTTCATCAGTTCAACGATATAAATCTTCTTAATAATTTTTTCTCCACTCCCTCCGCCAATATGTCCGATACAGACAGATTAGCTACCATTCATAAATTAAATATGGCTCCCCGAATACCCTGTAATCCATTTCTGTTTCGTGAAATCACGGAGTGTGATGTTAAGAAGTGCCTTTCATCCTTTAGATCTAACGCTGTTGGAAGCGATGACATCAGCCGTGAGATGCTTTTTCCCATCCTGGAGTATGTATTGAAAGTTATCACACATATTATGAACTTTTCATTAACTTCCAATACTTTTCCTACAGTCTGGAAAAAAGCCTATGTTATTCCCATACCCAAATGTAACAATCCTTCTTCTCCATTGCACTTTCGTCCTATATCTATATTACCAATACTATCTAAAGTCCTTGAACATGCAGTACTCCAACAGCTCACGCATTTCCTAAACACTCATAACCTTATTAGTCCTTTCCAATCCGGTTTCCGCAATTTCCATAGTACATCCACAGCATTACTCAAAGTCACTGAGGATATTCGTTTAGCTATGGATAATAAGAAGCTTACTATTTTAATCCTGCTAGATTTTAGTAATGCTTTTAACTGTGTTGATTTTAGTATTTTGCTCGCTATTCTACACTCTCTTAACATATCTCCACCCGTGATTGATTGGTTTCAGTCGTATCTTCACGGTCGTCAGCAGATGATACACTGTAACGAAAGTTTTTCGGAATGGGCTGATCTCTCTGCTGGCGTTCCACAAGGCGGCGTTCTATCTCCTTTGCTTTTCTCCATATTTATCAATGAAATCCCTAAAGTCATATCTTCTCCCTACCATCTATACGCAGACGATTTGCAAATATACCGACATGCTAACTTAAGCGAACTTGATAGAGAAATAGAGGTCATAAATCAGGATCTAAACAGTATAAAGGAATGGGCAAAGGGCTTTGGTCTTTTACTTAATCCTAATAAGTCTCAAGCGCTAATAATTGGAAGTAGACAACTGCGTAACAAAATAAATTTCAATATAACACCAGACATCATATACGATTCTACTACAATACCGTTATCAGAAACAGCAATAAACTTAGGCTTAACAATTGACTCCAATTTGTCTTGGTCAGCACATGTTAATGAGGTGAGTAAACGCCTTCATTACTCCCTTCATTCCTTGAGACGCCTCAAAAACTTTTTACCACTACAGACGAAAATACTCTTGGCCCAAACTCTATTACTTCCTATACTCGACTATGCCGACGTATGTTACTTAGATGCTACAGAAGAGCTACTAGACAAGTTGGATCGACTTCAGAATGTATGTATTCGTTTCATATACGGACTGCGTAAATTCGATCATATATCTGAATTCCGACGTCAACTAAAGTGGCTCCCTATTCGACTCCGCCGGAATACTCACGTCCTAACTACTCTTTTTAACGTATTGTCTAAATCTTCCCCTCCCTATTTACGACAATCTTTTCAACTGTCAGTACCTAATAACAGACCATCCCGTTCGTGTGTCATTTTTAAACCCCTTGATGTACCTCGTTATAACACCACATTTTTAGCAGAATCTTTCACAATAAAAGCAGCACAATTGTGGAACTCACTTCCTCCTGAAATTTATAATTGTTCCACAATTAGTTCTTTTAAACATAAATTGAAGCAGCACTATCTCTCACTATCAATATAACTACTGTTATTAATATTATTATTACCTTATTTATGAATTTATATATATATATGTATATATGTATATATGTATGTGTGTATGTATGTGTATTTGTATATATTGACTTGTCATATATATCTAAGGATTTATATTATTAATTGTATATGTTACGCAATTATGTACCCTCCAATGATTTATTTTGTTAAGAAACTCTTTTCGCACATCAATTTTTTGGGTGGCTGGAAGAGATCTCTTTGTAGAGATAAGTTATCCTGTGTACGTAATGTTTATATTTTAAGTTAAGATTTAAGTTTGGTACATAAATAAATAAATAAATAAATAAATAAAACTTTTGTCTCGGATTTAGTTAGGAAAAGACGTTTTATTATTGTGGTAATTTTAAGTAAATAATATATTTTTTTAAAACCTTTTCTATTCGTTTGAACATAACTGGCTCAGTTGGTAGGACTGCGGCACTTTTAAACTCAAGTGTACGGTTCTAATCGTTGAAAATGCGACCTATGAAAGAAAACTTGTGAAAACAATAGAACTACGGGAAGTTCTTGTACCTAGTCAAGTTCCGGAAAGAGAAGTAGAGTTTGCAATAAGTATTCTTTTACTTCCAAGTGGGACACATGGTCTGATTTCTGTCGTCATTTTAATAATATTAATTAAATATAATAAATATAATGTTCCAATTACAAATCGATTTAAATAATTATATTCTGTGCATTGTAGTTGTGCTAAAATTACAACAGCACTCACATCATAAGCATATAGAGTATCGTATGACTTCATTGTTATTTTAAAGTATTCGTACAGTCAAAGCTATATCATGACGCTTAAAAATTACGCTAAAGTTATTAAATCAATTGGGAGATAGAGAACGTTATTAATTTAATAGATGTTAATTGGCAATTATAACCTTTCTCCTGATTCTGATCCTGATTCCTGACACCACTTTCATACGAAATAACATGACTTTTAAAAGAGTCGGTGAGAGATGTCAGCATCTGTCTTCGTGATAACATTCCTCTTAGGATAATTAAACAATAATCTGATTCCCCTTCTGGTGGTGATTTAGAAAACTTTTTTATTAAAATAAACGTTACTCATTCTAATTTGTTACTTGGCGTTCTTACTGCATATAAATTATTTTAATACCTTTGAATTCCTTCTAGAGACTTTATCTCCTTCTTATGATCATATAACTTTAATGCGTGATCTATATACCTGCCTGGGTAAAGACGATAACACATCCCAAAAACTCAAATCCTCGGCTTCGTCTTTTAAATTCTCCATCCTTCTCCTCTCCAAAACTTACTTTCCTCCTAGTTCAAAATTTCGAGTGTTTAAATTCACGGTCAGTTTACCGCATCTTTTTCTTATCATGACCTTTTGTTTGTTAGTTACAGCTTATCATTTCATAGGCGTAAATGCAAAAGTATTGTTCCTCGTTTTTTTAAGAACATAAACTTAAACGTACTCATAGCCGAAATAAATTGGTCCTTGCTATTAAGATCAACGTCTTTCGATGAAAAACTGTGAATCTTCAATGCAGAAATTCCTAAACTTTACAATGAACGTTCCCCGATAAAATGGGAGAAGCAAAGAAAATATACAGAATGGACATAATTATAACTTACGATAATTGCTCAATTTCTGCCATAGGATAAGTAGGGATAATCTTAATAATCTCAATATTTCGAGAGTCCAGATATGA
The DNA here is from genome assembly GCA_959347355.1 of Napeogenes inachia. Lineage (NCBI taxonomy): Eukaryota > Metazoa > Arthropoda > Insecta > Lepidoptera > Nymphalidae > Napeogenes > Napeogenes inachia. Next base: position 12,703,202 of record OY365797.1, read on the forward strand.
CATTTCTTAAAATCACTGGGTGTGGGTGACAATTTGAACAATCTAAATAGTTCTATTGTTAGCTTCCTATAATTGGAGGGTAGATTTTGATACATGCCACTTTATCTGGGCTAGAAAATGCTACGATGCGTTGATTATCGACCTTCAAAAGATACACTTGTGGACGGAATATTATGGTCTATTACTTAATCCTAATAAATCGTAGGATAGTTGGTGGCAGACAATTATATAATAAAATAATTTTGGCTGCTTTGGCTGTATGACGGCACTTCATTATCATACCTTTTTTTTATCGTTGGAAAAATGCGTTTCCGCATCGTCACCCAGGCCAGGAAGGCGATGTCCGGGCAGTATGTGCGGCACCCGGCAGCATAGGAAACGCTGAGATTTTTAAGGCACCCCACTAAAAAACCAACGGCTGCCCTCATCGCTGCAATGAGACGTCACGGGATCGCTTTCGCACTCACCGTGACGCCCCGGTTCATTATCATACCTAGACAAAACCAAAAACTTAGGATTTATTTTTGACTACAATTAGATCTGGACACCTCATGTTAGTCAAGTAAATAGACGACTGCACGATTCCTTACATTCGCTTAAGCGACTGCAAAATTATCTTCCTGTTAAAACTAAAACTGTACTAGCACAATCTCTTCTCCTTCCTCTCCTTGACTACGCCAACGTTTGCTATCTAGATGCAATTGATGAGCAACTGCATAAATTAGAGCGAATACAAAATGTGTGCATCCGCTTCATATTCGGCTTGCCTAAATTCGACGACGTCTCCGAATTCTGCCGTGAATTAAAGTTTCTTCTCATTCGCTTTCGTTGAAATATGCATTTTTTCAAACTTTTAAAGAATATATTACATAATAACTGTCCAAATTGCCTTCAGAAACGGTTTCAATTATGTGTCTTTAGAAATCGAAGTGAGCGCTCTTGTGTTACATCAAAATATCTCGAGGTGCCAAAATATAATACATTTTTTATCGTAGGTCATTTACTGTCACTCACTTACTGCTTACATTTATAAAGATTTCCTTAATATTACTTTATTGAAATTTAGAATGAAGAAATACTTGCTCACATGATCTATACAATAATCAGCATTATTTACCAAAATACATTATATTATATATGTCTGTATGTATGTGTGTATATATATATTTGTCTATTTATCTGTATGTATTACTATTATTATTATTATTATTTGTTAAGTGTGTTATTAATAAGGTCTTCTGTATTCCATACCCATGTCAGAAAAAAAAAACCCAAGTTAATACATACTATGTCCTTGGATAAATTCAAGGGTTTCTGGTAGAGATCTCTTGTAAGAGATAAGTCACCCTTTGGGAAATTTGTCTATAGTCTATACTATGTTGCTATTACCGTTTTGTGGTGAAAAATAAATAAATAAATAAATAACTATAATTTATGTTTACACTGCTGCACTCACGTTAACTTTTGTGAGCTTCGGGTTCGTCGTGAGGTAGGCGGTGGAAGGGGTAAGACTATATAGTCTTCAGACGTTTCGTGCAGATCTTCATTACTCGTCACCGTTATCAATTGTGTACTCACTGAACTAACTGTATCACTTTTCTAAATAGTTGTTCTTGTTCATCATAATATTAACGATCGAACTTCAGGCTGACAGAATCACCCAACTAGTATCACTATTGATTACGGCTATTGATTACGGATATACGGTTTGTTTCAATAACTTAGCGATACCAAAAACTTTTCCATAGTACATATAGATACAGAGTCTTGTTGGTACAATTACGTTGTTATAAAGTAAACTATTCTATAAGTCAACCCTTTCATATCTATGAGATTCATATTATATTGGTGAACGCTCGGCGTCTAGTAGATAAGATATTACGTTTTATTGGTTTAAAAGTCCTAGGTTTTAACATCACTCCGTCTAGTTTGTCTTTCAAATACACAGGGGTCACATATTAGTAAAGCTCTGTTTGAAAGAGGTAACGCTGATAGATAAACTAAAAGATGGTGTGAATGGACTTTCAGCACTAGTCACTATTTATAGGTTGTCGACACAGCCTACTTTTTAAGCGACCTTCGGTCATTAGTTGTACCACTGCGTTTTAGATACCTCAACTGCAATCACTTTTATTTTCAACTACACTACACACCTTTTTATATGTATTGTTAAAGTAGTACTCATAGTTTATTAGCTGATATTTAGATACAAAGAATGAATTATTGTTAACATTTTAAGAACTGTTGATTATCATAAGCGACCTGCCTTACACCTTCAATTTTAATATTATTATTTTAAGTTTTGACTCTCTAAGCCCATTTTGATAAAATATATATACAAATTCTTATAATAAAATAAATTCTTTAATTTATTGATCTGGCCTAACGTCTACTCTAGTACAGCTCGTGTTTGTTTTAAGCTGCAATTTTGAGTGCTCTTTGCATAATTTTATTTAATATTTTACGAACTTTTACAATTTATATACAATTAAAACAGAGTTTAATTAAAAGCTTGGAACAGTAATATTTAAAGACCTTTTAATTATTTAATAAGAATATTATTTATATCTATTATAACCCGTATACATATTCGCGTTTTAAAAAAACTAAACAGATCTATAGCAGATTTTAAGTTTATTTAAAACTAAAGAACAATATAAAATGAAAAAAAAATTGCTACGCGCAGGGATTCGAACTAACAACCTCTAAGAAACCGTCCCGCCGGTAATTTTTTTCATTAAATATTGATGGAAATAGTAGTTTGCATTTTTTCCTTATAACATCAAAAAATACTAAAAAATACGTATAAATAAATAGTCTAACACAAGATTATATTTTAATTGTATATAAATAACTATCAAAATTTGAAACCAGAACTATAATATGGTGTATAAAATAACAAATGAATATGGAACAATTTATATATTTTGTTTGTCGAATAGATATTTACAAAATACATTGTGTCAGATATTGAACAAGTTATTTTATATAATAACGTTAGTATTATTATTATCATAATACATTTGTATCATATATGTTTTGAACATATTTATAGAAATGTTTTTATAACATCATTTTAGTATTTATATCAATAAACATATCGATAAACATTTTACACTGATTGAAATTCACACATTTATAATTTCGCATAATAAAACAGTCATCTGTTTGTTGTAGATCATACCTAAGTAGTTTCGTAGCAATATTTCATCTTTGAAGTGAAACCTTTTTATTGACGTTGGAAAAAAAATAGCCGTCACATTTTTCTGTTACGCACCATGTAATTTTGGACCTTTCATGGTCGGTTCAGACTAAGAAGTACTTTTTCCGGTGGAGTGAGACTCAGAAGACATCTTATAATGTCTGTTTTTAAAGGTCACCTTAAGCTGTCGTCCCTATACTGAAAAATATTCTCTTCATATTTTTATGAATTAAAAGTTTTTATTAATTTATTTCTAAGAATTAAAATGCGTTGCCGAATAACCTGAGGCTAGTCTGAAACTTTTTAAATGCCGTATACGACCGTGTATTAACACGAAACCATGACTTGCATTACTGGTTGCCTGAAGTCATATGCAAATAAAACTAAAACTTTCTAAACGTTTTGAAAAAAAGTTTTATATCATAAATGTATTAGCGATAACGAGTTCAGAGTTTTGTGAGTTTTATGATTATAAAAAAATATTTAGATTAAAAAAAAATTACTTAAATGTTACTCAAATTTATTCGAAATCAAACCGTAATGGTTTATACTGATTTCATCTACCGTTTGAGATGTTTAGCTTTTATGAAAAATCTATAGCTTTATCAGAGAAAATAACAATATGAAATATGCCCCTTGATAAGGCGGTAGAAAACACATAAAAGTACGATATCCCATTATAACGTCCAAAGAAAGACTTTTGAACGCGAAGGACTTGTCGTTGCTCGCTTCCAAATGGTAGAAGGTTGGGCGACCAGTACAGAAGTGGGAACAATAACGTTCATGTACGCTAGCTGTCCAAACCAAATAAGTCAAGAATGAAGTGTAAGCTCTGCTTGCTTGCTGCTCTACCACATGCGTGAACTCTCAGGAAGCCCATAAGAAGATTTTTTTGAAGCGCCTTTTGCCATACGCGGTCAAAGGCTTTCGAAATGTCAAAGTTAATTAGTAGGCTCTCTCCCTTACTTTCAATGATCATTGCGCTATCTGCATGTTAGGTACACTGAAGGTCGCCCGCTGATCTACCATGGCGAAATATCATATTGCCCATTAAAAATTAACTGATAATCCTCAACGCAAGGCTTGGGGCTTTTAAAACGGCAATGGCCATAGGTATGTAAAGGTATCTATTAAGTGGTTATAGAGGGGTCCGATTTGTCGCCTTTTCTAGGGATCAGTTGGACAAAGGCGGTATTATGTCAGTCTAGGAGTCCGGGAGTCCTGAATTTCTGTAACAAAAACACAAAATAAATATAAGAGCCTGCGGCCGTCTATTGCCAATATGCAGTTTATATTCCTTTTTAGGCCTGTTTTTTGCCCGTTACTACCCAATCTGTATAGAGCACATTTCTTTTTTTAACGAAGGCAAGGCTCATGGATGAAAGCTAGTACGCTTTTATATTTATTTTAATATAAGCTATTTATATACTAGAAATCCTTCAATTTTTGTTTATAATCATTTCTTATTGTTGCTAAAGAGAAAGTTAAACAAGAATCTATGAGACCAAGACTTTTATATAATGAAGAACATTAATATTTAGAGACGTATTTCTATGTCATCGTAATGTTAGTGATAAGTATTGCACTGTCTTGCTCTTTCAATAAAACAAATGCTAAACTTCTGAGATGTCAACCTGTACAAGATAACTTTGATTGCTATATATTACAGTTTCAGGACACGATATTTACTTAATACTTTATATTTTTGTGATATATTAAATATATATTTTTTTCTATTTTTATAATATTAGATTAAAGGATCCTCTTATCGAAATCTATTTTCGTTATCGAGAACTTCGTACTAGTGTTCATGTTAGTAATCGTTAGAAGTCGACGGTTATCGAGTCAGTCTTTAATTATTAATTGTCTTTCTAATTATAATTCCCAAGCCATTACAAATAGCTATGAATGTTTTATTTTCCACAAAAGGTATCTCCGGAATTTCATTACCATCTCTCAGAACCACTTTGAGAACTTGTTAAGAACGGGGTTGATTCGTTATTTTAATCTCTTTAGTTTTAACATTTAAAATAGTATTTGTTTATTTAGCAAAAACTAATTTCACACAATACTTAATGTTATCGATTTCATATCTAACACTTAGTATAATATAAATATTATATTACAATTACCTTTCAATTTACTTTTCTCTAAAACATTTTTACATTCTAATTTTAGGTTCATTTTATGTAATGCAAATAGAACATAGTAAATTAACGAAAATTCTGTTGCAAAAAAAAATATTGATATAGAGAACATCTTATTCCCCTATTTCAAAAATATGTAAATATTTGCCTTTTCCTCGTTGCTACAAGAAGCGTTTTAATTATTCCTTTTATATTAGATACAGCAACTTTAAACAGTAAATCAGATGATCTACATTATCAAAGGTTTTGAAGACCATTGTTTGCTTTTAGTATGGTTTTCAGGTTGTTTTTTTTTACATATTTTAAGGATTAGTATCTACTACACATGATAATGTCATAATTGTCCTAAACCAACACTATATGAAGTAAAATGTAGAGATAAAGACATTCCGATGTAGAGATAAGGACACAGATACTTGTGATACGGAACGGCATCCGTTTCATGAATACAGTATTTTTTATTCATTTTATTTTCTTTTTCCTAAAACTTATAAAATCATGTTATCGATTACAATGATCAATTTGTTTATAATTCTGAAAACTGTCTATTTAAGTAATTTAACTTTCTGAGATCTATGAAAATATCTAGTCGTGCTGTACACCGGAGATTGAGCGGTATAAGCGATCTCAAAGTCATTCTAATCATAAACAGTAAAGATTCCTAACATTTAGAATAACATAACAGTGCTTAAAGTTTGGTTTTTTAATGTTTAAAAATTATTATTATTTTTTTAATTTATATTTGATATTGGATTGTTCCATGTCCCTTATTTTGCTCGGTATGTCAACCCGCTTTGAAGCTTTTTACTTCGCTCGTTTTGCTCGCTCAGAAATAAATAATAATAGTAATAATTGTTATTGTATTAGTTATCTCGCTTTACATTATGTACCAGCATAGTAGTTATACAACACAATAATCTTTTTTTGTTATATATTTGTGAATCTTACATTTTAGTTTGATAAAATCCATTAAATACAAAAAATTATCACATATTAATGACAATTGACTGAGATTATTGTAAAAAAGAATAAATTGACTTAGTTTTCTTGCCAAGACACTAATTTTGCCCTCAGATTGGACACTGTAGTTGACAAAGTCATCAAGTTAACCATGATATTAAATGCGTTTTATATCACTGCTGACTATGTTATCTATCTTAATGTATTTCTGTGATTTGAAGCTTTGAGTGCAGCTTTAAAAAATAAAATAATATAAGCCTGTTGAGTTTTTGGCACCAGCTCTTCTTAGGTCTATGGTAAATAACTTTTGTAGGTGGTGCTGGCTTTAAAACACGATAACAAGCCGTGTTCAGGTATGTTAATTTTAATAAATATTAAGACTACTATATAGAATAGTAAATATCACAGAGAATAATATAAATTTATCCCTCCCCCCCCTCCTTCCCTTGGAACTTGGCTCTTACATTTTTTAAAACTCTGTAATTAATATAATTCGTACCAAACTCTGAGTTTAACAGTGAATATGAATAAACGATAATTTGTCCAATACTTTTACCTGATATTTTGCACAGACAAACAGATAAACATGTAAAAAACATATTATAAAAATTGTAAAAAAACTATTGCCTATTTTTTATAATATCTATTATATATTATGTGTTATTAAGTCTAGATATTGAATTTCACTAAGAAGTTTAGTCTCTACAAATTGTCAATAAAAGTCGTTAGGGAAGTAATGACCTCACACTACAAAATACAAAACGAGTGTAATGTAAACGCGCTTCACTGCTCACTACGGTCGAGGCTACAAGCCCTACTAGCAGCAAAATAATTGTCACACAAATTTTACGCCCGGCAAGGTTCTATGTTCTCAATTAATTATGGAGCTTAATATTATTAATTACGCTATTATCAGTACAGAGTTGTCGTTCCAACAACAGTCATTTGTATAACCTACCTGTTATTATGGTTACCCAAATGGTGCTGAAACTAGATTAGCTGAAACTGGATTCGATAAATATTTTAAACGTATTTTACTTACATACAATATTTTATTTTAATATATAGAATTCCTTATTAGTTTAATTAACTACTGCCCACTTCTTAGTCTTACAATGGCAACTTAGAGCGCTACGAATACGAAACTGTCGTTAGAACTGCTGATTGGAACTGGGAGTTTACAATATTCGCCCTATTTAGATTTTTTTAAATATATAAATTTAAAAATAATATTTATGAATTTATAATAATAATATTTTATAAATATACTATACATTTTATTATTTATACATTATTTTTAATATATAAAAGACGGCCAAAATTCATAAATTATCATAAAAAAACTAATAATTAATTTAAATCGTATATAACTTTGTAAACTATTTTGCAGAATTTACAATTTTTATATTTAGTTGTAAATTCCGCAGAAACCCTTGTATTTTAGGAATTTATTGTATCTTAAATATTACGTCACGTTACATTATAGATATATATATATATATATATATATATATATATATATATATATATATATATATATATATATATATATATATATATATATATATATATATATATATATATATATATATATCATCATCATCTCCCTGCCCTTTTCCCACCCTATGTGGGGTCGGCACAACATGTTCTCCTCTTCCATTCTTGCCTGTCAGCCGTCACTTCAATAGTCACTCCTCTTTTACTCATGTCATCTTTCACACAATCCATCCATCTTTTCTTTGGTCTACCTCGACCCACATGTCCTTCCACATCCATATCTAGCATTCTTCTTGTTACATGACATTCGTCCCTTCTTATAACATGCCCATACCACGCAAGCCTTTTACTCCTTATTTTGTCTGTCAGTGGCGCCACTTTCAAACTTCCTCTGATATAAGTATTGCGTATCCTATCAACTTTTGTTAACCCACACATCCATCTCAACATTCGCATTTCCGCGGCATGCAATCTCCTCTCATCCATCCCTTTCGTTGCCCAACACTCAGAACCATACATCACGACAGGTCTTATGACTGTTTTGTATATTTTTCCCTTAATTTTAAGGGGCATTCGTGGATCGCAAGTTGTTCCGGTGACCTGTCGCCATTTCATCCATCCCGCATTTATTCTATTTTGCACGTCTCGGTCTATATTGCCATCGTTTTGAATCAGTGATCCAAGGTACCGGAAGTCGGAGCAGACTGGAAGGGATACACCATCTAAAGCTATGGAGGAAAAACCAGATGTGCCACCGAAGTCGCAGAACAGGTGCTTCGTTTTAGTTCTGCAGACCTTTAGTCCGACACTCTCCAGTCTCACCTGCCACTTTTCCAGCCTTCTCTGGACCTCAGACACATCCTCTCCAACAAGGACAATGTCGTCGGCGAACAGCATGCACCAGGGTGCCTCCTCCTGTATGTCCGATGTCAATGCATCCATTACCAGGAGGAACAAATAAGGGCTTAAAAGCGATCCCTGGTGTAAGCCTACAGCCACATTGAACTTGTCGGTTACACCGGCAACAGACCGGACATGCGTATTTGCTCTTTCATACATGGCACGTACAAGTTTTACGTACTTCTCGGGCACTTTCTTCTCTTTCATGGCCCACCACAGAACCTCACGGGGCACCCTATCGTAAGCCTTTTCCAGGTCAACGAACACCATGTGCAGATTTTTGTGCGCTCGCCTGTATTTTTCACACATTTGGCGCAGTGCGAATATGGCGTCCGTTGTTCCACGCCCGGGCATAAATCCGAATTGGTTCTGTGATACTTCACTTTCTTCTCTCATTCGTCTTTCTATTACTTTCTCCCAAATTTTCATACTATGTGACATGAGCTTTATTCCTCTATAGTTGTTACAGTTCTGTACATCACCCTTGTTTTTAAAAATGGGCACCAGTAAACTGCTGCACCATTCTTCTGGGATTGTCTCCTCTTGTAACAACTTGTTAAAGAATAAGGTCAGCCACTTAAAACCATCTACATTCAGAATCTTCCACACTTCAGCTGGTATGCCATCTGACCCAGTTGCCTTAGCATTCTTCATACCTTGTACCACAATTTTAACCTCATCCATACTAATCTCTTTCACTAATGCCATGTTTACTGGCGCTTCAGGTAGAGCACCATGCCAATTATTCTCCTCATTCATTAACTTTTCAAAATATACCTTCCAACGTCCTCGTTTGTCAAAACCTTTCCTTCTTCATCTTTTATACATTTAATATGAACTACGTCTCTTGCATTCATCTCTCTCGTTTTCGTCATTCTATAAAGATCTTTCTGACCATGTGGGCTTTCGAGTGCCTGGTACAAGTTATCTTGTACTTTAGCCTTTGCCACAGCGACAACTCTTTTAGCATTTTTCTTGCATTTTACATACATCCTCTTTTTATTTTCTTTCACATCATCATTTACATCGTCGGGATTCTTCCATTCCTTGAAAGCATTCTTCTTTTCTTTCAAAATCTTTTGCACTTCTTCATTCCACCACCATGTCTCTTTATCTATCTTTCCCTTACCTTTTGTTTCGCCTAAAACATCCTTCGCTTCACATCTTAAACAGGTGGCTATTTCATTCCAACATTCATTCACTGATTTACAATGCATACTCTCTTTCATTTTTGTTATTTTATCTATCATTCTCTCTTGAAACTTTTTCGCAAACTCATTCTTTCCTAACAGATACCATTTAGTTTTGGGTGGGGGTCTTGCTTTATTTTGGGTGACTTGAACCAATAGCTTGATATCCATTAAAAGGAGGCGGTGTTGGGAGACTAGGGCCTCACCGGGTATTACTTTAGCGTTCTTAACTAAATTAAGCCTATTGCGCTTGATAAGTAAGTAATCTTTTTGGCTTTTATGGATGCCACTATGGTATGTTATTAAACTTTGATCTTTTTTTTCAAAAAAAGTATTTGTTATTGCAAGATCGAATGCCAAGGCTGCTTGCAATAAATTCTCGCCCTCCTGGTTACGCTTTCCAAAACCCCACCCACCATGCACTCTTTCATATCCTCCATTCATTTTGCCCACATGTCCATTAAAATCCCCACCTATAAAAATTTCTTCTATAGATAGTATGCCTATTATAACTGCATCAAAATCTTCCCAAAACTTATTTTTTAGTAAATCATCACACCCAGTCTGCGGTGAATATACACTTATAACATTCATGATAACATTTCTAAATAACAACTTGACAACTATCAGTCGATCATTTATTCTTTTCACGTCTATTACACATTTTTTCATCTCACTATCAAGCACTACTCCCACTCCATTCTTCCTGCCATCACTCCCGCAATAATAAAACTTATATCCCGCTTCAATTTCTCTTGCTTTCATACCCTTCCACTTTGTTTCTTGCAAACAAGCCACATTTATTTTTCTTCTTTCTAAAACATCAACTAACTCACGAGCTCTTCCAGTCATCGTCCCTACGTTCCAACTCGCTATCCTCAGTCTTACTTCTCGGACTCGCTTCTTACATTGCACCCGTCCCTGATGCAACAACCCTCGTCCATTTCCCACAGATGCCGGGTGCTGCGTCTGCGCGTCGCCTGGGGGGTACGCCCTAACATTATCGCTTTCTGATATTCGTAAGTCCATGTTGTAAAAGTTTTGGCTATTTCGTTTTTTATGACCGGCCGCCTGCCTGACGTCAACCCTCCTTGGGAAACCTATTTAAAGTTATAAATATGGGAATTTAGGAAAGGAAAGGAGGGAAATAGTGGGAGTGGGAAAGAAGGGAAGGGTGGGGGTTAGGGCTGCCGGCAATCTCACTCATCGAACGAAAGGCAGCTATAATAGCCACCCCACGTAGATCCTCCGTGAGAGGGTGGTACCGCCCCGGACGAGCCAGCCCATATGAAAGCTGCAGTCAACTGCCTACAGCTAGGCTCTACCACCTAATATATATATATATATATATATATATATATATATATATATATGTATATATATATATTATTTCCATATATATATATATATATATATATATATATATATATGCAAATACTAATTTATACAATTGCATCAAAATGTCTGAAATGATAAAATACTGATGTGTTTTGTCTCCTTATTTAAAAAACTTAACCTTTTATTATACTATTTTTGATTCGTGACGAGTCACGATTATTATTTTTGTCAGTGTATTAAATTAAATAGTTATTCAATTTAATCCAAATCTAATAAAACAAAATTCATAGCGATAAATTTCAACATCAGTGTAATCGATGCTACCGAGTTTAAGTTCCCGCGTGTCTTAACATTAATGCATGAGTTAATATAACAAATAACTTATTGGTGAAATACAGCTATTAACAAGGCGCGAGTGTATGAAACCCATGAATATGCAGTAATCACCGCTCTAACAACGTATTGACAAAGGATTGGTGATTTAAATGTTTACGACCGCTTTGATGCTTTAATTGTTTTATTGGTGCGGAAAATGTTGTTAATAGGGATGTCAATGGTGTTCGGAAAGTATTAATTACTTTCAATCTGATATACTTTCAAAAATAAATACAATGAAGGTTATTTTTTTATTAATTAAACTTCATATTCATGTGGTTTCTTAGAATAACAATATAATTGTAAAAATCGGGGTTAAATTATTGTTACACCTTGGAAAAATAGCCATAATATGTACAAATAAAAAAAAAAGGAAAAATATATAAAAATAAAGAGCATAATGTCCAGGTAAGTAGGAAATCTCAGTTCTAATCTGTTCCATATAAGGATACGACCCAGGAGGGATGCTTACGTCCAGATATCAGTAACAGGAGTATAATAAACGACCCAAGTGAGAGCATGTTCTCATTTACTTGAAATTGTGGCGTTCAAGGGGCGATGAAAGGAATGAGAGCTTTGGTCCAGGTAAAGGCACTAATATTTATTATTAATCGGTACGTATAAATAAGATAGATACGATAAAATTATATAAATATACAATAAAAAAAATAAACCGATACGAGCAGGGATTCAAAATCACGATTTCTCTTATTAAATAAGCTTAACATGGCTAAATATGCTTATAGATATTTTTAAAGTAGATAGGATTATTTGAGATGCTAAAAATGTATAGATACATATAAAATATGATTTATTTGTTTTTTATTAAAATCTAACAATAAAAAGCTTAATATTTATATTAATGGTAAACTATTACATGATATTGTTACCCGACTGAAAAAACAACGTATTAAATAAAAATAAGTGTCCAAACACTCATCACAAATCACACATTAAGAACCGGTTTTCATTGGCTCCGACGTGTGATACAATAGTAACATATGTAAATTGCAGCCGTTTCCCGATTGACTCTGGCTTTTAGTTGGATTGCTCATCAGCGGCGGAGCCATCGACGACTCATCGGTAATTACGACCAATTCTACTTTCAAACCATCCATTGCGTGTTAGATCATTATATGACGTGAGATGAAATATGTTATCTCATTTCCTTTGATCAAATTTTTATGGGATGTTATTAATTTTCAGCGATAACTAGGTGTAATTTTTAACCCCCGACTCAATAAGAGGGGTGTTATAAATTTGACCTGTCGATCTGTGTATCTGTGTGTCTGTCTGTGGCAATGTTGTAGCCAAACGCGTGAACGGATTTGACCGCGGTTATTTTTTAATCAAAAGCCTGGTTCGTCGTCATTATTCTTAGCTATGTTTGGTTGAAATAGAAGCAGTCGTCTCCAAAATATTGAGGTTTTTTTGGTGCGGGTGAAAGCTTCTTATGCAATATTGATAGAAATACTTAAGCAAGTGAAAATTTGTGTGTCCTTACGTTTATATAGTCCAATAATGAAACCAGTAACATAACTTTAAAAATCAGAAAAAGAAATTAAAAAAAAATAATAAAAACCCCGATACAAAAAGATCTGTACAATGAATAAAAATAATATTATTATGTACTTATTGACATCCTTGCGTGGGGGGACCGCTATGTAAAGGAAGAAATAGAAATGCAAGTTTGTTACCAAGGCAAATTAAGAAATAATAGATATCGAATCGTATAGTCTAAGCCCTCGTAACATCGTAAAATAATTAACATCGTCAACGCACGTACAAACGTCCTCCGACGCAAAGATCTACGGTTTTTTTTTAATTTAAGTGTCTAAACGTTTTAACAATTTTATATGATGAAACAGGTTTAAAAACAAAACATTTGCCACTAACTCTTACGTATTGATAGTATATATTGATAGTACGTATTGATAGTACGTATTGTAGTACATATTGATAGTACATATTGATAATTCACATTTATAGTATATAGTGATAGTCAGGGAATAATAATAAATTTTTGAAAAAAAAAAGTATCTACCTACTCAATACATGGGATTATTTTTAATTAGTTGACCACCTCCTGCAGGCAAGCTCTCTACATCAATCACAGCAACATTTGTTCTACAAATTTTTACAAAACTTTTTTTTTTAAGAAACAAAACCAAACAAACGAAACAAAAGAAAATTGCTGCCTCTTTTACTTATTACTCTGTATTTTGTAAGAAGTACTTAAAAGGTCAACGCCTGGGTGCCATACCGACGCGACGCTCAGTTAATACCAGTTCAGAGACAACAAATAAATTTTGTATGGAAAAGTTTAAATTTTAAAAACTATGTATTTTAAAAAGATTATTGGTTATAAAAAAAAGTACTTTAAAAAATTACAATACAAAAATAAAAATACTTTTTTCTCACTCTCATTTATTATTATATTGGTAATGTATTTTTAAACAGTTACTTATATGGTTTTGGTTTAATAGATTCTAAGAGTATTTAATGAAGTTCAAGCTCCAGAAAAGACTTTTATTACATTTTCTTGAATAAGTAATATCATAATCTTGCTTCTTCCAGTATCCAATGTGTGCTACGTCTCTTGGAGCATATTGTTAAGATACTCAAGGTTTTTAATTTAGTGAAATGAAAAATCATGGTTAGTATCCATTTATTAATAAAGCAAGGTCAGGCAGAATGAGCTGATAATTGATATTTAATTTGTATCAAGTTAAGGTTTATTTATTTTCCTTTACAAATTATATATGAGGCCGTGAATCTTTTTGACTTTGATACTTGCTTTATTTGACACTCCATGAGGAGCGAGGAAAAGAGGCTTTTACATGAAAACACACACCTACTTTAAAACATAGAAAACCCTTTCGACATTTTAATAAAAAAATATAGTATAATGCTTTTATGTAAAGTATCCGAAAAAATATACAATATTAGTTATATTATGTAATTTACAAGTAAATAATTATTCTTGAGTTATCACTAATTATGTAAGATGTCTTAAAGATCCTCATTTCAATTGGGCCTGTGGTTATGTTTCACAATAATTAATTGAGATTCAAATCGTTATTTAATATTACCACCTTGTTTTCATATTGTATCTCGGTGAATTCATTTGTAAAAAAAATATTTAATCAGTTCCTATTTTGTCTGTTTCTTTTAGACATCATTCTTACAATATTTGAGTTAACTTACGGACTTTGCAATATTTAACGAACAAAGAAATAACTAACTAACTAATGGCATGATTTTTTTTAAATTGTAATCTGTAACAATCGTGATATTTATTTTATTTCAAATTTAACACATAATTCCTATGCCATTATTTAAACTACATTTCTCCAATTATTTCCTCTCCAGCAATTATTTGCCAAACGCTCAATTTAAATGATAAGCGCTGTAGTCATTTCCAAGCTTAAATGCTATTAAGGTAAAACCACTTCTAAATTATAAGGAATACAGAGTACTTTACGAAGCAAGCGACATAATACATAATTACCATTACTTATGTTAAGGTAGTTATTTTATTATTATAGTTACTGTTAAACATTAAATAAATGTACGTCTCTAAAATTCTATAAAATTCTTGTTTCATTCCTTATTCATTGTCAAAGTTATTCTTAAAGTGGCTACTACTATAGTTAATATTAGATCCTAGTACTAGAATTATTAAGGAATGTTTTAATAAAAATTATAATTATCAAACTTTTACCGTAGTCCTGAATGTTTTTGGCATCTGATCATCTTAATTACGAATACTGATAATAATAAAGTTATTTTCTGCTTCCACTTCAAAGGAGCTTAGAACCGATATTGGATGCGGAATTTTATTACGAAATAATTAATATGGTAATTATTTCAATCTCATCCCACGCTATCGCTAAAAAAACTGTACAAAATAGAATGAAGAGAAAATTGTTATGGTATGTTAATGAACTTGGTGAAGGGTAGCTAACACCACATTCTGCATAATTTAATTCTAGATTCCGATAAGAATATGATCAGACCTGGACATGTAGATATCTATGGGTACCATGATTTAATTGGGGTACCATCATATGCTTGCTGGTAATTTTCAGTTTATATTCAAAATTCTTTTGATTAATGGCCGATGCTATTGACAATTTTTTTTTAATTTTATTTAAGTTATGATTAACTTTAGAGTAGATTCAATTTCGTATTCGAAATCTATGCGCTTATATACCCTCTTTATGTAAGTCTTTACATACAAAGATTCATTGAGTTCCAAACGAAGAGACCCGATGAAAATTTTTGCAGTCATTTATCGATATCCGCAAACTTTGAAAGTTGCGTTTGATTAATATACATTTATGTAATCAAAACTTTGTCAATACAATTTAAAAAAATATCTTTGCGAAGTCGCGAAAATAAAGTTATTTTGTAACAGAATTATATTACTATTTAGGATTATTTTTAGTCATGTTTCTTGGTTTTTAAAATGCTTTTATTAGTCCCGTATGTGCTTTAGTATTTTAGTATGTAATAGTAACGGCAACCTATCAAAAACAGATGACAATTCAATAATTTTAATAGTACTGTTTTCCTTACATATTTTTTAAGATTAGCGACTTTTTGTGGTAATATCTTTTGTACAAAGTAATATTTGACAAGCCGGGAAATTAACTAATCACCTATTTCTTGGATACCTTACCGACATTGACAAAAATTAAATTTCGGGAAAGACCTTAGAAAAGGTGATCTCATCCAAGGAATGACTTGTTGCAGGTGGCTAAATAGCCCATTTCTCTTTAAGTTACTGGCTTAGTATAAACTCAAAAATCTTTTCGATTTTATTAACATCATTAATTTTTATAGTAATGGATACACAATATAATCTCTTTTACGCGCTGTATGAAATAACTTTTGAGAGGTTTTAAATTGAAGAACTTTCTTTCATAACATAAGAACTCTCCATAATGACAGTAAAGCGTTAGTTTAAAATTTATAATGTAAAAAATATGTCCAATTATGTGCGAGTTAAATACGTAAAAAATAGTAGGGTAGACTGGGGTTGGTCGTGACATTTTATTTTGAAAATGTCATATTTTATTCTTTTACCCGAGTGTAGATTGGTTTGATTAAGTAACTAATCAGTTTTTAAATTTAAAATATATTTTCCATAGCAGACCGTTAGTTTAGATATAAATTAACAAATTAGAAAAAAGGCCTGTCACTTTCAACCGCACCAGTGCAGGGGTTGGTTGTTATACTACCGGGGCAAAACGTTACAAACAAAACCAAATGTAATAAAAACCTTATTAGGAACATTATTTTATTACAATGTGATTAGTTATAACTTTTATTAGGATCAAATGGGTTACAACATATCCGTTTCGCGATGAAATAAATATAATGGAAACTCTAGGAAACCGCCCCGCCGGTTTGCCAACTGAGCTGTAGTATATTTAAAAGCTTTGATAATTTAAGCATTCTTTTTATAATTGTCTTTATCAGGATCGATCCTCACTATGTTTTATATTTACAACTTTGCGACGAACGAGACAAACGCATGAAATTGTCTCTGAAATATATTTGACTTGTTAAGCATATTAAATATGTATACTGGTTTATTTGTAATTAGTTGACCACTTCTTGCAGGCAGCCTCTCTACATCAATCCCAACAAAATTTGTTCTACGCCTTTTCAAAATTAATAGTGTTTAAAATTTAAATTTGCTCATACAAAATTTATTTGTTGTCTCTGAACTGGCATTAACTCTGAGCGTCGGTATGGCGCCCAGGCGTTGACTTTTTAAGTACTTAATACAGAGTAATAGTACAAATCACAGAGTAATAAGTAGAAAGAGAGCAAATTGTTTTGGATCTTTTTTTTGTTGTTTAACAAGATTTGTAAAAAGTTGTAGAACAGATGTTGTTGGGATTGATGTAGAGATGCTGCCTGCAAAAGGTGGTCAACTAATTAAAAATAACCCTGGATGTAAAATGAAAAATTAATCGATACTGACAACCTTTGTAAAATCTTTCTTATCACGGATAAATATGTTTCTAGACATTCTCAGGCAACACTAAAAACCGCGCGGACGAAGTCGCCGGCGACCTCTAGTATTTAATAAAAGATTAAACATTATATTAAAATATCCTATGCTTCTAATACTTAAAACTTTTAACAGTAAATACTAAATAACATTCCATAATTAATTGCGTAGGTGGCGCTATTGTTGTAACTTATGAACTAAAACATGTAAATTCCAATGTATTTACCATTTAAATTATTATAAATTAATATGACTAACAATTATTAACATTATTAGCTGATGGAACGTTGTTTTGTTAAAAATCTAGAATACCTATCTAAATATTCTTTGTCGTATTCTTTAACCGAAATGATTAAATTGAAATATGCCAGTTTGTTATTTTTAATATCATTACATTATTATTCTCCTCAATAGAAGCAGTAATCTTAAACCGTGCAACGTGTACCATATTTTTTATATCACTAATAAAAACTTTTAATACCAGATTCGTAGCAAAAGCATATTTATTTTATTCCAGAAATGAAAGAATTAGAAGAGCTCAGACTCTTAAACCGTTATTGATATGGAGTAAGTTTACTCACTAATGATTCCATAAATTTATATTGTGTTTTTTGTTATAAAACAGCTGGTGTTTTCATTATATTTTTAATATCGTTCTACAGAAAAAAATATCTATACATAAAAGATAAGCGAGTAAGGAGGCGAAATTATGTGACACTTTGAAAAAATATTTGATACGTTAAGTATATGACGTACCATTCAATCTATAGTTTAGATTTTTAGTTTGTTGGTTTGTTT
Organism: Napeogenes inachia; assembly: GCA_959347355.1. Taxonomy (NCBI): domain Eukaryota; kingdom Metazoa; phylum Arthropoda; class Insecta; order Lepidoptera; family Nymphalidae; genus Napeogenes; species Napeogenes inachia. The sequence continues at coordinate 12,721,637 of OY365797.1, forward strand.
GTTGGTTTCAAAACAGAAACAGTCTTAAACTACTACTAGATAGATTTTAATGAAAAAAAAAATGCACATTATCTATACTATCTATACTAATATTATAAAGAGGAAAGGTTTGATTATTTTTTTGTTTGTTTGAATTGAATAGGCTCCAAAACTACTGGACCGATTTCAAAAATTCTTTCATCGTTGACAATCTACACTATTCCCGAGTGACATAGGCTATGTTTCATTTACAAAAAAAATAGGGATGATTACTAAAACTTGAATATTCTAACGCAAGGTAATAATAATTCTGTAATCTGGAACAACCAGTTTTTTATAATTAAACAAAAAACTTTATAAATAAACAAAAACTGCGTGCGCTGCGAAAACGGTTAAAGTTACGCAAAAATGATGTTCTATGAAATTGTTCCTCTTTAAAAGTTCCACAGATTACACGAAAAGCGACCTACACGCGGGCGGAGCCGCTGGCAACAGCTAGTGTTAAATATAAGCAATAGTATCAGTTTATGATCTTAATCTCAATATAGTCTTTCAAAAATAAAATTTTAATAAAACTAACAATATAAGGATTTTATAATAGTTGTTTGCTATGGTAAATGTATAATAATTGTTTCAGATAAAGGCAACAGTTAATTACTATGTAAAATTAACAAGTTAGTTTAACATAAATAAATAAATAAAAAATATTAAAACTACAATTGTAATAAACATCAACTAGGAATATTAACAATAATACAAACTAAAGTAATACAAACGAAATATCTAAAAAACAAAGTTAATCTTTATAGATTAGATTGATACACATCTATAAAAGCATTAAATGTGGTTATCTACATTTTATGCTTTTATGGATGTCAAAGTTATTGTAGGTACTAAATAGAGTATGGTATGGTATAAAATTTTTCAACTCTAGTAACGGAATTGTGACGTCACAGCTGGCAACGTGCCAAGAGCAATGGCGACGCTTCTTACCTCCGTTATTAGTTGCCGTTGTAACCAACAAAAACTTAGCGATAACTTACTTCACTTCGGTTTGTTACTTTGTGGGGTTATAAACGGCTTCTTAGCGCTTTGTCACAGCGCACTTTAGATTAGGGTTTATGATATGTTTTATTATTACATTAAGATTGTGTATTAAATTTATAATTATTTAAAAAACGGGTATTAACGCATACGAAATAGGTATCATATATCGTTTATTAATGTGTGTAATTTGTCGTGATATTATTTATTTATTTATTTATTAATCTAAAATCAATTCAGATATAATCAGATGTGTTAGAAAATATATTATAATTTTTAAGCAATTAATGTAAATATTTATTTTATTCATTAAATATTATTCGGGCAAGTCTCTTCGTAATAGACTAAATATTATGAACAAATGTTGTCATCAAAAGGGGTACATTTTTATAACTAGCGATCTTAAGTGTTTTTATTAGATGTAGACAATTAACTCCGTGAATATTCAGGATGACTTAAACTAACATACTACCACACAATATACCTACAAGGTTATTGCTCTCTACTCAGCTTTCGCTCGCGGTTCTCAACACGCAGCATAATAAATGATACACCAATATCAGACCAAACCCGGGTCCTGTTCTCAATTAATTAAGGGGCTTAGTGTTATTAATTACATCATTATCAGTAAAGCGCTATTGTTCCAACAGTTGCTTTAATTTGTGTTACCATTCCATCCAGTTAGTTTGCTGATGGTTCTCAAACTGGTTTGTGGCTTTTATATTTGTGACATAGACATCAGAAATATTACTATTTCTATATGATGACAATGGTAGTGAGGTGATTGAATGAAACTACATCAGCATTTAAATATGAAGTACTTACCAATCAAAAGTTAAAAAACATTATTTATTTTTGTAATAAAATTAAATAATTGGCTAAAAATACAAAGTACAATGTTTTGTATTTATATACACTTTTGCTGATGGTAAATTTGTTAACAAATAAAAATGTTGGAATATTTTTTAATATTTGAAAATTTACAACGATCATACAGGCCAACTGGTTGTAAATGATCATCGCCTTCCAGTGTCTTAAAAGATGTCGTGTACAAGACTCCTCAAGTAGGTTCGCTCTTTTTAAAGGTTGTACTCAAGTTGTAGTAATCTGAAAACATGGGTAAAGGAAGTCTATTTCACATCTCAGTGGCAGAAAGTTCCTTAAGAAGGGCACTGTGGAAGTACATCTTTAGTATGTTTAGGAAAGCAAAGAAACTGTCAACCGCAAACAAGAAATGCACTACTCTTTATCAAATCTACCACCAGTTCGAAAATTAATTGCCACAGTCTTGAAAAAATATGGGAAAGAAACTTAGTGGACTTGTCTTATATTATTTTTAAAAGCCATATCAGACTCCTTAGCTACATAAATCTATATATATTTAAAAAGATTTTGATAACTTGACAGCTTCGTAATATAACAATATCGATCCCCAAAATTACTATAATATTCCAAATCTAATATACTAGTAGCATTTATAGCAAACAATAATAAATACGTATTAGCATTAAACTCTAATAACTCTGTTAAGACTGATATACGCTAGAAAATTCATATTAGCAGCATTATTTTGATACAGTCATATAAACGCTGCAGTAACTTGCATGTTTATAGATAGAATATTGAATTGATTATATTGAAATTAATTGCTACAACTTTTATCAAATATTTAGAATTAATAAAACAAGCAGAACATTAATGCTGGGAATCCTGCTTGGGGAAATAAAGGCTTAAAGTAGATTTCATATCCACTATTCACAATAAAGACAATTAAAAACAAGTTCTTTAAAATACTTATACACACTTACTTAAGTTCATATATTTGCACCTTTACTTAGACAATTGCTCTTGTTAAGCAATAAGAACAATTGTGTAATAAGAGGTGCTTTACAATAAATATATGTATTTATCATAAAACATATGTATTTGAAATCACAACCACACCCGACGTAATTCTTTAATTTTTAACCCCCGACTAAAAAGAGGGGTGTTATAAGTTTGACCTGTCGATCTGTGTATCTGTGTATCTGTGTATCTGTGTATCTGTATATCTGTCTGTGGAAAATTTCCGGGCAAACGCGTGGACGGATTTGAATGCGGTTTTTTTTAATTGAAAGCTATACTCGTCGAGATGGTTTTTATCTATGTTTTATTTAAATAGTAATAGTCGTCTCCAAGATATTGACGTTTTATTCGTGCGGGGGAAAGGTTCTTATGCAATAATTAGCTGTTTGCGGCCAAACGCGTAAACGGATTTGAATGCGGTCTTTTTTAATCGTAAGCTACGTTTGTTGAGATGGTCCTTATTTATGTTTGATTGAAATAAAAATAGTCGTCTTCAAGATATTGACGTTTTATTCGTGCGGGGAAGAGGTTCTTATGCAATAATTAGCTGTTCCTAGCGGTATCGCTAAAAGGATGAAGGCCAAAAGGTTTTTACACTTACGTGCTGAGGTAAAGTACTTTATTAGGGATAGCTGTTGCCCGTGACTGCGTCCAAGGAGACTGTAAAAATATATTTATATGGTTTATGATCGTACTCATAAAGAATCACGGGCAACAGGTAGTGATAATAAAAATACCTTCATAGTGTTATTAGTGATTATAAATCATTTTAATTTTAAATGTTTATATTTATTAATATTCGTATATACTATATATGAAACCTACCTACCTACCCATATGAAAACGTCTTGAATCATGTTACTTAATACATTTATAATTTATTACATTGTCGAAACTTTCACGTGGATCCTTATTTTATTATATTAAATATAATATATATTTCTCTTAATAAATATAGCCTATGTACCTACATCATAATATAGGATTCTAATGCTAAAAGATTTTTTTAAAAATCGGTCCCGTAGTTTCGGAGCCTATTCAATTCAAAGAAACAAACAAATCTTTCCTACTTAAACAATTGAATTTTTTTTAGGTTCATTTAGTACAATTCAGAAATTAGTAACATAAGTTTAAAAAGCAGAAAAAAAAAATTAAATTAAAAATTTAAAAAACCCCCGATACAAAAAGACCTCTAAAAATAGGAAAAATAATATTCTTATGTACTTATTGAACTCGTTGCGTCGGGGGACCGTTTAATAAAGGAAGAAAATAAAATGCAAGTAAGTTAACAAGGCAAATAAAGAAATTACAAAATCGAATCGTATGGTCTAAGTCCTCAAAGATTAACTTCGTAATGTATATACACACAAAATAAATAAATAAATAAATACACTATCAACGTACGTACAACGGTCTCCCGACGCAACGAGTTCAATAAGTACATAAGAATATTATTTTTCCTACTTTTAGAGGTCTTTTTGTATCGGGGGTTTTTTAAATTTTTAATTTATTTTTTTTGTGAAAGTAAATACCAAACGGTACATTAGTCGTCAAAGACGGTGCGGTAACGATTGTGACTGGAGTAACACTTTTATCGGTCTATCATATTTTTTTACAAACTAAATAACAGAGTTCAAAAAACGTTAAAAAACTAATAGTCGTAATTGGTTGAAAAATCAGTATAAAACATCTATTTGTTTTATTCTATAAGAATCCACTCTTCGCGATGACAAGTTTTGAAATGAAACGGTTATTCGATCTCGAAAAGTCATCTCGAGCTTAGAAATTTTCCCGTTATTTTGACTAAAGTTATACCGCCTTTTCAACCGGAGATATGTGTTATGAAATAAATGGTTTTGTAATATATTCTGTTATATCTTTGTGTATTTACAGTTATATGATAGTTCAAATTCTACTGTTTTTCAATTATTTTACAATATATAAAAATTATGTCTCATCAGGATTTATCTTTGGAAGGCGGGAGGGGAAGGCACTAAGCTTCAAGTGTCAGGAGACGATCTTTTCAGAGTTATCGAGAGCTCAAGCTATGCAGGGATCGTTCATTTAAAGGATTTGGATTTTTTTTAAACTCGAGAAAAAGAGATCGATAAAAATTATTACTATAATTATTATTATCGTCATTATGAAATACTTAAAATTTTATTATGGCATATACATTTGAACAGTTTGCTTACTGTACTTTATATGTTATGGCTAGGTAGGATGATTGCTATCGTTAATATTATTAATTATTTCTCAATAATATTTAATTAATAATAACAATAATAATAATTAATTATTTCTTGGATTTTACAACACATTCAAGGTATTTAAATATATTTGCATTATTAAATTATTTATCCTCTGTGGCAGGTAATTTATGCCGCTCCAGAGCATCGACAAACAAAGGAATTTATAAATTAAACAACAAAATACATAAAAACTAAAAAAAAGCAATAATATATGTAGAACAATCCTAAAAAAAATATATTCTGATTTATTGTTAACTGTTTATATAATGTAGTACCTACATTTTATTGATAATATTGTATTGTGATGTTATCCATTTAATTTAAGAAAGTTTAACACAAATAATAATGGTATTTGAATAAACCAATCATAAATAAAAATAAAATATGTACTTGTATTATTCTTGTATAATAAATAAGTCTACAGTTTTCTGGTAGCTCAAAGTCTGTAGCCAATCATATAAAGCTCTACAACGTTCATGTCTATTATGCTCGTATATATTAAATTGTCTGTTTATTATGTTATATAGAAAAGGTAACAAAAAAAAATACGTGGCGCTTATTAAATAAAATATTCTACGTATTGACCGTTTAAGGATGTTTATTCCTAACTTTAACAGATACTGGTGTGCTGTTTAAGAATGTTGTTGTCAACATATAGTGGTCTTATTGTTAGGACCTCACTTCATATATCCTTTACGAGTAAGGATATTTCGCTCTAAGTTCTGGAACTTCAAACATATATAAAACTACGTGATAATTTTTTAAAAGAAACTAAATTGTATTCTAAATTAAGTTTCTCTACCAAAATTTTATTGATTAAATTTCAATTCGCTATTCATAATCTGAATATCGAGTAACATAAGTAAGGATTATAGGATTTAACTAGTTAGCGAATTGCAGCTATTAGCGAGGCGCGAGTATATGCAACCCATGAATATGTAGTAATCACCGCTCTAACAATGTATTGACAAAGGGCTGGTGATTTAAATGTTTACGATCGCATTGATGCTTTGTTTGTTTTATTGATTTGAGGTTTAATGATATTTTGTAAATATATTATGAAATATATTTGTAAATATATGATTATTATTACAAATGATATTCATAATTAGACTATTTTAACTTTTATTAAATAAATGCCCAGTTTTTGGTTCCTAAGGAATTTTTTCGAAATATTTATATTATGGCAAATTAATAAAATCACTTCTACATCCAAACAATCAGTTTTTTTGAGAAAATTAAACAAAATGTCCATACTTCCATACTAGTCCATGCTAATATTATAAATTCGAAAGTAAATCGGTCTGTCTCTCTGTCTGTTACGGATTCACGCTTAATCCATTTTACCGATTTTGATAAAATTTGGCAAAACTATAGTTGAGACGTTGAAAAAGGATAAAGGCTACTTTTTACTGCTGGAAAATATCTCATTCTCAAAGGAAATAACGTTAATCGGAGATAAAGCACCAGTGCGTCACTTATTTCGGAAGCGCTGGCATCTTATTAGTTTATACGTTGATACAATTTTTTTAAAATGTTTTTCCTTTTAGTAGACCAAATTAAATCCATTTTTGTGGTAGGTAAGTTAAAATACACATTATATGTAATATAAAATTAAATTAGAATAATTATATTCGATTTTCAAACATTATCAATTTATCAAGGCATATTAATCTTTATGAAATTTAGTACCTTTCATCAAGATCATTGTACCATATCTTGGTACAATGATTTTACATCAAGTTTTGCATCAAGACTTTTCATTAAAATCTTTTCATTAAAATCATTGTACCAAGATATGGTACAATGATTGTAATGAAAAGTCTTGATGCAAAACTTTGTCTTTTAAAGTATGTTGTTTGGATTTTTAGATTAAGATATACGAGAAGATAAATACAAATGCGGGCTTCGAGCGCCACATGCACGTTATGCGCAAACTGTAGTCCCTACTAATAAAAACAGTTAGATCGTATGAATTCAAAAGCCAAATTTTTAATTCTTGCTATCTTAGAGAGATGAAAATTATTCTAACATCCAGTAAACTTTTCACACACAAAAGAAAAAACACAATCACACTTAATATGCTACAGTTGACCGAAAAAAATAAGGCTGTTGTCCTTAAAGTAACTATCTAATGTCTAAGATAAAGCTAGTTTAAATATGCCAACACGATTTTACGATGACAATCTATTTATATATTTTTTTAAGACAATTCTCTGATATATAAATCAAAATGAAAATACCAGCTGCTTATTGGCATCAAAGAAAGTCTAAGAAAAGTCTAAGAAAAGATTAAATAAAATTTTCGTTTTCAAGAAGCTTTGGAAGTGATCTGAAGAAATAATAATTATATTCTGTCGGATCTTATTTATAAAAATAAATCCTTTGATTATATTTTTTTACAGTGTTAGCATTTCAGTCCATTGTTAGAATATTAGCTTTTAAACTAAAGTAAACACTTCTTAGAAGTAATCATAGATTTTACTTTCACTCGAAAAAAAAACATCTTTAGACATTTCATCCTTAGGCATGGAATCTTAAAATTGTTTGACTAATTTTAATACACATACATACAGAACTCTTTATCAATATCAATGTAAATTGTGATTTCTGTATAGATCAATTATACCAAAAATATATACCAATTAAAGTAAATATTAAATTTTTGTATTACATATTTTCTTTTCAAATATTTTTTTTTCTTTTGACATTGTTATTGAAAATCACTTATTCCTCATATGAAATAAATAAATATATATACTAATTTATGCAACTTAAATCTATTATTTGATGTTTGTTTTATAATTCTAATTTTAAATTTATAATGTTCTGTCACCGGCGTAACCGCCATGATCACGTAGTTATATTTTGAAAACAAATCAATAGATGCTTTAAATAGAAACGTGATAATTGCCTTTTATATTTTACAAGCAAATATATTTTTAATTTACAGAATTGAACAATATTTATTAACTACATAAATTAATTATTGGTGTTCTTTATTTGATAATTATGGCAATCGCTCATGGCCGACAAGTGGCCATAAAATCATACTCAAGTATAATCAAGCAATATATATATTTTTTTTATTTAAAGATGAGTAAACTAACGTGCTGGTCAGCTGGAATGTTCTGATTACCGTCCGCAAATATATTGCAACATTTGAGGAATAACAAGAACTATAAGATTAGGGAGTGCGTTGTAACTACATTAGATTTTTCTGAATTAGATATGAGAATTGGCAGCCTTACATGTAAATCACAATGAATAAAGTATTAATTTTATAAAGTAAGAATACTTCTTGTTAAATTATAAAATTTTCTGCTAACGGTTCAGTGTTTTGTAATTGTTTGTTAAACTTTACCCATTAAAAGTAGAAAAACTGATAAGAGTAGCACAAAGTTGTCGGTGTGAGCGACGTAGCAAGTAAAGCCCTAATCCCGGGTTATGAATTGCGGGATTGTGTTCGATCCCGTGATAGCCTCGAGCCTTCGACGTTCATTGTTTGGTGAGAGCTTTATCAAAGTTAGGATATGTTCAAGGTAACTTTTAAATACTACTTTTTTTTACTATGACATCATAATTTTAAGATTTAATAACTCGATGCTCAATAGTTCTAATTTTAATATAATACTTTTTATTTAGTAAAATGCTTTATTTAGATTCCAATTGATATTTATCACTTATGAAAGGATCTCTCTGTTGATTACCCAGTTTGCTCAAAGCCAACTTGGTCTTCATCTCTAGGTGACAGTCAAACTGATAATCTCTCGATATTTCCAGTACTTCGATAGTTGGCGAGGCATCGAGAGAAGTATTTTTCAAGAATAGTGATACGACAATTATGTTATTCTTGGTAGTAACAGCCCAATTTTGTGCTCTTTTTCGGATTAAACTGAACAAGGTTTACCTCATTTAGGAACCTTTTCTAAGAATAATATTAAGAAGTCTCAACGAAAGACACAAATTTCTTTCGGCACTCCGCGACGTTTTCCTTCAAGAGTCTTACACGGCTACAATATACAGCATCCCCGGTACTATCATTTGAATAACAATGAATGTTGTGATCTAATAGATAATTAATATATAGAAGAAATAGGGTCGGAGATAGCACGCAGCCTTTTCGAATATCAGCATTCACGGGGTCCGAATAAAATCCGTCGATAACGACCTGTATGCTCAGCTCAGCCATTATTTGTTTGTTTGCAAATTTGCAAACTTTATGGTGATGTTCAAAAATCAATAACATTTTAAATATCTTTATTGTATTTGCAAGCTTCACGGTAGAGTTTATATGATATTTAATAATGAATAATATCAACTTTGTACACCTGTATATTTAAAAAAATATATATTATTGTGCGTTAGTAGTCTGTTACGCCAAATAACATTTCATACGTTTTATACTAAATATGATACAATAAAATAAACCTTTCATTATTTAGAATTTGCTTTAATTAATTATAACATTCAAACCTAAACCTATAACCAAAGTAATAACATAAAATATGTTTGATGTCGCACACTTTTGTCACCATTTTGAAATAAACCTTTTATGACTTCGAGAAATCAAATTTGTCACATCACGTCACGTCCTAATAAATATTTTTAGACTATCTTGCAGATGGTTTAAATCCATATTGAAAATATTTATCTTTATAAAACGTCGTTGGAATTTTAATATATGCACGAGAACATCTACAATATTGTGAGGAATACTATCTCTTATTTTGCCTTTGTCGAGTCCCACGTATCTTAAGCAATAATAACAGAAATGTATATATGATAACAACAATAAAGCAAAGTCTTTTTCAACAGTAGTTACTAATGACTTTCAAAATTACTAATTAATAACATAATTAAAATATAAGTATTATTAAATATTCAGTGTATTCTTAAAACTCACAAATTGGTATTATACTTTAATTATGAACTTTTTTTTCTATAAATATTTAATAAGATTGTAACTGGTATTTGTTGAAAGTGTAGAAAATACTTATCTAACAATGAAGGAGGAAATGAATTTTGAATAAGTATGCGATTCCGTAGAATTTCAATCAAACTATGACGGCGGAGACTACCATCTGATTTAATGATTAGTTTAAATATGGTTGTATCGACTATACTTTAAAAAAAAACCCAATATTTCCTACCTGGGAAAAGCATCTGGTATCCAAACGGTAAGAATTTAAGATGTTGAAAAAAAGGACGATACGAGATAGAAACAAAACCATAGATACGTTTGTATAAAAGCAATACCATTATCCTAAGAGTTTATATTTATATCTCTGTGCGAGTACAAGGCAAAAAATAATAAAGAACATTTGAAGCAGTTTTTACAATTATACTCGTATGAAGTTAATTAAAGTCACGTTGTTGTTTTATCTCAATACTGATTATTATTATAATTAACATTTTCTTTAATTATTTAAAATAACCTGTGGACAGTATAAGCCATGTACCTTTAAAACTCAGTGGAAAATTGAGTAACTTGACTCAATTGGCTCTGAGTAACTGAGAAAATTGGCTCTGAGTAACTACATACCTACTCACTATCAAATGCAAACATTAGCTGAAGTTTTTTCCAAAATCGAACATTAAATAAATAAATAAATAAGAAAATAAACCGTTTCTTTTTAAGTGAACCTCTGTAACCAACTTAGACAGAACAGCAGATAGTTTATAATGCATGATACATAAACAAATGACATAGGCTCATTAGTCATTTTCATATACTGCGCTCTCATTACCAGCCGACAGAACTATGTACGTTAATTAAAACACGTTAACACACAAGACACAGTGAGTTGCTTGTTGTGGGGTGCACTTAATGCCGTTCTCTTGAGGTAATGACTTTGCGTACTCTTTGCTAGTTCTAACTATTACTTATTGTACTCTCTTAAAAAGAATTATTATCAAACAACAAGAGATTTATAATTATTAACGTAATTTGATATCTAGCTTTTTTATAGACACATTTGATTGATTGTAAATAGTTACAGCCAACAACTTTACGTCGTGTGCATATCAATCAAATTTAAGATACCAAGCTAATTATCACTTCAGATTTGTTGAAATTACAACACCAAACACAAAGGGATTTTGGTCTTTCTGGTAATTTATTATTAGGTGGTCATCTCAAAAAAACTGTAAATTTAAACATAATAGCCTTTTTATTTTTCAGTTTTTGATACATTATTTAATCTTGCAGCAAATAAAAATTTGTAACTAAAAACCTAAATAATAATCGCCAACCAATTCAACCGGCTAGAACTTTAAATCCCCTGAGTGCGATGTCCCTGCACGGGTTAAAAAACTTAAGATTTCAACGAAGCGCAAATGCACTGCTATAAATTTTAAAATACTCAATAAGGTTTCAAGTTATTGGAATATCTTGCCTTTTAAACATACACTAAACTGACATAATGCATATATACAAAAAACGTGTTTGACGTTTCAAACTTATAATTTCTTAAACTGTAAAAGAAAAAAAAACCTGTCTAATATAAAGTTATAAGAAGGAAGAATAAAGAGGTGGCTTCCTAGTAATTACAATTTACATTTCAAATTTTAAGGAGAAAATATGGCCTTATTAAAGAGCATTCTGTATTTAGATGCAAAAATGAATTAAACCTGCACCTAGAATAGAACAAGAGTTTCTTAGAATGACTTGCTACTTATTCATTTCTACCATAATATTTAATCGAGTTATATATTTGGAAATCTAAGTGATTGGAACAAATTAATTATTAACTATTGAAATGGTTTATAGATTCGTTAGCCATGTTATGCATAAAATATAATATCATAGATATAATACGACATAAATAGTAAGTATTTGATTAATAAATATACAGAATTGTAATGTTTGAAAATATCTATAAACATGTATTACTATGTTAGGCTTATTGAATTGATATAAATATAGAAATAAACCGATATAGGCAGGGATTCGAATCCGCGACCTCTGGGAACCGTTTTAGTAATGCTAAAATAAAGTGGTGTAAAATCAAATGTTATTGCTAGCCATCGCACTACTACAAAACGACCAAATCGTTTCACTTAATCTTTCTCTTGTAAAGAGTATGGAATATGTTAATTCTCCTTCCAACTGGCATCATAACTGGTTCGCGTAGATCATCAAGAATATCCATAATTTTCTTATTCATGCTTTTCCAATATTGCAATAATTATACTATAACTATGAACTTAAATAAGAGATACCTACAAAAAAAAACTAATAATAACAATAAAGAAAACTCAATTTCGATTTAATTTACATGAATAAAGGCAAGTAAATATGTGTTTTTTGTTTTTAATTGATTGATTAGCGACATGTGGCGGCAAGCTTCCTTTAACACTTTTATTTGTCGATAAACTCGCATTTTAATACTATCGTAACACCAACTCACTTTCGATTTATTGATATAAAATAATACTCATTATATAGCAGTAGCAAGCTGTCAATAAAAAATCTTTCAAAAATAGTAAATAATACAAAAAAATCAATGTAACATTGTCCATGGTTATCCAAACCTATTCGAAAATTACTAATTAGTACTAATTATTTCCCGATACAACAATCGGAAAGACTATTGTTAAATTTTGAATATTTTTTTATATAAAACACCACTTCTTGATTTTTATGACTTAGTCGTAAGTATTCATGTTTGAACTATCATCACTGCGGTAAATAGAAAGAAAATAGTAAAGGTCGACTAAAGGCTTAAATAGGCGATTTTTTTTATTGTTTGTGGACTGATTTATTGTTATTGATATTAGCGAAGGAAAAATAAGGAATATTCATTCTTTATTAAAAAACCCCAACTTGTATTCGGACGGAAACACCGACGCAGACAAGGTGTCCACTCCTCCGCTGGGCGAACCAAAAAACACGAGGTGAAACGCTTCGTTTGGAAAAGTGGGATATCGACGACGTAAGGAGGATACTCGCTGTGCGTCGAAATGTCAGATGATAGAAGCGGGATAAGGGAGTAAATTCTTGCAATTCTTGCACACACTTACAATATCTATACTATAGAATACAGAGAGGCTGAAACTTCTATCCTTGAAGTTATTGGTTCGAATTATCCAAAAAAAATCCAAAACTAAACTAAATTTGATGTACACAAGCGATCACTAATATTGATTCAAAGTGGAAAATATATAAATAAATACATAAAATAAATAAATGGAATTTAAGGAAAAATTAGTGTTCCATAAAGTTTCAAGAGAGAAAGTTGGAGAAAATTACTCAAACGAAAGAGAATATAAAATCAGCGAATGAATGTTGGAGTGAAATAGCCACTTATATTTAAGGGTAAAACAAAAGGTTATGGAAAAGATAGATAAAGAATTATGGTGGTAGAATGAGAACGTGCAAAAGATACTGAAACAAAAGAAGAATCCTTTTATGGAATGGAAGACTATATGAATGACATGAAAGAAAATAAGCTTAACATGGCTATACTTGTGTAAAGATATCTTCAAACACATTTTATACATTGCTGTTATTCTATAAAAATCTTCAATCACCTGATAAAAAGATCAAAATTTCATTTCTTGTTGTCCTTAAAAAGAAATAATTATTCTCGTCTGAAAAAGGGGTTTTAATATGTATTACTAAGTACTCGTGTTTAATGTTCGATATTGACATTTGAATAACTATTATTATTTCATTAACATTACAAAAGACCATATGCATTTTTATTACAAGCGATTATTCCAATAGCTAGAAAGATAAATTAATATTTTTATTATGAACGATTATTTAATTAACATTTTAGGCTACTTTAAAAAAAATCATTACATTTAACAATTCCCAAGGGTTAAAAAAAAATAAAAATATATGTATTTTCTAAGAAACTAACTAAGAAAAGCTATGCTAAAATGTTATAAAGGAAGCTTTCAAATATATATGTAGGTCAACTTTAGGAAACTACATTTCTTGGGAGTAAGTTTGACAGTGACATGTTTTCCTTCTACGGTGAAGACTCGCGGTCTGAGACATAGGGTAGATATTATTTTAAAACGATATGATTATATATTTTTTATTTAATTTGCAAACCAGCCTTTTCTTCTTCTTCTTCTTTCTTCATCTTTAAATAAATTCTTCATCTTTAAATAAATCCCGATTCATTATGTTTGTTTGTTTGCTTGTTTTACATTCTCGAATATTTTAACAAATTAAAACATTTAAAGCAATACACTTTCAAATAAGACATCTTTTTGACGACAAAATTGAATAACATTTAAATACCATACTTCACGTGGTTCATAACTCGTATTTACAGAAGTAGGAGCACCTCAACTGACGTAAACAAAACATTCATCCTCACAGAAGACACACTAACAAGCAGTCGCTTTCAGTAAACATGAATGCTCTCTGTAAGGCAATAAAGAAGACAGCTTCATGCCGCATCTAGACGCGTTAGACTACACGATGCATTAATTATAGAACTGCCAAAGATCTATGACACTAGAAGGAGTTTTATTTGTGATAGACTGCAATGAATTTTTAATACATTTTATATTAAAATTTATGTTTTAATCTTAACGTTCGTTAAAATAAAAAAACTACTTTTTCAGATTTAAGCGCACCTTTTCTTTCCTTTCTTTAAATCTTCAGTAAAACCCACAGTCGATTGAAGGATTCCAAAATGTCATAGGTCTTTTAAGATATCGTGTGTGTTTTACCATTTTGTACTTCCTGAGCCCTGAATACAACTGTCATAGGCAATACTGGTTCCACTACACCAGCTAAAAAAATGTAGAATAACGCTAAGGTAATTTATCTTTTTGTAATCGTTCGTCAAAGTCGTTTTCCTATTTACATTCAAAAACATCTACCTTCCCTTATCTTAATTATTCCAGGCCGGGGCAATATGTCTAGCATATTGTAACAGATTTGGCATAAGTATTAAGACAAGCCAACGCTAAGATGTCAACCCTCCTTGAGAATGCGTGTCGGTGGGAATCCTGCCACCCTTTTGATAAGTGGTGTAGAAAGGTAACCACTTTTATTTTCGTCCTTTTACCGGTTTTTACGGCGCCCTCGGAAATATAATATGTTATAGTTATATTTCAAGTCTCGACTGTACGGCACATTTACATTAAAAGCGTAGAATATTTTAATTAAAGTCCAGGCCGTGATTATAACCATAAAAATATATAATATAAAACAAAAAAGTCTCAAAGATCCTTAAACTTAGTTAAGAGCATTTTTAAATATAACATCCTCAACTTGAAATCTCCTTGGCACAAACTTATGTCAGCGGAGACTCAACTCCGCTGACGTACTCGTAAGTTTGTGCGCTGCGTGACTTACAACAGCAATAAGACGATTTTAAATAACTGACATTTGAATAAAAACAATAGTTTAAAAAACTAAAAAAACACGCTTTTATTGCTAACCGAACTAAAAACTAGAAAATAATTTTTAATGACAAAGAGTATAAAATTACAGTAGTAGAAGATCGAACAATTAATCATAGTGAATCGCCTTAATATAAAATTATAATATAATTTAAGTTATTAACAGAATAATTCAATTCTGAGTAAAAAGCGTGGGGTGCTCGATATTTAAGGTATTACAATCATTCTATTAGCAACTATCTATGAGAGGATAGTTATGAATCACAGTAAAATGCACCCCACGATTTCTACTCAGAATTGAATTATTCTGTTAATAACTTAAATTTTATTATAATTTTATATTAAGGCGATTCACTATGATGAATTGTTCGATCTTCTACTACTGTAATTTTATACTCTTTGTCATTAAAAATTATTTTCTAGTTTTTAGTTCGGTTAGCAATAAAAGCGTGTTTTTTTAGTTTTTTAAACTATTGTTTATTTTTTTTTTTTTTATTTTTTTTTTTGGAAAACTTTTATCAAATTATTGCATTGTCATCGGTCCTTGATACGTGTGCAAAGTTTCAATTTAATCGGATAGCTGGAACCTGGTGAAAATTAAGCTCGAAGATTCCGTAACATTCATACATACAACCCAAGCTAATAAAAGCGTATTAATTAAAGGCACTGAGTGATAAATATCGAAATCAAAGGTTACTTTATAAAGGAACTATTAATAAATATTTATATATATTAACCATAAATATGTTTTTATATTCTATGTCCATTTTTTATAATGTTAATGTTTTGTGTCGGTTGTTATATATATTTTTTGCTTATTTTTGTGTTATTTGCTAAGAATGTTATATACAATATAAATTAAAAAAAAATAATAAAAGTGTCGTTCAACTAAATTACAAATAAAAAAAAGTAATAAGTAGTTTAATATAAGAATTGGTATATAAATCCTTACCACTTCAATCTTTACGTTTGCGCCTATGTAACGGTGGACAAGGGTCCAGGTGCGAAAGCCGCACGTTTGACACTTCGTAAGGGCGACGACTCTGACCTCACCAGTCACCTTTGTATCACACCCTCGTCCTTATAAGAGATGACATGTTAAATAACTATACATGTTAAATAAGTATATTATTAAAAAAATAACGGTTTATCAATGAAATAATATATTGATTGTATTCGTAATATTAATATATCTTATGAATGCACTCATACTTTATCGTGTGATACTTGAAGCGGCAAATATGATTCATTATTTCTTTTCAGTCACAAAATCTATTCTATAAATCAAACAAAGGTTCAATAACCGCTGCAATTCCAAGAACGGTGATCACGTGCCATAGTGATTGGAGTTTCAGAGCTATTTTAACTTAGAACTATTGTAATTATAGTGCATTTATGATCATTGTTCATAACGTGATATATTTTATATTATTTGGTTTACGTATTTTTGTGGGGACGAAAAATTATTAAAAAGTTCTTTAAATTTTGCTCAAACTTTTGTGTCGTGTGTGTGTACATGACGCATTTGCATCGGGTAATAGACAATTTTTTTAATAACAAAATTGTATATTATACTATTCAATTGAAATTTATTCATAAAGCATAATTTTAATGTAATCAAGTAATTTTAATTACTTAACGAATTTAAGATCAGTTTAAATCTTAAGCTTTTGTAAAGAAATTATTTTATTTATATTATATTTTTGAGATATTTTATTGCATAGCATTTCAAACAGACATTTTAAATTTTGGTTATTTTCATATTTTCTATTGCACTGCTTTATATAACTTGAATCTAGTCAGCTCTGGGATCTGTTTAAAGTTATTTTTTATTAAGGGAGATGTATTTTTTATATTTTCATGCGAAAAACCAAAATAAAACTACAACAAAAAAGATTAATAATTGCATATTCTTTCCCTCAAATTCACGCTTGATCCATAATAAACAATAAATTTATTTGTAGACAAAACATTCGAGGTACATTGTTTGTATCAGAGTACACTTAGCATAATATTGCATAAAATAAAATATTAAAATATCATGTATAAATTTGTGGACAGCGAAAGTGAAAAATAAATATTTTTTAAATTAAAATTATAATTAGAGAATATTTTAATAAGTTTAAATGTTAGGTTTTTTTGTACATGTCATATATTAAAAAAATAACAGAGAACAACGCATCAAATCAACGATGAAATCAAATACTTTTTACTACACTCAAAGTTACTTTAATATCAGAAAAACTAGTTCGGGCCACTCACTCCTAACTACTAGTTTCACAGGGCTGGTTTTTTCCTCTTTCCCCAGATGTAATGTCTGAAGGTGACCTCTCTAGCCAACTATAGGCCTACGCTGTGAGGGTGCTCTAAGTTGATCGGGGCATCCTCATAGGGGGGCTTCCGTCGGGACGTCATGGTGAGTG
Organism: Napeogenes inachia; assembly: GCA_959347355.1. Classification (NCBI taxonomy): domain Eukaryota; kingdom Metazoa; phylum Arthropoda; class Insecta; order Lepidoptera; family Nymphalidae; genus Napeogenes; species Napeogenes inachia. The sequence goes on from OY365797.1 coordinate 12,739,554, forward strand.
CGAAAGCGATCCTGTAGCGTCCCACTAAGACGATGAGGCAAACCGTTGTTTTTTTTGTGGATAGCCTTAAATGGCAACATTTTCTATGCTGCCGGGTAGGCCCACGTAACCCCCAACCATAATTTTTCTGGCCGAAGGGAAATCATAACGAACTTTTTCCAAAAAAAAAAGAATGTTCTAGTTCTTATTCGTTGATGTAGAAAGATAATGGTGGTTTTTTAAAACGCTTTAATAGTTTTTGAGTTTAACTATTACATGTGTAAACAGACACAATTATAAAACTATATACAACAAACAAACGAAACATTATTATTATACAATATAAAGGACGAAGAGGTCTTACAGGATTTACTTACAAACAATATTTTTACTTTTTTTATTATTTGCCAGTATCAATAGGTAAAAGGGACAACTAACACGCGAGCAAGCAGCATATAGATGTCCAAAAAAGAATCAATATTCTTCGTAATGAACCGTGCGAAGAGCCTCAAATCAATTGGGAATTGGGATAAGGTATTAAATATTGGGGTTTTCGGACTCATAATACTTTTCAGACTCATAACATAATTGGTAAAAAGTGGTTAATATGTTTTCCTCCGCCTTATCCTTAAGGGGGTTAAAGGACCGATGCATGTTATACATGTACATATATATGTATGTTACAAAGATCAGAAGGGGAATTTAAGAGGATTAAAAAAAATGACACGCGAGCACGTCTTAAAGTTGTCATACAAAATAGTACCTTCCTTTTTGCTGTTAAAGGGAAAGGGGCGTCAATTTTCAAAAACCCTTCTTAGTGCTCACTTGCTACAGTGGAGAATGCTATAAACAAAGTTGCAAGTGATTCCATTGTAGAAATAAAAAAGTTTATCCTTTTCATTCCCCTAGGGGAAATAATTTTCAAAATACTTATCTTAGTGTTAACCTACACCTCTAAGCAAACACACATTACATACATCAGCTTCTTGCGGTCAGTAATTTCTGCTATGCGTTATTTGTTAGTCATTCAGTCACTCATAACGGCAGAGTATAATATACTCGTAGATAGGTGTAAGTTTTTCTAAGATTGTCTACTTATAATACATATTTTAAATAAATTTATAACAACTGCATTTCAAGTACATTTTAAGAAGAGAAAGAAATAATATTTTATTGCAAACTGACAATACAATATACCTTAAAAATTTTAAATATTTATTATATTTAAATAATAATAATATCACTGGACAAATTTTACACTTTGATCTAACCCCTAAGTAAGCAAATTATTTGCTTGTGTTATAAATACTTGGAATATATTTAATATTCGACCAAACCCAGAAATACAGACATGCTCATCACATACACGCCTGTCCCTGCCGGGAATCGAACCCGAGCCCCATTGCGCCGCTAGAAGTTGGACGTCTGCGCTAACCACTCAACCAACGGGGCGGCGTAATATATAAAATAATATATTCTATTATTTTTTTATAATTTAAGAAGTAAACATTGAACTTCCAGTACAGTGGATAAGGGTTAAAGTATAAACTAAGGCATTTGACACTGTATGGATACTCAGCCTCTAGTAGCAACCTCTGCACATCGCACCCTCGTCCTATCATTTAGCTTTACTACTGAGGTGGATTAATGTTAGGCTAGGAATTTAATTTCGTATACATATACTAGTCTGTTAAGACTATTTTAGTAGACATTGCTTTAATAAAGCTACATGATAATTAGGACAAAATAAGACTATTTTTGTTGTAAAATCAGTATAAAGTTTTAAAAAGCAAATGATTATAAATAATACACACCATATTAATATGTAAATAATACATACAAATAAATACCATATTAATATAACAACATAATGTTATTGAAATAAATCTATTTATTGCTTTATTTCATGCGTTTAATTAAAATTTCAATTTACATTTTCAATTCAACCCGACATTTTGAATGCTTTGCAACATATATTCATGGTAAGAGGAGATGAAGGTGTCAGTCACCAAATCAGTGAATTTATCAGTCAATCAGCCAGTTAGTACCTCCTTCTCCAACTCCAACGGTTTCTGAGTTGCCGGCGTATAGTAATGTTATATTTTGATATTTAGTTATATTTCTTATAAAATCTCAGAAATGATAAATCCCATGGTATTTAATTATTACAGAAAAAACAGAGTGTGGCGTATAGAATACTTTATAGGTCAGAAGTGTTTAGAAAATACAAAAATGGATTTGTTAAAATATTACAAATAACATTATTACTTATTGTTATAAAGTGGTTAGTGACCCTGACTTTCTAAACCAAAGGTTGCGTATTCGATTCCGACACGGGAAAATGATTTACGTGCTTTACAGGTTTTAATCCCACGTCTGGGTGTACCTTGTATCCGATGTCCCTGCGATACAGGTATAAAATATTTTATCTATATATATAATCTAATGCAGGAATTGTCATTATTAAAAAAATATATAATAATTAAAAATATAGAAAAGAGATAAGTATAATGTAGGTAAGGTAACGCTATTTTTTTTAAATACAGTAAAAAATTAAGAGTACCAAATGTACTACTAAAGTACCAAAACCATAATTGTTAGTGATTTTTGTTAATGTGCGTGTATTGTTACGCTTAATCAATGTATATGCTTTTACTACACAAATAAATTATTAATATTAATAAAGTATTGATTATTTTCATTATTTTAAAATATTCGAAAATTTTGCAATATTTGAATCATGAATTGATTACTTGACATATTTTTAGCATAATAAATTTTCCTTCCAAACAAATAAAGTTGTAGTTGATGAATAAAAGTTTATAATAATATTTTCAATGGTTGTGTAATAGAGTCATATAGAGAAGTATCAGTTAAAAGTTATAATAGTTAGTAGGCATGGCGGGTATCATGAGTCACGTGCGAGGCTCACAAAGCCATATATCAAACAAAGGTCAAAGGCCGATGAAATCCGCAGAAGTGAGATCACGCGCGGCCGATAGAGTCACGGAGGCTTTTTGTAAACTACTGAGATGGATTAATCTCAGCCACACTATTGTGCTGGGATAAATACTGTTATATATTTCCTATCATGATATCAGTAATAACAATTTAGGTAAAGGTATTTTTGTATTTTTTTTTTTCAAATCAGTTCGATACACTATACTTATCTTTCTGGAATAATAATAGAATAGAAATAATAATATTAAAAATAAATAGTGAACTCTTAAATGTTAACAAATAAATATTATTGTGCCTATTGGTTCTTTACATACTCTGCTGATATTTTCATTATAAATTACCATTAATTTAATACTTCAATAAAAAGCTTCTGATATTTTCTTAAAATTAAGTATTTAGTTATGTTTTTGTCATGATAAGATTACGTAATGACTGCGAAGGCTAAACCTCTGCATGAAAAGCAGATCAAGACAACTAGAAGAGTTATATGTATAACTACATATAACTCTTCTCGGTGTCTTCTCGTTGTCTCGTTATGAATGTAGATGGTGATAATGGTTTTAAGCGAAGAGGGCGATAAAATAGAAGAAGAAGCAACTCTGCTCTAAAGTGACAAGTGATAGAGAAACCTGGAAGAAATTGAAATACTGCCAGTACCAAATAATCACTGTAAAGTCAGACGTTTAATTTAGCTTTAACTAGTTTACAGTAGTAATCCTTCAGTATTCTCGTTAAGACCATTCTGACAATACTTATTATTAATATATCCTGTCTGAAACATAGACCTATCTACATTTGTTATCCCTTTCAGTTTGTAGAATTATATGATTGATTGATTTAATGTTATTATAGCTTTGTGTTATACTAGTAAAGTGAACCGCACGTCTGTTAATTTCTCTGTCTTATGGTTTAGGTAACACAAATAAATGACATTAACTAAAAGCGACAATGCAACAATGAGGAAAATTAAAAAAACTAATAAATTAGAAACATTTTTTTTTTAATTTCAAATATTATCTATATTTATTGGTGATGTCAAGTTTGAGGTCATTTAAAAATATTGTATTATTAAATAAAACTATAAAATTTATATTACTACTTTACCACACATGTTTCGTTGTCAAATGGAAATTTTATGCAAAACTTTCCTGCCTTGCTGAATTTGTTGACAATATTTTTAAGGACTAACACAAAACCAAAATAGTTTAACATTTTAATGAAATATAACACCTACAAGTCATTACAGAATTTACTGTTTTATCAAAAATTATTCAGAAAACTTTCATTACACGATGAATATTTATAAATCAGAGACCGTAATGATGCTACCTGAAGTCTGAGAAATATGTTTATTTGTGTTGCCACCTAACTTTAGTTGAAGGCGCGAGTCGAAACTCTTTAGTAACTACATATCCTTATTAAACAGGCGATTATCGTCTTTACTGCCAAGGCATAAAGTCTCCTCACGTACAGAAGTTCGTAAACCCACAGGAGCAATAAATAAATAGTTGTAGGTTAAAAGTTGTCCTAACTCGGAAACGTCTTGCTTCGGCGTCGATTTTTCCTTCACCTGTATTATTTTCTTCTTCAATAGTTGTGAACGTGTGTTGCTTCGAATTCGTCAAGCTGAACTACATATAATATTTGAATCAAAGTTTAGTTTAGTTCTATCTGTGGTGTTATTTTCTGAATAACAAAATATAGATTACGATTTGGAAACGTATATTGAGTAGAAATTCAAGTTTATAATTTTGTTTCAACACAATATACTGATTAAAAATAAATAAACAAAACCTACACAAAAACTTGCTCCAATAAAAATCAAACCAAAAACAGAAATAACGTTCAACATTTCCACAAATATATAATAACTTCCGCTCGGTGAATCTAATCAGGAAATACATATTACCGTTCGTTTATTGCTTAGTTAATGCCCGCGTCGATACTAATTCCGTGGCCGATGAAGCGTCTTGTCCCCGCGGGCCCGAATATATCGACTAGAACATGCGAAGTCGAGCATATGCCATTTGTGTTATTGCTGATATGGAAAAAGATGTCGACGTAATGTCATGGTTCGTTTCATTTGATATTCCTTTTTAAATGAAATATTTCAAAAGCCGCGTTCAAATACATTAAAAATATTTACGTGTTAAATTTTAAATATACATTTATATGTGATTGTTTTAATTATAGGTAGGTAGAACAAATACGAGTCGATTATTTCCAAAAAACATTTTAACCAGATTTTAATCTAATTGTATGTACTTTTACATTAGTACGACTACAATTATTTTAATGAATACGAAGAGTATTCCATAAAAACACTTTCAAGTATTAAAGTTTTCATTTAACAAGATTTCAGTTTTGCGCAAGCTTGTTTTGAGCATTAAATGGTTGTTATTTTTATTTCAGATGAAGCGTTGTTATCTGGGATGCTGGTAATCCCGTTTAATAATAGTATATGGTGTATATTTATTCCCTCGCTCATTACAAACGCGGTATCCAATCCCGGACTTCTAACCGTAGTAACATCACATTGGCCGTAGATACTCCCTAGAGTAGAGTTGAGAAATCTTCGACCACAATCCAAGACCTAACGCTTACTGATATGTGAGTTAGTTCGGTACGCAAGGTGGGGATTTCCTTGAAAATTGAGGGATCCAACGAAAATGGTTACTCGGTTATGATCTGATATTGGCTTTATTGGGGGGCGTTGTCGGAGGTCCCACATGATCGAGGTGTCACAAATGGTTTTTCCGGCTCGTTTACTCTGTCTTCGTATCTACATCCCGCTTGCTAAGAGGAATTTTACTTGGGTTTGCTAGTTTTTCAGATGCTCTAGGGATATACGGTTTATGATTAAGAATCCAGACACACAGCTTATTGTTATTATTATGAAAATTATTTATAAATATTTTTAAGACTTGTTGCATTTTCCTTCAAATTTATTCACTTATTTGAAACATACAATTCAATTCAATATTAAATTCAATTCAATTATCTGACATCGGTATAATATATAAATGCTTGTATTAATTCAGCTATAGGTACTATTATTATGCAATCTTTTTATCAATGAATCTGAGATAATATTAACTATCTAGTTCGGGTTCAGTAACTAGCTTTTACTTAGCCGTCCATATCTTGTTGATTTTGAGGAAATTGAATCTTTAGTAACTACGTTTTAATTAGAATAAACATCAAATTGACTTTGAAGTTGAGTTTGAAACTGCAAGGAAACGATTTTCACTGACCAACTTCAACTACGTTTATATGCGTCCATTAACTATAATTGAAGTAGTTGAGTTTCAAATCGAATAAATTAGTGTCATTAAATCTTTAATTTTTATTTGAAATATACTTATCTACTTTATCGATACGTAAAAACTTTTACCAAGCTTTTACATTCGCGTTATCTCACATGGCATCCAATATTCGGTCAAATCTGCCCCTATAATCTTTGGCAGTCGACTCAAATCGAGTCAAAGATAAATCGATCCATATGATTAATCCTAAAATGCAAATAGGATTAACAAAAGAAACCAATTTTAACTATGATTTTGGATTTTACCGGAATCCGAATTATTTAACAACCATTTTAGGATGAAGACAAAGCCTAAGGTATAAATCTCGACGGCCGTAAATTACGGAGGCTGAACACGAAAGTGCAATCTGGTTTACAGAGAGGCTGTTTGCTTTTCTTATTGGCCCGAATAGCGACTTAATATTCCGGGCGAACGTCCGATCGTTGTTCAAGTATTGAGAGATAGCGAGCTGCAGTTCATTTCCCTATTGTTAAAAATCTGCTGATATTTATGGTTCCCTTATTATTATTATGTAGTAGTTGGTATGAAATGCCGAGGGTTTTTATTGCATATTACTAAAATATCTACTAATTGCATATTAATTCGTAGCATAAATGTCTTATTACTAGTAAGTATTGTTTAGAACTATGGCATTTTTCTAGCATAATATCGTGATATATATGGTCTATCAGTTCAGCAGTAGACATTGAAGTAATGAACCTAGTAAACTATATATATAAATGAATAAAATGTTAATTCTCTCTCTTTAAACTTGAAGAGTACAACATACATTGGAAATGAGCGGGAGGGTTTTATTCACATTCGGCCGTGTCCTTCCCACTAATGCGGTCCATGCAATAGACTTTAACAATTTTAAAACCCGGTTAAATGGAAAATTAGATTCTTATTTACCAAACAGTTTTCGTTTAAATTATAATATATAGTATCACTTAATGAATGATCAGATTGGGTGAATAAATTATATTATGCTTAAATAATAGCCTTTAATCTTTAAAACAAAAATAAACATATGATAGCGTTATTTAATATATAGATGTTTTTTACAGTTTAATAAAATTTAATACAACTTAATAACTGACTGTATAGTATACGTACCAATTGATAGTGTTTGGCCAAATTAGTGATATCATTGCATCTTTTGGAAGCGCGGTCATTTTATTCGGGAAAGGTAGGAGCTTTGTACAGATCGGTTCGGATTCAAATGAATATTATATGAAGCTGGATCCTTGAGCCAAATCTGCTTTCCGGGTGTCGCTCCGGCTCTTAGACCGTCTCGGTACAGGCTTAAACATCTGCATGTTTACATTTTGCACTTTAGACGCCACTTGGTTTGTTTTGTAAAGGCTGTGTGGGTTTTATTCAAATGGTATTCCAGCTTTTTGCTTAAATAATAAGGGATACGTTTTTAAATGTATTTATTTAATAGTTCGTTTATAATAAAGTTATTTTAAGTTTAAAGCAGTATGCATTTCAGAATTTTAAAACGGTCTCTCCTTTTCAATTGTTTTAAATATAACAAATTTTAATATACTCTTTTATTTCATTTCTGGCCGTAAGTAAAATAACTAAAATCTCTTAAATAAAATACTTATAATTAAAAAGTCATACTTTTAGGAAACTTAACGAAAAGCACTTTTAATAGTATTAGTTATAGTAAAACCTACAAAAATAGGCCAAGAATGATTAGTACTTGCCCAGAAAAAGTTAATATTACACGAACGACTAACACGTGCAATGTGAATAATAATAATTATTCATAATTTTTTTTTTTATTTTTTTTTAATCTAGGGCAATGCTTGACTACATTCCACCTGATGGTAAGTGGAATGTAGTCTTAGGTCTTAGTAAGGCGTATTACCCTAGCAACCTATTCACTCTTCTCTTTATTGTAAAATATTTGTCACTTATAGGGTGCACATATTTGGTAATTGTTAATAAAGTTTTAATTTTATTTAATGTTTAGAATTAGGAATTTAGCTAGGCATTTAAATTACTTCAAAGTAATTATTAGGGAATTTGTAAATACATTATGAGGAAGTTTATTGAAGATATATGTGTAGTGCCAATTTCTTATTTGCAGATGATTAATGAAACTTAGGTCGTTTACAAACGATCAAACTAAACAAAACTAATACGTCACTTTCCCTGCGGTCGTTAGTTCGCACGCACACGCTGTGTCTTTATGTGTAATTAAGATTACGCAAATACGATATAAATCAAATTTGAAAGCAAACTACTTATTTATTTACCTCTCTAATGAAACATTTTGAAATCTTAGACGTTATCGCGATTACACATTCGAAACCCTTCAAGTTTCAAATTTGTCTGTATTAATTAAGTAAAAGACGTGAAAAGTTAAATTTAAGCTCTGATACTTAGAGATATGACTTATTTTCCCAAGACTTTGTTTTAAGGTGTAAATCGATAGATTGAGCAAATTTTATTACAAATGTGATTTAAGAGGAAAATGTTTGTATGTGTTTGTTTTCTGCTTGACTTAGCCGCGGGCTGTAAACAAGAATGTATTACTTAGTGTGTGTATTTAGAAGTTTACGAGTCTGTTGTAAAAAATTGCTTAATAAAAGGTTAATAAAATAGCACGCCAATAAAAAGTTACTTTTCAAGTATAATATAATGTTTAAATGAACCGATATTGGTGTAAATTTTCTACTTTTTCAAATAAAACTACAAGCAAGTTAAATCGTCAAAGAAACGGGTTATGGTTTTTGAAACCTTAAAGTATAAAATAAAAACCTATTTATTAAAATAATATTTTCAACTTCATCCGACTGCATACAAAGTACAGTACAACAATTTCGACATCTTTGTAAAACAAGACATCTTTTACCTCTATTGCAAACTCTCTTTGCACTCTAGAGATTTAAATTCAATAGTCTACCCGACCTGCATTATGAAACGACGTATCTGTCTGTCTGTTTGTATCCACGTAAAAATCAGTGTATATAGGTAAGTTTACCAACGAACCAACCAACACCACCGCTAACTCCTCGTTGTAGGAAGTTAGCAATTTCTTAAACAACAAACCTAGTTATGGATTGTATGCAGTTGTTTTACGCAACGACCAACCAACCCAGTTCTAGATATTTTATGTTTCTAAATTATTATACATATTGTGTATCTGTAAGTTCTTTAAGTGTTTGTGGTCCTAAACCGTTTTTAAAAGATTTTTTTTATAAGATATAAAAAAAAAATCTTAATTTAATTATTGATTTAATTTAGGTACCTACCTCTTATTTTATATTTATATAATTATTAATGCTGTGTTATATAAATCTTTAAAATAAATAATTAATAAAATATTTAAAAAACAAGTATTATATAAAAATTCTAGCTATTTCAATATTTTTAGGTTTGATCATTTCTTTCTTTTTTTGTTTATGCCTAAAAAACCAATAGTTTTTTTTTGCTTTTAACAGAAATCCGTTGAAAAACATGAAATATTCTAGCAAGCATTAAATAAGCAATCTCCAATATTTGGCAATTTCAAACCCTTTTAGGGGTGATACAAACATGAAACTCGGCAAATAACTGCCAATAACAAATCCTAAACCCTGATGACAGCACCAGTAAAAAATATCTTTAAAATCACCGTATTACTATTCCTAAAGATTCAATTTTGTGTATTCAGAGGCAAAGTAATCTTGGTGATATGGAAGGAAATTAAATCACTAAGAATGGAAGCAACCGTGCCTTGGCATAATATCGTCGTTCTTCCATCAAGAGGGTCGCTAAGATCCCAATGAGGATTTCGGACATTTTGCTCCAGCCATTACATATTTCATATTTGAGCTATATAAACGTGTAAGAAGTACAAGTAACCTTTATAACATTTTTCTTTTTATTTCAATTTTTAACTAATTTATCAGAACCAGTACTTTTTTTAAATTAATATTATATATAATATGGCCATTTTTAGCAAGTTGGTATTTTTGCTGATGAAGTAAAAAACATACCACTTTTTAACTTTGGAGCGTAGTCTTCCTTGTTAAATTTTTCAAATGTGTAAAAATATTATTTATATAAAACTAAAAGATCTAAGTTTAATGAAATACAATAATATTATAAATAATAATACCATCAATTTTACCTCAACAAAGCCGTGCCATTTCACCTCACGCCACATTAAAGCTGGAACACACGGAAGGTATATATCGTGAGATTCGGGCCTTATTAGCGGGAGGCTAATAATTATCCCTTATGAGCAGGCAGATTGCCCTTTCAACCTGTAATTGGATTAACCATTCTCTTTTATACCCTGAATCGACACGTGACTCGCGTACGGCCAACCTAAGGTCGGATAATTATACTTTATTATTATTAGCTATTGCGTGTGGTTTTATATTAAATATTATCATATTTTTGTTATAGTATTTAGTTGTTATTATTTCTCTGCCAGTATTTATTATGAATGAGAAACAGGTAAATAATCTATTATACTATATAATGACGGTTTTAATTACTGACAGTACACACTGAAAAATTATGGAATATTGTTTTCTTAATGGTTGCTTTGTCACAAAAATATTTCATTAATTTTCTAAATTAATTAAATGAGAATATTGCAAATTTCCCAAAAGCGGTTTTCTTTAATCAAAGTTGACAAAGCACCGGAGCGTATTCAAACAATTGCAAGCGCTTTTAAGTCACGATTCCTAACTTAACTATTTATCAAAATAATTATACTTTAAATTTCAAAAGTTTATTATAATTAAATAATTTATTGTTATTAGACGTCGCTTCGATGGTACCTGTTAGACCGAAAATAAACGATGAAAGTGGTATGTGACCCAATTTCTCGTGGCCGATTGAACTCAAATTTAGCTTACAAGAGTTAATATGAAAATGAGTAACGATGTTATGTTTTTTGATTAAAAAAAGGGAATTCGAGTATATTTTGCCGTCGTAATATTTCACTTTTTAGGCTTAGGTAAAAACTGTTTATTCAATATTTACTCCGCCTCAAAGAACACTATCGTTTGAATCTAATTTAATATTATTAATATAACCTATCAGCAAAATTCCTATCAAGAAAACAATTTGATAGATTTAACTTGTTTGTATATAGGTCGGATACCTACTACTACAAAAATATAACATAATAATAATACTACATGTTCATTATTCTTTTCGAACTTTTCTATTTTTGTCAGTAACAAATAAAGTAGTTATTTTCACAAACGAATGTTCTTTTCAATTTTACTCATGTAATGTAACCCAATGTAACCCTCCAATATAAAGGATACCCAAATTCTTGATATAGCACATTCTATCAGGATAGCCGGTGCTCGTTTCTCTTTAATGGCCGGTAGGTGGTAATAGCGAAGGCGACAAAAAGCAAGGTGGTGTTGCGTAAATCAGCGCTCCTCGATCAGGTTATATATTTTTTGTCCCAAAGGTAGGAGTCAAGAAAAAAAATAGAATAGGCTTTAAATCTTCACTTTGTTTTGCTTTTATCAACGCCTTTGAAGTTTATATGTTTCTTAGATTATCACTTCAATTAAGAATGTGCCAAGATCTAGATATAATTTATACACATATTATTAATACGTTCCTGATTATTTCAATTCTTAATTACATTTAATCAGGATTTTAAATTTTAGCTTGGAATCTTTTTAGATGATTATTTGATCTAATAATTTATTGAGAATATAATTATTTCCAAAAAAAAAAATATATCTATAATTTTTAAGATAATACTACGCGACAAATATATATTTTTATCTTTCATAACAAAGTCCATTACTTTTTTTGGAAGCTCCATATTACTTCTTATATCTGTGTAAAAAGGCTCTTAAGGATGACTCCTTTGTGAGTTACCGAAGGGAGCGTGTTCGATTCCCGCCATGATTAATGTCTATACCTACTTCCGGAAGTCCTAGCTAATCTCACTACATAATGTGTATAACATATTTATATAGAAAATAATATTTATAATGTAATATAATCTAAAAGTTAAACGTCATCTTAAATTTAAGATGTCTGGAAAAACAGGTTATTTATAAGTAAGTATAGAAAGTTTAATATTGCTGATAAAAAAGCAAAACAAAAGTTATAAACTATATTATATATTTCAGAGTCAAAATATAACCATACTCGATACCGGGCTCTGATAAGAATAGTTCGTTTCACTAGCAAGCTATAGCACATCTATAAATATTCTAGAAAGCGGTAACATTGCCATTCACCGAACTGATATATCTGAGTTCAGTCGTCGTTTCCTCCAGGGGACGATTTGTTCTCGTCTGCAAAAAGTCGCTCCTTTAGATTCACACCCTATTTACACTACGTTAAAGATAGCGGTGTAAAACGTTTGTTGTTTCATGAATATCTTAACTTATTTCACTAAATTTACTATTATAATCGAAAAATATATATATGTTCTGAATATATTTTAAAACGTTTTAAACTTTCGCAATAAGTTTAAATAAAATAACATTACAAAAAGCAACCAGCTTTGCAAGGCCACTAGAAAAAAAGAAATTTATTTAAAAAAAGAATAAGTAAATAAATTTATAAAAATCTTTTAAAAAAAATAAAAATAGTTAAGAAGGTATTTTTGAGCAAATAGAGCACCATGCTTTTATTGTAAAAACTACGAGGTGACATATTATGCTGACAGTCCAAGATTTTTCAAACTGAGCCATTTATATGTAAAGATCTCAATTTTTTTTAAAACATAAACCGTTTAATTATCTTATGATAAAATAATACGCATTATCAACATTAATAATCAACATTATCTGTAATCACATATTGTCTTATTTTGAAGTTATTAACGATCTTTAAAAAAATATATTTTTTTTAAAATAATGAAAACCGCCAACCTTTCTAAAACATTAAAAAACTAGTATATAAGAACTAAACAAATTGTAATGTACCATCTAACGCAAATAAGCTATGATTTGAAGAAATGTTTCTTAAAAATATAAATGGACAAATAATAATAAAGTTTCGAACCTAATAAAGCTAAATATAAGCTGAGAAGTGAGAAACTGTAATACATGTATGAAAACGACTTAAACACATACTTTGTACTCCCAAAATCTTGCGCCTGAAATAAGCAACAGAGGGTAGAACGCAACAAAACATTTATCTTTAAAGTAACGTTTGTTTTAGGAAGGAATATTTCAAAACTGTACTAAAAAGCTATTAACCTCTTTTAAAATAGCTCAATAAAAGTACTAGATAATAACCATATTTCAAATTAGTGTATTAAAATATAACAGCCATTTATGTTTTAACATTTGTTTATTACAAACCAGGATCCGTTCTAATTACAAAGCATCCGCAGCTCTGTAAGGAACTGTATGACCTGCTTCCTTTGTAATTTATCTTTCCTCTCTCTTGTGGGTGGCAATGCTCATTTATCACCAGATTTGGGGTATTGCAGTGGTGCATATTATGCAAACATTTCAATGCTTATCAATGTCGGAATCAATGCTAATTCGATTTCGATAAGAAGTACCCTTTTTTCATACCAATATATGTAAAAACTATAAACTTACAATGTTTCATCAAACTCAATCAAGTAGTTTTTGCAAGTAGGAGTATTTCTAGTTTATTTATGTATATATTTTTTTCTGATGTATATATTTTTTTATGAATTTAATCACTCGTAAGCAGCAATGGTACGAAAATAAGATATTATTAACTTCTTTATTTGTTGACCGATTGTTAAGAAAAATAAAATTTAAAGTGAATCCCATGACAATCTCTTCCTGAAAACTGCATCCAAATCGATTAAGCCGTTTATGAGTTTGGCGTACACAAACATACAGACATACAGACGAACAGACAAAATGAAAAAACATTGTTTTAGGTTTTTTTTTTGCTTATATAAAGTTTCCCCATTATATATATATTTTAATATATTACATGTACAGACAACAATCAGTTACAGTTTTATTATATGTCGGTATCAAGATTATAAAGCACTTTAAATACATACATCTATTGATAGAGTGAAGAGTATGTAATAAAAAAAAAAACTAAATGTTACTAAGAGTGATGCTCAATCTTTATATATATATATTTCTTGTGTGCGTGTGTATGTCACTGAACTCCTCCTAAACGACTGGACCGATTATTATGAAATTCTTTGTGTGTGTTCGAGGGGACTTGAGAATTGTTTAGATTCACAATTTGGTTCACTGGAAAATGGTTTTTTTGAGTAATTTTTAATGTGTAAGTAGGTGGTGATTTTGGAATGTTTCACATTTTTCCCGACGGACTGCGTTACCATGGCAATGTCAAATGTTAAATAATATAATATTTTAATTATAGTCTGACAGTTGGCGTTGCGATAGAAATAAGAAAAATATTTTAATACTAGCGGCCCGATACGTGCTTCGCTACGTAAAAAGTGAAATTTATAACAAAATATTGGAACAAATTCATTTATTCAAACAAAAAATCTTTATTTACATATTCATACGGTATCGATTGGTCGAATTATGATAAATGTACATGTAATGACGTTAGACATTGTGATAACTTTTTAATATATTTTTTTAAGTTTGATCTTTTAAATTAAAGACGCGTGTACAAGACAACGTCTGTCGGGTCCGCTAGTTTCTTTATATAAAAGTTGTTATTACATATATTTCTTCCTTGTTGCGTGCACAACTAAAAAAGAAACAGATAAACAGACAAAAATTTCAAAAATGCATTCTGTTAGTTATCCCTTCACATCCTGGCTGTTTAATTTTTTTATATTTTCGATGTACAGAGACTACTCCTCTACAGTTCTGCATGGTACTTATTACGTGTTTGACATAAATTTACATAAGTTTTTTTTTATTTTTTACCGATTTAAATTAATTAAACACTAAAGAGTGTGACAATATGTTCCTGGCGTGCACAAACATACAGACATCCAGGCATACAGACTAACAGACAAACTGTTTTGAGTTCTCTTGCTCTTATAAAAACCAAGCAATATCAGAAATCCGTTGTGAAACAGCCAAGTCGCCAGTTATAATACCGCGTATCTATCGTAGTAGGATTGGATTAGCTCAAAAAAATTGGATTGACTTTTTACTAGGCGATTGTGGTTGGCTAATGTAATTGTTTTAGTGTCGTTTTCAATTATTGTAGTTTTTACTAACTAAATTATAGTCTTGCATTAACTGAAATATAAGAAAATATTTATTATTGAAACCTGCAATTGTAATGTTAGGACAATGTCATATTATTGAGTGCTTGCTATGGCGGTAGACGATCGAGGGAATATAATGAAGTTATATTGGAAGCTCAATATAATTGTTGCTCGAGTAATCGAACACTAGGAATATCTCTGAGACGTTGTAACGCTGCTGTTGAATAAACGAAGTTATAATTAGTCTTCTAAACTTCTAAACGTCTAAACTTCGACGATCAAAAAAATTCTTAAATATCGACTTAAATAATATAATAACACTACACCGAATTTCATGAAAAGCAGTTTTGTTATTTCGATATATAATATTACAATATTTACTGGAATAAACAATATATTATACATTGACCGAGAAAAAACCTTTTACCATATTAAATTCTATTACAATCTGTCTGGTTATGATGCACAAACAAAAAAAAATCTTTTTGTTTTCTGAGAGGAGAGAGAAATACAAATCGATAAAACAAGAAAAAAATTGTTCACATGATTTTTCCATGAAAAGATATGTACAGGTTTTGATTCGTTATGATTGGATAAAACATTACCTTGAAAGAACCTTGCTGCGGTAGAAGAACCGAAGACCGAAGTTACAGCATAATAATCTCCTTAACTAAAAATATTGAATGTATATTTCTTTACGATTCTATATTTAAAAATAAAACCATTTTTCCACCTAAGCCATAATTAAACAAGGCTGTCTGTCTGGCTAAAGGCTATAGGCTATACATAGAAGCATGTCAGCCGCGATACCACATGATAGCTATCATTACACATGATCATAGCCTGTGGTGGCACTCCACGGTAAATTGCTATCTATCAAACATAGATAATTTATGCACTCGCTTCAAATGTGGAATTGGTTTAAAGGTGATTATTAATATTATTTTTTAATATTTCAAATGAATTATTATTTTTATTATATAAAATTTCATGTCTGAAGAATAATTGGCTTAGGTCTAGAATTGCCTGCTTCTACTTTGACAGCTCTTGTGTTAAATTTTCATCCCATAAATATTTAATAGTAATTTTTTTATGATTATTGTGTTATTATTTTCGGGTCTAGACGTCGAAGAGTTGAAACATCAAGAATAATTTTTATGATATAGTATAATCACAACAGAATAGCGTCGTAGGTGTGTATACGACCTCCACTTACTTACTAACTATTCCTGAGGCGCAGAATTAGTACATTTATAGACTGCATATAGAAGTCAAAATGAAAGTTATTTATTTCAAATAGAAAAATTCAAGAGCCTACTACCTAATTGAGAAAAATATTATATGAATAATCATCGGAGCATCTCGAGTACCTACACCTGCACCTTGACCTTGTTTATTCATCCACTTGAAATCTGGGGTCTGATGATTTTGATGATGCTAATATTAAATAGATAATATATCATCTATCTATACGAGTAAATCCCTCCCACTAAGTAGTAGCTATAAAATGTAGATTTACATAATCTTGAATTACGCAAGCCCTTAAAGTAATTTGCAAGGGTGCCCAGCGGAGCGGAAAGCAGAAATAATCGTCACGTCTACGTATCCCCTTGCATCGGTGTTGCAATTTTTATCCACTTACTTTAAGGGTTTCTTACCGTAAGTATGTTCACGCCTCGGTTATAGGGGTAGAAATTGTAAATATAAATGTAAGAAATTGTCTGGTAATTTTATTTGAGAAAATGAGATTTTATGTTATAGTGCAAATGCTTTCAAAATAATAAATGGTATGGTTACAAAATTATTATTCTTTATAGATAAAGATCTAGGAGATCAATCGTTATGTGAAAAAAATATTTCATAATTAATATTCAAGTTTTTTCAACTGCCGTCTTTAATATTAAATAATAAAAATATTATATTCCATAAAGTCATTCTGTTTAAGTCCAAGTCTCACATTTAACGCATGTTTTAAGTGAGTTCTATATGTAATGGAGCAGAAGAAGCAGTTTGCATCTGTTGCAATTTCTTGTCTACCAAAAATGCTCTTGCAAAAACTTTTACCAATTCTTGATTACGCCTACATATTGACATTAGTGACTTTGACATAAGTGAGAAGCTTTTAAATAAACTTAAGAGCCTAAAGAAGTTTTGTATCCGATTATATGGTGGTCTCAAAAATGGCCAAATCCTTATTTTCCTCTCAAACTCTAGTAGCTTTCGATTCACCTTGGCAAGAATACTCACATCCTTAGTTATTACTCTGTAGTCCATTCTGCTCAATCACGCTCTTCTTAGCTTCTTACCTTTAAAAAAATTATCAGTCCTATAAATAAGTCGCATAAACGGTCACTATCCCCTGAAGATAACACTTCTTTTTCTTTCTTATATTTGTAAACCACAAAGAATGTCAAATCATTTCATATACCTACCATTACATGATAGTGGTAGGTACCCCGACTTTAGGGTGTAATTACTGATATTCTCTCTTAAGAGTAATATTCAAACTTATTTTAAAATATGTATTAATATTTTTATTATTAAAGGTTCATATATGATTTTAATGGATATGGGTTCTTAAAAAATAGAATGGTTTCCTTTTGTCCCTTTTTAAACACAAAAAAAACAGAATGTAATTGTATGTATGTTCCTAATTATGTTATATGTAAGTACAAATAGATTTAATAAAGAATAAAAGGAAAATTGTTTCATTGCAAGAAATACTACTTTTAATTTGAAAACATATATGTCTCTGTATAAGGACAAAGATTAACATCATATATTAAAATCAGTATTAACTATTTCAAGACGCTTCTCATAGCAAAGAACAGTCGATCTAATCAAGATCATCCTATACACACTCATACTATCTTATCCTTTACAAATGCTATACATACTCACACAATCTGTACGCATAAAATTCGTCCGTTACTAAGTGAGTGCCTGAAATTTTACATATGTGTTTGTTTGTGGGGGTGATGGCAACACTAAAAAAAGATTTAAAAAAATCCTAGGAAGAAATAAAGGGTATAAACTTAAACTTTTTATTTCTTCAGTGGATTTAGTTTAAACTTTGTATGTAGATTCCCATAGTGTAGCAAATTACTAAGCAAGTTTTTTTGGAAATTTACGGGGCTTTCTTTCCCCTTAAGAGGTAGAGGTACGTCAGACTTTGTTTGACAATTTTCAGATGGTCAACGGAAAGACGGACGGCGGGTCAACTACCCCTCTAATCTCTTCATCATGTACAAACAAACAAGCATAACATAAATAACATCACCATTTTAAAATCCTCAAAAGGTAGACAGAGTTGCACATATTTAACCGCCCCGTTGATCGAGTGGTTAGCGCAGACGCCTAACGTGTCACGGCGCAATGGGGCTCGGGTTCGATTCCGGGCAGAGACAGGCATTTATGTGATGAGCATGGATGTCTATGTTTCTGGGTTTGGTCGTTTATTAAATATATTCTCAGTATTTACATGTGTATTTCTATATATTTGTATTGTTGTCTAACACCCTTAACACAAGGAAATAATTTGCTTACTTAGGGGTTAGATTAATGTGTATAATTTGTCCTGATATTATTATATTATTATTATTATTATATATTAAATACAAGCCCTGTCAAGTTCACTGAAAAACGCTATGTAACCTAATTAAGCCGTGTAACTAATAGGCGAAGTCGCGAGCGGAAACTAGTATAATAATAATTTATCATATCATGCGACAAAACTTATATACGTCTATCAGAAACATGACAAAACATCATTCCTCACCTAAAATAAGTAAGCTTGACACAAATAAACTCTTTTACGTTTCTCGTAAATATAAATTAGTTTTATCCGTCAAATTTATCACAAATATTTTTAAATGAATGTAGGGAACAATGTTATCAAAACTAGAAATTATCATAGCAAATTGGTCTGCGGCCATTTTCATAATTTTCGCCCGTAATCAGATCGGCCAATTTGCCGGTTGCCAACTAACATGATATTGTTGCATCCAAATAATAGCTGTAATATTTGTTATGATCGAGTACCATTACATGTGAATATTATGTCTTTTTAATATTTCTTTTATAAATGTATATTTAAAAAAGTAGTTATTTTTCTTTTTTATAGGTTATTAGATCTCTAGCCAACGATTATGAAATGGAATACTTTATAAATAAACTCTTACAAGTTTTATGTTTGTAAGATTTATTATAAAGCTGGCAAGTAAAAGAGATTTTTTTTGTTAAATATTTGTGCCTTTCTTGAAATTTAAATAAATTACAAAATTAACTCAACTTCAGAACAATCTAAGTCACAATACAATTTTATTACCGCGAAGTGGAACCAAGCAATAAGATTTCTGATAGAAACAGATCAGATGTTAATTGTAACATGTTTGTTTTAAGTTGTTACTATAAATTGTGAATTACTAGCGATTGGTTCGAACAATGGCTTAAAAGTTGATAGTTTCATACATAATATTATCACTTATACATAGTATCGTATACATAGTAGCGAAATGGTAAATACATTTTTGTTATTTGCGAACACTGTGATATTTAAATCTCTGTATCTTATTTAAAATGTATAAATAAATATTTCGAATTTCACACTAGTGTTTCTAAGTTACGCATTAGGTCTTAGTCACAATTAAGACCAAAAAGTCTCATTCTTCTTACTTTTGTTAGAAATTTACCATAACTGCAAAATTGGAACTTTATTAAATCAGCATAGATAGATATTGAACTACAACTCGAGATTGCAATAGTAGTTTAAAAATCTTAACGAGGTCCCAATATAGAATAGTGTTTAATTCTTTATTTCTTCGGCTTAGTTATACGACACAATAAGAAAGCTAGTGACAACTTTTCAGAGCATTAGCGGCGGTAACTTGAAACACGAATTTCTGAACGTTTAAAGGCTTAAATGCATCGCGCACTTGCAAAGCTTGACGTAATTTAAGGTACTTACAAGGTTTCGTCGTTCCCTAAATGAGCGGATTAGAGAATATAAAATTAAATTTGTCTGCCTTGTTATAAACAAGCGTAGACATTTTATGGTACTTTATACCTGCGTTTATATATATAGAATTAATTTGCTCTTTCCATTCCATATTTCTTTTAAACAAATTTAGGGATGCAATGCAACGTGTAATAAGTAGGAATAATATGTAAAACAATATATTTTCTATATATGTTTGAAGATATTTATAAACATATCTCGTATATAGCAATTTCTTTGTATATAGAAATAAAGCGATACATGAGTAAAGTAAGCTGTTATTAGAAAAAATGTGTTCAAATTCAATCTGACCTTGTCGAACATTACTTTTATAACATTATAGATTCGAAGAAAGAAAATGAAGATAAAGAAAAAATGTAACAACTTTAAAATTTGTGATATTCTGTCCTTTCTTTGGAATTTACTTATTTGTAAGATTTCATAAAACACTTTTTTAATGCAGGGTCGATTTCATCTATGGCTCCTTTTTCAATTTCGTTAGGAATATTTTCTGACACTGGCTTTTTTTCAGGTAGCTTCGGTTTTCTTAGCTTAGTTTATTTCCGGAGTTGTTGGTAATGCTGGACTTTTCTATATACTCTTAATAGTGGAAGTGGCAAATTAGTTTATTAAACTCTCTTCTGTCTTTAATATACAGGGAATTAATAATATATATGCATTTGGACATATTTTTGTCTTTTCTTAGTTGATGATTTTATATTTATTAGAGTTATAAAGTTGTATTTCTGGAGATCGTGTAAAGAATGGAAGGTGTATTTCTTCTTTCTTCACGGTGACTACCTAGCCTACTTTGGATGAAGTTTAGTAAAGTGGAGTTCTAATTTTTTTCTAATGGTTGTCTTTTGTTAGTTTTTGAAGGATTTGATAGACACTGATCGTGATTATTTTAATTTTTTTTTTCAATGCCGCCGTACACAATTTGCGTATTTTGATATTAATTTAGTTTGTAGGTCGAGCTTTCCATTTTTTATTGATAATTTTAAAATTCTCGCTATTTTCCATTTATTGCTGTAGTAACACAAGTTTTGTTATAGTCACTCGGTTGACTAGTAGTTTTTTTATATGCCATTATTACCGCTTACGGTGATACTTGATTGTTATGTTTGTACACTTCATAATTTTAGAACTTAGCAAATGACACATGTTTTGTAGGTTAGTAGGGAAGATGTGATTTGTATTTTTTGTCTTAGTCCAATTACTGTTTTTGTTGTAATATGTTATTGATCCTAATTTATATGCTATGTTTTATGGTAAAATTAATGTAAAACATTTATCTGACACTGTTTTCACTGCGTTACTATATTTTTCGCGAAGTGCTTTAATGAACGTATTGACAATTTGAGCAACGGAAGTATGATACTATACATACTAGTGATACTATACATTAAATAATGTTTTAAAAAATGGTGACATCCCATTGGTTCTCATTATTTATTTAAGTACAAAATTTAACAATCGAGCTAATGTCCTTAGGTTTATTAGCACTTTTTTGCCGCAAGGAATCAGCAAGGACAGTCTTTATATTCTATAAAACACCTTATTGGCACTGCTCACAAATACACTAAACTGTTTACTATTTTAAACTCTTTACTATCACTGTTACACAACTTAGTCTCTCAATCACACACTCAGCGGTTTATTATAACTGTTACACTTTTATCATAATAGCACTACCACACAACTTGTACTCCCAATTTCACAATGCCTTCTTTACAATTTATATACCTCTTATTCTTAGTCAAATCAGTAACCAATATCACATTTATTATTTATTTATTTATTCAATTGTTTTAGTCAAATCAACAACTTATAACTTATTTTTAGTCAAAACCAAACTACCACATGTATAAAAGCTAACAGGTTAAGTACCTATTTATAAATACATTATTTTTATAACTTTTTTTATTTTTAAAAACTTTATATATTAAAAGAAACTGGACCGGAGCTACCTTTGAAAAATTCTGTTACTGAGCGGTTTAATAAGAAAATTAACGTTTATATGTTCATGACTTTAAAAAAAATGACTTGACTTTTTCAGGATTATAGCAAAGGAAAATGGTAAAGAACTAATAAATACTCTAAATGCAATACAATTTATACAAAGATTTTCTTCTGCACCAGATGTGCCGATTATAAAAAGCTGTAGTAACTTTTACAGTCTTTTTATGACGAACTGCATTTTACTGGAATTCATAATAGTATTAATTATCCCATCTGCTTGTTAATTAATCACAGTTTACACTATCAAGCCTTAAATACAAGCAAGTGACATAAATATTTTATTTTTGGACAGATTTAAATTGAACTATATAACCCCAAACGTATTTTAAAGCTTAACAAAATTTTAGTTTGTTTTATAAATTGCTATAAAATATTGCTTCCCATCTAACATAACGCATAAAAAAGTTTAGTTTTGTTACACAATAAAGGCAAATAGAGAAATAAAACCAAACAACTAGTTCATCACACCGCTACAATAAACAAAGCTATAGAGCTACATTTTAAATGCTTAATTGAGCGAGTGCTTAAAAAAACATTCATAGCTCCCGTTGGATTCAATTATAATTTTAAACCGTGGAAAACATAAAATAGTGTACAAAAAAATAGGCACAGAATATAATAAATATTAGAAAAATATTTAACTTTCATCACTAAACAGCCTGATCTTACCTTAACTTTCCAGACATTAAGGACATTTAGAATTTACCAGAGAACGTTCCACAATCCCGCGATCCCGGCGCGGCCGTAAATCAGAGTGGGCGGAGTGAAACCAATCCCATTCGATTACCGCACGACACCTGCCTGCTGTTGACTCGGCCCGAATTAATCGCGCCCTCACAACCCTTTCAGGATACGGGATCGACGACGTTTCGCTGTTGTAACTTTTGTGCCAATGGGAATTTGAACATCACTTGTTTAAAAGTATAAGTAAGAATATAAGTATTATATAAATTAAAATTGTAGACTGTTTGCTTATTCTAGTAATTGTTGGGAAAGGATCATAGTATGGTAACTATTATTTGTAGTATTATGAATGTTTTAATTCGAATCAAATAGAATCGAAACTCTCCTTTAAATATATTCAATGGAAGCCAATTTCATAGTAGGGAAATATTAAAGTTTTCCTATTCTATTTCTCCCTATAGTTATTTGTACACCTTCTACCAGGAGGTCGTACAATTCAGCAATAATATTTCTCTAAGTAATGAAAGTAGAAACCTCAATTTTACTTCCAAGACTCAAGTGGCCTTTCCTTAAATAAGGGATAAATACTTATTTGAAAATACTGAAAAGGTAAATATTTGAAGGCATTTCACAGCCTAATGGGTGGCTAATGACGTCACAAAGTCGAACGAGGTTACTATCTCGATAGATCTGTTTGCGAGAATCTGAACGGAATCGCGCCCAATCCCAGATTCGAATAACGTGCTCTGACCATTGAGTGAGTTAGGGTTCAGCTACATTACCTTCAACAATTAAAAAAACCTAAAAATATTCACTTCTTGACTTTTTATTAAGATATTTTTTTATTTATCTCGAGTACGTAAAAAAACTATAAGTAAATCCTTCGCAAATTTATAAAAAATACTAGCTTTTGCCCGCGACTTCGTTCGCGTGGACTTCAGGTTCGTCCCGTCTAGTCATAACCGAAATATAACACGTCTATCACCGAAACGGTATTTATCGCCGAAATTGCTATGACTCTGCATTTTAAATCTGTGATATCTTCGAAAATATTTATTTAATTTATATGCTGTAAAAAGCCATATTGATCTTTATTAAATGCACAATGTATTTAAGATACTTAATTGGATAAGGATTAATACTGTATTGCTTAAAATCGCTTCGTAAATAAGCCATTATTTCTCGTACAAAGTAAAGGATAAAAAATGGTTATTGTGGGTTATTCCTAAGAGATAAACATATACCATCACGGACTTTTTTGTAGACCTTTTTAAGGTGTACAATACTGTAGTAAATTGTTTTGATCTATCTTGTAGGATTCAGTCAGTGTTTTTTTTACGACCTCACATTAAAAACCTCAAAAATTGTAACCTATATGTTATTCTGATGTATAAGCTATTTTGTGGTAAAGTTTCATTCAAATCCATTCAGTAGTTTTTACGTGAAAGAGTAACAAACATCCATACATCCATACTTACAAACTTTCGCCTTTATAATAGTAGTAGGATATGGTTAAAGGTTTCTATTTAACGGCATAAATAAAAGCATTTATATAATATCTATCTTTCTGTTATATGATATGTTGTTGGCCTCATTTACTTAAATTAGGGACGCGAATTTCTATTTCACAAATAAAATACAATGGACGGTTAAGCGCATTGTGAATTGCTGGTTTGCTCTAATAAATTTGTTTATTGATTGAAATAAACGTTTAGTGTCCAACTTTTTAGTTTTTTTACATAAAATACATTCTGATTTGTAACTGATATAAAATCTTTTTCTGCCGTTCAATATAATTGGATTATCAGTCTATCGATAATTAGAGGAGCTTTGATAGCTTCATCCAAGTCTAGGAGTTACATTATTATTACTACAAAAATTTATTACTTTATTTATATTAGAATTTTAACCGACTCATTATACACATACAAATTCAGTTAATTTAAAAAACATTTTAAAATAAACTATATTTTAAAAGGTAGTCATTTATTGATCTGTATAATATCTTACAAGGTTGGCTTTTTAAGAGGTTAAAAATATATATTTAATGAATAATTTTATCATTATCAATATATAAAATATAAAAGACAATGGCCATTATTCATTAGAATAACGTTATATATTTTTGTTTTTTTTTTTCTGAAAGTGAAATCTATAGTTTTAAATTAAAAAAAATACACCTAAATGTGTCCGCACCTTGTTACTTTAGCACCTTGATTCATTAAGGAAATATGTTTCGTTATCTCTGCCGACACCATTACGTTTAAGATGGCGTTGGTGCAGGTTTTAAACACGTCTGTTTTAGTTTATTTATCTACAGATTAGTCCCGTTTTAGCAGTAACGGGATATTTCACTGTATAAATGTATTGTACCGTGAAAACAAAATCTGTAGACAAAATGTGTTATTAAAATTAATATAAATATATCGCTAGCGGTAAAGTAGCTCAATTGGATGGAAGTAGATCGACGGGACGGTTTTCCAGAGGTTGAGGGTTCGAATCCCTGCCCGTATCGGTTTATTTTTCATACTATATGTATATAAAAAGAAACCAAATGTTATTTCTAACAATTGTAATAAGATGAAGTTGTCATTTTTATTATAAATCCCTCTTAAAATATGAACACGAAGCTTTTAAAAAACAAAACAAAATGTTAAATCCCACATAACAATCACTAATCTCAATGAAGAATATATGTCGAACACAAATGTTTATTTGTTCGATGTTATAATAGAAGAATTAATGTTAGTAATAATGATCTTAGAATAGTTAGTGGATAATAGCTGATTGGGCTAGTTACCTTTATTTGTTGTTTTGATATTCGACGTTTTGCTGTTAGTTGGGCCTGCTTTTATAACATAATTTTAATAACAAGGCTTCTCTCATCAGGCCCCCATATTTATTATATAGTATTAATATTTTAATTGGTTTCACTGGTAATTATAAAGAATATTATAAAATGTAAATCAATATCTCAATGTATTCGTAACCTATGTTTTAGTAAATTTCATTCAGAACAACCTAGGAGTGTTAAGTATTATTCTCTTGCATTCTCAAGTATGTTTTTAGGTTCATCTAATCTAACAGAGATTAGATGACATTGGCCGACCTAGCATAAGATTTTAATTTCTACTAATAAAATTATGAGAATATTGTCAAATATAGTTTGGACCACATATTTTACAATGATCAAACTTATACTTTGCAATTTACAACTGCTTCTAAGTCAAAATCAAATATAGATATTACATCTGTAAATATTAATAAAAAAAATCATAATTTAAAGGGAAGAATTATTTCTTTGAACAAATTTCATATTTTGTTTGTATCGAAATATGGAAACAACATGTATTTTTTTTTATTATTATATCTTTGGTTACAGTTTATTGTACAAAAGAGTAAGTCTGGATGAATTCGATTTGTTGCCAAGTTGGTTTGGAGTCGAAGTTGGCGTCAGTAAGCGTAAGAAGCAGTTAGGCCGTCAAAAGTCGGTAAGTTTGGCAGTTACTTTTCCTCGTATTTCTGTGCTCATTTATCGTCAAATTGATGGTTAGAAGTTATTTCACAGTAGTATTTAATTATATTTTTATCCTAAACAACATTCACTCAACAAAAACCCTTAAGTACAGTCTTAATTAAATTTATATAAATATAACATAAATGTAACATGGCTATACATGTTTATAGATATTTTCAAATATAATCTTAACGTTTTTCGGAATTGAAACGTAAATTTTAAATAAATTTCCAATGTAAAATTAATTGATATAATTGACCTCTGGACGAGACGCATTCCCAGAGGTCCCAGGTTTGAATCCTGCCCATATCCAATATTATTTAAGACTATAAAAAAAATAACTAGTTTAACAAAACTATTTAATTTAAAGACATTTTCATAAATGTTAACCTAACTTTGATGAATAAGATAAATGATATATGAAATATAAGGACAAATGAGTGTTTAATATTAATATCAAAAACATCACCTACTGTAAAGTTCGTAGGTCTTTTAAATAATTACTGAATGAAAAAAAATAAGACAAATTCATAGAAGTTTAAGCTGCTTTGAATAGTTAATACAATTAATTTTCCTTTTTATTATGAAAATAAAACAAAATCGCTAATCTTTAATAAAAAAAAACATTTCCAAAAGTTCATAGAATATGTATAAAGTAATAATGTAAAAAAACACTTTCAAACAAAATATTTTATTAGATTTCCACGTAACTCCTTCCTTTGTGATTTAATTGCTTCTTATTTTCATATTATTCCTGAATAACAATTTAAAATCCTTTATACCTACCACTTTAACGAAATTTTTGATATCATTACGTTTTTTTTAAGCTTATAAAAAAGTGTGTTGAAACAAAAAAAAATAAACAATGGTTTTATAATTTTGTACTGAAAATTAATTATATTATTATTATATTATATAAACAACCTATTTCCCTAAATTATATTCGAAACGACACCCTTCGGTAATTAGCGTATTCTAAGAAATGACGCCTACATATGTTATAAATCACGTTGCAAATGTTAATGATTAAAAATTTAAATACAAAAAAAATACATTTTTCTCTAAGTAACCGAGTTGGTTGCTGTGTACAAGTTTCTATTATTAAAATTTATCATATTATAATTATTTTTATGCTACATTGTTAAAATACTGATATATTTAATAGGATTGTATTCCATGTGATATTTTAGGTACTGAATGCTATGTATAAATATGTAAATAATTCAATCTCACTAAACTCAATCAGTGAGTTAACATTTTTGAAGTAACGTTGGGGGGTTTGCGATAAATTAGACTAAGACGGGGGTGAGGTGTGAGGGAGGTGAGATCACGCCATTTTGTGTGATCAGCTTTTCGTATCAATTTGCAGCCATCAAATATTATTCCATTTTTACTCTAAATATTGATTACGGTGATTTTTACTTCAACTAAAATAAATTAAGGAACACGATATTTACCTCTTTTCTAAAAACTTTTAGTACTGTAACTCATGCAACTTAATAACAATTTTCATCTATTATCAAAATAAACTTAGTTAGTTTTAGATTAATTTATCGTTATGCAACTTTCAAACGAAAATTTTATTATTGAATTCAGTATATCTTAATAATTATTCCAGTAAGATAAATTATTTTTGAAACATATTTGTAATTTTACTTAGATATATATTCAAGCTAATTATTATTATACTAAATAATATATATTTTGTAAATTCTCAAGTTGGTACTAGTTCTCAGGCACCAACCGTAAAGTGCTCACCAAATTGAAATTATTGAATTCAGGTTCGTACTAAAAAGGCACGGTTAGACCGTTACGATGACCGAATCGCCTCTAAATCACAATATCGTGTCCCAGTTAATTAAAAGTCGCTTAATAAAAACAGTAAATGTATACCGCAGCGCTGTATCGCTGTTCAGCGCTTAGTTCTGTAGACACGCGCTCAATTATTGGGGAACACGTTTCGGTTTAATAAAGCAATTTAGAAAAAGGACGATTTGCATCGGAATGAGGGAAGGGTTGCCGAGTGGGGAGAATAGATTTGAAAATGACGCAGTTTGTTTAACACTCGTTTATTAGGGAAATGATTTGTTTATTTATGAATTGTTTCTACAACTGTCTTAGTCACCGATGCTAAGAGTTGAATTCGAAATTACGTAACCGGATTCGATTACTGGCTTTAGATTTAAGACATGTGTAATGTAATATATGTAGCCTAGCCCATGTACGTAATATTATCCCACCTTACTAGAGACGGATAAGGGGTGTCTCCAAAAATCAATGATTGATTCAGCCTCCCCTTATTTCGTAATCAATTCTTCATCTGCTCCGTGTATATCATTTCTACATCTGATATCTTTATATAATTTTATTCATCTCAACCTTTTTTATATTTTAATGATATTTTATATTAAATATCCATATGTTACTTAAATGT
Organism: Napeogenes inachia; assembly: GCA_959347355.1. Taxonomy (NCBI): domain Eukaryota; kingdom Metazoa; phylum Arthropoda; class Insecta; order Lepidoptera; family Nymphalidae; genus Napeogenes; species Napeogenes inachia. The sequence continues at coordinate 12,768,591 of OY365797.1, forward strand.
TATAGTTTCGCAGTCCATATTTTAATATTCAGCTCTAATTTCGATATTAAATAATTTAACCATATCATCACATTTCTCATTAGATAGATATTGATTGTTAGACATAAAACTGACGGCTTATTGTTTTAAAATCTATAAGAATACAACTAAGCATATAAATTGAAGGTATTAAATTTGACTTTTATAAATAACATCTTCTTTCAATGAAATTTCAATATATGAAGGTTATAAATCTATAAACATGTCTAGCCATGTTATGCTTATTTAAATTTATATAAATATAGAATGAAAAATTTCCCAGAGGTCGCGAGTTTGAATCCCTGCCCGTATCGGTTTATTTTTCATTCCTTATTTATATCACGACTTGGTATTCTTAATTATATCTTTATATCTTCTATCTATACCTATAAAGGAGAAAGTATGTTCGTATGTCCCTTATAAACTTCGAAACAGCTGGAACGATTTCAACAAAATTTTCATAGAATCTTTTGATTGACCCAACGGGTACTCCTGTAAGCTTTGGCGTCTATTATAGCATTTTATATTAAATTGAAAGTGACAGTTTTTTTTACTACCTACGTGCTATTGTTTTCTACATTGAATTATTAAGTAGTAGGAAATGAAATTCAGGTTGAATCATAATTATTATTAGCTTTATTTAACGTATTTCTTATTATGTATTTCGGATGAATATACCTTTATTTTAAACCCGCGGAGTGTGCTGGGTTTATTAGTCTATTATAAAAGATCATGAAAACAAAAGTAGCTAGACATGAAGCAAATGAGGAATACCAAATATTTATTGTCATATCTAATAAAACTACATTAATCACTCATAAAATATATGTCATAGAGAAATGTATTATAATGTAAACAAATATATATATAAAAAGAATAGACGTATATGAAAGTTAATATATCAAACCGACGTACTCGTTCAAAGTCTACAAGTTTCTCATTTGATTTCCGTTGTGTCTGTCTTGGAAGAATTTATTGTCTGCTCTCCCTAATTTAAATATTTTTATAATCAAATTGGTTCTTATATTGTCAGTGAGAGAACTAATTTACTGAATAAATCTTATAAGGATAATAATATTTTTTTCAAAATAGAAGTACAATAAAATACCTTAAATAAACAAATGCACTACCTAAACTTTTTAGTTACTAAGAATATTATTCGAATATAAACTGTATTTTAAATTTGACTTTTATAAATAACATCTCAAAGCAATGTTTTCAAAATATGAAGGTTATAAGTTTAAAAGTTAAAGTTTTCGTTAAAGTCAAAATCAACAATTTAAAGATTTCATATCGCGGTTTACTATGGAATGCAAAAAGTAACAAGAAAATGCTGGCGGTAGTATACCGCGATCTTTTGAATTTTAGTAATAAATTAATTTTGTTCCTTTATCCTAAATGAGTTTGAGTAACAAGAAGGGAGGAGTTGAGTATCAAGTGTCACAGTATGGCTATCACTATTTCACAGTTATCTGGAGAACTAAAACTATCTGCGGGTCGTTCGTTTTATAGACGTCTTCGGGACTTAATTTTTCGAGAACTTAAGTAACAGAGGCGAGATGCAGTTGCTATGGTCGTATAAACTTTATGCTCCTTCAAGAACATAAAAGTGGAAATCGATTTAAAGATACCGTGCAATATAAATAATTCTTTGTTATTTACTCGTTATGATTATAAGGATTTTTTGTGTAATTTATTAAAAATGATTTATTAATAATAATAAATATTTGTATATCACAGAACATACATACATACAGAGATTCTTCCAATATCGCACTATTTGCGAGTATGAGTTCCACCGATGCACCAGTCTTACGGAAACGACTCGAAGTGTTAATAATGTGTATGGCGGTCGTGTTGCACAAGAAAACACAGTTCGTTTTTAGTTCCAACGTTTTCGTTATGGAAATTTCGACCTACAGAACAAGCCTCGTGAACGGCCAGAGACCCAAGTTTATAATGAAGAATTAAAGGCTTTTGTGGAAGCGAATCCATAGCAAACAACGTCCAAGTTAGGTACAGGCTGTGGTGTTAGTGATAAAACCTTACATTTTAATCCACTTGAAACAATTGGGAAGATTAAAAAGCTTGAAAGGTACCTAATGAATTGACTAAATCAAACCGCCAAACGCGCATCGACTGCTACGTTACCTTACTGAACCGGCACAAACTTGGTGGACTGATGCCGGTTTTTTTCATTACAGTTTTCTCAAATCTGGCCGAACTATCAAGGCAGATATCTATTAAGAGCAATTGTAAACCATGTTGGAAAAGTTATCTGCTATACAACCTAGACTGGTCAATCGTTCCACACCACTGCTGCTTCACAACAACACTAGACACAACTGACGGCTACCAAATCAGAAGACCTTCAAGAGTGTCTAAGACACTCACCGTACTCCCCGGCCTTGTAACAGATTATGGAAACCTTCTTGAAAGGGAAAAAAAATAACTCTGATGGGGCAGTTCAAATCGCCTTCAAAGATTTTATTGGTTCCCGTCCGACTGGTTTTTAACACGCTTTTATTAGTTTCACGTGTATGTTTGGTTGTTTGCTGGTAACCGACTTTTTCAAATGCAATTTTATCTATTCTTAGTAAAGGAATCAATGACCTACCAATAAAATGGCAAAAGTGCATAGAAAACAATGGCTTATACTTTGATTAACAAAAAAAATTGATACATTATAAAAATATAATCGATTCGAATTTGATCCTCCCATACAAGACGCCAATTTTATTTGTAAGGACCTAATAGATTTTTTTTGCTAGTTACAGTGGCATTTATTTATTTTTTATTTTTTATTTTTTTATTTAAGATATAACAATTACATTTTTATTATAATACTACCATTGTTGTAAACCCTTGTTGGGTTTAGCTTGGCATATTTATATTCAAGGTTCATTTATAAGCATAGAGTAACACATATAACATGGTCTGTGTGTCACCAAGCTTTAAGCCATAAATTATTTACAAAAGTAAAAGACATAAAACGTAGTATTAAGCAAACGAATACAATAAAAATACAAACAAATAACAAGAAAAGCAATCTATGCGTTAAGATAACATTTGAGCGATGCTTAGTTAAGCGTAATACATGTGCTCATAATGCGGGTAGATTTGAATTAAAGAATTGCCGTATTGATTTGCACTTAATATATTCTCGTGTGTTTTTGCGTATTGAATCTTTTATAAACTATTTATGCATTTCTTAAGATTTTTTTTGCCCTATCGGAGTACTATCGTGCAAATCTAAATTATAATATAATAGAGAATTTTCTTTAGTTCTTTTATACATTTGACGTTATGTTTAATATATTAATATTCCCAAGTAACTGTAGTCTTTTCCAATCGTAATACTTTTCAGTAGCATGTTCTCTTTATTAAAAAAGTTAACAATTTTACTGTTTTGAGGTATTCTATTAATGCAACAGACTATGATTTTTAGAGATGAAATCTGAATAGCGCAGCACTCGAGAACATGTTTTCGATGTTCAACTTTCTACAATTTGAATTAGTTTAAATTTCTATTTTCTCTTTAATAAATGAAATCTTTCAATTAATATGCAATATCTATCTTTTAAAATTCATATTATATTTTCCTATCTCTTTCAAAAATGTACAAGTAGCCACCTCATTTCTCAATTTGCTCATTTATGTTAATTTTACTCTCAGATAGGTTTTATATTATGCCTATTTTAAAAAAAATTGTTAAGATAAATATTATTTATAAATATGTTTTATATTCGTCATTCTTTAAGTGCAATTTCTAAAACAATATCTCGCAAAGCACTCACGGTAGGTTTTAGTGAAATTTGGTTTTCCGATTTGGTGTGAATATCTGTTTTCTCGGTTGTAAACACGTAACTTAAATCGGAATTAGGCCTGCTAGTTTCTAGTTTAAGTTTCGTTCAAGCCGCGGGATTGCCTAGAGGGAGTGATTTTTTTTAATATAACTATATTATTATACAATACTAATTAGCGTTATATATATGTAAGAGCGTCATGAAAAGCCTCATAGCGGTCTTGGCTGTTATTGTTCATAATGGGCGTTGTAACGATAGGAACTTGAACAAAATAGAAGTACACTCGTATTGTCCAAAACGTTATTATTCAATTTTTAACTGTTTAACAAAATATCACAAACAATCAATAAGATTAAATTGGATTTAGAGCCAATAGGTTAGCATATGTGCACTTCTAGCAACAGTTGTTATCTCCATGACAACCGCCATTACCAGTGGCGACACCTACTACCCTATTCGGGATTAACCGCTCATATTTCAATAAACGCGCCGTCACGACCGTCCTGCATTGTCACACGTCCTCGTGTGTACCATTCTCATCTGTGGATAATAAATATAGCGCGTTATACTATATCGCGATCGGTCTTCCTGACCACACAATATTCTCATTTGTTCATGTCATACAACTTACAGCAATTACATTTTTTTAAATTTAAGTATTACGAAATGTAGTCACATACGTCAGTTAATGCTACATAGGCTATTTGCAACCACACAGGTTAGTCGTTATCACATAGGTTAGTCGTTGTCACATAGGTTAGTTAGTCGTTGTCACACAGGCTAGTCGTTGCCACACAGGCTAGTCGTTGCCACACAGGCTAGTCGTTGCCACACAGGCTAGGCGTTGCCACACAGGCCAGTCACTGCCACACAGGCCAGTCTTTGCCACACAGGCCAGTCTTTACCACTCAAGTCAGTCCATGCCACACAGGCCAGTTCATGCCACACAGGCCAGTTCATGTCACACAGGCCAGTTCATGCCACACAGGCCAGATGCCACACAGGCCAGATGCCACACAGGCCAGATGCCACACAGGCCAGATGCCACACAGGCCAGATGCCACATAGGCCAGATGCCACACAGGCCAGTCCACGCCACACAGGCTAGTCATTGTCTCCTAGACTAAAAAGTAGGATGCACAGGTTATGTAATTACTTACCATGGCCGTCATCGGCACATTCTGACTGGATTTGGTTGATTAGATTCTCCAGTCCGCCACTCAACTCCAATGGAACATAACATTCGAGCATAGCCCGTATACGGTCATATGCGTACCTTTATGTCCTATTAGAATCAAGGGCCCGAAGTAAATACCTGTCAACATTGTCACCATCCAACAGCTCACCTACTTTGAAAGGGCCTTTAAATTTTGGATCAAGTTTGGTTTGGTTATGCTTGTAGTTTTCAAGTTGCACATAATCACCTACTTCAAACTTTTTTAATTTTGCTTTACTTTTATCGAACCTTACTTTCTCCGAAGAAGCATTAAATTCTACTGCTCGTGTCGATTGCTCTCTTATAAGATTTAAATCCACTTCTGTCATCTGTATCTAATGTCATTAAGTTTAGGGGCCTAGCAACCTTTCCTATTAACAATTCTAAAGGACTTACTTTTGTAACCCTATCATAGTACAGTTGATGGATAGCGGTATATCAGGCAGTGCAGCTTGCCATGACTTATTATTGTCTACCTCGACAGCAGTTAACATATTATTTAATGTGGACATGACACGTTCTACTTGCCCATTTGAACGACTTGTACCGGTAGCTATAAGATGTAGGTTAATGTTGTATGCATTGCAAAAGTCCCTAAACATTCATCCCTTGACATCCGCACTGGGGCAACGCGGCGCGATGTGGCCTCGTTCCAGACACTTGAAGCATGTTGCAGTAATTGTCTTCTTCTGCGAGCTGGCGTCCTGCTGCTGAGAGGAGGTAGTATCTGAAATCTCGAATCGTGTAGTAGAATTGCCGTTACGACTATTATTTCTTGGACATTCCCGAGAAACGTGACCCGGCTTGCCACAGTTATAGCATCGCCGTGCATTATCTGTACGCGGCTTCTTTAATTCACAGTCGGAGTAGTCTTCTCACTAGTCGGGGGTCATCTTTTTCTGAAGCCGAAAGCCATAAGTTCCTGTTGCAATTCATTGCGAATGTCAATCTCAGTAGTGAATGCTATTCTTTGCAATCGCGGCTCAATTTTTGAAATATGTGCTAAAGTAAGCGCGATCGCAATCTGTTCTTTCGATACAGACGTCCATAGTGCTAATATAGTGCTCATAAATCGCCCGGCAAACGCAGATAAACACTCTCCTTCCCTTGGATTACTATTGAGTAGTCGCCATAAGTTCGCAGCTGGTGTCTCAACAGCATCAAATCTAGCTGTATACTGTTCCTTATTCGTCGCTGGTAATCCCACTTCTGATGTAAGAGCGTCATGAAAAGCCTCATAGCGGTCTTGGCTGTTATTGTTCATAATGGGCGTTGTAACGATAGGAACTTGAACAAAATAGAAGTACACTCGTATTGTCCAAAACGTTATTATTCAATTTTTAACTGTTTAACAAAATATCACAAACAATCAGTAAGATTAAATTGGATTTAGAGCCAATAGGTTAGCATATGTGCACTTCTAGCAACAGTTGTTATCTCCATGACAACCGCCATTACCAGTGGCGACACCTACTACCCTATTCGGGATTAACCGCTCATATTTCAATAAACGCGCCGTCATATATATTATTTAAAACTAATTATCATTAATTAATAGTTTCCGATAAATATAATTCATGTCTATATTTTCCTTATTTATAATATCCCAAAAATATATTTTTAAATTTATTAACTTAGGCGAAAAATTAACCATTCTGTTTTTAGTAGAATGTAACAGTTTACCTACATTTTATTTGAAATTTAAAGATTTTACCAGAAGTGGCCTAGTGAGATAATTAACATATTAATTACCTTGTAATTCAATTTCATATTATATATTTATATATTGTAATAAAAGTTTTGGAAGATGTAGTACAAAAGGATAACTTCAGTCAAATTTTTAAAATATAAAACTGAATACATCAATCAATATAATGAAATTTTCACTCCACATTCAGCTGCCACATTCAAATTACTAGAGTTAGTTTCTTAGTTCAGTCGGTATTACATCAGAATTCTTTGTACATTTTTCTAAGTTATTTGTCTTTTATCTTATTTATTAAAAACAATCCCGTGACGTGCGAGAGTCTGTGGTGAGCGCATGTAAATATCGCAACTGCATTTACTTTGTGTAAGGATTATCAATCTACCCACTTTAAAAAGTTATAATTAAATGCGAATGAAATACTAGTTTTGAGTGATGAGGATGATTCTGATAAGGGTGATATTCATTGCCTGTAGATCAACGCGATCAGGAGTTGAATAATAGAAGGTTGGATCAAATGGAGCAAACCCAGAGTGCTAAGTAAAAGGCTTCGAGTATCTAAAATTAAATCTAGGGTGTATATTTTTAGTAGAGGACGCCACAGAAAAAAATTTTGCCAATAAATAAAAATACTAAGTATTTAGGTCGGTGGCTGGATCGATCGTTATGTTGGAGCAAACATAACAATGATATAGCTGAGAAATGTACAAAATTTTTAAATTTATTAAAAATTTTAGCTGGACCTGGATGAGGTATTCTTCCAAATTATATTCGCACACTGTACATATCTTTGATTAGATGCAGATTTGATTATGGCTGCTAGTTCTATTACAACAGTGCAAAAACATATCTTTGTAAAATTTACAAGGTTCAAAACCAAGCCTTTCGTATAGAAGATGGATTCGTTAGAAGTACTCCCATACATGAAATGGAGAGTGAGTTATGTATGCAACCAAAGTTTATTAGGAGATTGTATTTAGCATATAAGTATTATATGAAAAGTAGATCTGGGTCACCTAATACAATAATTAGTCCTTTAAATTATTTGACTTCCTCCAGATATAAGATATATTTTTAAAATAATAAAAGACTACTTTTAGTGGTATGTCGTGAAAGAAAACAAGTCCAGATACACTCCTCAAATACATTAGAAATGTTTAAATTAAACATTTGGGTGAGTCATATTAATTTAAATAAAGTACTATTACTTTTTTATTTAAATTAATTTAAATTGTATTGAAACATTAAAAGAAACTATGAGAGAACATCTCTGAAAATCAGCGTTATGAAAAAAATATACGAAATTTATTCTGGTTGGACTCAAAAATTTACAGAAAGATCGAGGGGCTAAGCTGGACTTGGTTGTGGTTATTCTAATCAAAAAAGGGATGTTGTTGGTAAATTTAAAAATAAAGTTTGTAATGTCAGTGGAACTCATTGCAATTTTAGAGTCTTTAAAATATCTCAGCGATGACAATAATTAAAAAGATGTATTTCTTTCAGATAGTCAAAGTGGCTTAGAGCATTTGGCTCGATGAGCCTCTGGATATAGCAGAGACCTACCGATAGTCTAGAAAATTATTAGATAGTATGTATTGATAGTACGTATTGATAGTACATATCGATAGTACATATTGAAAGTATATATAGATAGTACATATTGATAGTACATTTTGATAGTATGTATTGATAGTACGTATCGATAGTACGTATTGAAAGTTTATATTTATAGTACGTATTGATAATATGTATTGATAGTACATATTTATAGTGCGTATTGAAAGTTTATATTTATAGTACGTATTGATAGTACATATTGATAGTATGTATTGATAGTACATATTGAAAGTTTATATTTATAGTACGTATTGATAATATGTATTGATAATACATATTTATAGTACGTATTGATAGTACGTATCGATAGTACGTATTTATAGAACATATTGATAGTATGTATTGATAGTACGTATCGATAGTACGTATTGAAAGTTTATATATATGTCGGAGATAAGGAGGTATATTCGTGGCTCGTTCGGTCTTGATAACGTCTTCTTGTACAGGATCCGAGGCGTAGGGTCTCAGGCAATTAAACCACACAGACACAATATGACAATTACTTGTATTAAATGTAGGTAATCACAAATTACTTAGTAGGTATACAATTATCAGAGTTTCGTGAACCACCGGTCCCGTTTGGGGGGGTCCGGACTGTAAGGCTCACACTAATGAATAATCCTCTCGTCTCGATGCTCTCGGATATTTAAAACGTCTCCGGTGCCCCTCCAAACGATTCCGATCACGTGACTCAATACGTCACGGCGTTCACACCCCACTATTACAATGATATCAATTGAGTTACTAATTATCGTTAAATTATCGTGATCTGCGACACGGCCATACTGACAAGTCACACGCCCTCGTGTGCATATGTATCTGAAATCCAAACAATATACAACTGTAGATGTTGCTTTGCTCGGCCTTTCTGACCACATAAAAAAATCATGAATCTTTCTAAAATCGATAGTTATGATAACTAAAGCCGTTACATAGAACATAACTCCATCAAAGTTATTTCATGGGATTTAAATAATTGTAGTCAAGATAAACATCCCGTATTGGAGTCAAGATAGACATCCCAAACAAGAGTCAAGTCAAGATCAACATTAAAAACTTCGGACTCAATATAGACATCCTAGGGTGTCAAGTCAAGATAGACAACCCGCATTGGCGTCAAGATAGACAACCCGCATTGGCGTCAAGTCAAGATAGACAACCCGCATTGGCGTCAAGTCAAGATAGACAACCCGCATTGGCGTCAAGATAGACAACCCGCATTGGCGTCAAGTCAAGATAGACAACCATCATTGGCGTCAAGATAGACAACCATCATTGGCGTCAAGATAGACAACCATCATTGGCGTCAAGATAGACAACCATCATTGGCGTCAAGATAGACAACCATCATTGGCGTCAAGATAGACAACCATCATTGGCGTCAAGATAGACAACCATCATTGGCGTCAAGATAGACAACCATCATTGGCGTCAAGATAGACAACCATCATTGGCGTCAAGATAGACAACCATCATTGGCGTCAAGATAGACAACCATCATTGGCGTCAAGATAGACAACCATCATTGGCGTCAAGATAGACAACCATCATTGGCGTCAAGATAGACAACCCGCATTGGCGTCAAGATAGACAACCTGCACTGGTGTCAAGTCAAGACAGACGACCTGCATTGGCGTCAAGTCAAGATAGACAACCATCATTGGCGTCAAGTCAAGATAGAGATAGACAACCATCATTGGCGTCAAGTCTCTCCTAGATCCCGTGGTTCCTACTTAATTTAACCTGTGGTACGGTTAGAATTTAATGATCTTAAAGTTTAACGATATTCCTTGAAAGTTCCTTTATATTTTGGATCTAACTTAGTCCGTTTATATTTCTTATATACGGTTACGTTTGTAATAATAAATAGTGAAAATAGAATTCGACAGCGCCTATCCATATTCTTAACAGTCTGACTTTAATCTAAACAATCACTATAATAAAGTTGAACATCACAATCAGAATTCTGTATCAAAATAAATGACCACTAAACTAAATAAAGCGCCACTTTTCATTACATTTAAAAACCAAAAATGTATTCTAAAAACAACATAAAACACAAAGCATGAATCTTATTCGTCACATATGGCTTTTCACTAAGCCCTACCAACAAACCTCCTGTTTGTTTCATGGCATTGCTTTTAATTCCGAGTCCCACGGACTCCCAATTGAACTAAGATTCACTACTTTTACTCAATCGCTTTTACTACAAGCTCTATTTCAAGTGGTACTTAACCCTCTGGCATCGCTATATATCAAAAACAAAGGTTTTTTTTAACTTTTTCTGTCATAAGCTCTAAAAATGAAACTTTTGCAACCCTGGTCATTGTACAATTTGTCGCGTGTAGAATTTTATCTATGGCATCTTACCCCGATCGAATATTTCTAGTCTCTGTTGCGGAAAACATTTACAAAACGTAAATAATAAGTTCTTACTTTTGCTAAATTAACTAACCGCTTTATTTTACAGCATTTACGGGCCTTGATCGGCAATAATACGCATTCACAATATACGATTAATTAATAATTGTAAGTTCGCCCGTGATTCCTACACATGTAGGTAGACAAGAAATAAAATATGCCGAAAATCGAATTACATTTTTTTTAAAGTCTTGTCTGGTCTTAATCGGTTGAATCTTTAGAGCTATCGCGTTACCATTGTTTTCGGAATTTAAAACAAAGTTATTTAAAACAAAAGTTTAAAACATTGTTTTCCGAGTTTAAAACAAAACATTAACGTTTACGAAAATCCGGGATAAAATAATTTCGCGTCTTATCATACGTAACAAAACGACGTAAAGTTAAAGTAAAATAATTATCAGTAAAAATTAAAAAAAAAACAAGATCGTGAGGGTTGACCGCTAATCTCAATACTAGTTATCTCAATAACAATAATGAAGTGCTTACCACTATATTTAATCGCTTAATTTTCTTTAACTAGCGAGTATTTAGCGCAAAAATGGATGTAAATCGAAACGAATCACCTTTATGCTGTGACGTGATCGATGGTGGATAAATTGCGCAGACATCAACGCGTTGCTCGCACCGCACTATACCAGCACCGCTGCCAAGGCTGTCATCGCCACGAAAGCAGTCCCCACCATCAGTACCATCAGCGCCATCAGCGCCATCCTCGCCGCGCCATCACCGCCATCAGCGCCGCGCCATCATTGCCATCAGCGCCGCGCCATCATTGCCATCCGCGCCGCGCCATTACCGCCATTCGCGGCACGTTGTCACCGCCATAATTTCTCATTTCTTTCTTTCTTCATTAGCAACGATTTCTTCTTTCGTAGAATTCTTCCAACGGTTTGATTTTCTTGATATGTGGGTAGATCTCAATTTTGAAGTTTTGAGATAACATAAATTTAACTTGATTGATTGATTGATTTACAACCATTGATTTACAACTATTGATTGACTGTATTGATTCTGGAACTTCATTATTATTATCTTGTAGTGAGCGTTTCAAATAATAAAATCACTTCATTACTTGCTTGACGTTAATTGTAGCTTCAATAAACTTATCTCGCGGGTAGTTGGTGGTTTTGATGCCCGAGTGAATCCCTTATCCCACTTCTGATGTCGGAGATAAGGAGGTATATTCGTGGCTCGTTCGGTCTTGATAACGTCTTCTTGTACAGGATCCGAGGCGTAGGGTCTCAGGCAATTAAACCACACAGACACAATATGACAATTACTTGTATTAAATGTAGGTAATCACAAATTACTTAGTAGGTATACAATTATCAGAGTTTCGTGAACCACCGGTCCCGTTTGGGGGGGTCCGGACTGTAAGGCTCACACTAATGAATAATCCTCTCGTCTCGATGCTCTCGGATATTTAAAACGTCTCCGGTGCCCCTCCAAACGATTCCGATCACGTGACTCAATACGTCACGGCGTTCACACCCCACTATTACAATGATATCAATTGAGTTACTAATTATCGTTAAATTATCGTGATCTGCGACATATATATTACGTATTGATAGTACATATTGATAGTAATGTAGATAATTTTGAATACACATACATAATAATTTTTAGTCGATTTTTATTTTTGGGACATAATATGTGTTCAATGACGAAGATAATGATAAACGATGTGTTTGTTCTACGATATAAAACGACAAATGGCTAAACAAACAAAAATAAAGGGCTGCCTTTCTTTGTTAAAAACTCTTATATAATTTATGAATACCATCTTTATACTTTTGTTATACGTCTAGAAGGATATACTTCTTGTTCCGGTCATTATGATACCAAACCATAAAGTCAGCTCATAATTAGTAAAAAACAATGTCAAGAAGTGCTAGAATAGTACAAGAAAATTCCTATTTATTATAAATTATCTTTCAGAGAGTATATAAAGGCAAGTGTCTAAGCAACAAGTAAATAACAAGTCGGCGTATAATAAATTATTGTGAAACAGAAACACGGGCTGAAATTAAATGGGAATCTTGACGACAAGTACTTTAACTATTCTTGGTGAATTGTAAATTTCACCTTGTCTTTATTTAAGTATAATTAAACGAATGCTAATTGTAAATGCCTTTTGTACTTAAACATAATTTAAGAATTTTCACCATAATTTTATTTCAATAACGGAATTTCGCTTACCATAAAGCAGCTACCAAAAACAAAAGAATTTTAAAAATGTTAAGTATTAGAATAGTAGTTATATTATTTGTATTTCTTTTTAATATGATAAAAACATCATCGACAGACATGGCAGCAAATATTTTTTACTTTAAATAAAACTTTGAAATAAATAGACTGTCGTCGCCACTTAAAAAATAATACTATAAAATTAAACATGCTTATAAAATTACATTTATATTTTTATTACAAAAAAAAATATTAGCTCTATCACCAGTTTAAAGGTAATAAAGTTGTAGTCATGGCAACAAAATCATACGATGAAATTAGTTTGAGAGTTAGACTTTAAATAACGACAGCGAATAATAACTTCTTGTAAAACACGACAGAGAAATCAAAACTTTTTCAGAAAAAGTATATTGTCTTGTATATAATATGTGTAGCATGATTGTAAGTGTTATTTATTATAATTATTGTTTTACTTTTACTATCGAACTATTTAAATTCTTTTAAAAAAATAAACATTTTGGTTATTATTATTATTATTAGCAGATATCAATACTTGGTAACTATAATAGTTTCCAGTCAAAAACGGTTAGTGATACACTTTATAACTGTTGCTCTCTATTTTTGATGAATACCTAAATTAATTAGATGGATTGAGATAAAGTTTAGCTGGAATTTGTTTTTGCTTTCAAATTGGTGAATAAATCAAGTAAATTTTATATAGGTATAACCTATGAAATGCAATATGTATTATAATATTGAAGATTATATTCTTTGCGTTCTACCCATGGTGTGTTTTTGTTTCTTTGGATTCTTCAACCTGTATAATGTTACAGCACAGTCCAAGTATTCGAATTCGAGTCAGAATTTGCGAACAGCTAGTAAGAAATCAACCCGGGGGAACAAAAGTTTCAGGTGCTCTCAAAAGCTACTCTTAGTCATTTCTACCAGCGGGATCTTATCGTTCGCCATGGAAAATGACTTCCTGCCTCGTACAGAAATAGAGAAAGTTGATCTTCTTGTTCCTCCGCGTGGGTGGGCGGAGTCAGAATTCGGATAGAGATAAGTTTTTCAGTTTTATAATTTAGTTTCTTTCAAAGTTGTGTTTACGGTTTATGTTGTGCCTATTGTGTACAAAAAGAGAGACCTCATGTGGGCAGCTCCTACTCAATTTCAATCAATGCAATTCCTATCTAGATCTATGCTCTTACATTCAATTACCATCTATGTTCTCGGATTTCTTGTTTACATTCATTTCAGGGGTTATTACATTGCAATTTACAATTTTATTTATTCGTTATTTTTTTTATTGGCTTAAACAATTTCGATGGCTACCATACATGCTATTTCTAGAATTTATACATTTAAAAATTTTCGTCGTGTCTTTTACAATTATAATATAAAGAAAAGGAAGCTGGTTCTGACATGCTGTTACAGTTTACGGTCACATACGTACTGAAGGTACGATGTTCCATTACTTACTAGCTATATTTACTTGCGTATACAGGCATTTAACATATGAGGACATACATTTTTTTTTATTAACACTCATTTTGATTGACATGCTACTTACAGAGAACATACATGTGGCATACTGTGGCATACTGTTACAGTAATACCGTCAGTCATGTCTTGTCTAGTCTTGTCCTGTTTTTTCTCCCCAATGATAATCCCCTCCACATATCTGCAATACTCCATGAATTTTTCCATTTATGTAATTCCTTAAGTGGATCACCAATTTTCTTACTCACAAAGAATAAAATTTATTCTCGAAGAATTTTTCACGGACCTTAGTTTCCTTCGAGGGAACCTGCCATCTCCATTCCCCAATTTATTTTGCATATCAATGACATTATTCGGTATTTTCAATAATTATTGTCAAGTTATTATTAAGTTAAGACTACTCTCTATTCCAGCAGTACAAGATTTCTTTACATAAATCGTTGACGATTGCTGGATGAAACTTGTATCTTCTATCATTTCTATGAAATTTAAAACTGATTGACTAAACTGAATCATTTTCAGTCAAATTGCCAATTTACAAAATAAATGCTCGCAAATTCCATACAAAGCTGTTTAATATTTAAATTAAAATTTTAGTTATTTTTGGAAAATAAAGCATTCAAGTAAGAAAAAAAAATAAAAAATGTTGGACATTTGGCGCTAAACATCTGCTAAAAGATATTTCTTAAATTCCTACCTATAGGTGTAAAACGGGAAATAAAGGTCAAAAACAAATACCACATATACTACAAACAAAATAACAAAATGTAATGCATATTCTTAACAAGAAATAACTATGTTTAAATTTAAATAAATTTAATCATAGTTGTTGCTTGTATTTTTATTTGTACATATTATAAGTAATAAGCTACATTATAGCAATAATAAACAAATATCCATTGTACACAAAGAATACAATAAACATAAGTAAATAATAGAATGTAATATTATATACATTTTAGATTTTTGTTGACTTGAAATTTTTTTGTTACGCTGGAGGGTTTAAGACGGCTATCAGAACATGAAATTGGTTAGGTTTGAAGATAATATTAACATAATATATATTATACCCATCTTAAGCTTATTTAATTTGTAAATAATTACAACTACTAATTGAGCTACCGTATCGCTACCCGCTTCGATGAATTAAGCATTCTACATGATGACAGTTTTTATAGGGACGGTGGTGATACGTGGACAGACGGTGATGATTTTAATCTTCTTTTATTTTTTTAGGCTTTTGTAAACATAAATAAGAATAATATACATTAGTAAAGTAATCATACAATCCCTGTAATCCGAATATAAATGTTTGGTACAATATGATTTCAGGATAACTGTAGTTTAAATTCGAATTATAAGTGTCATTACTAATAAAAATGGTTAAAGATTTCAATTCAGAAACTGAAAAATAAATGTTTGGCAAAAATAACATCATACAATTATACTTTTGCGCTGTATCAAGTTTCTAGTCTCACATAATTAACATACAGCCAAAATTCAGTGTTGATTCATGCATTTAATCAGACCAAATCCTTTTTGTTATATATCAGCGAGTACCGTAAGCAAAAATACTAACAATAACATAAGGAAACTGGATTAAACACTTTCATTACAACAGTTACGAGGGCTTGATTAATCGTTGCGTGTAATCACAAAAACATTCACTTTATAATAATATAATGACTTAAGATAGTTTTTATTTGTTATTGCTAATTGGTGCTCACATCTGACATCCTGCGAGCCAGAAATCGGCCCACCATTGATTTTGTCTCTCCTCTGTACCATGGACAGAGAGATGGTCTGAGGGCGATGTCCTCTCTACATGGTGTTTCTAGATGCCAATGACAATAGGTATGTCCTTCTGTCCTTCGATGTGCTGTTAGGTCTTGGGACATAAATATATAATATTTTTAATAATAAAGATTAATTCACTAATGAATTGTAATCTATTATAACATAATAATATTTTTTTGCATGAATGCCTCCAACCAAATTGGCAAACAGGTTTTTGCATTAAGTTTTAGAAGATTTCTGTTTTTAATTCAGAGATAAAAGCGAAAGAAATATTAAAATGGCCATAAATTTCGATTTAGTTAACCCTTTAAATATACCCGTAATGGAAAAAATAATTTAAAGAAACATTTCTTAGTATAAAAAATAGTAGTAATGAATGAGTAATTTCTAGAATACGAAAGCAAACAATAGACTTCAGTTGTAGATGATTTTCTGTTCAAAGCGGCTCTGGCGATGATATAAAAAGCATAATGGAAACACCGGCTACTTCTTGTAATGACAAAACCAAACTAATAAAAAATTAAGGAATCGCACAAAAAAAAATGGTTCCAAATTAGAAACAGTTTATTTTATCACTGACTCAGAACTTCGGAAGATTAATTAAAGTGATAGAGTGACTACTTTAATATCGGCAGTGCTCGTCGTGGGTGTCATTGTTCCTTTCCCCGGAAAAGTAAGTTTTAAACAAAAAAAAAATATTGTCAAAGCTACCACCAATTTAGACAAGTAATTCTCACAGACCTGAGGAGAAATGGCGACAGAAGCTCAGAGGGATTGCAATGGTTTTTTTAAAGTAAAAATTGTTTCTAATTTGATTTAGTATATATATATGTTACAGTTTGTTGATATGTATTAGTATTATGTTATAGATGAATTAATGTTAAATGCTTTCGAATTTTAATATTTAAAAGTTAAAGATATTTTAAATTTTATTACATGTATGTATAAAAAATATAGAAATATACAGTTGTTTGTTAAGGATCGCTAATTTAAAGTGAAGGAGGATAATTACTGGAAAATATGAAGTAAATAAAAGTTCAAAATTAATATGACTCGGTCAGCGTAAAGTTGTCGGTAATGCGAGGCCCTAATCCGGGAATACCCACTGTTCAAACCCAGGATCGCGACCGACGTTTGCTGTCCAGTTTAAGCTTAATTTAATTATGTCCTTTTTAAAGATAAAAAAAATAAAAAATATTATGAATATTTCTTAAAGTAACAAACTTCTATGTTTATTATTATTTCAATACAATTTATGTTTTCTTTTAAAAGGAAGTGTTTTGTATTAATACCATAAACATATATAAATAAAGTCAGTAGTAAAACTCAAACAAACACAACACAATTTTTTTATTGTATTTTTACATTTATTTAAGTAGGAAAACATATTTTACACAATCAACTGAGGCATCATCCTGAATCATTCGAGTTTTGGTTCAGGATTTTACTACAGACGATTAATGGCCATCGTTAGTTTAAATGATGTTTGTTTATTTTCTGCATATCAAGGCTCATCCTTGGCTAATATGATTTAAAGTAAAGTCAAACAGTAATATTTCAATTGATGACGGAAATTCAAAAAACACCATATTTAGTACTGGTAAATCACGTATATACGTATTATATATTACATTATTACATCTATCCCTCTTAGTAATGTGAATTACCAAGAGGGATAGATGTGAAGTGGGTGATAAGTGCCACCTACAGTTTTTTGACATCAGCAGCAGCTTGGACCGGAGTCGTAGCACCACCTCGTAGAAGATCGGCATTTCGTAGCTGTTTAGAATATACGTTTTGTATAGAGCCGGAAGTACATCTGTTCGTTTGAAACTCTGATCTATAAAAGGTAGTATGTTTTTTGAGACTTTGACTAGAGTAAGATCTTTAAGTGAGAAAATTTGCTACTCTGTTACTGTGTTGGTCAAACAAATGTCGACAACAAAACTTTTCGTTTCGTTTTTATAGTGAAGTTTTCAGGTATTTTTGATTTAGATTTAAATTTATTAGCTTTTTAATATCAAACTTATAATACGAATTTTAAGAACCTAGTAAAATAATATATTATATATATATTTTTTTATATTTGCGTCAATTATACAAACTTAATTTATGTCATACCTATTTATTATTTTATCTTTTTTATGATGCATTGTTTTCATTAATCGTTCAAGATTAATATCATGAAGTTAGTTAGTTAATAGGTAGGTAGTTATAATAATGAAACAATTATTTAATACTGAAATACATACTGCTCGCAAATGTTGATCATTATTTTATTGTTCCCTTATTACTCGCAGTATGTAAAGAAAATTTTTTTGGCCCTTAACATTTTGTAAGTACCGTAAATCATTAATTATTTATATATTATATGATCATCTTTATATATTTTTTTTAATACGCAAATTAAAATATATTCTTATTTAAAAACTTTTCAATATTAACGTGTTGTAAATATATACGAGTATGAATGTAGGTATTTATTATATGTTCCAATAATTGGAAGTAAGGCCATAACTCAAAGTTAACCGCGTCCACAGCTGTGTAATGCATACAATTTCGTATGCTAATGTGACGTCACTATTGACCTAAGCAGTGAATTAAACAATGTGCTGATTTAACACAACCGACTGCTTGATCGCTCGCTATAATTGCAAATAACAATATATTGTGCTGTTTAATTTGGAGGAATACATTTTGACCTTTGTCTTAAAAATACGACAGATTGATACATTATTGCTAAATTATAGTAATTTAGTTTAGTTAGAATATTAACGTGAGTTATATTGTTAGAAATGATTTTTTGTAAAAAGGGTAACAAACACTATCAAGGTGAAATAAAAGTTTTGAAAGAAATACTATCACAAGCACAAAAATGCCAATCCCTTGATCCAAACTTGACCTCATGATTTTCAAAACCAAAGTCTTAGATTTTTTAATATTGGTTTATAATATAGAGCCTCAGTTATATACAATATTAATACAAATAGTAACGTTCCAAAATTCTGTAATACCATTTGTAATGTATGTAAAAAAAATGTTATCCGTATATTTAAAAACTAGTTTATCTGTCTGTTTGTTACATTCATCACGTAAAAACATCTCAACCGTATGAACGTGTTTTATTATTGTAGTATTGCTACATATAAGATTATTATTATATAGTAATTTGGTTTGTAGGTAATATAAATATGTAATTATTTATTTACCTACATAATAACATTAACAATAAATATTGTTGTTACAATTAGATTTACGAATTAAGATCTATATATCATTGTTATAACTGGTATGTTATAAAAGTAGTAAAAGATATTGATTTGACGAGCTATCGGAAGTAGCCTTAAGATATTAAATATATTGTATTTACATATCTTATTAGGCAAGCCATAAATGTGTGAAAGATATAAGATTGTTATAATAAATATGCTTAGGCATTTAAAATGATTATGTACTATTATATTGTTATTATAATATATTTAATGATGTTTGAAGTTGTGAATATGACTTATCTCCAGAAGCTGCCGTTGGCGCTTCTGTCGATGTTGTTATGTTATAAATATGGCTGTAAGCCTCTATTAAATACAATCGGTATTGGACAACTGGCAAGATAAGTAATTTTTATACTTACATTGTTTATAATATGTGTAATAACTATTGTGGTTATTTCATCGTATTGAGTTATTGGTAATTATGTCTAAATAATTACACAGTAATGACTATATTACTGTATTTATTATAGTCATGTACCGAGAGTCATTGGGTTATATTAAATGATATATTTATTTAGATCTTTCTTTTCATTCAACTTGTCCAGATAATGCATTGAAATATATTATCATATTAATAGTGTGACGTGGCTGGTTAAATACTTTATACTATATTAATTCAGTGGTTTTTAATTATAGAATATTATAATATCTATCAAACGCATAAGTTTTGTTTTCGTTGTTCGAAGTTTTAGTATTGTTACGTAATATCTAAATTCATTGTATAAATATTGATCTAATCAGAAGTGTTTGAAATTATATACCTCATTTAATATATTATATATATGAAATACATAATATATTAAATGATGTTTATTGTACAGAGGTGGTAACTGAGAACTGAAGCTAATTAGACATATAACTCCTATATCCTCACTAAGATAATATATTAGAATTTATAGAATAGGCTTCACGGATAAAATGTTATACAATATATTATTTTACTTTTAAATAAACGTTTATTTTATCTAAGTAAATGTCCCATTATTTTAATTTTTAATTCGTCTGCGGTAATAAGTGAAATATTTTAATAAAAAATAATTTCGCTTAAGAGTACGGAAAATTTTGGTAGCACTAGCGCTTAAATTAGACCATTTTAATAATTATCGTAAATGTAAGTTGGATAAACAATATAAAGCCTTATTCCATTGCTTTATAATTTAAATAAATATAAAATGGAAAATAAGCTGAAATGGACTAAAGAACCCGAAAAGGTATCACCACCGTCCAGATAAAGGGTGACTTTAGAATGCTTAATTCACTGAGACGGGTAGTCATACGGTAGCTCAATTGGTAAAATTGGTAGGGCGACGGGATAGTTTTTCTGAGTTCGCGGGATAGTATTCCTGCCTGTAACAGATTATTTTTCATTCTATATTTATTTAAAATTTAATGAGCTTAACATTGCTATTCATATCTATACTTCTATACTAATATTATAAAGAGGAAAGGTTTGATTATTTTTTTGTATGTTTGAAATGAATAGGCTTCGAAACTACTGGACCGATTTCAAAAATTCTTTCACCGTTGGCAAGCTACACTATTCCCGAGTGACATAGGTTATGATTCATTTTCAAAAAAATAGGGATGATTACTAAAACTTTAATATTCTAACGCAAGGTGTAAAAAAATTACAAAAAACTGCGTGCGCTGCGAAAACGGTGAAAGTTACGCAAAAATGATGTTCTATGAAATTGATTCCATAGATTACGCGAAAAGCGACCTACACGCGGGCGGAGCCGCGGGCAACAGCTAGTTTAAAGATATTTTCAAACGACATGTCTAGAATATATATACTTTATTATATTATTATTGTTTATTCATTATTAAACTCTTGTCCTGAGAAACTTTTCAAAATACAAAGATACTAAAGTACTTATCCGAACTATCTTCTTCTCTTTATTTTTAATACACTTTAGAAGACTGAGATATTATGTTGAGTTATGGATATTATGAAACAAATAAGTAAGAAATAGAAATATATTTTGTATTTTTCTATTACACACATTACTGTTACCGAAATTTATTAATTTTAACACATTATGCAGTAAGATTATCAAAAATGTGTTCAAAGAATAAAATTATATATAATATAAAAACTTTCTACAAGCAAAATAGATATATGTATGTATTCTGAAAATATTTTTAATATAAGTATTATTAATATTATTTCTTATTCTCATATAGTTGTCACGTCATTCCTAGTTCAATCTTTCATGACATCGAGCGACGTATCTAATTTGGGATGTCACGTCACGTCAGGTTCTAACGAGTATTGTGTATTGTTTCAGATGATGATATTCTGTTTAAAATGTGAATATAGAATGAGCATTTCAATTTTAACAAGTAATTTCTATTTAATTGTTATTGTTAAAAAGATAAAACCTCAACATTACATAATATTATTTATATCTGCTATACGTATATTATTTAGAGTATCGTATATATACGTACATATGAAAACGAATATCTAAACCTTAGATAAATGGTTAAATTGTAAAGGCATATTTTAAGTAAAGTTTAAAATACAAAATAATACGTTTTAAAACGAAATTATTTTTAATCTGTTAAAATTTACTTTTGCTGACCTGTTATCAGACATGTCGCAAAGTCTCGATTCTAGTTTTCATACAGTTACTTGTTGCCGTCACTCGCTCCACAAACGACTTAATTAAAACGTATCCACATAAGACGTTGCTCTCTACTTTTTGTTATGTGCGCTTAATGAAGCTTTCCTGAAAGAGTTTCTTTTTCATTTAGTATTTTACAATAAATATACCTTAAATTATTTACTATTTATTTATATTCTCTATTGTATACTACATAAAACATACATATAAAAGTTACAAATATATAAAAAAGTGAGGGATGTAAGTGGCAGTCTTTTTGCCAAAAGACGGTTTCTTCCAACAACATTGTTAGGAATTAAAAAACTAAAATTTTAAGCATAGTGCCTAGTCTACTTAACTATCTGACTAATGCCGCAATTATAAATAGACTAATATAACATATATATCTGTTCTCACAATGTTTGAAAATCTAAACTGGGCATCGTGACATGTTTTCAATATATTAAATAATAGAACATAACATTCCCCATTCCCATTCTTCGAAGGTTGTGTTAAAATAATATCCCTTTTATATTTTACTATGTATATCAATTCCGCTATAGAAAAACAATAAATATGTAAATTTTATATTGCAATTATTTGAATTTATTATTGCTTATTTATTTCTGGATGCTAAAATGTAGGATATATAAAAATTACTAGAAAAATATTTTCGACACATATCTGACTAACTAATATACCTCACTTGTTACAAAATCTGTCATGCCTCGACTTTTAAAAAGAAGCTTTAATTCTACACGAACGTTTCTTAACAGCAAATTTGACATTGACATATTTTCTTTCTGCAACGAGGATTAGGTGGAACACGCGGAGTTGATGGTATTTAACAGCTTTAAGTGTATTGACGGGAGTTACTTTGTTAAAACTGAATTGATTACACTACTAATATGTATATTTTAGTCAACTAAAATAAAGTTACTATTCATTATTATTATTCATATTGATCTAAGTGGGTAAGATATCATAGTAACATACTACTCTTATAAATTGTATGATTATTATTCCAATACGATTGAAACGTAATAAATATGAATATTTTGTTTTATTTCAATACAATTGAAACATAATAAATATGAATATTTTATAGGATAAGCATAAGCACTCTTGGCTCGAATAAAGTTGGTGACATACGAGTATGAATGTTGTTCATAAGGAAATCTTTTTAGTAGTTTTGTAATTTCAAATGCACATAATTTAATGTCCTTACTTTTTAAAATATTCAATGTATCTCTACGTTATATAGTTTTTATGTTTCTTCTCTAATTAGCGATGTCAAGTCTTAGTTGTAAATATAATTTTATACTGACATAACGGATGGATCCAATCGATACGTAAATTATTTGTCGTTTGTCTCAAACAAAACATTTAAACCAAAATAACTTTTTAACCATATTAATATTAACAAAAATTATACATGCATACCGAGGCTTGTTATCAGTTTTCATATCTGCTATATTCAATTATAATTCTTTGCCGTGGTGAGCTACTTTAAATCACACACGTTTACACAAAATGTACACAGATATGATTGTTGTAAAATGCAATTAATATACATTTTTCATTTGCTTGTTTGCATATCACGTAAAAATTACTTTACTTCAGTGAAATTTGATAAAGTTGACATTGATAAAGTTTACGTTGGACTATTGGACATTTTTGGTCCTGAATATTCTTTGATTTTTAAGGTAGGTACAGAAGAAAAACTGATTTGAGCTATAATTACAATAATAATATCTAGTAATAAGATCGCCTATTAAATGTATTTGGTTTAATATAATCATGACTAAGTAAATAAATAAATAATATAAAAATATTAGGCATAACTTTTTTTTATACAATCTAAGCTAATGCTTGACTACTTTCCACCTGATGGAAAGTGGAAACTTAGTCATAAGTGGTAAGGCACATTAACCTAGCAACCTATTCACTCTTCTCCTGAAGACACCCACACTGTATTCGGTCGGAAATACCGACGCAAGAAAGCTATTACAATACTTCGCTGTACGCACTAAAAAAGATGAAGCAAAGCGCTTTGTTCGAACTGGAAGGAATACTCACAATATAAGGATGAATACCTGCCGTGCGTCGGAACGTCCGGTGAATGAAGGGGGACGTGGGAGTTAACTCGTGTAATTCCTACTCACACTCACCCAAAAGTATCCTTTACAATTCTGAGAGGCTAAATAGCCTAGAATTACTACTCTACGCCTATGTTCAAGGCTATGGAGGTTGCCTTCTACCAATTCGGGTTCACCCATAAGCCTTTTTGCTCGCCTAACGATTGAATCCAGAACCGCAAAATGAGACACACAGTGATTCATACACGACCTGATCTGTGCTTTGTATAATACAAATAGCAGTCCCAGTGTAAAGTACTATCGGACCTTCGCAAGAACGGCAAGCTATCGCTCTATTTACCATCCATCCAGCTTCAGCAGAGGAGGCAGTAAGGGTTGGCAGAAGACTTAATCCGTTTCGCAAGAAACTAGAAAGTTCGACTGTCAGTTGGTTTGAAAGAGAGTTTTTGCCATTCTTAGCGATTCGATCAAGTCGAGCCTTTCGCAATGCCTTTTTGTTGGACTTGGCAGCTTCGTTAAAGTCTCTCTTCTTTAAACTTACATTCGTATCTTTACGACTTCGAACATCAACCCAAATGAGGTATGCCGAATGTTTCCGGTTTTCAGCATTACCACATTCAGCATTCAACCATGAGCGAGCTTTTCTATCGATGGGTACATTCGTAAAAGGAATGAAATACTCCATTACCTGATGCACTATATCGGTTAAAGCAATTCGACGGATCCAAAAAAGGGAAGCAATCCTGCCACTAAGGACATGCTGCAAAAAAGTGTCACGTCTCATCCCAGTCTGATGACTTGTGTTAACATACTCGCCTAACACCATGTGGTTCGGAGGCTGGTGGAGAATATGAAAACAAAGATTGCATCAGACAGTGATCAGAGCTTCCCAAGGAGGAGGTGACCTCTACACTATTCCTGTCGGGATTATTTCTCAGCAGAAGATTCAGGCAATTGACTCTATGACCTACTACAGCTGGTACTCTTGTCGCTTGTCTCGCCAGCTGAAAAAGATCTCTTCCAGCATGGTCGGTGTTCTAGTATGTGAACAGCCAGTCCTGATGACAGGCATTGAGATTCCCAAGAAAGGCGAGCTGCGCTGAAGGATACTAATGCAAAGCCATATCAGCAGCGTTACTGAGATATTCAAACAATCTAGTTATCTCTTCCTGATCACCGCAGTGCGAACAAGAATACAGGACTTTTTCGTTTCCTGTGTCGACTTAAACTCATAGGAATGAAAAAGTGGGATCTTTATCGGATCTCCCAGTAGCATGACAAATTAGTGATGTCATGCAACTGGAAAACTAGTCCAGAGAACGCGGACCCCTCCAAACCTTCTCAGGAATCGCTATCGGGCTTCCATATATGCTTGCCACTCAGCACCATGGAACCACTCTGAGTTTTTCGCAGTCCGCAGGTAGTTGGCTGACCCACTATTTGGGACTCCAACTATCTGCGGTCGGCCAGCAAAAAGTCGTCGCTTCAGATCCCGCTACCCTCTTTGACTAGCCTTCGCAATAACAAATATCAAATCGACGCCAAACCGGCTGGCTAACGCAATGCAGCTGCTCAGACCCATTTCCCATATAATTGTTAATAGTATATTCTCATGTATTCTTTTATTAGTTATGTATTATTATTTTTTAATCAGCGAATAGAAAAGAGATACATTACAAATTAATCTTAAACAATGAAATTTATTGATTATGAAAAATATTTACATATCGTAATGAAGACACTCAAATATGTTTGTAGTAAATGAACTCTGCAAAATTAATTCCGTATTCAATAGTAGTTTTGTAGCTCATTTGCTTTGCGAATATTTCTGTGTGAAATCTTTAATCGGAATTATGTTTTCTTCATTTACTGTAAATTAATGCACGGCAAAGAAATGTGCTTAAGATAGCAAGTATTTTCAGTTAAACAAAACTTTTTGATTGAAAACAAAATATTCTATTTAAGGTCTAATAGGTGTTATTAATATTTTGAATGTAACATGACGTTTACAATAAAATAAAGTAAATAGCAAATTTATAAAAGTTAAAATAACCTATTTAAAACCTCTTATTTATTATTATTTTTTATTATAAAAATTCACCTCAGTTATCTGTAGTCCTCAGTCTTGTGAATTGTAAACAACAAACATGGACTTAGCCGCTGTAGTTTAATTGGCTTTTATAAGCAAAACCCAATGATTAATGGGCGACGGCAAAAATTAATATAAAGTTACAGT
This sequence comes from Napeogenes inachia, assembly GCA_959347355.1. Taxonomy (NCBI): domain Eukaryota; kingdom Metazoa; phylum Arthropoda; class Insecta; order Lepidoptera; family Nymphalidae; genus Napeogenes; species Napeogenes inachia. Next base: position 12,795,074 of record OY365797.1, read on the forward strand.
AAACCTTTTTTTAAGATAAATATTAATAATATTATAGAAGGAAATACACTTTTAAGAAGATATTAGTTTATTTTCAAATTTATTTTAATAAGTTGCCTCAGTTTTTTAATTGTTTTGCAAACTATCAACTTATTCAGATGAATAATAAATAAAGTAACAGAATCAAAACTAGATAAAAATATAAAATAAAACCTATCATCATCTAAGTTTTACTAAATCCCCAAGTATAGAATAGAAGTATAAAAGAATATACTACATTTACTGAGGCAGGTATCGCTTAATTGGATGAGGATGGTTTTACAAGATTGCAGATTTGAGTCCTTTCCGTGTCATTGAAGCTATTCATAAAATTCACACATTTTTAGTTATTTTGTTATACTGAAGATAGCTTTGCCAAATTTTCATAACAAAAAGCATTTTTAAGTTGACTTATAAAATGAACCAACACCTTAAATTTGTATAGTATTCAAAGCCCAAAACTATTTTTGAAGTTTAACATGAAATATTAAACTTATACAGAAAAATAAATAATTAAAATTAAAAATCCTGATACCAAAAGACTTCTAAAAGCATAAAAATAATATTATTATAGACTTATTGAAGTCGTTGCGTCGGGGGACCATTGTAGCACGTTGACAGTTTTATCTATTTTACGAAGTTAATACTTCAACTGTACGATTTGATATTATTATTTCGTTATATGCCTTAATAACTTACTTGCATTTCAACTTCTTCCTTTATTTAGCGGTCCCCTGATGCTACAACTTCAATAAGTACATAATAATTATATTTTTGTTCTTTTTATTAGAGTTCTTTTTATAAAGGGGATTTTTTAATTTTTTGTTATTTTTTTGTTGCTTTCTTAAAGTTTATGTTAGCCTACGAACACCCTAATTTTAATTTGTTTATATTTTTACTTTTAATAGTGCATAAAAACCTTTTACCATCACGAATAAAAGCTCATTATCTTGAAGACGACTGCTTTTATTTTGATAGAACATACCTAAGAAACGTTTTGGTAATTCAGGCTTTTGGTTAAAAAAAAACACAATCTAATCCGTCTACTAGTTTGGCTGCTACGACGCCACAGACAGACACACAGATACTAAGATATACACGTCAAATTTATATTAACTTTTTGAGTAGGGGGTTAAAAACTGTTTTCTAACCGTAAATGGGCACTCCATCCCCGTTAAATATTTACTAGTTATTGTAGCGATGTCAAAGTTACCATCTACACCGAAAATACACAGCGCCGTGCATTTATTTTACGTCCAATATTCACTTTAACATTAATATTATATATTCACGTTGCTGCTTGTTTGTTGTGAAACATATAGGTAAGGGATACGATAGGATAAGATTAGTAATATCCAATAATATCAATGTACGACCAAAAAAACATAAAAAAGCGTATGATTTACTATATCACTATCGGTTAATAAATATCGTCTCCATATATCATTGAAGATAATAAACAATTTAATTTTTGAAATATTTATATAAATATATTATCACTATAATAAGATTTTTTATATTGCTTGACCTAAAATACGCATTCTGTACAAAATAGTATAAAATATTTAATTTAACTATATTCTTTTTCTACACTTTTCTAATAAAAAAAACGTTTTTTTGGTGATATGAATGAAGTCCACCTATCATTAGATTTAGAACACAACATTGTGATATGAATCTATACATTACAACTGCCACAACTACTTAATCTAATAAACTTTCCTACAGCAGTCATTAATATACCTGTCCTCGCAAGGTTTTATACCGTTTCTTGATATTCCTACATATTTTATGAACTTATTTCACCAGCCCAGATGCAATATTTAAAACTTAATGGATATCAATATGAAAGTATCAGTGAATTTAGACTCTTTAGTAGAAGTGTTAAAAGTAAAGATTATTTGTACTTACACATATATAGGGTTAGATGTCGAAAAACATATAAGAAGTTAATTTGTACGAGCTTTTAAGTCAATCAAAATTTCGTTATGAATCTGGAGCTAAATATATATTACTAAAGAGGATATGATAATATTAAACTCTTTTTACTTCCATATCTTCGCGTTACAAGCAAATTTTGTAAGTAGGCATTTGTTAGTACATCACTTTAAACTTAATATATGCTTGTATTATTAGTAGATAACTTCGAAAGCATAAAATCTAATATGAGATATGGACCCCTTTTAAGCTGAAGGCATCCTCCATCTTCTTCCACGTCTCTCTCTGTTTGCCCAGGATGATCCAATCTTTTCCCCCTATTTCAGAATCATCAGCTCTGTCATGTCGGCACGGCTTGTCTACTTTTTTCTCTCTTATCGGTTCTTTCCATCTCGTTGTATGTATTGTCTATCGATCGTTGGTGGAGCGCGCAATTTCACCCACCCACTGCCATTTCAATGTCAAAACTGGTGTGATTACATCGGTTAGCTTAGTCTTTTCACTTGACGGGGCGTCACGGTGAGTGCGAAAGCGATCCCGTGGCGTCCCATTGTAGCGATGAGGGCAGTCATTGGTTTTTTAGTGGGGTGCTTTAAAATTGGCAGCGTTTCCTAAGCTGTCGGGTGCCGCACATACCACCCGACCATCGCCGTCCTGGCCGGTGTAACGATGCGGAAACGCATTTTTCCAACGATAAAAAAAATGGTCTTTCCTCTTATTACTTACTTAGATTTCTTTTTTTTTGTATTTTCCTTAATTTTAGCATTTTCTAAAAGGTGCTGTTTTTGTATTTTATTTTTAAACCTTTGTGCTGTTTGTCACTATTTTAGTCTTTATGGCACTAATTTCTAAACCCACTTTTCTGAATTCTTTATCTAGAGATTCTATCAAATCTTACAATTCTTTTGAAGTTTCAGCTAGCACCACGTTTATCATCTAGAGGAATGTTAGTGGAAAATCAGAAGCAAAATTTCTACAAAATTTTATTTTTCAGGACTCCTTACCACCATTGATATTCCACCAATCACACCATTTGATATTCGAAAAAATTACAACCATACTCTGCGAAGTAGAAGCATGTTTGAATTCACGTCTATTATGTCCTATAAACTACCACATGGTTCTAATACTAGGCCGCTTTTGAATCGGAGAAATCGTTTTCTCATAAAGCAAGACCAAATCTACCACCAGGTAAATAATTTTAGGGACGTATAGTAAAGAAATTTCCAGGCCCAGATGGCAAGCCTAGTGTATATAGTGTTCAATGCGGTTATATTATAGTCAAACGATGCATCACCAAACTGTGTTTCTTACCTATAGATACTAGTCCCCAGTTTATGGTTAAATTCAATTTTTTAAATATTTAGGGTACCTCAGAGGGAAAAACGAAACCCTTATAGGATCACTTTGTTGTCCGTCCATCCGTCCATCCGTCTGTGAAGACACTTTCTATTCAAATCGTGTAGAGATATCAAGCTGGAATTTACATCAAATATTCAGGTTTACTGACCCTTAGAGCTGTGTGTTTAAATTTGAAATTTGGAACCAAGCAACGTCTTATCACAAATAAAGGTAACCGTAATTTTTAAGTTATATCATGTAATAAAAATATTTTTAATAGTTTTAAAATTACTAGCCCTTTCCTCATGAACACGTAGAGATATTCAATAGGAATTCATATCAAATACTCAGGTCAGTAATAACTTTCATCTATAAAAAAAATCACCTTCTAGGCCAACGCAATAAAAAGAAATAGCAATTTAAACCGCATATTTTCAAACTCGCAACTACATTCAAGGGTGTCAGAACCTAAAGGTTACTTCAAATTGATCTAGAATCTTAAAATTTGGCGTGAAGCATCTTTTATAGTACATATAAATGAATAACTCCGAAAACCTTAAAGTTTTAGTTAAAACACACACTTTTTTATATAAAGTGACACGAAACCCTTCGTACGCGAGTCTGACTCACACTTGGCCGATATAACATTTGTAAATGTATACTGTAAACTTTGTTACAGATTTGTTTAATATTAAATAATAATTACTTTACTTCGTTTGATTTCTCACTTCTAACGTTATTACCGGTTAAATTATTAAACTCTCCTAAACCATCTGTTAGTCGTACACCTTATTCGATTAGATGGAATTTAACGAATGTTTAAAGCGGAAAACGTATAAACGATAACTGCAAATAAAATGATAAATTAATAAATTACTTTATGTATTTATATGTCATCTATTAACATTCATTCCAATAATATTCGAAAAAGATCGAAAAGTAAAAAGTTTGAGTATCGCATCAATGCAGTCTTTGATAGTTAATCTATAGAATGATTTAAAATCATCACAACACGAGGAATAGAGTAATATCCTTTCTCTTTACTTGATAACGAAGTATTAATAAACTGATTCGTGTAATGCAATGCATAAATTAATCCATCCTTTAATACGTTCTCTTGTACCTATTTAAGTAGAATGGTTTTATTTGAAGGATACGAATAATAAATTTAACCGCCCCGTTGCAATTGGTTAGTTAGCGCAGACACCTAACGTGTCACGGCTCAATGGGGCTCGGGTTTGAATCCCGGCAGAGACGGGCATTTATGTGATGAGTATAGATGTCTGTGTTTCTGGGTTTGGTCGTTTGTTAAATATATTCTCAGTATTTATATATGTATTTCTACACCCTTAACACAAGTAAATAATTTGCTTACTTAGGTGTTAGATCAATGTGCCTAATTTGTCCTGATATTATTATTATTATTATAATACGCAACGCATATTTGTTGCGTGAATAATTTCTCTTAAATTAAAAAATCTGTATGTTTACTTATTCTAATTCTAATATAGAAGATTTTTTATTTTTTGATTTAATTATTAAATTATATAATTAAATCATATAGTAAATAAATATTGAAAGCAAAAGTAAGTCTATAATTGAATAATTTTTAAGGGAATAACTGTAATGTAAAACATTTACATTACATTTATGTAAATAAAAACCTCGCTCAGATATCGCAATGGAGCAATTCCTTTGGATTGACTGTAAATCCAGGTAAAACGCAAGCAATTATAATCGGCAGTCCTAAACTTTACGCGCGTATTAATTGGGAAAAATTACCACCTGTGACTTTTGATGGAATTCATATACCGTATTGTGAAAAGGTCAAAGATCTTGGTTTAATTTTAGATTGTCATCTTTCTTGGACACCACAGATAAGCGAAGTGAGCCGAAAAATGTTTTTTTCTGTAGGATCTTTACGTAGATTGCGTAATTTTCTTCCTATTTCCACTAAAATTGCGTTAGTACAAGCTATCCTCTTTCCTATTTTTGACTACGCTGATGTTTGTTATTTAGACTTGAAAGAGGAGCAACTTAATAAACTTGAGCGCCTCCAAAACCTATGTATACGGTTTATATTTGGACTACGCAAATATGACCACATATATGAATTTCGTAAAAAACTCAAGTGGCTCCCGATTCGCCTTCGCAGGAATACTCATATCTTAAATCTCTTATACTCCATTCTGTTCAATTCTTCCCTTCCTCCCTATCTAAAAAATCGTTTTAAGTTCCTAGGCGAATGTCACGACCGCAACCTTCGCTCTGAAAACAACCTTTTACTAGAAACTCCCGCGCACTCCACTTCTTTCTACTCTAATTCCTTTACTGTCCGAGCTATTCAACTTTGGAATAGTCTTCCTTTACAAGCCAGACGTGCTCCAACTCTGACTGTTTTCAAAAAACTTGTCATTGCATACTATCTAGCTCTTTGAAGTTCCTCTAATTTTTTATTTATTTATTTATTTATTTATCATTATTATATTTACTTATTTATTTTTCTTTTCTTTATTCTATATAGATATATATATTTGTTTATTTATTTTTATGATTATTATTTATTTATTTTATTTTTTATCTATTTATTATTAATTTTGCTAATTTTTTTTTTTTTTTTTCATAACATATCCTTAACCTTAAGGTTGCCTGGCAGAAATCGCTTTTCAGCGATAAGGCCGCCTTTTTGTGTCACCATGTTTTATTATTTGTTTTTTTTTATTTTCTTATCATTGTTTTATATTTTCTGTGTTTTGGTGTGCAATAAAGAATATTTATTATTATTATTATTATTATTACATTACATTTACCATAAAACAAGTCTTTTTTGGAAAATAATATACAAGATGAAGATTTATTACAACGAACTGCAATATGATTATATTGTTACAAAATCAAATAACATAAATTACCACTACGACTAAACTATTGAATCACAACTATTCATTAAATAAATTCAAGTTTAACTCAATTTCAAGAACAGTTCAATAGTAGTCGTTAAGTAGGAGGCGAGGGGGCAAGGTGGGAAGGGGGAAGAGTAAATCAAGTCGCCATAATTCGGCTTTCGGCTTCTTAGGTGGGGATTAAAATCTAGTGTTGCTCTAGCATTGATATAATTACTCAAGAGGTGACTAGTGTTGTTACTATTAATTTACTTATACCGATAATAATCGGTTAAGGTAAATTTCTTTTATGGTTGTTTTCACTTTTTAGTTTTAAAATATTTTAAGGGCCATGTTTGTTTACTTCTTGAATTTTGGAATATTCTTTTGTATTTGTAATAAACTGATACTTATGAAAAGTAGATGGGAACGTTTTTGTCTATATTTCTTATCACTATAGACTCGAGGGTAATTCTTATATAATATATTTTATAATATATAACATAAATAAAATACGAAAGTAATTGTGTTCTTTTCTTGTAAAATTCTTTAAAATTTGTAATTGTTTATTAATTATATTACTAGAAATCAATACTTTTAAAATAAAATAAGCAAATACCAGTCTCATCTAGTATTTCATTGAACGGTCAGCGAAGTTATTAAATAAGTTGGAGGAAGTTTAGAGTGAGCGGAGTTCCGAGTTTGTATTTATTGCGATTTTATACAGCAGCCCTCCGTAATGCCATATATTGTTTGTTTAAAATAATAATAAAACAATTGTTTCTTAATAAAATAACGAAATGGTGTTATTAAAATGACTAAAATGTTGTTTCTATCTTCTTTTTTAAGAACTTTTTTTTCCGTTAACTCACGCTCATTTTATTTAAAGTCAATCTTTATAAAGATAAAATACATTTTATAATTTTTGAAATTATAATTTTATGATTATTTTTATAGTGTTTATTATGTAAATTACTTTGAACGTTTATTTACTTACATTTACATTCTAAATTATGAATTAATGGAAGCGTAAATATACATACTTGTTTTATGGAAACGAAACAAGTTTATAGTAATCTACTTATTGTAGAAGGCTGTCTTTTTGTTAAAAATCTGAGACAGCGGCTAATTATTTGTAAATTTTATAAAACGACTAACAAAATTGTGAATTACTTTTTCCTTACCATTTTATTATCAATATGGATTTCGAATATTATATAATGCTGATAATATATGAAGATACAATTTGATGGTCGTTTTTAAAATTTGAGAGAATTATGTTATTGGTCATCAAAGTACCCACGTTTTATCGTCCCTTTTCTAAATCCTAAGATAATTTTATACAACATCATAATCAAGGACATCTAATAATTAGTAATCATTGCAAAATAATTTGATATTATTATTTAATGAACGACAGACAGAATAAGATAAATAAAAAGGTTAAATAACCTAGAGGTCAATAAACAAAGAAGTCTCGTCTCGGATAGTCAACCGATGGCGCAGATAAAATGCATCTTATTAAATTTGTCACATGAATATGGAGATCGTCGCAGGTGTTGGGAAGCTGCAGCTAAATTAAATGGACCAGAACTTTTAGAGATCTGCGGGCAAGTTTCTTAAACTTTTTGTTCTTTAAGAATTTTGTACAGACAAATATGATGAGGTATTTTAAGTTGTTATACATTTGCTTTTTTTTTAATAATCTCAAAGACGTTTTTTAATAATCTCACGCATAAGTATCATTACGTTGTTGATAACAATTTTATTGGTTACCATAGACACTATACTACTTAGAAGATGCTATAAAAATATATACGGAATCTTTAACGAACTTTATGAAATAACATTTTTGTGCTATCAACTAAGGTAAGCGAACCTGTGCGGTGTCGAAAGACGCGTCTGATGGAGATTGATTAAAGATACGTCAAGTCTACAGTCTTAATGTAACAGACAGATTGTCTACATTATACCTTATACGACCAAATTTTATTGAAAATATGAGTACTTTAAGGTTTTTTTAATATTCAAGAGTAAATCTTTTTAGTACGACTATGTACTATATTTTTATTAAAATCACAGTTTCATTACTATATATTGCGCTATAACCAGATTGCATAATATATAAAAATAACCGTCCCGTAAACTTAGCATGGCTGTTTATAGATATTTTCTAACAAATATTCTGTTTTTAATAGAAAATTTCGGCTAAGTTAATGAATACATCGATTTAAATAAGAGAAAAAAACATAAGATATTTTTTTAAATGCAATAACTTAACTTTTAAAGATACGTAAACCCAGAATTTAAATAAACAGTTAAAATAAATAAGCCTTAAAACACAAAATATAAAAGTTCAAATTAAAAAGCAAATAAAGAAAATAAAATAATATTTGCTATTTCATTTGCATAAATTTACAGTGTTATATTTGAAAAAACTTGGAGCTGGTAGTCAAGTGACTGGTAATCGGCATAAGCCCGATAATAAAATTCCACAGCGCAATCCCAGGTAGAGATCCGCACAATCCGCTCCAAGTTATTCAATTAAGCAACTTTACACGTGCACTCGTTTTTTATTTTATTACTTTGTATTAACTTCTAATTTTATAAGATTGTATTTTTGCTAAATATAATTTTAAAAGAATTAAAATTTTACAACTTTAAATTTGTGAAAATAACCACGTTAATCTCAAAACTTATAAAATTTTACATATAATTTATCTTGTATTTATTTGACTTTAAAGTAGTCATTTCTTGACATCGGTTTTATAATACTAGTTGATGCTACAGTCAATAAGCGGTCATGACCCTTAAAAAGGTGTAAATATTCTGAATGGATAATTTTAGGTGTCATTGTACTCGTAACTGTAATTTAAAAGGTTTCGCTTTAAATTGAGAGAATTTTGTGGAATAAAAAGGATGCTGTATGTTGACATCTAACTATTGTCTGCAACAATTAAAACCCGTACTAGTACGTAGGGTGCAGTAGATTTGATTTATTTTAATTATAGACCAAATAAGAGCGATCTAGTTTTTGACGAATCCAAAAAAACATGTACAAAAGTTATGTGGATCATTGCCGTCCCGGGGCATAAATTTAATCACTCCTGGGATTTGTAGGTGGAGAGGGGATAGATTCCAATTAATTATGACGTAACGCTCTTATTATTCAACTAGTTTTATCGAGGGATCGAGGGATCAAGGGCAACGTTGATCATTTGCAATCTAGTTACCCGTATGCTTACCGCTTGCCTTTCAATACTGTAAAAAAGGTTAAATTTTAAAATCTTTTTTTTAAAGATGCATTTTAGTGCATCTGTATCCTAACCTAACCTAACTTCGTTGGTCGAGAGGTTAGCAAAGATGCCTAACGTATAGCAGCGCAATGGGGCTCGGGTTTGATTTCCGACAGGGACAGGCATATAAGTGATAAGCATCTGTATCTCTCTGCTCTCTCTCTCTCTCCCTGCTTATCCCTTATATCATGGACTCTAAGACTACCTTGATTGAATGGGTTACGTATGCGTTCAGAGTGCGTTACGCCGCAAATTCATTTTAGCATCTTCATATTAGTAATTCAAAAAGTATAGTCAGAAAAAAATAATGCCTGATAACATTTAACCTTGAGGGACCCCCCCATATCAATCGAAGCCTCTGCCGACCTCTTTCCATTCACTTCAACCTTCTGAGATCAATTAGACAAGTGAGAAATCAAAAGAATAATGTTCCTAATGCCAAAGTGGTACAATTTCTTCACTAAAGTTTCATGCTGAACACAACCGAAAGCCTTAAATAGATCAGAGAATATTCAAAGAGCATCACGTGACTCCTCAAAAGCCTCACATATATGTATTAAAAGAAAGACGCCCGGCGTCGGTAAATCGAAATGTTTGTGGTGAAGTAATTTATTTTTATTGTAATGGTCTAGTTATTGACTGGGCATAATTTCCTCAAATATTTACTAAAAATAATTTGAAAAGCCTTACATTTCTAATCGTTATAAAATTTTTATTCAAATCTCAACCTAATATTTTTTTTAATGAAATTGACTATAATATAAAACGGGATATTTGAAACCAAGGAACGCTTTCATTGCATTTGGATATAAAAAGTTATAAAAATATAACTAATGAGCACACATACTTTTTGTTCATCTACCTCGTATACTATAAAACAAATTATTATCTGCGAGTTGAATGAACATTTCTATGCAGCACTAATAATAGTATAATGGACTTTGTAGTGCATTGAAAGTTTTAATTGGCGTAGCACCGAGACAACTTAGTACTGTACAATATGTGCTCGCGGGATTTTAAACTGTTTTTAACTTGGCCCACGTTATACCTCTAATTAAGATTTTATCTAAAATTTTTACGTACAAGAACATTTTATTGCAGTATTTTAATGTAATAGTTGTTAATGCAATTATTGGTTCCATTTTAACTTTAATTTTATACATTTTTAATATCGATTTCATGAAGTATTTGTTTTTGTCTTACTTAATACAAACCAATTTATTATAGAAATGTATATCGAGTGAAGGTATTTTAATTATTATTTGAAATTTTAGTTTAATTATTTATCTTTAATAGGGTTTTTTTCACGAAAAATATTAATGGCAGTAACATTTTTTTGTTTTTATTAATTGCGTTCTATTCATTAAAGGAAATTATTATTTTATAAAGTCATACTACTAAATCGACTTAAAAACAAAAGTATAAAAGTCTTGAAGCAATCCTAAATGAACAATGTATGTAGTGCACAGATTTGTAAGTAATGCGACGGAGCGGCTGATAGCGCGTTATCAGCGACGCCCGAGGAGACCTTATTGCAGCGCCGAGTTGAAGCTACTCACTATATCTATCTACCCTCTACCGAAGATTGGTGCGGCCAATAAAGTCGAGAGTTTAGAAGATATCCAAATTGCAATATGAGACACCTTAATTTTGTAAGATAAAACAACAAATTAGACAAAATTAAATCAGATTTAATTTTAAAAAATTTACATAGCATTTTTATTAGTTTATTATAGATACTCAAGATAAATAGATTTTTATTAATATGTATCTATATCATCTTGAAAAGTTGATAGAAAGTTTAAGATACTTAACAAATTTAAAAGAAGTTATCTTGTATTTAACGGACGTTTCTTGGCTCCTCAACGAGTTCGAAGTCAATCGGACATTGGACAGAGGTAACACTGCGCTCTTATCTTTGCCACAGACTTCTTTACGGACCAGCGTCGTTACCTCTTTGGATAGTTCATACACTACTTCTATCAGAAAATGTTATTTAGCCGATCAATTCTATTATTTTTTATTTCAATAGTGAAAAAAATTGCTTTAAAAATTGTGTTTAAACACATACATAAACAAATTGTAACGATGTACAGTTCATCCCATCATTTTAGTCATAACCAGAATAGTGCCATCAAAAACAATGAAGTTGCTTGGAACGTTGATAAGATACTTAAAATTATAAATTAAAAAAAATATATTTAATGTAGGGAACAAGAAAGAGAAAATGTATAAAAGACATAAATGCCGTTATCATTTCTTACAAATAAACCTTATTTTATAGTAAAATATAAAAAGCTGTAAACTTAAGTCTAGTTTCACCTTCGACTGTACACACGTAACCGCCAGTTTGTGAACAAGACTGAAACTTAGTGCAAACTTGGCACGTATTTGTTTAAACAGACTTAGTGCATAGTTAACTTCGCTTAACTTCTAAATAGGAGTGAGAATCCCTTTCATGATCAAAGTTGTGATAGCGAAGTGTAAGTTCTCACTATTAATCACGAAGAAATTTGGTAAATTTAAAAACGTTTAAATAGCGCGATAGTTGTTGAAAAATAATTAACAAATAAATATAACTTGTAAGGTACTTGGCTTACTTTAAATATAATTTATAAACATACAATTACGATAAAGTGACGGTTAAGCGAGCTGTGTAGCTAATTGATCTCCTTCTAAACTGTATATAAAAATAACATGTCAATTCACCAACTCTATATTATCTTTAATATAAAATTGAAAACTTGGATAAAAAAACAAATATACTATAAATATAATATAATATAAATAAAATACAAAAAAATATTACGTTATTTAGAGATATATTATGTATAGTAATGAACTTAAATATGGTGTAGTATAAACTCTTAAACACGCTATGAACTCCTTAAATATTAAAAAAAGTTATCCAAATGCATTTAACACTTTAAACAAATCAATATCAGAACCATAAAAAGGTTTACCAAAACATATTTTAACAGTTTCGCGGGCAATGCTACAACATCAAGGATTTTTTGCTCACAAGGGTGAATGAAATAAAAATAAAATGTGCAATTTACTTTCAATCCGTATACAGATAATGATATAAAACTGAATGACTCAACTCTGGCGTCGAACGCGAGTGGCTCGCTATTAACGTCCACAGATCTGTGAAAAGTTTTACGATAATCACTGCACTTCAAAATAATTTTAAATGTATATAGTATTTAAACAAACTTATTAAAATGCTTCGATTTTTTTGACTAAAGACGATTGCTGTAAGGTATTTTTACACATATTTTTTTGTAATTAAAGTACTTCAATTATTTTGAATATTTATATAAAAAGCGTCAGTATAGAGGGATCATATTATAAATTATCAATTATCACCAATTATTTTTTTACAAAACGAAACTATAGCCCAGACCAGTTTTTGGTTTTTTCACTGACACTAATATCAGACTAAGATATTCAGACAATTTTCTTATCATTCCGAATAAAATAAATCTAATGTAAAAGACGATATTTATGTGGATCAGACAAACAAATTATATTATTGACTACAGTTTACCTGACGTCTTTGATGTCAGTCTTCTATTGTGAAGTTAAGGAGGTTACTTGCCCTTGATCAGGAGGTCCTTGTGTTGTTTACTTGCAAATTACGTTGCACATACGAACAATGTGGCAAGTTGTTTAAGATTTTTTAATATATAACATTTTAATTTTATCTACAATTAAAAAAAAATATTTTATTAAATAGTACAAGAAATTTCATATTTACCTTTCACTTGCAAATATTTCAAAGCAAAGTAATCTTGGTTGTTAATAAATAATCTCACAATATATTTTACAAGCTGGTAAGAATCTTCATGTAAGAAAAAGCTTAGTTACGACATTGTGCCTTCATCTCTCTTTTTGTCTCAAAGAATGTAACATTTAATTTTGAAATGATTTTTATTATCAATTGAGAAAATGATTACAAAGTTTATGTAAGACAACATCTTCTGCTTTTATCTCGTTTCGTAGACATCAGCTACGGCGTAGCTGTTTAAAGCAGTGCAAATTACAATGGCAGTCATATTCCTAATTACCTTATAAGTATATGTTGGAGATATCTTACCTACAAAATTATCTATGTAACTTACTTATAAATATTTATAAAAATGCAGATTAATGTGCTATAAGCAAAAATGTAGTAATGTATTATTATAATATTTATATCTTTCTAACAACAATATTAATTCAGTTTTAATGTAACAATTTTTCAGGCATAAAGTAAGTTTTACTCATTTAGACCTGTATTCGGTATTATGATATATAATTTTTTAAACAAATATATTTTTCGGTTATAAGAACTATTTAACTGAAATATTTAGTTAAATAGTTAGCATATGATAGTACAGCATAGCATATAACTAAATATGTTTTAAATACTAATATATTTAAAATTTTCATTATAATTATATCGTTGTACGTCCAGAGAGAAGTGAAAATTTATATAGATGCAGAAACGCGTAAGTACACATCGATCCCTGGCCAACAAATCAATCAACGTACAGAAAACAGAATAAAAAAGAAATGTAAATTGATTCCGCAGTCCCGGACCACGAAGTCGAAATAATGTATACTTTTTCCGGGTATTTTATCGGGTGATCGTATTTTGACTGTTTTAATTACTTAAAAACATATAGCTATTGTTGGGCTGGAATAAATAAAACATTGCTATTTAATATATTTACTACATAGACTTACGAGAATCACTTATTAAGCACATAACCTTTACTTGACATCATTTTCGAGTCACATAACTTTTATGTGAAATAACATCACATTGACCTAAAATATAAGTTTAATGTTTTATCGTGGTAATTACTTTTATGTCGCTTTTCATTTTGTTCTTTATTCTTAAAAAACTAATCCTATTGAGACCAAATAAAAGTTATTACTATTATTTTAAGAATATAAAAGACTATGAAAATAGGGGTATTTATTATTTAATTTATTTGGATATAAAAAAATACTATCGAAATGTACCTAGTATATTTTTGTTATTGTGAAATAAGGCTTGGAATTGAATGCATCACAAAAGTTTAAGTTTTACTACTTTTAACTATTTCAGAAGTAAGAGTTCACTATTACAAAATATAATTTTAAACTCCGTATTTCAAGTATTTAAAGTTTAATATATTTAGACTTGTACTACTTACGGAGTGTTTGAGTCAAACTATTCGACCCAGTATATTCATGACAATAAGATTTATAAAGTACTTCACATTTAAGTAGGGTAAACTATTACTTCATTTGACAATACTCTTTATACTAAATTGTCTATACTACATTTTGTAATACATTTATCTTTTTTCGATAAAAAATGCATAAATACATTCTGATAAAAAAATAATCTAACAGAGTGAACAAATACTAGAAAATAGTTACATGTAATCGAAAAGGATATTATATACCTATACACATTTATTAGTGAATATTTATTTATTTTATTTATTTATTTAATAGGAAGCCAACGTGATACACAATGGAAAACATTTGTTTAACTATATGTTATGTAAATGGAAGTTACAAAGTATATCCCAATTATAGGCTAACTTAACATTCAATTTTAGGATGGCTGTCCACAAAATCTTAACAATAAACATTAAAGTAAATGCCACAGATTTAATTTGTAGAAGTTACAATTAAAATTTATACTATGACTAATAAAAAAAAGAAAAGAAACAAAATAACTAAAAAAAAATAATACACGCAAAAATGATAACAATATTAAAATAATGTAAAAATAAAACTTATCTAAACATTAAAAAAAAAAATTTTGAAAAAAAATACATTAATTAAAATTGTAAACAACAGTAAATATCAAATAAAATAAATATTTTAGCACAAATAAACACAAAGTAATTTTAAGAGTATTTTGAATTTTAAGAGGTATCAGTTTTGTTCAAATATAAAAATTTAATATACTTTTTAATTTAAAAACAAACGTTTCAGAAAACGGTTTATTTTATGTATTTTGATAGCTGAGATATTTTTTAATTTTAATCTTAAATGTCCTTAATGAATCATTAAATATATCAATATCGACTTTCCTACAAATACTGTTATATGCTTTGACCATCCTGTTTATTGGGGCAGTTAATCCCAAATTAGTTCTAGAGAACCTACTTTTAAAAATTGGCAAATTTGAAAGCCTTGCATTTGGCCTATGTACAATTAGACTAATATCTTGAAGTAATCTAGAACAATCAATTTCCCCAGATATTATTCTGTGTAAAAAGCACAGGTCGGCTATATCTCTTCGATTTGTGAGCGAGAGCATTTTATAATGTTTTAAGAGCAAGTCATAACTACCTAATTGATTACATAAATTATCTTTATACGACAAAAACTTCAACATTTTCTTTTGTATTCTTTCTACTCTGTCTATATGTACTTGATAAAAGGGATTCCAAACAATAGAACAATATTCCAGTTTACTTCTTATCAGAGAATTATATAATATCAATTTAGTATTCGATTTTTTAAAATTTTTCGTGGATCTTATTATAAAGCCTAATGTTTTAAGTGAAGATGATATAACAGAATCTATATGTGGAATAAAACTTAAAGTCGAATCAACAGTAATTCCTAAATCGCGTATATTATTAACTCTCCGAAGCAAATTATTATTTATGCAATAACAGAACTCTATTACGGAAAATTTTCTACTAAATATAATGAAATAGCACTTAAGATGATTTAATCTCATATTATTTTTTGTACACCAAATTTCAAACCTATTTAAATCTTGTTGTAAAAGAATTGCATCTTCTAATGCATTTACTCTTTTATAGATTTTTAAGTCATCAGCATATAACTGAAACTTGCTATGAAGGAAACATTGAATGGCATCATTTATAAATATAATGAACAAAATAGGGCCTAGCTTAGAACCTTGCGGTACACCGGACGTAGAGAAAAATGATTCGGATTTATACCCCCCTAAAACCACGTTCATTTCTCTATTTTGCAAGTAACTCTCTATTAATTTAAGTAATTTGCCTCCAACACCATAACTAAAAAGCTTGTCAATTAACATTGCATGATCCACCACATCAAAAGCTTTAGTCAAATCTGTATATATGCAATCAACTTGTAAATTACGATCTAATGATTCAGATACATTATCAATAAATAATGCAAGATTAGTCATGGTTGATCTATTTTTAAAAAAACCATGTTGATTGTCTGTTATTATTGACTTCATATGAAATGTTAATACTTGACATATCAATGATTCAAACACTTTCGAGAATATGGACAAAATATTTATGGGTCTATAATTTGAGATTTCTTGCTTTTCTCCTCTCTTATATATGGGAATCACCAGAGCTTTTTTCCAAATCGTAGGAAATTTACCATCCTGCAATGATCTTCGATAAATTAATGAAAGTGGTGTCACAATTGTTTCTGCGCTTTGCTTAATAAAGGTAGCTGGTATACCATCCACACCTGCTCGCTTGTTTATATCTAAAGATTTTAATTGCGCTAATACTTCATTTTCCTGAATAGATATATTTGTCAAAGAGGAAAGACATGTATTATTATTAAGTGTGCATTGTGCTCCAGTAGTCGGTTTATAATTTTTTGAATATGTACTTGAAAAATATTTTGCAAACTGATTGCAAATATCCTTACCTTCTGTAAAATTACATTTTTCTAAAGTCATTAAAGCTGGGTAATCACATTTGTCTTTACGAAGGTATTTTAAATAAGAGTAAAAATAATGAGGATTTATGTTAATGCTTCTTTCAACGTTATCTATGTATTTATTATAATCAATATTAATAAGATGTTTGCATCTATCTCTTAGAATAGTAAACTCAATACCATCAAGAGGATTACGATATTTCTTGTGTAATATTCTGTATTTATTCTTCTCTTTTAATCTCTTTTTAAGTTCATGAGAGTACCACACGGGATATTTATCATTACTTTTAACTGTTTTTTTTGGGACATGAGTTTCTATTATTGCACGCAATTTAAAGTAAAATATATATACCATATCATCAACATCATTGCAGTCATGAAATAATATGTTCCAATTTATATTTTGAATTTCAGCATTTATTTTATCATAGTCTACGTTTTTATAATTGTGTTTCGTAATATTAGCCGGTGTAAATAGTGCTTCAGATGAATTAACTGTAAAACATATTTCCAAAGGTGGATGAAATTTATCTGCTTGACAGAGATATATATCACTAGGATTAACACGAATGTTATTTATGTCAGTAAACACCAAGTCCAGAATCTTACCATAAGCATTAGTGTTGCTATTACATTGAAAAAAGTTTGTCAATGCCATGAAATCCTTAATTAGAACACTAGCTGAGGAGGTGGTGCTGTTTATATAAGAGGTTCTGTTACTATGATTAAATTCCCAGTTTAGAGCTGGTATATTGAAATCTCCTATAATAAGGGTCGAATTCTGTTTGACAAATACTGATTCAACATTCTGTATAAAACATTCCAATATATCATATTTTAATGGCGAAGGAATATAAACTGCACAAACAGATATAATTTTAGATTTAAACAACACATTGACCCAAAGATCTTCATTTAAAGTTTCCCAAGCGGTAAATCTATAACTTTTAAACCTATTTGAAACGGCAACCAAGACTCCTCCACCATTTGACTTTAAGGTTTTACAAGTTTCTCGATCTCGTCTGTAAACTGTATATCTATCGTCCATAAACTCATTACTTGAGATGCCACTGTAGAGCCATGTTTCGGTTAGAACAATTATATCAAAATCATCATTCAGTACAGCACGATAAATATGATCGGTTTTAGTCCTGATACCTCTTACATTTTGGTAAAAAACTCTTAAATCCAGTGTTAAATTTAATTAAATGATAAATTATAATAATAATTATACTAAATATAAAGAAAATGTCCTTAAAAAAAAATAACTTCTAATCAACTGTAAAAAAATCAATGTATTGTATTTAAAAATTCTCTAGATTTTACAAAAATGACGTCACTAGATTCGGATTTTCTAAGAAATATGTTGCCGTTGCGTGACCAGACGAAACGGTACTGTTTTTCTTTTGCAAAAATTCTTGTAGCTGCGTAAATATCCCTTGAAGTTGAACTAAGATGTTCAGATATAAAAACTGGTGACTTTTCTCCTGTTATTCCGAGATGAGATGTATTTAATTTGTTATTAGCGTTCTTCTTGTTAAAATTTATAACACCACCTAAGAAACGATCTCTTATGAGAGGGTTAGAGAATTTTACCACTACAGTTCGTGGGCGAGTTGAGCTTTTATTTAATTTTGCAACACGTGTGCACTTAGTTATATTGCCTTCTGCAATGGGGATGTTTATTGTTTTGCCAATTTTTTCAACTGTATTTAAAAGGTTTTCGTTTCTAAGTTCTGGTATACAGTGAAGTTCAATATTACTTGCTCTTGCCTCTCTTTCCAAATGATTGATAATCCCCCTGTTAGAATTTACGATTTCCCTCAGCTCACAGTTACTTTTTTTAAGATTTATTACTTCACTCTTTAAATCGTCTAGTTCTAGTTTGACGTTATCATAAAGATTTGAAAAATAGTCTATGGATTCTTTAATGGTCTGTAAGACACTTAACTCCTCGTGAACCTTCTTTAACTCCACTTTAATTATTTTATTTATAACTTCTTGCACCTCCTTTTTGACAGCCGCTAAGAAGTCGTTGTTAGGATTTGACATGTCGTCTCCTGATACGACCACTGAATCGGCCACCAATGATGTTGATGGTACAGATGAGAATGTGTTATCTGCAATCTGCTTAACCTTGGGTGTGCTTATATTTATATTTCCTTTGCGATTGCGATTTAACGAACAGCTTGCACAGATCCACTGTGCACGGGATATTGGGCTGCTATTATTCACTGTTACACAATCTAAGTGGTATTGAGCCTGGCATTTATTACATTTTATCCTTTTTTGTGATAATAAAACGTTAATTTTACATATTGAACATTCGCTTATCATTTTTATTAAATTATTCTTATTATTAAATTAAAATCAAAACTCAAAAAATATGTATACAAAAATTATACAATTAAAAGAATGTATATATATATAAATTAACAAAAAAAAAGTTGAAATAAAAATTTAAAAAAAAAAAAACAATAAGAAAATCAAAAGCAATAAAAAATATTTAAAGAAAAAAAAAAAAAACAAAAAAAAAAAAAAATGAAGTACGTCCAGTCGAGGTTTGAACCTCGAATTGCTATTATGGAGGAACAGTAATCAAACCACAACACCACAATTACAATTGAGTGAATAGATGAAATTAACTTATATTAACCACAATCATTAGAGTCACAAAAGGAGTCAAGTTCAATATGTTGAGGGTATTTTTTATATTTAACACTTGCACATCGAGAACATAACTTTTGTCCGAAACACTGTAATTTTAATTAACTTCAACTTCAATAGTTATATTACTAATATTATGTTATAATATAACTACCACTAAGTTTACTAACCACAGTCACTATTAATGTTTGTATTATTTACGGGCGACTATAGATTATTAAGAAAAACAAAAGATAACACTATTTTTAATGGAATGACCAACAATACAACCGGTGTTAACGATCGCTCGTTTGAGTATGATGAATATATATGGGAGATAAAATATGTTTCTTATACAAACCTGTATATCTATCCTTTGTTATTTTTAGCAAACTCTAGAAGTTGCAAGGCGCATCGTTGTGCTAACTGTAACAATGAGATTATTTCTAAACAAGAAATTTTATCCAGGAATGGCATATCTGTTACTTTACATTGCTCAAAAAAATAGCCAATATATTAGATTTAGCTATATTCAGTTTATTTTTTAATCCATTTATAGTTTATCTATTAATATATATATAATGAAAGGTAAAAAAATAAATGAAAATGAAAATATATTCGTTGTTAAGAGATATACGAAGACCAATTATTATAAATTTGATGTTAAACTTTAACCAAAAACAATAAAATATGCGGGCAATTTAATCGCATAAACAACTACTTTGTCTATTTTCTTTTGATTTGAATAAATTTATACAACTAATGATAAAAAGAGTCGTCTCACAGGTACAATCAAGTTCATACATGCTATTACCAGCATAACCTGTGAAGTAAATAAAAAAGTTATATAAACGACGAGGGCTAAAAATAATATGTGAAAAAAGCGCTTTGAACTCGTTCCGTTTGATGTTTAAGTGTGTTGGGATGCGAATAAAAATTCCTTCTCTCTACCTTCTACTCAGAAACTGAATTTACATAAGCATTCGATTCAAAAACGTTATAAATTAGAGAGCTGGAACCGCTACACGATCCGCGCATAACTCAAGCTAACAGCGTCATTAAGTGGCGCAATGGCGTTAACTAATATCTTAGACTTAAGACTTAAGGGGTGATCATTGAAGCTCAGTGACAGGGAAAGGTTTCCTTCTGATGTGATTTTTTTGTGTGCCGAATTGCAGTGGGGGATTGAGGGGTGGGGTTGCCCGGGTCCAGGCGTGCGCAGGCAGCAGTGGCTGGTCGACCGCCGTGCTGCACGCACATCTGTGTTACGCCGATTCGTGGCCCACGTTGGGCGCCATTCGTCGTCATAGTACCGGTATTTAAACGAACGTGTGTATAAGTGAATTGTGAAACTATAAAGTGATGTAAAATTAAACTTTCTCAAAATACAAAAATATATGAGAATAAATAATAAAACTAGAAGAAATATTTGACTTAGTAATTTGTGTAAGTTTCAATATCTGATAACACTCAGTGAAGTGTCACGTGACGTATCTGTATATGACTTTGGACAAGCACCTTTTCTTGTTCGTTAGTTGGCATTTACTCCAATAAATAAAATGTAAGTATTCTTGACTTATCAACGGCTCATTACAGATAAGGCCAAGTTTCCTATTATATACTTCTTCATAAGTTTGAATTTTTTGACATTGTGTGACGTTAGAGATATTCTCGAAAAAACTCTAATGCGAGTAACCCATTATTATCAATAATATTATTAAATCAAGTTTAGCAACAGTTATATTAATTTAAATGCGTTATTTTTTAAATTGTACCATACAACATTGACGATAAATCTTAAAATCGTAAAGCATTGGTCCCTTAATCCCTAAAAATTGGTTCGACTCTCAATATTGTTTTGAAGAGGCGTATTGAGTTGAATGGTCCAGGCCGAGAAGTTATATGAATAGAAAAAAGAGAATAAATTATGACTGAAGGACGTCCGTTCCACATTATTTGGTTTCCAAGTTTGCTTCCGAAAACAATTAATCCTGGATTAAAAACGTGCTGTTATATATCTGGGTCAAAGGAAACGTTTTAAAATAAAATATAACTACATGAGTACATCTTTTTAGCCGTCGCGTTGGTTAAATTGACTGTCTTCGAATAATGTATATACTAAGCATATATATGTGTGAATATAGCTGTGTTAGTATTTAAATAAACAATTATAGAACTGTTTTTGATATGAAAATTATTTTGTTTCATAAAATATCTTTCATTATCATAAATATAGTTCTATATCATAAATATAATTTTAATAAATTATATTTTATTCAATTATATGAAATGAAATGAAGAAAATAATTTTATATTATTATTTGTTGTGCACCATTTACAAAGTAGGGACCAAAGTATCCAGTTGAATTCTCATTAAACATAAAAGTAATTTTATTTAAACTTTAAGACTACCTTTTATTTAGCACATTGATGAAACAATCTAAAATTGATTAAATTCTTGTTTTTACTCAAGTTTTATTCAAGATACTCTGATTATTATAGACTTTACAACGACACCATATCTAACAAAAGTGCAAATATTGTATATATGTCCTAAAAAGGTAAAGGTAATCCAGGTTAGTTATTAGACCATCTATTAATAACTGTAAAGGCAGCCATTAATGTGTAGCTGAGATAGCCGAGGAGGCCTTTATTGGTTCATTAGATTAATTCCAAGAGCTCTTGCGGAGATTTAATGGTATGAGTAATTATTAGTATAATTTGTATCACTCATGATTATTATGTTATGTTTACTTAGTTTACTCAATGTATTGCTTATGTAACGCGGTTGAAGATATATGAATTAATTTAATGTATCTCATGGCAAAGATTTGTGACTACTACAGTTAAATTAATTTACGGTATGTCTTTTCCAAAGTACTTCAACGTACAGTTCCGCCAAGCTTCAAGCTCAAGAGGAACCCCGAATGGGTTCGAAACTAGTCAAGGAATATTTCGATTACTTTTTGTAAATATATTACATATACGTCTACTATATTGAAAAGATATGTCTATCGATCTGAGTCCTTCCATATTTTCCGTCGGTGAGTGTCACTTTAAAGTTATATGCTTGTTGGTACATTGGATTTAGCTGCTGGTTGGTTGTGGTTGCTGTGAGAAACGAGATTGTTGAAGAATCTAAAATAAAGTAATTACAGTATCATTCACCCAAATATGTAGGAACAGATCTTGCAACCAATTACAAACAATATATTTTCGGCTATATTTATAAAGAACCTGTTAGAGAAACTCCGTATTATACTATACCATATGCACTGGAACATAGACAGTTATGCACAGTTTATGTTTAAATAAAAGAAGAAACGATGAGTCCTAAAACAAACCTTTTTTTTTCAATTCAGTCATTTGTACTGGTATTTTTTCCTGAGCTTTAATAAAATATAGTTAAGACAAAACGGCATTTGATGTATTGTTTCTTTTATTCGACATGTTTCCGTAAAAGGAAATTCGACAAAGGAAAGCTTAATGCTATTCTTTCATCAAACAGTTGACGACTGATAAAATATATTGGATGAAAATGCAAAAACCGATAGATTTTAAAAATAGCATAAGAAATGTTGGATTTACCATTTAACAGTGTGTGTGAGGAAACTAGTAAATCAATCAAAGGTATAGTATTTTTAAGTGCAAAACTTATATTATGACAGAAAAATATAGGTATGTTAAAACTATGCAATTTAAGTAATATTATAGTATAACATTTAAACGATGATGGGATAACGTATATACGAACCATGTAACAAAACATTAAATGTACATTTAAGCACATTGCC
This sequence comes from Napeogenes inachia, assembly GCA_959347355.1. Lineage (NCBI taxonomy): Eukaryota > Metazoa > Arthropoda > Insecta > Lepidoptera > Nymphalidae > Napeogenes > Napeogenes inachia. The sequence goes on from OY365797.1 coordinate 12,818,669, forward strand.
GCTACGCACCGCTTTTCCGACAAGCCTCGGAAGGCTTCATCAGAATATTACCCTCTGAAAAACCTGTTTTAATGTTCGATATTATTTTGAAATATATATCCAAAAAGCATTTTTAATTTAAATCATCATTACGGTTTGTTTTAATATTTAGTTAAATTATTATTGTTCAGGTTATTAAAGTAGAATTTAAAGTAATTTTTACTAAGTATACAACAATCGAAATTTTGCATTTTCTGTTCTATATAAAATTTACTCATATTAAACTAGTTTTAGTATCATCAATTTCTTAAATCATTCTAGTCGATACAAGTAGAACATAATGTACATATGAAGATAAAAGTGTATGTAAGTCTTTCGTTGTAAGTAATGCGTGTAATAAGCCGTTGAAGTGAATATGAGTTCATAAAGATGAGTCGCGGTCAGTGGCTTAGTGAGTTAAAGTGATGATCCAATTTAGTCAGGGTAATTTACTTGACTAACTAGCTTATTGATGAAACTACACAATATAAACGTAATTTTGTTATTTTATATGGCTTTAAACGAAAAGGGTCTTGGAGTATATTTTCTTCTTTATATTCATTATATAGCTAATATCTTTAAAATGTTTCTATTTCTCCCTTTTAGTTTTCACCTGCAAAGCAACCGGTTTATAGACATAATTTTCAGTTAATATTATAATATATTTATAAAAGTTAACGCAGTTTGGAAGATAGCTAATCCTTAAACGTATAACATTCTTCTTCATTAACAGTTTTATAGCTACTAAATTGTGAACGACATTGTCTTCCATCGATATCGGGATCAGCGCTGGCGGTCAGATTTATGGCGCTGCTTGAGATCTTATGATATATGGCGTTTGTGATTTATGACCGACAAAAATGAACCGATAAATGACCGATAGTTGAATGTAACTGGTGGTTTGAAAAGCCATCGATTTTGGGAAAAAATGTGACAATTTTTTTTACTAAAGTATATTTAAATAGAATCAAGGATTTTGTTTACACCTTTTATCCTTATTATTTGTTAGTCTTGGTGCTAATACAGGGCAGCCTCTAATTACCGTTAAGTATGTATGATTATGATTGATGTTATTATACATAAAGTATTCTAAGTAGTTGCTTTGTTTTGTTCAAAACCAATATTTTTTAAAATAATGTCGCTTCTGCCAGTTATTTTGTCGGTTTAACCTTCTCCGACTCAAATAATATAAAACCGGTTTTCTTTTGTTTTGTACTTATTATACCTAAAACAATCCAGTTTATGTGTCTTTGTGATAATAAGATAATAAAAAAAAAATATTTTTTTGGAGTAAATAATTACAAAATGGCACCCTAATTTACATTTAAGTATTAATAGTTAAATAATGTAGTTCACTATTTATAATGTAGTAATAAAAAAGCGTAAAGAGTTTTAATCTAAATATTTTTTTTGCCCAGGTTTAATGTAAGACAACAAAACGATATCCGCAATTTAATGATAAAAACAATACAAAGTAATCTCATTAACAGTTGCTTTTCTTAAATAAAAGCTCTTTAAAAAACCCCTTATAGCATTTATTTACCCCTTATAGTAAAAGGCGAGTTTAATGCCTATAGGCATTTTCTCCCATTTAACCTCTGTGTATGGTGAGAAATGATAGTAGGTGTTAAAAAAGAACAAAAGATAGTAATAATAATAATAAATCAGAAAAAAAGGACATGATAGATTTTAAACATACGGATTTATCTATAAACACTATTGGTTTTGATATATTCATTATAAAAATATAAACAAAATGAAAATATAAAAAAATATTTGTTCCTTGGATAGAATATTTTGCTACAACTTTTATAAAGAGTAAGAAACTTTGATTCTTTTAGGTGATCTTTTCCTCAATTGAAGTACGGTCACGTTTTTCTATCGATATTCTATCAAGGTATTCTCTATATATGTCTCAAGAGGCGCAGTTGTGAATTATGACTGAGAAAGACAATTTAGCCGCAGCCATGTTTACAAAGTGACTGGAAATAACATGTATGTTTTTTGCCATAAAGCCGGTCAGACAATAATTATAACAACAAATACTAATTAAGAAGAAACTTAACTAAATGTGATTGTTATATTGCAACTGCCAAATAGTTTCAGCTTTTCAGAAGTTACTAGTCACTAATGAGTAGTTGGCAGTTTGAACTTACAAGTCATCCCGAAATATGTACATAATAAAAAATGCAACTGCTATGTTATTCTGAACATTTGAAATATCGTATATACTCCACACTAATATACCTGTATCTCATGTGAGATATCTCCTACTTCATTTCATTGAAAATAGTATATCTGTATTACACTAAAATAATACAGGGACAGATTGAATTCTTAGTAAAGGAGTCTGATCGTGTCACTTCTAACAGTATTAAGTAGGCGTCCATGTTATCCCGTGTAACACAAGTGGCTTTTATCGTTGTGGTGAAATATTTTCCCAATCACTTATTATGTATTTATGTTTTAATACGCTTATAAAATACTTCATATCTTTATTTTAAATGAATATCTTTTTATATAATGTTATATAATTTATTTTCTTTTTTGGATTACAATCATTTAATAATATGTACCATACCCTATAACACAATTCTGTTATAGATGACAGGATTCATTAAATAAAGGAATGACAGAATTGAGTAAATAAAGGAATAAAACAATTGAGTAAATAATGGAATGACAGAATTGAGTAATTTGGTAGCACCTGTATTATATAATGGATGTACAAACGTAATTTCGATTACAATAATTAATAGACACTGTCGCGAGGTTTAGTTTCGCATAGAATATAATGACTATCTCGCAGTAATTGGAAGCATACAATGCGTTTGATCCAGCTTCAATTACGCGGACATTAGTTTTTCTGAATAGGCCTATTGTTTTAATTTTTATGCAATTAAAAAATCAAAAAAAAAATTGGCTACAATAACTCTTTATTTTTATATGGTCTTATGTTTATATAGTTCATACTTTAAACATAAATTACAAACCATACGGGATGTTAGTCATTATAAATTTAAGTCATATCTATTGAACAGGGTTGAAGAAACATCTGGTTTGTGTTTAAAACGTGTCCATCAATTTATATTTTATGAAGAATATATATTTGAAAACTTTAACTACGTCTTCTTAGACTAATTTCTTTATATGCATAACAAAAACTAATAAAATTAAAAACATTTCATATAATATGTAACAATTGTATAGGTAATAAAATGTATATCAGTTTTTACTACATATTGAAGTTAATGCTATACTCTTATAATTAAACAACAAGAAAATTTTAACATGAAACCAAGTATTTCTTCTGACGAAATATTACACTACCATATTTTATAAAATCAATAGCATAGAAAGTTACAAAATTAATTCGCTCATTTTGTGTCTTTAAAGAAAATCGGAAATTCACTCTCCCACTGCGTCAAATCAAATCTAATCGTGAATATCAAGTTGCAAATCACATTAAAAGAGAAAACATACCTAAATAGAAGTCCATAGAGACCAGTTTCCAATGCATTTTCACTGTTATTATGTGGTCAATAGATCTGTATTTTTTATCTTTCGGTCGTTGTACGAAATTCTATGTAACAAAGAAAGAAAATGCTATTGTCAAATTCATAATGAAAGTGTACTAATATTTGAGAAATTGTTCATTCTGCAATTATAGTTTTTAGTTTTCATTTTGAACCAAAAGTGCAGTTCCGTTAAAGTTTTGACAAGAGAAGATATATGGTTATTTTCTTCGTGTATAAACAAAACACATGCATATTTTTTATTAATAGTTAAATTCTCCCAATTCTATCATTTAATGGTACATAAAATACGTAAAGAGGTCAATCTATGTTATTAGTAAAATATTTTTTTTACTAAAAACTTACTTATATGCAAAGGTATTATGCATTTTCAAAACGTAAATCTTGTTTAAAAGCTAGCTAGCTATTCTATTGGATTATTTTTCACCATGTGTTTCTATAGATTTCTCTGCATTGGTTAGACAGTACACAACAAAAGATGTCAATGTTAGGTGTCTCTTTGTCCAAGGTGAAGTGCTGTTACTTTTGTCTCTCGAGCTGTGGCATTGACATTTATTTTCATTGTGAAATAAATGAAACCTTTCAAAATAAAACATATTGACGATGTTTAGTCCATTCGATAACCTTATCACTTAGTATAAGAACACTTTCTAGTTGCTCACTATATAATGGTAATAAGCTCTTTCATAATAATAATAGAAAATATTATTTCTTAAATAAAATTATTCAAAAACAGGATTAAAATTATTCACAAACAAAAAATATATTTATAAAATCTAAAATATAGTTGAAAATAAGAGTTTTCCCTGGTACGGAATTGCGTAGGGGTATTGGCGATACCACATGAACGTAACACGTTCGGTAGTGGTCTGAGAAACTCTCGCAGCTCCACATGGATTGCGTGGCTCTCGGGTGCTATTTCAAAAAGCCGAAGCTTGGATGGACGGGACGATATAAGACAGGAAGTGGAGCTGGAACGTTAGCATTGAAGGTTCAAGGACCTGACGGGGGTGGCAATGCAGGAGTTTTTAAACGCTGGTAATTGGATTCTCTCATCCGCAGTCACGGGTTACCGCACCATCGCGTGCGAGGCTGCCTGCTTCTGGCTCGTACAACCCCACAAAGGGATCTCGATGCGGTGACGCTGTGGGTTACATATCGGCAATGAGAATATGTTATTTTGTAATACAGGTAGTATTACAAAATAACATATTCTGTCAGTGGATGATTGTAAGACAAGTTAAGTCAGAAGGCGCAGGATGAGCTCCTCTCAAAGTGATGAGAGAGGCTCAGGACACTGAGAATTGAAATATTGACTGTGACCATTGTGATTTGCCCTATCGTTAGAGATTGAGTCAGTTGTAGGCGCTTTTCCATCTGACGCTTATCTGTGTCAGATGGCAGGTCAGAAACCCTGAGTGCCACGAGTACTGCTGTTTTTCTTTTTTCATGGTTAAGTCTTCTCGCACCCAACTGTGGTCTACACTACAGTTACGAGCGAGGAGCATTGAAATGTGTTGGGGTAGTTGCGACGTGATCTCGCAGAAGAAAGCGCTTGAAAGAGATGGACGAAGCTGCTCTTTTGGGAAGCGTGTTACTTATAATTTCCCAATGTCAGCTAAAAGTTAGTGTAAATGGTATCGTTGTTTCGGGTATATTAGTAAATAACGGTGTTCTTCGAGGGTCAGTTCTTGGTCCCTTTTTATACTAAGCTTATAATAACGATTTATATGGTGATACTTCGCTTATTTTTATAGTAGACAAAATGACCACGGACGTTTTATACATAGACGATATTTTATTATTACTTTCGAAATTATTTCTGGCAAAAAACCTTTCGCCTAATAGTAAAAAAACAAAATGTCTCAAATTTTCTTTACTCAATGTTCCCCAATTAGGCCTTCATTTATGTCTCGACGACAGCGTAATTAGCACTATTAATTAAACCTTGTTTCTAGGTATATCTTTAGAATTAAAATTACAATGGTACATGCACCCATCAACTAACACTTACACACATCTCAGCTCACAGCTTAACGTTTAAGTTCAGCGGCATATTCAGTTCGAGAATTAGAAATCTAACTAATGTCACAGTTGCTAGGTAAGTTTACTTGCAATCTTCCATAGTTTTATGTTTTACGGTATCCTTATCTGAGGATAAGGGGCAGATGTAGGATTAATTTTCATTATTACAAAAAAGATTCGTTTGAGCTATATTCAATATATAATCACGGAAGTCACTTAAACTTAGTTTCGAAGATGCTGCGATACTAACGCTTCCACAACTATCTATCTTGGAAAATATAATGTACGTTCAGACAAATTTAAGAACATTTAATGTAAAACGCGATTTGCATTATATTAATACTAGATATAATCATAAAAGAATAGTTCCTAAATTCAGACTCACTAAAACATAAAAATCATTTTTGGACAATGAATTTAGTGAAGTGAAATTTTACAATAAAATGCCAAAATGTTTGTAGCACACAAAAAAAGAATAGGTTGACGATCTGCTATCACGGCAACTACAAAATTCAGCATAATTCTACACTTGTTACTTCACTTTAATATTTTCCATGGTTTTAGTCTATTAGCATTTTTAGTACAAGGATAAGCTATTTAATTATTTATATTTAAAATTAAATTTAGAATAATTTAAGGCTTCGTTAAGGGTAAGTTATAAATTTGAGAGTATCATAGAATTAGTAATAGTGTGATTGGTTATTATATTATTGAATTCTAATTTATTCTCACATATGACTGTGGCTTAAATGGTAAGTACTATAGGTAATTGTATTTTTAATTAATTGGAGTTTATTGTTCTTCTCCATAGAACTACCTATTAGAACCGTAGAAGTAGAGTTTAACGTTTCGTAAGTACAAAGTACTTTGACTTGGACCAGAGAATTTCCCCCTGTCGGGTCTGTAATGGAAATCATGCCTGTGATATGCACAATCGTTCTATAACCTAGCCTCCCGGCTACAAATCGGAGTCGTTTGGTTTAGTGGATGTCTGGTAAAGGTAATATCTTCTATTCTGTATCAGGTTTGCCTTGTGAAGCCGCCCTTGTTTTTCTAGAAGGAATTGCAGACCTAAAAAAAAGCATTAAATAAGTTTTTCATATTTTTATTTTTCTGTATTTCTTATTATGTAATAAGTTATCGAAAATGATACCTTTCAAATACATATTTGAGAATAATACATTAAACCCATCCCTATTTATTTTAAACAAGTATACCTATAATAATATAAACAAAATGTTTATGGTAACTAAAATTAAACATGTAAATAGGACAAAATAAACATAATTTTAAAACGAACTAAAATAGCTTTAACTGTCATGGCACATAATAAAAGTTGACATCTGCCAGGCAGTCAAGTTTAATTTCCGTTCTTCTCCAACACGATTTCGCGAAACAACTCTTTGAGGGATCAATATGTAAAGGTTACCAAATATCATTTGACTAAATATATTTTGAAACGGAAATCGTCTGCCTCTTACCCCTGTCCCTAACATTGACATGGATGAGTATATAAAGATTGTAAATGAATATTAAAAGTATGTAATTGTGATGTTTTAGATTATTTAATATTCGCAAATTTATAAATAATCGTAAATTATACTCGTGTCTATCCTAAATATCTTTTTCTTTCTCAAGTTTAAAATTTGGGTATGGGTAAGAAGGAAGAATTTTATTATATTGGTGTATCTGATGCGGTAGTTGATTTTCCAAGATATATTTAAGTTGAAAAAATATTTAAATATTTTAAGAAAAACCTATTTAAAAAAACTATATTTAAGTATATATTAATATTATGTCCTATTTTGTATTACTTATATAAATATTATCATTTATAACATATTTAAATACTAACGGCTTTAATTATGAACAAGGTTTGACAATTTAAACCAAATATAAATTCGGAATAAGGAAAATGCTTACTAATAAACGTATAACTCAGGTTTAAAGTGCTAACAAATTTATAATAAAGAAATTTATAATAAAGAACTCCAAATAAGCATGGCGTTTAGAGCAAACTGTACTCTCTATAACTGACCCTAAATCATAATCCAGCGGATTAAGATCGGGACTAGATGACGACCAGTCTTCACGTCTGATGAAGTCCGAGACGTGGCTTTTAACTCAATACAAGGAGTTGAAGAAGTAAATAATGTGGTTATTCTAATGTCAATAAAACTAATCATGAATTATTTTATTTATTTCTGAGCTATAACGTCATTATACGTCGACTTTGAAAGTACTTTGGTACTTGGTATATCACCGAAAAAAAAAAATCGTTTTTTCGCAAGTATGTATATGAATTTCGACGTTGCCGTTTTGTGCATTTGACACAGTGATAGAATAGTTATGACAATGTTATGCAGAGTTATTTAGTAAGAAATTGTTCTTACATTATTTACAGCTTGAACCGAATATAACTATTCATAGTTAGGGTACGATATAACCATAGTAATTTTATATTTTACTAGCTGTGCCTGCGACTTCGTACACGTAGATTTTGATTTTGATAAAACTTTTTTTACTTACTAATGTATGGTAAAAATATAAGCCTTCAAACTGGTAAGCAGCAATGGTACGACAATAAGAGACTATTGACTTCTTTATTTGTTAACCGATTGTTAAAAAAAAAACAAAATGTAAAGTGAATTCCATGACAATATATACGAGAAAACTGCACCCAAATAGATTAATCCGTTTCTGAGATTAGTGTGCATAAACATACAGACACACAGACGAATAGACAATATGAAAAAATATTGTTTTGGGTTCTCTTGCTTATATAAAGGTAAGTGTATAAATTTTAAAAAATATTTTTTTTTCGTGTTGTGTGCCAACTAAAAGACAAACAGATAAACAGACAAAGAATTTAAAAATCCTGAAAATGGATTCTGTTAGTTATCTGGTATATTTTTTAATATTTTCAATGTACAAAAACTACTCCTCTACGGATTTATTACATGTATAGAATAAAATTTGCATGGTACCTATTACGTGATTGACATAAATTGACATTACTTTTTATTTCTTAACCGATTTAGATAAAATAGACACTTAATATTAAGTGAAGATTGTGATAATATATTCCTGAAAACCGCCGTTCTAAGATTTGCGTTCACAAACATACAGACATATAGACAAACTGAAAAACCATTGTTTTGGGTTCTCTTGCTCTTATAAAGGTCCCCTATGTTGTTTTTTTTAATATATTCCATGTACAAAAATAAATAAGTGACAACTTTAGGATATGTAAAGATAAGCAACAGGGTATAAATATTTAAATTTAAAACAAATATAGAATGAACAATAAACTGATACAGGCTGGGTTGTGAAACTGCGACCTCCGGAAATCCGTTCTGTTGCTCTACCAATTGAGCTATCGTAAAGCTGCCCGTCTCGGTCAATTAAGCATTCTATATCTGGTGGTATTATCGGAAAGGTGGTGACATCTTTCGTTCTATATTTATTTTAAAAAAGCTCAAAAGTGAAATACCCGGCTTATTAACTTCACTATTGTTAATGCAAATAGTTATTTATATCTATGTTTAGTCTATCGTCATAGCAATAGAGTCCCCTGGTATTGAAGTAATGAAGCTGATTGAAGTAATGAAGATGAAGCTAGTGGGCGTTGATAGTACTTGAGAGATATATATTAAAATAAAGGAACGTGATATTTTGAAACCAATTTATAATAAAAATGAAATCTTTATTTTAATGTAAGTCATGATTATGTCTATAAATGTGTTTTTGGCAAGGTCATTGTTAAATCATTATAAACAAATGGTTTGAACCGAAATCAGCCTACCAAATTCCAATCAGTTAGAGTCTTCTTCGACTGAAATAATATCTGGATATTATTTCATATATCATATACTATATGATCAGATACGATGTTTGTAATAGCCCTACTTTCAAATTAATAAAATTCAATCAATAATATATATTTTTTTTACCATAAAAATATTTTATAGGACTTAATATAATGGACTATTATTTTTTTATTCTTAAGTTTATGGCAAAATAAATAGCAAATAGTGCAACTTCGAATGCAACTTCGTAATGTTATTAAGGTTTCGTAACTAATATTACGAAGCGATGCGGTAGCCCAGCGATACGATTGCTCAATTGGTAGAGCGACGAGACGGCTTCCCAGAGGTCGCCGTTTTGAATCACTGCCCGTATGGGTATATTTTTCTCTTTTTGATTTCTATATATTTATATAAATTTAAAGTTTCGTTAATTTCGTTACATTATATGCAAATAATATACAAAATCAAAAATTTCCATGTTAGTTTAAAAGTAATTAAACTATATTTTGGAAGAATAACCCTTTCAAGGTTCAACTATATGTTAAAGTCAATACGCTACTATGAATATATGGGGACATGCTGCCAATAACGTATCAAAAACTATTGTGAAAGCTACGAAACAAAGATGGATGACGCGGTGTTACAACCTTTGTGTCAGTGTAATTAATGAGCTGACATCGAGCTTCATGCCACTTGTTTACAAAACAGACTCAATAAGTCAAAAGGTGAACTTGTCTCCTCTACCCTCAATTTTACGTTACAACTTTCGCTTTTGTTTTCGACCGACGTTTTGCGACGCTGTTTTGGTTATTTTATTTTCAGTTACGTAATACATTTCAGAAGTTTAAATTAACACATTTACTTACAAAATTTAATCAACGAGCTGTATGCTGTCCATATTTTTATTATTATAAATATTATTTATGTTAATGATAAGTGTATATGTTACACATTTGTTCAAAATAAAATGTATATTTCCATTGCACATTGATCATGTACCATTGATCAATAGTCGTTTTAGGAATGAAAATATATTATGACAGGGTCCTTCAATCAATAAAAATTGAAAGTTACTTACATCTAATGTCTATTAAAAACAATGTTCAAACAAAATGATCCCTTACATAACAAATTAAAATAATATTAATAATAGACTATATTAAAGAAAACAGTATTTTTTATATGTAATATATGTTATTTACCTCCCGACCTACTCGCGACTATGTTACGGCAAGGTAAGACTCTCGCACGAGAAACACACGCAAACTTAATTAACATTACACATTTGTAAGTACACTTGTGAATATACAATAGACGCTCGTAACGAATAGAGATTTAAATGAAAATACTTTACCCAAGTTAAGAGAAAAAACAGGCTGTTACTTTTATCAAATTAGTATAAGTTACTATCTTTAATAAATACAACTATGAATGATTGATGTTCTTGATTTAAATTAGCTCTGTCCATCTTCTCACAATCATCATAAGAAAATCTCCAATATCTTTTTGCAATTAAATCTGGTCAAGACTGTGATTCAAAAACTTTTGAGTATCTAATTATAGAGAAATAGTGCCATTAAAAATAGTAAACTTTTAACAAAATACTTTTTACATGCCAGAATTTCGCTATTTTGTGTTTTCTCCTATTAGTCATATAATCATACGTATTATAAGTGTTTTACTAAATACTTAAAATTGCTTTTCATGTGGTACCTAAAACATAACCTAGCTAACCTGAAAAGCTAGGTAATGTTTTAGCTACTAAGATAGCCCCTAAATAGGAAAATAGAGGCCGTATCGAATGCAAGTTTAGCAAGACCCAGGAATCATAATTACTTTTAGTGCCAGGACCATACACGATTGTATATACAAGCTTTTTTTTTGCATCTGTATTTGATTTTCTTTCCGCAGATTTAATTCCAAGACAGTTTGTTTATGATAATTTATAACATTTTGCAAACAAGCCAAAAATTTGCCAAAATTGCTTAAAAAATCTGGTTCTGGACAAACATTCTGGAAAAAATATATTTTTAGGCAAATACTGGTGAACTATAAATAAAGAAGAAATAATAATGCTTACGAATTTCAATTATAAGATAATCAGGATCCATTTGCTGCATCCATAAGCTATAAACGCTGCTGGGAATATCAGCTTATGGATGCTGGGATATCAAATTTATTTTGTACATAAACTACGACGCCACCGTTTTGGTTAATATGCTTGAGGCTGTTATAAATGTATCCTTCCAATTTTGATAATGATTCCGAATACTACAATCAGCACTTAGGGTTACAATACTCCTTTCAAAGAAATACATTGTAATCTTCAAACACCGTTACATATTTCTAATAATCTGTACATTTAAAGCTATTATCTTATACTATCTTATTATATTATGATTTATGTATATAAAATTAACCACAATAAAACATAATTTACACAATAAAAAATACAATAATAATGAATAGTTAATTAATTACAAATTATTTTTAAAGGTAAAGTCACAGGTTATTAATATTACTTATAAGGAATAGTTATGAAGTGCGGTGTCTTTAATATTGTCAAGGCCTTAGGTATACTCGTATTAATTGTAAATTTCAAATGATGTCAGTACTCCAACATTTAGCTAAAGAACATCGAGTTTGTCAGGCTTTTTTATGAGCCAATTAGAAAAATGTTTTGAGGAAAATATTTATTATTAATTAAATACAAGCAAAATTAAATTAGTTTTCAACGAGAAAATATTCCTTGAGTTACATAGATAACATAAAGTTATCTTTTTTGTTTATTAATATAATACGCACTATATCATTAACCTACATTTTCAATATAACAATTACCGCCTACAGTGTAAAGCAGTTTTCATATAATTAATGGTGCTCTCATACGTGCTTTTGACAGCATTGAACGAGTGAATGGCGACAGTTTCGCTGTCAATTCAACAGCGATTAATGAACTTTTTGTTGGTATGTTCTTATATTCAATGGCCTTTTTAATTCTCTCAAAAGGTTTAAAGCTCTAGTTGGTTGTGGTTAGATTTAACAACGACTTTTTGTGATGTGTCACCTTAAGTATACTTGACTTGGCCCCAAATTCCCTATTATTTTTATTATTCACTACCGTTTTCATAAACCATTGACCAACGATTCAGTGGAACACGATCTTACGATGTTGAAAAACAAAAAAACATATTGTCTAGAAAAAGACAATAATATCTAACGAACTTTTTTTCATGTAATAAAGTGAATTCACATGAACATAAACTGAAACAAATGAAAGCCTAAAAGCAAAAGCAATTTTAGGTTCATGTAATACTAGTAGACGTAGACGTGTAGGAAGCATTACTGTCAGACGATTGCTCAAATTAAGGCCACTTCTGTGAAGGCGTAGATTTCTGTATTGTGAAATGATTACTATTCTGGGAGAAAACATCAGCACCATATAATTTAATTATTAAATCCATATTTATGAATTAGCACTGCTCGTATTTTAATATCAAGTCTACCTACTCTGTCAAATTTTATTTTTATATCTGTTGTAAATAAAAAAAATAATTACAATCATTATACTGTTCATTATTATTTTTATTTACAAAAAAAAACATGGTTGCCTGTAAAGTCGGTTTTACGGGCGAAGATTTACGTGACCACGTCTTTTTCTCGGTAGAATATTTATTGATATGAATATTATTAAATTGCACAATATTTTAATAATTTGAGTGATTTTGTTGAGGATAGGACGATGAAGACGTTGTCACGTAAAATCATTTTATATATTATTTATTTTATATTATATATCGTAGAAAAGACCTCCGTTAGTGTTTTTAAAAAGTGTGACGTCAGCATTGCTGCCGTCACTGTATTGTAGTCTTCGTGATGGTTGTTCAATATTACTTCTTCAAAATAAAACATCACGAATAATTATAGCTTCATTTATTTAACTGGCAGCATGACAGTGTCCTTATAGAAATCCACACCGTCCGACGTCTTGAGCGAGAATGCCCGTAGCCCTCTCTGTGCGGCTCCTTTATTGGGATCGTCGCACGTTCATGTCGCTACAAGTTTTACCAAGTATTAATTTCTGTGCGGCTCATTTATAGGCATCGTCGCACGTGCTTGTCGCTACAAGTTTTTCCAAGTATTAATTTCTGTGCGGCTCATTTATAGGCATCGTCGCACGTGCTTGTCGCTACAAGTTTTTCCAAGTATTAATTTCTGTGCGGCTCATTTATAGGCATCGTCGCACGTGCTTGTCGCTACAAGATTTTACAAGTATTAATTTCTGTGCGGCTCATTTATAGGCATCGTCGCACGTGCTTGTCGCTACAAGTTTTTCCAAGTATTAATTTCTGTGCGGCTCATTTATAGGCATCGTCGCACGTGCTTGTCGCTACAAGTTTTTCCAAGTATTAATTTCTGTGCGGCTCATTTATAGGCATCGTCGCACGTGCTTGTCGCTACAAGATTTTACAAGTATTAATTTCTGTGCGGCTCATTTATAGGCATCGTCGCACGTGCTTGTCGCTACAAGATTTTACAAGTAACATTTTGTTTATGTTCTTAAAACAACACAACTAGAAATGCTCTAATTTATGATGATTTTTACACTGATAAATAATCATCGTTATATTTAATCAATGAATTAGTTATTTTAATCATTATAATTGTTGAAGTATTGTCGTTGCGCCGATATATATTATTGATGTTATTATTTTTTACAAAATTTATTTACAGACTTTTTCGATACATCAATTAGTTGCGGAGATATCGATCATTGAAGTTATTGTTTGCTACCAGTATTTTATATATTTATTTTTTTCAGTTATAAAAAAAAACTTGTGTGGTTTTATGAAACCACCGTAAAAGTGAAACTTTTTTTCACATTATAGACATTTAACTAAAAATTTTCGGAATAATATTCCATTAAGGGTATAAAAATTGCTTCATCAATCTTAATTTTATACTTAGAAAATGGGAATGATAATGGGAAATGATAAAAGTAGACTAGCTCTCCAACTAATATTTTTATTGAACTCTGTGTCTTAGAGTACGACATACATAATACTTAACAATTATTTAGATGATATACACATATTAAAACACTGAAAACAATATTTTATAATCGTTGAGTCCTTTTGATCCGTTTTTCAATTATTTTCAATCATTCTATTATCAATTCCATCTTCATCATGAATTTCACAGTTTATAAATGTAACCAATATTTTATGGTAACTAAAATACGTGAACAGTGACTTACATTCGATTTTTTCAATGTATCTAGTAAAAACCGCATCGATACGAGCGCCTTTCACTTTATCCCTACTCCGCGGCCGACCGTCACGCGACATGCAACACACAGACGAAAAAGTTTGAGACGATGTAATAAAAGTTTCACTTTAAAATACTATTTCCAATTGTGTCTACCAAGTATGGTCACATGTACTGGCCTAGATATTAAATAATAATAAGTACAGATAATGTTATGTGACGTCACTTCTGATTTTATATATTTTAATATTTTTAATTTTAATGAATTAATTTGAAAATCAAAACACTTATTCAGATCGAAGGTTCAAATTTTTGCTAAATAAATTTGAAATTAATTAAAATTTGTAATTGTAAATAATGAAGTTGAAAATTAAAACATTTACTTAAATTAGATAAAATATAAAATTCTTATATAAAATTCTTGCTCAACACATTTTAAATCAAGTTTTCTTATATCTGCCACTTTTTCTTAATATTTGTAATTTTAAAGAATCAATTTGAAAATCAAAACATTGCTCGGCGGACCGATCATGTTTGAGTGGGAGAGAGACGCAAGGCATTCTATGTGTGTGTGACTCATCGTTACGTTACCGGGCGTTACACTTTTTCATAAGTGACTCCCAGTATAACCTAATTTAAGACGTTGTCACGTCAAAAAAAGCCTATCGAGACCACGCTTTCTTCTGACGATGTCTGATTCATCGTATATTTTTTTTGCTAGCGGAGATAGTTTAAAGTTAATGGTTAAGTAAAAATATAAACAAATATCTACAATTGTTAGAAAAGCCGCCTAGTTCAAAATAACCGCCCCTTTAATGTATACTCTCTGCCGCAAAAACCTGGTTGTTCTACCTTTTCAGGGACATTATAGTCATGTACGCTGGGGTTATGCCTACTCGGTTAGATTCTTCTTCTAATAATATACTATGACATAAGCTTAGGAAATATTATATGTACATTATACAGCTCACGTAGTATCCCACGAGGGTGGTAGGCAGACACTATGGATTGCCATTTCATTTTGTCCTGACATAATTTTTTCGCCTCTATCACATCTCCAATTATTTTCATATAACTTCTTTTGTTCTTGCCACTTCGAACACTTTTTGAGGACATCGCTGATTTAATCAGGTATGTCCGACTGGGACGTCCTGTTATGGTTCTTCTAACCACATTGGCGTTACAAACCTTTGTTATTCTTATTTTGTCCATCCGCTCTACATGACCAAACCATCCCAATATTCCATTCTCTATTTTGGTCAATACAACCATTTTCATGCATCATCTTGCATTTGTTATTAAGATTTGTTTAGTTCAAAGTTCTTTACGCCTATGGAAAAAGTTAAGCTGAGTAAAGTTATAGTTAAGACGTATTGATATTTGTAAAACACAGACAATATTGGACTAAAATATGATCTATTATGAGGCACTGAAAAATAAAACGTGCATTTTTAGAATAAAAAGTATCCAAAGAAATTTGCAATGTAGAAATAAGACAAATATAAAAAAATATATATATTTGTCTAGTACTCACAAGTCGATAATTAAAGTTTTTTAAAATTAAATATTTAATTGTGTGACTAGAATTAATTGTAAAGTCCAAAAATCACTGCCGGCTATCCAGATAAATATCAGTTGTAAATGATTTCTCGCTACCATCATTGTACAATGTTATAATATAAGATAATATAACATTGAAGACACTGTGCTAAATCAACATATGACCACATTTTGCTGATTGATTTAAGCACCGTATTAAATGTCTTTAAGCCAAGAATGGAGAGAAAGGAATGCAACAAAACAGTTATTTATAAGTTGTGAATATTTTTGGTTATTGGGACCTAAATATTTAGAACTAAACAAGTACACCGATATTTTAATATTTATAAGAGCGGAGGTGTATTTTATTAATAAAAATATATATCTAAGATATTAGTAAATGTATTAATGTTAAATATTTGGATATATATCTGAATAAAAAGATAATAAATCCAAGTTTTCTAAAGTTCTCAAAATCTTTTAATTAAACATTGTGTTGGATCTTACTCGGGAGCTGTTTCAATGTAGGTCGTTACTTTACTCTAATTGCTTAATATCCGCCCGCATACTTTTCAAGATTGCTTCAAAACAGTCGTGTAGCAGAAATGAGGTCGGGAAATCAAAATACCTAAGTACTCAGAAAGTCTTTAGGTAACTTGTGTGTATAATATAATTATATGATATATGTATACTAATATAAGTGATGAACTTGAAGTGTTTGATCTTTTGTAGTCCAAGCGTATGGAAATGTGGGGTATAATTAGTTTATTGTGTGTCAGGATCTACAACTATCGGATGTAAAGACTTATTATAAGGATATTATAGGAAATATTACCGTAAAAAATAGAGTTTTGGAGGGCAGAATTTATTTTAATTTTTATTTCACCTTAGAGATTGGTATAGTGAATTAAATTAACTCTTTACTCAATAAATGCAATATGTTAATAATTTATACACCTTTAACTTCCTAATGTCCTCTAGAATCCATAAATGTGTAAACAACACTCGTAACTCCGTCAAACTAAAACTCTCATATATGTACTATGTTATTAAATAAAGCTCGCAAAGCGGGTTCAATTCAATACTGTATTATTTCTTAGGAAAAATAAAATGAAACCGTGAAAATAATTAATTTAAACCGAGAAGCGCTTAATTAGGTATGTTATGTGAACTTTACATTTCCATATGAAATGTTGTTTTATAAAGTAGGATAGGTTTTTATATGAGATTTAATTTTAAAGCTTTTTTACTGTTAAAAGAAGATAAAACAAGGTAATGATGTATGTAGATGAAAGTATGACCGATGTGACTGGAAATTGAAAAAAATAGATTAAAAGGTGAAACATCAGATTGAGACAAAAACAAAATTGCAGATTTTATAAATTATAAAAAACATGTTTATAAGAAGGATGTAAAACGGAGTGAAGATAAATCTACGATAAGAGGAAAAATAATATAATGTAAGAGACAGCAATGAAGTAATTAACGCAAGCAAGAGGGTTGTGTACACGAGGAAAATATAAATTATGCTTTCAAGAAGGCAATGGTGTGACTTCAATAAGAAAATTGTGAAAGTTAATCAATATATTTTTTTTATTTTATGGCAGAAGTAAAATCTCATTAGTACGGAATACCTAAACTTGTAGTGGTATGGACAGATTAGAGAATATGGAATCTCTGGCAAAATGTTTAAGTAGAAACACAGATTTGTAGAGACAATGGGGGAGATTAGGATAATACAAATGATCGTCATTGAAACGGTTATCAAAGAAAGTTTAACCCGAGCGGACGTCATTAGGAGTTTTAATTAAAACATTTTTAACCCATCTTAAGAACCCGTTACCAAAATTCAGTTCAAGGATTTAAAAAGAATTTTCATCTTAGAGTTTTTTAGGAAAAAAATATAAAATGAATAAATTAAATATTGACAAACATAAATTTATACTATTTTTTTTCGATGGTAATACGAATTATAATTTAATATTTATATTAAGAGCCTCATTATAGAAAATAACATCTGCCCCAACTTATATACCAGAGATTGTAAGTACTTACTTTATAAAAGAATATTATTTGTTTGGAGAAACAAATAAGGTAGTTTAAGATTTCGCTAAATCGCCTAACGTAAAACAATTCGCTAAAAACATATCACTAGGATGTTTACGAAGCGCAGCATCCGGTCGTATGTCAAAACTTGTGACTCAGTCAGCCCTCACCCTATAATCGCCATATTCGCTTAAAACGTCGCTAACTTTTTTCCATATAAACTACTGAAGTTTTCCAACACCCTGTAATATTTTAAGGCTATATATCATGTAAAAGTCATTTTGTAAATATAGAAGTTTTATAAAGGCCTATAAATCAACACATAATATTTAACATTTCTAAGCAATATTTTTTGAAGTATCACATAAGGAAAATCATAAATTTGTTGTTAGATAAAAATAATTAAAATCATAGACCTAACATTTTTAGATCATAGATCATCAAAGCATATACTTTTGTTACTCGTACCATACACAACCATTCGTACCACAGGTAAGTTTGAGGAAGTGGTGAATAAAAGTAGTTGTTAAGTTCGTCGGAGTTTCTTTTTACCCCTGATTCTGAAGGTCTTTTATTAATATCCAGATCGTATATATATATAGTACGATCATTTTTTCCCATAGAATATAAAGATATATACAGTTAATCATTAGTCCAGGTAGTAACAGATTGCTCTGTATTTTACGCTTTAACCTCATTTCTGAAGAACATATTTGCAACTTCTTGCGCATAAAATTTTCTTAGACATGCACAAATATGTTAATAAGACACTTTAGTTAATAAAAAACTTAGCTTGAAAAATGCATTGCCAAGAATATTTACAGCTATTTTATACCTTTACTTTCTCTTTATGTTTAGCTTATAACTAAGTTATTACTATTTACTGAAAAAAAAAAACATTTTCATAGCAAATTTTAATCATATATAAATATATTATATGCGTATACTCAATTGTTGAATTTTCATGGGATTGATATTGTTTTCTAAAGGAATAATTATGTCTATGAGGTTTATGTATTTATTGTTTTTGTCTATATATACTATTACAGGACTATTGTCTAGTATCGTTATGACTGTCTTTATTAGAGTCATCCTGGTTTTTGATGGTTCATCCTCTATCATTTTGAATTGAATTAAAGCTTCCTTCCATGAGCGACTGTTGACATCATATGGTTATATTGAATGCCATTATAATATGTCTTTATACATAATAAACTAACGCCATGTTCTTGCAGCCAGATATTATGTGCTGATCGATTTTATCTTTAACGGTGTAATGACAACACTTACCAGGTCTTTAAAAATTGTTTAAGAATTTATTGCGTTGTCTGGTCTCTCAATAATGAACAACAATATTGATACTATAGATACTTTGGGTTAAAATTGATGTTTTAAAATCCATCTAAAAACTATTCCATATAAGACTGATCTAAAACTGAATTTTTATTATTTATAAGTATTATGTATTCTCTCTGAAAAAAGTTTTATAGAAAACATTTTTTTCACTGTCAAAGCTACCACCACTTTGGAAAAATAATTTCTAGACCTGAGATAATCTGGCGAAAGAAGCTCAAGCCTGGTAGCGATTGATTCATATCCACCTTGATTCATTCTCTAAATATTAGGAAACAATGTAGTATCCTAACTGTAGGATACTACAACGTGTTGTTAAGCACACAAACGTTCTTTAATTACTTTCTTAAATTTTTTGACCGGTAATATTTAAACATTCGTTTGGAGATTTGTATACATTGGCCCATAAAACTACTTACTTTTTCAAATCGATATATTCAACTATACTTCATAAAATTATCCATATTCTTTAGTAGATACTTAAGATTTTCAAAAATATATTGACTGCCGACCGTGGGTAATTTACTTTGCTTAAATTTATTACGTAAGCAATCCCTAGTGCCCAGGTTGTCAATTGCATGCAAATAATTGTTGATAAGCATTAAAGATCTCTCAGACTCAAGTATCCTCCTAGTGATTCTCATATTCTGATATTAAGCAATATTTCATTGTTCTTATGTAGATGCTCTGTAAGTTGTTATTATTAATAAATTCTGAAATGATTTTTGACGTTACTATAATAAGGTGATGGGTTGCTTATATGTCAAAAATAAATGTTAACTGCCTTGTTTTATTCTTTAATTTAAATGATTTTGAAGCGATTTAGATTGTATTGATTTGACATTAATATTAGAAAATGTCATTTCATTATTATAATACTGAGCAAGCAAACTGACTAAGCAAATATTCGTATGACTTAAAAAGTAAATAATGAGATAGCGCATTTGCTACCAGTTTAAAATTATAATACAATAAGTGAAACCTATTAGATTTCAAAATGTCTAATTTTCCTGATTCATTTACTCTTAAATATTTATATGTGTTACTTATTCTTTTTTCATCAAATATAAATTAGTGTGTGCCACGGGCTGTCTCAATGTCTTTTCATCATTGAATATTATTCATTTAAAGGAAGTTCTTGATAGATATCAAAGATCGTTCAAAAACCATTCGTGTGAACCACTATTGAAGGGTTACTAAGAGTTTATATAATGTACGTGTGTCATCTCATAAGGTTTTGTTGATAACGGAACGTTTACAGCCTCGTTTACTACATAAATAAAATAAATATATCATGGCTGTAGAACATCACTGTTGTTCTACAGCTATGATATTTTTACGTCCATGATGACTATATAGTACTTAGGCAAAGGCTAGAGTTATGAGTTTCTACATTTAAGTATTAGTATGACCTGATTTTCAGTAAACCAGTCTTCTATACTAAACTGTGAAATAATTTCGTTTATTGTTTTTCTAAATATTTGTATACTTCTTAAATATTTCAAGTAATCATCATCAGTATCAGTGTTTCAAATATTCCAACATTTTTTTTTCCGTTATCTCTTCTGACTCCACTGTATATTTTGTATATTCTGTATGCTTCTTACTGATACGAATGCTTTTTAAACTTTGACATAACCTATCTTTGTTTTTTTCAAACAGTTTGTTCTATTCTCTTCTATAGTTTGATTTTGCATATCCTTTCTACCGGAAATCGCCATGATTTTTAGTTACATCACTTTTATCATCTTCATTTTTATACAATACTTTCTTATAAAATTTTCTCAGAATTTTTTATTACCTTCAGTATTCCTTCTTTCAAAGGTTGCTTAGTCTTCTGTTTTTTTGTATTGTTCGGTTCACATGGAATACGTTAATTGTTCCTTCTGTAAATATATTTATTTAAAAGTTGTTTGGATTTGTTTTAGCAGATACTCACTATAATATTTATTCTGTAGCTAACTAATATACTTTGAAATAAAAGACCATGAGTTCTTCCAGGATTCTTGTTTCAGCTTTACTTTTTGTCATCTTTTAACTATCTATCTCACTAATGCCAATCACAGTAAGATCAGAAAGATCGCTTTCAAACTCAGTTTCTGATGATTTATGTTATCTAAACCTAAATTTATTTTTGGCATCCGTTCAATAGTATGAGTTTTATTGGTGTTTGTTTGTTGATTGCATGTGATCGGAATGAAAAATGAGGTTGCGGCAATGACAGATCGTATGAATTGCTCAAGAAGAACTTTTTATGAAGCAACTGTCTACTATTGGTATGATCAGCTTAAATGCGGTTACTGAAATGAAAAAAATAAATAAATGTATTTTTTTTGAACGCTGCTGCAAAACCAAAATAGACAACAGTGGAACATCTGATTGAACAAAATAAGGCAGATAATATACGAGGAGATTCAGCACAACAAAGTGAAGTCTATCAAAAAGCCAGTCAAATAGTAATTCTGTTACTAAACAATCCAACGCATATTACAATGAAAAGAGTGTAAAACGCTGAAAAAATTTAGATCTCTAATTTTTATTCTCCTTTCCTACTTCTCAAAAATATTGTTATTAATGTAGAGTAGTGCAATTCTAAATACTACCTAGAAGTTTTTGCTTTAGCGTATACCAAGCGTCAAGCTCCCTTTTCTCATTCAATCGTGTATTCCGGGATTGAATCAAAGAACTTTTTATAGACTACACAGGATTTTTTTGGTTTTTCTGCACAGCCTTGTTTTCCCATCGAGTATCTTTTTATTTATACCTAAAATTAAAAGATTTTTGAATTATTGATATGGGCCGGTTTTGTGAGGTCGTATAGAAGAGACAAAGAAGACTTAAAATGACAAACCATAAATTTATTTAAACCATTTAAAATTTCACTCAATATTCAATATAACTGAGATTATAATAAATTAGTTTTTTCATTTTATTTGTAATTGAGGTTTGATCATAGCAATACGTAGTAAGCCCGTACGTAATTCTTTTTCAAATAATCATATCAATAATCGACATTTTGTATATTATAAATAAAACTAGGTAACTAAATATTCACCTATTGTTTCAAGTTCTATAAACCAAATGCTGGCTCATAAACATAAACCTCTTAATAAAGTCTAGGCCTATGAAAATTTCCCCAAAGTGAACTGTTTCGGCTTACCGAAGATTTGTTAGGGGTTTTTGGTATAAATCCACCGATTTTAGGAAACACCCCGCCACGCCCCGGCTTACAGTTAGAGCGGAATTTACGAAGCTCTGTTACTACTTTATCTTTAGGGCAAACACAAACACAAGACAGGTTTGTGAAATAAATTAATTAGGCTTAATACTGCATTGTATTTACATGTTCTACGAAATAGGTTGTAGTTAATATTCTAGGTACTAACTTTAAAATAAAATAACAAAATTGGCCTATTATATAACTAATTACATATTATATTCTTACCTTACAAGCATGTTTACAAGCCTCCTTGCAAGCATATTTTTATTAGGTTGCACAAAATCTTTCTGGTCATCTGACACAGTGTTGCTGGAGTATAAGCGCCTTTTGAATTGTTGAGTTTTAAGAGTAACTTCTAAGTTCTTCTACTTTCGTTTCGTGAAATATAAATTTGTTTAGCGTCTATTTTGGGTTGGTTAAATTACTTAATCTAATTAATATGGTATTATTAGTGCCATTAATTAATTATACTGGTTTAATAAACCTAACATACATTGATGGTACGTTAGAAATGAACCATTGATAGATTATTATGGAAGACAAAATTGACCTTGAGAGGCTTCAAAAATTGGATACAAGAGTCCATAAGCGTGAGTGGGACAAAGACAGAGAATAAGAACAAACTAAGATTTTGAGGCTATTATTACAGTAATTTATCAAACTTGAATTTTAACTACATCACGTGGCATATCTGATTAATATTATTTTAAAACGATATTTAAACTTTCTCAGAAATACTATAACTGCACTTCAAGCCCCGAAATAGTACAGAATAAAGCAATCGCTTTAAGAAAGTTGATACATCACGCAGTACGTCTGCTCTGGACGTGTCATCAGTCATCTGTATCGAGAGTTTCCGCCTTGTTGTGAGATCAAACATAAACCACTCTCGTCAATTTATCTCAATCTCTGGCTATAACTATTGGCATTGTAATTTTTGTAAGTGTATTTTATTAGATTAATGCATTTTATAAAGATCTTTTTAAGTTAATTAAATTAATTTTGTTCTAGTTAAAAGAAATATGATTGATCTGTTAAGTAGTTGATTTAAAAATATAGTTTAAAGTATAGTATTAAATGATAGTTTCAAATTATTAAAAATAATAATAATGAAGTTGAAAAAGATTTCCATAATAAATAACCAGATAGGTGGTAATTTCAAAAGTCTGGTAAATTTTGACCTATTTTTGGAAATTTTTGTTAGGTATAAACATATTAGATTACACGTCCTCAATTCTTAAGATTGTGGATCCTAATTGAAACTAGCTCCCATGTTCAACAACGATATGATGTGATTCATCAGATTCAGATAATTATAGTTAAATAACAATATCTGTTTGGAAATAGCTGTATATACTGTTATCAATTACTAGCTGTTGTCAGGAACCTTTTCAACTCCCCATTTGTTCCCCGACTTAATTTTACAAAAAAAAATAATTGAATTACATTGCTCTTACAAATCAATACGATACGATACGCTAAAGATGATCATTCAATGCTGAATTTATACAAGCGTATAGCGATGCTTTACCTCAAATGGTATGGCGACGGGATAGACGGCTTCAAATCCCTGACCGTATCTATATTTGT
Source organism: Napeogenes inachia (assembly GCA_959347355.1). Lineage (NCBI taxonomy): Eukaryota > Metazoa > Arthropoda > Insecta > Lepidoptera > Nymphalidae > Napeogenes > Napeogenes inachia. The sequence continues at coordinate 12,843,073 of OY365797.1, forward strand.
TTAAAATTTAAATAAACGTATCATGTCCATACATGTTTTTCGATATTTTTTAATATTAAATCTATTGTGGCCTTTTTTAAATGTTACGTTTGGTTAATAAATGTCACCCTTATCCAAATAAAGACCAATATATTTAGAATGCTAAATTCATCAGCGATAGGGTAGACAATTTCCTTATTTATTTAAAACTTCAATTTTCTTATCTATTACACACCTTTCGAAAACCCTAATTATCTTACATTATTTTCTAAATAATAAAGTGTTAGTATATAAAGTTCGTTTCATTTATTAAATGTATGGATACTATGTACTTTAAGTATATTCATGATAATAATAGAAGTACAGTAGTACCAAAATTGTTATTTATATACTTCTATTATTTGGGAATAATATAATAACAGGCGAATATTTGGATATGCACTGATCAAGATTTATTAAACTTTCAGTTTATCTTAAGATGCAGCATTTTAAGCACCTTGGTGTTCATAAAAGCTGGAGACAACTTCCTCTATTGACATATATTATTTTATGAACTATGGAGTATACCATGCCATACCATCACTGGTCTCTATTAGATTCTTGACATCAAACAATTTAAGAACTTCATTGAAGGTCTGATGGTGCGAATTTGTAAGAAATTCAGAAAGAGTGAATCCACTATAATTCATTTTTTTATTAGACCAAATTCGAGTAAGACTTTCTTCATCAACAAAGCGGAGTATAATTGGCTGATGCTTAGTTATAATATTCTTGCCAAGTCTCACACAAGAGACAATTAATGTGAGAGTAGAAAAGTAAAGTAAGTTATGTTTTTCCTGACGAGTCTTTACTGTTCGTATATTTTTTCATATTTTATGTCATCATGCTCATAGATGTCTTTTCAAAACCACATCAAGGTATTTAATAATAATTAAAAAAAAATAGACTTATTTCTAGAATTTAAATACGTTTGTATAGAACTGAAACAATATTATTTTATTGTCTTACCCACCAAAAGAATGGTATTTGTAGTAAGATAAGTACAAACTAAATTAAACAGATGGTTAATCACTAGTTTTGTATGAAAATGGAAGAATTTTGAGTGAATGGAAAGTGTTTTAAAATGGACTCTAATGGCTTGCTGTCACCACACTAAATTATATAAACGGTCAAAACTCTAATAAACAGTTTAGGTATTTATGCCTTGGAAGCTAATTTTTATTATAATAGCTTACCTAAAGAACCTTCTTTACTAATTTAGAAGTAATTTTGTGTTTATATTTAATTTGTAACTGTAATATGTATTTTCATGTGGTATGCAATAAAGTGTATAAATAAATAAATAAATAAATAATTATTGGCTTTTCTTGTAGTTTTATAGCCATGCCATGCTAGGGTTGGAAAATTATCGGCGTAGCACTTATCATAATCTAAGTAATACACAATTTAATCACAATGCTTTCAAATATTATTAAAAACCATTATCTGAAATAAAAAATAACCTATTTTTGTATTGGTTAATTTAAATAATGTTTATTGAAAGATATGTTTGACAAACAAATTTACACAAACAAATATGTTGTTGTTAAACATTTGTGTATTGACTCGAGCGAATACATAAGTTCGCAAAACTTGATAAACTTTGCTGATAAGTTTGTTTAAGAACTTTACTGACGCACTCTATTTACTAAAGAAGCTATAACTCAAATATTATAAAGTTCTCATATAAATATTCAAGTGGTAAATTTCATATAGGTGTTTTTGTTCGGGTTCGATTTCCGACAGGGACAGGCATGTATGTGATGAGCATAGATGTCTGTATTTCTGGGTTTGGTCGCTTATTATGCGATTTATTTATAATGTGTATTTCTATGTGTTTGTATTGTTGTCTAACACCCTTAACACAAGCAAATAATTTGCTTACTTAGGGGTTAGATCAATGTGTGTAATTTGTCCTGTGATATTATTATTATTGTATTTCATATATGTCACATCAATCCTTGTACAACCATGAAGATAATACTAAAGCGAGAGTTTACATATAATCTCTTAAACCATTAAACAAATATTAAACGCATGTAATGCAAAGTGTCACATTAATAAATCGTGGCATGTGCGTGACAGTTGGCTTATTGGTACTGGCCGTTGTCATTATTAAATTGAGATTATTCAAAAATGTTCCCAGTAAATAATAATTGGTTTAAATTAAGTTACTTCAACCATCCGTATAGATCTATTATATATATTTTATTATTGTACTGGACGACAAATTACGTTAATGCCGGAAATTTCACTCACAAATCGGCTTAACATCGACTCCAGAACAATACCCATTGTTACTGAATGCTCATGAAACGAGATTTATCTTCAGATAATTAAACGTCATCTATAATGATGCAATTAAGCAAAGCAAATACGAAGCCTATTCTTTATAAAATTTAAATATATATTTATATATTTTTTTTATATTTCTGTTTACAAATCTGGCACTTCTTATATTCTAAATATTGTACGCTATATTTAATATATTTAAGTTAGACGAGAAACCCTAAATATGGGTAGGTCTAATTTTAGTTTGTAAATTCTACTAAAATAATATTGGACGCCGTATAAAATAGTTACATGTTTAAAGAATATTATAAGTATACAATTGAGAAACTAAATATAAACAAAGGTTATATTAACTCATTCTTATGGATATTGGATACAGTATTTGATAAAAAAAACTCTTAGTAAGATGGATACCGTAAAAATCTTTCAAGTCAATGTTAATAACTTTTTGTATCAGAAAATCGTACTTTTACGTCTACCCTCAGATTGTTTTCATCATTTTAAAGGCGTGATGCAACTGTCTGCAGATATTTGTACAGGAAGTTATGTAACTCACGACTACAATACATAATATACTATCTCGATCCTCAACTATTCACTCGTTTTGATCTTATTCTTAAAATAGCTACGGTAACAAAATTTACTTAGATGTAGAGTCTTGACTATATATGTATCGAAAGTAAGTCAAATCTAATAAGTAAAATTTATAAATTAATAATAATTGTTTTGTCATCAAATCCTTATTAATTTATACCTTGCTGGTATTATAAAATATTGTGTTAAATCGATGTTAGAATTAAAATATTTTTTATTATTTACCCTGTTACCCAAAGTCACTTTTAAGTCCACTAACACTATAATGACCTATTGACCTATGAAATAAATTGTGAGAATTTATAAGTTAAATCGTTTTGACACAATTAATTTGGCCACTCAAGGTAACGAGCTGCGAACTAGCGGAACTTGAACGTGGCCAATACATCACGGGGTCATAAAGCCTTTGCTGACTGTACATGAAACGGCGTATTTGTACTTGTGATTTCACCTTATAATTACTTAAATCACTTTATTAGTCGTTTCAAAACACTCAAAAACGATATGACCATATAAATTAAAATAGTGACATTGTGATTTGATTTACAAATAAATTCAATTTTAATTTTAATTATTGAGGTTAACCGCAATGTTTTTTTAAAATATATCTCCATTAAAAAAATAATTAACAATCAAATTAATTGAATAAAATTGTTAAATAACTTTGTTGTTTAAATTAAAATAAATTACTTTTTAATATATATTGTTAATAATAAAATTCCTATTAATATAATTCAAATTATATGACTTTACACAGGTATACTAATTATAATAAATACTCGAACGCTGAGCTATTAAATGAGGATAAAAATATTATGAAAACGATGATATAGTGTTATTAGTTCACAATCTGAACATAATTTTTACATAAATGCCTTCACAATTTTTGTTATCAAACAAAACATGACAACTAAAAATATTTAAATTCATGCTCCATTCGCGACAATTCACGAAAGGCGTAAATTGATTTGCACAAACCTCTTTGTATTGGTATGACATTCTGTAGAATCCATTTAGTGAAGTGCATTTGACACTTAACCGTCGGATATCTCTTTAAATATTCATATTTCAAAGACCTTGAAAGGCTTATAAGATCCGTCTTAGTCAAAGTTAAATTGGCCATGCGTTCGACCTCAATTTTCCGACCCTACACAGCTTTTTAACCCTTACACTCTAATTGCTTTATCGTTCCTCGATTACGATCTACTCGTGTGTGGATAATGTAGCCATTAACGTATGGGCCTATACGTCCCATAAGTTCTTATTTATGTGGCTAGCTAGAAACGAGGGCGTTTGAACGCATCATAAAAGAATATGATGCTACAAACGAAATGTGAGCATTGATATAAAATCATATATTGAATATTTTATTGTTTCTACGTAAAACATTGAAACAATAAAACGTTACCACATTTTTACCACTCTTAACAATGAAACTAAATTAACATCTAAACATGAAATGTGAATGTCTGAACGAAATTCAAATTTTCATTCCGAATGAACGAACGACCACAATTCAGGCTGACAATCGAGTATTGCAAAGTGTCGCAACATGGCGGCGTTTATTACAGGGTAGTATCGTAATTCGTGTACGGTGTAACGCGCGAACTATCCTAATTGTCTATGTTTCTGATATCGGAATATCTATGGCGTGGTTATAACGTGCGGTTACAATCGGTGTGGTAATTGTGTTAGTGCTTTGCGGAAATTATTACAAATTTACACGAGAAGACAAACAGACACATTCGAAATAGGTCAAGTAATTTTGTTCATATTTATTTAATGATCCGTCTATTCTCTGTAACTTTCAACAAAAGTGACGAAATAAGCGTTATAAAATTATAAAAAATATATTATTTATTTATTTATATTTTTTTCACTTTAAATCAATGAAAGTGTCAGGAGAGCCTATTTTGATACAAGATTTATCGAAATAAACCCTTCTGCACAATGCACTTTTCAACTTAATTTTAAACATATGAGTTTTGATATAGTAATTGATTACAACCTAAGCTTAGCGTGAATAATTTCTGTTGCATACTTTATGATATTTTATTTATTAAGCCTTACAAATAATATATATATATTATTTCAGTTTTACAATAGATATGAATTAAAACCTTAGGTAACATTTTATTGTTATTATTATTTCTTTATATCTAAAATCATTTCATAATAAGCGAGAGTAATATCACCTATTTTCTAGCAAAAACAAATTGACAAAAAAAAATAATTTATCTACAGCTTTCATAACTTTGTACGATAAAACATATGTCCTACACCCTAATTACTTATGGTGATAAAACATATTACTTCCGCTCCTTTTCAACTTCATATAGAAACGGACAATTTTTTAAGGGTTTTTTATATTACTTTGTATTGCATTTACTAGACCCAAGTTATTAAAATAATGTACTGTTACATTATCAAAACTTTGTATAAGAATGATGTTCCTTGCTTAAAGGCTCATAAAAGTTAAGCTAACTCGTAAAGATACATTATAATTTATGTTTTAATTTTTAGAACACTAAAAGGAAATAGTCATTATATTTAGTTGTTTGTTGATAAACAGTCAAAAACGTCACGTCGGCTTGAATCCTTATAACATTATGTCTTGTTCTTATTTAGCAACATAACAAGGGTTTTCGTTAGCCTTCAGCGAGCTACGTGTCATTTACTCCTCGTAATGTGTGGACGTGATGCGGTACGTATGTATATGCATACACACCTATAAACACACATACACATACATCCAATATACAGGAGGGAGAAAGGTATTTGTAGACTTAATTTGAGAGCACAGGAATTTATATTGGAGTTTTTGGGTTATATATTAAATTTTGCACAAACCGCTTTTGTACCAGGTGAATATTGCTTTAAAGCGAGCATGAAGAAGTGGACGCAGTTCAAATTATATTTTTATTTAATCCAATATATGTATAGGTACCTTCTAATTGAATTAAAAAAAAAGTTATAAGAATAATTTGTATTTTTATTATGGAATGTTTTATTCATTTGATAACTGTTTATTTTAGGTATATTAAATAATAAGCCAAATTACTTAATCACAAACTTAAGTATTGATTCGTGGAGTTGCTTTTTATACTTATTTCACACTAACCTGACCCCATTATTATATTTATGTAGTAAATTCTCTATGTAAGAATAATAAACGGTTGATAATTAAACACACAATGTGAAATGATAAACAGAACTTTTAATTAGTTTCGGAAGTGAAATGTAAGCCCTCTTATAGAATATTAATATTTATGTATTTTCTAATAAAGAAGTGCCTCCGTTAAATACATTTTTCCTTGCATTGTAACAATAAAGGAAACATAGCTCTGAGTAAACAAACAAGCTTAAATGTTTAGTCAAATACAGGAAATTTATTGTAAAAAGGAAATGGAATACGCTAGCGTAGTGTAAAGACGTTAATCGCTTAGCTTAGTACAGAGACCGGCTTTATGCTGCAACCGTTCTAGGAACAAATGTGTGTTAAATGATCTTTACTTCTTTGGAACAAAGTCGATATCCCAAAGAATAGCTGCTTATGTAATTACATTCCATTAATTGAAAAGAGGTCATTTCTTTGAAAGGCTGCTAATAATAGAACTATTATTTAGTGCTAATTACCTTTCTATTGTTTAGTGTTTCCTTAAAATGCCAATTTATTTATTTTTGTTCCTTGAGTTTCATTTGTTAAAAGAGAGGCGTTTAAAAGCTTTCTTTTAAGAATATTAGCACTATTATTTTATAGTACACATTTTCTAAATTGAATTGGATCATAGAAAACGTTTTATGAGCTTTTCGTTTTATAATATTATATACTTAAAGTTTCTTAAATGTAAATAGCTTCTTAAATTAAATATGTAGTGCAGCTTTTGTTACTCGGTTTAGAAATATAATTTGCTCGTGTATTTTATACACCTCTCTGTGCTTTGTTACTCTACAATTTCTACATCTTCTCAGTTTCCGGACACAATAGTAACTAGAGTCAGTAGCATTACCAATTCTAAACAATATATCACATGTTCTTAGTACTTGTGTTCAACGTTCCATATAATAGCATTTCGACCTTCACTGCCCTGTCCACACCACTGAACATCATAATATCATTATACGCTATTATAGATCGTTATGTTGCAGACATAGAAGTCATATTTTTAAAACATCATCCCAAGGCCGTTATAACAATAATCTAAATGTCTCTGGTTTGCGTTACAATTTTTACAATTGCAATGTTGAGTTCATTTTAGAATAGTAGTAGTGTTGCTTTCAAGAAAATTAACATTTTTATTTTCTTTCCCATTGTATTTCTTAAGAAATATTACTTGAAAAGTATTGCAAGATAACATTTATAGGGTAGTGTTTTGATCACTTAATCGTTGTTGTTGATGTATGTAGGTATGTATTGAAGTACGATGGTGACGCTAATGATTTTTATAATTGACAAGTAAAAAAGGAATCTTTAAAAATAAAATTAGATATATACATATTGGATGGCATTTACCAGCAATAATAAAATTTTAAATTTGAGAACCAAAATAACTTAACCTTAAAAAGTATGTTTGAATGTTTAGTACTATTGTTAGCATAGACTTGGGTAAGTATAAGTGAAAACAATACTTATAGGATCATTCATTATGGTTTCAATACCTAGTCAATCCGATGACGAGGACCATCATCTTGTATAGGTTTGAAACCTCATACAAGATGATGGTCCATAGATTGCAAAGACTGCATGTGCTGATTTATTTTCTTCACGACGCTTTTCCACCTTCCAGTATCATAAGAACCTGTATTAATAGTATTATCAAAGCTTGTATAAAACGTCTATAGTTCATATTTACCAAACCTCAGCTCTGTGGTTCCACAATTCGTTTTAGACTGTTTATTACATTACTTTAGATGTATGTTAAACAACTAATCTAGTGACTTGTGTTGTAGTTTAAAATGTGTTCTTTAAGTTAAAGAATACATTACCCGTTACTAGAATTTCTGAAATAGCCGTCTGGGTTTTGGCAGGGTTCCGATCGTCAAGGCTGATGCCGCAGCACTTAGTATAAAAACACCCTTGGCGTCCGTTTGTACAATTCAAAAATTACTGTACTTCTAGTTTTTATCAACAATTAAGTCTCACTAGGTATTTTTTTGGACCAACCAAAATTATCCATACATAAATATTTATAAAAAACATATATATTTACAAATAATCTTGAATATAAGTTAAACTACTCCAACTGGATAATCTATAAAAATACTTTCTTAAATTAAATGTACTGAAGTTCTCTAAAAGCTATTTAATCCGTCTAATGCAATCACAACGTTAGGTTTAAGTCATCTTATATCATGTAAACTCATTCCTTATCTCAATTTTATAAGATTACGGGCACTCCCCCATTGAGGCGAGGACAAATATTTTTCCACAACCATCTTAGACGAGTTACATGCTGTTGGCTCTCACTACGAGATTATCATTCTTGACTTTTCAATTTTCTTCATTCCCCAAATTTAGCTGGTTCATGTTTATTTCTAGCTAAATTAAGATCGAAGTTCTAGTGTGAATTTACAAAACAATTTTATGCATCATATACACTATTATTTATAAATAGAGAACTATCTCTGCATAATGGTAAAAAACGACTTAATATATAATAAAGTAGCTTATTAAAAATAACCTAAATATGCGAAGTGTGATAATATCTATACTTCTGGAATAACTCGAAAGTTTCCCCAGACTTTTTCTGAACAAACGTAAATAAAAAGAAAATACAATAATATTTTATAATAATATATATAATTTCAAATAATAGAAGAATAATTAAGATAAAGGCATTGTTTATTTCGCCAGCGGATAGCTTTGTATGTCTGGCTTCCAGTTAACAAATTTATGTGCGGCGATAAAATTAACGTACTCCGGTTAACAATTGTGAGTGGTTTATAGATTATACGAATTACTAAACTGTAGATATGTCATAATTATTTTACTACTGGGAGTTATTAAATGCGTTACTATAAATTTGTTGATAAAAGTGAAGATCTCCACTTGTTTATTTTGTTTAGTTACTCAGAATACGATAATAATAAAAAAAATTGATTAGTTTTTATTTATTAAATGTTCATAACACAATACGGCTTTCTTAAGTAGCAGAAATTATTGCTAATCATAAGACTTCTTTAGGATTCGGTATATTTAAGGGTATCAATAATTAAATAAATCAAGATAAAATCCACTATTTTATGTTTATAGATTTTATATGCGAAAATAACATTCCCACCAAAAATACGATTCTTATAAAAATATAAAATAATAATAATAATAATAATATCAGGACAAATTACACACATTGATCTAACCCCTAAGTATGCAAATTATTTTAAGAAAGTAAGATAAAAAAGTTACCTGGCTAAGGCTTGCATTTACAAAAGCCATTTTTGAGACGGTTTGCACGGTTCCATACCAAAGTGCGCAGGCCGACCGGTACCACCGCAAACGCGATGTCCCTATATTTTAAATCTGTAATATCTTCGAATATATTCATTTAAATTACATTCTGTAAAAGTTTATATACTTTTTTTTAAGAAGTAAACTCCTTAGCAATATTATGGTTTAGAATATATTAATGATATTAAATAAAATATATATTTCAAATAAAATTATCTTCAAGTTCCTCCGCAATGTTGATTATTTTTTGTAATTTATTAAGAAATTATAATTAAATTTCAACCCAAAAAGGCATTTAAACATGAGATCCGACTTAAAGGCTTACGACGAAAAAAGTTAATTATCCTTACGGATGCTACATAAAAAAATTGGTTTGATACCTTATACTCAATATTATTTTATATATAATAACTAGATTATGAAACGGAATTTATGGTAAAAACTAACAAGTAAATATGTAGTGACCTACTTTGATATAGTTATTATTATTATATGCGGTGTAACAACATACCATTATACAACAAAGCAATACAAATACATATTTACTAAAATATTAGAATATTTGTTCTTTCCACAGAATTTCAAGTCAGTTTCAAGGTGAGATCGCACGTAAGTGTCAGAAAGTCAAAATAATAGGGCTACGTACATAATATGTATAATAAACCCATTTGCAAAAAAACTGACACCTAGGCAAATAATCCTTTTATAATTTTTATAAAGTAAATTATCGTTTTAGGTTTTTGTAAAATTACAATAAAAGTAATTAATTTGCACATTTTAAAATAAACTACCGATACAATAAATAAAAACAATGCTTCTAAAGTATAACTCGACTCGTGTGTGTCTACTCGGTTATAAAAAAAAATCGTCGCTGCCGTAAGGAGAGTTTTCTTCAAAGAACCCTTCTGCAAAGCGTTTTCCTGGTCTTTTTCAACACTCATCTACGTCTACCCTCATCATATAACAATATTCTGGCCTCATCTGAGAACAAGGCTCAAAAGAGTTCTATAGATTCTAGTCTATTCTATAGTTCTCTAGTTCTAAGAGATCTATGTTCAGCAATGGACTGCAATAGCTTGAAACAGGAAATCTAAGAACAATACCCTGCTCCAGCCTCCAATCCTCTTGAGTCCTCAATGCACAAATTCGATCGACATGAAATCTAGCCAATCGGTGGTCATGGATCAATTTAGTGCTGCGGGCTAGGCTGTACCATAATCCCTGATATTATTGTAGCAATACACAGCATATCAAAAACGCCGCTAAGAATATTTTCCTGACAGTGTATATGAAAATCTTTCTTAAATCTTTTTATCTTTTATAAAAAAATCTATAAAATCTATAAATCTTTTTAAGATCCACTTGATGCCTGATTTCTCTGCACCAGACTTACCAAAAATCATCATCATCATCATCCCGGGGCTTTGTGTATTTTGTCAACGCGAACCTACTCTTCTAATTTCATATCTGGATGGTCGAACTGCTCATTTTTAGCTGTTGTGAGACATAGTTCTAGAAAATGACCTTTCTTGATATGAAATAACGACAAAAAAATAGACTTATTCAATAAAAAATAATATAATCATTTCAGATTATTTCAGCAAAAGTTATCTTTTTGTATGTTTTCGCTTTCAAAACAATTTTTTAACAGAAACCATTTCATCATTTTGTAACATGTTTTTTTATACTTTTCTGACATGACAGATATTATAAGTACTTAATAGGGTCTTTTTTTGGTTGCAATTAGTCAAGGCTGTAAAAGAATTAAAAGTACCCGTTTTTTTCATAACCGGCTTTTTATAAAATACCTAATAATTATATGTTCAACGGATTTATATGCGACAACTTTTCATATGTCTACGATCTGAAATTTGTAACAAAGAATTCCCAAACGTGCATAAGGTCCTTTGAAGCAGTACAATTAGAAGAAACCCCACTTTAAATTATTGTACATAACGGTAACCTGCATTTGATAGAAGAAAAAAAATAATTCACGGGATCCTCCTTCTTTTGTATCCATTCACTTCTATATGTAACAATCTTTTAATGACATGCCTTTCATTCCTCCTCATAATATGCGCATACTAATAAAAACGACTTCCTCTCATTTTTTCTGTCACTGGCGCTATCCCAAGCTTCCCAAAATATACTCATTTCTTATCCTATCCTTTTTTGTTACCTTACATATCCATCTCAACATTCCATCATCTCAAAAATATCCATTTCAATATTTCCGTCGCATGCATACGCTTTTCATCCATCGTTTTTTGATATTCCCCTTTAGCATCAGAGGAAATCTGAAATCGTCTGTATTCCCTGCGACCTGTCACCATTTCGTCCATCCCGCGTTGATTTTGTACTTTACGTCCCTGTCAGTATTGCAATAGCTTTGTAGGAAGGAATCAAGGTAACAATAGTCGGAGTAGGCTGGTAATAGAATTCCATCCAAAGTAATAGGAATAAAAGACGAAAGACCACCTTAATCAGAGAACAGGTGTTCTGTTTTATTTCTACGTATTTTCAAGTCAACGTTCTCCAGTTTTTGTTGCCACTTTCCCAGCTGTTGCTCTACATTTCAAGTCCATCCTCATCGGCAAGAACAACGTCATCAGCAAACAGCATGCATCAAGGTAGCGCCTCCTGTATATCCAATGTCTAGAGGTACACATTTCTATTTCAAAGCCCTCCGCACGTGGATCCCGGTAGGGTGTCTTCTCGAGATCGACAAGCACCACGTGAGAGTTTCTGTGTGCACCTACTTCTTACATGACTGCCGGTGAACGAAGATCATTATCATCTTCGGTTTTATAACCGTTTTATAACCGAACTGATTCTCTGTGACATCACTTTCGTCTAGCGTCCTTCTCTCTATTACGTTCTCAAACATTTTGATACTATGTCACATGTGCTTTATTTCTCGATAACTGTTGTAATCTTCTATAATACCCTTATTTTTATAAATGTGCACTAGCAAAATAATCATCATAGCACCATTAATCACTTCATTGTACAACAATTTATTCAATCTAGGCATTTATTTTATAAGATAGGACTACGTAAGTGGGGATTGCTGCGTATCGTATGGTGTACCTCAAGGCAGCGTATTAGATCCGACTTTATTATTAGTTTATATTCACGAATCAACTAACCTAACCCTTAAAACGGGACACATTTCCTCAGCAATTCTCTCGATACAGCAATTGTTTTCACAGGAATCACTTGGAGCTCAGTTTACAGCACAGCTGAAACTGGGACACATATGATCATGTCTGAGCTAAAACGTTTCCTACTAACGCTAAATATAGAAAAGACAAATTATATATGTTTTACTATCAATAATAGTTTGAAAATGTTCAACTTAAATTACATCTTTGCAAAATGTATAATATTGGACATTGTAAACGTGCAAAAATTAATAAAGTGTATTTTACTAAATACCTCAGTTTTATTTGAATCAGCACTTATATTGGCACAAACATATTGAAAATATAAATACTAAACTGAGAAAGCTAATATAGCCTTTTAAAACTCTTAGATTTGTAGCTACAAAAACGTTGATAACACAAGTATACATTGCACTTGCACAGCCTGTATTACACTACTATATACAAGTCTGGGGTGGAGCAAATAAAACAAAATTTTTAGAGGTAGAACGAGGGCAGCTTTGTCTTTTTAAGGTAATGAACTTTAAACCTTATTGGTTTCACACCTTTGACTTGTATAGGCTGTTGAGTATGTCTGCTCACTTATACAACTATTTTAATAATAAGTCAAATATTAAGTGTCTTAAATTTTGTGACTGTAAAAAAAAATAACAGAGGATTTAAAATCATTAGATTATATAGAAAACACACACACACACAAGCATACACAAAAAAACACACACTTACAAGTATATACACAAACACATAGTTAATATTTTTCTTTATAAAACTTTGTTTTTAAAACAATATTGTAATTGTAATTCTTATACTTAGATTTCGTAATTATATTTTTGTTAACCTAGTTGTAGAAGATCGGGGCCACCTGTTACAGGTATATTATACTTAATAGGATGGTTCCAACCTTTGTTTGCTGCTGTGTTACTTTTTAACCGATAAAAGACTTTTTTTTATTTTTATTATTTTTTATTACTAATTTTGATAAAATTCCAAAGGTATTCGAATCAGGTAGATGGTGTAGAAAATATATATGGGGACTCTACGTAACAATAATATAATATTTATAAACATATCCAGAAAATAGAACTCTTAAGCGCATTTTACAAAACTGTACATTTATCAGTAATATTTTTTTTTATGGAATATAAAATTCTCTCTTGATACCCTTACTTTTTCAATATTGGAAAAAAATACTCCTCATAACAATGGGGCGTAAACATTTCACAAAATATTATAAAACGTCAAGCTGTCTATTGCTTTTTTACTATGAATGCAGACATATAAAAATATATAATTACTATACTTTATGCAAACCTACCAAATTTATATTTTCATATATTTCAACCGCGTTCATCTCGGCAAAACATAATATTTTATTTTTGTTGTGAGTGAAAACTTAACATACCTTCGTCAATTACGCCAAAAGTGTGTGCTATAAATATAGAAAAAGGCACATGGTCAAGGAGCGTGATCGTGAATACACTTCCTCGACTAGGTGAATTTCTCTTGAAATTTTCAACCTATTGACAGTTTTTTTTAACTAACAAACAGTCAAGTACAGTGAATTGTAGATTTTGTATTTGAAATGTAAATTTGATAAGTTTCGATTAAAAAACCGCATTCAAATCCGTCCAAACGTTTGGCCGCAAATTTGCCACAGACAGATACACAGATCTACAGGTCAAACTTATAACACCCCTCTTTTTAGTCGGGAGTTAAAGAATAAATGAATTAATTAATTAACACGTATACACGATATTAAAAATAGGTTTTCCTTTTTCGTTTGTAACGGGTATAGTATCAGAGAACTATACAGGTGTTATTTATATACAGGCTGTTCACAAAATGAGGTGTCGCAATAAATCTTCGGTTATTTACGCTCTTTCCCGAAATCAATCGCTCGCCGTAAACCCATATCTTGAGAAGGAAAAGATTAAACCCATTCATGTATACACTAGTGAGCCTACTTATTGAGTCTTCCCGTATTTTATAACATTTTTTACCTTGGACAGTATATATACCCATTAACATATATATAGTTGTTGCGACATCAAAAAAAGAGTCTGTTTATTGGTAATATTAAGTTAATATAAAACTTGAAAAGTATTTCCTCTTTATTTCCTCCGACAAGTTGCAGTAACTGCCCTGTTTAACATTTCTCATCGTAAAAATTCCAACACATACATATAACGATAAATTATTTCTGCAATGTATCGAGATTGCGGGAGTTTATAGTTCAATTTTGAACTTTACTACCTGCGCCGTGCAATATACTTTTGAATGCCTCATATAAAGTCGTTATAGCCCTCTGTTGGTGTTTCCATCATAACTTTGTATTTTATACGGTCTTTATTTATAAAGGAGTAAAAGTCACGTTTTTGTTAATTTAACTCGTATAATGTATAATGTGTGAAAAATGAACGTGGTTTGGAATTCAAGGTTCTTATATGTATTTATTCAAAATAATATTTTTGTACATAGTTGAAACTACAGTCGTCTTATTAGTAAATTCAAATTCAAATTATGTAACGTTTTCTAAATACATTTAAATTATCGTAAAAGAAATAAACAACTTATTCGCTGTCGGGGTCTGCAGTAATAATAATGTTGATACTAAAATAGGAATTATAATAACGATATCAATATTATTATCATCAATTATTGATGAAATAAAATTACTAAATTATCGACATCCATCTTTTATATCTTAAAATTATCCTGTCTCAGGCTCTTTTATCATTTTATCTGAATTAAATAATTGTCTGTTTCTTAACAAGCGGCGCTATCTGTTAACTCTCATTAAATTTTCGCTTAAATAAACTCATTTAATAAAGAAACAACAGCGTATTTCAGTCTAACCTCTAACCGTCACCTGAAAGCTCAGTCGATCTCAATGACAGAGTTTGACGTCTGTTCAAATATCAAAAACAGTCCCTTGCAATTACATCTTCTTAATTAGAAAGCGAGGGTTCGTTAGGGCTTCGCTCTGAATTAGAGAGAGCACTCTACTGTTGTCTGTTGGTTACTACGTTTAAAATTGATTGTATTTGTTTATTGAGGGTTAAAGTGATTATAAAATGTATTGATATGTTATATAAATATAATTATTTATTATAAGACAACTTCAGTATTAAAACTAAAAAGTAAAATTATTTTACATCGATACAAGTTTGAATTCCGAGGTGCACTGCTGGTTTAGACAGAAACAGATGCGTAATAAAAAACACATACGACTAAATAAAGTAGAATATAAAGTAATAATAATAAACTAATATTATGACAAAACAATAAATATAAACGGAGACCCAAAAAATACACATATTAGAAATATAAAATAGTCTATTCTTCAATTATCATTACATTCACTTGAATAAACTGGCAGACTTTCGGTATTGATGTTCAAACTTTAGGAAAGTTTTATATATATAATTATTTTTGTTTTTGTTTATCGAAACTTCATACTTATTTTGGTTTTATTGTTTCTATCTGTCTTCACTACTACATGCTTGGAATTTGAATTGGTTTTAGAATTGCAGACAATACAAAAACATCAGCCATTATTTAAACTTTTTATTAATTTTTGATACACACAGACTTAACACTTATTGTATAGGAAATAGGATTTAAAAGAGCGTGAACTGTTATAGGAAGAACTAAATAAAGTTTCCTAGTATATGCGTCTACAAACACGACGTAGTACTTCACTTTGCTGCATGTAGTCCTTAATGGGTCTGTGGACTACTAACATTTGGAAACTTGGTCAGATACGTTTTGTGATTTTAGAAAGAGGCACCATTTTCTATCAGCTGATGAAAATTTTAAGTAAATTTAATAATACATTAGATTAGAAAAACTTAATAAATTAACAAAAAAAATTACTGTAATTTATTAATTATTATATCATCACAAAAAAGAAAAAAACGTTTATGTCAAAAATTACCCTAAATTCAGACTATATAATGATTCAGAAGCTTAATTATTTTACTTTTGTACTAGTGTTGAGCCGTGTTGCGGATGCACACAAAAAAACACGTGTTTTAAAATAAGAGAGAAACGCGAATTAACATAAAATATCATTATTTATCTTTATACACTTTATAAAGACGAACTAAACCTAAAGGAGTTTTTAAGCCTACCATCAACTATCAAAGTTTTAGAACATTACGCCTTATGACAAAGGAATAAGGTTGAATATATAAATTGTTACATATTTGCATGAGGGATTATTCGAGACAGTAAGTGTGAAACTACAAAACGTAATGTACCGTGTAATAGCTCCTAAATTATTAATGCCTCAGGGACGCTCGAACCAAGTCTTGATTCACCTTCATTTGTTTATACTGGCTTCATGTATTAAAATGTTAATGTGTGAATAAGTATGCATGTGTAAATTATGTCATTAGAACACCCAGTAGCAAATACTCTTATTATAGTGGATGGCCACGGAATTCATTAAATGAACATATATTGTGGAGATGACGAGATCTGTGACGGAGTCTATAGTACTAAGTGAGTAATTGTTATTTAAATACTTTTATTTAAGTTCAAATTAATATTTTAATTAATTAAATGATTTTGTATAAAAAAAATATTCAATCACAGACGTTAATTGTATTTTAAAACATTGAAACCATTACATATGATATAATTATAATTGTGTTCTGAATCCTCTTAATTACTTACGCAACTTTTTAAGAGCTTATATTCTTTAATATAAATATAACACACAATCACAATTACCTACATATATTATTGTTACGAATACTCATTTTATCTGGCAACCAACAATTTAATAAATTAAAACAATATTTTGTCGGATCATTAAATAATTTAAAACGATTTTGTTTTAAAAATATTACCAAAGGTTATTTCCGATACCTCCATATTGTATACTAAAACCAACAGCAATAAAGAAAGAATATAAGATGATACATAAACTGTGATTTATACCAGTTTTGTAGTACAACAGTAAAATAAAAGACGAAGATATAGGCCGCGACAGAATACACGCTCAAGTTTATTCAAGAGCTCAATATAAATCGGTGGGAATTCGAAAAGCAAATTCCGAGACAGCGAGATAAATCTGCGAGATTTCCAATATCAGCGACAAATAGAGGATGTGGAACATTTATGTATCCGAATGAATTAGATAACAACTAGCACTCTATGTGTCTGAATTATTTAAAGCAACCTACTTTTGATAAGTACTCCTTCCCTTCTCAGACAAGTCAATTAGCACCAAATAATGTTACATTTAAATAATAACATCCATTAAATATAACTTTAACGACAAATATTATCAAAACTCTTCAAATAAAGTCTATAAAAATGTTTATAAATTCCGCTATTGTCACTGGCTTTTAGATTTATATGGCGACTTCTTAAGATCGGTGTTGGATACTTTTTTACAACAATGAAGTCATACTCTTATTATCTCTTTTCTTTTTCTTTGTTATTTTTTTTAGGTCTAGATATTTTACTTTATTATATCAAACTATCATTTATTTTAGATTGTTATATACAATCTAAAATAGATGTAAAATAAAATAGTTATATATTAAGTATATATGAGTTATAAAATATATATTTACCCTTTGAGCACACGGTCTCATCAATCATTCCTAATTTGACGTCGTGATGCTCGTGACATAGATCATGACCCTACATTATGATGATGCGAAACAAAGCGCTACTTAACTCCCGCTACATAACATATCGTATTATATGATAATGGTTTGTCTTATCTGAGATCAATTACATAATGTATCAGAAGGGAGTCATGCAGTCTATAATTATTGAATACTTATTACGTGTATATAAATATAGAATGAAAAATAAACCGATACGGGCAGGGACTCGAAACCGCGACTACTGGGAAACCGTCCCGTCGGTATACCAACTGAGCTACCGTATCGCTATCCACCTCGGTGAATTAAGCATTCTATATATGTGATCGTCTTTATCGGGACGGTGGTGACATCTATTATAATTAATTATTACGTTCATTAAGTATTCGTTGATACTTACTACTGATATAAATACTATACTGATAAAAAATTAAGGCTATATACATGCTTATGTAGTTAATAAGGTTACAGTTTATTTTTTTTTAATATCTATAAATAAGTATAGCTATGTTAAAGTTATTTAAATTTATATAAACATACAATGAAAAATAAAGCGATACGGGCAGGGATTCAAACCCGCGACATATGGCAAATCGTCTCGTCGCTGTACCAATTGGTATCTTAGCGATACGGTTAAATCATTTAAGAAATTAAGAATTTTGGTTAATTCCTTTTTTCTCCCCCCTGGAGTGGGATATCTAGAGATTGTCTCTTAGAGCTTCTCTTTACCTCCTATTAAACACACATGCAAATTTCAGCTTCTTGTATATATATGTATATATATGTATGTCGGAGCGAGTCCGTTCAATAGATTAGATTATTATAAGAACGTAACATATTTAAATTTATTTATTTTGAAACATTATTTTATAATTTAAAAACGTTATAAGTTTATTAAAAGTTATTTATATTGTAATTTTCGAAACAACCAATCAGAACAGAGGACCCGCCTCGACCGGGGTCGAGGCGCCATCTTTGGAGAATGAGATGCTGACGAAGCTTATAACATTGTGTTTCCTCTGTATTTTAAAGTGATCAGATATTGATCGAGTTATTGAGTTGATTTATTATAAAGTAAAATTAAATAAAAGGCTAAACTGAAATAAAAGATACTACGATCGGTGCCCCAAACCTGCTGCTGAAAATGAAAAGTGAATAATTGTAATTCATAAATTAACTTGTAAAATAGTAATCTTGTGTTTTATGTTCACTTTTTATCCCAATGCCGCCCATAAAGACTGTTACAAATGATGCTTCTCCAATATACATATTTATACAATATACAATTTTTATTTGTAATTAATTGGCCATCTCCACACCAATCCCAACAACATTTGTTCTACGACTTTTTACAAATCTTGATAAACACAAAAAAATAAATTTTTGCTTCCTCTTTTACTTATTACTCTGTATTTTGTAAGAAGTACTTAAAAGGTTAACGCCCGGGAGCCATATCTACGCTCAGAAATAATGCCAGTTCAGAGGCAACTAATTATAATAATATTGTATGGGAAAATTTAAATTGTTAAATCTAGTAATTTTAAAAAGTCGTAGAACAAATGAGAAAGGTAAAAAGAAAGGATTGATGTAGAAAGGCTGCCTGCAAGAGGTGGCCAATTAATTACAAATAACCCTTGGTATATAGGTTTTACCATTAACTCTGAAAAATAAATATAGTAAAAAAAAATATAAAATATTATAAAACTATGAAAAGTTGAAGAAGCTGTACATAATCATTTTATTATCCATAAAAACTACAAAACTTACAACTATTATAGCAATTAAAATACCACAATATTAATTTATCATAAAGATAAACCACCATTTTGAAAAACGAGGACAAACAAATAAAGTACATCAAACGACTGTTTAGCGAGGAACATCGACGAAACGCCAATCAATTTAATTCGAATTATGAAGCGCGTAAATTTAACGAGACTATAATTTATATATTCCATTTTATATTTTGTTTATTTCTTTGAGTTTATATCGTAATGCTTTTAAAAGAGCGTTTTGAATTTTCCATTTCACTACCCCTAGGTGTCATTATTTTTAAGTTGGTTTATGTAGAGGCATAATAATGTATGTTTTATGTTTAACATTTTTGTGAATACAATAGATCTCCCTACCTATTTGTCGAATAAGAGGTATAACATCATACTAAAATAATTATATACAATTTCGTTGATATTTTTACCCAACCTAGGTAAAACCTTGAGAAATATTAACACAACATTACCATAAAGCAACAATTCAAAAACATCCAAATGGAGAAACTAAAGCATTTTCGTGTAGCGTCTTAATTCAGTTCCTTTCATAAGGTGTGATTTAATGTGAGACCCCTACTATATCACAACTTGCGTACGGAAAGGAAGTGAGACTGGCTCGGGTTGAAACTGAGTTACTACCTCAATTAAAATGCACGCTATTATTCTGAAAACTAATTGTGACCGCTTTGTTTGAGATTTTAGTGATTCGGCTATCAAGGTACAGATGTTTGAGGTTCGGATCGATCGTTTGTAATTGAGAACAGATGGCTGCTGCGAGATGGATTATACTGTTACAATAAACTTCGCAGAATGATCTCATTTTGGTTCGTTTTGGTCGAAAATGTATTGTTGGATTTAAAGTTTTGTAAAATAATACTTTTACAGAATTAATTTCCTAGTAATGTATATTCTTTTATTAACATTAAAACACAGTTTTGTACTTTAGTTACAAAAAAAACAAATCTGTCTGAAATGTCACACAAATTAAAGAAAAAAAAACACTTCATGATGATGAAGGTATATATTTTTTTTATTATTATTACATAATAACCACATTGTAATCATAAGCATTTAATAGTATTTTTATATGATAAAGTCAAACTTTGTTATATTATGTATACTATAATATATAAATACACTTCATAAATATGTCTTTACTCTGTTATGTCTAGTATTTTATAACAAACTTGTACATGTATACATGACACAGTTTCCGTAGCTTTCACACAATTACATGAAGTATATATTCTGAACCCTATCGCCTACAGAATAGGGTTTATAACGGAACGAAGTTTTAGTGTTGAGTACCAAATATTATCATATTTTATGCCTTTGTGACTGCACTATAACCACAATTTGCGATGTCGTAAAGAGTAAAACAATTTTTGATATTTTTGAGCACTTTTAATTTTAGTAGTTAATTAAGATGTGAGATATATTTTACTGATCTTCTTCATTATCATGAGATAAGTTAATATAATATCACTTACATAATAAAAAGACTTTTATTTGTTAGGGAGATACTTTACTTACAAATGAAATATTCATCCGAATGCATACTTAGCTGCCGCCTGATGTTTCTAAACTATTTACTTTGACACAGTTGACAGTTCGTGCTTACTTGAAGTCATATTGGAAGTTATCTAAGTCTATGTTAGAATGTATGTATAATAAATTGTACATTGTAATTTGTATACTATGTACTATTTTTATAATTTGTGACGAAACGAACTTTATGACGAAACGAACGGTAATTTAGTAATTACGACTAAAAAAATAGATTAAAATTATTTTTTTAAGTTGTAAATGTTTTCAGTTTTCAAAAATATGAAACAAACTCGGGTCTAGTTGTAAATCTTTCCATACAGTATGGCGACAAATGGCATTTAAATTTTCAACGTTAAATGATAAGCAAGAAGCGGTCGCTATAAAACAACCTCCCTTCAGTTCCGACGCGACGCTGACCGCCTTCCGCTGTAGTCCGTTGTAGTGCAATTGCATTAACCTATAAATTAATTCCTATCCCGGGTCGGTAATGAAGTAAATATCCACCGGCTTCCTTTTTACCTAGATGCAATGTTTTTACAGGATATGCAGTCAATACTTGAGGTGGGACAGATGAAATAAGAATACATTTTTTAAATAATTATCAAATGAAAAAATCAACATTACAGGATTCGAACTTGAGACCTCTAAGTTCACTCTATATAATTTTATAAAAAGCTCCACATGTTAAACATATAGATATAATATTATGAATATATTTTATATTCAGATCAAGTTAAAATTTATATTAACTTATTTATATGGATTAAATTTATGGATTAAATTTATTTATATGGATAGACTTAGAATTAGTTATTTTAGTTTAGTAATGTGATACTTCAGAGCACCGTTAGGTGTAAACCGTACTTAACTTCCAGTTACATAGGGACAGTTCCTCACATCCCTTCAGTCGCCAATCACGTAACAAAGTGGAAAAAAAATATCCCCTGGTTATCCACGCGAGAAAATATTTCAGTCAGATGCTTTCAGCCGTGAAAATGAGATTGTGTTAAAAATAAAACATGGTAAAGGATTGCATGTGAATTATGTGACCGAGTTTTATTTTGTGAGAACTATTTCGTCCGCAAATCAGTTCTTTTATATTATGAGAATATATACATGATTAAAATTATAAGACTCACTCAATGCTGTTAAAAATATGAACAATAAAGTAACAACTTGCATGTGTTTTGTCTTTTATATATGTATCTATTATAAAATGATTTTAAAAATTTAAGAGACTGCGAAATTTGAAATCCGAAATAATCCCGAAAGTTGAAGGTTTAATATTTAGACTTATATGAACGGTGGATTATTGAAATTGTTTATTTTTTTATTATAAAGTAAGGAGTAATAATAACTTGTTTTGATTGGCAACTATCAATATTTGTTTTAAATAGAATTAAAACATGAACAGTAATAGTAAGGTTTTTTAAAGATTTTAAAATTCTCCGAAGTAAAAGTAATAATCAAAAGTAATAATTCCTTCCTAATATCACTTTAGTTGTAAGAAAGTCTATTATAAAAATACATAATTAATGTTATAGACATTCATGTTTTGGTAAGGCCCTCACCCTTTAATGTATTTTAAAAATAACTTTGAAATTTTAACACTTTGTGAAAATGTAAAAGAAGACTATTATCGGCGTTAAGCAGATCTCCTCAACCAGCCTTCTAACTAACACTGAGCCTAACGGCTCATCAAATGTATGTACGTACGAACTAATGACGCGAGTAATGGAATTTCTCGAAACCTCCCAAACTGAAGCGGGACAAAAAGGGATCAGCCTAAAATTACCCATTCGCTATCTATGGGACAAAAAAGGGACGGAGACAAAAAGACCAGCGATAATACTCCTCTATGATGTTTTAGATTTAACTTGGTTTATTGCTATTTGCTTTTAGAGCTATAATAGCTTTATAGTTTTAGTTTTTCCTTTCAACTGAATTCAAACTTTTAGAGTTTATTATTTCAACTTATAATTAGGCTTTTGAATTTTGTTTAGTATTTTTGCTAGGCAATTACATTATGATAGACATTCATGTCACAGATTCACTCCTAACATTGCAAATATAAAAGTTTATATTAAAACAAAAGCTACTTGCCTGCAGCTTCATCAAATACCTTTTTATTTGTGTTTCTCTGTCATCAATGCCAGATAGATCTCAGACGGAGGAATCATTCCGACTTACTAAAAATTATTATATTTCTAACAATTTACACCATATTTTTCAAACTTAATATATAAACTAAAATGCATAAAAATTTTACAAATCTCTATCGAAACAATTACATACAAATATGTACTTATTATACTATACTATACTACTAACACACTATACTTACATACAAATATATATTTATCGTTACATTATTGTTAGTCATAATATGATTTAGAGTTTTTTATAAATAATACTTTAATACTAAATTCACACACGTATTTCACAAATACCCTTGCCTAAAAGTTAAATATAATGGAGACATTTAATTTTCTATTGTACATAGAATAAAGAGGTTGTGAAACGTAATGTACAAAGTTAATTAATTATAAATCGCGTGAATTACATAACGCTAAGCACCACTCAAAGAAAACGAGCACTTACCGGAAGAATCTAAGGCGTCCTCTTAGAGAAAATTAAAAATAAATTATTGATTGACTTTTTATCTTTAATGATCCTGAGATATGTAGTTAATAAATTTATAAAAGTTGGCATTACTTTTTTTATTACTACCTGATATTTTCTGATTTATTAATATATTCTTATTGTATTTAATTCTTATTTCAGGAATACTACCCACTTATTGTTATGAATACTTTTGCGAAAGCATATTGAATATCATCCACAAGACTATTAGCGTCAATATTTTCTTTCGTAGCTGTCATTCCTGTCACATGTCAGTTGGTGAGGCTTTTTGGAATATCAGAATGGAAATAAAGCTTTTGCAGCGGTCATTGAAACGGAAAGAAATGGTGGACGTGTGAAATGGAATCGGTAGCTCGTGATTTATTAGAAATTTCATGTTCGTGTTGTTATGTTATTGGTTCTAGTCTTTAAACATTGGATTTTCTACTAAATGTCCGATATCTTTTAATCAGACGGAATATAGACCAGATAAATCGATTTGATGGTATTAATTTTATAAGTTATTTGTATTTTGATTGTTGAATGTATAAAATAAGATGTTTACATTCTTTTGTATTTTCCCTAAAGTTTCTCTACTCGAATAATATCCACAATTACTATCGTATTCTCACCGCAACAACTAAGTCCCTTAACAGCGAAGCGAACACAACATGATTAAGACAACACGTTGGAGCGTAGTTAACTATACTTTAAATAACAAACAAGAAACATTACCAGATACAATCTGTTCGTGAAACGCAAAGGACCCGACTTCCAAACTGTATTTAGAACTATGCACAAACACTATTGGCGTAAACAATGTGAGCCTTCTTCCCAACGTAGCTCCAGGTAAGTTGAATAAAAGGAACAAATGTAGCAACTAGTATGTCTCCTACGAAGGGGACGATGTATAAGATAACAAGGGATTTGTCCCTTGAAATAACAGGCACCATTAAGTATCCTCTACTGTCTAATGAATACGTAATGGCACTCATGCCTTCAATTATATTATAAGCGAAGAATTTTAAGGGATTTAAGAACTTGATGCACTTCATACCGTACCTTTATTAAAATTTACTTTGAATATTTTTTTTTAATTTTTAACAAAATTTTTAAATAACTTTCGACAAAATTTTAAAATTTATAGAATTTAAACCATTATTTTTAATTGACAATAATTTATTTGATATAAATATTTTTAATTGGATTTGAAAACATATTTTTATGTTTCTTATTTGTTCTAATAGAATATTATAAGCAAATATGAATAACGTTATCCATATTTTTTTTCGATAAGGGTCTGAAGTAACCACAACCGAATAATAAGATTAACCAGTCGGATGAGTATTGTGTGATGCCGTAGACTTTACTTACAAACATGATTCTTACGATATTCTTTCTTGTGGTAAAATTTTTAAAGTGATTCTGTTTACTTTTTAATATATCTTCTGCTTTATGCTATGATAAAGTCAATTAGTTTTTAATTAATACTTGAATAATTATAATTAAATGGTGATGAGTATGTAGAATTAGGAGTATGTTGTAAAAAAATCTAATTTTACAATTATACAGAATTTTGTAAAATAATCTATTGTTCAATTCACTTAGGCATCGATTTAATTACGGAAGCTCTCTAAACTAATGGGATGAACACTTAATGTACAAATGGGGCGATTGTAAGCTCGCTGGGATCGAGAGGAACGAATGACAACAAGATCTGACAACTTCAATTAATGATTAAAGCTATACGGATTTGACATAACTATGAAAATATGTTTCCTAACGCTTAATATGTTTATTTTGATCGGTATTTTATACTTAATTAAGTTTTCTTTCAGTTCTATTATATTATATTAATGTAAACGTTAATAATCATGTGTTTGCGCAATCATGCTGTATTAAGTTTATTGAATTTCATAAAATTTTGTATGTATATTATACTAGTATAGTATAAATATAGTGCACAGAACCTAGGTTCTGTGCACTATATTTCGAAGGTAACTAAAGATTAGTTTGAATTAACACATAACACGATATTAGTATGAGAGAACCGTTAATAAATACGTTATTGTGAGTGTTATTTGGTAAATAATAAGTTGGAATTATTGAGTTAACCGGTGGTTCTAAACAATTACCAGTAGGTAATTGCTTATCATCAGGGCGACTTCAGTTATTTATTGACTTCCAAGTTATAAAGTCTAATTTCATTATAATTTTATACATTTCAGACTTTCCAGTCTACAATATTTCTTAATTAAACTGGAAATAATAAATTTTGTTTATAAATAAAATGTACATTATTGGATCTTGTAACCAATCAGTATTCATGGCATCGTTAAACTGAGGACGAACATCAAAACTTAATAACAGTGATTGTATTCACTTAATGGTTTTTTTTTCCTGACGCAAAACGACAATTTAATTGTTCAGGCGGTTCTTTGCTTTTTATATAGATTTCATTGTTTTGTTTCACTTTACAGGCCATGTTAGTTTTTCGATGCTTGCTGAATGGGTAATTAATTACGGGAAAATATGCAGTCTTTACATTAATTATAAAAAAATACTTAAATTTTATTGAACTAAATGCAACCTTATCTTTTAAAATATCTGTTAGTATTTTTAATAGAGGATGAATAATTAATATTTGTAATAAAGTAGTAATAATAGCTAGTAGTAAAAAAAAAGTTGTAAAGTAGTTATAAAGTAAAACTCTTTAATTTCAAACAGACATGAATTGTTCTTACGAAGCACCGGACATTTTTTACATGATACAAAAGGGTGGGGCCACGAAAAAGATCCGGCAAGAAATGTCATCTTTTATTGACTTATGTCCGTTAAAAATGATATGTAAAAATTAATTTTTATTTAGAACGCTTACACGATCACTAGTTAGTTTTATAATACTCATACATTTCCATACAATGAATTGAGGGATTCTAACGTTAAACTTTCAAAATAATAGTAATTTTAGAATTTTCGATTAAAACTGCTAATATACCATTGTCAATTATTTGAATATAAATATGCTACTTTAATATTTAATTCAATAATACCTCTAATATATACAGAATGGTAAATTTAGCAAAGCCAGAACCGATACCGTATTTTAATTGACAGAAAGACGCCACGGTTTCAACGCCAAGAGGTCGCAGGATCGAATCCTGCCTGTGTCGACTAAATTTTCACTGTACTTTATTATTAAAAACACTCGTTTTCTCTAATGCGTAATAGTTATTTCAATTTTTTAAGAGAAGTTTGAAAATCGAAAAAGCCTTAAAAATCATGTAAGGCTGAATACTAAAGAGCCGTCACTTCGTCGCAGTTGAAGCAAATAATTACTTGCCCAGCAACGTTCAACCGCACCCTCTTTATTTAAAAGTCGTCTAAAACTTCAAGCAAAATAATAAAGCGCTGTGTATTGCAGCGTAAAGTAGTTAAGAGAACTTGCATGATTAAGAGGCGGCAAACAGTTTTCACAACTCAGCTACTCGATTTGTTTTCAGTTTCCACAATAGCACAATTACCCCAAGCTAAAGACAAACTGAACATTAAACGTTATTTAACTTAAATTAAACAATAAGTCTAACAGCTTCAGCAGAAATATACACCTAAGAAGTTAAATTGAACTGTGTTATGAATTGTAAAAGATTGTTTATCTCGGTCGTAAGAGAAACCTTCCTCGAAACCAATACAGACAAGCCGAAATTTTGAATTATCCTTACATATTTATAAATTAAATTATTAAATGAGGAACTTGATCGTAGTTAAATTGATACCAATATTGATCTACCAATATTGATCTACCGATTACATTAGAAATGCAATGAGTTTACCAGAATCCCTTTGCAACGTAGCGTCTGCGTCTAATTGCCTCTAGTCTAGTTAAATTTTAGCCAGATAAGGACTTATCTTACGAAAGATCCATTGGGTGATTAAGGAAAGTCCTATCTCTAACCCAATTACGGAACAAACTTTAGTTTTCAATTACTAATCTTGGTCTATGGAACTTGATAACTTAAATGCCCGCTATGAACCCTCGATTTAAGAAAGTAGGCTTAGGTAAATTAATTTGAAACTGTTGAATTTTAGTACCATTTATCACTTATACTTTGTTTATTTTATCAAAAACTATTATTAAATAAATTCTGAATTATAATTGCGTACGCATTACTTTTATTTCGGAAGAAACAAAACGAACATTCCAAAAATGTGATAATTATTTTACTGAACTTAAACATATAGTTTTATAAATGATTTACATATTTAATAACTAATTAAGATCATTAATAATAAATAACAATAAAATCACCGATAAAGCGTCAGACCGAAGAGTGTAATGGAGCGGTCACTTCCGCTGTTGAGAAACTCATTTGATTTATTTAACTTCTTAAGCACTATTATCTAACTTTTATATTTTCTGCTTAAATTTAAATATTTTAATATATTTTCATTACTTTTATATTTTATTTGATGTTTCAATGTTTTTAACTAGATCTTAATTCAAAACAACGTTTATTAGTTTTAATTAATAAAATAAGTTGTTTTATTTACAGACTTTTGGTTATTTAAGATATCTTATCTTCCTATTTTCGCAAAGGGTTAAGATGTCAAAATTTATCTTTGATATTTGTCAAATATAAATATACCAGAACCCATTACAAGTAAATTACAGAGCAGCTGCCGTTTTATCAGTAAAGTAAATAGGTCGCGGCGTTTCTCTTGGGAAAGTAATTAATTTCATTAATTTATCTCCAGGGGACCAAATTCTTTTCGAGAGCCTAATCCACTGTATCTTAGTTGTGATCTCTTAAATGAAATGAATGAGCGGCAGTGCGAACGTTTGGTAAATTTTCCTTAAAATTCCATCGTCTTTCCATCTTTATTGGATACAATAGTGGTTGTGTATCGGAAATCTCCCGAGAGGGCACGTTTGACAAATAAAGGTATCGTAGAACGGATTTCGAAATCAGAAAAAATGTTACAGATAGAAACCTTGCGACCTGCCACGAAATCCACTTGAAACCACAGAAAGTTGAGCTTCCCCAACCTTACGAAATGTTAAGGAAAATTTAAACAGCATAAGCTATGAAATGGGATTCAGAGGTCCTAAATTTTTGGTTGCGATATGCCGTCTGCAATAAAGCAAATTGTGAGCATTTGCAATCTGAGTTCGGAGGAATGACTATCTTTATAGCATCGATAATGTTACGGGCAGGTAATGTTGTTTCTTAGATTTGTCAGATTATTGTTTCTGCAGTGAGGTTCTGCTTATTGATATAATGTTACCCTAATTAGCATTGGAATATGTTGGAGCTTTTGGTAATAGAAAATAATATGTTTAATTGTTGTAGCATTGTTAGAACTTTTATAAAAAACTTGTAATAAGAAAGCAATTACAATCAGAAATGAAATCTCCCAATTTTCTGCTGTGTACTTATCATAAATAAAAAATTAAGTAATAAAGATCTTAGTTACAATTAAATTTCCTAAAGTATTGGCAATCTCAAGATTAGCATTCCTAGAGTTCGGAATAACAGAGGTCGCCTGTAAATCCGTTGACCCACTTCGACTGACATTTGGCACGCTCCAATATTAATCCGCAATGGAACTGTAGTAAATATATTAAATGTGAAGCTGCATATCCAATGTATCGTGGTGTTGAAATCATAATTTTAAAAAGTGCAAAACGGATTTTGTAAATGCCAACTGAATTACATTTTGTGATATGGGTTACTTTAATATTTATATTTAAATAAATATGATGTTATGATTTAAAAAATGTGCTTATTAAAAATTAGTAATATACTGACTCTTTTTGATATACGATAGTAATTTATGTTAAGGATTTAAAATTGATTGAACGACAAATATTGCACATTTTATCTAGGTACTCTAAGCTACATCCAACATTGTTATCATTCAGTATTTTGCGAAACAAAATTTATCACTAAAGGTATAGGTACGTTACGTACGTACGTAAAGGGCGTTTTTATAAATAAATGCGCATGAAGTTGGGTTATCGCTAAATTATGCTCCCTATAATGTATATTTTTCAAACGTTAAATTGTATAGATTTTAAAAAAAGGTTATGGATGTATGAAAATATTTGAAAACATTTTTCAAAAAATGTAGAACCATGTTAAGCTTATTAAAATTTAAATAGATATAGAATCGAAAATAAACCGATACGTGCAGGGATTTGAACCCGCAACCTCTGGGAAAATATTCCGTTGCGCTACCAATTGAACTACCTTTTCGTTACCCGTCTCCGCGAATTAAGCTTTCTAAATATGATCATATATTGAGACGGTGGTGACATGTATAAGGCTTCCTTTAAAAACCCTACTCAATGTTTCTATCTTTGCAGTATAGAGAAACATTGAAAAGATGCCAGAGCTGAAATCGAAACGTATTGGTTTATTTTTCATTCTATATTAATTTATATTTAAATAAAGGTTATAGATAAAAAAAAATACTATAACTCTTCTCGGTCCACAAAATACACGAAAGCTTTGTTATGTTTTAGAGTATCAGAACTTTCTATTTAATTTTATAAAATATATCATTGCTTTTGCTTTACTGTACAACAAATAACTAATATCAAAACACAACTAAACTAAGTCTACTTTGAGAGACTAATAATGTATCAGAGTTTGTAATTGTACTTAAAAGTAATTTAATGTAGTTAATTTGGTCCTTGTTTTTTTTAATTTAACTTTACTCACGCATGCTTGTTTTCAAATATGATTGTTAAAGAGATAAACAATTAATAGGAACAAACATATAAAAATGTAAAGATAATTTGTGAATACTAAGCAGTTAGGTATTTAACTTAATTATTTTAATAAATTGGTAAAAAAAGGTTTTTAATGTTTGGCTTAAAAAGGTTAATTGTTGTTTCAGTTTCTCCCATGCCGTAACCATTAGATGTAATCAAACAATCAACAATGCTAGAACATGGATAAGAGAAAATTTGTCGGGATGAGAGAGAACAAGTGAATCATGATCACCAAGATGCTATTGACCCTGCTACTTCATTGTTTCTACATGACCACCGCTTCGATGCCTGGCGGAGGTAAGTTTATACAATATGAAATTATAAAATTCCGAAACCAAATCAAAATGGTAATTGTAATAAATGGTTTACATGATATGAAAGATATTTTATTGATGTCACAGGAATATTTTGTTGAAAACGTAGACATAAAAAAAATCTTCTTCATGAAAAGATTCAATCTTACTTATGAAGCTTTCAAGAAAAAACATATCTCTTTAAAAATATACCTCCACCCTAATCGTTCCCCCGAGTATAATATATTCGATATAAACATAAGGAATCATAAAGGCAGAGCAATAAATTATAACGGGGAGTTTCCTCTTTACACAAAAATCCTTAAGAGAAACCGCCATTCATTTAGACATACATAATACATTTCTAGGAACAATTCCTCATTCGGAATCTCGTTTAAATATTCCCTCTAAGCCCGCAACTCCTCGGAAGAGGATCGCAAGTGCTAACAGAACTCGCTACAGATTTAATATATAATGACGGTTCACACATGCGTGTAACGAATGAATATTATCTATATATTAATACGTGAAGAAAATAGTTTTTATCCCCTTTTAAGCATATGGCGACCAAAGAATAATGTGACATTTACCACGGTTGAAGTTTATATTGAGTAGGAGTTAGGACGATATATTATGAATACCTTTCGGAGTGTCTGTATCAAGTACATGTCTAATATAAAAAAAAATCTGGAACAGTAGCATATTGTAATAGAAGATACAGTAGTATAATATGTATATTATTAAATACGTGACAAATATTACTTATCATTACAAATATGTACCCAAATATTATTCGAGTTCTAATAATATTTAAGAGTGACCGAATTTCAGGGAATCTATTATGGATTTTGTTGTATTGTTGGTTTGTCGGTAAACGTGAATATAAGTAAGGTGCTCGTGTTTAAAGATGTAACGTGAAACAGTGTTGCGACTTATAACAAGGCACAGAAAGAAATTAAAGATTTCACAAATACTATTTATGATCTTAGTTTGTTAGATGATTCAAGAATTGACGTGTGGTCAAAATATTTCTGCTGTGAATAAACTATTTCAAAGGAGACCTACTTAAAACCAATGGATACCCTCATCGCTTTAGACACCGAACGTCACGGGATAACTTTGACACATAGCACACAGACATAGGCCTATGTTAGGTGAGAGGGGTCATGCTTCCCTCTCAATAAGGCACTACAGAGTTGCCGTTTTATACCGTATTATGCCTTTTGTGGCCGCAGTGTAGGATAACGTGCGGTATTTTCTGATCACCCGCTAGGACCTTTTGCGTTCAACGCAAAAAGGCTGTAACGAGAGCTCCCAACCATATGAAAAATGGCCTCGTACAAAGTTTTATTCAACATTAACTAAATAAAAATATACCTAGAAATTTTAATTAACTTCAGGTAAGTAAATTTTTCTAGGAAAAGTGCAATTTTTCGTCTAACATAATTTATGTTCATAATGCGTGTGGACTTGCGTAAATACATAAAATGGGTGGACACTGTTTATAATCATCATCATAATTTTTTGCGTAACTTTCAGACAATTGTTTGTATAGAATTAATGACAACGATTTATAGGTGTAAGTTTTGTCCAATCTTAAAATTACAGCCGAATTCCGTAATTTCTAAATACTATAAAAAATATAAAATTATTAAATTGTTATGACTAAAACATTTACAAATACATCTTTTAGCTTATTTTAATCCAAGTTACCAAAGCATAATCATATTTATAAATTGAATGAAATTTTGAAAATCTTACACAAACGAGTGAACCTTCATTGGCATTCAAATGTAATCGATTGGAAAGAGTCGGTACGAAGGATCGAGACAGAAAAATATATTGACGGAGTATCAAACGCAGCTTGAAGGGTTGGTTTGAACAAATATTTATTTATGTCGGTGATGGAATCAATTTGGAATTTATATGAGTACGTCTGTAACGTGATTTCATTGGGATTACGTTATTAAATCACCAAAGAGAATAATATACTTTCTTTTAGAAAACAATTTAGTTACCATATATTAATTTATAAAACACTTTCCTAAATGGTAATAAACATTTTCTAATAGATTTGAAAGTTTTTAGTACGAGTATGTACATAGTCGGTCACAATTTTTATTGGCGACCTAAAGTAGGATATTATTATTACAATATTAATTTCTAAATAGTATTGTAATGTAGTAAATGTTGTAAAACATTCTAATGTAATAAATATCTCTCGTTAATTCTAAGACAAGAAATCTTTACGAATATTACTATTATTTCCCACAAGAATCGTATTTCTTGTAACCCAACTCTAACACAGAAATAAACAAGAAAGGTCGAAAGAAACGTCAAACGAGTAAAGGAAAGGATTAACTTTTTGCTTTCCAAATTATTTACTGTTTAACTGAAACAATCTTATTTAGAAACCACAGTCAACAAAAATATAAAGTAGCCCTCATATGTCTCGTACGTTAAGTCCAAAATAAACTTTTCAAAAACAAAGTAAAATTAAAATGACGTTACATATATTTTTTTAAATGACTTTTATCGCATAATTACTAATTTTGATCTAATATTTATTAGTAGTGCGATAATAATTCATATTTGAGCATTTATATGCGTAGCTTGTTTATTGTATGTTTTTGGAATATCGGTTAGCTCAAACGCTTAGCTCAGGTTAGGAAATACATCGATAATCAATGTTAAATCCAATAAAGAGACAGCACCTTACTAAAATATTTTAATACTTATAACAAAAAATAAAAAACTAACTCTACATTAACATTTCGAGTGAACCAACGCTTAAAAAATCCATCAGAGGCCATTACACTCAAGCTCTGAACGAAGGCTACTCGTACTAATAGCCTGCTTTGATGTCCCCCTGAGGACGCACTGATTTCCTTACCCTTTTGTTTTTACCTCCTTTGAAGAACTTTGATCGGCTTTCGAATTTCAGGTAGTTTTTGTAAATAGGACAAAGTTACGAAAATACGCCGAAATTAATTTAATGAGTAAACTGTTTTACGTTAGTGTACCCGAGCTATGTGAGTTTTTGCAAGAGTCCAAACTCTTGCAAAAACTCATATTCATCCCAATGAATGTTTTCGTTTTTATAATAGTAAATGGCATAGGGGAACCAAGATCAATAATACTTCTATTAACACGTACAGTTTTGGTTATGCAAATGTGCTTAAAATCTTTTTTTTTAATGATAATATTAAAATGGTTTTCCTAATGTACAGGAATATCTAAATAATAAACATTTCTTTTGTAATATTAATAATATCAGTTGACAAAGAAGGTACCAATATTAATCTAACCCCTAAGTAAGCAAATTATTAGTTAAGGGATTTGGACAACGATACAAATATATAGAAATACACATTATAAATACTTTGAGTATTTTGAAAAAACGTCCAAATCCAGAAATACAGACATCTCTGCTCATCACATACATGCCCCTCTCTTTCGAGAATCGAACCCGAGCCCCTTTGAGCCGCTACAGGTTAGGCATTTACGCTAACCAATCGACCAACGGGGCGTTAATATTATATCACACGTGTCGGAGCGTTTGGTTTGGCGTGCTGATTTTATTTATATCTCTAGAAATATAAGCGAACTGTAGGTGTGGCTTCCCGCCAAAGGCTTTTACCGGGTAATTTGTGTCGATGTATAGACAAGTCGGTTGGTCACCTCCATGTGAATTTGTTATTTATTTTAAGAAATATTTTATTTGAAGGCATGTAATTACTGCCGCCTATAAACACCAAGAAGGTAAAAGCGAGTAGATTTGATAAACAGCAAAGTTATGAACTGTAGTGCTTTAGGTAGTCAAGGAAGATGCGCGGCTGCCCGTTTTTCATATTTCAATTACTATAGAAAACGTTGCTGTACAAATATTTCATGTTAAGCTTCTTTGAAAAAATCTATCAGCCCGGCTGTTCCGGCCAATAGTTGCTCGTAAATTACTATATATTTTGCCTTATATATTGTTTCGTTATATAAAAATATTATATTTTTTTTTAGATTTGTCAAATATATATATTGTAGTATAACTGTCTAGAGTGAGAAATTTTTAACAGTAATTTTATTTGCATAAAAATAAAACTCTTGAAAAGATAACGCGCCTACTCCCTGAAGTTCACACATCATTAGGTATCGTAACACAGGTCCCACGCGCAGTTTAAAGATTTAACGTAATGCTATACCCAGCACGTACTCCTTAACGGATCTTTAATAGACCTTTTTGATAATATATTTGTTTTTGTTAATGTTAATGCTTTTGTTGCATTCGGCTTAAGAAGTTATAAAGTAAAACTCATTAGGTTAAATAGCGAGGCTATAAGACAGTTTGAGTATATTACAATATAATAAATCAAATCAAATCCTCATTACTTATTAATAGTTTATTTGAAGTTCAGCTTTAGAGCCAACCAGTCACGTACCGACCAGGTGCAACGGCTCCTCCTGGATCCTCCTGTGAATCAAACTCTTTGATAAACCGATACCTTGGCAAGATAAAATCAAGTACATAGGAATGACTACGACACTAGATAGAAAGTAAGTTTTCGCTTCATTAATTTCATTCTCTCATTTGTTCGTTAGGTCGTATATAAGACCTAATAGGTAAGAGGGGTAAAATGTTCCTTTGCAATATGGTGTCGTGGCTAAAACATTACAAAGCCTTCATATGCCAGGTGCTATGCGAACCCTGTTTTTGCGCATATAAATCTGAAACCCCAT
Source organism: Napeogenes inachia (assembly GCA_959347355.1). Lineage (NCBI taxonomy): Eukaryota > Metazoa > Arthropoda > Insecta > Lepidoptera > Nymphalidae > Napeogenes > Napeogenes inachia. Next base: position 12,878,954 of record OY365797.1, read on the forward strand.
TAGGTGATTCTGAACAGGTTCACACGGATTGACACCCGGGCGCCGTGTTTCGTCCACATTATCGATCACCATAGAGGCTTTTACCTTTCGACAACTCTAACTGTCACCCGAACACACTGGTATAAGCAGCAAGACTTCTCTAGTAAGAAAAAGAAGAGCCAGTCGGTACGCATTGACCCCGACGATATGTTCAAGTTATTATAGACTATACGCTTAGACACACACAACTCACCCTGTACAGCAGATACACACCGTCTATACCGGAGAACATGAGGTCCCAACTAATGTACATTGCTTCGGCGTTCTGCCGTCGGAGGAAGATAGTATAGTCCGAATATGTCTTCGAAATGTCGTGTCGAACTATTTACTTCCGAGCATCCTTCTCGGCCAACGATGTCCTAAGCTAAGGTCCCAGCTTCACATGAGGCGAACTAAGGACGCTCGTTTCCCGAGGGTGCCTATCAGCCCCTAACCCCCCATAAGTACATAATAATATTCTTTTTATTCTATCTAGGGGTATTTTTGTATCGGGGGCTTATAAATTGATTTTATTGATTTTATTTTATTTTTATTTTTCAAGTTATGTAACTGGTTTATTTTATTGTACTGAATGAACCTACGGACACACAAAATTTCAGTTTTTGAAGTATTTCTATCAATCTATCCTAATATTATAAAGATTAAAGATTTGCATGTTTGTTTGAATGGAATAGGCTCCGAAACCACTGGACTGGTTTAAAAAAATCTTTTACTATTAGAATCCTACATTATACCTAATGAACATAAGCTATATTTTATAATTATCATCATTGATATTATAAAGAGGAAAGATTTGATTGTTTGTTTGAATTGAATAGGCTCTAAAACTACTAGACCGATTTAAAAAAAAATCCTGCATTATCCCTCTGATGAATATGTGCTATATTTAATACGAGAAAAAATCCTTATTTTTTCTCTCTCATTTTCAAAATTTTCACCCGGATCCTTATCCGGGTGAAAATTTAGAAAATGTAATAAATTATAATTGTATCAAGAAATGATGCAAGCCTTTTCCTATATATACGAATATTAAAAAATATAAACATCTAGATTTAACAAGATTTACAATCTAATAACACTTCATAAAGGGATTTATATAATCACTAGCTGTTGCCCGTGACTCTTTATGACTACGATCGTAAACCATATAAATATAATTTTTACAGTCTACGTGGACGCAGTCACGGGCAACAGCTATCCCTAATAAAGTACTTTACCTGAGTAAGTGTAAAAAACAAGTCTTTTTTCCTATATAGCGCGGGCAAAGCGGCTGGGAAAAGCTAGTATTGCATAAGAACCTTTCACCAATAAAACGTTAGTATTTTGGAGATGACTGTTTCTATTTCGACCAAACATAGCTAAGAACCATCTCGACGAACATAGCTTTTGATTAAAAAAAAACATATTCAAATCCGGCCACGCGTTTGACCGGTACATTGCCACAGACAGACACATAGATACACAGATACACAAATCGAGAGGTCAAACTTATAACACCCCTCTTTTTAGTCGGGGGTTAAAAAGAATTATTAATAGTTATGAAACTTAATACTATCAGTTTCATTTGCAGTGAGAGAACAATTATGTGTTGGCTTTGTTTCGGTCAATACCTAAGTCACTTGAAGAGGTTTTGGCTACCGAGCCTAACTAAGTGAACTTGCACACCACAATATTCAGTGTAACAGACAAAATAATATTTTCGATACGTTATCATCAATACACATATAGAAAAGTAGAAATAATTCGGATGGAATAAAGAAAGAATAATTCAGAGTTGTTAAGAAAAATCCAAGAACCTTCGGCTATGCTAAATTATTCAAATGTTATAAGAAATTTGAATTATTGAAAAACAAATATAGGTATATATGACGTTAAAGGACTCACGGCATTGCTTTCTACATAATTTGATATGAATAAGAAATGTAAACTCTGAATCCTCTTAGTATGAACTGTGCATCTAAAATAAAACCTAACCACATTAATATAGAGTTCAAACTCCTTTCCCAGTTACTCGAATATTTGGCGTCGGTATATAGGTTTTGGGTTTAATAGCGGACTGAGAACATATTGATACTCGTGTTGTTTGGAGACGTATTAATGGTTTCGATATAAATTGGTCGCAACCACTAGATGAGTGATTTGATTTACGGTTATATATACCTTTTATTTATTGCTCAAATTATATAGTATTTTTTACTTAAAGTAAGCATAAATATAGAAAGCCTCTTGATCTAATAATTAGTTACCCCAACTACGAGCTATGGTGAAGATTACTATCTGGAAATTTATGTTAAATTTCATATGCATGTTAAATTCATCGTGACTTATAGAGAAGTCACATTTTAGATCGAACGTACCTTTTCAACAAACTAGAAAAATGACGGCATTACAAGGGGAAATTACAATATCTACAGTTTTTCACAAGGGGAAATTAGGACATCTACAGTTTTTGGCCCCTTAATAAAAACTCATAAGTACCCAAAAAATATGATGATAATTGTATAAAATTCGTTAGCCTCTCTCAACTTAAAAGGATTTCTAAGGATTTCTTGCTCGGGCTATTTCTTGTTAAAAATTTCACCCTGTACATTAAAAACTTTTGTATGTTTAAGAAAAACTTACACTTATTTATGTTTATGTTGTGTTTATGGGCTACGGGAACGATGTCGCCGAGGTCGTCGGTTTTACTTATTATTTTACCACCAGAATATCATAACAATTATAATGTAAATAAATTTTCATGTTTTCTTTTTAAAATATAAAAAGTCTAAATCCAAATTACATTTCATCAAAATCCATCAAGTCTTTGTGTGAGTTGAGCGGGTTGTTGAGTAGTAGGATAATATCAGCTTCAAAAATTAACAAAATTCATCAATGTAAAAATAAAGTATCTATTATGTAAGTATTTTATGAGTATGAATGTATGTCTCATAAATAAATTTCATGGTACCGCTTTTACCAGCGACGTAAGCATCACTATTTATCGCACTTATTTTTTTAATGTGATATAGATTTGAAATATATATTTACTCTGGAATATTATCTATGGGTCTATTTTATTTTTATTTACTATTATTATACTATCTCGTAAAAACCTAGCAGATAAAGTTATGCGCATACACGGTTGTACAGATATTTGGCACATAGCTTAATAGACTGCAAGCGCTTTACCGCTTTAGTATATAATCATATTATAACCGCATAATCATAAGTGATATTCTTCGTCTATTACCACTAATAAAAAATCTGGAATAAAACTTTGAGATACACTTAGTTACATCTTTGTTCAATGATTATTAGAATATTTATAAAAACATCGAGAGATTGTAGAGAACCAATACCCATACATTTGTAACTTTGTGGATACGCTTTATAAAAAAAAAATAACCATAGTTCAATATTTCTGTTTATTAAATTTTACAACTCTTTAATAATGATGTCATAATAAGAAGATATGGTTATATATTAAGATTATTATAATAATATTAATTATATCTAATTCAGTATCAATGAACCAATGACGCAAGATATGACCTATATAATAGGTAGGGAAGAAAATCTTTACGCATATAGTACGTATAAATTTGTAATAAAAAATCTTTGAATATTTGTATCTGGATAGTTTTAATGAAATTTAAATCAAGTAAACACTTAAATAAAATGTTGTTTCCCGCTATTTTACATTTGTTTATATTTCTATGAAAATGAGTGAATATAATAAAGAAATTTAGGTATACATTAGAAATTTTTATTACAAAAAAGGAAAAAATGTGAAGCAAGCCGCGAAAAACAAATGTGACGTATATGGACCTCATGCAGTGTCAATAAGACAAGCACAAAGTTGAATTTGGGAATTTTTATTGTAAAGATGCACCTTGCCCTGGTCACCCGGTTACAATTAAAACAAAAGCCATTTTTTAAAAAGTGAACCAAGATAGGCATGTCAGTAGTTGCGACGTAGCTTAAAAGTGAAGATTGATCACAAAATAGTTTTAATCCATTTGAAAAAAGCTAGGCACCCAAAAACGCTCTACATTTTGGTGCCAAACGAGCTCACTGAAAGGAGACGTAAAGAAATCGACCTCATTTTTGAAGACATTGATAACTGGTATTGAAAAATGTATTGCATACGATAAGAAAAGGTGTAAAAGGTGTAAAAGGTTCATTGACAAAGGTCAATGGTCGGTCAGGCTTCACAGACTGTGGCGAAACCCGGGTTAACTCGCAACAAGGTGGTGCTGTGTATATATGGTGGAACTGGAAGAACATTGTTCATTATGAGCATTTACTGGCAGGCACAACCATCGATTCGAAACTTTACTGGCCACAGCTGATGAGATTAAAGCATAACTTAAAAGAGAGGGGAATTAAACAATGTAAAGTTGGTATGTATGTGTATGTAATAATGTTTAGGTTACCTATATATAACCATTATATGTATGTATATAATATGTTTTGCTTAATTAATTTAAGCAGCAAGTACTGCCTGTCTAATGTTATTGTCCTTGTAATTGTAGCTTGCCTGTAAGAAATCACTTTTAGTGATAAGGCCGCCTTTGTACCAAATGTTTAAATGTTTCCATTATGTTGTTGCTCTTTTTATTTTATTTTTTTCTGTACAATAAAGAGTTATAAGTAAAATAAATAAATATGAATAGGTCGTCTTTCATCACGATAACGCTAGACCACACACATCTTTAGACATTTAGCAACAATTAAGAGAGTTTGTCTTGGAGATATTAAAACATCTTCCGTATAGACCGCACTTTGCATCTTCAGATTTCTACCTGTTTCGGTCTCTACAAAACAGGTTTAGGCTCTGTCAGGTTAACATCAAGACAGGACTGCCAAAACTACTTGTCTCGTTTTTCTTATAAGAATTCCCAAAATTTTGGAATTATGTCACTACTATACAATTATATAATATTCACTTTGGTATAATTAAACCTAAGACGTATCACCCTTACGAGGCACTAACGCATCTCTTCACGAGGTAGCAAATGCTTTGTGAAAAAACGAATAAAATCGCCAAAATAATGATCTCATTGAAAAATATCTAGTTTTGTATTATATTGACTTTCCATTAGTATTAATATGTTTAGTATCTTTAAATTTAAATAATACTCTTTCAAACTAAATCATTTAAGCGACACAGAGCAGCGAATTAATTAAAGTCTGTCTAACCAATAAATAAGCTAGGCGTTTCTGTAAACTTTAACTAAATTTCCTTTGGTAATAGATGCAAATGAGCCAGATTAAATCTACTGTTATGCTGTTTAGTGGAGAAAAATGCGAGGCTCGTAATAAAGTTGGATTAAGTTTTTATTTTCCACCATTTTCAGTTTCGCAAGAGAAAAATGGTACATAAAATTGTAGCCTCGAATAAATTGTCAGCTTATGGTTAATGCAGGGCAAATTGAACTAGCACGTTATAATGAGACCGCTTTTATTTACGGTTTTGAACTGCTGTGAATTCTTCATGACTGTCTGGTACATACTCTCTCGATTGTTAAAAGAAAAAAAGAGAAAGAAGAGGTTTATGAAAGAGGTTTACAGTCAAACTAATAAACAATTATCTGTGGGGATCTCGTAAGTTTTTTTTTTTAATATAAGCAAAATATACGAGGACAACTTACATTTATTTTGTGTGAGACTGAATAAATATGAGTATTTCGTGAAGCTAAAATATGCTGCAGCGTATCTCCCTAAGTTATTGACTGAAAGCTAATGTTTGTCAAAAAACACTGAGGTTGGATAGTTAACTACTGATTTGTCAATACCTATTATATTATAAACCGCGTAAAACAACGCAATTTTAATATATTATTTTAATTTTTATATATTTTTTTGAGTATACAATATAATATAGTTTTTTATCTACAACGTGTCCATATAAAACTATATTATACTAGCGAACTCAGCCCGCTTCGCTGGGCTAACCCTTACTTTACCTGGTGGCGAGTTACATCAATGGGCATAGCATATTCGTTTTCTTCGAGGAAACATACATGGTCATACCAACTTTTATGACAATCGGTTGAACGGGGCGGAAGTCTATATTTGACAGCGCCGCCTGGTGGCGAGTTACATCGATGGACATAGCATATTCGTTTTCTTCGAGGAAACATACATGGTCATACCAACTTTTATGACAATCGGTTGAACGGGGTGGAAGTCTATATTTGACAGCGCCGCCTGGTGGCGAGTCACATCAATGGACATAGCATATTCGTTTTCTTCGAGGAAACATACATGGTCATACCAACTTTTATGACAATCGGTTGAACGGGGTGGAAGTCTATATTTGACAGCGCCGCCTGGTGGCGAGTTACATCAATGGGCATACCATATAAACCTTCTCCGTGGAAAAATACATATACATACCAATTTTCATAATCATCGGTCCAACAGTTTCTGAGTTCATCGATTTCATATATACAAACATCCTTCTTTATATATATAGATTGTAAATTGAACATCTAACGGACCAGGAGATGTGATGGAAGCATAGTACATGATCAGGCGAAGTCACGAATTCATATGTTTAAGTGGCAGATAGACAATTTGAAAATTAGTTGAAATAAAAATATGTATTTAGATTCTAATAAAACTTTACCGTACTTAAATAATTATTTTATTCAACAAACTTATGAGTCAATTTCATAGTAGAAAAAACCACAACCTGTCTCTCTCTCGGACATTAAATAGATCTACCTATCTCATTCTATTATCTATCTCATTTACACTTGTAAAAGGATCAGCTTGATCTCTCAGAGTAGTTTATCTTAACAATTAATCTAGTTTTTAAAAGTATGCCTTTCTTTATAACACAGGCCCAAAGTTTTGTGGCTAATCAATTGGGTCTTGATCTAATGAATTGGGTCTCAATTGAGTATTATACTATTTTAGAATTAGGATTAAATGAGATAATTATTGAAATAACCTGCCGGATTGATGTTCATATTTTTTATTACCATTACTTTTGTAATTTAACAAAAAAAATATGATTTTTTTGAGTTAAAACTACTATTGTTCTCGTGATATTTTGCTTTGTAGTGAACAAAGATACTATTCAGGTTTTTTTTTCTAATTATGGCGATGACAATCAAAAGTATATACAGGATGTTAAAATTCCTGTAATGTAGAAAAAACAGTTTTTTTTTTTTCTAATTAGGATTACCTATGCACATCCTCTGACGCATCCGCTTGGCATAGAATTTAGAAACACTTCTATTTACATAAATTTAATATTTTGGAACTCGTGAGGTACGGTCCTTAAAAAATTTCCAAGCTTATTATAATTAAGTATAAGGTGTATATACTATCTAATTGCTTATCTGACATGAAGTTTAAAATTTAAGTTCCATCCTTTGTGAATGAGTCGCAATTCGAAGTGTCCAAAGTCAGAGTACAGTTAATTTCAATTATTACCTACTTCAGAAATTTAACAGAAACAAACACTTCTTAAAAAAAAGGGTAGTATTTATCAGTCTACAAATGTATCTATTAGACTACAATTCACAAACTGCCAAGCCTAAACTTAATTTAGAAACTCCAGAGTTTAGTTGTTTTATTTGAAATGGCTTATTAAAAATAAAACAATTTAATTAAAAAAACAGAAGGTTACATAAAACATTTACAATATATTTGTAACAAACGAAAAAACGAGTAAATTCTTTTAATTCTTGAGGTAAGTAAGTTTGCTTCCAAAATGTACATCCTTCAACCGGTTCTGTCCTGTGAGTACTCGTAACGAGCAAACATTTGTGTCACCACTAACGAACAAAACCGAGACACGTCAATTTAATAACTAATACTGCTTTCCCTACAATACCCTAATTCTCTATGACACAAGAGTTTTTTTGCAAATAACATGTGACGTCACAATGCGCTATTTTGAACGCTACTCGGAAACGCAACATGTTGTGGAATTGAAAAATTGTTTCTGTATGCTACACACTAAGTTTTCTATGTGTATATATCGTGTACTTTTTGATTTCACAATATACGTTCATGAATCTAGCATCGGTTTTTATCGGAAGGTTCGATTTTTAAAAACATTTGTACTATTTGTTTACAATGTTTGATTTTAGTAATTTATCTCAAATATATAATAAGACAGTAAAAATAGAGTGTCTGTACATTAAATATTTTTCCAAAAGACTGATAGGGGACGCTTAAAGACAAGTAACGTTTCAAAATTGATCTTATAGCGGTACATAATGTGTTCTGGTCATAACCAATTAGGACCTATACGGACGCCTTAAGCACCGTGTTACGATGTAGGTAGTTGCGAAATGTTCGTGGAATCTATTCACTATACAAACGTCAAATTTTAAAAACACGTTGTTTTGTGTTATGGGCTTGTTTTAAAGTGAGCGTTTATAAAAACGTTAGTACGTTTTGGTAAGTTGCTATTATAAAATAAAAATGGGTTTTAAATTTGTACCGTATTAATAAAGTTAAAAAATAACTTAGTTTCTTTACAATAACTATAATTTACATTCTTTATAATAACCGTTCTTTTAATAAATAATCAAATCTTATATGATAATTCCTTTGACACTCTATAGTCATAGATAATTAGAGACCTGGTCATATCGAATAACGATCCAGATGGACCTAAGTTATATGTTGTACTAAAACGATGATTTTGTTTCGTAATTTTAGTATTGACAAAATTATTGCTTTTCAACGTTATCATATTTTATATCGCTTTACATTTGGACCACACTTTGATCATATTGTATATAATATATACTTGTGCCATGAAAATCTCGTAACACAACAACGGCTATGAATATAGTATAAGCATAAAATTAAGTGCTTTACTAATCCCCATCAGTTTGTCACCATTCCATAACAAAACAACCCCTACGAGTAGAATGATCGTAAAACTTCCAAAATATCTCTCCTCTAACATTGTGTAAACGGTGAATTTTGTTTGCTTAACAAAATGTATTTCAATGTGGTGTTGTAAATATATATGAATGTGATGTTACTCTAACATTTTATTATAGGATTATTAAAGTGTTTCGCAAATAGATTACTTAAATACTATTTTAAGATTTATTATTTACTTTCTCATCCTTTAAAACTATCGCTTACGTCAGTAAATTGAAACATTTTTAAAATAAAAGTTTTTAGCTCTATTTGCCATGGAAGTGTAACTTCTAATACTCGTATATGGACTCGGTACACGTTTTTCAGCCCATGAAACTGCAAGCAATGTAGTTGAATAATACATCCATTTTCACATTTCCTGTAAGTCCTACCTTTGTCCTACCTATAACCTTGCTATCAACACTTCTTATTGCTAATTTTTTTTTGCTTGTACTACTCAAAAATTCACTCAATACTATATCTCATATCACAAGATAAAATTTGTCCCACGTACATTTTCAATTTTGGCAAAAAACTTCATGCCATTGGTGGTGTTGTTTACAAAAGTAAAGCCTTTTTACTTAATTTTCTCTTAGTAAAATCGGATATACCACTCTAATGTATCTAAATTACCTTAGGTTTAGGTGGCGATATAACGTTTATGTAAAGTTTGGGAGACGTATAAAGAAGCATCTGCCGCCAACTATCGTGGTGAATATTTTAAGAGAAAATCACGTGGCTTCGGTAAAAGGATTCATGATGGCACGTAATCTAACTTTAAAGCAACCGAATTTGCATATAGTATTCAAGATGCATTGGTGAATTTATAGGGTTTAAAGTTTGCTTTTCTTTTAGTTTTCTTTTGGAAAAAGTATATAGACTTTTAATACTTTATATAATAAATATCAAAGTGATAAAAAGCTTAAGTTTGAGATTTAAGTAAAGCAAGATAAATAAAAATATATGTTAAATAAGGTACTTACTTGTCACCTTCATTCCAATTCGATTTAGAGAAGATTTTTTTATTTTATTTGAAGACTATACTCATAATGTCTAAAATAAGATGAACATTTTAAATCTTCTTCGTTTGTAAAGACATTGAATTTAAAAATAAAACGAAATATACTTCTCTTATATATAGTTTCAGGCGTGACATACTTATATACTAAAATTATTATTATAAGCAATATTACAAAACTGTAATCTTTTATCGAATGCATTATAAATTATGTTCAATAAATAACAAGGTACTTAAACAGTTACAATATTCCCCTATCGGGTTTATAGCCGAGAAAGCGAAAGCAGTATCTAATCGTTCATAAAACTTCGTTCTCGGGGAGAATGTTCTTGGTCACAAATACCACTTATAGTGAATTTATTTTGTGAGGGAGACATAAATAAAAGTGAGGGAGGTTAGAAGGAAATTGTAAGTAACTGCTGAAAACGCCTTCGGTAGTTTTACATTGTGCCCACTCGCTTCGCTTCCGAGAGCTACTTGAAGGACGGCTGCTAATGCGGACATAAATCTCTCTGTCTCTGTATGGCATTATATCAAGCTAACATTGTGTAAACTATTGAAATTAGGTTTACCTACACTTGTATTTATTTATGTTGATCCCATTATACATAAATTTTGAATACAAAGTTTCTATATTATAAATAATAATGTTAACATTATTACTTTAATCTTATTTGTGTTTATAACAAAACACTTTTTTTTTTAATTTCAGAAGTTTTTTTTTTTAAACTGAGAGAAAAGACTTAAAGGAAGTGCCTATTTTTTTCTACATTATTATTAAACCAAGATTAGATGCAAGATGTTTGCTACTAATCGACGAGACTTGTGAAGAAGTATCTATGAGAAATATATGATAAGTGTCATCGCCAGTAATCTGCCAATCGAAATAAGGATGATCGAAGAACATTCACCCTATTATACTTAAGCCTTTCCCTCAGCAATATCAGTATACGAGATAATATAAATTACCTCGGACATATTTCATAAATATGTAAACGTGGGTTGGCCCTCTTTCAATTTTGATATAAAACGTACCCTATATTCCTGTTATTTTTGGGCCCATATTGTAAGTAAATAGGGAGATATATTGTAATAAGATATTAGATATTCTTAAAGAAACTTGCTATGGGAAATTAACTTGGTTTGTAACTTATTATTTTATAAAGAAATACATATAATTGTATACTATATAAATATATACTATATACTTTGAAAATTGACAAAATATTATTGTATTCAAGCGGCAGTAATGTTGTTTTATTATTTTTACCATATTATAACAATCAACTTATTTATTATTGCTGGAAGATAATTTTTAATTCAGATTTATTTTGATACTAATAAAATGACAGTGTCTATTATTTCTCGAGATTCCGAAGTTATTCTCGTTTCAACTCGAGTTAACCTGCATAGGCCCACAGCAGCCTTAAATACCTTTTGACGCGGAAAAATAATTGGAAATTTTTTGGACGTTCCTTTTTTAAACGTCTGTGAAAAGAATTTACGCAAATACTGGTCGAATTTTTGCGAGATCCTCTTTGTTGTTTGCTCAGCTCCACCGACTGTATAGAACTGTATATTTTGATACGATAGGGAAATGAGAATGAGACCTTTTTTAAATTATTTGAAGTGGGAATTTAAGTATTTTCAACGTGTTATAAGTAAATAAATATTTTGTGGATGTCGTGGTTCGAATGTCAAAAACTATATTCTCATTAAAATTATTAAAAATATTGTCAAATGTGCTTATACGTAAAGATCGCTCTTTGAAAGTGATATTTTTTTATTATATTTATATATTTATTTATATTTTGGATAGAATCTCATATTTAATAAAAATGTACCCACTCTGCAAAAGACTCACTAACATAATTTTTAATATTCCTTAAAAATATTAAACCGGAACGTGCTCCTCTGTACGGGCGATATATTAATGGCTGGAAATTAAATTTATATATGTATATATACAGAAAAGAAACCGCTTGACATCAGGCAGGTCGTCTGTTTGTTTTTTTATACATACAAAAAAGCCAGTCGTATTATTTTCATGTCACCTGTAAGGTATAATATTTTTTTATATCATTGAATTAATATTAAGTACTTTTTATAATGGAAGCCATTATTTGACAACACAAACTGCTATTATTGAGCAGTCCATAGATAATTTATTTATTTATAACACTTTATTGCACACAAATACGTATGTATAAAACAAAAACAAAAAGGTATTGAAAAAATCAAAAATATTTGGTACAAAGGCGACCTTATCACTAAACGTGATCTCTTACCGGCATCCCACAAGTAATAGGAAAATTTTATTATATTAGGCAGGAGTTAGTGCATAAAATAATGAAACAAAACATATTACTTACATGCATATTACGTTGATAACTTGTACAATATTACAAACACATACATACTAACTTTTACATGTACAAAATATATGTTATATAAATATTAGAAACTTTACAAAACTAGTAAGTGGTTAGTTAGTTCGTCAGTCATTCCAAAGAATAGTTTTATTAAATATATGTTTGCTTTGTTCATGATGGACTTTGATCACACATGTTTGTAGAGCCTACTATAATCAATGTCACTAATGCCACCTGTATTAATAATCAATCAATACATTAGATTCATACCAATGTAGGCAATTTATTAAGATGAAAAGCAATAAGCGAACAAATATAAAAAGAACTATCGTACGGGTAAATCTAGACCGTATAAGTAAAATAAAAAGTTACTTAGTTTGCATTTCATCTCTGTTGAAAAATTCAAACCTGAATATTATGGATATTTTTTTTTTTTACTACTTTTATAACATTATTTAATTCGGTATTTACGCTTAAATCAGTGTCTGTTAGTCATGCATTAGTATTTAGTGAGTGGGTGTCAGCAGAGTTACATAGAAATAAAGAAAAATTATATCAATTATATGCGGAAAATCAATTTAATACCAGTTACAAATAAAGTAAAATTATATTCAAATTCTTAAAAAAAAAATGTAAATTTATAAAATTACGATATATAAGTAGGAGAATACAAAATAGGGATGATAAAAAAAAAGGATAAATATAATCAATGAGGAAACAAGAAGAAAAGATAAAGCTCGGCAGTTTGACTTAAAATTAACTATTGATAATAAACAAGTTACTTCAGACCTAGCGCTTCCAACTGTTTTTGACACTTTCCTTACTGATATTATAGTTACCACAACTAACTTTAAAATCATCAACACTAACATTAGTTACCGATAATGTAGATCAATAATTTATTAATTTAAACTTACTTTAAGTAAGTGCCCAAGAAATATTAAAAGATTTTAAAGTAATAGTGTTATTTTCAAATAAGAGATCTATGACAAAAATCCGATAACGTACTTACGCGACTAAAAGACATTGCTTGGCTTTAATATACAATAATTGTGAAGATTGTGGTAGATTTCCTGTTCTAATGAAACATAGTAAAATAACACTATTATTTTAATCTGACAGTAAATTAGATCCAACTAACTACAGACCAATTCAGTTTAACATATACTAAGTTCTTTCAAAATATTATCCTTAGGGAACTTGTTGAAAATTTTACTTGAAATAACCTATCACATAAAAAAATACATGTGTGCAATTCACACGTAGTAGAAGTAAAACCTTCAAAAAACTCTAGTGTCATAGAATATTTAGGAACTAAGTTCCTGCGAGTAACATAGAACCGACACAATTTTTGAGTTGATTCCATGAAAGCATTTAGGAAACTTATTTTTTTAGGAAATAACACATTATAAATAATTAGAAATATAAATAAAAAAAATCAAACTATTAAGTAAAACAGAAAATGTGTCTTTATTTTATTTTGACTACATGAAATTACATTATTACAACAAAAAAGAGGAGGAGGATAGGATCCCAGGGTTGATGGTTGGAAGGTGAAACGAGGATATCAAGGATACCCAAGCGATTGGCTCTTAGAAAATATTTGAAAGATGGGACTTGGAATATTTTCAACTAAAATTTATATATTTTTTTTAATTTTGGGCTAAACTCACAAACGGATTTCAGAAGAAGAGACAGAGAAAAAAATGGTATGTAGAAGATAAGAAAAACAAAATTAAAAGAAACAATATGTGAAAATTTGTATTAAAATATTTTAAAGGTGGTATTGAGCCTTAACGAATAGCAATGGCTGTAAATTTGAATAAAACGCTACTCATTAAAGCGAGTTGCTGCTGCTCCAACTAAGTTTATTTATATAATGTTAAATACAAATGACGTAAATACATAAACGTACATTCTCTTTTATCAAAATGAGCGTACCACAAGGCTCAATATTAGGGACAATCTTGTTCCTCATTTACAAATATGACTTTCCTTATTTTGTGAGAGATAAACCTAGGATACTATTGTTTGCTGGTGATACTTCACGTATTTTAAAAATAAACAGTTATAAGTCAGTAATTGACTATGTAAACATTGGTGCCACGAATATTTTACAATAGTCTAGGAATAATAATTTATAGCTTAACGAGAGAAAGTATATAAAATTTACTTTACCAACTTAAAAAATGTCAAAACCAATTATTATGTCATAACCTAACAAGTTATTTTATGTAGATGAAATTGTGAGAAATTGGATTTGGTTACTTTTTATGAATTTTTGGGCATAAAGTCAATGCGAAATTGCAATTGGATCCTCATATGTGTGATTTGTCGAACAGACTCAGTTCTGCCGGATACGCAGTTGACAAACGTTGAAGTCGTTAGATTAGTTTACTTTGGTTTTTTTCACAGTATCATGTCATATCGCATTCTAATATGGGTTAATGCATTAAATATTGATACACACTATATTTGTACTACGAAAAAGAACTGTTCTGATGGTTCTAGCTGTTCGTAAATTGCAAAATTTACTTTATTTGCGGCATAAAACTTTGCTTAGTACCAAATTTTAAGATTCTGAGTTCACAAAAGTGTCCTGTACATTTTGATACATTTGACTGATGTACAACTTCCGAAATTCGAAAAATTGCGGAAATTTGCCGCACTAAAGTCGGTATCTTTTGATTGCTTTGACTTTACTTAAAAAACTACCTTTTAAGAAACAAAATATTTCCTGAAAGATAGGTCACGTCCACTTACGAAGATGTGAAATTTCTTACACGCATTCTAGGGGACTAGGTAAACAGAATATTATTGGGAACTATTAAGTTATTGTAGTCAATTAAATCGAAAGACTTAAAGATAAAAAAATGACTCGTACTCAATAGACAATAGTATAAAAAAATGTAATGATTCTTGCTTGTTCTATCCTTTAGAATCGTGGAACTAGAGTCTAACATATAATAAATGCACAAATATTTATACGTCAAATATAATAATAAAAAAAACCTGATCTCTGAGCTAAGGGTTTAAGAGAGGTGAATCTGCTTAGCGTCCGGTACTGTACTAAAGGGGTTTTAAACTTACCTATACGTACCTATCTTAAAAGTTCCTGGTGGAATAGTTGTGAGTGTCTTATTTTTTTAAGTTATATCATAAGCAGTCTAATACATCTTATTTAAAACATTATATTTACAACAGTAGTTATTGATTTATGACTGAATTGTCACAAATTAAATTGAACATTTTTCTTCATTTTATCATCAAATAAGATTTCTTGTTTTTGAAAAGATTTGTAAACTTGAATTACGATTCAATATAGACTTTCTTTTAGATACAATATTATTTGGATAACTCGTAGAAAATAGCTGAGATAGAAAAATAACAAAACTCTTTGGCAGTTATCTAGCAGATATTAAATTATTAAATTCTCTAATACCTAAGGAGTCGGAGAACACTGAGAACTCCATATCTCTAAACTCTTCATGAAGATATTCTGGCTCGACGCTTGCGTTATATCATTATCTGTTTCTTACTGTACTACACGTTGTTGAGGTATTTACTATTACAATTTCTAAAACATGGTTGCATGTGAAGCCTTAGCAGAAACTAGACAAACTTTATAAAAAAAAAACAGTATATACCTTAAAAAGTAAAATAAAAAAGCAATTATATATCAATTTATAATTCTTAATATTTCTGTAAGACCATTATATATTAAGTTATTATTATTTTATTAGCTTCACTTGTAGCAACTATATTTGAAATACATCCATATATAACGGACATTTGGCGAGTAAACATTAACCAAAATTAAACCATATGTTTTGCAATTTAAGATTCATAATCGATTATAATACATAATAAAGGTATTTTATTCATTCCACTTATTACGAATTATAACGAAAAACATACGTAAATTGATTCAACTGGATATTTAATGCCCCAATTAATGGATAAGGATCGTTAATATTAATTCGCTGATGCAATCTGTTTGGTTGCGTAATTCCCGCAATAAATAAACCGGTATTACCTGACATCTGCAATAATTAATTATGGGCTAAAAAAGGGCCTTTTTCATTTGGTCCCCATAATATATTTCACCCTCAAACTAAATATGTGATCATACCAAATAATCGTAGCTTAAAAATGTATTTGCAACAGTTTGCTCAGCTAAAAATAAACAGTTGTCGTCAGCTTAAACCCAGCGACAGAATGATTAATGAATGTTTCATGGTACCTACGGTACTTTATCAATATATCATGAAGAATAGAAATAAGGGCCGGATACCTAGCACTCAAAAACCATTGTACATATTTACCGGATACGTATAGGATTTAGTTCATTTGAATACAATTTCTTGTAAAAACCACCTAAATTCTAATTTGGAATATACCCTTTTTTCGCGTGATTTACTTCAATAAGGATATTTTTTTTATTACATTCAAATATACCTAATAAAAGTTTCAATCCCTCGATACGATTTAAGGATTGCCTTTTCTTTGTTGTTTTATTTTTATGACTTTCATAAATTTGTCAATGTTGTAATCCAATGCAAGTTTATTGCTCGTATTGTTCCGTACATTCGATAATAATTTGAACCGTTATCAAATTAAATGTCCAATAAGCATATTCAATGGATGACTGTGATAGTATTTATTATAATAAATGAAAAGCAATTTAAATAATAATTATAAGCTATCATATATGTTTGTACGAAAATGGGTGATTATATTAATTTGTACTACATTTTTTTATAGAATATCTGTGAATTTTCATGATAATAATATTATTATAAACCCTCACCGCGTAGGCCTATGATGAACAAGAGAGTACATCCCCCTCTCCCGCCCAGGCGCTATGGCTAGAGGAAGGACTCTGGCTGAACCCGTCTCCTTCCATCCAGCCCCCCCTTTGAGGCCAACACCGCCGGTCAGTCGGACAGTCGGTGATGTGGCGAATAGCATCCACGACGTCGTCTTTACAGGCAGTGTCGTCGGCTTATCGATGCCTTCTTTTTCGAAGACGACGACGGCCGGATGAAGCCGGCATCTGGGGAAGGCCCTTCTTTCTCTCTTTACCTTTCCTTAGCACAACCCTGGACCACTCTTCCCTTCCTCCACGATTGCATGAGAGGCAGTCGCCGGGACTACGACCGACTGCCTTCCCTCCGCCGCCACGAGTGGCGGCCGATGAACCGGCGCCGGGAGGAGACGCTCTTCAAGTCGCAGCTCCTCAACCACGCATGAATCCACCGACCGCGACCCCGACGACACCCCTCCCCCGAGAAGACTGTAGGCCCGGGAGTCGCCATGGAAGCCTTAAGCTCCCCGAACTCCTTCCAAACCTTCACATATGGATACCTACTAAGATTCATTTTATATGCATTATGATATATAACTGTTTTTCAAAGACATTTATGTGTTCAACCAACCGGAAGAAAATAAACATTGACTAACCATTTATATGTTAAATTCTATTCTGTACTTGAAAAACATCACTAATCATATGACAAATAAAGGTAAAGTTATTACAAACCCAACCTAAGGTTTTTTTATTTAAAAGCTTTGTAAGATATTGTACTAAAGCTACATAAAACTATTCAGAATTATACTTATACTTCCAATTTCACAACGTATTATATTTCTCTCAACCTAAAAATATAAGCGGCAGTAATAATGTATCATTTTTATATTCAATATTCGGACTAAGGTCGGCGATTGAGCCGAATCGATGGCTGCGGGGACGAAACTGCGGTACATTTTAACAATTTATGAAGTGCTTTACGTATAATTTGTGTACTTTACGTATAATATCTGCAAGTTTGATCGAATAACTGAATATTCGATTCGATAACTTTTCTGAAGATAATTAAATAAATATTCTTAATATATATTTATCCAAAATATTGCTAGTAGCAATAGATATTACAGAATTAAATATTAATTGCAGAAATAATAAATAAAATGAACGTTCAAAATTACACATAACCTCCAAAAGAATTTATATTATAAGTTAATGAATCATATTAGAATAATATTCATAAGATTTTAGTTCAGATTATACTTAAAAATAATCAATACTTTGATATCGGTTCCGCAGTGTTACAAGGTTTACAATCACAGGTAGAGCGGTCAAACACAAAATGTCGTCAGATGCCAACACCATCCGGTCCCATCTCAATGTGATAAGTTTCCGATGTACATGCAAATTACATGTCATCACACATTTCAAATCAAATCTAACTACATTGGATTAAGGCAGATTTTGCAGTGGCATCATCTCTTACCCATGTCGCGATTGTCATGCGACATCTGACAGATGTAACCGAGTACACATGAGTTTTAACATGTTCGTGTTAAGAATGAAGTTTGTAAGTAATGAGATTTTGTAATTCAGATTATGTAATATATTCTCTTTAGGTTGGTTTTTTTAAATTGTTTATTAATCAATATATATTTGATTACCCTTTTATACGTTAATCAATATTATGAAACCTAGACAATTTTGTATTTTTCCACAGCTCTGTTTATTCCACAATCTAAGAGTATACTAACTATTGAAATAACAACCAAAATGTATAACTTTAATTATATAAAATGTAATCTTGCTCGAACTCTCTGACGTAACATCCAATTATTAAACATCAATTCAGTGTTAAAAGTATATATCTTAAAGCCAAACACATAACGAGCCAACAATCGACCAAAATTACCACTCCCTCGACTTAATACTTCCGTTTTAATCTCGAACTTTGGAAGAACATATTTAGCTGCCGACAACTTTTAATTAATCAAGTCAAAAGTCACAAAACTGTATCTCGAATCGTGCAGGCATAATGAGCCAAGCTTAGCCCAAATGCCCAATATCTTTCTGGACTCGGGCCAACTTTTAATGAAGCTCTAGTAAATTTAACACGTCGTGGAATAAGTAATGAACAAAATAATTTGATTCGCTCATATATGATTTAACAATTTGAAACAGTTGCAAATCTAAATAAAGGAATTAAATAGAAATCCAAAATTTTATAATAATAATACAGGACAAATTACACACATTGATCTTATTGATCCACTAAGTAAGCAAATTATTTGCTTGTGTTAAGGGTGTTAAACAACGATACAAATACATAGAAATACACATATACATAAATACTGAGAATATAGTTTTATTATGTAATCACGAAAATTACGCCAAGGATTTAGTTCTCTTAATATATTATAATTGTATGTACAATAAGTCTGTTTTAAAATGTTATTTATTCATACTTGAGTTTTTTTAATAAGGTACTACAAAAGAGGTTTAAATTTAAATTCCAGTTTTAATTTAAATTCCAGTTAGTATTTAAATTTAAATTCCAGTGTTTTCGTTGGAATAATTATTTTTATTTTAATTATTCAATTTTAAAATATAAAGCTAATTTAAAGACCTATACTAAAAATATTCTTTGAAATTGTGGTACTCTTGACTGTAGTTGCAAAAATGCTAATTAAAAATACAATTAATAAGCGGTTCTTTATAATTGCAAATTTAATCAATTTTCTTTAAGCTCTCTGTAATTTAACATATATTTTTAAGTCCATTAGCATAACTCCTAGCAACTGCTGGATCGATGCGAATACATTAACATTAGGACGTTGAAACAATGTCTCCGGAAGTGAATCAATAGATCGAAGCGAACACAATGCAAATTACTACTGAAATCTGAATTATAGATCATTACCTAACATCTGTCTGAGATAACATATTAGATAGATTACTTTCTAAGTTACTATATCAGTCTTAAGACGTTTTAAATCATAATTTCTCTAAAGTTTTAGAAGGTATAATGTATATTTTTATTATATATATATATAAAGAATTTCTGTCGAAGAATATATGTCGAATAAAATATAGAATTTCTATATTTTTGTAGATAAACAACATTACAAAAATATTTCACAATCGTATCCTATCAAAATTTGTTATCCAAAGCGCGGTTAAAATTCGGGTTTGATAAACAAACTCTAGGCACTAGACAAGAGATTAATTGCTGGACTACACAAGGCCAGATGGAACTGTCGAGTACAGGATAAACACTCAGCTCAAATCAACCTACGGGATGAAAGGTACGGCAGAAGAGATGCGGGTTGTCAATTAGTTAACGCTATGATACATGCGACTGCGACTCATTTGATAGAACTCGATGTCAATTTCGATTGCAATGACAACTAGATTGTTTGTTGAAGCAATCAAACTGGAATTTTGGGTGAAGTTATTATATGTGTCAATTTCATCACTTGATTCAGCTACTTTTGATTCTGTCTTTGTTTCATTCATCATAGTTATTTATTATACAACGCGTTTTGTGGAAGAAAATGTATATCACCTAAATTCATTATTTACTTAAATAGTCATATATCTACAATAAAAAAATTACAACACAATATATTTAGTTTACTTTAAATTTACAACTTCGTTCTTTTGGAGAGAGAACTGGTTCGAGACACGTGTTATTCTATCAACCAGAATCTAATGGTAGTAATTAAAAAGAAACAAAGTGATGAGGTAACCGTCAAAATGGATACTTTATCAATGCACAACGTAATCGTTGCGTCAAACGGACACCTTTGTGTGTCTCCCTTTGTGCTTGCCCCAGTTGTATCGTTTGTTGAGGATTTTTCTGCGCTTTGTGCAGTATTGCCTAGTTTTAATGTACCGTAAAGTGATAGTCTTTTAGATTGCTCAGACGCTCCGTTAATTAACGGAGCCGATATATCAAAATAAATGTTAATGTAATATTCTAATATATTCTATTCAACGAGTTGATATTGCAACATTAATAACGTGACTTATAACCGAATTTTCAAATTCACTGCGTAAATTGAAACTGACCGAAACCATGCGTCAGCAAAACCGCGGTCGTTAGTTTGAAATAAATTGTGCCCGTATTTGATAGCATTTCGTATTGCAAACAATAACCGTCGGCTCTGTCAGTCTGTCAGTCGGATGCGATTGTCGAATTTCCACTTTGAATCAAATTAGAATTCCTTTGGGACAATCTGAGGAATTCCTTAACAGTTTGTACTTCGTACTTTAATGTCCTGAAGTGATGAGTTTACTTAATCATGTAAACTCAAACCTATTTACAATTACTTTTGTAATATTTTTTCAGTTCCTAAAATAATTTTAAGGGTGACTTAATACATATTACAATCACTGTAAATGGAGCTATAACAATGATCAAGGGTTCTATGGATTATTAAAACCTTGAATATTTGAAATTCATTGTATCTTTAAATTTATTTTAAATTTTCGCGAAACAATTATTTTGATAATAGTTTTCTGTTCGCGCTAAGGTACATGTGTGCAAAGATTTTTTTCTTCCGTAGATTCCACTAATATACAGAAATTCAATTATAGTTGCAAAATCAAATATTTTTTTTTCTTTTTTTATTTAATCTATTATGCTAATAATAGTTGTATTATTTTTGTGATATAAATGTATATACCTGAAACCTAAACATTAAAGGCTTTATTATTATTCCAATAAAAGCTTGTGCAAAATAAAATATTGGGTATAAGCAGTAATATTCCGTGTAAGAAGTAAGAATTTAAAATAAACACTATTATTACTTTTATTGATATAATAGAATATTGAATAAAGAGTAAGAATATTATAATTATAAAAATAATTACATTTCTTTTGTGATTAAATAAAAGTACATTATTGCTACATACATATTGCGTATTTCTTAATGTAACTGATAGTCAATGAATCTCTATTCAGAAACATTGCTTTTTCAAATATAAGTTTTTTATACAAATACCATGTCTAATATTGAATAGATTGCTCATAGCATAATAAAAGTGGCGCAGACTATTGTATTAACTTTCAATAATATAAATAGTTGAAATTCTATGATAGCGTCTATCAACCTTCCAGCTTTTAAAACTAATATTTTTTTTTAAGAGTTGACTTTTTGTACAAGGACCTTCTAGAAATTGATTGATGGTTTATTTTTATTTAAAAAAAATATATATTTTGTGACATTTAAATTCTTAAAATGACAATGATTAACCTATATACAGTTAGAAGTTTCTTGCAAAGACGGTCGCTTTAAGCTATCTCTTGCAGACAACCCTTGATGAAGAATAACAGCTTCAGAAGCACATTCAAGCGCGAATTTCTCTACAACATAAATATAAAATTATACATATACAGACATATTTGAATAAGAAACAATACAATACATAATTATTAAACATTAAGAAACTATCTATATGTATTACTTTTATTATAAGCTATAACAATTCAATCACTAACACATGTACAGACATCACAAAGATCACTTGAACTAAATTATATATAATCACTTCTCGACTCAAACGAATAATCGATAAGAATCGAAATACAATATACGATAATAAAAGATAGAATCACCTTCGTCTAATTAACGAGCGACTTATAAACAAGTCTGAAGACTGTAGCACATTTCACAATACCGGTGTCGCCATCTTTGACAATACAAACTTCATTCACTAAAGGTCGAGAATATCCAAAATACCATCATTATATTTATTAGCAATAACATCCATATTCATTTTAACATTTTATTTTAACTTTGAAATTTGTACGAAAACCTGTAATAATGTAAACGAAATATTTACTATACTTAGCATATTATACAGTTAATATATTTTTTTATAAATTACAGCTTTTGAAGTAATATAATTTACAACAATCAATCCTTTACTACATTCTCAACTGAGATTTAATCTCTTTAAAGTACATTTTGTAAGCACAATGCGTCCGTTATATTGTACTTGTTACACTGCAGAATGGAGAATGCAATTGTGCTAAACTATTTGTCTACCGTCTTGTTGTCTAAAGTTATTGTAAGATATTTAATATTAAACTATAAAACTAGATATCAATTAGACTGAAGTAATTTAAAGTTCATCAGTTTTATAGGTTTTGATAAGTATTGATTAACTATGATATTTAGGTAAAATTATAGAGACTTATCTTTAAAATATTGTAATATTAGGATGGATGCTTGTATCGTCCGATGAATTAAATTTTAGATTTTTGGTAACACAAAAAAAAAACAATCTTAATATACATTAACTTTATTCAATAGCATTGTTAAATCAAATCGGCTACTTCAGGTCATACCGGCCAGCTGTTACACAGTTTCCATCAAACGTTATGAACTCATTCAAACCTTCTGGACAATTTGTAAACGTATATATTATTATATATTACTCATTTATAGCATACATTTAAAGATAGATTTCAAAATATTCAAAACCCAACTCAAATTGTCAAAGAGTTTATCGTTAATTTACTTCTGATTGCATTTAAACTTGCTTTTGTTGTCATTTGGTTGTTGACGTTTTGTTAGCGTTTATTCGGCGTCATCACCATCGAGAGCCGCGATGACTGATTAATTATAACAAAGGATTCACTGAATAGCGTCGTTAACACAAAAACCAATTGTCCCTCGTCGTAAATGGCTCGATTGTTACAAAATTTATCCCGACTTTTATGATCAACAATATTTTTCATGAATTTAATTACCAGTTATGAAAAATATTGTTAAACAGGCGATTAATGAGAGATCTTATCGCTCCCTTTTTGTGGATTTAAGTGATTTTTATATAAAAAATCGCGGTTCCTGTACACTTAATTATTCTCTTTTTGTTTCAGGTTGATTGATTTATGTTATTATATTACCAATTGTTAATCTTATTTTTTTGGTATTTTCTTAAACAGATAACGTATATTACAAAAATCGTACATTTTAATAGTGATCATATCACATATTAACTGATGGTTTAAAAGAATTCCTCTTAAATAAATTCACTGACTGTCGTTATCAATGATTACTAGTATTCATATGTTACTTGTATTATGTAGACAAATGACAAGCTCTAAAGCTATCTATTTAAACAAACTAAGATCGTGACTAGCTTCTTAGTATAGCTTTTACTATACTTTAATTTCACATCTTCAGTACGTCTCAATTTATCCCAATATTATTAGTTATTCTTGCATAAGATCTTGTACCCGTAAATATTACTAAGGTATAAGCGTATAATTTAAAAATCTATATTTATTTAAAGTTTTAAATAAGCATAGCATGGGTGAACATGGGTGAACAATTTAAAACTCATAAAGTTGGATATGGAAATGATTAGTCGCCATTTTGCGGCGTCTGTCATATTTAGTTTAGAAAGTTTTCTTTTCGCTTATTGTATTCCGCTCATCAAACTCAAAATGTTGTTATCCGTATCATAAAACGTTTACTACGTAAATGGTAAGCCGCCATTTTGTAAATTCCCCGTTTGTGGATTTAAAATAATAGAGCATAGTTATAAGAATTAAACGTATCTGAAAAATGACAACTTAATTGGTCAAACTCAACTGGGTAAAAATTTTGTTTCATGATTTGTGCAAACTAACCTATTAATTGACCAACCTTGTTAAGTAAAATCTTGTAAAAAATAATCAAATCTCGTATAACCACAGGGTAAATCAGTTAAATCAAAAGAATCAAAATACGTTTATACTTTTAAAATATTATTATGGATTAAAAGCTCTCTTAAAGATTCTTTATGGCATTTCAATAATCTCTAGGAAAAAATAAATTGCGAAAGTCTTTTGAATGTAAAAGAAAATTAACTTGAAAACTTTGATAATATAATATTTAAAACTTCAAATAAATAATACACATAAAAAATATTAAACACAATAATTATTATAATTATTATTATTTATTGGATTTCTTTTTAATATTTGGTATTGATTTATTAATATAGTAGTTGTTCCTAGGAGTCTCTGGTATTTTTTTTATATATAGTCCTTTGTAAGAAAGGGGCACTTTTGTTTCTTTTACAGTCAGAACAAACACAACCAAAAACATTTTTTATTACTTTTAAAAAATATCTGGCATGACAATGAATTATTCTGGCTATATAAGAGAGTTCCAAATTAAAAAATATAGTTATAAGATACAATTAATATCTTTTATAAAATTGTTTTAGAGCGGAAAAATTTAAGCTTATAAGATAGAAAAGGAAAACTTTTGCTGAAATAATCTGTAATTAATATTTTAATTTAAGTTTTTTTTTTATGAAATATGTATATATTCTTGTCGTTGTTTCATATTAAAATAAGTTGACAAGGCGATAAGAGCTGTTTGAATTTTCACGCTGCTTTGAGAAGGTTGTTCATAGATCAGATTGAGACACATAGTCTCAACATTAAAAAGTGAGCTGATTGACAGTTCAAAAGATTTGGCAACGATACCATAAGACTGGTTAAGCCATTAGAAGAGCAGGTGTGAAAGAAATGTACATAACCCCGGGATGATGTTTTTAGGTGAGCCAAGCGCAGAGAAATAACAAGGCGTTAAGTTTAATAGACCTCAGAAAGAGCCTTGAAAAAATGAGAGAGGTTAAAGTTAACTTATCGACGTTAGTCAGGAGAAGGTTCATGCGATTAATTTGACGAAACTGTCGGAGTAAATATTCATAGAAAATGGTACATAACAGAAATCCTAAAACCACATGAACAGCATGCAAATATATATTAAAAAGACGTGTAACATCTTCACAGCCTTCTCCACAAAACAGCTGAAAAATGTTATTGCCCAGGAGTGCGAACGTAATCAAAAGCAAACCTCCAAGGATGCAAACTGTGATTTTAGTAAAAGGATTAAGGATTTTACACTATATTCAAATTATACACCTTATCTATATTTTTTACTAAAACAAAAAATATATATATTTTTTCGTTACAGCCGAGTAAAATTACTGTACACCTTGTACTGCACAGTTTTTATTTATTCCATCGATAATTTATTTTATTTTTTTTTTTAAATAAATCACTTTAATTATTAATTTACAAAATCTAGCATGATAATTTACCGTTTTTAGACGTTTTTCGTTATGTATATTTTTGTATTTTTGTTCTAAATATTAAACGTGAGTCCATATAATAAGTGTTTAGACTTTAGACAGTATTAATGTACCTTGAAGATATTTAAATCATATTATTCAATCGATCTTGATTTAAGCGATATAAAGTAAACTTACAGTTCTTGATTTATTCTGTGTGCATCCGTTTGTCTTTGCAACTATGGAATACAATTTTCTTGACAAGATTTTTATGAAATATAAAAATTTTGTTACAGCTAAATTTCCTTGTTAAAATGTAGGATAATTAATGTCATTTTAATGGAAAACAGCAAATCGTATCACAGCTATAATAAAAATACAACAAATCTACTGGACGGATTTTAATTAAGTTAGTTGTGGTCTTATCTTATTTTTTCAAAATCTTCTATTATTGTTTTAAAAACGGTGTATAATTTAAATAGGATTTTTTTATGTCTGTTTAATGAATGCTGCATTTACATTATAATCATTCCAAAACGTAACCTTCTTAGCAACATAATATAAAAGGTTTTTAAAATATTAATAATTAATATATATTTCGTAGCTTTTAAATTAAATTCGCCAGCTTAAAGACCCATTCATTTTGTAAAACTAACCTTATATCGCCATTAGATGATTATAACTGCACAGTAAGAAACAATGGTTCAGCCAATCAGAGTCTAGAATATCAATTCGTTTTGTTAATTGTCGGCTTGATCGGGGGAGTGACAGCTAGTATTCGGTGCACGACAGCTGACAGAATTAGATAGCTCATATTCCATTGCTTTCATACGAGGCAACGATTACTTGGTATTATGCTAATAGAAAATTTTAGTTCCTGTTACTTTTTTATACAAATAAGTAACAATTTACAAAGATATTAAAAACTGGATCTATGCTATGTAATACTTTACCAATTACACATTTATATAATAAATTTACTGATCGTTTCAAGAGTTGCTATTAATATAAATATTATGTCTTGAGAAGTATGATGATTTAAATTAAATACCTTGACTCCAAAGTGAAAAGGAAAATTATAATTAATTAAAGATATTTAATAAAAAGCATTCAACCTATTAGACGTAACTCTCGGATATTAATTCAAGTTTACTCGGTACTCACGTACGATGTAATGTTTATTTTTAATTGCAACTTGTAAGATAAAACTAAAAGCGGCGCCACTTAAAGTTTATCTTGGCAATTGGCGACATCCCAAATGACTTTACTCGTGTATATTTATTATATTATTTATGATAACTTTATTTTCAATTATCTGTAAATTCTTAAGACATATTTTTATTTATGCTAGGTAATTTTATTTGTTTTGTATTTATAAAAAATTACAAATTTTATTTTAAGAGGTAGGAAAACGAAGTAATTATGCTATTGGTAATCGATACTTATATTATATGTACGAAATTTTGGATGGATGTCTGTTACTCAATCACTTAAAAGAAGTCACGGGTCACAAGTAGGTATATAAGGCATATAACCGATTGCTTTTACAGTCTCCGGGGAAATGGTCACAGGCAACTGATAGTATATAATTAGGTTAAACAAATGAAAATAACTAAGTACACGATCACCCCTCAGGTACCCCTACCCTACCCCTCAGGAAATATTATTCTCCATAAAACTAATACACGATATAGGTTAAATACACTTGAAGAAACAAGTTACATTTTACGTCTCTTTTTCTTTAATTCTCTGTATATTTTTTATCAAAGACCCGTGAAGGCCGCTGCGGGGCTGCAGCGAGGGCCCTTACTCGTTTAAACTCTTCAAAGCAAGAGACATGAATGTATGATATAAATTTAAAACCACACTTTTAAAATCATGTTATATTAAAAGATAAAGTACTTTTAACTTTTATTTATTTCATATTTTAAAAAATAATTTCCATGAGGCATATTAAAAATACATAATAAAAATATTGAAGCAAAAAAGCTAAAATATTTTCTAATATTCAGAAAATTTATTGAAAAATTCTTGCTAAGAGTCGGTATTTATAATATTACGTATAATCGGATAAAAATAAAAAGATAATTATGAGATGTTTTAGGATTGTTTCTTAAGATAAGACTGTCATCTGTTATTGACAGCTTTGGTTCTATAATATCTTTTAGTATAAAAACAATACGAGTAATAGCTGTCAGGATGTCTGTCATAAATAAAATATTCCATAAAGTGTAAATAATTTCATAGCTTTACCAGGAAAATGTTACAATAGTAAAGTTTCAAATAAAATTGTAGTTAAAGTCAGAACACATTTCGAATGTTTTGTTAACATTACTATATACCTAACAATAGAACAAAGCACTGACGAGCTCAGAAAAGAACTGTTTATATTTTATTAACAGAAAAGCCTAAAATTCAAAGCAATTCTTGTGTCTTTTATTTTTCGTAGATTTCAAAGTAGGTACATTAAAATTTGTTTAACTACTCTCATTTGTTTTTTGACATCTTTGTAAGGTCACAAATAATAGTAAAATAAGTAAATAACTACGGAAATAGTAGTAAAAGGGTAGTAGTAGTAGTAGTACCTACTATTATTAATTATTTTACTATTATTAATTATTAGTATTTAATGTGCGATGAACATATTTTCTCTGACTAATTGGCTTAATTACTACACATTCGGTTATGTGAAAATAGGAGCATTTATTCACTTATAACTGAACCACAATTATTACAATTCTGACATACTATTGTTTATTTTTATTTTTTTTTTATTTTTTTTTGGGAAACTTTTATCAAATTATTGCATTGTCATCGGTCCTTGATACGTGTGCAAAGTTTCAATTTAATCGGATCGCTGGAACCTGGTGAAAATTAAGCTCGAAGATTCCGTTACATTCATACATACATACATACATACAGACATACAACCCAAGCTAATAAAAGCGTATTAAAAAACCGCTAAGCCCAGAAATACAGACGTCTATGATCATCACTTACATGGCTGTCCCTGCCGGGAATCGAACCCGAGTCCCGTTGCGCCGCTATACGTTAGACGTCTGCCTAACCACTCGACCAAGGAGACGGTAAATACAAAATGTTCTTCATTCTGGAAAAGTCTCAATGAATTAATATTTGAAAAAGGAAAACTAAAAATATATTTAACATATAGAAATAAGAATAAAACCGAAAAAGTTCTATTTTTTATTGTTTTTAGTATATACTATGTGGTTTATTATTTAAATAGGATACAACAAGCGGAGAAAGTCGGTAACATAGTATATTTAAATAAAACAAGAACAACAATTAGTTTACAGTTCTACAATATTTAAGCACGTATAGCCACGTCAAGCTTAGTTTGCCGCCTTTGGTCGGCCGCGGGTTCGCATCCCTGCTCGTATCGGTATTTTGCATTCTATATTAAAAAAAAATGACATCGATTTTTTTTTGCACAATATATATAGCACACTACACTCTACAGTAGTTATGATGTTATAATATATTTACTCCTTACTATTATAATTTATTAAATTATATTATTTAATTAAAAACTGATATTTATACCTAAATGTCAACAAGACCTTCGTCTATGCGGTGAATAATTTGAAAATTATCTTAAAAGAGATCGATTAGATATAATTCATATAACATCTAACTTCACATTATGTCGATACATATATTTAAAATAATAACGCCTAAGGCCTCTACCACTATTTAAATAATTATATCATTTTGTTTGGGGAATATAAAACATTAAGGATTTGTAAATCAAATTTGAAATGCAGTAAATAAATGTGCTTAAAGGTAACGAGACAGTTAGGTTATATTTTTGAACGAATATCGTTTTACAATTAATTTATTGCCAACTTATATGATTTTCGAACTGATTCAAAATGTTCACTTCAGCAAATATCGTTAAAAGAAATTCGCAGAAAACCTAATGCACTTTTAAATGACGTGCACCCTTATATTTCACCTCTCGACAACTCAACTGTTTTTGAACACTACATTCAAAAATGATCTTTACTTGTATGAAATTCAGTATGAAATGTAATGTAATATAACCTTAAAAATGAAAAGCTTACGGCAATTAAAAGCTTGATGTATGTTCTTTCAAAATGCTAAATTATCTTCGTCTAAGAGGATATAATTGTCTCTTGTGTATATTTTGTTCCACTTCGCATAGTCAATAAATGGTAAAGCTATAATTAATTGACAGATTAGATATTCTAATGTCAAAGTTTGAGTGACCAAGATGTTCAGTTCCATTTCTTTCCATTCTACTATAACGTTCATCTCTACATGTTTTTTTGAGTAACAACGGATTTCAAATTACCATTTTTTGTGAATGTTTAAGGGAATCCTAAAATATAACTACAATTATCAAACATCCGCTCGTTTGATCTATACTAACAGATAATATATGTAAATAAACGTTATATATATGTACATAAAGATTAATGTAGGTGGTATACTTTCCAGTCGTCGTTATATATAAATAAACCAAGTTTCCAAGGAATCGTCAACCTGTCCATAGCAACCGATACTATTTGAGATCTAGAGTATTTAGTACTCTTTATTTTTTCTAGTAGGTAAGTACAGATTATATGACATTTCACAAAACATTACATACTTATTCTAACAAGGTTCTATATTATTGTATGTATTTTACAATAATATGTGAAGAATGTTAATTTATTATAGGAATTAAATATCAGATTAGTTTTCAGAATAATTGTTCTTTCTAAATTGACGAATAAATCTGTACAGTAAGTAATAAATCATGTTTATAAACAATTTTAAATAATGGCTTGTTATTCGAAAATAATGATAAAACCCTATAAGAATGTTTATTTTTAATTAAAGTTATTCAATAGAATAAAATAATTCCTATTTTATTTAAATCAATAAATCTGAATAATATGTCTTTACCAGGATTTATTATTTTTTTCTGTAAAATCGAATATTAGTGTAATAAATATTGTTTATATATATTTTTATCTATATTTAAAAGAATCAATTGTATAATAATTTAATAATGGACAATTTGATGTTTATTTTCTCATATAAAAGTTTTGTGAAACGTTTATCGTTAATGCAAATGAAGTCAAACAAATGCAAGTTCATCGCTGAAGGTTCCCTGGCAGCCTTCCCGGATACTAAGGCAAATTGCTTTTCATAAGTAGATTTTGTTGTGGATAAAATTACGCTTTTAACTTTTATAAGCTCGATGGAGTAACATAGGTAACATGCTGTGGAATTTTTAATTATGCATTTTTCTTCGTATAATATTCTTAAATATTACATTTTTATTTAATAAAAGACAATAAAAAGATATTATGTAGACTTTTATAAATTTATTGTTTTTTTAACAGGTACCTTTTATGTAAATATTAGGTCCAGAGATAGCTTATTTTCAATTTTAATCATATATAATATGGAGGTGGCACAGATTAGCTGTAGTCATTTGCCTGCAGCTACTGAGTGCTGGCTCTACGAGGTTACTAGCTTCTTATAATCCATATAAGGAAACAATGTTTTGATAAAAGTATACAATGAGTCAATGATTTTCAGTCAAATTCCAGTCCAGTTCCAGAAAAAATATAATGTGAACTTTTGTAGTCAATATCTTTTTATTATTTGGTTTTAATTTTTTTATTTTTTTTATTTACTATGAGGTTATATTCACTTACTGTTTATTTACAAATGGTAACTTTGGTGTTAGATGGAGATGTCATGAAGTAAAGCAAGAAAAAGAATCCGTTTTAAAATAAACAAATAACTAACTTTTATAAATTATAAACTTTTTAAATATAAAATCCGTAAATATCCATTAAATAATATTATCTTTGAGCAATTTATAATAAGTCAAAAAGAAACCATGCCATGAAAGATATACCCGTATAATCTTATTACTGCAGGTATATCTTAGATGGCGAAGGAATTGCTTGTTGTAAAATTATGATTTTTATGTGAGTACTTATTTAACTATTTGACTCTCTGTTTTGTATTACCTATTATCTATACTATACTATAAGTTTGTTACAAATAAGTGATTTTTACTAACGTTACATCTTCATGAAGATCATTTTCAAATAGAACAAACCCCCCTGTTGGGCCAGCGGTTAGCGCAGACGCCTAACGTATAACGACGCATTGGGGCTATGGTTCGATTCCCGACAGAGACAGGTATGTATTTGATGAGCATAGAGATCTGGGTTTGGTCGTTTATTAAATATATTCTCAGTATTTATAATGTGTATTTCTATGTATTTGTATCGTTGTCTAACACCCTTAACACAAGCAAATAATTTGCTTACTTAGGGGTTAGTTCAATGTGTGTAATTTGTCCTGTATTATTATATTATTATATAATTATTATAAAGAAAAGATCTATGGATATTAGTTTACACAAAAATCCTACCCAATACACTTGCACCAACTAAACCTAAAATTATTTATGTTTGTATTATAATAGAAACCTAATATTGAAGAACAATGCGGTGTAAGTGTAGTTACAAACAATCAAAACGAGTAAATTACTATATACCGCATACTTGACAACGAAAACCGACGATGATGACGAGTGGTGGGAATAATTTGTATTGACATTTTGGCATTCATAAATTATAACGCTGAATATTTCTCACCACTCATTTATTTAACTACAATGAGACAAACAAATTACCGAAGCATTCAACGAAATTTACATATTTTATTAATAGGTTTTAAATTTGAAATAAAAGATAATTTGTAGCTCTAGTGTCCTTTGTTCGATTTAAATTGCAATCTGTACTTGAACGGTGAGACGTACATCGTTATTCATAGTAACTGTGGATTTACAACGCTCCTATACTGATTTATTCCTTTCATTGGATTCTCATTTATTAACGAGGAATAAAGAATGGAATTCAGTAGATATATATATACGTTTTTTAAACTCTACTTAATACATATTAAATGTATATAAACATGAAACAATCTAATCACAAACATATCAAAACCCTTTCTCCTCCTTTATCTGTCGAAATCTCTCATGTGACCTCCCACTCTTCAAATTATATTCACGTATTTACACCTTTCCTTACCTGCAGATATCTATGAGAAATGTCACTATATGTCAGATACACTATATATATCAGATACACTATAGCACAGATACACAACCATCTACTTGTATGACACTTAATCTCATAAAAATATATTGCAAATAACGATTTTGTCCACATTGTGCCAAAGACTTAAAAATCGAGCTTTCATCATTTTAATATACTTTTAAAATTTATAAAAAGACGTACTTAGCAAATATTCAAAGTAAGATCAACTTAACACAACCTATAATTATACTAAGTACTGCCTTTCGTAATTTAAGATAATTATAAGTACCTACTTATTTAAAATTAATATGTATGAAGTGAACTAAAAAATAATAATTTCTTAGTAATGTTTGCTCATCAAAATATACTGAGTACCAAGCACTTTTTATTATGAGACGGAAGAGAGAGTCTGCCATATTGAAGATATGGCAATTTTAGGTTTCGAGAAATATTACAATATTTGAGTTTATACAAAATACCTGGAAACGTATCCCAGATTGATTTTTATTTTTAAAAAGAACTAACCACTATTAGTTATGAAATCGTGCATGGTTAAATTTATAACGAATAAAATAAATGGACAAATCAATCGTTGTTTAATGTTGCATTTATTTTCATTACGGTATGTTATTACTAAAACAGTGCAGGATATATAAATCCGTTTTGAATTTGTATACTTTATCAATTGCGACCGCAAACAAATGATAAAAGTAATAATTATAGAATTAAACTCGTGACCTCTGGGAAAGTCTACGAAGTCACTTTACTAATTACCATTTCTCTACCTTTTTATACTTCTTCTTTGTAATATTAGTATTTATAAATTATATACCAAAGCTTGATTACAAATACGGAAATGTCATACATTTAGTTAGTAACATAAGGTATGTTGAGATTAATTGGATGAAAACATCTTGAGAATGTATTTTTTATTCCTATATCTAAAAATAGT
The DNA here is from genome assembly GCA_959347355.1 of Napeogenes inachia. NCBI lineage: Eukaryota > Metazoa > Arthropoda > Insecta > Lepidoptera > Nymphalidae > Napeogenes > Napeogenes inachia. The sequence goes on from OY365797.1 coordinate 12,913,203, forward strand.
CAGATTTTCTGACTATTATTAGATATATATCATAAAAATCTATTTATACCGATGCAAAGAAAAAATTAAGAACCGGCAAGAAAAATATAATATAATCATTTAAATATTATATTCACCGTTCAAAAAGAGTTGTCCCATACTAAATTATTATTTTCTTTATTATAAGTCTTATCAAGTCCAATTTTGCACAGAGGATAATAACATAAGGAATCTTATCATGACGCTTCGACTAATTCTTTATTTAAAAAAAGAAAATGTCATGTCAAAAGCAGCCTCTTCATAATGTCGTTATTATTATTTCCTCTTTAAGATATAATTGTGCGTTTCAATTATAATTTGGAGTCCATTGTCGTGGTATAAAGGTAAATAAATCTAAAGAATAAATTCCCTAGCGTTTAAAACTTCTTGTCCTTTTTCCTTTTATAGGAAATTTTCTTCATAATTGTACTTTGCATAATCATTGTGTTATGGCAACAGATAAACAAGGAAGATCAATTTGCTTTTATGAATTTATTATTATCTTCTAGTTCATAATACAAAATAAATATTTATATCATAATAATAAGAAATATTTATAAGAAGAAGATAGATATTTTCCAAATGTTGCTTTACTTGTTTGCTCTATAATTTTAATTTTCTTGTATGAATAGTCTTTATTTATACGTTATCCATTTTTATCAATACCATTTTTAATCAATTCAGTTTATTTAATTATATTAAATTGAGGTATTGTAACTTTAAAGGTTCCAAACGCGTCAAATTCTGAAGACCTCACAATAAACTCAGTCATGTATTTCTTTATTATGATTACTCTAACTCTAACTGACCTTTTATATTTATGACGAATTTCTAGGTTCATTAAAACAATTTGTTATCAGGTTCAGAAAAGGAGAAAGAGAATAGAGCAAAAAAGTAAAGTAAATTTCAAGTACATGATTAATTCACCGAGACGGATAGCTCAATTCGTAGAGCAATGGGACGGTTTCTCAGAGGTTGCAGGTTAGAATCCCTGTCCGTATCGGTTTATTCACATTCTATTTTTATTTAAATTGATATAAGCTTAAACATGGCTACGACAAAAAAAAAACATTTATTCATTTAGGTTTAAGACTGCGTAATTTATTGTAGGATTGAAAATTTTCACTAATTTCAAAGTTTGTTACAACTAACTTTACCAATTAAACTGGTTTCGACTTATTTTAGTATAACCTGACTTATGTAAGGATAAAAATAAAAAATAGAAGCGATAATTCTTTTATATTCGTGAATCTTGTAAAGGCTTTTTAATTAAATAAGTTAAAGTTTAAATAGCGTTATTTATTGTAATATATTACTTATTGTATTTATAAAGTAACAATCGTCTCCGTGATGATACAAACAATATCTGTATGAGCTCCAAGATAAAGTAATATGTATTGACTTTTATCCGCTTAACGCTGTTCGCGATGTTAAATTTATTCGCAATCTTGAAACGCACTGCGGTCTGCAGATGCGCTTTCAAGAATTATTGCTATTGTAAAATTGAAACAATTTAAATATTGCTTTATCTTTATTCTTTGCAGGAACTAGTTTTGTGTCGAGTGCACTTTGTATTAAGTGATTTTTATTTCTTATTTCTTTTTGCAAGTATGCTGAAAATATAGGGCAGTGCGTTTAATTTATTGTGGACCGAAAAATACGAGTGATTATTTTTACTCGTTTTAATTTTATTGGTTAAACTCTCTGATGCTATCCAATACAGAAGCTCAATTATCAGACAAACAGGACGATTTATCAAAAATAGGAGATTCGATTCCTGTTGCAACAAATATTTTTTCTATGCTGTTTAAAATGAAAATAAGCTTAACATGGGTAAACATGTCTATAATTAATTCAACCACTTGGAAACTGATATGTTTATTTATATCTCAGCTTTATTTAAAACTGATTTCACTTTGTTGGAAGGGGACAAGAAGTACAATAGTACTTTTAGAAACTAATAAACAAATTATTGTTTTAGAGGAAGAACCTGCCATAGCCATTAGACTTCTTAAATATTTTTTTTCATCGTTAATGGAAAGATCAAAAATTAATTTTAAAACAAACCATTTTTTTAAAGTTATTATAATTAAAACGTTATTTATAATTAAAAATATTTTTTTGGACTCAATACAGAGAAAAAGCCGACAGCTCCCAAACAAATCCAAGCGTATGTGACGTCAGAATGTCAATTTCTATTAATTATTAAATAAAGCCGATAATGTTTACATTTTTTATTGATTAAATCTTGTTATTATCATAAGTCTATTTATTCAAATACTCTAAAAGTGTAATCTCAAAAGTTTTAATGCTTGCTTTGCACCATTCTGTAAAAATACCACAATAATAACTCTCGTCAATGCTATTCGTGGTTTTACTTTTTTTCGGGAGTTACTTTTTTGTATTTTTACATTATTGTGTACTACAAGATGCATAACATCAATCATCAATGATTCCAAACAACGCGATGAAGTAATTCTAAAACAAAGTTTTTTTGTCATTTCAATGTAAGTATTTAATAAAACATTCGAAATTATAATCTTTACACGATTATTTAATTTTAATGCACTAAGACTTAAGCTAATAAAGTGTTTTAAAAGGGACTGACGTCTCCACATAACTAATTAAAAATATATTTTAAAATATTAAAAAATAATAACAAATGTTTTCTTGTAAATTTGTATGAAATACTTTTGATTTTATATATCTTTCCAGTATTTTTAAGCCTAATTAAAATTGGTTAAGGTACATATTGGAATAACTGCTTTATTATTATAATGACATCTGTATCACGCTGATAATTATTATTTATTGTAATATAAAAGAAGATATGGAGATACTGTAAGCCTCACACAAACAAAAACTTGACTTGGCTAGGCTACATTAGTGGCGTTTTGTATGGCAAGTGAGGTAGCTGGTTAGCTAAGCACCTCATAGGCTATTTCTATATTTCCTTTAAGCTTGTCAGAGATGAAGGTTCTCCATGTTTATTTGTGCAGATGACCATGGTGCCATGGTGACAGCATCACTAATCACCAAGTGTTCGTAAAAAAATAACCTGAGCGTAACCTTCTCAAAAAGTACCTTTACAAAAAAAGTACATCTTGACTTATTAAAGGATAAAAATCTGAAATTATAATTTTTGACATAATGTATTGGTCGAATTTGGAAAAGGTATATATAATATTTATTTCATCTAAAATATACCCCAAATAATTTTCATTTAAACAGCCGTTCTTCGTTTGGTAGTCTTAAATTACACGTTCGTGAATGAGTACAGAATAAATAAAAATTGTTTATTTAATGTCTAAAAGAACATCGTCTGTTTGTTTGCTTCAACTGCTCGTACTTCCTAAATACATGTTGTGATTCTCAATAAACTAAATTAAGATGTCTTGTTTAACGCTGAAAAGTAATTTTGTGTATAAAGCATATTGTAAATTTAGAAATACTAGAAAATGGATTAAGTAACAATTTTCGAATTTAAAAAATCCAAAGATTTATACTTGTAACATCCTACCTTTTTCTTTCTTAAGTTTATATTTAGGAATTTAGTAAGGATATTAAAATCTTTTGTTTAGTTTTTTAACATCAAAGTATAACTAACGCTTTTTGAGAAAAAATCTTTTACAAAATGAGTTTGTTCAATAGGTAAGTATATATCAGTATATAAAGTATAAAAGCATTTATAACTTCTATTAAAATTTAATATCCATACTCTAGCTCCAGGGCTTTCGTACTATCTTTGCTCTCAATTTATGTCAATTACGCAATAAGAAATGAAAAAATGAAAATATCTAATAAAACCGTCGACACACGTTCCCGGAGCCCTTCCTACGTTAAACCTTTGAAATATTCATTCGATGCTTTGCCATGTGCTTGTATCGTTTTATGTTTTTACATTAAGCTTCGTTTTCTAAGAACTATCAAGTATAATCTTATCGCCGAGGTGGCATATTGAATATACTGAAGTTTTGAAAATTTGAATCCACACTGAAAACATTTTTCTTACGTTATGGGAAACACTAATAAAACATCTTCTAAATCATAAAACTTTCGACACTAGAGATAACCACAAAAAGATAAACTTTAAATTGGTCCATCATCCTCGCTGTATAATATTTGTGAATGTTCAGATATTTGAATAAATACAAGTTATAAAAGTTTGTTTGTTCGTAGAAGTTTATGAATTCAGTGTCGAAGCGCGGTTCAGTACTTTTAAACTACATATTTATATTTAATTATTTTAGTTTTACGGTTTCATTTTATATAAAAAGTGAGGTAAATGTAAATTATATTAGTGTTTTATGACAACCAGGTATTATCAAAACCCTTTCTAATTTTAGGTTTTAGTGCGAGCAATTCCAAGGGAATGTCACTATCATACCTGCTCATTCACCAAGAATGATATATTCAAATACAACAACGACCTCGATATATCAAAAATCGCAAAATAAAACGAAAAATTATCAAATATAACATATATTCTAACGAACATGTAACTACACTGTCAACTTTCATAGCTTAACCCATATCGCTCCCCGGGGTCTCCACGGCCCACGATTAACTTTACCCATTACCCACGCCAATGCAATGCTTCGTAGTTTTTCTCTACTGTGAACAAAAGATACTATAATTTGTGAGCTCTGTTCATTTTATTTATATCTGATACTTCGTATCTATAATCACTATTATACTGATATAAATTGTTGCCATCATGACATTAACGAATATTGTCATTCTATTCAATATTAAATACAATATTTTAATTAATTGATTGACATTAAAAAAATCCATTTAAGTCCGTTTATTTTTTACACCCACGTTGATATAAGTATAAAATAAGTACTTGTTTTAGAATAGATTATAATTGCTTATTAAAATTATGTAAAAGCATACCTATGTAATATTATTTAAAGGTTTTTAAAACAAATTTTTACCTCTGTGCGTAAAGGCAAACTTTGTCGGGCAAAAAACATGGAGCAACAGTTTAACAGATTTTGTGGTGGTTTTTATTTAATTTAACATTTCAATGTTTGGAGCGTAGCAGTTGCGGGTTGACTCGAATGAAATACAAGTTGGTTTTACATAGGTATAGTAAATATTTTTATTCAAAACTGTTTGATGCTACATAAAAATATTTATATTTTAACAAAATGTCAGTATACGCTGAACTTTAAAATATATTTACATATAATTCAGGTATTTCACTTAGAAAATTTAATATTAATTTACACCGCCCCGTTGGTCGAGTGGTTAGCGCAGACGCCTAACGTGTCACGGCGCAATGGGGCTCGGGTTCGATTCCCGGCGGAGACAGGCATTTATGTAATGAGCATAGATGTCTGTGTTTCTGGGTTTGGTCGTTTATTAAATATATTTTTAGTATTTAAATGTGTATTTCTATGTATTTGTATCGTTGTCTATTATTATTATTATAACCATATTCTTATTATTATAACCATATCGACATACTTATTATTTCTGTCTCATTGTTAGCAGTAACTTTAAAAACATTTTAGAATGTAGTAGACACGTGATACGCAACATTTTGGACGTATTTATATAATGTTATTCATTGGTTGTCATTTGAATAATGCGGACCTTATCAGTTATTTCGCTGTGGAGGTTTCATAAACCATGTTATATACTTATTTATTGATGTCTTGCTAGTTTTATCTAATGCGAAACGATTATGTTTAACATAGATATAATAAAAATAATAAAGGATTCATAAGTACCTCATTTGAAAACAAAAACATAAATAACATAAGTTCTTATTATACTACGCCGTCACTATTATTATTTTAAAACACCTTCAATTTCTAATTTGAATTGAATGTTCTCAATAGATTCTTTCTGAAGTAATAAATTGGAGTAATATTTTTTTAAGTTGAGATTATTATTGATGAGATTGTATTATTTTTAATTATAACTACATAATATCTTTGTCTAATTAGATATTATATCTGCGTTAATAACTAATATTTATTATTTTAAAACATACGGCAACCTTGGTCTTTTTCTTAATTTCACATAAATCTTTTTCATTACCTTACATTATGAAAAGCTTAAAAGCAACTTTGAGGTAGATCAAATATTAACGATTGCCTGAAAAACTTATTTACAGACAGACTTACATCTTGTTTTTCCATGAACACTTTTACACTTATCCCAAATACTTAAAGTGCTTTCATTCAAACTTATCACCATAATCTTCAAAGGTCCATTAATTTTTATTGGGTCCTACTCTTTTTACACACATTCATACAAATGACTGTCCGCATCACAAATACATATATACATAAAATAACTTTTTTGATTCAGTGCTTAACGGGTAGGTATATCGATTTCGCGATTTATTAAAGCGAGTCACATATGATGTCCCAAGTAAAAGTAGATTAGTATTTGTATCCAATATAAAATTATCAAAATAAGTTTTTATTTATCTCATTCTTAAATTAATTTTTAAATAAATATATACTTACAAGAAGTGTTCCAATCTATCAGAAACCATTTAGTATTTTTGTTTCAATGATAAAATTATGAATGAATAAATATTATTCTGCCCAAATTTCAAAGTTTCGAAGTCAATTATCATTACAATAACAGAAATGTTATCTTCCATTTCTGACGGTTTTTATAAAAACATATTAAAAAAATATTACTATTTTGGGTAGAATAATAGAGTGTTTATATTACTTAAAGGAAAACAAATTTTTCGTATCGTAAATAATAAAAAATCTATTAGTTAATATGCAATCCTTGTGGCGTAATATTGTATATACCTACATATAGGTAATCTTGAAATACATGTAAATTTTTTACACCAAAATGAATAGAGTATAAAAATGTCAATGATTTTTTGTAACCTATAACACTTATTTTGCAAAAGTCAGGGAAAACGTAAAATAAAGCCGAAACAACAGTTCGATGGGTGTCACGAGCAAATAAAAGTGTTGAAAAATTGCAACATAGCTGCAGTAGGGTAACGAATGGGTGACGGTAGAACATTTTGTCGTAGAAATGACGACGAAATAGCTACCCGAATTGGTGTTAACGACGAGGTCTTTTTTAATTTTGTAATTGATAACATTCATAGACGATAGCGGTATAACTCTGAGTACTTTTTTCTGCTAAAATAAAATTTAAGGTGGCTAACAAATCAATAGTAAAAAAAAAATTGAAATCATTTCGAATTAAAAAAAGACCTTTAAAAAGGGATAAAAGTAATATGATTATGTAGTAAAGCCGTTGCGTTGGGGAACTACTGAATAAATGAAAATAATCAAAATGTAAGCAAGTTACCAACGCAAACAATAATATAACAATATCAAATCGTATAGTCTCAGTCCTCATTCATTAACCTCGAAAACTTTGTTAAATAGACACCATCTTCAACGTACGGATAACGGTCCTCGGACTTGAATAAGTAGACAGTCATGTTATTTTTGCATCGGTTTTTTTTTTCGCTGTTTAAAGTAATGCTACTAGTTTCTATATTGTACTAAATAAACAGGTTTTTACTATCAATATTGTATAAGAAATTTTCAGCATCACAGATAAAAGCTCAATTTATTGAAGAAATTGCTTTTATCCGACCAAACATAGCTAAGAACCATCTCTATGGCCCTGGTTTTTGATTAAAAAAACCGCAATCAAATCCATTCACTCGTTGGGGTGCTACGATGCTAGAGCAAGATATACAGATGAACAGATACATAAATCAACCTTATATCCACCTCTTTTTGGGTGGGGAGTTAAAAATAGTATTCAAAATCCTTAATTACCACTGGAACTATATGTTATTATTTTATCATAACGATAATAGTTATGTACATGTCAAGTATAAAACAAAAATATAAAATTCACATCAAACTTGTTTTTTAACTACTCGTATTTTACTACAGTCATCAAGTGACAACTATGTTTGTCTAAGATAATGGTATGTATAAGTATATTAGATACGGATATGTGATAGTCTGCTTAGAATCTTGCTTATCACTTTAATGTTACTGATTTTATGGCCAATTTCCTGAAATTGTTTTACTTATTTTCTACTTTGGACTGCCATAAGGTCACATAATAGGAATACTTCTAAAATTTCCTGTGTTCATAGATGGCCTTTAATTTATTCATAACTTCTTTATTCGTCTTGAAGTTTTCTATCACTTATATAGGTTTGTACCAGTCCAATGACTACATCACAATAAGCAAGGCCATGTTATAGTCTTAATAAATTGAACTTATGAACTAATTTTGTTTGTATTACTGTATTTATGTTTACACCTTTTACTCTCAATGCGTAGTTTACTATTTTTTTGATAAAAATAAATAAAGTATCTACAGTTCTTTCCATCTCTTATTTGTAAGTTATTTTAAAAACAAAATAACACAAAAATATACAAATCTATAGATTCGTTTGGGTTGTCTGGGAATGGATAGGGCGCACACGAAGTAGTTGACAACTATAAGTAATTTTATAAAATTCATTGAACCTTATCTGAACATTTTAAAGTTAAATTCATAAATTTTGTTAGTGAAAATATTATATGTTGATTTAGAAACGCTATAAATTACCAGTATTAAGCCATTTCTCCATGTAGGTTACTTATTACAACTAAGTCACTAATCTTAATTGCTTATAATAACTTATGTAGGAGAAAAAGTAAAACTTAATCCGAACTGCCATCGTGTAGACAAAACTCAGTATGATGTCTGTCAATATTAGAGGCATAAAAACATTCAAATTCGAAAATTTGTTAAAGGGCTACAAAGATAACATTCTTGCTATATTTGTTCTTATCATTTCCCTTTCTTGCATACATTATGGAACACGTTTCCTTTGGAAGCTTCCTGCATGCTTGGATATTGGTTATATAAATACTCAAAACTTTTTAAAGCAATCTGTCACAAAAAAATATATATACTGTAATGTTTAGATAAAAGGACAGAATACAAAGTACATACTATATAAATTCAGATGATTTTATTCATGAAAAATTAAAACAGATAATATCTTATTATGATATTTCATATTCATTAGAACGACAGAAGTACTTGATAAAGTCCATTGTAATCTTAAAATAAATCAGCTAAAAATTAATTTCACGCGTCATCGACAACGGTTGGACGTTGAAAAAGTAAATTCTTGCTCACAGTTACGAGATAATATAATTAAGGTTTTCCACGCTGGGTAACAGCTTTTTCGTAAGTAAATTAAATCCGAATGGCGGTTAAAATTTTACTATGGTATTAAAAATTAAAGTTATGGCAACTCTTCAGTGAAATTACCGAGTGTTCTTTAAAAGTTGCGTCGATAAATTGTGCATTTAATGAAAATATTTTTGTTTAAATTGAAACGGCCGAGTAGTGTTATTAATAATAAGTGAAGAAATATTCTTAATAGCATTGAACGTTATCTTATAAATTTCTATGTCTTATACATGTTTCTACTCATATTTTAGTTTTTGAGTGATATGGTTAATAAAAATCTTCAATCAACAATCTATTTTGACACTAATTTACATGGACGGACATTTTCTTGTTGTATTTGAGACATAAAATCAAATGACTTTTCAATGGATTTCCAATCGCATATTACGAAACCAATTCTAGGTGCAGACAAAAATGTGAGTCCATTTTGCAGATTGATATTGCATGTTTTACTAAAGATTTCAAGATCTAGTTCCTTAGGGAGAAAGGAAGGAGGGTAGTGAAAAGGGAGTAAGGATTATTTCGCTTGGGTCAAGTGTCTTTGTGCCTGTCACATGTCAACTGAGGATTCTATTATGTTTCCCTTGAGCTCCTTTTATTTACGTTTATGGTACTTGATTATAACGTGGATATCCCAAAGAGGAGAATGATTTGCTTCGGTATAAGAACTGAGATATTCTTTTATGTTTAACAGATAATTTCACGGATTTAAAATCTTAATTATTCTAAAAGCCTGGCAATATATGATTAAAAGAGTAGTCAAATATACTATGCATATGATATTAATAGTTTAGTATAAAAAAATTTAATCATGATATTTGATCTTTTATCTGTTAAGGATATTATTTTTATACAGTTATTTGTTTGGTTTCGTTCTCGTTCAGTTTGTATACGGGTATTTTTCCCACCTGTAATACACGTTTTTGAATTCTTTTTTTTCGTGTAACCTGTAACCTCAATAAGAAAATTTAATACAACCTGTTTTCCTATATAATCAAGTTATGAAATATGAAAGAATTTTCAATCAAAAAGAAGAAGAAAGAAGTCAATAGTAATATCACGGTATAATAAATTGTATGTAACTAAGCTTTTCTATGTTTATGGTTAAGTATTACTTAAATATTTTTTTCAATTTTATTTTCTGTTATATTACCGTTTGTTACCATAAAAAAAATATAAATAATTATTTACGTAAGCAGAAAAATATGTTCGTTTCATTTTTAATAACAGACTCAATGGCTCTTATCTCTAAAAGAGCAACTCGAAATATAAAATAATTTATACAAGCACAAAATTCTGTTACAAGACAAATCTTAAACGTTGATGGCACAACAAAAAATAACTCCGATGACATAATCGGAATGAAATAAAGTCGCCCAGACGCTGAGACACCCTTAGCATATATTTTTTTGAATAATAGCCGTCAAATTTGGGTCTGTCCTATTAAAAGTTGCCAAGATTATGGTATTAGCCGCAGGAAAGAAATTGAACTTTTCTATAAGGCCTCGAATATTTTTTTTTTGCGAAGTTACTTCACTCGTTGAAAGATGAGAAGTGTTTTTGGTGAGTTTTTTCAGCTTCGGATTTTTAAATGAGGCCGTATATTCAAAAATATTAGGTTACCTCGTGGTACAGAATTCCGAAAGAAGCACTTTAAATTTACAGCTGGTATCAAGTTAACGCAATTTTATTTATTGGAGAGCTGTTGTTTTCTTTGGTGTTAAAATAAACAACATATTATAATGTTTGATTAACTAAACTACTAAAAATAATATTTACTGAGGCACTAAATCAATCACAACAGTTAATGTTTAAACGTGGGTAGTTACTCAGTGGGTGAAACTTTGTCGCTTGTATATTCTTTGAAGTTAACACAAAGTTGTATGTCTGCTTTTTAATATTTGAAATGAACTCTTCTTTTCTTTGGATTTACTTAGTCCGAGCTCAACTTGAAAATACCTTTCTAAAGGTTAAATAAGAGATTTTTTATTTCTTTCATCATCTTGTTTGTAAAGGATTTATTTGCTCTGGGAATACAAGGTTTGCTAAGTTTGCAGCTTATCTTCTTATATTCGTTTATCATTCTATTTGCATGATTCAGTAAATATTAAGCCGAAGCTATCTTGAAGCATCCATATGTGTTTTCAATATAATTAAACCTTAATACAAATTATGTAACACACTATATAACAAGCATATTAGTTAAAAATTAATGCTTCACAATAATTCCGTTAGTTTTAAAGACCAACAAAAAAAAATAAAGTGGTCATAAATATAACACATTTCGTGTTTTAAGTTTTCCCGAGAACAGACAATAAAGTACCTGTAAGAAATGTAGCCTTCATGAAACAGGACGCAATAATGTCTTTTCCTTACAACCCCCTTTATTGCTGAAGTGCTTTATGGCTACCGCTATACTTACGAGTATAGCTAAACTTCTAAGTTTCGTCTACATAATGTAATCGTACTATATATACATATGTCTTTATATATAGGTATATACATATATACACAAATTGTAGGTTGCCTGGAAGAGATCACTTTTATATAAGATGTGATAAGGCCTCCTTTGTATCAAATGCTTAAATGTTTCTATTTTATTGTTGTTTGTGTTTTGTTTTCTTGTTTATATATTGTGTGCAATAGAGTTATAAATAAGTAACTAAATACATTATATTTTAAAAAATATATAAATCGGAAAAGCCGAGAAAACGAAATCAAAGCACTTTTCTAGGTCGTTATATACTTCTCACTATAAGCATCCAGGAATAGCCAGGAAATGGTTCTGTTTTTACATCTAAGAGTTATCACGTTAGACGTGCACTCTTACTTATGGAGTACAAGAGTCAATTGTAACTCAATGTTCTTCTTGATGGAGACCTCCTTTTAAATAATGACCTCTTGCAAAATAAAAGTACTTACTTAGTGAGGATATATAATTAATTAAGTTTTGTATATAAATTGTAACTTTAAATATGAAATAAACACAATATGTATGTTCTTGGCTTATGCATGACATTTTACATATCTTCCATTGTTCTGTCACTCCTTTATTTTAAACATTTTAGAATATAGTTGATATAATTGTAAAACTTTGTTATTTGTTTTTCACTGAACAGTAATATTAATATTATTCTATCAATCTTATAGTCATTAAAAGTCAAATAATATAACACTCCATTGGTAGAGTGGTTAGCGCAGGCGCCTAACGTATAGCGACGCAATGGGGCTCGGGTTCGATTCCCGACCGGGCCAGGCATTTATGTGATGAGCATAGATGTCTGTATGTCTGAATTTGGTCTTTTATTTAATATATTCGCAGTATTTATACGTGAATTTCTATGTATTTGTATCGTTGTCTAACACCCTTAACACAAGCAAATAATTTGCTTGCTTAGTATCTAACTAACTGTGTGTAATTTGCCCAGTGATATTATTATTATTATCAATAATACTACTATACTCGTATATACAAATGGTTATAACCTTTATAGCTATATAAAACGATCCATCTTAAAAATAAACATCTCAAAAGCGATATTCCACTCGTATGTATTACTTGGCTAGCTTTTTTCGGTTAACATTCACATTCTTGTAAATATCCAGAAAAATGAACATTTATGATATCATTCTTGGATAATTCAATAAATCAACACCCGAATGCGATATTATGTGGGATATGAGGTTATTATAAAAACAGAAATGGTTATTGGGTTTCGCTTCCCATGTTTGATATATCACGCATGAATTGTTTATTTCATCTAACACTGAATTTAGTTTGCTTTTTGTCCATTGTGAATGGATGGACCCTTTTGTAAAATATTTTATTTGAATATGCATATACAATACGCATATATTTACTACCCACATTTTATAAAGATATTAAAAAATATAAAAACAAGGTTGGCTGACTCACAACCGGGTGCTCAGTGAATAATCTACTCCTTGGACCTAAAATGGTGGTCATTTTCCTGAAACATGTTTAACATTTCTACACAACCGTTCATTGTTGAATGCAATTTATATTTTTTTCTCCCTTGCTGGTTAAAAAATTGTCAAAAGTTTTTATGTAAGTGCGATGTAAGTGACGCTGAAGGCAAAGTCTACTAGATAGTATTAGATTAATAGTAAATAGATTATATGAATACAAGAAAAAAGCATAGTCTTTAATTTAAAAATTTAAATATAAAAATGTATCTTTTACAACAAAATATTATTGATTTTTGAAGATTAAACAGTTTTAATGACGGCAACATTCAACCGTCTTAATGTAGGTACTACTAATAAAATAATGAAAATGACGAAAGATCCTCGTAAGTGAGTTAGTTTTATGTAAAATAATAGCTGCAATGGCAATAGTGTAGCTGTCGCAGTTTAATCTATATTATAATACATAACACAGCAACTCTTACAAAATTTCATAGCATATCTCGGAGATATTGCAGTTACATTTTGATGTAGCCACAGTGAGTTTGTGAAGTTGATAGTCGTTTGACACCTAAGACAATGAAAATATTTAAATAGTAGTGCCCTAAAATATATTATTTATAAATTTGCTTCATTTTCCGACTCTTTCTACGAACCTTATAAATTTGTCCGCCGTAGTTAATTTTATTGTATTTTACTCGTAGTGAGTTTTGGGATAAAAAGAGTATATTTATACCTACCTAATATTCATAAAATTAATTTTTCTTTTTACTTTTCCGTCATGGTGATTCAATTTGATTGTAGAAGTAAAGGTTATGGGTTTGATTCCCAAATGGGGAAATTCTTTGCTCTGAACTGCCCTCTGAACTATGGATGACCTCTGGGTCACTAAAACCTTGCAGCCTCTGCAATTGCGTACGACCATTACTTTGCTCAGTCTGTTCTACCATGGTGAATGCTCTGAAAAACTATTCAATCTCATCCCACTGTCCCTTTTCTTTCAAAGGAGCCCACGCTTTGGCATTTGATCCTACCTTCACATACTTCCAACTCCAACTGTGCGTACGGTAAAGTTCGTCAAGTCATTTCTATGCCAGACAATCAAATTGTTGAATTTGTTTTTATTGGTCACGAGAGGCTTTTGTCGTGACTTTCGCCTACTTTCTTGAAATGGACTTTTCGCTTTCTATTAGCCGGGACGCAGCCATTGTGGCCAGCCAATTATGAATTAATAACATGGAAGGATACTATTGTGTTTATCACATTTACTACTAAACGATCTTCTTACTAACAATAAGTGAAATTTTAAGTAAAAGTTAAAATAAAAAACTAATTTTGTTTTATATGTGATGACTGCCCAAAAGTTAATTCTAATCAGTAACGCTATGAATATTTTTTCTGAAAAGTTTGTTTTTTTATTCCTGGCCAAATAACAATCTTTTTTTTACTTCAAATGCAGATTTCATTTAAATCAAAATCGATCTCGTGACTCTTTTGACCATTTTTTGATAAACTATAGTTTCAAAGTTGGAAAAACCTACTTAATAATACCAAGTTTATAAAATCTTGAAATAAAAATATTAGTGGGAGTTCGTGCAGGAATCAAGTGACCTTTTATTATCCATATCAAATTACCTATTATTATCCATATATTTTAGGTAATTAAAATTGCAGAGCTCTTTTCCAAACTCTTAAAAGTCACTTACAATCTAATCCTAGATATTGAACCTGCTATGGCTACGTCAAATTAAAACTGGAATAACAGTCAACCAAATCGACACCGAACTATATTAGAAAACTTTGAAATTGTGGCATAATGTTGGAGGCATAAATGAAAACTCAACCGCTAAACAGTTGCAGTTGGGAAATGTTAAAAAAAAACAGGTTACGAGCCGTTAAGAACTTACGTAAGTCTCTAGTGTTATTAAAAGAACATCTGAGTGGATCAAATCAATATAATCGTATCATTTACAAAAAATATAAAATATTGTTTGTTAAAATTATTAAAAATATATATTAGTAATTTAATGGTATTACATAGTTTTAAACTGTTAAAAATTATATTATTATATTTATTTATCTTTCCATATATATTCTTCACACAAAAAAACTATTCAAAAAAATTATAAAAAATGTTCTTGATAAATATATATATCTATAAGCATGTATAGCCATGTTAAGCTTATTTAAATTTATATAAATATAGAATGAAAAATAAATCGATACGGGTAGGGATTCGTATCAATCCTAGCCGTATCGCCTGATATGGTAGCTCAATTAGTAGAGCGACGGGACGGTTTCCCAGTAGTCGCGGGTTCGAATCCCTGCCCGTATCGGTTTAATTTTCATTCATAATTTATATAAATTTAAAAAATATTTATAACACTGAAATTGGTTAGTTGTACGGACCTACAATTAACATATTTATTATCTAAAAATACATACTTACTAGTATACAGCTGTATACACTCACAGACAGCACATTAGCTTTTATTTTATTAGCATTATTTTTGCTTGTATAAAAAATCGAAGGAATGTTTAAGAAACAAGAATACACGTATGATTTTAAATACGCTTTAAATACTCCAACAACTATAATACTCTAACCTTTGTGAAACATTCCTCCTATATTATTCATGATATTTTATACTGTGGTATAACAAACGTTCATGGCCATGTTGTAGAGTTATGACAGTACTGATATGTTATGACAATTTGTTTGTTTCTACCAACAGACTTTACGATTCAATTGGTGGTAACAAACTAACACATCAATACTATGATGATTTTATACAAAATTATTTCACTACAACAAGAATATATAATAATTCTACAAAATAAACAGACACATAAATTATACATCATTATTTCATTCGCTAAAATGCGATAGACCATCATTATAGCTCCGTGTATTTTCACGATTGGAAGGAGTCTTTTGCCAAGCAGTTTAAATATTCTTAGCTTTATAAAATATATATCACCCTTGATTTTATATTCTTCGAATTGTGTTACAATAAGAAAAAAACTACTATCATACATATTATAAAACTCACCTATATAACAACATTTTAGAATATATAATGTCTAGTAAAAACATTATTGAAATTAGCACGAATATATTACCATTCACCACTAAAACGTTCGAGACGGTCGTTTGTGTTAGCAACACTTAACCACTTTCGGTAAGCCATAGCTCTTAGCAATGCTAATAGAATGGAGTGGAATTTATTTGACAACAAAATGTATGGCTAAGGTTGAGCGCAAACATTAGACGGTACGGTTGCGCATGTCCATAATACTTATTTTTAATGGATTAAAATAAATATTATAATTTGAAACAATTGAACCAGAAAAATGTGTTATAACTTAATAATTAAATCATAAAATATTCTTTCATATATTTTTTTTATATCTTTTTGTTCAAAGTAGGTCAAGTGAATAAAATTAAACAAAATTAAACAATTCACCTTTTTGCCGTCCCGTGAAGGGGACCCGGAAAAATATATCATCCCAAACGGCTTTCCTGTTTTTACGGTACACAATAGAAATATCAAATTCATTACGACACTACTGTGACGATATTTTTACTAAATACATCAATAAAGTGAGACACTAAAATCTTAATACACAAAGTTTTGCGATAAGCCCCAAATGGGTCAGAGAACAACGTCCAATAGTTGCCGTTGTCCTCAACTAAGAAAAATTATGGCGACATTACAATCCTTGATAGGAGCATTTTTATTCGTTTTTTTGTTATATAGTGGGACTATTTCATACGATTTGCCTGAAATATTTTATGATATTTAAGCAGTTATATTTTTTCGACAGAAAAATATCTGTATTCTTTTAAAACTTTTAAAGCAATACTAAAATCAATTTAATTAATAAATCCGCAGAAAACGTCAGAGCTGTTATTTCTATTCCACTTTTTGTCAAAAATTCAGATGATCATTGATAAGCCTATCCTGATAAGACGTTGAAACTGTTTTAGAAAACATAATTCTATACCATATAATACCTGAACTTTCTAACCTTCCAATCACACCAACACCTTAGATCTGCTCCGACGAATTCAAATGCCTTATTTAGTGAAAACGTTATCGCATTGTCAGTTATTTCACTACAAAATCATGGGCTAATCGCCTCAGATGTGCCGATAAGTGTCGGTCCATTAAGTGTTAATTGTCTAGAAATTAAGTTACATTGAAATTGAAGTTGTTTCAGAACGGGAATACGTGCTGCTTTATTTTGTGCTTAGGTTCTAAGCAATAAAGATATTATTGTGCTTTTTTGGTTATTTGTTGGCTTTTGATTTTTTATGTATATTATTAAAAAGTTATATCTATTATATTAACACACCATTACCACACAGCTCTACAAGTATAACCATCTATTAAAGGCGTTTACCGATTCGCCATTTGTCAAACTAGTTCGGTCTTTTTACCAATGATGTCACTGCTTGATAAAAACCTATCGTCTAGTTACAACCGGTATTTTAATCCACGCCATGGTTTTGGAAAGTTACTGCAAGCAAAGGTATACTTTTTTATACCTTCTTGTGTATTTAGATTTAGTTCTAGAAGTTTTGATAAAATAGAAAACGCAGTCGCATCTTTAGCTTAATGTAAAACATATTATAATTTTGTACAGTTTTATTAATAAAAAATTCTGACCATCATTGTGTCATATTGCGTCCTTATCAAACAAAAATCCTCCAACCGTTACCATTGTGGATAAATCTTGAGCTTACTTCCTTTCAATACAACTTCATTAAAAGTCAGAGAGCAGTTTTGAGCAACGTTTTGTCGTAGTTCCAAGCTTGGGAAAACTTTATCAATGAAATGTAGCAGCGTGACATTTTTCTTTGGTAAAATATTTATATTTTAGAGGAAAACTAAAGTTATTTAATTCCAAAAAAATATGGTCTTTACAGGTACTATAAATGAAATACTAGCGGTCAGTATCGAGACAGAGGTTTAGACAATATAAATGATTTGATACTGCTGTCTCTTGACTCTTGTTCTGTTTGGCTGTTATGCCAAAAACCAATGAATAAAAGTATTTGGCAGCAAATTAGTTAGTATAATAATAATTAGATAATCAACAATCACAAACTGGGTGTCAGACTAGATATGTTCAAATGTATTTGTTGAATATCGCGTTGTCGCATCTGTTATGAAATAATTATGACATCATTTAATTTTCTATTTCTTTTTATGACTGTTCGAAATATCTACGAAGATACAATAATAATAGTTCCTGATTTAATTCATTTAAACCACACTCCTCGTAGACTAATCAGTTGGTATTAGCGAAGTTTCAATGGATTAAACTTGTCCAAGAGACTTCATTTATAAATTATTTAGCTTTGTATAGTTATAGAGCAGAAAGAAAATACTCCAAACAAATATAAGAAATGATTAATAACCATCCTAATTAATATGATATGAAACCAAAGTAATGAAAGCAAAAAAAAGTATTTTTTTATAATTTATTATGTGTGTCGATGTTGCATTAAAACAAAATCAGTCAAAAGGAAAATAATCAATTTTATCTAAACAATAGAACTTATAAACATAAATTTGATATGGTAGACAAAATTTATTGTGTATTTATTAAGTGTCGTTATCCAAATTCATGAGTTATATATCCTCAAATAACATAATCATATCCATATAATAGGTATATATATATGCATAAGATTATTATTTTTTTGTTACAGATGAGATTTTTGTGCTTAAATTACTTATACGTTATTAAAGTCACGCTAATATAACAATTACCTACTATTATAAAATAGGTCGGTCAGCGAGAGGCTCTATCAGTACTGAGCTTTCCTAGCTTCGTTCTGGTGAAATTACATGATTATTTCAAATAGTCAAATTCCAAATATCCTGTAACACGAATTCATTAATTTTTTTTTTCATAACACTGTCATAGGTATACAAAGTAACATTAGTTACTATAATAATTTTAGAAAGTACTTTTAAACAGTTTTTTTTGCAGTCCTTAAGAAAAATAGCACATCCTAAGATATGTAGTAAGATGAATTTATCTCCAAAGAAATTGTTACTTCTTTATGAAATTTTGATACTCTATACCGCCCTGTTGGTCGAGTGGTTAGCGCAGATGCCTAACTGGTCACGGCGCAATGGGGCTCGGGTTCGATTTCTGGCAGAGACAGGCATTTATGTGAAGAACATAGATTTATATGAATAAATACTAACTGAGCTACCGTATCGCTACGATAGAGCGACGGGACGGTTTCCCAGTAGTAGCGGGTTCGAATCGCTGTCCGTTTATTTTTCATTCTTTATTCATATAAATTTAAATAAGCTTAACATGGCTATACATGTTTAAAAGATATTTTCAAACAAGAACATAGATGTCTGTGTTTCTGGATTTGGTCATTTATTAAATATATTCTCAGTATTTATATAATCTATGTGTATTTCTATGTATTTGTATCGTTGTCTAACACCCTTAACACAAGCAAATAATTTGCTTACTTAGGGGTTAGATCAATGTGTGTAATTTGTCCTGTGATATTAATATTATTATTATTATTCTATGCTCTTTACCCCAGGTAATATTTTGGGTTCCCTTAACCTTTCTAGAGGAAAGAATATATTGCTATAAAAAACAAATCATATCAAGTCAAATTGATAATTATATTTTTTTAATTCTATTTATTTTTTAAATAATATTTTGAAGAAAACTCAAATAAGATATTAAAAAGCATCAAGCTTGATGAACTTATTCAATCTAGTAAGTTTGTCTTTAATCTATCTCCGTACTCCAATTACCAAATAACAGAGCCGTTTATTTTAAAAAGTATTTATGTTGGTATTTGAATGGGAAAATCGCCGGACCGTCCGAACATTCATACCTGGTTAAAAAGTAAAGCTTTCATTTGAAAAGTTTCTGTGCAATTGCTTGTGAACTTCGATTCAGTCAAGCAGAGATTTTTATTTAAAATAATTTAACAACCTGTGCATTATATAAAAGCAAAATCGAAAAAACAATGCCATTTTTTTACGTATTTACAATTTTTTTTATTTATATGTTTTGAATTATATTTTTATAATATAAGCTTGTATTATATAATTTAAAAAATCTTATATCAAATGATATAAAAAAAATATGCATCCGTAATCCAGATTCGAACTCGAGACCCACGTGTACAATTGCACAAACCGATTAAGTGATACTATATCAGTCAGAGCTTTCAATGCCTGTCCCAAATGGTACCATTATAGTGAATTTATAGTTGTTTGAAGCCCAGCCTCCCTTTGTCCAAATGCGACACTTTTGTAAGCGCCTCTCGACGTAATATCGAATGAAAATTATCTAGATGAATATTGTCTTGAACGTTAAACGATTTAAAGTTTTTTAAGATTATTTCTTTTCTTTCTTTTAGTTTTATGAGTAGAATATTTTGTATTATATAACTCAAGAATATCCATGTTTAGCATTCGTTAGGTAAGTATAAGAAATTTTCTGAAAAAAACTTCCAATTCATTTGTTTACTTTGTTAAAAATAAATTTTATAAGTATACCTAAAAAGAGTAAGGTAAATTGTGAACATCAAATCACCATTTTGCAAAACAAATAAACGATTTTGACAGTGATTGTGCACCGCCAAAATCACCATATTTTAATTCTGTTAAAAAGTTAATAAAACGTGACTAAAATAACAAGTATCTCCATTAGCTATAAAACATCATAAAACCCCATTCATTTAATTAAAATCAGACAAACGTTTTTAAAAATATAATTCTATTCTAATGTTTTTCTAATGGCTTTTATAGTGTATAGATGAGGCTAGATAGGCTGGCTTTTGGAAATTGGGAAAATAAAGTTATCACATCGTCAAATGAAAATTAGGTTAAAAGTAACAATTGAGAAAGTCGGAACTAATTATTCAAATGTAGGTAAAACTTAAATTAATATCAGGGACTTATGAGATAAGGTTGATGCACGCAAACATCATTCCGAGCGGCAACTTTGAAGAAAATTACGAGCGGTAGCAGTGACAGCGATTCTTTAGTGTACATATTTGACCCGTACAAATACACCAAATCTTAAATGTTTTCTTAACGAATATTAACATATATAGCTTGAACATCGTGGTTTTGTCGATGTGCTCTTATCGTTGGCACTTAATCGACAATACGACTTCATTTAGTTGTTTGCTCCTACATAAACTCGCTCTCACTGACGCCGCATATATTGCCTTGAAGTAATTTAGAAGTTATTGCCTTGAGTTTGTAACTGTGTTATATGAATATCATAATTTTGAATTGCTATTTGATATTTGAGATCTGATAGGAATATTCGGTAATTAGTTTTATTATTTTATTACTACTATAATTACGCTACAAATTGATACTATAGTACACACAAATGCGATTGTTAGGTGGTTCAAACATGCAATATTGATGTACCTATTACCTACAGATAATTTTGTTATTACAATTTTTATACCTTACGTTTAGTAAGGCAAACTAGTCACTAAATTTAGTTTTTAAATCACGAGATACCACATATGATGTACGTAAGTCTTCTTTATTATAAATATTAAATGATAATAAAGTAAAAAACCAAACCAATCATCAATAAGAATACATAGATGTGTCAATACTTGAAGGCCGGAATTACCATTTCGGAATATTAGAATGAATGCAATAAACGCAGACACCTCGCGAGCGAAATGAAAGATGCACTTTCTACTTGAGATTTTTCCGATATTTGTTTGACTTGGCTCTCACTCTTTTAAACGGTAGTTTACTAAGAATCTCTATGAGAGTATATTTTTGCTGGAAGAAAATACCTTTTGCCATTTTTACATTGAAAGCTTGTCTCGCGTCTGCTATATATAACTCAGATGAGAAAATATGTTGTCATCTCCATATAGTTATTCATATATCAAACACTATACAAAAGTGAATTATTGATTAGCTTTTTTGAAAATAAGAAAAATGCGAATACAAGATGAGGTTCGTAGATATAAAGATTTTGGACCTCAGTATTTCTAATACTATACGAAACCATACCTATTCACTACACCCAGGCATTATCATCGTAAAAAAACGGTTTCTTGTTCAAAATCTTAAATCAAAACTGATATTATAATATTATTAATAACTACGAGTTCTTATAAAATATTAAGATGAATATTCAATTTATGGTTTACACTACAAATATCTGAAACTCAAATAATATTTACAGTGGGATATCGGAATCTGAATGATCCGTGACCGTATTCGTATTCGACTAGCATCGTATTCGAATTCGATGTATTCCAATCACGTGGTTCGCCTTTTGTTTCTCTCATTCATATTGCATAGTGCAAGAGAAGCGGAGAGACACTATGTATTGTGGGAACAGAAAAAAAATATTGGTCATATGCTGCCCATTAAACTCTAATAAAAAAAGATGTATGTTATTCCTCTTTGAAATCACGATTTTACCACTATTTCAAAAGCGGACTATATTTAGAGCTCTCCGCGGTCAATATTACTTATATTGTTAAACATATTATATTAGTTAATATTTTCAACGTTGTAACAAGGTTATGTAATATTTTTTTCAAAAACATATTACACAAAAACAAAACAATAACCTCATGTAACAGTTGAGCCATATTGGGGTGCGCGTGTAGCGTGGAGGCTACCAACATACCAGTACAGTGGTACTAACATTTAAATAATGAGGTATTACATACATATGAAATTATGTACTTATTCCTACATTTCAAAATACATTTGTTTTAATAGCTTTTGTTATATTTTATTCAGGAGAAATTGTAACTGTAAGTTTAAAAATTCTTTGAAAATCTTTTTGACCAACGTCAACAAGTCTCCTTCCAAATATTGCTGTTCATTACATGTACTTTTTTTGCGCCTAAGGGTCCCTTCAAATAGAAATTTAGATTTTGTTATTTTGCCATAATATAATATTTTTACCAGTATCTAGAAAACTATTACAAATGTTGTGAAGAAATTCCCCTAAATGAAAAAAGTATCGTGCTTGAAGAAAAACAACTACATTTGTAAATACTTACAAATCTTAATTATCAATTCATATAAATTAACGTACAAAGAAAATGAAAACTATGCCAGCCAGGTTTTTTTTTAATCTATTCCTTACTACTATTAAACGAACGACGTCCGACAGACGTCACGAAACTGTTTTATATGCACGTGATAAACGTTTATTAAAATATCATTACCACAATATTATAATATATATTTCTAATAAAGTTTTCCAAAATAATAATACAAGGCAGCATTTGCATAGTTCATTATGCCTAACAAAGACGTTTAGTCAGACTGACCAAAAATGATTTTTTTTAAACCGGTAGATAAAGAATCATCAATAAAACAATGTTTTTATGTTTGAAATTATCTTTCAATATGTTTGCCAAATTAAGCTTATTGAAATTTTATGTTTGAGGTTGCAGGTTTGAGTCCTGAAATTGTTGACATTGTTTTTTGTAAATATGTATTTATAAAATATAACGAAATCTATTTTAAAAATCGAATAGTACGTTGTTGTAATGGAACTTGTGAGAGTTTATTTAAATAGCCAATATGCTCTAAAAAGTAAATCTAAAAGCATCAATAGCTTTTCATTGCTGCTTTGGGGAACATAAAAAGTTTAAAGGCCAACAAGTGAGCAAGTTCTGATAGCACCCCTATTGCCATTACACTGCACTTTCAAATAAAAATACTACGATAGAGTCGTTCTTTTATTTCGTGAAAGGAATTAACTGTTTAGATAAGTGGACAGAAGTAAGTTGAATCTTTGCACTACAATCGATGGCAATTACGTACATCCATTATAGGTTCTTCTTCTCTGAAATAGAGCTTGTAGGGTTGCCTTTATTTTTAAATAATAAAAAAAAAGCTAATATAATGAAAAATCTCAACAAATTTAAATAATTTTAATCAATCTTTTATGAAACTAAAAAAGGAGAGTATGTAAACAACCCATTCATTTACAACGCCAAAAACAAACGAAAACAATGTAGCCAAAGTTGACAACAAAAGAACCTCAGATTGCACGGTGTGTGATTTATTTGGTGCAATATCGCAACCGCTGGGTGCTTTATCATAGTGAGACGGTAGCCGAGAAAGGCAAGCGCATTGGTGACACGTTAGAAAAACAAAGGGTTCGTAGAGCGCTACAAAGAACTGAGCTGTCATTTTCATTTTGCTCTTTCACCGCAGAACTTAATATGGGGCTGGAAAAAACGCGATTGTATTTTATTAAATTCAAGAACGTTGTTAAAACTTTATTTAAATTATTAATTTATATTATACATATAATTTTAAAATGATATACAAAAATTTTGTATTTCGTTTATCAAATCTTCTTTTTTAGTTTAAATTATAATAATATTATGATATTTATAATTAAATTCTGATTTAAATAAATTAAGCATCTAACAAAGATATAAGGGCATATTTTTGTTTTTAAATGAAAGTAAGCTTTTTGGTGCCTATTTGTAAGTCTTGAGGATCTAGGTTAGTGGCCACAACGCAATGTCATATGCCCGTATCTTTATAAGAGGACAGGCAAAGGCATCGTTCTTATTTCCGATTCGACGAACACGTTCTGGCAACATTCGTATAATGACGACATGTAAACATCCATTTTCAATGTAAAATTTAGGCGAATATTTAGGAGGTATTGTCAAATACGGAGAGTACATATACTTAATATAGTCCTGAGAACCTGGGAAAAAAATATGACTGTACCCAAGTTCTCGGGACTGTTCAGAAATGTTTAAGATAGTATTTAATTATCTTCAGATGTCTATAAGGTGTTTCAACGGTAACCTTGATAAATTTTAGATAAGCAAAAATATATTTTTATAAAAGATACACCTCTATACTCGTTGCAGTATGGAAATTGTTTAGTTTATGTAAACTTTTAACAGTTTTATTATAAGTAAAAATAATTCCAGGTCTCGCGGGGGTGAACGTCAACAGCGATGCTAGGGTTGAGCGTCCATACTTTGACGACGTCTCGCCGCGTAACGTGTCTGCTGTGGTCGGACAGTCCGCGGTGCTGAGGTGCCGCGCCAAGCATATAGGAAACCGAACGGTATGAGACCTACATTACCACTTCTTATTTGTGTAACATTTAATGTATTTTATTGATCATTTTCTATAGAGGGATCATTTACAACCACTTGATGTATATCTACAATTACACAAAGTTATACATTTAAACCGATGCAAGTAATTAATTATAATATTATAATGATAGAGTAAAGGGGATTATTTAGTATGCCATACTTGCTTTATGACGTCATCAATCAATTTAAGCCATGCTATAAATCTGGAGAATTAATATCGACGACGTCTTTCATAAACCAACTCAATGGTATCAGTAAATTGTGATCTACGCACATTAATATTAACCCATTTCTTAACTGAAGCAATTCTGTAAATATTCTGGTTTTAAATGAATGTTTGAATGACTGGTTTTATTTTTAAATGAATGGAATGCTATTACAAATATAAAAAGTCTTTTCATGTTTTATTTCAATCTAATACGGATTCCAATTTATTTTAACTTTGATTGTTTTGTTAGTTTACCTCACAACTTTTGGGATTACAACTTAAATTAAAATTTAAACCCTGCTGGTAAAATGTGACTGGCTTGGAGAGTAAATTAAAATTAAAATAAAACTATATTAAGTAAGTTTAATTTTATTTACTAATACCGATGAAGGGAAAAAATATTGTAGCTTTCTGTAGACGGTGGTACAAATAACATCATCGTAAATCAGTACTATTTACTCTATACTCAATAGTATTTGGTTTTGTAAATGAGTTGTAATTTAAATTTATTTGCTGTTCTAATTGGTAGGTCTGTTCAGAAAACCTAAAAGGTTCCATATGGTAGCATTTATGACGAACTTTGTAATCGTATTTTTTTTTTGGTTAATGGTATTATTAATTATCAAGATTTGTCAGCTCTTTTGTTAGCGCTTTTGTTGTGTTATCGAAATTCCAGAACAGATTATACCATTTCATAAAAAAGTCATTGATTATTACTAACGAATATCATTACCTAAGTTTTAAACCTACAAAATATAAACTGAAATAAGTGTAAAATGAAAATATTACATAGCAGCTAGCGTGTGTGACAACTCTAGGCCTTGTAACTGAACAAACATACTCTTTAGTATGGGTTGTAGGTACCCAACGGTCCAGTGCCGTTACTCTTCTTCGCAATAGTGAGAACTAGGAATAGGGAAATCCTTTGCAGTCCTTTATATAAAACTAGGGGTTGCTCGCGACTTCGTCCGCGTGGTTTTTAGTGTTGCCGCCGAGTTCCATACAAAATTGATATTTAAAACCCTTAAGGGTGGAATTTATAAATTAATAACTAAGGATGGAAAATTTATAACTAAGTCAGTCAGAACCTATTAGATTATATTAAATTTGCAGCATTTTTCATTGCTGCTTAACTTCTATTAGTCACAGCGAGATGATATATACCCTATAGCCTTCCTCAATAAACGGACTATTCAACACAAAAAGATTTTTTCAATTCGGGCCAGTAGTCCCAGAGATTAGTGAGTTCAAACAAACAAACTCTTTAGCTTTATAATATTAGTATAAATATATATATTATTTTATTTTATTTATTATTTTATACTTGCAATTTCATAGTTCTAACCCTTAAAATTATTATCTATAATATTAATGAAAACTCCCACTTCTTCATTTAATTCATAACATAATTAAAGAAACATTACGTCTGAATGTGATTAATTTATCTCAATGATGTTTTGTAAGTATAAATAAATAGCGCTTCACTTTATTGCTCAAATTAATATTGAAGACTCGTTAAAGCTAAGAGTCAAACTTTATACATTTCTATAATCAATGATACAATTTGATTTGAATACACTTTCTGTAGATTAAACATTTTTTCCAACATGAACCATTATCGTCAACTGCATGCTATAAGATATCATTTTTCAATGTCGATCTCATCGGGTCCTCGACATCCCTTCTCAGAGCCGCTTCACTGACCGGTATATTAATGGTGAGGAGATCTATATCCCATTCTGGGATATAAATAGCTCTCTGACATGTCCCACGATGCATCATAATGTATGGTTCAGAATGAATTATCTTATAAATTTTATTATAAAATTACAAATATAACATACAAATTTATTGTTGAACAAATCTATGTGTCTCAATTAATATATATTTTGTTAATACGTTGAATATTTGTTCATTCATACTTAGTAATTATTTTAATTTAAGTATGTTTTGATATGGAGAATTAAATCTTCTGAAACAAGTATTGTTTTCAAAGAAGACTAACTTTGTTTTAACTTATTTGTTTGAAGATATCATAAGTATGATAAATTATAACAATGTACTCTTTGCTTACACAAAATTAAATAAGTTGAAGAGTCGCAATAATCTAAACACTGACATTTCTTTTTCTCTCATCAGTAAAAATAAACGACAAAGAAAATACAAAAAGCGTAATGACGTCGATTCTTTTATGAGATACGTTTCAGTCCTCATTCAATTCGTCAAATGAGATGCAAAATTAGCAAAGAAAAATATTCCGCTTAGCCGTTACTTAATTCTATTATTTTAAGGGCTGTAGATGCTTCATCTTGCTTAATTACGACGTAGGCTTACGAAGGCTCACTCGGGCTTACTCTAATTACGTTCAAAAACAGAAACCCCAACAAAGGAACGAATTTATTTCAAAATTTCTTAGAGGCTTTGGAATTAAAAAAATATATTTAGCTGTAGAATCTTCAATATTCATCAAATTTCCTGGCTGCAGTCAGATTTACTTGAAGGCATACAGTTACGTGCTGATGTTAATGAAAATTAATATACGTAAGAGAACGAATATCACGATGTGTTCATTAATTACTGTTACAATGAAACATGTTGCCATAAATATCTTAATTATTACATGGGTTTTGCAATTAATCATATTTTGAAAGTAATGAAATTTAAAATGAAATAAATATCTTAAGCCAATTTCATTCAGATCGCTTATTAACTAATTTCAATTAACATTCAAAGGTTTCTTGGATGAGGAAACGGGATCTTCACATTTTGACATCCCACATCTTCACATACACCGGTGACGCGAGGTTCAGCGTGCTGCACCCTGAGCCATCAGACGACTGGGACTTGAAGATAGATTACGTGCAGCCCCGGGATGCGGGCGTGTACGAATGCCAAATCAATACTGAGCCGAAGATCAACATGGCAGTCGTTTTGAACGTCGAAGGTGATTACAATGCAAATGTGACTTATATAGATTTGGTTAGGTTAGGTATTGTTAAGTCTCGAAATTCACAGTCAAACGCAAATTTGTCTACGTGAGGATATGTGGTTTGTGTGTCTGTTGTGTGATTATATATTTATGAGTTTATATACACAGCAAGTTAGCATGGTTAGAATAGTTAGTAATATGGGTTATTATTACTTTATACAGTTTTATTGAGCCATGAATTTACTATTATTACCTATATTAACATTTGTATCAAATAAAGAAAAACTTGTTCCGTAGGTAATAACAAAAAATAAAAATTGCTACGAGTTCAGTACATAACAAAAATATCAAAACAATCGGGTCACAATTGTTGACTGTTTGTCTGTTTCAGCATCAGTAGTATCATACATTAATATGTAGATAGATTTTAATGTAATTTCGTATATTTTTTATCTCGGTCGAAATAAAGGACACTTTTTACCACAGAATATTCAAATTATTTACGAAAAGACACAAAATTTTGGATTTAATAAAAATACAACAAAACAATTACTTTTTATGAAATTTGGTGCGTGTTCGTTCATTATCCTATATCCTATATCATTATCACCTATAGGATTCTTTTCACTTCGGATAATTCTCTGGATTTCATAGAAAAATACAAAATTCGGTTCAGGCTTTAATGAAAATGTATAGAAATATGTAGTGATAATTTAAATTGGAAGATATTTCTAATATCGTAGCTTACAAATATAGCTCTTTCCTTATAAAGGCACTTCTAAAATATGCGACATGAAAATAAAAAGAATTTGTTTATGACTTTTATGTTACCAAATTCACAAAGTTCCACCCTTATGAAATGTGACGAAGATGTAATCTCACATTCGTCTCTCGTCATATTAGGAGAGGTTGTAATACCCCGATACAAAGTGGAAGCCATTACTCTTGGCTGTATTTGGTGCACTGCTGGGTTTTCGCCAAGACGCGTGTAGCGAATATTTTTTGATAACATAGGGAGATACATTTTGGAAGTAAATATAAAATCTTCCTAAATATGTATCTGTCAGACAATGTAAACGTAATTCCCTTCTATATTTATATTGTATTTTGCATTCAAAGTGAAAATGGTGTATAGGTATTCAGGGAGAGACATTAAAAAAATATTCTCTTATCATAATTTATTCATTACAAAAACGTTCAGAGTTTCTATCAAATTATTTTTGTGGGAAAATTATCTAAGATTTGTTAACATAAATCTTTATTCTATCAAATAATAAATTTGATTTAATGTTAATAAATTCGTGGAAATAATTTTAAATAAGAAATCGTTTTAAATGTTAACAACAACTTCTCTTGAATATTTAAAACAAGTTTTATATTCAAGATATAAAAATTAATGGTTTCTTAAAATGGCGACCTCTTCATTAAAATTATACCGGCCTAATTAACACAAAAAGTGGCTCTTTGAAAATTTACTAAAGGACTCGTGGCAAAAACGTGGACTCCATAAATGTTTAGGTAATGTTTTTCTTGGATGGAATATTATTTTGACATTTATTATTATTACAGTTTATTCAATAATTTATTACACTTTACTTAACAATATATTTAATTAAATAAAACAATAGTATAGTATAGATTGCTTATCTATTCAGTTCACTTTAGATGTCTCGGAGTAATCTCTTGTTTGAAGTCACGCGCTTCGTCAACCGTTTTTACTTAACATCTCTCAATAGGAACTTCACAGGAGTATTGAGAGTGCGAAATAAGAAATTCATTTTAGTAATATTCCGTTTAATCTACTACTGGCTTACTGTTTATAGAATAAGTAATAATTAATAAATGCCAATTAATAAAAATTTAATGTTGCAATGTATTACAAATTTCACAAAAAGTCCTTATCAAATTTATAATCTTCAATCTCCACTGCTTGTCAATGAATTATTTATTTTTATTTACAATTAATTATTTTTATGACCTCCACTCGGTATCATTTCATGAAGTGAGGCTATCATGTTTACCAAAAGCGCTTTAGTTTTTTACTGCTCTCGTTCGTAGTAATGCGAGAGTCATTTGTCAGTACACGCTTCACTACCAGAAATATATCAAGCATTCTCAAATTCAGCTCCACCCAATTACAGCGCTTGTTATGTTGAAAAATGTCGGACGGTAGTGAAATGTGCATAAATTTCATACGCAACTATAAACCTTCCGTTATTATATTACGTCCTTTCATTAGGGTGGTTTCATATCATTTTTAATTTATTTATTTTAATAAAAAAAAATCGTGTGTTTAGCTTCCAATTTATTGTTTATAATATGTTCTATATTTAAAGTTGTCTCTCCCTGTTTTCTCTTGCTATTAATGATATATAGGCAAATTTTCTCTAATTTAACTAATATTAGTGTACTTCAGTAATGTAACAATTCATCCTTTCGAGCACAGCTATTAAGGCCATATTCTATTTTGTATTCCTCTTCCCTCCCTAAGCTGTTGTCTTGTGAATTCCAGATGAGTCCCTCACCCCCGCGCCCCAGCCGCCGGTCCGATCCTCAGGTACTCCTTTATTATTTGTTTGTTTATTCATTAGCCCTCAATGAGCTTTATGTTTTCACTTCATACTCTCTATTTTAATCATTATTTTTATGTGCTTCATCAAGTTGCGTCAAATATTAACCATCACCCCTGTTCCGACGCTGTGATTTATGAAAATTTCAGTATATTTTATTTTTGATACAGAAATTTTACAAAATATTTAATGGTCCATTACGTTTTGCATGCATAATTGTGTCAAAACGATATAAGCAGACATATTTCACTGACAAGCCAAACCATATATTCGAATGTAAGTTATAAATTGAAAGATGCTCACCTATGTCATGTCAGATGCCTTAGAGTTCAAATATAGACCGAATTATACGTTTGAATCTCGAAACTTCATACTTGACTAGTCAATAAAATAGAAAAGGTGCTTGCGGTGAATTGAACGTAATTATAATACATTAAGGTTTACTTTCGGTTGTCGTAGCTGCGGCAGCAACCATCTGGGGCTCTCAGGATGTGTACGTGAAGAAAGGTAGCACAATATCGCTGACATGCTCAGTGAATGTTCATTCCTCGCCTCCTTCAAGCGCTTCAGTGTTATGGTGAGTAATATTTTTTTCTAACTAATCTAAGAAAACATAAATAATTAATTTGTAGTTGGATAAAAAGAGTTTTGTAACGAACTCATAGTAAAATACTGACACTTAATAAATCCATATAATATATTTTTTTTATATAACGCTATATGCATATTCCTTACCTAACATTTTTGGTCAAATTAATGTTTTTATCAAGATAATATACAACTTTGAAACAAACAGGATTTTTCATTTATGACTGAAAAAGAAAATGTTCGCTCCAAAAATAACTTTGTATTCATACTGCGTACGTGGATTTCGTTATAATACGTAGCTTTTCGCCATTTATAATTCAATTTGATTTAATAAAACACGAGTGTTATATAAAGGGCCACTAAAATATTAAAATAAATGAAATAAATATGGCGAGTATTAATAATTACTAGAGTAGTAAAAAAAAATGAGATTAGATAGCAAAAAGTTTCAATTATAAAATAATTAACGGTCCTCATTTAAGCCCAGCTGAGACTACAAATGACATAAAACATACATATATAGTGCCCGGCAATAAATATTGCACATCGACCTTTGGAAAGAGACAATCGGCTAATTTCGGCTTCGTAGAGCATTATCTCTGTCGCACGAAATTTAAACAGTATGGTAACTATAAGGAGCTGTTAAAACAAGTATAATTTGCTTCTATTAATATTTTTTTTTATATTTCTATAAAAGCCACAAAATTTTCTATAAGTGGTGGCTTTAAGCTGGAGTAAAATAAAATTAAAAAAAAAGACGTGTGGCACTCGGAGACTGCCGCGGTAAAGCTATTGCATAGCATTTTTTATCAACTTATGCAATTATAGTTATTTATTTATTAATGTAGTTGTTTTTTTCTTTGATGTTAATTCAAGTTGTGTAACTTGCGTGTGCGTGGTGTCTATAAAAAAACATTTTTTTTTCTTTTAGTGAATAAAGTACTCATTTATAGGCTTTTCCTACGCTATATAGGATAAAATTTTAAATAAGAATGGTATAATTTCTCAATTTAAATAGGACCATATAGTCCTATTTAAATGAGAAATTATCAGTGCTATGTAATATCATAAAAAGGTTAATAATATTAACAGCTAAAACATTTTTAACCTTAAATCTCAGGAATAAAGTTCAATTACGATTGTTAAATTCTTGTACTCAGGGTCTTTTGTAACACCATAACAGAAAGTCATTGAAATGAAAATCCTTGTTGAAAAAAATACATTTGTACAAGTAAAACATTTATTTTAAACTAAACCTTAAGCTGAACAATAAAGTTCATAACACATATTATCAACTTGGCACTTATGCTATTGTTGAATGGTAGGTACAAAATACTGGTGTGTTAGGTTATTTTTGTTACGGAATTTCTGGATTCGGTCTCCACGCTCAAGGCCCGCGATAGAAGCCATGCAATAGCTTAACATGCTTACATTATGTTCACGTAATTTATTATTTAGGAAAATTATAACTGTAAATAATAAAGACCATTATAGCTATTCTTGAAATGAGACATTGTAATAATAATAATTCTAATTCTCAACTACTTCCTTACACCATCTGTGCTCTCAAAGAGGCCAATATCACTGTCACTATCAGCTGTATTTATCACTAGTCTATCTGTAGTGTATTTGTCTAAACTGTGTTGAATGCTTCTATATTCATTTTCACATTTGATTGTATGATCGCAAACCTTTTTCCACTCTTCAGCGCCGATGTTTGATGTCGGCTGTCAGTGGTTTATTCTTGTTTAGTTTCATTTACAAATTCATATAGTTATTTACATATTTTCTCCGTTTTGTTGAAAGAAAATATGACCTAATAGCAAGAGCAATGTCCTACATTATAGGGTCTGTAAATCCCATTCTTTCCAGAAAGAAAATTAAGTTCAAAACGTAACCTTCCATCGGTAAGTGATCCAACATGGTATTTTTTTTACGTTGTTCTTCATTACAATAAACTATTTTTGTTTTTTAAATGGTTTACAAATTATAAAGAGAAAATCATCCTATGACCAAATTATAGGACTGCTATATGCAATATTTATTATGATATTTGAGTATTTTAAAGTATTGTATATTTTTATGCTACAGTGTTGTAAAAAGCACAGTTATCGATAATTTAATCCAGTATTATTCTAATGAATTCTGCAACATCTATATGCTATATCTAGGGATTATTATTCTAGATTTCCCGTGGACGTTAACTGACGACAGATATGGATCGACACGATTGCACAGAAAAATTGGGAATAGAACCATTTTAGTCCGCAATATTTTAATAACTAATATTTAATAGTTTAGAAAAATATGGCTGTAGTTTTATTGTAATTTATTTGTCGTTTCTTTTATAAGACGTTCTCAAAGTGGCGAATAAAAAATTAAAAATATGTTTTAAACTGACCATTTTTTTTAAATTTACTTTCAATAAATGTTTTTGATTTTGTTTTTCTAGTTTATTTGTCGTATTGATTATTTTTAAATGCTACCTTAGTTATTTTCTAGAACGGAATATAGCTGAAAGTTATCGCACACGGCAAAATCCTCTAGGTAATAGTACTTTTTGATGTATCTCGTTCTAGCAAGTGATGGAAAGCACTTAAACAACCTTTTAAAAACAGTAGGTACTACACATAGAGATAAGGACCACTATCGATATCGCGGATAAGTTTACACAATGTTACATCACTAGAAAAAAAATTGTTGTCTACGGCAGTGTACGCCTTAAACATATGAAGCTCCTTCTATGCTTTAATTATTATTTTGAGAAATAGGTAGTGTGGTAGATAATGCTCTACGAAGTCGAACTCAGCCGATTGTCTTTTTCAAAAGGACGATGTGTAATATTTATTGCCGGCTACTGTATTACAACGTCTCATTTTAAGAATGGGTATAATGGTTTTTATTATGTGCAGTTATAATTTTCCTAAATAATAACATTTTTAAATAATAAAAACCATGTTTATTAAATTATATTACTCCCCAATTAAAATAACCACTTATAGAAAAAAAATGTTTTTATACATAAAATAAATATAATTAAAAAAGAAGAAAATTATATTTGTTTTAACAGCTCTTAATAGATACAGAAATGATTGTATTTCTTGCGACAGTGATAACGCTCTATGAAGCCGATATTAGCCGATTGTCCCTTTCCAAAGGTCGATGTGCAATATTTATTGCCGGGTACTATACTTAATTTGTCTCTTTAAAAACTCTTCTCTTTCACATGCTCTAGTACAGAAAATCATTTTTTTCTAATTCATTCAGAATGAAAATACTTATACATTAAGAACACATTTTCTTTTAAATTCAAATAAGTTTAGGAGATTATCCTTATTAACACATTATTTATAATTTTTTATAGGAAATATTGCCGTCTAAATATTATCTATCAGAGGAAAATGTAAATAGTTGTTTTTTTATAACCAGATAGCTAAACATAAATATTTTGACAAAACTATTTTCATCTTTTAAGTCAACTTCAATGTCTAAAAACATTATATAGTACATACATTTGGTCAAGTCAAGAAATATTTTTGTAAAATTTGGAATACCTTAATCAAATATTAACAAATAATCAAAAAAACTTATGAAATAAAATATAAAAAAAAATGAAAATGGTAAGCTTATATTTCAAAAAAAAAATTTAAGCTTATAAAACTCTGCGTGCAAGTCATTTAAAATAAGTCCCCGCCGCTCAGGCTTCGAGAGAGTAGACGCTTGCACCTGAGTCCGGCGTCACCTTCATCAAGGGTTCTCGTTTATAGGAAGAACGGACATGTGTCGGGCTGAAAAAAAATTATACTTTTAATATTATATTTGATAATTGATGTTTTAATAGCAACTACTTTTACTTTTTCAAAATTATATTTATCAGTATATTTTATTAAAGAAGTATATTTTTGTATTGGTATATAATTACGATATTAGGCCAGAGCTGGTATTACAATCTCATCAATAATAAAAATACATAATATTTCTCAATAAGGAAAAATAAAATTTGTTGAGATTCTTTCCTTATTTTTTTCATTTAACAAACCGATATAAATTAATGATATAATATTTACATTACAAATATTATATAATATCGTCAATCAAATGTATAGTACAGTATAACTGACTTCCAATCCAACTCATACTCATACATACCGACATTAGGAAAGCTCCTAACAGAAATATTTTCAAATGCCTTGTCAAAAACGATTTGATATCTCAAGCTATTCCTTTGTTAAAATGTCTTATTTAGTATTATGTTTTATCCTATTATTCCTCAGAAAATGTTGTTATTAGATTAATATTTATTTTCTAATTTCTCATTTTTTATAATTACTATTTTATTTTGGGTTTGTTATGCACCTTGATGTATTTACTGTTTATTTGAGGGCTTGGTGGAAGAGAATGCTTATGGCATTATGCTTGCCTTTACAAGATGTGTGCATTTTTTTTTAAATAAATAACAAGATAATTGAGTTAGTACTTTTTTTATTCATAAATAGGCAACGTCGCTTTTATAACTCAGTCAGCGGGAATCCCTTTGAAATAAGTTTTATGAAAATGTTTTTAGAACCTCGAACGTAAAAGTCAAATATTATAAATTGAATCGCTTTTTTCGCAGCTTTCTCCTATTTTTCTTTTGATTAAATTCGATGAGATTCAAGACAGCGTTCGCGTCTCTAGAGATTGACCCGAGATTGATTACTCGAAACCAATTTGTATTTATAAACCTTTATCAAAACTGGTACATTACAAGGTAAGAGGAAATAGATTAAAATATTATTATACATCAAGTTATCGTTTTTTTTTCAATTACTATGTATGAAATATCTTTTGGGTCAATTTACTTTTCGATTAAGGAAAACATATTTAATATCTTGTACGTTATTGAAGATATATTATTCAAGTTATCTTTCATCAGTGAATAAAAATACAAATAGATAGATACATATATCAATAATGTATAAATAGGCTTATAATAAAATCATTAAAACGTCTATAAAAAGTTGGTATTCATGTTCAAAAAAGATGTTAAGTTAATATTTTGAAAGGTTACTCTCATGAGTTGTTTTTCTCCTTAATATAGAATATTCAAAATGTATGTAAAAAAAATGTATCTCGGTTCCTTAACTTATTGAAATAAAACAAATAATCGTATTATTTAATAAGAACTTACACACTTGTTATGTAAAAATAATTGTTTCTGTAATTTCTCACTTTTTTCAAACAGAAATAAATCTCAATAAATGCCCCGAAAGCGTCTAAACGAACCTACATTTAAATTTTATTTAGTTATATATTTATTTTGAAATACCAAGGTTTCTTTCAACATAATAACTTTAATAATTTAAATACGTTATTGTTAATATTAAACGTGTTTTCGTAACACCAGTTTTTTATATAATACCTAAGGTTAATATGTACATGCACATCTTCTAGAACATTATATTTAAATTAATTATTAATTTTACTGTAATACAACTTTTTAGACGTCGGACAGAAATCATAAGTGATGGTACATTTAATTGAAATTATCGGAGAGCTATAATAAAAAAATACTAGCAAATATCTTTTAAGAGACTTATTTCTAGATCAAATAGTGCCAGAAATTATTATGCTTGGTTTTATTCGTATATAGCTGACTCCTATTCACTTTATTTTAATTTGAAATAAGACACTAAGCCTCATTTATGGGATTGGGTGACAAAGGAACAGTCGGTCCATCTTATGGTAAGTGCCATCTCCTATGGTCATCTGCATAATTATACATATGTGAAGATGGGAGATGATGACATATGATTAGATCACACGGAGAGTGCGAGTCGTTTTTATGGAAAAAAATGCAATACATAAATAAATTTATTTATTTTTTAATAAATTTATTATATATATTTAACCGCTCCATTGCTCGAGTGGTTAGCGCAAATACCTAACGTATAGCGACGCAATGGGGTTCGGGTTGGATTCCCGACAGGGACAGACATGTATGTGGTGAACATAGATGTTTGTATTTCTGGGTTTGGTCGATTATTAAATATATTCGCAGTATTTATAAGTGTATTTCTATGTATTTGTAACATCCTTAAAACAAGCAAATAATTTGTTTACTTAGGGGTTAGATCAATGTGAGTAATATGTCCTGTAATATTATTATTATTATTTTTCAAAGTTTTATTTGGTCATTACAGCTTTTTGGCAATAAAATCTGGTTTTCATTTTCAAAGATTTTCAAAGATTTTTTTACAATCATTTATGTATTTATTTTCATAAATTATTAAGAACGGATGTGCTAAATTAAGTTTACCTACTAAGACAATATAATCTCAATAACAAGTAAAGATCGTAGAAAAATTATGTGATATCTTAATGAAATAATTTTACAATTATCATGAAACATACATACCAAATTCAATATAAATATAACTTATTAAGGAAGCGCTCACCAATATATTCAATACTATAATTTTCAATTGTCTTTACACGGCAAAGTTTTTTTTTCTAGTACAGAGATTTTAATATTATACAAAATATTTTACTTACACACATTATCGATAGGACTGTGGATCCATTTTTCTTCTAGTTATTTATTAAAAAAAGCCGTGTGTAAGCAAACATTTTACATAGTAATGTTATTGGCAGGTATCATGGTAACGCGGTGGTAGATTTTGACTCGCCTCGGGGCGGAATCAGCTTGGAGACCGAAAAGACGGAAGGTGGCACCACCAGCAAGCTGCTGGTGACGAAAGCTGCACTCACTGACTCCGGCAATTATACGTGTGTGCCTAATAACGCACACCCTGCCTCTGTGTCGGTGCATGTACTGAATGGTATGTTATGCACAAAAATAATACATTCATTATAAATGTTATGACTTTTATTTAGTTAGGAAATTGTGAGTATCAAACTACAAATATGTATTATTTTATTATTATATGTAACTGATATTGTGTAACATACCTTTATAATTACAAGAACTCCTTTATGTATAATTAGAATAAATCACTATTATATATATTTAAACGTTTCACAATAGGCGAGCACCCGGCGGCGATGCAGACGAGCAACCGCGCGTCGTCATACCTGACGTCGCAGCTGAGCTGTGCCGCCGTCACCTATCTGTTGTCATCTATGGCCTGCAGATGATTACCTTGAAGTACCGGAGATGGATCTTTTGTGGAGCGATCCAACGAATTATTCTGTGGTTATTTAATCGTTTGGGTACATTTTTTCTAATGTTGAATATATGTTATGGATTTGATAGAAGATTTAATAAAAATATTTATTATTTGTAAGCGACGACAAAAGTTCCAAACTCCATGATATTATGTATGACTAAGTGTAGATTTAATAATGGAATACGGTTGATCGTTGTTTAAGATAATGAGATATTTATGAGTTAAAGAATACAAAATATGTTATGAAGTCTTATAAAGTCACGTATACACCTTCGAAAATATGTAATTGATTATTTATGTTATTCTTATAACCTCTTTTATCGAAATGTATTTGAAATTAATTTCGGTGAAAAAGTGATAATTATGTTAAAATAATGTTCGTCATGTGATAATAAAATTACCCTGACTTTTGTTATTTGCATTCCATTTTAGTGAAATAAGTTATTTAATGTATTTATACTCTGTTTCCTTTCTTTGCTTAAATATATATTCGATACATAAGTAGTATATTTAAGTAATCCGTCTTTATGTTCATTGCTATAAGTGTAAATTGCCCGTTTTGTAAATATGCCTAAACCCATACGTAATGTAGTGGATACACATAACATTGTACATAATTTGAATTATTGTAAATAATAACATAATGAGTTCATAATACGTAGTTGTTCTACCTGAAGTAGGTAATAACATTATTTTGTTCTTAGAACATTTAGAATTAAATCTGACCTCTTTTCGAAAATTAATAAATGATTTTAAATGTAAACCTTCTGTTTATTTAAACACAAATATCTTATATTTCCGGAATATATCAAATATGGCTACTACAAGACATGGTGGTGGTGTCATTTTCAAGATTAATTAAATTTTGTATCCTCTTAAGTCTCTGAAATATATTATCTTAATCTTTAATTATTATATTTTATGAAAAATACTCAAAAAAAGAAAAGAGGTCTGTCTACATGTATGTACGTAATTTCTACTAAATAACGAAAAATAAAAACAGTTCAAAATTTATCGACTATTTTCTAATAAAATCTTAATCTCCTCTGTTATTGACTTGTTAAAAATATTTTCTCGGGATAACATTTTACAAAACTGACTTTAATTTTAAGCAATTATTATACTAAAAAATACGTATACATTTTCATAAAATAAAGTCCATTCTTACTTGCACCGAAAATATTAAGAAAAATAAAAAACAAATACCGTTTCATAAACTCGAAGGATAATACTCATAAAGTTTTGTAAAAATGTGTTCTCGTTGCGTAAAGTCTGTTAATAAGAGCTCGCCTGCAACTGTTGAAATTTCTATTTCCCTATTCTTGTAAAGTAGGCTAAACTGAAATTACTATAACACGGTAGAAAATTATTAATAGCTATGTTCCTTACGCGTAGGATGTTAATGTATGAGTATTATTTGTACCACCGATCCTTTTTTATTTAAATGTAATGTAAATGTCACTCCTTGTATTGTTTCTTTTGTAATTTGTAAATAACTTGTAACGAATGAGAATGGGGTATTAATAAATAAACTTATAAAGTTATTAGATGTTTTATTGATTGATTAGTAATTTGGAGAGATTACAGCAATTCCCTTATTTAACTGAAAATAAAATGAAATAATACTTTGACAATATCTATAAACCTGTTAAATACATTAAATAAGCCAAGTGTAAGCTTTCTGGGTAGCAGGGTTCTGTCGGTTTATTTTTTTATTCTATATTTATATAAATGAAATAATATAAAATATATATAGTATATAATATAGTATAAAATTTATAATAAAAAAGATATAAGCTTTTTACATATGAAATATATTTATTTCATTACATTAAATTACTAAGTATATAATATACTTTAAATTATAATATTCTCTAAACAAACACGTATATCCATCGTTATTTTTACAGTATTTTATTACGCCAACAACTATTAAAAAACGGAAGTTTTATTATGAGAAATGGATCTTATAATTCCAAAGAATGAAAAAATCTTCATAATAGATAAACACTTTGAAAAGTTTTCACAGCATTACAATCAGTTCCCTACATTTATTAAAAAAATTAATACATAGGTATAGAATTATTTTTAACCTTCAATACATGAAGTCATTTGATGTGGTCATGTTTATAGTAAAGGGTATGTATCTAACTTTACAGCTACAAATATTTTATAATATCAGTAGAGTTTTCAGTCACTCTTAGGAAAGCATTGAAATTTTGACTCGTTAACGTACGGACCCACAGACAACTAAAAATACGCAGAACCAGCATCAAAGAGTGGCTCAGAAAGACTACAGGAGTAAGCCAAGACGCAACAAGAAGCCGAGACAGTCGCAATCATCGTAAGATCCATACTGAGAGTATCAAGAATCCCAGCAGGAAAGAAAATGGTGTATAATGACCGGGAAGACAACCTTTAATACCTCAACTTCATGAAGACAAAAACCAGTGCAGAACATATTATAAAACCTCGAACAAGAACAAAGGAAAAAATGAGAATAGTCCATCTGCCTTGTTTCCGTCTGGACAACTGGGTCACTCCATTAACGCCTTCCTTGAGTTTCAAGCCCTTACGAAAGCAATGAAACAGGCCCAATGCATACCCCTAGAAGAAATGTTTCAGACCTACAAAATCAAAAATCCCAAGTTCTTAGAGTTGAAACTGAAGGAGGCAGATGCAGCCATTTACAACAACCAAACAACCGAAATTATTCACACCACAATAGCAGGAGAGCATATGACATCATATGGTAGGATCAGTGGTATCGTTATGATGGACAGGGAGGAAATGAAGCAGGCAGCCCAAGCCAGATATGTGACGCCACTTCACGACCCAATTGTCGTATAACTTGGATAACGGTTTCGTTTTTTGGGAAATAGTTATTACTTTCAGAAAAATATATTTACCCGGATGTAATCATGTAATTTTATCAGATTTTGCCCAACTAATTTCGATTTCGCGGCTCACGCTGCGGGTCCACTAAGCTTCGAGCTCATGAATAGGAACCCCAAATAGGTTTGCAACTATTCGGGAAAATTCTGAATAAATTATATTAAATTCTGAATAATTAATAATCATCATGGCTTACGAGATTTTAAATGCAAAATTATCACTGAAAGTTGCTGGTAAGAAATGGTTTTGACTTGTCAGTACAGCGCGGGCGGGAAAACCCCTAGGCAAAAGCTATTTCTTGCTTTCTTTTTTTTCTTGTTTTCTTCATGATAAGATTTTAAATATAATCTTATCATGAAGAAATCAAATAATTTTAAATGTTTGTCAATTACTTATTATTTCTTTCACACATACTGTCTTAGAGACATATTTGTTTAATTTCAGTTCTTAATAAGAACCATGAAAGTCTTTTCCGATGACAACCAGAATTTTCTCCATAGTTTTATAATTCATCAACAATTTTTAGATCTCGCCATTCTTTCAAAAAGTTTCCCAACATTTTATCGTTTCGAAAATCCCTTAATAGTAATGGATTTATTTTGAGTTATTATTTGCGTGTACATATTTCCGTTGTTAGTTTGTAGTGTATATATAAATGAACACTTAATAAAAAATAATCCCTAATAATGGTTTCCGCAGTGAAAACGTTTCCAAACTAGGTAGATATCTAGTTATAACACAATTTTATTTTCAATCATTTGAAAAACAGGCTCTTTGTTTTTTTTACTTTATTGTCTTTTATCTATAAATGAAATAAAATAATAACGATGTGTTTGAAACTCTAAATATTGTTTAAAACAAAAAAATATCTATATATGCAGTTCCAATGACAAAGAAAATATAACAATACTTTTTAAAAGCTTCGTTATAGTCATGATCGGCAATGGAATGGTGACAAAATCGTTAACAAAGAGTATAAAATTTAATAAAGATTTACCAACTCTGTATAATCTTTGCCTGTCACATATAAAACTAGGGTTGCATTTATGGAAAAACGAATACTAATATGAAACATCTCTTATACAGTGTACGTTTGATTAAATTTAAGAAATTGAAATATGTTAGTCGCAAACAATCTTAGGTATACCCTTGAGTAAGACTCACAAAATAAAAAAAAAATGTATACAGACGTCTAAAAAGGATAAAAACTTCACTTATTGTGAAGTCAAGTGAAAGTGTAATAAATGAGAACTATACGATTTGATATTGTTATTTCGTTATTTGCCTTGATAACTTACTTGAATTTGGAATTTTTATTTTATCGGTTCCCTGACGCAACGACTTCAATAAGTACATTATAATATTATTTTTGTCCTTTCTGACGTGTTTTTTATCGGTAATTATCAGTAATATCGGTGTTTGTAATTTTGTGTTGATTTTTTTTCTGCTTTGTTTTTTTTTAATTATTTTACTTATTTCTATGTTGTACTAAATGAACCTACGAACACACTGATTTCTCTTGTTTACTTACTAGTTGTGCCCATGTCGTATCGATCTGGAAATACCACCGAAGGGAGTTCGTTCCACAAGCGAGTGGAACGTGGGAAAAATGTCCTTGAAAACCACACAGTAGAGGATCGCCACGAAATTCGGCGGTAGGCATCAGATCGAATAGTTCTTCGGAACATTCCCCGTTGTAAATGCGGTAGAAGACGCACAAAGAGGCCAAGTCTCTACGCAATGCCAAAGAGTCTAGCCGTTCGCAGAGCACCGGGTCCCCGACAATCCGAACGGCTCTCCGTTGTACGCGGTCAAATGGTAAAGCTGATATTGGGGTGATCCGGACCAGAGATGAGAACAGTACTCCATGTGTGGCCGGACCTGCGCCTTATAGAGCGCAAGTCTTTGGCCAGGTTTGAAATACTGCCTCGCTCTATAAATCACTCCCAATTTTTTCGAGGCCAACTTGACCTTGCTCTCCAGATGACCACGAAACTGACAATCGCTCGAAATTTCGAGACCCAGTATTCTGATACTTGGCGGGGCAATGAGGGGAGTGCTCTCGAAGAGCGGTGATAGTTCTTATACAATATTGATAGTGTTTAGTTTACTATCAATATTGTATAAGAACCTTTCACCAGCACCAATATGAGCCATCTCAACAAACCGAGCTTTCGTTTTAAAAAACCACATTCAAATCCGTCCACGCGTGTGGCTGCTACTTTGCCACAGACAGACATAGATACCACAGTTACACAGGTCAAACTTTTAACACCCCTCTTTTTGGATCGGGAGTTAAAAATGTTATATAACACAGTAGAGATGTACGCATGTGTGTGTCAAGGGCTTAAATACTTAAAACCTATATATCTTTTTTATATATTACATTTATAAGAAATATTATTCTACACGACGACGTGACATTATATTGGAATTCAGCGTTAACAGGAAAGCTGTCAATGGATAAGTG
Source organism: Napeogenes inachia (assembly GCA_959347355.1). Taxonomy (NCBI): domain Eukaryota; kingdom Metazoa; phylum Arthropoda; class Insecta; order Lepidoptera; family Nymphalidae; genus Napeogenes; species Napeogenes inachia. Next base: position 12,957,341 of record OY365797.1, read on the forward strand.
TGTGTGTAATTTATGTTAAAGGTTCCGTAGGTTAACCAATATTTACTAGTAACAAAACTATAGTATATAGTCAGTCTATAGTAAAGTGAATATAATTAATTACCAAAGCTATGAATAATAAAGATCACGTAATGCTTTGAGGCGTGAACAAGTAGAACCCTAAGATATTGAAAAGTATCACAATAAATATTATAATAAAATTGTAATTATATAAATACTTTAAATAAACTACTACAAAAACAATTTAGATATATGTTCAAGAACAAAATATAAAGAATTATGCTTTACATTACATATAGCATGTTGTAAAAAAGCACACATAAGGAAAACGAACAGGATTTAAATGATTCATTTCAACATCACGTAACCATCCTGTATGCGAACGATACCTAAGCATATAACCTATAGACCTAAGCATATACCTAAGAGGAACACCTCCATGTATATATAATATATATGTGTAACATGATACTGTAAAAAAAGATATGTTTAAATCATGTACCTAACAGTATACAACGAATATAAGCTTCAAATATAATGTCATATTGTTTTCTCCTATTATGAGAATTGATTCGCCTTTTAAAAATAGCACTGTCATTTAATCATCTCATCAAAATATAGAAAAACCCATTCCCGAATACTTGTTTACATTTTGCGTTATCACCAACTTATGGAAAAGTGTTTGTTTTGTTATACACTATATTTTTAGCTATAAACATTGTTTGTATGTTTATTCAAATTAGGTTCATAATATCATATGATATTTCAAGAAAGCACTTATACAGATTTAGGTTAATTTACATTGTTTAAAATTATATCGAGTAGCTTATTCTTACTTATTATTATTTATAAAAATAAGTTGCAAGTTTAGTTTAATCGAGTTAACAAACATTTAAAATAAATGATTAGTAAATAAATATGATTTAATTAAATGTTTGATACCAAGTATGCATTCTATTTAAATTTTTCAATGGAAACTTATATGCAATTATATAAAATATCTTCCTAGCAGGCATAGCCGAGTAAGAGGCAAAGCGTTATAATAATCCAGAGAAAAGAGATTTTTACGATGATGTCGCGTTTTCCGCGAAAATTGTTTCGATGATGGCTTCTCAGATAAGCCTCGCTCTCAGATTGTGAGGTCGTTAACTTCACTATTTGCTTATATCGTACTTAATGGAAAAAAACATTTAGGTGCTGATTTTTCTTGTAAAATAAAATTCATGTTATATCTCTTTAGTGAGATTTAATTTATTTGTTTACTACAATTAATATTTGCAGTATCAACAAAATCCATTAAAAGCATATTTCAAATATAGCTAAGTATTTATAGTATAATAGGGTCTTTTGTGAACTTCCAAACAAAATATAGTTTCCATAAAACTATATTTAACTTTCAAGTTATAGCGTATATAGCGTTCACGCTAAAACTATAAATGAAAAATACGAAACACAGCACATTCCATATAGCATAGTTTAAATACTAGTTCAAAATAAGTTTCATATACAATTAACTATTTATTTTATTACACATTTTCAAAAAATATTAATAAAATACTATTATTATATAATAAAATATAATAAAATTACTACTATTATAAACCCTGTAACAAAATTTTATCAATTTTATCCTACATTATAATCGTTTATTATAATCAATGTTCTCTTAATTACTTAGACCGTAAAATTAATTGTAGAAAACAAATAATTAGTGTCCCCACATTGAGACCGCTTTGGGGGCGGGATATTAAAATTCATGGCCAATGCGCAAAGTATGAATGATAGAAGCCTCTACCAACTTTTTCATTTTTATTTTTCTCTCTACGAATTTGGCTAAAGCCCGAATTTTTCAATGCCACATCCGGGTGATACTTACTCACATATATATTTCATCCCGGTATTATATGGTGAGAGCCTTTTATAAAAGTAAAAAAAAATTATACCTATGTCAGAACGTTAAAATATTTTGCTACACGTACCTACGTTTTAATTTAATAATATTGGTCGAATTTTGTATATACAACATATCGATGTTTGTATGTGTCTTATATGTATAAGGTAAACATAAAATATCAAATAAAAACACTAATACTAAATACATATTTACTAAGAGTAATCACTATGTCTAGACTCTAGACTGTCCTTTAATGCGATTGAATGTGAGTATTTTGAACCTCAACAAACTCTTTAAAGTTATGCAAATAATTCTGAGTGCTGACTTTTTGAAACGAACTAATAATTATTTATCGGAATGGGAACAACTTGTCACTTTAAATTAATTCCAGCTCCAATATAAGATGATACTAGGACGCGTCTGGTCTAAAATGAAACATCAAATACTGATTTATCAACTAATCAATAATAATTGTGAAGGTAAAACCAGAGTGGTTGTCAAATTAAAAATGTGATATAGAATTATATTCAAAGAATATCACTTATTAAATTACTTGCTGAAAAAAGGAGACTTAAATCTAAATACCAAAAATATAAAATTCTGAGCGATAAACTCGAATTTCCGATTTTGCGAGACACTTAATGCTTAAAACTGTCTAAGACTAGAATTGAGATCCACATGCTTCTTTAAAGCCAGACAAAAAAAGCGATACAAGTTGTCCATCTGAGATGTATCTAGATAACCGCGGTGCAAAATCTGGAACGGAAATCGCTGGAATTCACGAACAATTTTCCTTCAACATTAAATTCCTTAGAAAATAACTTTAATGCCAGATAAAATCGATAATACGACTTTATCTAATTATCTATGCCATAAATTCCTGCTATGTTTATTACACGTCGTGGTTGTATACAAAGATACGTAAGTAAAAAGTAGATATTTATTATACAAAGAATTATTCCGCAATTTTCTTACTGTCCATGCTTATCTAAGCTCTTCGAAATCCTTGTAAGTCCGGTAGTTACGCGTCATGTGGACTGTTTATTATCCGAACATCAGCATGCATTTAAGAGTGGGAGGTCTGTGCAAGCCGATTTACTTTCATTTATATCCTGTATTTTAAGTGAATTTGACAAAGGAAAATAAGTTAACGCCATATATACGGACTTGTCTAGTTCCTTTGATAGGGTAAAACATTCTCTGTTGTTAAACAAGTTAAAGAAAACTTAAGAAATAGAAAATTTCCTACTGGATTGGTTTAACTCAAATTTATAAAAAGACTTCTAGTAGTAGTACAATGGGTACTAGTCATACGAAAACTTTGCTGAATCTGGGGTTCCAAAAGGATCTAACTTGGGACCAGTATTGTTCTCCGCCTTCATCAATGATATAATTTCAATCCTAAAGAGCATATAAGAGTAATACTCTATTTTTGATGATGATTTAAAGGTATACAAGGAAATAAATCAACTTATGGTGTAACTAAAATGGAATGGATATGAACCCAAATAAATAATTTCATATTAATATACGCAAAAACATAATATTTATGATTCTTCATATTATTGGAATGGAGATCATCTTGAGAAGGTAAATAAGATTCATAATCTAGGTGTAATCTTGGACGCCAAATAGAAATTTAAGGCTCATATTGGAGTTATAGTTAAAAAATCTGCGAAAATGTTGGGATTTGTTAGGAGAAATAGCAAAGGATTTCTCTCTCCTGACACAAAGACCGCTATTTACAACACCTCAATTCGCAAACTACTATAATTCGTGTCTGTGGTTTGAAATCCTCAGTACGCCACTCACTGGCAACGTATCGAAAGTATACAACGCTCTTTCACGAGGCAATTAGCATTTTATCCTCTGGAAAAACGCACAAAACTCTGTATGTCCAACGACTAAAGTCCTTAGCACTGGACTCACCGTCGCGTCTTTGCTGATGCTTTGTTTCTCAAAAAGCTAACCGATCCTTAAGACTACAGCGATTTTCTCAGTAAAATTTGTTTTAACATCCTATCCAGATATCCACGTACCACCGTGACGAAATGTAATAAAAATAATAACTAAAAAATAATAACAAATTCGATATATGACCCCTAAGTAAGCAAATTATTTGCTTGCATGGAGGACGTTAGACAATGATACAAATACATAGAAATTCACATTAAAAATCAGTAAGTAAGTATTTACTGAGAATATATTTAATAAACGACCAAACCCAGAAATACAGACATCTATGCTCATCACATACATGCCTGTTCCTGTCGGTAATCGAACCTAAGCCCCATTGCGTCTCTATACGTTAAGCGTCTGCGCTAACCACTCGACCAACGAGGCGGCTTAAAAAAGTATTTTTTTGTAGAACGAATATTCTCAGACATTCTCCAATCCCTCGAACATATTTTATTAAGTGACGCCTATAGGATTGCAATTTGTCTGCATAAAAAAAGAAGGAAGACAATAATATTTAATGCCTTATATTATGACTTAAAACTTACATTATTACCTTAAAATATACAAACGCCACCAAGTTTTAAAGGCGTCGTTGTTAATTAGTGAGTAAATGGGTAAGCAATAGATTGAGGAAGTCAATGTCAACATTACATATTGACTGATATTTACAACAGTGAATAAATATAATATCGAAATGTAGAGTCAGGACAAAACCAAGAGGAATATAGAGGCTTACCAACCGAAAACCATAAAAAGTATAAAACATATTTTAAAACACACAGTTCTTTCAAGGGTAATTTTTTTGGACTTTTAACTAGCAAAGAGATAATAATGGCACCCCAAACACCAAAGTTTTTAGAACCAAAGTGACGTCTAGCTTCTATAAGGACTTCTTGTTTAGGTTTTGTAAGGAATTCCGGAATTCTTAGACCAGAGCTATCAAGGGCAGTTTTAGACATCCAAATAGAGACCTCTGTTTTTAAAAGATTGAGGCGTATCAATACTAATATAGTACCAATATAATATAAAATATAAGTACCAATGTGAGACACTTCGAAACCACTCAAAATTTAATTTTCTTATTTTGACATTAATATGTCGCTATCTCACTCTTCCCTTCGGAATAAACCTACCTTCCATGTTTTTGTTACTTGACTGAATCACTAAATGAAACCATTTAAGTGTAATAATATTAATAACACAAGACAACACAAAAAATTGTTTCTAAAATATATAATAAATATAAACAACCCTCAGGCCCTATAAGAGAACAGGCTTTTATTATAATAATATTTTTCAAATGTTGGTCCACGACCTCTGACACTACAGACTTTAAAAGGTTGACATAATAATTATACAATTACATTAGACATTGAAATGTAGACCGAAAGACAAACTTAATAATCTAGTTGAAAATTCATGTTGGTGAGAACCAAAAAACCAGGAAAAAGCCAAATAACGAATGACGAATAGGTGTTTGACATGTAAGTAACTACAGCCTAAATACAGCTGCGATGGAGCGGATGGATAATGGTAATTACAGCTGTAGCAACGAGATGGTCGGATCGCGTGACTAGCAGATACAGGTGGCGACAAGAGTTTTAGTGAGATCATTATTAACAGTAACCCGCATTGAATAAACAGTGCGTATCTTTGCGACCCTAAATTAATAGAAAATAATAAACTATTTGAACTAGCGTACAAAGCATTCATAAGAAAAATCATTATTCAAATGATAATATAATTAAAAAGCAATCTTAATTATAGTACTATAATAAAAACAATATGCAAGTTATTTTTACTCGATGTATCAAATTTATAACTAGTATATACTACGATGAAATACGTCACTGTATTACTTACTTTTAATTTAGTGCCTAATTCTTTAATCATCAAAATTAATTAAATAAAAATAATTAACGTTGGACCGCAAAGCTGCGTTACCGACCGTACGTAATACTAGACGCGCGTCGCATAACAAAATGATAAGTTGATTTTTTCAGCACTTTATTTCAGCTTAATGTCCGATGAAAAATGAATGATTATGTGGATAAAGTAGTAATAAGTCGCCAGAGCTGATAACGTTATTACAAACGAAATACGAAACCGTAAACAGGCTTTTTGTAACAAAAAAAATTATGATGAAAATGATTTATCATTTTTGTATGGTAATACTTTTAGCCGTATATTGCCTTTTAATATTTTTAAAAAGTATAAAATATTTTATATATCATGGTTTAAAAGTTGCAGTAATATTATTTTTTTTAAATGAAAATTATTTTAACAAAATATGTAACTGCTAATATAGCATTGATGTCAATTCCAAAAAGTAATTTACATATCCTCAATATCAAAAAAACACAAAAATTACAAAGTCTTAAGACCTTAATAAAATCTCCATTACGTAAATTTGTCTTATCAGTTGATTAAACAATGGAAGTGATACCGATTCAAGTACACATCTTATGATCTTAATAAAGAGGTTTATTGTCTTCTAGATGCTGAATTGGCTGTAAAAATAAACTTACCTTTAAAAAATCATGCCCACCATATTCCTATAACTACAACCACAACCTTGCTGGCCTTCAACTACTAATTCTAATAGAAGATAACAAAAAACAAAAAACAAACAACAATTGATATAAAATTTTAGTATTTAGACAATACCATATTACGGTTATTTAAATTAGTACTACCATAGATTTTCTAATTTTGAAATAATTGAAACAGTTTTATCCCAATGAACCAAGGCAAAAGACGGTATAAAAGCGAGGTCTTATAGTCTGAAGCGATTGCTTCATAGATAGAGGCTGGCCATTAGGAGATAAAACTTTTTATTGGCACGACGCGCTCCGACACTTTATGAGCTATCTGCCCGGATGCGGACTCTCGCTAACTAAGAACTTGAGAACATAAAAACGATTTATTATATTGTATTTATTAATGACTATAATATTTATGAAGAAGATTGTTTATTATTCTGTTGTGAAAGAAGTTTTCAGATTTATTCATATTTTATACTTGCTATATTTTCATATTACAAAATATTTATATTATTGAATTAAGCTTCCAACTAAACTGTGTAAATGGTGAACAAACAATAATTAAAAATACAGGATGAACGGAGTAACCGCATGAAGTTGTATGAAGTTCTTAAAACACGTAGTCGCTATGTTCCCATTTTTGTTTCGTTGAAGAGTAACGACGGGATGACAATACAAAGTTATCTTTCGATTTCACTCACGCGCGAAACTATAAATATATTGGGCCTGTTCGGAACTTTACCAAATGCACTTGAAGGGCCATTTGTTGGAAGCAATCATTTTTGAAACCTTTTGTTGAATAGATTTTATAAAAATAATTTTGAATATTATGAAAGTTAGTTTTCATATTTATGTAAATTTATAGATATATAAATAAGTGATTATTTTTTAATAAAATTACATTATTAAACTACTTATATTGTTGACAAATATATTTAAATAAAGGGGAATATACCTATTGTATATAACTATAATATAATATATATATATATATTGTTATTAATATATATTATTACGTTCTAGACACACAGTATTTACAACATATTTATTACAGTATTCTATTGCACTATTGGGTAAAGATAAACGTAGTTTTTATTTGTTATTGTTTTCGGTAAAACAAAGTTAGTCACTCGACCGATAGACTGACTCAAATGGACCAATTGTGTATTTTTCTCAAAGTTATAAGGGATTGATATTTAATTCACTTACAGAGAATACAAGTGATAGTTGCAAATTGAATGTTTGAGTATAAATTGATTTATTAAAAACGTTCAGAAATAAGAAAAAAATAAGTATTTTATTTATAAAATTTTCTACTTTTTGTTTTACAATAATGCATAAAACTGAATATATTTCTTTTATCACCATTTTACCAACATTTTTGATGTTAAATGTTAAGCCCGCTGATAATGCTCAAAGCAGGATTCACGTAATGAGCAACATTACCATAATCATTGTTGAATGGAACACCGCTGCAACTCCCATTACTGACGTCACGGATTAACTTAAAATAAAACTGATGAAAATAAAACAATCGTTAAAACTTAACGATGGCAATCATTGCAGCTCATTGCTTCCAAAATAATTAAGGGACTGAGGGTAGGGTTCCGCTTGTTAATCTTAGTTTTATTTGGTTCTCAGGAATAATATCTTTACTTTTGAATCAGTTCTGAAATACTAGAAAAAACTTTACTTCTGAAACTGAAACGATTATGAACTTTTGGTTTGTAAACAAAAAGCGTTATTTATATTACATCGTATAATTTCAAATTTGTGGAATTCTTGTAAAATACTGTGAAGGTTATTGCAATATAAACAGCTCGGCTCGTCACGCCGCGCGTAAGATATTTTGATTAAAACTTACGAAATACTCTCTAAGATTTTATGGAACAAGTGATGGTCTGAGAGCTTCTGATTGACGAACTTTAAAGAATTATGTACTTCCTGAATTTGAATTCATGAATTATGTAATGTTCCTTTGAATACCTGAAACTTACTAACCGTGAACTCCTTCATCCCGATAACCAGAATGGCAAATAATATTTTAGAATAGGCACAAAGAAAACATATTAATAAATGTTTTTCCTGGTTATGTTATTCTATTTGAAACATAACATGCTGATTTTTTAACACTAGGATGTTAGGATGACATAAAATAACGGTTATTTTATACAGAATAGTTTAGTTATTCACCGAAATCCTAATATTTTATGCGTTAATTAAACTTTCAAGCTTGTGGAAGGTATGATGTATATAAAACATCAGATTTCATAAAATATTTATTGCAATGCATAAAAAATATTTTACACGTGCAAGTATAAATAAATACAGTGTGATTTGATTACATCTAATACTCTCTCGCTTTTATCCAGATCGCTTATGACTCACGCTTAATATAAAACAAGTCAAAACAAAAACTTTTAAAAATTTATCAATTTAACTTTTCGTGATAGCGAGTCAACGTAGACACCCTTTGACAGATCGTCTTTCTGATTTCATATCAGGAACTTTTGTAATGAATCTTTTTACAAGTGAAAATTATGAAATACTTCTAAAATTTATTTATAAGGTGTCCTATATAATAAATGTGGTATAAATGTATTAAACATTATGAAGGTTTTGACGCTATCTATTTTGGAAAATAGAAACCTTACCTTGAGAAGGTAAAAGCTAAGCTAAACTTTTCCTTTGTTGTTTTGCATTCCATGATCTTATGGGTACTCGCTAAACTTAGTTATGATCAAATAACTTTGTTATGAACATAGCTGTACTGTACTCGTTCATACTCGTAGCCATGCTCTTGTAGTAAACTATCCATTAGTGGCGATAAAAACTTTACGGCTGGTCTTCGCGATAGTTTTATACATGTGAGTTGTAGATATAAAATATTTATGACAAGTTGTTAGTTGGCCTCAGCGTGACGAGCTTTCTATTAACCTTATAAATGATTGTTTACTTGATTTGAAATTAGATTGTTTTAGTTTACTTTTAATAAAATTATATATAAAAATATCCGAAAATTTGCTTTCGTATTTTTTTTTTCATATTATGTGAATAATAAAATAATATTAAATATATACATAATTTTAGGTAGTATTTGTAAAAAGAGGTTTTTAAATTCTTTTGATTCCTTCTTAAAACTATAGGCAGTGTATAACATATTTAAATCTTCAACATGAAAGACCTCAATTTCCGAAAACCATTAACAGCCGATTTGAAACTGGTCATTAATCCCCAGCTGAGAGCTTTCACTAAATAATAAAAGACTCAAGCACATAAATCAAGGACTCCATACATCTTAGGGCCAACTAATGGGTTCATAATCTCTCCGATGTATTTTATTTGTAAAAACACTGAAGCGCTTTAAAACTCATACGAGTTGCAAATGACAACAACAAATGAATGGTTTTGAGAGAGACATCTGAAACCTTTCCTACTATTTGTCTTGTCGAGTGCTTTATAAATTCCACTATTATTCATTAATTCTAAGATGGGGCCTTGGAATGGAATAAGTCTTTGTTTAAGTTTTTAATAAAACAAAACATGAAACTTAAGCGAATAACTACATTATGTTGGTTCTTTGTTACTTGACTAATTATTTTTCTTATCCAACGTACTAATTGGGGCTAAAGCATTCGGTACTTCCACTTTTAAATCTATTTAAGAATACATGAACCATTTTGTAAATCATGGTTTGGTACAAACAATGTTATATAACATAGCCTCGTTTCTCACAGCCTAATTAATATGCACTGGATGTAGTTCAATTATCACACGTCAGTGACCTCAAACACATTACGCACCAACACGTCCTCTAACCAGCTTCATGAATCTTCAATGTATGTTAAGACTTGACTAATTCTGACTTTATGAAGGAATTTTTAAATTTTATATTAAAATAGTGGTTAATGAAACATACATTTTAATTTAAAATGACATCGCGTCGGTAGCTTCAGACCATTACTTGTAGTTAGTTTAATTTTGTTAAGAAATACATTTATTTAATTTCAAATGTACCTTGTCTACAAAAGCGTTGTTGTATAAGTTGTATATGGTTAAGGTGTCGTCCGCCCGTCTCGTCAAACACCTCGACGAAGTGGGTCCCGGGCTCTCAGACGCTCAGTTTGGCTTCAGGGCGGGTCGATCGACGATTGACGCCCTGAAGGCTTTGAAAGACGGGACCCAAGAGGCTGTGTCCGAGGGGGATGTCGTCCTGGCGGTATCGCTGGATGTCGCCAATGCCTTCAACACCTTGCCGTTTGAGACTGTGGTTGAGGCACTCCGGTTCCATGGAGTGCCTCCTTATCTCCGGCGGCTGTTGAGGGCTTACCTGCAGGACAGAGAAGTCCTGTGGGAGTGCGGCAACCGGCGGGTCTATCGGCGTAGCGTTAGCTGCGGGGTTCCACAGGGCTCTGTGCTCGGGCCCGTTTTGTGGAACCTCGGTTACGACTGGCTGCTCCGATGTCCTCTCCTCCCGCGCATGAGGGTGTACTGCTATGCAGATGACACCCTCGTAACAGCGAGGGGGGGTAGCTTTGCGGAGGCAGCCAGGCTGGCAACAGTTGGTGCTACGCTGGTGGCGGACCGTATAGGGCTCTTGGGACTCAGGGTTTCGGTCTCAAAGACTGAGGCCCTACTGTTCCACGGCCCTCGCCGGGGTCCCCCTCGTCGGGCATCCATTTCCGTCCAGGGTTCGGAGGTGGCGGTTAAGGCTCAGATGAAATATCTGGGCCTTACCCTGGACGGCAGGTGGCGTTTCGGGGCTCACTTCTCCTCGTTGGCCCCGAAACTCGTTTCCGCCGCGGCGGCCTTAGGTAGGCTTCTGCCCAACGTCGGAGGGCCGGGTGCTCCGTGCCGGCGGTTGTACGCCGGCATCTTACGGAGCATGGCCCTCTACGGTGCCCCCATATGGTCGGGAGCCCTCACCCGCCACTCTAAGGTCCTCTTGCGGCAATCGCAGAGGACCATCGCGGTGAGGGTGATCAGGGGGTACCGTACGGTGTCGTTCACTGCGGCGACACTGCTAGCAAGTGACCCCCCCTGGGAACTCCAGGCGGAGGTCAACGCTGCAGTGTACTGGCACCGGGCCGACGCTCGTGCCAGGGGCGAAGCGCCTGAGGTGGCTAGGATCAGGGCACGGGCACAAAATGTCCTGATCCAGCGGTGGAAACGAGAGTTGGAGTCTCCGGCCGCCGGTTTTTTCACTGTTGGGGTGCTACTTCCGCACCTCAAGCAGTGGGTGGACCGGCGGCACGGGACTCTGACGTTCCGCCTTGTGCAGATACTCTCGGGGCACGGATGCTTCGGGGGGTATCTGCACAAGGTGGCGAGGAGAGAGGCGACCCCCTGTTGTCACCACTGTGGTGAGCCACAGGACACGGCTCGTCACACCCTGGAGGAGTGTGTGGCGTGGGACCGCCAGCGAGAAGAGCTGGCGGTCGTGGTCGGCAGCAGTGTCTCGCTGTCGAGCGTCATTCCAAAGATGCTCGACAGTGAGGACGTTTGGGTCGCCATGGCCTCCTTCTGCGAACAAGTCATTGCCGCAAAGGAGGCCGCGGAGCGGGTCAGGGAGCTAGCCTCTACCGCAGACCCGCTCCGTAGGGTTAGGCTGGGAAGAAGGAAGCGGGAGTATGCCCGCCGCTTCCTTTCCCAGCCGTAGTGCCTGGGCGGGAGAGGGGGGTGACCTCTCCCACCCATTATAGGCCTACGAGGTGAGGGTGTCCCTAAGTTGATCGGGGCCCCTCGCAGGGGGTTCCGCCGGGGCGTCACGGTGAGTGCGAAAGCGATCCCGTGGCGTTCCACTATGGCGATGAGGTCAACCGTTGGTTTTTTAGTGGGTAGCCTTAAAAATGGCAGCGTCCTCTATGCTGCCGGGTAGTCCCACATAACCCCTCGGCCATCACCTTCCTGGCCGCTGGGATGATGCGTAACGCATTTTTCCAACGACAAAAAAAAAAAAAAAAAAAAAAAAAAAAAAAAAAAAATGGTTAAGGTGTCGTAGTCGCGGTGAATGCTTACGCCATCCCCGCCATCTCATTGTAGCGATGAGGGCAACCGTTGGTTTTTTTAGTGGGGTGCCTTAAAAATGGCAGTTGCCGGGTGCCGTACATACTACCCGCCCATCGCCTTCCTGGCTGGCGTAACGATGCGGAAACGCATTTTTTCTAAAGGAAAAAAAATAATAATGGTTAAGGTGTCGTAAGCGGTAACCAACTTACTGGATCCTGTTTTGATATAACAACTAAAATGGAAATGTCTGTAGATAAACTCTCAAATAGGTTAAAGACGTAATAGTGGTAGTAGTAGTAATTTAGTATTTCCTTAGTAAATTTACTACATGTGAGTCCTGTTTCGTGTTTTAATGTAATTTAAACAATATCAAAAATGTATGTGAAATTTTCTAGTTTTGTAATACCATTTTTTTTTTTTTTTTTTTTTTTTTTTTTATACGATCTAGGGCAATGCTTGACTACATTCCACCTGATGGTAAGTGGAATGTAGTCTTAGATGGTAAGGCGCATTGCCCTAGCAACCTATTCACTCTTCTCTTGAAGACACCCACATTATATTTGGCCGGAAATACCGACGCAGGCAAATTGTTCCAGTCCTTCGCTGTACGCACTAAAAATGAGGAAGCAAAGCGCTTCGTTCGGACAGGTGGAATGTCCACAACAAAAGGATGGATACCTGCCGTGCGTCGGGACGTCCGGTGATGGAAGGGGGACGGGGGAACTAAGTCGTGTAGTTCCTGCGCACACTCACCAAAATGTATCCTATAGAATACTGAGAGGCTAGCAATTTTCTTGGTGGTAGATCATAACATCCGGTCGCCGGCAAAGTTACCACCCATCGGGCAGAATCGTGCCGCAAAGCGACCTAGTCGTGTTCCGGCACGTTGCTCGATGAAGCCGTTTATGGGAAATGGGTCTGAACAGTTGCGGTGCGTTGGCGAATCGGTCTGACGTCGGGTTGGTGTTTGTTTTGTCGGGTGTCTAGTCGAGGAGGGTAGCGGGATCCGAAGCGACGGCTTTCCGCTGGCCGCCCGCAGATAGTTGGGGGCCCAATTAGTGGGATAGCCAACCACGAAAGGCTGCCCCGCCAGCTGTGAAAAATCCCAGGGTGGCTCCATCGTGCTGGTTGGCGACCAGACGAGGAGGCCCGATGGCGATCCCTGGGGGGGTTCGGGCGTCCCCGCAGTCTCCAGACTAGCCTCCCAGTGGCAAGACATCACCAATTTCGACGTCGGGTTCGATACGTGCCGTCTCGTTCAACTGCCATTTCCCATCCCTATTCACTTTTATATATATTTTTTTTATGAAAAAGTTAAGAAAAAGGAACAAGGTTACACAGCGGTTGCACTCCTCCTCATATAAAGTGCACCTCACTAATATCAGGGGTTTGCACTCAAATCTTTTAGCTGTCCACCACCACCTGGAGACAGAGCAGCCGCACTTGCTCTTTTTGACGGAGACGCAGATACAATGTCCTTTGAGCGCTGCATACTTGGATTATCCCGGTTACTCGTTAGAGCACAACTTTCGCTCACGGGCCGGAGTCAGTGTGTACGCGCGGAACGACCTCTGTGTTCAGCGTCTCCGTCACCTTGAAGACCCCACTTTTTCTTCCCTATGGGTTTTAGTGGACACAGGAAACGAAAAAATCCTGTATTCCTGTGTCTACCGTTCGCATAGCGGTGACCAGGAGACAACTCGTTTATTTGAGTATCTCAGTGAGGCTGCAGATATGGCTCTGTATCAGTACCCTTCGGCGCAGCTCGTCTTTCTGGGGGACTTTAATGCCTGTCATCAGGACTGGCTGTTCCCGTACCAGAAGACCGACCATGCTGGAAGAGAAGCGCGGAACTTTGCGTTGTCCTTGGACCTCTTTCAGCTGGTGAGGCAAGCGACAAGGGTACCAGATGTGGTAGGCCATACAGCAAATTGCCTGGACCTTCTGCTGACAACTGATCCGGACAGGTATCGTGTAGAGGTCACGTCCCCCTTGGGAACCTCCGATCACTGTCTGGTGAAATCTGTATTTACATATTCCCCACCAGCTTTCGAACCACATGGTGTTAGGCGAGTATGGAAATACAAATCAGCAGATTGGGATGAGATGCGGCACTTTTTTGCGTCTTATCCTTGGCGGCAGGTCTGCTTCTCTTCTTTGGATCCGTCGAGTTGCGCGGATGCTATAACCGATGTGGTGCATCAGGCAATGGAGTATTTTATTCCTTTTGCTGACGTACCCATCGGTGGCAAAGCTCGCCCATGGTTTAATGCCGAATGTCGTCATGCACATGACCGAAAACATTCGGCATACCTCATTTGGGCTGATGCTCGAAGCCGCAAAACTCCGGATGTAAGTACAAAGAAGAGAGCCTTTAACCAAGCTGCCAAGTCCTATAAAAAGGCATTGCGGAAGGCTCGGCTTGATCGGATCGTTAAGAATGGCGAAAAGCTCTCTGTCAGACCAACTGGCAGTCGAGCTTTCTGGTCTCTTGCCAAAGCGATCGAGTCGAACTTCTGCCAACCCTCACTGCCTGCTCTGCTGAAGCCTGATGGATCCCTGGCCCACACAGCAACAGAGAAAGCGAATGTATTTGCTTCTCTGTTTGCTGAGAATTCGCATCTAGACACTGGCAATGCTTCTCCAGAACATCTTCCTCACTGCGGTATTTCGATGCCTGAAATCCGCATCACTAACAAAGAGGTATGGAGAACATTGTGTCGTTTAGATGTGAATAAAGCCAGTGGTCCTGATGGTATACCAGCCATTCTGCTCAAGACATGTGCAGCTGAGTTGTCTCCTGTATTGACACGTCTGTATCGCCTCTCTTTCAAGACTGGAAAAGTGCCGGAATCCTGGAAGCTTGCCAACGTGCAACCCGTGCCCAAAAAAGGCAGCCGTGCCGATCCTGCTAATTATAGGCCCATTTCAATCACCTCCATACTCTGCAAGATTATGGAGCGTGTATTGAACTCGCGGCTTCTAGCGTACGTAGAAGGTAACGATCTCCTCAGTGACCGACAGTACGGATTTCGCCGAAATAGGTCCACTGGGGACCTTCTAGCGTACGCAACACACATTTTAGGCGAAGCCATCGAGAGGAACGGAGAAGCGGTCGCCGTCTCTTTGGACGTCTCGAAGGCTTTTGACAGGGTCTGGCATGTGAGCCTTTTAAGCAAGCTTTCAGCGTACGGTATATCTCCTGGTCTGATTGGCTGGATAACGGACTTTTTGAGCCGGAGATCTCTCCGTGTTGTTGTCGACGGGTGTTCTTCGGAACCCTTGACAATAAATTCCGGAGTACCTCAAGGGTCCGTTCTTTCTGCAACTCTTTTTCTGCTGCACATTAACGATCTGCTGAAGCCCGGTATCTATGGGTATGCAGACGACAGCACAGTTGTAGAAAGATATCTGCCAAGTTCTCGGGCTAGTAGAGATGAAGTACAATCTGAAAGAGAAGCCATGGTGCAACGTTTGAATGACAAACTTCAGGCAGTCTCCGCATGGGGCAATGCCAATCTTGTCAAATTCAACGCCACCAAAACGCAGACGTGTTTGTTCACCGCCAAAAGGAGCCCCTTCACCTTGGCTCCTACTTTCCAGAATGTATCCTTGGAATACAGTGACTGGCTTCAGTTGTTAGGCTTAGAGATCTCCTCGAACCTCAACTTTGGTCGGTACATTGAGTCCAGAGCAAGAGCAGCTGCAGGAAAGCTTGCCGTACTTGCGAAGGTGCGACAGTACTTTACACCGGGACAGCTTCTTGTATTATACAAAGCACAGATCCGGTCGTGTGTAGAGTATTGTGGCCACATATTTGCTGGTGCCGCAAAGACTCATCTTGCGGTTCTGGACTCAATTGAGAGGCGAGCAAAGAGGCTTATTGGCGACCCTAAATTGGTTGACGCCAAACTCCACAGCCTTGAACACAGGCGTAGAATTGCCAGCCTCTCAGTATTCTATAGGATACATTTTGGTGAGTGTGCGCAGGAATTGCACGACCTAATTCCCCCATCCCCCTTCCATCACCGGACGACCCGACGCACGGCAGGTTTTCATCCTTTTGTTGTGGACATTCCACCTGTCCGAACGAAGCGCTATGCTTCATCTTTTTTAGTGCGTACAGCGAAGGACTGGAACAACCTGCCGGCGTCGGTATTTCCGGAAAAATATAATGTGGGTGTCTTCAAGAGGAGAGTGAATAGGCTTCTAGGTTAATGCGCTTTACCACCTAAGACTACATTTCACTTTCCATCAGGTGGAATGTAGTCAAGCATTAACCTAGTTTTGTATAAAAAAAAAAAAAAAAAAAACGCCTGTGTTCAAGGCTTTGGAGGTCGGCTTCGACCAATTCGGGATCGCCGATAAGCCTCTTTGCTCGCCTCTCAATTGAGTCCAGAACCGCAAGATGAGACTTTGCGGCACCAGCAAATATGTGACCACAGTACTCTACACACGACCGGATCTGTGCTTTGTATAGAACAAGAAGCTGTCCCGGTGTAAAGTACTGCCGAACCTTCGCAAGAACGGCAAGCTTTGCTGCTGCTGCTCTTGCTCTGGACTCAATAAACCGACCAAAGTTGAGGTTCGAGGAAATCTCTAAGCCTAACAACTGAAGCCGGTCACTGTATTCCGAGGATACATTCTGGAAAGTAGGAGCCAAGGTGAAAGGGCTCTTTTTGGCGGTGAACAGACACGTCTGCGTTTTGGTGGCGTTGAACTTGACAAGATTGGCATTGCTCCATGCGGAGACTGCCTGAAGTTTGTCATTCAAACGTTGCACCATGGCTTCTCTTTCAGACTGTACTTGATCTCGACTAGCCCGAGTACTCGGCAGATATCTTTCTACAACTGTGCTGTCGTCTGCATACCCATAGATACCGGGCTTCAACAGATCATTAATGTGCAGCAAAAAAAGAGTTGCAGAAAGAACGGACCCCTGAGGCACTCCGGCATTTATTTTCAAGGGTTCCGAGGAACACCCGTCAACAACTACTCGGAGAGATCTCTGGCTCAAAAAGTCCGTTACCCAGCCGATCAGACCAGGAGATATACCGAACGCTGAAAGCTTGCTTATAAGGCTCGCATGCCAGACCCTGGCAAATGCCCTCGAGACGTCCAGAGAGACGGCGACCGCTTCTCCGTTCTTCTCGATGGCCTCGCCTAAAATGTGTGTAGCATACACTAGGAGGTCCCCAGTAGACCTATTACGGCGAAACCCGTATTGTCGGTCACTGAGGAGATCGTTACCTTCTAGGTATGCTAGTAGGCGCGAGTTCAATACACGCTCCATAATCTTGCAGAGTATGGAGGTGATTGAAATCGGTCTGTAATTGACAGGGTCGGCACGGCTGCCTTTTTTGGGCACGGGTTGCACATTAGCAAGCTTCCAGGATTTCGGCACTATTCCAGTCATGAAAGAGAGACGATACAAACGTGTCAGTACAGGAGACAACTCAGCTGCGCATGTTTTGAGCAGAATGGCTGGTATACCATCAGGACCACTGGCTTTATTCACATCTAAACGACACAATGTTCTCCATACCTCTTTGTTAGTGATGCGGATTTCAGGCATCGAAATACCGCAGTGAGGAAGATGTGCTGGAGAAGCATTGCCAGTGTCTAGATGCGAATTATCAGCAAACAGAGAAGCAAATACATTTGCTTTCTCTGTTGCTGTGTGGGCCAGGGAACCATCCGGCTTCAGCAGAGCAGGCAGTGAGGGTTGGCAGAAATTCGACTCGATCGCTTTCGCAAGAGACCAGAAAGCTCGACTGCCAGTTGGTCTGGCAGAGAGCTTTTCGCCATTCTTAGCGACTCGATCGAGACGAGCCTTCCGCAATGCCTTTTTGTAGGACTTGGCAGCTTGGTTAAAGGCTCTCTTCTTTGTACTTACATCCGGAGTTTTGCGGCTTCGAGCATCAGCCCAAATAAGGTATGCCGAATGTTTTCGGTCATGTGCATGACGACATTCGGCATTAAACCATGGGCGAGCTTTGCCACCGATGGGTACGTCAGCAAAAGGAATAAAATACTCCATTGCCTGATGCACCACATCAGTTATAGCATCCGCGCAACTCGACGGATCCAAAGAAGAGAAGCAGACCTGCCGCCAAGGATAAGACGCAAAAAAGTGCCGCATCTCATCCCAATCTGCTGACTTGTATTTCCATACTCGCCTAACACCATGTGGTTCGAAAGCTGGTGGGGAATATGTAAATACAGATTTCACCAGACAGTGATCGGAGGTTCCCAAGGGGGACGAGACCTCTACACGATACCTGTCCGGATCAGTTGTCAGCAGAAGGTCCAGGCAATTGGCTGTATGGCCTACCACATCTGGTACCCTTGTCGCTTGCCTCACCAGCTGAAAGAGGTCCAAGGACAACGCAAAGTTCCGCGCTTCTCTTCCAGCATGGTCGGTCTTCTGGTACGGGAACAGCCAGTCCTGATGACAGGCATTAAAGTCCCCCAGAAAGACGAGCTGCGCCGAAGGGTACTGATGCAGAGCCATATCTGCAGTCTCACTGAGATACTCAAATAAACGAGTTGTCTCCTGGTCACCGCTGTGCGAACGGTAGACACAGGAATACAGGATTTTTTCGTTTCCTGTGTCCACTAAAACCCATAGGGAAGAAAAAGTGGGGTCTTCAAGGTGACGGAGACGCTGAATACAGAGGTCGTTCCGCGCGTACACACTGACTCCGGCCCGTGAGCGAAAGTTGTGCTCTAACGAGTAACCGGGATAATCCAAGTATGCAGCGCTCAAAGGACATTGTATCTGCGTCTCCGTCAAAAAGAGCAAGTGCGGCTGCTCTGTCTCCAGGTGGTGGTGGACAGCTAAAAGATTTGAGTGCAAACCCCTTATATTAGTGAGGTGCACTTTATATGAGGAGGAGTGCAACCGCTGCTTTAACTTATTCTCTTTTTTAAACTTTTTCATAAAAAAATAAATATAAAAGTGAATAGGGATGGGAAATGGCAGTTGAACGAGGCGGTGCATATCGAACCCGACGTCGAAATTGGTGATGTCTTGCCACTGGGAGACTAGTCTGGAGACTGCGGGGACGCCCGAACCCCCCCAGGGATCGCCATCGGGCCTCCTCGCCTGGTCGCCAACCAGCACGATGGAGCCACCCTGGGATTTTTCGCAGCTGGCGGGGCAGCCTTTCGTGGGTGGCTAACCCACTAATTGGGCCCCCAACTATCTGCGGGCGGCCAGCGGAAAGCCGTCGCTTCGGATCCCGCTACCCTCCTCGACTAGACACCCGACAAAACAAACACCAACCCGACGTCAAACCGGTTCGCCAACGCACCGCAACTGTTCAGACCCATTTCCCATAAACGGCTTCATCGAGCAACGTGCCGGAACACGACTAGGTCGCTTTGCGGCACGACTCTGCCCGATGGGTGGTAACTTTGCCGGCGACCGGATGTTATGGTCTACCACCAAGGAAATTTCTTAGCCAACTAGGCTCGTTTTGGAACATTCGTTTTATATTGAATGATTATTATCATTTTACATTGCGTAGTCGTATATTTCAGGCCATATTTACATTGATAAGTTTTTAGAACAAAATAGTATGTTTTTAAATATCTTATTTTTATTAACCATAAAGTGAAATCTCTAGAGTGCTCTTAATTTCGATGATATTTAATGGAAAATATGTTTATTCTCTTTACAACATTTTTATTATTAAACTATGAACTCGTTCATAGATCTTGGATTTGGATACAAAAACAAGATTCAATAACAAATATAGCATTAAAAAAATTATGTCAAAAATTGTAACCTTGTCGTTTAACAATCTACAATAGCTATTTACACTCATAATAATAAATGCCATTTAAAATTGAATTTTCCTCCTTTTTAAAGATTCCTATTCATGAAAGCGTTTCTCAAACAAAGGAATGCTAATATTAAGAACTGCATAGCAAAAACAAAAGGAAATTTTGGATAGTTTTCTTATTTGAAGACCTCAGTAAAGATGTAAGAAATATAAATGTAAGGTAGAATTCACGTATCACTTAAAGCAATTTCTGACAATAAACAAGTTGACTGCAAGACATGTTATGCCGTGGAATCCCACATTTGGGACCTATGACAGCAGATAGCTTTTTATGCTTACCCAATATTACACTTTATGAAACATGAATAAAGTCCAAATTCACATGTACAGTTGAGATATAATAAGCATTGAACTGTATTACATAACAAAAAGGTTTAAATTCAAATGTCGTGACGTACATCTCAAAGGAACGATTTAGAACATGTTCAGAAATGCTTACGGTGAAAGCTTTCTTGGCAGAGTTCGTGTTTTATTTTAAATTGCGATTTATTCCAGTAATGTAACGCGCCTTCATATTGTGTATTGTCCAGAGTGGATGGTAAATGAAGCGCTTCGCTGGCAACACTTCCACAGTGGACACGCTTGTTTATCGTCCTAAATATGTCAAAAGATGGTGGAAAATATAAATGTTTTGCAAAACTACGTTGATACATTATAAAGTATGCAGAAAACCGACATCAACAAGTATCAGCCAATATTTATGACTCAAAAAGCATGTGATATGAACAGGACGAACGTAGTCTATGGTTTTTAATTTAGTATTTCTCAAGAATGTCTCTATTTATGCTTTAGCTTTTAGACTCTGTATAAAAACAACATTCAAAGGAAGAAGAGACACACTGTAAAACCCTCTGCCATATAAATATGTAGTATTATATTAATGAAATCATTATATTATTTTATTGACTCCAGTAACTAAAAGTTTTAATTCATGATACTTTCTGTAATTGTAAAATTAATAATTTTTTTTTCTTGAAAACACTATTCCCATATGACTTCATCTTGATGATTAGGCAAAATTTTTACGTCTCTTCCATCAGTATTCCCGCACACTTCCCAACTATCTACGATTTCGAAGCGAAATCTTTACGACAATTTTATACCTTTTAGTCAAATAATGAGCTTAAGGGAAGTCTTCGTTAGTTCATTTGTTTTTCTCTAACTTTCGTGATTTTTGTCCCCACTTGACTTTATATGTTTTCGTACAAGATATAAAAGAATATGTTTCATGCGGTTAATTCTTATTATTTGCCAACAAGTAGGTATAGTAGGGATTTGCTGATCAGAAAAAAAGTTGCTACGGACCATTCAAGAATCGCAAACTTAAAATGTTACTGTTAATGTATTTTTATTATTATTTAGTAATTATTTAGTAATTAAGAAACTAATTTGATAACAAAAAAAAACATCATATAACGCTAAATTTGGTTCTCAGGTATATTGTCCCCTTTATTTCTCAAACGCGTCCGAATAAGTTATAACACTTGTAGAAGTTTTATTACGTCAATTCCATTGAATAGAGCTTACACGGCGGAAACATTCGTCGACAGTAAAAAAAGATTTTATGGTCACCGTTTCAATATCACTTATATATCAATAACTCCAGTTATTGCATTATTGAGTAAAATATGATGGACGATCTACATTTTAATATAACGATATTTGAAATTTCAAACTTTCAAACGTTTGAGATTGATTCGAAAATGGTTATGATAAATAATGCAGCGAATGATTAATATGTTAAAAAATAAAATGCATATACAGCTTGAGAAAACTGTTATTTAACTTATTAATAAAGATTTTTATAATATAAATTATACAAAATGTAAATTCATCAATAATACAATTTAAAAGCACTCTCCATTAATTAAATGATATGAATACATAAAAAGCCAAAGGATTTAAGACTTATTGCTGTAATAATAGCTTAAAGTAATATTTCCATAATTGTAATTTCATTTACAGGTGCTTATTTTATTTTTGATATGATACAATAAATAATAAAAGACAAAATCGAATGTACTGATGTTATCATACCTTTATGAAATTAAAGTAAACATTAAAAAAATACACGTAAATATCGTACTGATGGACCAAGAGCCGACAGCTAGTAATACAATAACATATAGAATAAGTAAGTACATAGAATGTAGTACAAATTTTATAAGCACTTAATAAATAGTGCACGACTTCCAAGAGGAAATGTTATTAAATTCGAGTCGAGGAGACATTGACGGAACGTTCTGTCTACGTACTAGTACTAGCCGAGAGTATAGACTAAGAGCTTAAAGAATTATTATTAGAATTATTATACGCCAGGATTAAATAAATAATTTGGTAAATCTTTTTCAGGCTGTTCTCTGGTTGTATGTAAATATGTTTTGCTCTATACATAACCAAGTTAATGGGAATTGCCAAAAATAGTTACATTTCTAATAGATGACAACTCAAAATATTGGAATATAATGTCTTGACCATTAACAGTACCCTGACTACATTTCATTCCATATGTCATTTATATGATAAAAAATGTAATTGTGCCTACAAATAATAATAATATTAGCATACACATCGCTTGTTGAATGAAATACTGAAACAAGTATTGATGTGGAGTTGAGTTTTTAGTCGAAATAAAAAATCTCACTAGTTCTTCTAGTCTAATTAGTAAAGGTATTTTTTCCTATGTATGTTAATCTGTATTCATCATTTATAATAATGACAAGTATTTACACATACATACATAAAACATTCTTATATCATTTTGTATATAGTATGTAAATATATCTTTATCTCCTACACTATGTTTAAGATCGAGGCTTACTGCTTCGCTCCAGTCTTCCGAAGGAAATGTAAAGTTCCCGCACTATCTCACCGTGTTTGAACTACGAATTCACACTGCTTTATATATTTCAAAACATCTACATTCCACAGATATAGGTACATATATCATCATTTTGATTTATATATTTTAAAACACCTGGGGTACAGTTCACAGATACGTATATATATATATATATATATAAAACGAATTACATACGTATACGTATATATATATATATACGTATACGTATGTAATTATAGCAAGTATGGTCTTTATTAAAATACTGAAACATTGTTTGACGCCTGTGATTCAAATTCTTGGCATAGGAAGAACTCGATGTCGCATTAAATTGTTTATCTTAGAATAAAGTATATTTTTACGGAGAATTATTAAAAATATAATTTAATAAAAATAAATTTATATAAAAGATTAATTGTACCTAAGATTAAGTGGTCTAACATTCTCTAAATCTAAGTAAGATTTTATCAAAAGTAGGTCAACTTAGGCCTCTGGAGATCGCGGATGGAAGACGACCATAACTCTTCATTGCGGCCTTATTTGACTCATAGCGACTATTACTGAAAGAAGCCCGGTTCAACCAAATCATTAACTGTAGATTAAAATATTTGTTGATAAAACAAGAAGGTAATAATAATTGTAAGTACAAAGTATAAATATAAAAGCAAATGCTAATATTATTTTGTGTTAAAATATATTATAGTTTATGAAAATCCAGCGAACCACTTTGATATTCCAAGCCCACAAAAATCTATTGAATCAGAAACTCGTGCCCGTGTTCTCCGATGGAATTTACTTCCGCTGTGGTTTATTCGTACAATTTTATTTCCTTTCTAGTGTTCTTTACCGAGAAATGCTTAAAAAGTCCAGGTACTGACTTCGTTTCAGCATTTCCTTTGTTTTTTGTTGTAGGTGTAGTGTGAAAATTATATAAATGTATTATTTCATATCTATTATTTTTTTCAAGAAATATAATAATGCAACATTTTAGTAAGTGATTTTAATAAGGAACCTGTTTTGACTATAAAGTAATTTTAGTTTTCGTATAATAATTATTGTAACTGTTATTGTATATAAATGTTGTTCACCCCTATAATTGGCACACACATGCATGCGTGTCTATGTTTTAAATATAAAATAACTTATGTAATGAATTGTGTGTTAAGTTGTTGGTGTGTAAATAAATAAATAAATAAACAAAATTAAATGCTGTCACAAAATATTTCAACTCTGTTTGAAAGTATAAAAAATAAAAGTCTGCTAAAAAATAAAAGTCTGCTAACTCCGCGTAACCAGCCGTGCGGAAGTGTTAATAGACCAAACTCATTTATTTCTACTTCACAGAGGATTACTTATCATTGTTATAAATTTCGGGGAATAACAAAACTTTATTAATATAATAATATACTTTTAAAATATATTAAATTATACTAAATATATTTTTTTTAAATAATATAATTACGCAGTGGTAAAATAAAAATAAAATTTGTTTTATAAGTATATAGGTACAGTAGAAAAAACCAATGTACAAATACGTAGAGACGTAATAAGTACTTACTCGTTACGGTGGCTCGTCTAGATACTTGTTTGTGCGAGTCAAATGATTTTATTTTTTGGTAACGTTTATTTGATTTTATCTCTCTTTTACTGTAATTATAACAAAATTAAAGTATGTTTAGTCTATTACTCATAGCGTTATTTTGGAAATACTTGACCCATTGAGGTTTTACTAAGACGTTGTGTTTATACAGGTATCTGGAGGCTTAAATTCAACTCTTTGTCACAGATTAAAAAACAATATCCATTTTATCGCACTAGGAAACAGTTAGCATTCAAAATTGTTAGTTTTTTTTCTAATCTGTGACTATGAAAAAATAATCCCGAATATCGGTCTATTTCTTTATTCTCCAGGGACGTCTACTGATTGAAAAAGAAAACAGCTTCGCCGCCGTTCGATTGATTCTTTGTACCCTCGCTGTGTATCTTGTCTTTAATAGTGTAGGAGCCAGCATCTTTACTTACAACTTTGTATCATTTTTATCTAAAACTCTCCAATGATTTAAATATAATATTGTATGCGAATATTATATTAGGTTATACTTCATCATAATTACTTTTTTAAAACTAAACAGACATTTGTTTAATAAAACTTTAACATACAAAAAATTCCGAGTAACCGATTGAATACTTAATTTTAGTTTTCTAACAAATTTTATAAATGATTTCGGACCGTGTCCTAGCTTCTGTACTACAAAGGCCAAGCGATAACAAACACAACCCGTTCCGGTATCCTCGTTACTCTCGTACAGTCTAACTGTCGCAGTCCGTACGCAAAGCATCTTTTATTTAGTTCTCTCCACCGTCCTCCGGACAAAAGACAAATTAAGAGCACAGATCCTGCTTATAACGAGTTTAGAGCTATGTTCCTTTTCTATAAAAAAAAACGTGTTCGTTATGTCACTATTTAATTTTCTTTATTCTCCGATTATAACGAGATTCGTATCTGAAAGGGTGTAAATATTTAAATAACATTATATTTTTAATATCTAGCATTATGTTTAAAAAAATTATTGAATTATTGTTTTTATGTTATATATTATAGATAAGACATTTAATGACTAAATAAAAAGTCATATCAAAAAGTATCTTAAAGTAATATTAAATATCATTTTGTATTTGCTTATTTCAGCGAGTCAAATAAGTAAAATATCTATACATATAAAAAAATTTTACTTTCGATTCACAATCTATTTCTGTACATGGAATATATTAAAAAAAAACATGAAGAGGGGCGTTTATAAGAGCGAGAAAACCCAAAATAATGGTTTTTCCAAACAAAGGGATAACTAACAGAATCCATTTCTAACATAAAAAAATCTGTTCATCTGTTTGTCTTTTAGTTGTGCACGCAACACATAAAAGATATATAGCCAATTTAAATAACTTTTATACATAACAATTGAGCGTCACTCTGAATAACATTTTGTTTTTTACTTTCATTCCACACTTTTCACTCTATCAAAAGATATATGTATTTAAAGTGTTCAAGAAATGTATCCTTATACAATACAAAAAAACTAAAATTGATCGCTGTCTGTACATAGAAAATATTTTCAAAAATTCATAGTGGACTTTATATAAGCAAAAAAACACAAAACAATGGTTTTTCATTTAGTCTGTTCATCTCTATGTCTGTATATGTTTGTATGTTTGTGCACGCTAATCTCAGAAACGTATAAAACAATTTGGATGCAGTTTTCGGGAATATGTTGTAATGAGCTTCACTTAACATTTGGTTTTTTTAACAATCTGGTAACCAATAAAGAAGTTAATATTCTCTCCTTTTTTGTATCATTGCTAATTACCAGCGATTAAAAATAAAAAAATACACACAAATAAACTATAAATACTCCTATATGAATCCAAAAACTACTTAATTGTGTTCAATGAAACTTTGAATGTTTATGGTTTTTACATACATAGTCATGTACAAAGGGTAAGTTTTATCGAAATCGAAATATACGCGTACGAAGTCGCAGGCACAGCTAGTATTAAATATATTATATAAGAAAAGTGGGAACTGATATTTTATTCTAGGTTATTTATGAACATATAATAAAAGCGATACTATCTAAGACCTAATGATGAAATAAATCAGTCACTATTTAAACTACGCTCTACTCCCAGGTTTCATTGCACTAACTTAAAAAAACAAAAGGTTTCCAAAAGTTATGTATAATATAGTTAGAAACTCATATGTAAATTAATAACCATAGTTTTCAAATTAATAGATACTATTCTTTTATAACAAAAATACAACACCACAATTTATAAAATGAATACATTGTGTTTTATCATACTAGGGAAATAGACGTACCATATGATAAAATAAATACTCAAGATAAAATAAATTGATAATTTGTTAATTTCGTAGTAAAATCTCAGTATTAATATTTAAATTAAGGCCTTATTCCTTAACTGTGTAACTCGGACTCAAGATCTAGTCGTTGTTTAAGCTATTTTTAAATTATTTATCATACTTATTAAAAGAGAACAAAAAGGAATAAGAATAATTTTTATGATTTTATAGATGAGACGTCTATGAAATGTCATCTTGAAAAAGCTTATAAATCTCTAAGAACAAATCATTTATTTTCTTTTGGGTCTTAATGGAGTGCTTTTATCTGGTATATCTGAATTATAAAATGAAACTTTTAATTGAACGACATAGCTTTAAAACGAGCTGCATAAAGAGAAACTTGTAATAAATTCCATATCAATTAGCAACTTAATAAATAGCTGATTGAAAATATTTTCCCCTTCAAAAGCAATATATTAAATTCATAATTATAGTTGATTAAGAAATAATTCATATTTTATTATAAAATAGCTCATGTTTTTTTGGGTATTTATATTAAGTAATAACAGAACACAAAAATATGCTTATGAACATCAATTTAGCTTTAAATAAACAATTGAGTGCACACTCATTTATTTTAGAATTCAGAAGGAAATAACTTTCTTGGAGTGAATCGTAACTGAGTCCGAACGAATGAGTCCAAGCAAATCATTGAACAAGTGATTTATATTTCAGCGACACGGTTTTGATATCTCTAATTGTTCAATTCCATTTCTAGTTATATTAATGTATAAACAAAATTGCGACAACTATTAAAAAATATAATAGTTTAACAATCAACATTTTAAAGTAGCTAAAACATAATTTGATTACGTAATATAACTTTAAACGTTTAAAATATAGAGAGACATATATAAAAGATGTCTCTCTTTAAACATACCATGTCAGTGTCGGCAGAAACGAAATACGCAATTTCTGAAACAAAGAACGGAAAACAAAGAGATCCTGTAAACGTTTCTCTAAAACACATAAAAACACCGCATCAAAATTCACTTTCTTGGCAGTAGAGAAGCAATAAAGTCGAATGCTCTGCGGCGGTGATAAATAAGACTCACATCAATCTGAGCCGAGTCCCGCTACGGAATAACTTACACAGTTCGATTCTTATTTCCAACTCATGCAAAACAACGCAAGTGTTATAAAAGAGGAAATTCGTAAATCAAGTTGTTTCTTTGTAACTTTTGCACTTCGATTAAGTTTTAGGATTTTATATTATTAGAGTTTATGAGATTCTGTCCTTAAAGCTTAAACCCATGAAAGTATTTATTGAATTATTTTATTATCTGTTACCAGACAATAGAATGTCATTGAACAGAATTTCATTGAATTAAAATTATAATATTCTTTTCTTGTCTTAGCATACTGACTACATATATTGTTAAACTGTTTAATATTTTTTTAAATATTGTGTTAGATGTATGCAATATTATTATCTAACGAAATATGATTCAAAATCCACAAAAACGCACGACGTGCATCCAACTAAGAGGAAACAACTTTTCTGGCACGATTTCAATCCAGCTTCAGTACACTACGTCAAATTTAGACAAACACCAATTCGCTTTATGAATAAAACATTATTCAGTCGACCGATCCTCCCGCGCCGATATACGACCCGCGGGCTTTATGGCTGCAATATAAAACAACTTTATTCCAAAGTAATAAGACCTATTTAGCGTTATTTGAACAGCAATAATTTTGCCGAATGAAAGGCGATGTGTAAGGGTTATGATAATTTTTAACACTCTTCAATGTCCAATAGACATTGCTAAAGGTTTAGAGGCACGGAATGTCCGAGGCGTAATTGACATTTTGTCAAATACTAAATGGTTTTGCACCCATATCTTTTCTGAAAGAATAGTCCCTAAAAATCTAGTGTTCAAGTAATACTCACTGTAATTCTCAAGCTTCTAAGTTCAGTGAATTTGATGACATGTTATAGAAGTCTGGTAGGACAAAAAGGTAGAGTTATATTTCCCAGGTTTAAGTAAAGAAAGTATAGATTTTAAATGACATTAGTATGATATAAAAAAGAGTAATTTTATGTTATGTAGAATAAATATAATTTGATAAGAAATAATGAATATTGTTCAGACGTCCTATTCCGTCTCTCGCAGGCGTACCTACATTAAATATCATTACCGAAATGTGCTTTCGAAAATGTTTATAATGTAAGAAAAAATCGGATATTTAGATATAAAGTGTTTTAAATATTGTTTATAAAAACTATGGCTTTTCTCTTATAAAACCAAAAGAAAAACCAGCAAACGGTCATAAGAATTAACTCTTTGACTTATTTTATTACCGCTGTGTTCTTTATAATGTAAACTTTAAAATATGACGGTAAATAATACGGTTAATAACGGCTTTCCATAATGAATGTAATATTGTTTCATACAACATATTTCATACAACATACGTTAAAGCGGGCGGTCTAGCCACTAACTTCCTTGTTACTCATTAGGTGACCAGACAATGCATTAATACTGTAACTACTGCTCAGAATAGGATTTAAATATACTCTAGTCCTTATTTAAATACTTTTGTACGTTAGATTAGGTTTATTAATATATTTTAAAGTAAAGGACAAAAAAAATTAAATATAATATAATAAATAAATTCATAAATAACTAAATATTGATTAGAACATGATTCTAAAATCTGATTTGTTTTAGAACACAAATTTTGTTGACATTTTTAAAAAGTAAATGTTTGTGACAATGTAAAACAAAAATATTTTTTAAATAAAACAATATTATAGCAGCTTTAAACGAATCGTCTAAAGTAGTTTTGTTTATAGGTTAGATAGCGGCAGGAAGTTCATTCAGCTGCATTAGCCCGCAATAAACCGATTACGAGTTAATTTATACTCAAACCGCCCGCGATGCGAAGATACCTTGTTAAGTGCTCTGTGCCGCACCGTTATCATGTTCCCGCGGAATGTAATTTGAATTCTTAACTGTCTTAATATACAGAGTAGGATTTATGTTGTCTTCTTAAATACCAATTTTGGACTAACTTTATATTTTTTCATATATCCATAATAGCATATTAGAAACATAATTAATTTATTATTTTTTTTATAAGTAAGAACATATTCTACAAAACCATTTTTAGGATTGGTTAGGACTGGAGTATTAGTGCATTATACAAAAAATATGTTTATATTGTATAATATATATAATATAGAATGTTATAGTAATAGAAGCAGGAAGCGCTACGGTTGCTCAATTGGTTGAGCAACGAGATGATCTCTTAGAGGTCGCAAGTTCTAACCTGCCCGTATCTAAGCATTTTACATTTCATATCTATTTAAATTCTTAGGAAGCTTAACATTTTTATAAACAATCTCAAACAATTAACTAAGTAATTAAAATTTTACAAATATACGTTTTTATGAATATTATCAATATGTAATTTTGAAACCTTATTTGGGTTAACAGTAACAAATTACAAAAAATAAAATATTTTGAATTCAATAGTAACATCACAATTGTCAGATTCAACTAATACAATTCTATTGATATTATTGTTATCGGAACAGAACATTAGTCTGACACAAGTAAGCCAATTACGCAGTCAGTACTCGATTACTATCAACTGCTACTGATTACACCGACATGGACAGATTAGTCAGTGGTGATCGCCTTGCATAGATACAATAGCCTAGTCAGTAAAATATACCGTTTTTAATTTACATATATTAGCGAATTATTATGTAAAATATAAGACTTATTAAATATAATTCTGCCATATTTCCCCAATTTATATTAAAATATTTCGGAATCGATAAAATTTATGTTGAAGACGAGCAACCGACAATATCGCTTCCATATTCAAATACATTTCACATTAATTAGATAAATGAACAATACACAACGTACACAAGTCACGCGTTTGATAAAAGTAGCACGTCTTCCGCCTTGCATGCCGCCCTGCCTGCCGCCCTGAACGCCGCCCAGCCTGCCGCCGCGCACGTCTTACAAGCAGACGTGTAAAACATAAATCCTATACAATCTGAGAGCGCGCCAATATATGGGCTCGATGAGTTATGTACAAGCACCTTATCTCGCCCGCCCTGATGCTGCGCTCCACTATGACCTGACATTTATTTAAAATATGTACATCGATCATTTGACATCTGGTTTTATATATTTGATGTTTACAACTAAAATGTATTAAACTTAAATATTATAGCAGACAAGATAAGATCGAAATTGGTGTTAAATAAGATCCTTTAAGAATATAAAAATGTATAGTATTTTTTATATTAATTAATATTACCTTTTTTTTGTAATAAATAAAAAAATATGTAGGCCTAAAAATTTGTTAAAATTCTCAGAAGCGGAATTGTTCTCAGCAATCGTATTAAATCGTCCACGTACCTGCGGCGACGCAGCGAGAAGGAACTGTATCCATTTGTAATAGACTGACTCACAGTGTAAACATTTAGATATATATATTTATATTCATTTTTGCCAGCGGCTTCTGAGATTTATGAATATTATATATGGACTTATATTTCATCAAGAACGGTAAAGCTGGTTTTAATTATACATGGAATGTAATACCAACAGATTGTACTACTTTTAAGACAGCACTAAGTTTAGACCAGTAAAATACTATATGAATATTTCACAAACATTTTTGAAAAATATAAATGGCTTAATATAGAATTATATAATAATAGTAAGATAAGATTTAATATTTTTCTAATTGACTAAACCTAAAATTAGTATATCAGTAAAGTATATTATTTATATTAGGTAAGTGAATAATATGTTCAATTATGTTTAATGACCGATACAACATTTTTATTTTTAATATCTAGCCTCGTCAAATAGTCCAGAGCCCTAGTCGTCTCATTATTAAAAAAATCTTCATTAATTACATGTCATAATTTTAATAATTTTGTTTGTACATCATTTTTGAAAATCGTGGCGGAAATAAACATTAATTATATTTGAAATTTGACTTTAGCCTTCGGCTTTCAAAAGTGTTTTTAATGTGTTAGAAAAGGAATCTGTTATTAACATTAGTATATGTGCCTTGTAATCAGTTACAGCTTTCCTGGAAAAATACCTTAATTATTTACTTATAGGCGCGACCCCTTACAATGGATAATGAGCACTTCGCACTGTTGCGACCACTTGCATAATTACCCTAGGCAGTGATCGTAAATCTTACCATCTCCTGTTACGCATTGCAACTGTATTATTAAGTTGCTAAGCTATCTATTGTTAAAATGTAAGTTATGTTATGATTAATATTTTTTTAATGTAAAGGAATAATATTAAACGGTCAAAATACGTTATGGCTACACAAATTATAGCTCGTTTCTTAAAAAATATATCTTTATTTTCCTCTTGGATATTTGTCAATTAAGTTAAACGATACTTAGATGTCTCCACCCTTTCTTCTTCGTTGACCTAATTAGTGGGTAAATTGAGTTCGAGCTTGTTAAGCCTTGGATTATTACATTATATAAAGACTCAACAGTCAAACGCCTATTATTCTTCGTGAGCACAATAAATACTACAAACTCTTAGATAATAAATTAAATAAAGACTTTCTTATTTATATTTAAATGCACGTCCTTTGAATTTGGAAAACACTTAAATACTAATATTAAATTCAATTGTACGACAATTTTATTTTATCACAACTAGCATTTTAAAGTAGGGCACGTACATTATTTACACAAATACATTATTTTTTTATAAATATGTTTTCTACAAACAACATGATTTTCATTAATTTACGTAACTATAAAGCTTCTGTGAGCCTGATAAACTAATACATATTTTAACTAATAATAAATACTCCAATTGATGAGGTGCTTTAGATTGTTACAACCTATATATATATATGTCGGAAAAAAAATAAAAATCTTTCAGAGACATTATTTCAACTATTTACTTATCCGTTTAAATTGTTTATCGACTCGTTGTATAAAATATTGAAGCCATAATGGCGTAATGATTAATCAAAGGTTATTTTATCTTCTAATGTATATGTAGTTGTATGTTTAAATATATTTTGTTAAGGACAGGACGGTTTAATTTTCGGCTAAGGGAGCGCTAAAGTTTATATGTCAAGAAAATACAATACACTGCAATTTTGAACTACATATAGCAAAATATATGCGATTCTCCAATATGTAATATTTAGAGCTGAGCTTGTTTAAGGTTTCAAAAGTTGTCAACGTGCTTAACCATATAAATAATAAATTTAATATATATTTAGAAAATAAACTGAATAAAATTTTAAAATACCTTGTAGGTATTTTAAAATTTTGTAAATGTTTTTTATTTACCGTGATATATGCTACCGTAATATAAGCTATCCTGCTCTTACAATCATTATATTGAAAAACTATAAATTTAAATAATCCTGTTTGTAAACTTCCGTTATTGTTTGAGTTCTAGGAGAATATGTCCGTGCTTTAATCCTCTTTAATTTAATTATTATAATTAACGTTTCGAAATCGGTAAGTTTTTGTGCAAAAACGAAAACCTAAATTTTCTGAATATTCTTTTGACATTAAAACTTCTCAACGCTTAAGCCAAAGAGCAAGTGGATGCAGAGTTGTAAAACCAGCATAACGAGGTCTCGAGTAATTAACTATTTGTTTTCAGTCAAAGAGTCAAGTTTCACCTCATTTCATTATGGTTATTTCAGTTGAGAACGACGGCGTTTCAAGAAAAGGGTAATTTAGATGAAAAAAAAATATTTAATAAAAATCTAAAGCTTTTATTGTTTCAGTTGCACTTTATAAAGAAGTGAAAAGGTACTTGACTGTACTTATGCAGTCGTAATTATGAACGAGTTAAGTATAGGTTTAACAAAAAAGATTACTTAACTGATTTGCAAGAAACAAAAACTCCTACATAAAAAATAATAAAAAAAAAATTAAAAACCCTCGATACAAAAAGACCTCTAAAAAGGATAAAAATAATATTATGTTGTACTTATTGAATGTCCACACTTATGGAATGTCCACAATGTAAGAATGGTTATCTGCCGTGCGTCGGAACGTCCGGTGATGGAAGGGAGGCGGGGGAATTGGGTCGTGTAATTCCTGCGCACACTCACCAAAATGTATCTTATATAATATAGTATAATAGTGAGTAGCGATTCTACGCATGTGTTTAACTGTGAAGGTTTGCTTCAACTAAATCAGGATTGGGTAATAGCCTCTTTGCTCGCTAGACTATTTATATAACGAAATCATATGATCGGGCTACTCAATAATGTACAAACAATAACCTGTACCTTTAGCAAATACGTTCAATCACATATTCAGTAATCTGATACCTCAACAATAGACTGAATCAAACCTCATCTTGCTCTATAAGAAAGATGACTATGATCTAAAATTTACAAACCAATCACTTTACAATCATCTATTTAAAAAATCTGGTTGTCAATCATCGACAAAAAGATAATCAAATCATTAGAACTCAACCAACTAATAGAGCAAGTAGGTTTTAAGAAAGGATCAATAAACCACATTCACACAATAAAACGAATTATTTAATATTATTTAATAGAAGTTTAAGTATTTCTATTAATTTATCCTAATATTATAAAGAGAAAAGATTTGTTTGTTTGTTTGAATTGAATAGGCTCTGAAACTACTGGACCGATTTAAAAAAAAACTTTTTGCATTAGAATCCTACATTATCCCTGATAAGCATAGGCTATATTTTATAATCATCATCATCATAATCACTAAATTTATAAATAGGAAAGATTTGATTATTTGTTTGTTTGAATTGAATAGGCTCCGAAACTACTGGACCGATTTAAAAAAAAACTTTTTGCATTAGAATCCTACATTATCCCTGATAAGCATAGGCTATATTTTATAATCATCATCATCATAATCACTAAATTTATAAATAGGAAAGATTTGATTATTTGTTTGTTTGAATTGAATAGGCTCCGAAACTACTGGACCGATTTAATAAAATATTTTAACTTTAGAATCCTACATTATCCCTCTGATGAACATAGGTTATATTTAATACGAGAAAAAATAAGGATCCGCTTGAAAATTTCCAAAATGGTATAGATTATAAATGTATTAAGTAACATGATTTAAGACTTTTTCATATAGGTGGGTAGATAGGTAGGTTTTATATATACGAATATTAATAAATATAAACATTTAGAGTTAAAATGACATACAATTACTAATAACACTATGATGAAGGGATTTATATTATCACTAGCTGTTTCCAGTGACATTTTATGACTACGATCATAAGTCATACAAATATATTTTTTACAGTCAACGTGGATACAGTCACAGGCAACAGCTATCCCTAATAAAGTACTTTACCTGAGTAATAAGTGTAAAAACCTTTTGGCCTACATAATAAGGCTTTTTTTACTATGCAGCGTGGGCGAAGCCGCTGGGAACAGCTAATTACTGCATAAGAACCTTTTACCAATAAAACATTAATATTTTAGAGACGACTGTTTCTATTTCGACCAATCATAGCTGAGAACCATCTCGACGAACATAGCTTTAGATTAAAAAAAAACCGCATGCAAATCCGTCCACGCATTTGGCCACCACATTGCAACAGACAGACACACAGATACTCAGATACACAAATACACAGATCGTCAGGTCAAACTAATAACACCCACCCAATAACTCTTTTTAGTCGGGGGTTAAAAACAAGTAGCTGCAGGAGGAAAATCACAGAAGTAATCTGACATATACATATACTTTTAAATCAAATAAGTTTTGATAAGAAAAACCGCACTGTAAGGCCTCAAGATACTATTAGTGCGTTTTGTGTGAATCCTGAACTGTACGCCCGGAAGCTTAGAAACCGTTGGAGGTAGATGACTAATTAACTAACTTATTGACAGACGCCTCCATCTCGTCTTACCGTGAGCACGATTGCTGCAAAGCATTCGAAACGTCGGGCTAGATTTAAAATGTAAATTTAAAATTTAATTTAATATACGCGTGTTAAATCCGTGAAACAAGGTTTAATTTCAAAATTTAACACTTATTACAAGTAAAAATGAGCACTAAGATTAATAACCATGTATTTTGCAAAAAAATAAAAGACTTTTTTCTTTACTTTCATATATACACATAAAAAGCTAAGCAACATGCGCAGCAACTGTTTCGGATAAAGCTTATAAAATTATATAAGCCTGTACGGGGTTGGAAAAGTTTTAACTTGATAAAAAATACAAATGGGTTCATAATTGAATGTAAAATACAACATACTGAGAGGAAATGAGAGAGAAATGTTCAAATACTGTATATTGCTGCGACCTTAATTAGTTGGTACAATTGTATCAGTCAAAAATCTTGTAATTTACTTTCACAAATCACAAATTAATCTAAATTAGTTTGTAAAATATTATGATATAAATCATTAGATATTAAAGTAGAAACAATACCTACTTAAAGAAATACGAAAAATATAAATTAATTAAATACTGAGCGTACTGAAGAAGGATCGAAGGACTTTACCATGGAAAACCCGGATCATAATATACTAAAATAGCCTCATGTACCTCACTTACTTGTAGCCTCACTTACTATTTAAAGCCAACTTGTGTTGTCATTATTGAATTTTCATATGCAATTTTTTTGTTATATGCATGTTTTTTTTTTTGTTTATTTATTTTCCCAAACACAGAATACAATAATTCATACAACTATTAACTATTTAAATAAATAATTGATTTAGGGACATGAGTCCAAACTAGGTAGGCCCTGTAATCTTGATCTCCTAGTATCCCTTTCTCTCTAGACATTAACAAAACAAACATTCTGTTTGAGACGTTGATGACAGACAAAAAAAAAATAAGAATAAAAAATCATAGTGATAATAATGCTTATTTATGCAATAAGGACGAAAAATTACATATATAAAATAAAATATAGGGCAGTAGTGAAAGGTATATTTGTATGAGTGGTTTGTGTGCATCTATGATAGAATTAATTAAGTGTAATTTGAGTGCAGCAGTTTTTCTGTTTCACCATAATTAAGACTCAAAAGCATTATTATTATATACGAATGCCGTATTGATGGAAATATGACTTCTGCCAACTGTCGAAGCGTGGGTAGTGCGATAGACCTCAACTTCTCATATTAATTTTAGCTTTTTAATCTTTTGTCAAAACCGAGTTTTATGTAAATATTCAAACCGTTTAAATCGTTTATTCTCACTTTCACATCTTTTTGGAAGGAACATTTTCTTTCTAATATTTAGGAATTGTCATCTCTATAATAACAAAAATATTCAATTCAAATTCAATATTCAGTCATTAGTTGCCCTTTTATTTCTCTATCGCTGTCATCTTGTATGTAGTCCATCGTCCCTTTTCACCACACTTTCACTTTCTACTGACCGCTATCCTTCTCTCAGTAAACGTCAACTTGTTTAGCGTCTTCGGTATCTTAAGTTCGGAAAATTCATCACTTCCGGCGAACGTAGGTTTGCACCCAGAACGCCTAAAGGTATTAATTTCCGCTTCAAAGAAAGCCATCCTGTATTTTTTGTGGCTTTTCTAATGATGAGTCCTTATTAATCCCCGGTTTGAGAATTACTATGTATTAAAAGTAAATAAACACATTGCCCTCATTGTAGTGCTTAAATATATTATGATTATATTTATTTATTTATTCATTCTTTATTGTTCCAACCTGTTTCACTGTTACAATTGACGGACTTAATGCTAAATTCTGTAACTGTCAACTTTGGAAATGTACAGAGACTTAAAAGACGGTACAATTAAAACAAAAAAAATACAGAATATAATAAAAATTATATCTTGTCTTATTTGATTATTTTAAACTAAAAAACATTGTTAACATAATTACTACTATTACAAGAATCAATCAAGTTGTTTAAAATTTATATATAGATTCTAATTATTTTCGTCTTTGATTGCATCTATTGTAGGTTGTGACTTGAATGCAAAAATGTGTTGAATCTTAATAATGTTGTTTTTTTATAATCATCATAAAACTAAAATATTGATGTAAAAAAAATAAAATAAATTGTAAATTAGGACAAAAATAGATATTTTATTTTATTACAAGCAGAGAGAAGATTTCGTCTATTCTCTTATAATAGTGTCATAGTTGCTAATGGTATCTGAAGTCAAAGCGTTCTTAAGATATTGGGAGTTGAACGGAAATTACAGCCTCAGGCTCCTGTGTGGACGATCCCTTCTATCGTATTGTCCAAAGCATTATTGGACTTAAGGGGTTTAGGGCACTCTAATGAGAACTTCCTCATAGGTTTGCTTTGTTTTATATTTATTTATAATAATATAATAAAGAGATAAAATGTATTTTTTTTCTCGGCGTAATCTCATCAAAAAGAAGTAATTCAAAATAAATGCGGCACTAATAGTAAAACTAAACATAAAATATTATGTTTGTATAACATAGATTCTGTTTCTGGTCATAAATTTTCAGTCCGATACCTCGATATTGTTCATTATGTGGGAAACCTAGTAATTAATATTTTAATGAATGAACAACACATTTCCTCTCGATATACCTTCTAACTAATGCACAAGTATACAACATATTATGTTTTAATCACCAGATAAAATACTGTGACCGTCCATAATATGAGCGTCCATCAAAATATAGAGCAAAAGCTCCCCGATGCTAATCAGAAAACTAGGCCAGACTACAAGTGATGAGAGTAATATAAAAGGAACGGAAAAAAATTGTGTTCATTCTCAAATTCACGTATTAAACTTATTATTCTATTTGGACCAAACGATTAAGAACAGGATTTACATAATCCCCATGAGAATCACGTAATCGTGCTACAACTTATATTATGACAAAACTACGTGCAAAATTTGAGATTTCTATGCCTATGTGTTATTCTACAAGAGCTACAACCGTGCCAAGTTTCATCAAAATCCGTTTAGTAGTTTTAGCGTAATTGAGTAACAAACATCCAACCATCCAAACTTTCGCACATATAAGTATACTTTACATTTGGATTTTTATTAACAATCGATTAAGTAAGTCTTATTACAAAATATTAAAACCGGATAAATGATATTCCAAAAACTTAATTTTGTTTTATAAACTTAATAGTCGATATTAAATTATAAATTAAATGTATCGCTTAAGCCTTTGCATCGTGGTGTGGTCAATTCAGATTAAGGTTCAGTGGTCACGCGGGATAACAGCGTTGGCCATTGACGGCGCGGGTTCCCTTGGGCATTATTGTTCGCCAAATTTAATGGAAGGAATTTTATGCAAAGCAACATAACGCTATGATTCGTAGGAATTATGTAGGTATGGGATGGAGCAAAGCGCTGTTCGTCTTCTTTTATATTTTGGACGTTTATGATTAAGGTATTTTGGTGATTTTATCACTGTTCACTGTTATTATAACAATTATCTTTCGCTTGCTGATTTTGGGGTTTGATAGTATTATTTTTACTGGTATTAATAATAATAATAATATCACAGGACAAATTACACAAATTGATCTAATCTCCAAGTAAGCAAATTATCTGCTTGTGTTAAACAACGATACAAATACATAGAAATAAACATTATAAATACTGGAAATATATTTAATCAACGACCAAACCTAGAAATACAGACATCACATATATACCTGTCCCTGCCGGGAATCGAACCCTAGCCCCATTGAGCTGGTATACGTTAGGCGTACGTAGGTGCGCTAACCACCTGACCTACGAGGTGGTACTGCAATATTATTAGGTTATTTTTTATCTCTAACGTATTTTAGAAAGACGTGATTGAATTTTATTTTCGATAAAATACTGTTCCTGAATAATATTTTTAGCAACAAGGCTAAAGAATTTATTAAAATTTACGGAAACCAGAACAAGTAGTCGTAGGTAATATACAAATCAAAAATAAATTAAAATATAGATTACAATAATATAGTGGATATCTATAATAATTCTAAATATTCTAAATGTTTTGGGCTCCTGGATGTATATCTGTATATAGGTGTCCTAAAATTTGCGGAAGAATTTTTGAAACTTCTCGAGCTCCGACCAACTGAGCGTAGAGATTTTTTGAGAATAAAATAATAATATATTATCGTAGTAGAAAAGGAAAAGGAATTTTCTTTTTGAACGCCAGAATTGCTTGTTACCCTGGACTGTTTTCTGATAAAATAAGAAATAACAATAACGAAGTAAGTAAAGCGTTAAAATTCTGTGTTTTTATCACCTTGGACTAAATTAGATTTTTTCAAGAAATAAACGAATGCCGAGCATCGAGCCGGCGAGTGCCACATCAAAGTCCGTTTTCGGTGAGGTTTTTTGATTCGTTTTACTTTATAACTTATAAAAATTAAATTTTTGAAAACCTTTTCAGTATACAAAATTATTTCCTTTTGCCTTTGATTGAGATTGAAATATAATATTGTAAATTAATAACAAAATAGTCATTTTAGTTTAAACATTTTTTTAAAGTAGATTGATTATGAGGTACAGTTTAAGAAAAAAAAAAGATAATACTTATGAAGACTGAGGTCAATGATTCGCTCTTTGTATAACTTTATTTTAAATTTATTAATATTATAAAGAATTATCAGAATAAATGAATAAATATTATCTAATCTAAATAGGCGAAACAGAGAAAACATTCTAATATTTATTATAAGTTTAAATTAGTAATGGAAACTTTAACCAAATTCTTAAATTATCCGGCATATCATTAAATGTACCTACAATAAATTTTGAGGCATACAATATGTTAAATTTGTTTTTGTATATTTTTACGTTCTAACATTTATTTCGTAAAGTAATATTTCATTGCTTTTAATTAACCTTTTTTGACTTCCGTTTGGCTGGAGATAAATAGTAAAGTACCGACAACCTCGTTTGACTGTACCACTGCATCCACTTGCATTGCTCTTAAGGGTCTACCATTTTAACCTACTGAAGAATGTCTCTTAATACTAATTGTATTATTATTTCAGAAAAAAACTATACCACGTAGCTTAAAAAGCACTGTAGCTTTATAATTTTATTTTAAGATGTACAACTTTCTTTCTTAAAATAAGCTTTGTTTGTCTTAAGTTTTATCTAGTCTAAAGGATTATATAAATAATTCTAATATCATAAAATATTTCAAATAGTTACCTAGGTTTTATACTTCTATCATTACATTACATACTAAATACATTACCTTGTTTTGCATTAATTGTATAATTGGTAAACGAGAAGGAATATAATATATATAAACGAAGTGAATATCCCTAAAAAAAAATTAAACAAATTACTGTTTCTTAATTCTGCTTCTACGGAATTATTTTCCTGCAAATTTGCATAATAGAAGTTACAGCCGTTCTTGGCGTCGTGTACTACCCTTCTTTTAGACTTAAAGTCTGCTTTTGAAGCATTAGTTCTGAGTTCATACATCATAGAGTTTAGGTGATTTTAAACCGCACCTTCTTTTGGATTCACCTTCTTCTGTAAAATTTAAGTCTGTTCTTAGTTCTGAGTAACTTTAGGATAACGTTACTCAAAATACATAATGTGTTCATTGATGTTAATAAATTTATATATAACTAGCTGTTGCCCGCGGCTCCGCCTGCGTGTAGGTTGTTTTTCGTGTAATCTTTGGAACTTTTAAAGAGGAACAATTTCATAGAACATCATTTTTGCGTAACTTTCACCGTTTATGCAGCGCACGCAGTTTTTTGTTTATTTTTTTACACCTTGCGTTAGAATATTTAAGTTTTAGTAATCATCCCTATTTTTTTAAAAAATGAAACATAGCCTATGTCACTCGGGAATAGTGTAGCTTGCCAACGGTGAAAGAATTTTTGAAATCGGTCCAGTAGTTTCGGAGCCTATTCATTTCAAACAAACAAAAAAATAATCAAACCTTTTCTCTTTATAATATTAGTATAGATATATGATCTAATTATTAATCAGACATATACATTAATTAAAAAAAATATATAATAATAAAAAGGATTCATAAAGATATTTTTTAAGATTCCTACTAACAACATCCTTGTTCAGCATTTTAAAATATTAATGTTAAAAACTTAACATAAACATATTAAAAGTGATAAATTAACAAAAACATTAATAGACGTTATATGTGTATTTCTATGTATTTGTATCATTGTCTAACACCCTTAACACAAGCAAATAATTTACTTACTTAGTGGTTAGATCAATGTGGTCAATCACCGCCCCGTTGGTCGAGTGGTTAGCGCAGACGCCTAACGTGTCACGGCGCAACGGGGCTCGGGTGCGATTCCCGGCAGAGCACAGGCATTTATGTGATGAGCATAGATGTCTGTGTTTCTGGGTTTGGTCGTTTATTAAATATATTCTCAGTATTTATATGTGTATTTCTATGTATTAGTATCGTTGTCTAACACCCTTAACACAAGCAAATAATTTGCTTACTTAGGGGTTAGATCAATGTGTGTAATTTGTCCCGATATTATTATTATGTGTGTAATTTGTCCTGTGCTATTATTATAAAAAATGAAAAATATAAAAAAAAATTAAAGTATATTTAAGTATTTATTTTAGCCAAAACACTATAGATAAGATTATTACAGCATTATGGATAATCCTAGTTTTAGTTGTTTTTTATGTTAATTATTTTTTTTTTACTCTCATCGTTTTATTTTTCTGTTAGCTGTGTTGGTAGACTAGTAGACAATGCAATATATAAAGTTTAAATAAATAAAAAATTATTAAATAAAAAAATTACACACATACAAAAGAACCAAAAGGACAAACATTGATTGATTGATACAGAAGGACCTCTAAAAAGGATAAAAATAATATTATTATGTATATGTAATAATAAATAATACTAATAATATTATTATGTATGTAATAATATTATTTTACTCCTTTTTAGACGTCTTTAGTGTCGGGGATTTTTTAGTTTTTTTTTTCTGCTTTTTAAAATATTTTTACTTTTTTTCTATGTTGCACTAAATGAACCTACTAACACACTATTTTTAATTGTTTAGGTTTTTACTATCAACATTTTATAAGAATCTTTCACCAGCCCCAATAAAACCTCAATATATTAGATACGACTACTTTTATTACAACCAAACATAGATAGGAACCATCTCGACAAACCAGGCTTTCGATTTAAAAAACTGCTCTCAAATCCGTTCAAGCGTTAGGCTGCTAAGATACCAGAAACAGAGACACAGCTATTCAGATACAAAGATCAAATTTATAACACCCTTCTTTTTGGCTCAGGGATTAAGAA
Source organism: Napeogenes inachia (assembly GCA_959347355.1). NCBI lineage: Eukaryota > Metazoa > Arthropoda > Insecta > Lepidoptera > Nymphalidae > Napeogenes > Napeogenes inachia. The sequence continues at coordinate 13,000,616 of OY365797.1, forward strand.
ATAAATTATAATTAGAAGGGTTAAGGGTTTTTTTAATATTGCAGAAAATGGCTATTCGGACAATTTATAAAATGTCTAGTAGGCGGAGTGTTTATGAGAAATATTTAACAAAGTTGGAATTGTATCTTTACCGTGTATAATTGAATGTACGTTCACAAAATTCTGTAAATGCAAGAAATAGAAACAAACTTGTTCTAATCCGCACGACAAGGCTGTCATAGGTTCATACGTGATTTTGTGTAGATAGAGTGTGTAAAAAAAATCAGTAATTGACAGTTGAAAAAATGGTCATGAGTTTCTATGCTAAGATTTTTTTTTACAAATCTAAATTGTTACTAATATTTTTATAAATATTATTTTTTTGCAATATTTGTTTTATTTTGACGTGTCCAAATAAACGTAAAACATTTTCATGGAATATTTTTCTTTACTTTGACCTTTTAAATTATTTCGTTTAATAAACATAAACGTTGCCAAGTAATAGATCAAAAACATGTTTTTAATTTATACTATTGTCTCCAATCGCATAAAATAATGGTTGCCGAAATAGGTCTGAAAGAAATATAGGGAAATAAACACAAACAAAAAACATTTAGTATTCAACAAAATTATAAAACTTGTAAAGTGCTTTTGAGCCTTAAGTGCTTTAAACGTTATTCGCACAGTTTTATAGTACAGCTGAAATATACGAATTGAAGAGTAGCCTTCACCAAAATAAAAAACATGAAGTTGTGTTTTTTGGCATTTATAATAATAGTTTGTAAACTACCTTAATGAGATGAATCATGAAACTTTTTTGGATTCCATAGTTTTACCGTGCGGAAGCCAGGTCCATCCCGTGTCTTGGAGAATGTGCAATTTTTTTCTAAAAACTTGCGACGCAATTAGAAGTTACAGGGGCAACTTTAAAATGTGAATTCACGCTCAATTTAACAGTATACGCTCTCTAGAAAGGCATCTTGAAGTAGATTTTACAAATATCGGTAGTCAGTTCAGGATCTTTGTATATGTGCATCTTGAGTGTTTGATTTTGGAAAAAGGTGAAATTTTCAAGTTTTAGGCATTTTGAAAGTACTGTATAATGTATTCTTTAAAGCATAGGAATATATTCAGTCTAGATGACGAAATATCAAAATCCTTGTTTATTTTGTATAGCTGTTTAATTTGTCCTTCTGGATGAAAAGAAAGAAAGAAAACACATTTATTTGGGGCCAACAAATCACAGCCATCTTTACACACAGAATTACAAAAAAAAACATGAAATATAAAAAAAAAATGGGCAACACTTAGATAAATATAAAAATAATCAACAACTATAATAAAAAAAAAACACATTAAAATAAAAAAAAAATACATAATTTAAGACAAAAAAAATATAATAATATTCTACCTAAGATTAAAGTTAATTAAATAAAAAAAAAAAATAAAAATAAATGCTGACTATGACATTGCATCCCCAAAAAGGTGTACCACTCAGCTTTGAGTTGGGTTTTATAAACCCAGCACTGATTTTCAGTGATACCCTACTATGAAAACTATGAATAGCGCGACAAGTATCATTTAAATTAAATACTAAAATACTATATACATATTAATAGCTATAATAAAAAAATACAATAAACATATAAATAGACATTAACTAAAAAACAAAAAAACTAAATACTAGATATTATTTTACGATATTACGGAGATATACATATATACAAAAAAAAAACAAACAAATTCTACAAAAGATTATAATACGAAATACAAAACAGTCAGAAACTAGCAAAAATAATAAAAATAAAATAAAATAAAACACGAATATCCGAAGTTACGTCGTCGAGGTCGAGCAATGCAGCTGAACAAAAGCAAACGGTTTCTTCGTGGCGGTCACCGCAACCCGTGTTAGACTAACCTATCCTTCGCGATAGGGCCACGTCAGTAGGCAAGTATATTATATTATATTATATTACATAATTACCCAATAAATATATATATATATATATATACACATATACACATACATATATATACATATCTGCATATACATATATACACATACACACACATACATACATATGCATATATACACATATACACACATACACATACATACACACATATATACATATACATTAAAAATATATATTTATTACTTTATAAAAATTATCGTTTATGAGGGCTGAAGTTGTAATTTATATAAATGTATTTTATATTTGCAACGAAAAGTATTTTTTGTTTTCAGGACCCGAAGCGGAGGTGGCAAGTCGTTCCAACATTTCGTAGCGGCATAGCGGAAACTACCACGGAATGCTGCAGTTCGGTGCATGGGTACATTGAGCATATATGATGATGCTCGCGTTGGATAATTTCTGTTACATTCCCTTGTCCAAGTCAATTTATTGTACAAGTACACAGGGGCTTTACTTTGGACAATGTTGAACAGTAAGGTTGCAAGATGCAATCGCCTACGATATTCCATCCTAATCATGCGTGCGTCATTAATATATGGAGAAACATGCGCACGAGGTGGTATATTGAAGGAGTACCGCATGCATGCGTTTTGTACCCGTTGTATAAGCTTTTTAGTACGTGCAAATAATCTAGGCTCAATTACAATGTCTGCATAATTAAATTTTGAAAGAATAATCATTTCACATAACTTTACTCGCATGTCTTTACTAAGAACGTTTCTTATCTGGTATAATACTTTTAGCCTATAAAAACAATTACGAACTGTATTTATGGTATGCCTCTCAAACCTTAGCCCTTCATCTAACACTAACCCTAGATTACGTGCCTCTGTCACACGTTCTATCCTTTCACCCCTTATATGTATCAATGGATTCAAACTACTGATTTGAATCCATTGATACATATAAGGGGTGAAAAAACTTATTGTTAGTGTTCTTTGTAGAGTCAGTTACCGGTTTCCAGGCCGTAGGTATCATCCATCCAATATCCCTATTTAAATTTGGTAGCCAGCTAATTTCAATAGCTTTGCGGTATCAAAATTTTTTCTTCTACGTAACACGAGTTTCTCCTACGTCACCACTATGACAAGAAATCTTGTATACACCCGGGACATCTAATTTGATTTTATGTTTAGGACATCGTAACATTTCGCTTAACTTACAATGTGCACAAAAGATTGTCTTAATTATAATATTAACAACGATTATTATTTACGACGTAATAATTACCCTACCCTATCAGGGATCCCTTTGATGTATGGTAAGGAAATGAGTGATCGACTTGCCTCTATTGCAGGATCGTAAGTTCCAATTACGAATTTTAGGCTTTGACGCCAATTATATCCGTAAAATTTTCATATTATTTTAAAAGTAAAGTACACATCAAATAAAAAAATGTCAACTACTATACTAATGTCAAATAAGTAGAAAAACCGACAATTAAAGGTTTTTTACTACCAATTTTTTAATAGATCGGGGCTGTACTATGATAATTAATTAATCGATTATTATAAAAATAATTTCTTCATATTAGCACGTTTTTTTTTTTTAGCTCGCTCATGTGTTCCTCCGCATGGATAGACGGAGTCTGTGTTCGGCTTCGGGTCTATTAGTATTTGCAGTTTTCTTGCAATGGATGATCAGGTAAGGTAGGTTCTATTTTTCTACATATTTTCCAGGGTTGTCTTCATTCCAATCGTCTTCGTCGTCGTCGTCGTCATCGCTACGTCGGTGCAGGTATTTTTTTTTTAATGCTTATTTGCTTTTATTTTTTCAATGTTAACTACATTGCTAATGCTTTTTTTGTTTTTTTTTTTTGCAGTGTTCCATCTTTTGTTGCTGTTGCTGTTTCGTGGTCTGTTTCATGTAAGTAGATCCGGTTCGCAGTTTTCTTGTTCTGCGCTTCTTCCAATTTCATCTTCAATTTATTTAGTATCCTTGTGTACAATTTTTCATCTTATGTTTTATTTTCTCCTATTATTTTCGCTGCCACTTTTTCACAAAATTTTAAAAACTTAGGTCTCTTTCCCTTATCTACCATTAATTGTTCCAGGGTGTCTATCTCTACTTTCTTATCCAGTTCTATTTTTGTGTCTCTTCTTAGGTTTCCGAATCTTGGGCATTCCGTGATAAGATGAATTATACTTTCATTTTTATCCGGGTTGCATTTACATGCCGGGCTATCCTTTAATTTGAATTTGTGGAGGTAGCTGGAAAATCCTCCGTGTCCGGTCAATATTTGTGTTCTCAGTGGGCTAATTCCCATTTCTTGTACAACCTTGTATGCACTTCTGACGTCGGGTAGAAAGGTCTTGGTAGTTTCCGCGGTTTCGCCCTCTGCGTATCTTTTCTGCCAATTCGCAATTGTGTCTTCCCTTAGTTGTCTTTTCTTTTCAATTTCAAATTCATTTTTTTTATCTGAGATATGCTGCTCCAGTTCCTTTTCAAGTTCTTCAGGTTCCATTAGTATTTTTTTTAGGTTGGTTCCGTTTGTGTGTTTTTTTCCAATGGTTCTCCGTTTAAAAAATCTAGAGGCCAATAATCTATTTGTGGTTTGTTAAGTTATAGGCTGTTTGTAGATTTGTTGAGGTTGTTTACCACAGTTGGCTGAGCAATTATTTTTCCTTTGCTATTCAAAGCACATCTAATCCTGTTAACCAGCATCTGGTTCAACCTTTAATTATAACCAATTGAAAGAGGAGCACGGCAGTAGTGCCGTAAAAATTAAATCCACAGAATAATCCTTTAAATATTTCTTGAACTCTTTTGAATTTAGTTCTGCATATTGATTTGAACGCATTTTCGCAACTTCATTATTTTAGATCACTTGGTCTATCAGTTTTGTAAAGTCCCAATTGTGTCTTTGAGCATGAAATCTAGCCATAACATTTGAAAAGATCCATTAATAAGTGTACATACTTTTTTGAAGACTGTTAGGACCAAATCTTCTTCTAATTTAGAAAGGATTTTAGCCGTTCACAATTGTGACATGAGCCCGTACTTCTTATTTAATCGGATTTCGTTTTTTATATAAACTTCACATTGACTGCATATGCATTTTATATTATCCAATCGATCTAATTTATTTCTTTGTGGATAAATGCTTTTGCACCTTCTTTATTAATATCTCACTGTATTCTTCGGATTTTTTTTATGTTTTTTGTGCAACATTATATGCCATTTTCTAAAACAAAGTTTTTGCTTTATTTTTTAATATTTGTTCTAGTCATGTTATTTACGTTATGAGTATATGTAATAAACCTAAAAAGTGGTTATTTCTTTGTTGATTTTTGTTTTTTTTTTTGCATTTTACTTTACAATTTTTAGACCATGGATTGATAATTATTATATTTATAACATTATTACAAAATATCACGACTTTAAAAGATTACCAAGTATTGGAGGCTTGCTTCTACAGTTGCTGTTGACTTCAACCCTGACTTAATAAATGGTTATGAACTGATGTTCAGCATTATCCTATAACGTCCTTTTGAAATCTTTGGTAACGGAGTCGGGGAGGCAATTAAGTTGATACGCTAAGTGTTAACTGGTTAACAAATAATTACCACAAAGAGGGACCAAATGATCTGATGATATAGGAAGTTATAAATCTTGGTAAAGACCGGCTGTAGTCAAAGGATTTCAGCTCTATGAGCTGCCTCTTCCGAGGTGGTACCACCCTAACACAGAGGATGGTAGTAAAGTAGCTATTACAGTTGCATTTCACTCAATGAGTGAGAATGCCGTAAGGCTTTAATTTTCCTTTTGTGAGAGCATGATTTAACCGATATTTGAGAAAGAACGAAAAAGAATATGGATGCTAAGTTAGTGAGTGGATGTTGGAGTGAAATCGTCACCTGTATAAGATTGATTTATGGTGAAGGTTGTTTTAGATAAAACACAAGGTAAGGAAATTAAAAATAAGGAGACATAGTGCTGGAATAAAAAAGTATAAGAAATTCTGAAAGAAATAAGTCAAAGTTTTCAAGGAATGGAAGAATTCCGACTATATGAATGAGTATTAGAAATAAAGTAAAAAGAAGATGCTTATATAAAATGTAAGAAAAATGATAAAAGAGTTATTGCAACAGGAGTCTGGAAGATTCAGCCATCCAGAATATATTTAAAAATATAGGTGGATGGAAGTGGCTGACTTTATTCTTTAAAAATTTGTTACAAGAGAAGACGATCCCAGAAAAATGGTGAACTGTTTACTGGTGCCCATTTTTAAAAATATAGGGTAAAAATTATTTTTATACAAAATTTGTTTTGTACATGTTTGTACAAAACACATAAACACACATGTTTGAACTAAACTTATAAAAAGTGTAAATTTGATTAGTTGTTAAAATCTTATATAACATTTTACTATTTATGAATGTGTATTAAATTTGTAGTTTTTATAGAGTTGCTTTTAATAATAAAAGTAAACAAGATCTTTTGACTATGAAATCCTTAACAGACTTAGGGCTTTAATTTCCGTTTTGTGGATCGTGATATCTTAGCAGCACTTTGAAGTGGTAGATTTAATAACTGCGTTATTGAATCTAATTAACTTGCAGAATATAAGGTTTACAAAATGATTGAGCCAAGATATTTTACTTTAAAGATTACTAGCTATTAGGTACAAGTTTTTTTCCATTATGGAAAGAACTTTACTAACCATATTACGTATCTTATAATTTCTTCTTAGTTACGCAGATTTCCTTCTCTGACCATTCGATCATCGATCGGCCAATATCTGTTATATGAAACTGATACTGTCCGATCAATGATCAAACTCGGAACACATCATACAAAGGTATTCGTGCCGCTAGGACAAACGGTCGTGTTAATATTTCTAAGATATCATTTCAACTGCTATGATTTTTCTATATATAACAAAACTATTACTTATTAGCAGAATCTTTTAATACGTGTTTGATAATTATTTTTGACTTATAGAATCTACAATAATGTCCGTATGTATAGGTAGAAACACAGTTAACTTTCGTCCGAAATCTTTTACACCGGCCCGTCATTTGAAAAGCTACAAAAAATACGGACAGGCTTTCTCTGAACCGGAAATTAGTACCTTCAGGCATTCTACGGGAAAGCCTCCGCCGGCCGGAAGTAACGAATTTCCCTCAACTCAAGTGGCCGATGGCGCTAAATTAGTCGACATTTACTGCGAGAAGAATCACAGTCTGTTCTATAGACTTTAATGGAAAAGGGTATATGAAAGGATAGGAAAATACTCAGTTAAGATAAATCAACACTAAAGCAGTGCTTATAAAAAAATAGCTAATTATTTTGGGTAAAGAAAAAATAAATACAGAAGTAAATATAGGATAGTGAACAATTATTATACAGGCCTTTCCCTTCGACTAGTCAAACGGATCCTGACTCGATTTATGTCAGGGGACACTTATAAACTATTTGTCTATTTGACATATGAATCATCTTAGTATTAAGTATAAAAAATATTTAATTTTATTTACTTTATATGGTTTTTGATACATTACATCTTTTGCAGTGTTATTACAAGTAGTTAGGTTATATACCAAAAATAGTTTGTTTCTTAACTTTACTTTTACAAAAAATATTTACGATCAGCGTTACACCTAGACAAACATAGATACTTACTCGAAAGAAGTAAAACAGAAAGATATTTATTTTTGATGAATTATAATTATATTAGAGAAATAATATCTCCAAATATTTATTAATATATTTTATGCTACAAAATTTTTCATGCGCGAGCCTTTTTTAGCCTTATCCGGTTTAAAAATGTACATATTGCTAGGCTATTATAAAAAAATATCTTACTAGATACGAATAAATCTGCAATAGAACACAAGGAATTTATAATACTATTTCCCCACTGTTCGAACACAAATCTGTAATTTAAAATACATATAGAATAACCAATGTCAGCCACACACGCTGGTCTCGATTCTGTAATCTCTGGGATATACTCCCGACCCACTGCCTATTCAGCTTCCCAAAAGACCCAAAAATAAAAGAAGCCTAATGTGTTTATAGAAATTTCAAATATAATATTTTTTATAAAATATGATAGAATTCAATTCAAATATTATGTACGACAAATAATATTTCATGTAATGAATAATGAATACTATAATATTTTACGCCTAAGAAATCAGATGTGATACTGAGGTAAGATTGTGGAGGACAAACAAATGTGTGAAAAATTGTCTTTAAAGAGTATTTGAATTTTCCTAACATACATAAAATAAATTATAAATAAGGTAAGGTAAGATCTTAATTCAATCATTCATAATCAGTATATTAATTACGCCTCTTTATAATATGTAAGGGAGAGAAGTATACGTCGTCGCTTACAAAAACTAAAAGCACAGTTGGTAAGTGTTGAGAAAAAATACATAAGGTAATACAATGTAATAAAAGTATATAATTATATAATTAATTAATATAAGACCATGCCATTAAATGTATACTAGTTTATAAAGTTTCAAATAACATTTTAAAAACATATTTATTTAGACATACTTCAGAAATACTATTTTAGGTTGCAACTTAAAACATCTTTTGGTTGAAAATGCTTTAAAAGTCCATTACTTTATAAATGAACATTAAGGTTCTCTCTAAATTTTAAATTAAAATTTTATAATACTTGTGAATTCCTTTTAGCAATGACAATAATGCCATATATGGCATACAAATGCCTACACATTTTCAGACATTAATTTCGGTTGTAGCACTTTTCAATCTTAATCTATTTGGCAACGTCAAACTTTTTTAGGACTTTTGCAAGAAGCCTAGAAAATGTCACTACCATCCCGATAAAAACGACCATATATAGAATACGGGTATAGTGGGTAGCGGTAGAGTGACGGGGCGGTTTCCTAAAGGTCAGGGTTCGAATCCCTGCCATATCGGTTTATTTTTCGTCCCTTATTTATTTAAATATTTTCTAACACTCTTTATTTTACTTTATATAAACTTAGATAGTAGAATTTCAACATGTCAAGAAAAAATATTAAATAAGTAACCTTTAACAATCTTTAGTGATAAATATTACAATATGAGATTATCAAACATTGTATTGAGTCTTAATTGGCAGGGCAACCAGACGCTTTTCCAGATATAACCTTGAGTGATTGAAAATTTAGTGATTCCTGTTTTTGTATAAAATAAAAAATACTATTATTGCCAAATTACTTCTTACATTAGAAGCGAAACAAACAAAAAAACTATAAAATATATACATGGCAGTGCGACGAGACGCTATCCCAAATATAACTTGTAGTTTGAGTGATTTCGATTTATTTAAAATAAAAATATATAATATACTATTGTTGCCAAATAAGTCCTTACATTAGAAGCGACATAAACAAAAAAAACCGTTAAATATATACTTATCTAAAGTTTCACCAAATTAAATACTAATATAGTAAATGACCTGATTTCAAAAATAAATAAAACAGCTTATATCAGACATATTTAGTAGGTATGTTTCCTCCCAAAAAGTAAGATAATTAGACGTACTAAATTTGTAATCAACTGTTCATGTAACATCCTAATCCTTTATGATGAGGCAAGTTGAATGAACTTTTAAATATTAAGTAGCGAAACCCGCATTGTCCGAAAAACAAATGAATATGGGATGCGTTTTTACTTGATGAGCATGATTACTATAAAAGAGAACATTATTCACTAATATTATATTTTGGAATTTATTAATTATTACGGACTTTATAGAAAAATGAATATTATTATTGTTTTTATTAATGTACAATGATAGAGTAGAGATATTGAAATATATTATATAACACCTTCAACAATACACAATTTCAATTAAAGATGTCAAAGCCCCGTTTTCCGATAAGATTCTAATTATGCTCGACGATTTCAACCATAGTCTAAAAATCAATCAGCCTTCGCCGAGAGGAAAAACTGCGAATCAATCTATTTCTATTTGGAACCGTCTTCCAAGTATCCATTATCATAATGTGATGGGGACCCAATCCTATAATCAGATATCCGAGACCTTCTACAGTGTTATGTATGTATATTTTTATTATAGGGAATATTGGACGCGTTTGGCAAACGCTATGAGTATTTTTGGGGTGACTTTCATGATATTTGTTATCGACAGTAAACGATGATGCTCTGAGAAAAGTGTTCTCGAAGTGATTAAGGAGACTAATATTGTATTTTATATTTATGTTATTTCTTGATTTATTTGTTTTCAATATTAAAATATTTTTATATTCAAAAAGAAAAAGTCAATGTATTTTTGACAGAATTAATCTTTTATTATAAGAGTACCTTACATAAGTACATTTAATGAACAGTGGACGAAATAGACAATTAGGCTTCAAATTTAATACCGTTTCATCAAGCAAAATCTCTATTTTACTTTGAAGGGACTAGTTTGGGTGTCCCAAGGTGTCTGTAAGTGTCCAAGGGTCGCTCGAGGGACATGCGATTGACCTAATTAGACCAAGTGATGTAGAAAATTACACCCAGATGGGCTCAAGTTAATTGCCGGTTTTTGATCGACGCCTGTGGCTCTAACGGAGTTTATACCAACTAAGATATAGAGTGATTTTATATAAAAGATTATTTCCTTACTGAATAATAAATACTTAAAAAGAGTACTTTTGTAATGCAACATTAAGTTTTAACTTATATATTTATTTAATATCTTTTAACTATCTTTTATATATATCCAGACTAATGGAATATATAATTTTATAATTACAAAAAGGTATCTAAAGATTTAGGCATTTCCATTTCGTTGCTCTCTAGTGAAGGTACGAAATGTCGTCTCCGCGATAAATAACACACTTCACTAGCATTTGCATTCTTCGTTGACGGAAATTGCTCGCGAAATCTCAATGTTCATGGTGTCATGACTCTGTTTCTATAATGGATGTGGTTTTATTTCATGTTAAAATCGCTCTTATAACGTATCTTTATAGGTAGTATTAGTAATAATTAATAAAATAATAAAAATCTTAGTTTCTTAAGGCGCTATACAAATCTTAATACTTAATCAAACCTACAATACTTTACACATTAAATCATTATTCACATTCGATTAGTAAGATTTAAAAATATATTATATGCTATTTACAAAACTACATACAAACATACAAAACAGAATGGTCGTGCATCCCATACAGAACAGATGGAATATAACAAATTATAAAGTGGGTGGCACGTCCACACATTAGTAGCTCGTGAGGCGCATCTCAATGAGATGCAAAGCAGCGGCTGAGACTCCGCCAATTGCAGGTGCAGATCCATCAGCAGATAAGCGTCTTGTAAATAACATGTTTATATTCTGTCATATAATGCTAGTGAAACGAAGTAAGACTTTCGTGATAATGATAAATATTCGTCTTGCTCTGATCACGTCTACTGTGTAAATTCCTCATAATATATATATATATATATATATATATATATATATATATATATATATATATATATATATATATATATATATATATATATTTGAAACTTATTTGTCATAGGTTTCGTCTATCGACTTCAAAAAATTATTAAATACTATTTCGGTCGAGAGACGAAATCTTTTTTTGATTACTGATTTACTATCATTACTATCTTATGGTAACATATAAATATATAAATAAATCGTTGTTTAGGCGGTTATATGTTATAAATACACTTCTTTCACAATCTTTTATAAGTACATTTTAGGTTCAATTCAATTTATTTCCATTTTTTTCGGTATATGACTATCTCGTATCATATTGATAACAATGTCGATTCATATAATGTCGTCTATCGATTCGACATTCACTCAACTTTAATCTATCACATATTAACCTATCTAGCGTCTCTAGCGAAACAAATTCTACCCACGTCTGGGCTAAAATAAACTGTTCTTTTGTGCCAGTCCCTTTTCCTTCTGTCAATCTGTCCACTGATTTTAGGGCCTACAACAATTTATCAAATGTCATTGTTTAGGCATTCTATTTATTTAAGGTCTTCTGGATTAAGTATAGCTGTTCCTTTTACGTTTATGGTATTTGATAGTAGGTAGATTAATATTATTATTTCGATGAATAATAGATATTTATCAATTGTTAAAAATATTTACACTAAATTGTTAGTTTTTGGACTGTAGATCGTAAAACCGCTTAGAAACTTTGTTCCTCGACAATATTAATTATTTAACAGTCAAATTATTTTTGAAACACATTTCCATAGAGCAATAATATTAATTATTATTCATTATACAACCAAAAAAAATAAACATCTGCAAACCATATTTCATTACTTTATTTAAGTTAAATTGAAAAACATATCGTTGAAGCAATGAGATCATCGTATTTTTAAATATTGTTAACGTTAGGGAAGTAAGCCAACAATTTAAACAATATTTATGGAGTCAAATACAACTTTATTTTATTTTCAAGATTCAGTAACACAATAATTATACAATATTAGTATCCTCTTAATAATTCAGATTCATAATGTAGCGTCTACATTTAATTGCGCAGACATGAATCCTTAGCTGTACTATCTCTACTGAGAGGTGCCACTATACATATAAAGGTCGCAAATGCCTGTCATACAGTTGATTTAACTTATAAAAATGTGTTTTGATTTATAGATAATTGCTTAGGTTTGTGTTATAATTATGAGTAATGCCAAACTCAAAAATAGTTAAATGAAACTTTAATAACATCACATTTATAATTATATATTATTTCAAGTACAATATTATTATTGAAAATAAATAACCCCTACCATTATGTTAAAAATTAAAGATTTACTCCTTATTTTCCATTCTGTCTACGATCTTTTAGGATAGGATCCTAAATTTAAGATTCCTTAGACTTCATTTATCTTCCTCTATATAACGGACATAACTAATCTTTAATATTAATCGCACTAATAAATTTAACCCTATTAAACCGGGATATCGAAAGGTACGAAAGATCTTCAACTACAATGGTATTGGAACAAAATAATTCTTCGAATAAAATTATACTTTATGCCTAAAGACATAATGTCTAAAATGTGTTAAATAATAATAAAGGATAACTCAAGAACATGTATCGTCCACTTGTATTTTAATGTTTACACGAGAATGGGCTTTATATTCTTAACAATAAGATACATGGAACTTTAAAGCTATTAACTGCTTTACAAATTCATTAGCGCGATTAATACGGCATAGCGATCACTCGGAGCATTATGACTGTATTTGCGTTCGGAATTAGAATTCTACACACGGTAATACGATTATAGAAATTAGATGTCATAATTCCAATTATTAATATTCCTAATTGTTATTTTAAATGTTTACTTTAAGTTTAATAAATGAATTTTACAAAATTTCACAATTTTAGTTATGATTGGAACAGTTTTGTTTGAAAATATCTATAAACATTAAACATGTATGGCCATGTTAAGTTTATTTAAATTTATATAAATATAGAATGAAAAATACACCGAAAGGGGCAGGAATTCGAACCCGCGACCTCTGGGAAACCGTCACGTCGCTCTACCAGTTGAGCTACCGTATCGTTGTCTCTTCGAATAAAGCATTCTATATTTGATCGTATTTATCGGGACGGTGATGATATCTATTAGGTTTCTTTCAAAAGTCCTAACCAATGTTTCTAACTTTGCAGTATAGATAAACATTGAAAAGATGCCACTAACGAAATCAAACCATGTTAAGCTTACCGTCCCTATAAAAATGATCACATATAGAATGATTAACTTACCGACACGGACAGCGACACAGTAGCTCAATTGGTAGAGCAACAGGACAGTTTCCCAGTAGTCGCGGGTTCGAATCCCTGCCCGTATCGGTTTATTTTTCATTCTATTAGATGTCATAATCACATGTTAAATCCAATTCATTAAACCTGTTGAGCCATTTATTAATAAAATAGTATTTAATTACGACATTTTGTTACCCTTTTGTTGAAAAAAATATTTCTTAACTTTTGGAGAAATCTTTTTTGTAATTATTTTTTCTTCATGAATGTGATATTCTCCCATCAGATATTATAATCACCAGTTAATATTCGGATAAATTATTAGTTCCAAGTGTGTAGAGTCCCTTAAAAGCAGCATTATTAACGCTGTACGCACTGTTTGACGTGTTTATTACAAATCGATCAATGGCTTTAATAATGTCTCAATAACTTAAGGGCTTCCTCAAACATAATATTATAATGTACCATTATGTAAACTATATTAGGCATCTTTTTATTTTAATATGAATGTAAATATAATTAGATAGTAACATTACACACTTAATGACAATTAATAATATATGTTTTTGTTGTTCGTCTTAGTATCCTAGTAATAGCGATACTCTGAGACTAAATATAAGACTGTCCAGCTAGATAACCAGTTACCACAAGCAGCACTCGTTCCAGAGTATAACGCAGGAAGTAGTCATCACCCCCTTTTGTTATATTTGGGGGTGGGTGAATCGGTCCTTAACGCTACTACAATTAATGACTTCTAAGAGCGCAGTGTTATGCAGGCAGTTACTAAAACAAGAGTAACAGTCAATGTCAAACAAATTGCTCAATTTAGTTAATAACTAAAATACAAATCATTTTCAGAATATATCGTAATTAAAATAATACTTAACACTATAATATGTTTTTTAAGTAATATAATGATAAATTAAAATCTGATGTCGCTGCCAGTACGATAAATATGATTATATAAAAAATTCTTAATTTATCGAAGCGACACCATGACTCAATTTGTAGAGCGGCGGGACGGTTTCCGAGAAGTCGCTGTTTTAGATCCCTACCCGTCTCGATTTTTTGTGAAGGTAATAATGTTATTGGTCTACAATTCTGAAGTATTTCCTGGTTTTAGAAATGATATTACTTTACTATATTTTATTAGGTCAGGAAGTACCCAACAAAAAATATTGCCATTAAAAATGGTCGCTAAGTAAGGGGCACCGAGGTCAACTATTGAGCGATCACCTGTACTAATATCTCACAAAAAAGTCGTATTATTTAAGGTTTTAAAACATTTTACTTTTTCTTTCGTTTTTTTTTTAATTTAAATAATTATTGTATTTATGAATAAGTTCTTTTATTTTTAATAACACAGCAACAACATTACAAGATATTAAAGAAAAAAGGGTAGAAGCTGGAAGTGATTAAAGGATTCAATTAGGTTTCAAATTCTACTTAAAATCGTAAACATGTATTGTAATTATATGTTTCCGATTCCGTCTTCTTTATTCTCATAACATACAAAATGATAACTTGATAGTCTTCCATACTTAATAGGTTTTCAAATATAGTATTTTTTTAATGGCAATTCCGATAAAAATATCCATCTCACAAACACATCTTTGACAACTACATTACAATATGAATATCGCTGAACGTACCATAGTGTAGAGCTTGCTAAGCCAAAGCTACACACATGGATTGCTTCGACAATCCGTGTTCAGACTGGACTCAGTCCGCTCGTTTGTCACTTATTAGCATTGCAAATGAGTGCAGAAGTTTCTCTTGTAGCTCGAGCCTTGATTGTCTTTGTGTACAACACGCCACTGACGTTACTATCGTTATTATGTGTGGTTTGAAGTTACTTTACGGCCTTTATAACCACTGAATAATTTCCTAAAACTATAACAGTTCGTTGCCCTTAATCACACATTTTTAAAAATACCTTCATATAACTCCGAATTTGATTGAATTATATTTTTTCTTTCAAGCCGTGGCAAAGCAGCACGGTTGGTTAAGTTCTGTAATATTAGGAAAGGAAACTTCCCTTCTGATCTTTATTTACATTCTTTAAATCTAGTTAAGTTCATTATTTAAACAATTAATCTCCTAAACTAGCAATAAGAAAAGATAAAGCACAAAATAAAATTAAAAAGGAGTAAGAACTAAAACCGCTAAGGCATATTAGCTGCAGAGTTGCGGGACATAAAATACAATTATACCAGACAAAGCTCTTTATGAGCTGAGCTTTAGCAGTCCCTAGTTCTGTCTTATTCAATTTCTCATTCATTTCCACCAAATTCAAGAAAAAAATAATTAAATGTGTTGAAACAAATACATCATTGTTTTTATACTGGCGTAAAATATACATATAGATATTAAACATATAAAAGAGTGTTGTTTTTTTCTAACTAGCTTTGCCCAGCGGCATCGCCCGAGCTGTGTAGGTAAAAAACAGTCTAGCTATGTCGGGTTGGGAAGGTTCTTATACCATAGTATAAAAGCCTTTCCAACCCGGGTAAATTATTTTTATTGGCATACCTCGGGTAAATTATTTTTTAGGAATTCATTATTCCATATATTCTTTTTTGTAACCCTGGCAACTAATGTGTTAATGTTAATCAGTTGAATAGTTACGACGTAAAAGCGTGAAAAACAAACAAACTCACACTCTCCGTTACAGTATTAGTTAGGATTACTCAAAAATAGGTAAACAAAGAAGCATTTTGGTATTTTATTTAATAATGTATGTATATGGTTAGAATGAAAAGTTCTGTTGTATTTTAAAAAAAGAAATTCTATTCATTTATAAAACTATGTATTTAATAGTAGTAAATCTCGTAAGCTCCCTTTTTTGTTACAACTTGTTTCCATTTTTCGGGTAAACAGTGAATACCTGTATTGTAAAATTTCTCGTCTTTTAAGTTAAATACTGTCACTGCAGGTCAGCAATTAGCGTTTAAATATTTTCTAAGCCTTGATTTTTTTTTTCATAATATTATTTTGCAGAGATCTGAACAGTTTATAATTAGATGGTGCAATGTCAGCTGAGGTAGGCTACTAAGAACTTCCCAACATAGCGCATTCAGTTTTTGTTGTGTCACCATTGCAGTATACGGTTGAGTATGAAAGTGGTGTAACATTATTGTTTTTCTGAACGCTAATGTTAGCCTTTTTTTCTTTGCTAGCAACATCCAATTTATCCAGCTTCCCTGTTTCAGCAACAGGGTTAAGTCAATTTAAGCTCATGTCATGAAGCGACGATAATTATTGCTGCTTACTGCATACTAAATAGTACTCAAAATCTTTCTCGATGAAAGCAGTAATGCACTGGAATTTGCTTCTATCAGATATTCATAGTTAAAATCCTTATAAACATATAAAATTAGTTTTAATTAATTTTAATGTTGTCCACGCTTATTATTTTGATATTTATATTATAATAGTTTCGTTATGTTAGTATATATAAATATTTAGTATATTTATATGTATATTAATGGCGGACTCCAAAAGGTCTACTCGCGGTCACGAACGTCCTCTAGAGGCGCCGGCGTAGTGCTGCGTTCAGAAACACGCTCGATTATATGTTTATTTATATATTTTTTTTAAACGGAAGTGGTAGGTCGAGTTTATAAGTATCATAAGTAGTAGATTAGACGAAAAATATATTATATATTTATTTTGTACTTTTAGTTTTGAAATCTATAGAAGTAATTTCTTGCAGGTTCAAATTCGTGCCCGTATTGGTTTATTTTTTTATTTAATATATATTACTCTTTAAATAAAATGCTTCCTTTTATTTTGCTGCAAAACTTTATGCCGTGAGATAGGAGTGAAGATATGATCAAAGTAACCTGGTTATGAGGCACGAATACAAACTTAACACTTAAAACTTTGAAAGAGTTAAATTAAACATCTCAGGTAAGTAATATTTAAGATTTATTGGTTCCTAAAAATGACTGAAGAAAAGGCTTGGAAACCTACAAATATAACCTACACAAATAAAATAAACCTACACTCTTAATAACATGATCGACGAATAATCAATTTAAATCATTTTATTGTGTATTTTGCAATCATTTTTATAAAAGTTTTTATTTTAATACTGGTTTAATTTTAACAAAATATAAAATGAAATGGGTTGCATGGTTCAACATAAGCCTTTTCTTTTAGAAAATGTTTTGTAAATTTATTAGCATAAATTTTCAGACTAGAAGAATTAGTTATTAAATTCTAATTTAATTTGTATTTGCTCTTAAAACACATAATGTGGAAACTAGTGCGTAAAATGTAAATGAAGCCCTCAAGAACAAGAAACTTGTCTTGTACATAAACATTTAACGCTTCATCGTCTATCTTGCATCTTTGATCTCGCTATTCTATGAAATACTACAAGCTCTGGGTGAAAATATGTTGTAGACTGTAAAATTTCCCAAGGTGACAACGGCCGGTACTTCCGTGTGTAACTTTATCGGAACCAGCAGTTATATGAAAATCAGGAGATTTTAAATCACATTCAACATTTTTAACTCTGAGGAATTTTCAACTCTTATTCTTACAGATTCTTATTAAGGTGTGGAAACCTTTAGGACTTAGAATATATATGGCGATATTTTCTTTGAAGGCAAGATCTTTGATATAGTTATAGATGGATTTCTTTTTGTTAAAAATGCATTGTTTAATTTTAATGATCTTTAATCAATATATTTAGGTAATAAAACCTTACGAATGGAGCCTTGAACAGGACACCTCTCGCCAGTCCGCGATGGCAGTGGTGAACGGCAGATGTAGTCTTTGAAGGTCCTTTTTAAATCGTTCCAACCTAAGTACTAAGCTTTATAGTTATAAAATCTTTTCATCAAAAAAACAATAAAATTCTACCAATTTATATTACCCCAAATGTGTTTCGGTGTAGTACTGTAAATTGAGATATTATTTATGTACGATTTCTGATTTTACAGTAAATATACATTTTTACAAGTCACTTAAAAAGATATTTATCAACAAAATTTTAAAACTATTGACTTTATTTTTGTCCACGTGTCCTGGGTAAGAATAACCACACCTGTAATTGTCTTTGGAGGCGACTGAGGTTCATAAATGTAGTAGAACTACTACTACTACTACACTACACTACTACTATTACTACTATTAGTATTACTATTCTTATCTCTAGTCCGGATCGTGCTATTGTTAGCTATTACCATTTAAGCGCATGCAACGACGACCTCATGTTATCGGCGACCCAGTGCTTTTTGGTAGGCCATATCCTTTGACGTCACGGAAGGTTTTTGATGTTATTCCTACCGCCGACCTTCATTATCGGAATTTATGTCACTGAATACGACACCATCCCCACAATTAGGATTCGTGAATTCTTCTAAAATATGATACAAACTTTCATCGGTAGTATCTCCCGGTCGATAAAACATAGTTTTTAAAAACTTCTACGTCCATTTCAGAAACCAAGCTCCTGTCATTCCTCTGGTATTCCATGATATCGTTTACCGTTAAAAATATAAATCTGTTTCAAACTAAACACATTTCTTATTTCTAAAAGAACCATGCAATTTTAAAAAGCCTGAAAGTTATTCTATATATTTATTCGTGCTAATGAGTAAAGTTTGCCAATTTGCTTGCCACTCAAAGATTTCTTTTAACATCTTAAAAATAGAGAAAACCCACATTTTAAAGTGCTTTTAGAAAAGGCGTTTAAATTCAATATGCACTTAAGCATCTTTGCTTTACAAATTAAAAGCATCACTTATATCACTGAATGCGAAAAAAATTAAAAAATGTGACGTAAAGCAAGGTCTAGTTATAAATTTATATTTAGAAAAATATTTTCAAAGGTAGCATTTCAAAAAAAAATATTTTTTACATTCTCATTTTATTAGGGACATTTTACACTAAAAGCAACTAGAGTTTATGCAAAGCACTATAAAACCGGAGCATGAATTTTGATTTTGAAAACTAAACCCATGTAAAATTGTAGTCAAACCCGAAACATTCTTCATGCAGTAGCAACTTCTAAATCAAAAAGATATATCCGCAGTACCGAAGAAACAAACGACAGACAGGTGAGGGCTACTACACCCATGGGTGTATACAGTTAATAAAACTCTTGTTTTATAGCTCCATTTCAAAAAACAGGTACAACTATGCATACCACCACTGAAATATAATTGATTTACTTTTAAATATGTCTTGCCCCTAAAATCATTATAATCGAAAAATATGTATTATTATTGTTTATCATTGCTCTATGTCCAAACTTTGGTATAACAATTGCATCAATATTGCACAAATTAAACAGTATTTTATAAATTATATCACAGTATAATTTAAATTCGATTTCTAATATCTTAATATTATAAAGATATAATCATTTAAATAGATATATAACAATAGAATAGAAAAGTCATATGGTATTAGGTACGTTATATTAATTACTAAAATGCATTTATAGTACTATCCACACCAGGTTTTTTTCTTATTAATCGTTGTATTAAAAATTGTTTATTGACCAATAAAAATATTATTATTATTATTAATCATTACCTCTTTATGTTTTTTAATTTGCCTCATTCAATCAGATTTGAAAATTATGAACTACCTACATAATATTTCAATTTGCAATTATTATAACAAAACAAATTCCATTGTGTCGTGCAAGTTTCAATAATATCAATTAAATTCAAAAGCCAATGAAGCAAACATATCTTCGTGAATGTTGCTATTATATCCAATAACGTATAGTTTTTCCCTGAAAGCGCAACCACACGCGCACAATTGTGAGGCAATGAAAAAATAAATTATGACCAAAACGAGGTAACATTGTCTGCACAATCTAGTTTGTACGTTTTGATAGGGGTAATTATAATTATTTTATGTGGTTGTATTGTATAACTAAAATCGTCTAACATTTTTAAATTGAGTGAATTATTGAAAACCACAAAGAAACTAGCCTAATTTACCTTCACTTTTTGTTGTTTGTTTTACATTGTTCACCTATTTTTGTTTTGCTATTAAATTTTTAATACATAATTTAAATTTATTTAAATACCAATCAAAGGCTTTATTTGAGAGTTTATTGTATAAACATATACAATTGACCTTGACAGAATTATTTATTTTATAGAAACTAATGCCATACAAAGCTTGTTTATTTTTGTTTGTAGAACCAATTTTTCTGTACTTTTTCTTGTATTATATTTTTATATACATAAATTATATCATAAATATATTTATTATATACTATTAAATGAGAAAATTGTCACAGATAATTAAAATTATTAAAAAAAAAATCCAGCTTCTAACGCTTTTTTCTTAATATCTTCCCCTGTAATCGCTGAGTCATTACTACAAGAAAATGATAATACATATTATATTGATTTAAAATTTTTAAATAAATAAGGCTACCTTCTACTTATGGGAGATATCCGTAAAGACGATTGACTCAATAGTGGATCTGGTAATGCTCCTCAGCTGCAGACATTTTGACAAGACTAAGTTTTAGAAAGATTTTAGTATGATCTACTGGGATTCTGTTCTGAGTACCGAGACAACGGATGAAAAAGTTAATATTTTCCACTATAACAATTTCATTCTTATTGAGCTTTATGATGTGTATGCCCGGTGAGATCCATCAAACTTAAGCAATTGCTGGCTACCTACCTAGTACCTACGCTTGTTGTTGTAACCAATAATTTACAGGGCGGATAAAATTTAATAAAACAATATATTTTAATTTGAGCGATACTCGTAATTAACAAGACTAAAATTGAAAAATAATGAATTTCATAGAAATTAACTTTCCTGTAAAGGTAACTAGCATGTCAATAGGAGCAACAATAAACAACTTAATCACACAGTGTCAACTAACGAATTTCACAAAAAAAAATCTTTTGAGAACAGATACTTTCGTACAAAAACTCACTTGCCACTTTTTAGTAATCGAAGGTACAAATTATTCGATTTTTTAATTGGTCTTTCGTGTCAAGCAAAAACTTCCTAATTCTGGCCGCACCCTTAATAAACTGAGTCAGCGGAATTCCGGGTTGAAACCACGTGGATTCTGTCATACTTAGACGCGGAGAAAAACTTCATCGTAGCTACCAACACTGAGGTAGCCAATTAACTAAAAGAAAATAACTCTCAGTACATTGATGATGAAGCCAAAAAGCGAATGCGCACTACGGCGGTCATAGTAGTAAATGATTTTATAGTTTATTAGAAATTCAAACGAGCACTATAGCGTCCGCAACAGTAAATGATTTTATAGTTTAATAGAAATATACCTTTTATATTTCAAGTATAAATATTCAAAGTCTCGCCAAAATAAAAACGATCTCAAATTGTTTTTATCTATATCTATGTCTATATTATTATATTATCAATTAACTAGAAAAAAGGAAAATATTATCTTTTTTCCAGTTAATTTATACTGACGTCCCATGATATTAGTATTAAGTAAATTAAGTTACATTTATTCATTTTTTTTTATAATAAACACAAATACGTCTTTACTTGTCAAACATTGTTATAATTATATTATACTTATAGGTGCAACGACGGACTAAAATATTAAAATAAATAAAGCAATCGATTTAAATTTATATAAATATAGAATGAAAAATAAACCGACACGGGCAGGGATTCGAACCCGCGACCTCTGGGAAACCGTCCCGTCGCGTCGCTCTAAATTGAGCTACCGTATCGTTATCCGTCTCGGTTTATTTTTCATTCTATATTTATATACATTTAAATAAGCTTAACATGGCTATACATCTATCTCTATAGATATTTTCAAACAATCTATTTAAAATAAGTTTATGTAATCTATGCATAATTGTTCTGAGTTTGTAACCATGTAATTTCATAAATAGTGGGGGTTCTTCTTTGTGATTTAAAGTATTAACCTATACTGTCAAACACGTGCTATTTTTATTATAAATACGCCTGCCTTGTTCTAACATGGTATTCTTGCTTCAGTCGTCGTAAAGTAGGGACTAATCTGGGACATAGCTACGAGTACGTTGCTTAGATAATAAACAGAGTAATTAAAAATTTTGAGCAGTTGAAGTTGAATCTTGAGCAGTAACATTTTGTGACGTCAAGCTTTTTGACCACAGACCGGGTTAATTTCTCAAAAATAGTTCTTTCTTTCTAGAAAAACCTATAATGTTAGTATTTTCTGACCTTTTCTTACAAAGATAGGCAAGTGGTCTTTAAGACCATATTTAAAACAACATAACATCCTAGATCATAATTTACAGGTTAACTTTTTTTTTATTATTAAACAAGTCAAATTCCATTTCAAAAATAATACGAAAATATAAACATTGTTTTACAAAGCTACCTCAATATTAATCATAACACTTCTACATTATAACAAAGTACAATGTAATTATTCAAACCGGAAGCCCGAAGGAAACATTGAAACATAGATCTCGCTAATAGACGCAGCCAGCGAACAAAACAAAAGACACCCATCAACCCAGCCACGAGCTTAGCCGATATTATTTTAATTTTGTTATTAAATTGTTTGTGAAAACGAGATATTCTCTAATCATTTTCTGCTTTGATGCAGGTCAAAATTTTTTTTTTTTCTCTTTTAATATTTTTGTTATTGGTTAGATTAATGATTATTATAAAAAAATAATAAAGTTAAATCCATTATAATCCGTTTTTAATCCATTATATTCAAAAACCTAAATTATTCGTGAAAGCGAAATATTCTCTATAATCATTCTCTGCTTTGATGCAGCTCAAACTTTATTCATTTTTTTTTGCTTTGAATATTTTTATATTCGTTGGATTTATGATTATTATATATAAATAATAAAGAAAAATCCATTATAACTTGTTGTTAATCCATTATATTCCAAAACATAGTATTTAAAAATTGTAGATATAATTTAATAAAATTTCTTATACACAAAAATATGACAAAGTAAAATGTTTTGGACCTCACCGAAACAGACATTCTTTTACTTGTTTGTTTCAGAATATGTCTTACTTTACTAAAAAAAAGTTTTGTTTTATAAATTCACTGTTCATGGACGAAATTATGTCATAAGAAATTTAAAATATATAATCACTTATTATATATAAACGTTCGTACTAGTAAAACGACATAGAAATATAAATAAATTACATCGTGTCGTGAATAACGATAATTCAACAATTATATTATATTATATTCAAATATACGTCGACGAATGCCGAAAGAAACTTGTGTCTTCTATAGAGACTTCCTTGGGGCTGATCTCTGAGTGGGGTGAACTGAACCACGTACAGTTCAATCCCCTGAAGACACAAGTTTGCGCGTTTACCACTAAGAAAACCCCATTCGTCGTATCACCGCTCTTCGAGAGCACTCCCCTCATTGCCTCGCCAAGTATCAGAATACTGGGTCTCGACATTTCGAGCGATTGTCAGTTTCGCGGTCATCTGGAGAGCAAGGCCAAGTTGGCCTCGAAGAAATTGGGAGTGATTAATAGAGCGAGGCAGTATTTCAAACCTGGCCAAAGACTTGCGCTCTATAAGGCGCAGGTCTGGCCACACATGGAGTACTGTTCTCATCTCTGGTCCGGATCACCCCAATATCAGCTTCTACCATTTGACCGCGTACAACGGAGAGCCGTTCGGATTGTCGGGGACCCGGTGCTCTGCGAACGGCTAGACTCTTTAGCATTGCGTAGAGACGTGGCTTCCTTGTGCGTCTTCTACCGCATTTACAACGGGGAATGTTCCGAAGAACTATTCGATCTGATGCCTGCCGCCGAATTTCATCACCGCACAGCGCGCCATCGCCTCCAATATCATCCTTACCACCTGGATGCGTGGCGATCCTCTACTGTGCGGTTTTCAAGGACATTTTTCCCACGTTCCACTCGCTTGTGGAACGAACTCCCTTCGGTGATATTGCCAGATCGATACGACATGGGTACCTTCAAAAAAGGCGTTTACTCCTACCTACATGGCCGGCAACACTCTTGTTAATCCTCGGATGTTGCAAGAGTTCATGGGCGGCGATGATCACAAGTCATCTGTGACCCGCCAGCTCGTTTGCCCTCCTCTAACATAAAAAAATTGTGTGTGTCAGCTCCGACGCACGACTGAAGTTTACTCCTTAAGTATAATAGGGAACATGCAAAAAAGTTTAAATGGTCTCAAATATTTTTTTTTCGATTACTTTTTATCATCTTATTATAATAAAAACATTTTTTTTAATTTACTAATCATTTAAGGCCATAAAATAATTTATGAAAAGTGCAAATTTAGGGAGCGAAATTCAAAATTCCAAAACGCGCCACCATTGGTCGAAAGGAAATGTGACGTCATTTGACACACCATTCAATATATCGGCGGTTAAGTTCATACTGTGGTATCAGTGTGACTGAGAAAAATAAATAATTTAAACCTATATTTTCGTGCTTAAAGTTTTATTAAATGATACAATTATTTAGGTAATCTTAAAAACATTTTTTCTAAATACTCAAACAACTCTAACAAAACAAATACATACAAACTCTTTTTGAATAGCAGTTAGCATGCTACTAGGTACACAATACATTTTTAAAATGTTTCTGCCTCTGAATCATTTTTCCCTTCACTTGACTCAGATAAATAACTTGGTTGATAATCAGCAGATATAGAAGATATAAGATGCTATAGAAGTATTATCAGCTGTGTTTTCAGTAAACAATTTTCTTTTTAAAACAGATAGTTTTACTTTTAAAACTGTTGTGTAACAATGTTGTGTGTGAAATGAGGAAATGGTGACAATGCTACATTTTGTTTTTCAGCAGGTATATTTACATTGACACCTTTACTTCCATACTTCGGTTTAATATTAACTTGCACAGCTTAGTCACTTGGTAATTTATCTTTAATATGCAAAAAGCAAGGCTCTGCCTTATGACCATCACATTCAATAGGAGAAGTACTGAGTCTTGGTTGATTAATAACACAGACATTTGTATGGGAAGTACTAGGACTTACTACCTATATCACTTCTTCGTAAAGGTCACAATTTTTTTTAAACACTACTTTTGTTAGCTAACTCTTAAAAGGCTTCATTAACCGATGTCAATCTTTGCCTTTTGACTGACATTCTCATTCTATCAGCTGGTGTTTTTGCCACAAAAAATATATAAGGAACAACTCCTTTCTTCAAATTTAGATTACATCTTTCTCCTTGTTGTTTCGTTACACATATTATATTCAATACAATTTGCTGTATCTTCCTTAACCTGAAATAAATCGACAGACCATAAAATTGCGTAAAACAAAAAAAGATTACGGTTTTTATAGAAAGTTATACTGAAATTTGTAAGATAGGTTAGGTTAATTTTAAACTCAAATTTTCTAATGTTGATAACTTACTATAAATTTAAACTATTAGATTAAACTTATTATAAATAAAGTATACTTACGTTAAATTGATCTTCACAACCATATAAACACGATTTAGGACATATAATATCCCTTTTAATTACCATACACCATTGTTTTTGTATTTTCGCATCTCTTGGAATACAAAAAACACTTTGTCGGGTGTTTTTCTAATACTATTTTTGCACTCCGGTACTATACAATACTCGTAAGATGATTTTTATCTTCTTCCATGACTTGTAAAGCAATTAAAACTTAAAATATCTATGAAATAACTAAAAAGTTCATAGTAAACATTCACTGTATGTATCATTTGACGTCACGCAAAACGCGCGCAAAATGGCGGTGTTTAAAGGCCTTGATGAAAAAAGTATATTTGTACAAGTATTATGCAGGATTACGCATGCGCAGTAACGCTGATACAACCTATGCCCCCTAGAGGCGAGTTGGTGAACTAAAGAGACAAGCGTGATATTTCAAATCATTAAAAGTTCTGCTAATTATCGATAGATGGCAAAACTAGTTGCGCACGATAGGTTGCGCACCAAAAACGTAACGAGGTCATCGTTCAGTGGATTTTACTCCTCATATTTTTCTCATACCGGGCGCCTTATATACAAAAATCGATTCTTAAGGAGTAAACTCCAAAAAAAAAAATATGGTATTATATTCAAATATAGTATACAATATTCAAATAATAAAGAGCAGTACTTCGGAAGTGGAATTCATTAGAGAGAACGAAACGGTTGGGACCCACGAAGAAGGTGGTTCACGCAACTCTGATAATTATACACCTACTAAGTAATTTGTGATACCTGAAACCACCATAATATAGTACAAGTATTAACATACTGTGTGTTTAATTGCGATACCTGAGACCTGCGTGCCGTGCACCTATACCAGAAGCTGCTACCAATGTTGTGCTTCTAAGAGGAGTACGGATCACCGCCGCCAATGACCTTTTGCAACAGCAGAGGAATCTCAAGAGCATAGGCGGTTTTGAGGTACAAAAAGGCACTTTTTTGAAGGTACTAATGACGTATCGACTTAGAAATACCACCGATATTTTCGTTTTCCTCATCAACGGAGAGTAAAATGTGCCATGTATGTGGACCAAAATCCTGGGCTATATTCAAAACTTGATGAAGGACAATTCCATATTGTTGAAATACGAATCATTACCTGTGATGAAAAATGGATTCTCTACGGTAATCGAAAGCGCTCATCAATTGTTGGATCCTGGTGCCATCTAAACCCTTGTCCCTACTGAAAATTGACCCAAAAAAATATATTTGTAAGCATTTTGTGGACTAGTGCCGGTATTGTTACTTACAGTTTTCTGAAATCTGGCCAGACTATTACAGCAGCTGTTTGTTGTCACGACAATGCAAGACCACACACTGCACAACAAACGGCTACCAAATTAGAAGAGCTTCAATTTAAAATTTCTAAGACATTCACTGTACTTCCTGAACCTTGCTCTAACAGATCACCATTTTTTCCGAAGTTTGGATATCATTTTGCAAGGGAAAAAATTGAACTGCGATAGGGCAGTCCAAAGGAATTAATGAACCACCTATAAGATGGCAAAAGAGCATAGAAAACAATGTTTCATACTTTGATTAATTAAAGACATTATATTAAAAAATATTCAACTTTTTGTTCCTCCTATACAATTCGCTAATTTAATTTGTAAGGACCTAATATGAATGAATATGTTATTTCGTTAACATCAATTAATTATCAGGAAATATAAATTCTGAAACACGTTATATATTTTTTGTAAATTGATATACAATTTTTTGAAGCGACACTTCTTTATTTACGTTGATACAATTGATCCGGCACTACAATTGATGGAGTTTTTACTCGTTCACTAAATTCCTTATATTTCATATTTTTAGTTACCATAAGCCATTAATTACAAAAATATGTAATAACGATAAGAGTGATAATAGTAATTCTATTACAATTTATGAAATGCTATAATAATCTTAGTAGCAATAAGGTAAAATGAAATAATTGTGTTTGAATTGAATTGTGTGTGTTAAATGAAGCCGAAGTAGATGGTTAGTACCGAACAGTTGAATGAATGTGGGCGGCGAGGTAAGGAGGCCCGGTCGTTGTCATTTTAGGTATAAATAGCGGCACGAAACTTTAACGCTGACCTTGATTGCGTGGAAGAAAAATAAGATATCTGAAAAGACGGAAAGGTAGAAAGGGCGTGCGGGAATAGCGGCAATTTGGTTCTTCAGTTGCATTCCATCCCCCGCATCGATACAACTCCCGGCGCAGTTCCAGTGTACATTCGAAGTCATAATTGTCTTGGTGTCTGCGCTAACCACTTGAACAACAGGGCTATCTTTAGAATCCTAACAATATGGTTTTCTGGAAGAAATAAGACTGCCCTTTGTATTTCCCCTGTGTTATTTGTAAGTTTAACATCCTATTTGAGTATTTGTATTTCATGTATTAAGTAAAATTAATAAACAATACAGATAGTTCACAATCAAAAACTCAGGTAAACTTTAAATGTATTATAAAAAATAAATACCTTAATCACCCACGTGTTGGTGTATCGGGCAATATAAACCAAAACTGAGGTTAACCTTAAATAACTTAGAAAAAAGAAATATTCAAAAAAGACATATTTTTACTTACAGAACTATGCTGATCACTTTAGTATGATATATTATTTATAAGACTATTCAATTTTATCTCTAAAACAAAAAGAAAAGTACTACTTCCTCTGAATCGACGGTGAGAGGAAGGACAAGATAAACATGGCGCGTAATTTATTTTCCAACGTAGATAAGGAAGTTTCACTTCATATATTAAATTATATGATAATAATACTATTACCGCTCCGTTGGTCGAGTGGTTAGCGCAGACGCCTAACGTATCACGGCGCAATGGGGCTCGGGTTTGATTCCCGGCAGAGACAGGTATTTATGTGATGAGCATATAGATGTCTGTGCTTCTGGGTTTGGTCGTTTATTAAATATATTCTCAGTATTTATATGTGTATTTCTATGTATTTGTATTGTTGTCTAACATCCTTAACACAAGCGAATAATTTGCTTACTTAGGGTTTAGATTAATGTTAGTAATTTGTCCGGATATATTATTATTATTATTATTACTATACATATATATACTATACTAATATATACTAATTAATATGATAATAATAATAATTACGTCAATTGAAATATTATTTATATTTAATACATAACCTCCCCTTTAACCTTTACGGAGACTTAAAATGGATCAAATTAATATTTTCGTAAATTTATTTTTGACAACATAACAAAAGCGTGAACGGGTTAAGTTGAGTGACGTGTCAACTTATCACAGCAGCCACGCTTTATGTTACGATAATGACAAGCGTGGTCATTGGTTACCAAAAATAATTTGCCATTGTAATATGGATTAAAATAAGTTTCGAAATCCACAAGTGCTAAATAATTATTGACAGAATCATATAGCGTAGCCATTTTAGCAATTTATTTTGCGATAAATGGTAAAACATTTTGTGTTGGACCCTATAAAGTACAGTCATTTTTCAAACTTCAACTTTATGGAAGAACAAATAGAATTTGCTGAAAATTTGATAGTATTTTAAAATCAAACCTTGACCAAAAATTATAAATTGATTAACGGCAAAGACTCTACTTCTTATTTTATATAAGAAGAAGAATCGTCTTATTATATATATTTATATACAATAAGAAGTAGATACTTAGAAGATAATAAAATCTCAACAGGAATATACAATTAAAATTCATCAACACAGGCAGGACTGAACCTGCAACTTCTAAGATTCCTTACGAACTTAACAAACATTTTAATATTTAAAATATCGAATATTTCTTTTTCCAACGGCATTTAAATCTTTTTAATCAATAATATTTTAAACAATAAAACACATAACTTTTTATATTAGAATAAATATATTGTACGTTTTATTGTTTAATAAATAATCCATTCAACTCAAACTTATTTTACAATTAATACATTCAGCTTATTGAACCAAAAAAATCCATTGCATCAATTTTAATAGAGAATAATTTGATTAAAAAACCGACGGAGCAGACATATATCTTCGTGAATGTTCCACATATTCCCAATAACGTACAGTTTTGGCTGCGAAGCGCAATCACATCCGATTGTGATGCAAATGGAATATAAATTGTAGCCAAAACGAACTAACGTTGTCCGCGTTAAAATGCGATTTTAGTATTTACGTATTTTAATTGTTGTAATAATAATAGTAATGATAACTGTATAATTAATTACAATCGTCGATTGCTTTAGTATTTTTGATAAAACAAGCCATTTCATCGTAATAACTTAGGTCAAGTCCGGAGTTACTTGGAATTTTCTTTTGTTAAAAGTAGTATTCAAGACATCATCACCATCCATCGTCCTCTATCCCAATTATTTTTGGTCATCGAAAACGGCCAATCACTATTATTATTATTATTATTACATAATATGTATACATTAAAAGTAAATAAATCATAGAAAACTTTTTATTTGTTTCTTTACTTCTTTTCATATTTTCGGAAAGATACATACGCGAAGTCTAAAGGACAAAAATAAATGATAGTACCTCTGTGGCGAACATTTTTTACCATACACATTCCCGTAAAGATATGACGTAAGGTGGGTGGCTGTTCCTAAAAACATGGCCAACTCCAATTTAAAAAAATAAATGGTTACGATAATTATTCCATATGGGGATTTGACTTCAAAACGTACCTTGAACATGAGGAATTATAAAATAGTATAAAAAATCTAACCAGCGACGCGGTAAACCAAAAACGTAATCTCTGAGAAAATTTAAAGATAATATGGTAAATCAAAAGGGAAGCGAAGCGAAAATTGATAATGAAGGCTGAGTAAATAGTTGAAATAGTAGACAAGACGAAGCTTCTTAGCAATCCATGGATTCACCGTGCGGGTGCCGGGCCGTGCGGGTGCGGGTCCCGGGCGTTGCAAGGAGAGGAGTGCAAGCAGTGCCTGGGACTTGCGACCCAGGAGTAGGTTTAAGGGGCCCCTTTATTATGCGCAAAAACGTTCACCTTCACCCTCCACACTCCTCTCCCTACCTACCTAAGTAAATTTGGAAAGAACCTACTAATGCCGCCTTTGAAATACATTCTAGAAATGAACCGATGCTTGTTCTAGAAAGGCCAAGGTCTTTAAGTAGGCTATAGAGAAATTTTGCTGTTATACCTCTCGCTCCCACTTCTACCGCGTACAAACTAACTATAAATTTTAATTCTTATCGTTTATATATTCCGATTATATCTTAATAATGGTATAGCATCCCTATCCGTTGATATATCTTGACGCCAATGTATGGGGCTTCTCAATTTAAGTGATTTATCCTTAAATCAAAATTAAGGATTTTTTTTTAAACTTGTTGGAAAAGTGAAGTATCTGTTGACTCCATATGATCTCAGAGAAAACCAAATACAAGCAATTTTAAATATTTTATAATAAATCATTCATTCCCTTTTCCGAAAAGAAAAAGGTAAAAACTGAAAAACCCGAAAAAGTTAATAACGTAAAGCTATATTAAATCTATAATAATACCAATGAATACAGGATTATAATACTTGTCCGTAAAACTGTAAAGAAACTATCTTCCTATAACTGTAACAAAGAAAGAAAGATTGTATTATTATACAATATTACAATTATTGGAACTTAATAATACTTATTAATCTCTGAATATCTCTGAAATTTTAAAATCACCAGGAAGTATAGGATATATATCGATCGATTGATTGACAGTATGAGATCAGATCCAAAAGATCCTTAGATTCTGAGTATAAACCAAAATAAAATGTTCAAACATTACCGTCAATACCTTATAGAATAATATTTAGACCAAGAAATAGAAATTATCAAAATAAAATGAAAATTAAAGATAATACTTACCTATGGTAAAGTGAATACAAGTTAAATTATATTCCTCCGAATTCCAAAGAAATGGAAAACTGCAATAAAGGGTTAGTTAAATTCACATTTTAAAAATGTAAAGTGGTCATTGGTAGAAGAACTTCCAAACACTAATCCTATCGGATGTAAGTGGGTATTTCACTTCAAAATTAACCAGCAGGATCTAGTAACAAATCAAGACTTTGTGCAAAAGGATGTGCAAAAAAAGGGGGAATAGATTTCGAAGAAACTTTTGCACCGACACTGAGGTACTCGTATGACTGTGTATGGTTATTGTTATTACTTGAAGCTTAAAACAATTGAGGTAATTCCATTTTGACATTACTATTACTTTCCTGTATAGTGACTTGAAAGAAAACATCTGCATGAATTCAAACATCTGAATGATTCTTGAGGAATTGAAATTTAAACCAAATATTGTAGGTAAACTTACGAACTCCTTATGTGGGTTAAAACAGGCATTAACAAAAATCTATAATCATATCTTCATTAACCAGACCAAATATATTGAATAATTATTCAAGTTTCACATGACTGAATCAAACAGTGTACCAGCTAATCTGCATGCGAAACTCATGAACACTGAAATAAAATACCTACAGAAAAGCTGTAGGATCTCTCATACATGCGGCAATAGTAATCATGCCGGACAGTCAGATGAGTAGATTCTTTAAATATCATGATGGAATCTGACTACGATGCTGATAAAACAATACTTAAGTATCTAAGATAATCATAAAAAATATGGATAGAAAATCCGGTAGCACTAATATAGCAAGAAATAGCGATGCTGACTTTCCCAACGATGATAAAATTATTATGATCTATTTTGCCTTTAAGTAAAATCTTCGAAAAAGATATTCTCAACAAAATGACAGAATCCGTTTACAGCAATAAACTCACACATAGTAAACAATTTGGTTTCAACAAAGGCAAATCAACAATTGTTGCGGGTGCCACACTTCCTAGGCACATTTACGACGCATGGGAGAAGTCACATTATGCAATCGGAGTGTTTTGTGATTTATCTAAAACCTTTGATTGCGTAGACCATTCGTCTACGCTATCAAAGGTTATTCGTAACTTAAGAGGTAGAGACTCCTTGACAGATTTTTTTAAAGAAATCGGTATACTTACGGTCGCTTCTCAATACCTTTTTAATAACTTACTATATATACGTCGAAATATAAATAATTATACTAAAAAGAGCGACAGACATACGATAAATAAAAGAAATAAAAATGAACTCGTAGCGCCTAAATTTCGACTTCAAAAAGTTAACAAATCCTTCATGGGCTTCAGTATACGCATAAATAATAAGGTTCTAGAAGATATCTTCGATCTTCCTTTTCTTAGTTTTAAATCTAAAATTAAAAGCATATTATTAAATAAATCTTATTATAAAATTCAAGAATTTTTGGTTGATCGAAATGTGTGGAACTTGGAGCATTGACTCATTTGCAGGGTTGAAGTTATAATGTATAAGTCAAACATTGTTAAATTTCATTTAAAAAGAGCAACTGTTGAGTTTCTGGCCAGCTCTTATCAGCAGGACAACATTCTGGGCTGGTAGTAGCTTACTCACAGACTGACTATACTGACCAATTTAATGTAATTGACGATTCAAAAGATCGTGTTAATAGATGCCCACTTTCATAAAGATATTTTGAAAATTTAATTTGACAAGTAAATAATGTAGTAAGAAATTAAAGATTACAATTACATTTTTATAATCTTTATTTGGAAGCATACTAGTATATTATAAGTACGTAAAAAATAAAGTCGCTAGTTACTAAAGTCATTCAAAATATATTTTTTTAAACTGTGACATCATCACTAAAATCTAAAACTTTTGAAATCGAACTCAATAAAAAACATAATCCAACGTAAAATATCCTTTGCCTTTGTCATAATATTGATTTTAAATATATGAAATATTAAATTATCTTACCAAAATATGTTCAAATATTCTCATATTTTATAAAACTAAATATTCCAAGTCGATTTTAACTATATCTTTACAACATTAATCTTGCCTTGAGCAAACTGCCCAAATATTAATCACACAATTTCTATCGTATAACAAAGTATAGTGTAGCTATTCAGAGAGGACCCGGAAGAAACATTAAAATATAGAATTCTCTAATAAACATCATCACTAAACAAAACAAAAGATGACGTATCTCTGTCGCCGCAAACTTAGTTACGTAGTTCTAAGATTATACTGTAAGATAGTACTGTAAATCGTTTGCTTTGTTATATTGTTTGTTAATGTAAGTTACACTAGCTTTGTAAGTTTCCTGTTCTTGACATTTCAAAAATTTCCTTTACAAAAAAATAAAAAAATTAAAGTTAATCCGATTCATAGTTACTATAAAACTGTTAAAGTCGTTAAAATTGTCATCCCAGATTCCCAGTCAAGTTTATATTAACGGTCGTGGAATATTATTTTCAATATATGTCTATTCGAAATATTATATTATTTATTGTAAGGGTTTGTAACGTTTAAATAGAAACAACAGAGAACAGAACAACAGAGTATTGCAGTAATACTACAATACGAATTAGGTTAAAACAATGGGACCATTACATATTTAATCATCATCATCATCATCAGCGTTAGTTTCGGTCGCAACCAGAACTGTTAATCTGGTGTCCGGGGTCCGATTTCCTGCTTTTCCTCCTCCGTTTCGCCTGGACCTCGGCGTCCTTGCTAATCAGACCATTGGCACGCACGTCATCCCTTACGACATCAAGCCAGCACTTCTTAGCTCTGTCCCTCTTGGCGGAGAGGTTATGGCTTAGACAGCACTTACATAGGTGGTTTCCGCAATTTTTTTTAAATACTTATATACTTTTTAAAGTTTAATAACATGGCTAAGTTATGAAACTCAATTACATTTTATTTATAGAGGTAGTTATGGACCGGTCTTCACTCACCGTACGAAACGTAGTATTATTAAGCAAATTTACTGTAAAAAGATGGTACTAAACCAGTTGAGCCAACCCGTACAAAAGCTCCAGTGAGTGACTAGAAATTGCCTTTACGAACCAACAATTTTATCTTTTTGTCGAAACTTAGGCCCGTTATTTTTTTATTTTTAACAAACTCTTGTCTTTAAAATCATTGACTATTTAACAAGATATTTATGGAGTGCAAGAAACAGTAGACTTTTTGTAAAGTATAAATTATTTTACGCTGTTCATATTTTACAAACTTATAAAAATGTATTTTCTTGTAACTTCGACATTACACAGAATTAAACAAGCCCAAACATTGTTGATGCAGTATAAAAGAAAATAATAAAATAAAGGTAGCTTAATCAATTCGCAACAGGGGACCTAAAATCACTATCAGCTCATAACTGTTAAAACCTAACGTCGCGCACAAAGACCTCGCGCCCGCACCCGTGTCAACAGACCGCGCTCTACGCTCTCTTAATACGTACCGGTATGTCATAAAATGTCCGAAATCGTTTATTCATTGCCACATCAAAGACCCTTGTTAAAATTCTATTCGTTTCGTCGGTATAATATTATCATCCCGAGCCATGGGGGGCTTAGATATGTTATTATAATATATCGAGGATATGTATACTCACGTATGATTATTAATGTTTATAATGTGGTTAATTCAAGGGAGACGGAAGTTTTAGATAATTCCACTTTAATTTAGGTATTTATTAAAGAACTAATATGTTTGTTTATTATTCTTGAATGATTGGTATTATTTACATAAAAAAATTCTTGTTATTATATTTTAAAAACATATATATCTTTTTAACAAGTTTTAGGTACTGAATGATATTGAAAATAATATATATGAATTTTTTTTTTTTAAATAAATAAATTCGTTAACTTTAGCAAACGATGTCTGAATCTCATTTGATTTGATAAATGTAAGTAAAACTTAAATCTAATATTTAGTAAAAGTAATGAAAAAAATATTATTTTTGTTACAAACCAAGCTAATGGTTGATTAGACTATATTGTAAGAGTCGTTTACCGAATGGTAAACAACTTTCACCAGTGAAATGATTAAATATACTTCAACATGCATTTATGCGATTTACCTAAAATATTTTTTATTTACGCATCATCGTAAAATCATTACAGAACGTACAGCGAAGCAAATAGATCTATAATTTATCCTGACAATGCATGATGTAATAAACAGTTTCTATTCCATAGACGAACTAAACACTCACTTTTTATGAAACAAAACTGAATTTGTTGTAAGATTTGATTAAAAACAATTCTTTCAAACATTTCATAATCTTTAATGGTAGAATATGTTAGAACTTATGTTTGAATTTTATTAATATACGGCTACTTGGTTATCGGATCATGAGCCAGAAATAATAAAACCAGTTTAACACTATATTTATTATTTCCGAGCTTACGATCCCAATCACAATATTCGCGAGATGTAAATCAATTCTAATGTCGCTATAAATGAACAACTTCGACCCCGATATAATGAAAAACCCCGACTAAAGGGATCCTCGCATAATTATTATTTCGGCCGTATCGTCGCAATAACACATCAAATTAAATAGTCAATTTTCATTTCATTTATTCCCTACGTTATTTTAATCCTCTTTATATGACCACATTTTGATAAATTCATATGATATGCTAGTTGTCCATAATACTATAATACCCTTTTTGTTTATTTTCCAAACATTATTAAAAATAGTTAGAGTTTAAATCATCAACGTTTCATTATCTATGAACCTTAATCAACTTCACTTTAAAATGCTATCAAGTATAAATAATATCGTCATGAGAAATCATGATGAAAACAAATCAATTCGCACTTTTACTTAAAAATTCAAGATGGATCTACCAGATAAGTTTTATCAAGAAATATATTTATTTAATTTATTTATTTATATATCTGCAATATTATTAATATATTTAAATTTAAAACTACCAGGATGTTCTTCGATACTATTTATGCATTTGTTTTTATAGATTCAACAATAAAGAAAAGAGTATATTACAAATACAAATAAAAATGTGAAATAATTTCAGATTCAGACTCAATTATACTACCATTTATCTCTAAGCAATATTAGATGTGTGAGATTTTAATTTATCTACCTTAATATTGATTAAATACTTTTAGGAGTATATATGGTTATGTCGCTCCCGCTTTCCGATGATTTCGAAGTTCCGTGTACATAGAATAATTATGTAAGTTAAATATTTTTTTGTGATATTGGATACGTTAGCTTCATTTACTATTTTAAGGGGATTAATAACGAGGCTAGTGTCAACGACATATTCCAGCTGTCCTTGATTTTTAATCCTAGACCGAATGTTAACATGTAGTATTAGAAATTTATTTAGTTCCTTTCGTATACCTAATTATTAATTACATCCCACGATTTTTTTTTACTTTTGTTTCTTTTGACATTCTTTGATAATTTTCTCAATATCGTTTTCGGAGTTTAAATAGTAAATTTTATTATCACGTTCAGATTTACGGACCATCACTTGCCTATTTTTGAACCACACGTATTTACAAATTAAGATTTCTATTACAGCTATTCTTATTTTCCATAGGAGGTAAGCGGTTGTCGGAGTCAATGCTTTGCTTTTAAATACCGAACACTCGCCTTCTCCAACTAGTTTCTTCCCAGTAATACTTGTGGTTTTTGCAGCCGCAATCCAATCGTACCTTCTGCCTTTGCGTAGTGGAACTATAATCGGTGCTTCTAACTTAGATCGTTCCACTTGAGCATTAATTAGTCGCTTAGGTTTCTTTTTTTTCACGACATTTACTACGTCTTCCATATTGTAGTTGATCGATTGGGTGACATCTTGATGTGTTTAACTTCTGCGTTATCCTTCTCAATAATAACACATATCTTAATATCATTGTGCATCAGTGATTGTTCTAGTTATTTAAAATATTGTCCAGACACAGAATTTTTTAGATCAAGACACTGATTTTCTACTAGTTTAACGCGCATTTCATAGTCTTTAATCTTTTCATCGTACTCCTCTATTTTATGAAAGTATTAGAATTTGAGGGTTTAACCGTTTGCCTAATTAGACGAATTTCTTGCCGGAGATCTATTAGCATTTTATTCTCATCAACGTAATTAGGCCCTTCTGCATCCGTATCATCATCCTCCGGGTCAGGTTTATCGACCTGTCGTTGCGATGCAGCTACGATATTTCCAATCAATGAAAACTCTTAAGGATAAACCAGTATGATGCTCACTGGATCAGGACACGGTAGGAGCATGCTACCACCTATTGCACTTATTGTATAGCACTCCTGGTTTTCGTTTCGTGACAATCTTTCCACACTTTGCTTACTTCATGATATTAACTATTGGTTTGCGCCGGCAGGCGTTAAAATGTTCACTTTTTGTGAGGACCTTCAGCTTTAAGTAGTCTGTTATCATATTTGACAATCTATTGTTGGACCGTCCTGTAAGCCAACCAGACAGAACAATCACTTCATTTAATCACTATAGTTCTCACTAATACTTTACTTTTTATATTTTCCTTTATAAAGAGTTATATTCAATAATTAGTTTAGAAAAATAAGAACACTTTCAAGTATAATTGACTTTACTTACATTTACAAGGACTCTCGATAGTAGTTCGCAAAAGGAATATCTTAACATATCTAATTTATTTTTAAAGTTCTCTCGGTGTTAAATCATAATCCGTTTTCTTATATTAATTAATTTAGTCAAACATTTCATAATACCCTCTACATATTGTAGAGGGTATTATGAAATGTTTGTATTAAAATGATTTTATGTAACTTTATGATTCATAATTTTTATAGTCGGTAATACTATATATGATTAAAAGTTGAAATTTGAATCTATTCTTTATTCCTTTAATTTGAATGAGTCTCAGCGCCATGCTAATAATATTTTTTTTATCAATGAAATAGATTGTGTTAATTTCCAATATTTTACAAATGTAACAATATCATTATACATTTTAAAATGATAAGATTAATCTTATATCTTATACATAATAATATAATATATATTATATTATTATATTATACAACATATACTTATATATAATAATTTAGTAAAAAAAATATTAAGTAAAAAACGAATTCTTTATACAACATTTTAAGAATTCCTATTTTTCAATTCAATATAAAAATAATGTTTTATCATATTTCTTCTAACGCTTTAATTTTCAATATTTTATCAGAAAACCTGTAGAATACTTTAACTGAGTGCATTGCATCTCACGCGATAAATCTATTTATTATATTATTTTCTTGTTTTTCCATATTTCTAATAACTTAATAATAAGGTTATAATTAAAAAGTTGTTATTTACTTAAACTATACCTAAGAAAAGGAAGGATTAACTTCAGCGTCGTCCCCAGCTAAGGAACCTGTGCATCCACTTTCCGTTGCGAGGAACAATAACAATGTTATAACAATAACAATATAATATAAGAATAACAATAACATATTTTACTTTATTATTAAAATAAAAAAAGGTTATTAAAATTTGTTAAAACAATTTATTGTAATTTGTTGTTTCGTTTTTCAAAATGATAGGTGGGAGTACGTACAAATAAGATGTGCAATCTTTGATATAGATAGATTCATTTATATAAAATTTAAAGTTTATATAATAAACTAAAAATGTGTAAGAAGCCATAAAATTCGAAGCATGAAGAAACTTGAAGAAAAATAGCAGCGTAATGGTTTACACTATTTTGAGTCTAACTAACTAATATATTTTGTAAATTTTATTGTACCATTGCACATTGTTGATAAAATCATGAGTTTAGGGGAAACCAGGGCCACCTTAAGGTTTACTTGATTATTGTCGTTTAGTTATTGTTAAGACTTATTTCAGTAATAAACAGTACTTACACTTCAATGTTTAATATCCAACTATTTGTAATAGATTGGGCGAGAGCAGCCCTTACAACTCGTTTTATAATATTTTAACACTATAATATTTAGGTGAGGGTAATTTACAATTTCATAACCAACTTACAGATGCTATTATTTATACATTCTAATAAATAATAAAAGATTTAACATTATGTTAAAATCCTATGCTTATAATTCTTAAAAAAATTAACAGTAAATACTAAATAATATTCCATAATTAATTGCGTAGGTGGTGCTACTATTAAAAGTTATGAACTAAAACATGTAAATTCCAATATATTTACTATTTAAATTATTATAAATAAATATGACTAACATTATATATGGGTAAATTGAAACAAATGTTTTTAATCATTCTTCATTTAATGAACTTAAATAATGCAATAACAGTTATCTTTGATATTAATTCAACTTTTAGATATAGGTAAGTCCAGTTTTCAACAATGGCACGAATATCCACTTTGCCCCGGCCCCAGGTAAGATGGATACGGTAGTAGGGCAAAGCGGACAACAACATTATTTGTAATGGAACTAAACATTTGAAATAAAATAACCTTCGAAAATTAAATATGAAATAAAAATCGAATATTAAAGTAACATAAATAAAATCCCATTAAAATAATTAAAATGAAACCATCTAAGTCAGCACCAGGTCCGGATGGTATCCCTTATATAGTTTACAAAAAATGTCCGTCGCTCCATAAACATCTTTTAAATATATTCGGTAAAATCTGGTGAAGAAAGCAAATACCGGTATCGTTCGGAAAAGCCCTTTTTGTCCTCATTCCGAAAAACGACAATGTCAATAATCCCAAGGATACTAGACCGATAGCCCTAACAAATACAATTTCCAAAATATTTTTCTCTTTTTTACAAACTAAAATGACGCAATTCATGATTAACAATAGATATTTCAGGCCTAATCACCAGAAAGGGTTTTTGCCCGGAATTTCTGGATGCCTGGAACATAATACGTTGATATCGGAAAGCCTTAAAGATGCTAGAACTAGCGAGAGACAAATTACGGTTTGTTGGATAGACTTAGAAAACGCCTTTGGGTCGGTACGACATGAACTAATGATGTTCGCGCTTAAATGGTATAACTTTCCTGTGGTAGTTCGTGACATTATTGCATCATATTATTCAAAATTAAAATTCTCAATAATTTTTAATGAAAACCATTCAAAACCACTTAATTATAACGTTGGTTTATTTCAGGGCTGTTGTATTTCTCCTATTATATTTAATATAGTTATTAATATTTTAATAGACAAATTAATTAGAAATGAAAAAAAGTGGGGCTATCGGTTTAAGTTCAACAACAAATACACAGAATCCATACTAGCTTTTGCAGATGATCTCGCGATACTGACACGTAATCCGAAACAATGTCAGGTACTTTTAAATGTAGTTGAGGATTTCTGTACGTGGACGGGCGGATTGAGGACAAAACCAAGTAAATGTTTTAGTCTGTGTCTGGGTAGACGGAATACCAAATATACCTCTTACGATCCGGGTCTTATAATAGGCGGTCAGTGCGTTAGTACGGTTACGGAAGCAGCTCCGTTTAAATTTTTAGGTAAAAAAATCGATTACCAAGGCCGTACTCCATCGTTGGATGTAATAGTCGATAGCTTTTTAAACGATCTCAAAAAGGTAGACAACCAACCGATAAGTAACGTCAAAAAAGCTTGGATTTACGATAATTATTTAACATCACGTCTAAATTGGCCTTTCCTCGTGTATGATATAAATAAAACCCTTTTGTCAAAGTTAGATGCAAGCGTCATAAAGACATTGAAGTTATGGCTCGGGTTAGCGCACTCAGCGGACTCTTCAACCTTATTTAGAGACCGAAACAACTTTGGATTAAAATTAAAGAAACCATCGGAGCTCTACAAACATCTAAGAGTTACCAAAAGACATATCATCGGAAAATCTAAAGATGATACTGTAACTTCTCTCCCAAAAGACAAAGTTGCCTCAGAGCTCGAGTCACGACTTCAATTCCATAAAAAGTTTATGATAGGTGCTCAAACAAATAAAGTAGGGCTAGGATCAAGTAGGAAAGTTCAAGACATAGACATAACAAAATCTTTTATTCGACAAGACGAAAACGATAATTACCGACTCCACGCGATGAGCCTAGAAA
The DNA here is from genome assembly GCA_959347355.1 of Napeogenes inachia. Classification (NCBI taxonomy): domain Eukaryota; kingdom Metazoa; phylum Arthropoda; class Insecta; order Lepidoptera; family Nymphalidae; genus Napeogenes; species Napeogenes inachia. Next base: position 13,042,727 of record OY365797.1, read on the forward strand.
TTCAAAACGAATGGGTGACCATAGGAGATTTTTGTATTCCACTAGCTTTGAAGTGGCGCACCTTAATTTATGATTGGTCCCCAGCATTATTAAAATTCTATCTTAATGCATTCCAAATGACTCTCCCAGATCAAAGTAATTTAGTAAGATGGGGCAAAGCCACCGAAAAGTCTTGCAACATCTGTGGGGAGGCAATAGGAACCGCGAAACACCTATTAGTAGGGTGTAGGGTACTTCTAGATAAAGGTCAATACTCGCGTCGCCACGACAAGGTATTAGAAATTATACGGGAAGCGGTTAGTCTTTCAGTAGCAAGAGCGCGGAAGGGTATAACAACCACCGAACGATCTATAGAATTCGTAAAAGAAGGCTCCTCCAAAAAATCAAAAGCGAAGCCTTATTCAATATTAGGCGCGGCTCCTGATTGGATTCTCATGATGGACACGTATGAAAAGCATTACAAAATCCCTGGGGATGTTGGTGTTTCGTCATCCAGACCGGACTTATTCCTGTATTCGAAACATCTGAGGCGCGTGATACTTGTGGAGCTTACTGTTCCTTGGGAAACAAACATCCCAAGGGATCACACATTCAAGCTCAATAAGTATTACGAACTAACCAACGAACTGATCAGGAATAAATTTATAGTTAGTTTGTACGCGGTAGAAGTGGGAGCGAGAGGTATAACAGCAAAATCTCTCTATAGCCTACTTAAAGATCTTGGCCTTTCTAGAACAAGCATCGGTTCATTTCTAGAACGTACTTCAAAGGCGGCATTAGTAGGTTCTTTCCAAATTTGGTTAGGTAGGGAGAGGAGTGTGGAGGGTGAAGGTGAGCGTTTTTGCGCATAATAAAGGGGCCCCTTAAACCTACTCCTGGGTCGCAAGTCCCAGGCACTGCTTGCACTCCTCTCCTTGCAACGCGATGGGCCCGGCACCCGCACGGTGAATCCATGGATTGCTAAGAAGCTTCGTCTCAGTCACTGTTGCTACAATATTGATCATTATATAAAAAAAAAACAATCCAGAAATATAGAAACATTATTAAAAAAATCTGCTATAACACGAATGAAGTGAATACGGTATCCACTTTGCCTGATCCGCTTTGCCCTTCAGGGACATTTTTGAGGGTATTCCAAATTACTTAAAACATTAGAGCATCTAAACTCGTCGTATACAGATAATTGAAAGTTACATAATCATTATAAATCAAATCCTATTTTTAACAAGGCACATGTTACAAATAATATTATAGTTATAAACAGAACACTTATCACTGTAAATCATTTTTTTTTCCAATATTATCTTCGTAGACATTGCGAAGTTTACTGTAAAGATAAAGAGGTATTTTAAGTTTAATGATTCCGAACAGCATAGTAGAAAAATCTAACCGACTCCTATAATCCATTTTGAGACATTTTATACTCTTTATGTGGGGTGTAACATGATAGGCCCGTGGCGGTATTTGAAAACATCGAACGCAAACCTTTTTAATCCTTTGAACCATGTGGTTAGACCTTGAATTTTGACAAGAGTAAGGACCAACAAAGTATGTTTCGTAGTTTTAGGATTTCGTTTAGGATTTCATGAGTCACGAATACTGTACAAGACCTAAGGTCGCTAGAAGAAGTTGCCTGCGGTATTAAGTACGTGCTTCTGAAGGCGCAGTTAATTCTTGCTTCGGTATCCCGTTCGACATTCTCACCCTTGATACAAATGATGAGATTCTTGTTAACTATTTCATTAATTTGTTTTTTGGTTCCGAATATTAAGTACTTGATTTTTATAGCGTTAAGGATTAGGGAATGAGATTGAGACCAATTATCTGTACGATCCAGATCGCTATTAATTTTTGATTAGCAATATTCTTCTCCTCCGGTTTAAATAAGATGTAAATTGGTTGAGGATTCGCATATATGTATAATTATAATGTTGAATGCATTTTATTATGTCTCCAGTAATTTTAACTTTAATAATTTTTCATATTTTTAATTATTACAATTTTCTTAACAGACAAATGACAAACTATCTCTATGTAATAGTACAATAGTACTTAACATTTCCAGTCAACTTAAGATTTATTATTGTATCTATCTACATTGTTTTGGTATTTGGCTCCAAGGGAGCATAAATTATACACATTATTTAGTTCCTTGCTTAAAAAAGAACAAATAGATAAAGCCTTCATTTAATTGCTCAGAAAAAACAAGTAATTATTGTTGAGCACAATGCATGAGCTATTAATTATTTCACTATGAGTAATAGTCAAATCAAAAACACCTCAAACGAAACTACTCTTTTTTTTTTACTAAAATTATAATAATTATTTGTTAAAGACTCGAACCGCTCTAAATTGTAATTCTATAAGTCAACTAAATTACTTGTGGCTTGAAAATTTTCCTTAATTTGACTCTGGGAGGATTCATATTAGTTACTAATTGATTGTAATGAACAAATTAATTGAGAGATTTCATCATGTAGGTAAGTTTTGGGTGTTTCGCTCGCACATTAACCTACTATTAAATATTTTCCTATTATAAATATTAACTTTTTTGATTAATCTCCAATTTTTTTAATCATTTATTTTTATGCTGAAATCTGAAATGTTATTTATTAGTTTATTACATTTTGTTGATTAATTTATTAACCTTCATTTACTTTTTTAATTTGGTGTGGCTTGAAAAGTATACGGGGTGCACAATACTGGACTCATCTTTAATTTAGTAAATTATAGTTGTATTAACATCAAATATATCTGATTAGGTCGATTATGAGTGGAATTCCAAAGTTGACGCTCTAGGACCAACGTAAGAACTGAAGCCAGTCCCTGTAGTCTAAAAATACATTCTGAAAAGTAAGAGCAAAGGTGAAAATATTCCTATCGCCGGTGTACAAACACGTCTGCGTTTTGGTGGCGTTGAATTTGACAAGATTGGCTTTGCCCCCATGCGGAGACTGTATGAACTTTGTCACGCAAACGTTGCACCACGGCTTCTCTTTCATGCTGTACTGTATCTCTACTAGCCCGAGTACTCAGTAGATATCTTTCAACAACCGTGCTGCCATCAGCATACTAATAGATTATTAAGAAATCAGATCAGAATCAGCAGATCGTTAATGTGCAGCAGATATAGAGTTGCAGAAGGAACGTACCCCTGAGGCACTTCGGCATTTACTGTCTAGGGTTCCGAGAAACACCCTTAAACAACCAGTCGAGGAGAGATCTCTGGTTCTTCTGAACCAAAGATCTCTCCTCGATCGATCGAATATAGAGGTGTTTCATATCGGTCTATAATTGACAGGATCGACACGGCTGCCTTTTTTGGGCACTGGTTGCACATTGGCAAGCTTCTGGGATTTTGGCACGATGTGCTGTAGAAGCCAGTGTCTATATACGAATTATCAGCAAACAGAGAAGCAAATACTTTCGCTATCTCTGTCACTGTATAGGCCAGGGATCCATCTGGTTTCAGCAGAGCAGCCAGTAGGTTTGATTAAAAGCTTTTCTTAGAAATGTGATCTAGACGAGTCTACCGTAATGCCTTCTTGTTTATTTTTCGAAGTTGACTGGCAGATAATGTTTATAGCATTCCGTGCACCTGTTGTACCTTTTTTAGGCAATACAGGTTATATAAATAAAAGAATAAATAATTGAGAAGTTCAGTATAGTCCTTTAGAGAGTAAGCTACAATCATCTCGGAATACTGCTTTGCTAAGAAGAGCTAGCTAGAATATAAACAGTTGCTTATATTAAATGAAATTTGAAAATGTTTGACGTATATATTATGTCATCAACCAGCATCAATGCAGATGAGTCAACAGTCCAATTTTCACACATTTCGATTAAACAAAACCCTAAAATAAGATTTATTGCCAATATACTTTTAATTTTAGATTTAAGACTAAGAAAAGGAAGATCTAAGATATCTTGTGGAACTTTATTATATATGCGTACACTCAAGTCTCAAGCCCATAAACGATTTGTTAACTTTTGAATACGAAATTTAGGCGTTACGAGTTTCTTCTAATTATCGTATGTGATCATAATTTGGTCACTTCTTACATAAAAATAGTCTGTAAAAGTATTTTTTTGAGATTGTTTATATTAAATAAGTTTTTTAAAAACGACAAAAATAATACCAAATGTGCGTTTCGCGAAAGTTTAAAAAATAATACCAAATATCCGTTTCGTGTAAAGTGATAGATAAACAAGTTTTTGTAAAATATATTTTGGACAAAACCAATAAACAACGACTGGATACTAAAAACATAAAATACCCAAAGTGAAAAACATTATATTAGTACGGTATTCAGGATTTTTAATGCAGATCAAACATTACTTGTGCAAATTCAGTGATAGAACTAGTCTTACATAAAAACTACAAAAATACAGTTAATCTATCCCCTGTGAAGAGTGTCAAAATTATAACCTCAAGACTGAATGATATCCAATTTTGCAAATCTCACGAAACCTAGAATCGACAAATGCAGTGCCATCTAGGTGGAAAAGGGGAGCACTACTGCGACTCCATACAACAATTTTATTGCTACCAACAACAGTACGAAACAAGGTGCCACAAGAGGGCGTTGTAACTTTTAACTTATAATCATGGAAGAAAATATGAAAGCGTTTAAACAGATACAAAAAGAAGTAGTCAAACAAAATAAAATAAACAGCTATCTGAGACAGCGGAAAAAATGAATACATATTCTAGAAAAGCAGTTAACCCTTCGCTCAAGCATAGATACAACATACAAAAATATTAAAACAAGCAACAAAATACATCTCTTAACCCAGTTGGTCACCGCGGGAGATTATGACCAAAACCCTCCAAATTCAACAACAGCAATAGAGAGCAGAAGAACCAAACAAATGCACCAGTTTTATATAGCAACATAAAACGTTAGAACCCTATCATTACATGTGCATTTACTAGAATTAGAAGAAGTCATACAGGGAATAAATTATGATATAATAGGACTCTCAGAAACAAGACGCCGTGGCTGCAATTTAGAAGAGCACGAATTTGGAGGAAGCCTTAACCCGTCAGTGGGTTCCTGTGGAGTAAAAATTTATAAATACTTAGACTAATTAAGTTATAATATAATATATAATAGATAATAATAATAACATACTAACAATTAAGTTTAAGATAAAGTACAGTACTGATAATAATAGTAGTTTATATGCAAACAAACAACGAAACAAATTTATATTGAATGTATAGCAACATTTAAATCGTAAATATGTATACAACACTATAAATAGCGTACTACAGGAAATAAAAAGGCTTTTTTATTTTTTATTAATTATCGTATGTCTCTCACTGATTTTTATATATATATTGAAATTTTGGCTTGTAAATAATATGTTCTTAAATATGTATTGAAAAGCGATTGTAAAAATATCAGTTTCTTTAAAACATATCTTAGGGAAGCTTTCGATTTTAAGATTTAAATAGCTTACACAGCTTTGTTGTCTTAAAAATATTATAAACTAATTTATTTATATTAATGAAGAGAAATATATTACTTGCATTGATTGACATTGATAAACAATAAGGCTTATGTCAAAATAAATATTCTTACAACTGATCAAGTTACAACAATCAAACAAACAAACTGTACATTGACGATAATTAAAAAGCCTTAGACACTTTTATCATTAATTATTGTTGGCAAAATTAAAAGGTATCGGTGGTTCCACTTAAAAAATGTTTACCATTTATTTTTAAAATATAGGATAATTTCTTATGTTATTTTTATTCAAATGTTCCATTTATTATATCTTGAGTCGACTGCAGGAAGCTCCGTAGTCTATTAATAAACTCTGCGTTTGACATTTAGTTCTCATTTGGTTTGCAAACACTCCATTAATAGTCGCCATTAGGAAAGGTCATTATTTAAGTGCTTTAAGTTCTAAAAAACAACCTGGATATTATATTTGATGTTACGTTTATACTTCATATAATTAGTTCAAAGAGAACATTAAATATATAAACGAAATTGACCTAATTAAATATAGATCTAGCGTTTACATGGTTATTTCACAAAATGTGACTGTAAAATTAAATGTAAAAGGAATGTAAAATTGAATGTAAAAGAAAAAAAGAAGAAACAAGCATATAAAAAAATTATAAAACGTTTGCTTAACCGTTCAAAGTCTGTTTAAATAAAAGAATATGTATGTATGTCAATATATATGTGTCAGCCAGTCAGAGGCACGACGGTCGATCAATACTACAAGATATACGGATTATCATAAATCTGTGACTGCTAATCAGTTGACTAGCTTACCAGAAGCACATTCCATCAGATGCTTGAGAAGGCGCAACAAGGTCGCACTATCCACTGAGTTAAAAAAAACTGGCAGAACCACTAAAGCTATTATCCTCACGAAGTATCTTTATCGAACTCGAACAAACGATTCTCGTCTATTTAAAACAGTAGCCGTAAAACTAAATACGGAGAATATGCTTGAACAACAACAAGATATTGATAAAAATATGCAAAATCCTTGACGAGCAACTCGATACTCCGGATAAATTATGATTGTTAAATGATGATGATGATTATTAAAGTTTCAAGATAACGATCAACGGTTGTCCCTCTATTATAATGATAATTAAACTTGTTAAAAGGAAAATCAATCAATCAACGAAAAGGCAAGAATTTTGATTCTGTACGAATCAAGGTAGCCTCATTTGCCAGCAAGGTAGACTCCTGTGTCACCGACACCAGGAGCTCACCGTTGGAATTACCGGCAATTCCAACGGCACCTCAGTTACAGCCAAAATAATTTCCATCAACTTCTAATGCCACTGCTCACAACAACAATGCAATGCTCACCAACCAACTCCCGAGCATTTCATCGACAGGTTTTCAAAATCACATCGACAAAATTGCTTAAAAGTAGAAAAATAAAAGGAAAAATAGCTGAAGACCTAGAAGAAATAAACAACAATTTAACAGGATCGGACACAGAGTACGACAGTGAGTTCGATGCCTACAAAGATACACTGATAAAAACAATTTTAAAAAACTTTACAAATGAATTAAGGTAAACAATGTAATCGGCTCATCTGACTTGCAAAATTGAAATCAAGATTCCTTCGGTAAATAAAGATAATTTTGGATTGTATTGTATGATTTTGAATTGTATAGAGTAATAAGCCTTCCTCAGCAGCATTGCGACATTGAATTTGTTACACCAAAAAATACAAATGTGGGACATTTCATAATTACAAATTATGCGTATAATGCATTCATTATCATTATTCACGGTAATAGTCAAATGTAAAATGAGGCCTGCATTTGTGATTATGTGTTAACGTTGTAGTTCAGCTCTTTTCCTTATCGTTTCATTTAAATTTTATACTAGTCTTATATAAAAAGAACCTAAATTTTTGTCTCTATAATTGCCTTTTCAGTTTTTTATTGTTTAAACTTGAAGATTAAAGAAAGATTTGTTTTATATTTAGATTTTTGAGACTTTTACGTCGTCGCTTAGTTTTAAAAATTATGGTTTATATATTATTTTAAAACGGGTCGAATGTAAAATAAGACTGCAAATTGGTAACAGAAAATATTTTTTGTTTTTAAAACAATCTTATTTTAATCTGGCAAGTAGGTGCTTTAAATACTAATATAATAAATTGTTAATATTTTTAATACTAACTATAGACCAATTTCGGTATTACTTACATTTAGTAGTAATGTCTTGGAAATATATACATTCTTAAACAATTTGTTAAGCTAATAAAAAAAAAATATGACTTAATTCCCCCGTCTCCCTTCCATCAACAGACGTTCCGACGCACGGCAGGTCGTATTCTTACGTTGTGGACTGGAACAGCTTGAATGCGTCGGTATTTCCGGCCAAATACAATGTGGGTGTCCTCTAGAGAAGGGTGAATAGGTTACTTAGTTAATGCTCCTTTCACCATCTATGAAAAAAATTTACGTAAGGTGGGATGTAGTCTGGCATTAACTTTTATAGTATAGAAAAACACCTGGTTGCCGAACAATAGATGCTGGTGTTGAATAATTGCTGAATATTGAATCCTGGAAAGAATCACAAGACTCGCTCGGTATTTTCTGTGATTTATCAAAGGCTCTAAAGAACATAGAGCGTGAAAGTCTAATTACAGCATTATGAAACGTATATTAATACTATATTTGTATTGCAGAAGAGGGCTGTTTGAGCAATGAGGTCACATGAGTCGTTAGGAAAAAAAAATATTTATGCCAGTTGTTCATCCTATTTCGTAAATATTATTTTCTTACATCTAATTACATCTAATTTCAAAAATTTAAAAAGCAACGTTTACATCCTTACCTATCCTTTAACCTATCAACATACATCAATCACCACAAGAATCGAAGATGGCTCCATCTAGCGAAGTATATCTTTGAACGCATGGAAAGATAAGCCCTTACCCTCGCATAAAAAATATAGAAACAACGAAATACGAACCAGTTATCAGCGCGACTCCTATAGTCACTACGAACTCATTGCCGCAAGTGTATAAAACTGGGCCCTTCAAGGCCATACTGTCCTGCAGTGTATATTGTGTTTACAGTGTTTTTGTGTACTATATTGTGACCAGGGCACTTGTGGTCTCCGGCAATCATCGCAGGAAGAAGAACGGCGCGGTAGAAAACCTCGTCAGTTAAATTATTCCCCACCCTTTATGTACGTAAAAAAAAATAATAAATTCAAGAAAAACTGTGATTTACACAAAAACACAAACACATTAGAAACAAAAGTTAACTAGCTATGCCTACCACTAGGTTCCATAAGACAGGTAAATACTTCAGGAACAATTGTAAATGTGTTTACAAAACCAAAATAAAGCCTTAGATTTGTCCTTAAAATCATTTAAATTAAAAATCAAAAATAATTAGATAAAAAAATCCTGTTATGGTGAAAGAATTATACTAACGACGTGTGGTGTGACCTAGGAATGAACTGTATTGTAACCAAAGCAATTGGTTAGACATTTTTCAAATTCGAATTCAAAATATCTTTATTGAAGTAGTCATTTACACGCACTTCTGAATCGTCAATAATAACATTAAAATGGTCAGTAAAGTCAGTCCGTAAGTAAGCTACCACAAGCTCTGAATGCTATTCTGCTGAGAGGAGTTGGCCGGAAACTCAACAGTTGCTCTTTCCAATTGAAACTTAACTATGTTTGACTTATACATTATAACCTCAATCCTTCAAATGAGAAGCATTCAGCAAAACCAAGTTCTACATTTTAATCAACCAAATCTTTTGAATATTATAATAAAAGTTTTATTTAAATACACCGCCTCGTTGGTCGAGTGGTTAGCGCAGACGCCTAACGTAAAGCGACTCAATCGGACTCGGGTTCGTTTCCGACAGGGACAGGCATGTATGTGATGAGCATAGATGTCAGTATTTCTGTTTGGTCGTTTATTAAATATATTCTCAGTATTTATAATGTGTATTTCTATGTATTTGTATCGTTGTCTAATACCCTTAACATAAACAAATAATTTGCTTAGTTAGGGGTTAGATCAATGTGTGTAATTTGTCCTGTATTATTATTCTTATTATTTGAGCTGAGCGTAAGCAAAGCTCTTAACCGTTTGGAAATCAATTTTTTGAGGCAACATTACAGGAAAACCACTTGACCAATTTTAACCAAAATTGGCACGCATATCAAGGACGTGACTGGGCTTGTTCTCCAAAAAACAGAATAAAAAAATATTGTCTCGTTTTAAGGATATGATCAAAAAACTGAATCTCCCATAGACTTAAGCTTAACTGAACCTGCGCGCGCTCGCCAATCGTTACTCTTAACATTTCCGGTGCCAGCAACCTCATTAGAAGTCCTTGGGCGCGGTATGGACCGACTTCAGTAGCATAAAAAGGGCGCTCAGCTCAACTCCCGCAGCGCATTGTGACGGATCCTAGTATTGTTATTACTTTTATTACTTACTTTTATTTCATTCAGGTAATCAGGTTCGATTAACTATTATGTTATTATAAAAGTCAGTAGTAGCCGCGTTACTACAAGAAGAACTTTTAGAATAAGGAATATAATTGAAATTTAAACTATGGAAAAGTTCTTCTCAAAGATATCCCAAGATGACCTCAAAGCTTTGAGTCCTGTACAGCCGCAGCCGTCTAACTTTTCAATGGAGTCTCGGCGAACAAATAATCTACTGAAAGAACTATTTGCATTCACGCATTTCACTTGGAATTAAATAAGTTAAGGAAGTATTTAATAAATTAAAATGCATTTAGTTCAAGTACTTAAGTATTAATAGTTTACAGGAGAGTATTGCTATTTCATTTTATTTATGGTAAACGAATTTTAGGAATTTGGTCACAGGTAAGGTCGACGTGTTTTTGCAATTTCTCCAATGATTATGTAAACGACAATATTGATAAAATTTTACTAGATTAACCAAAATCAAAAGACCTACAAATTTTTATTAGTACTACAAGATGGTTGTACTAATGAAACAAAGTTGGTTAGGTTAAGTTCTGTAATTAAAAAAACAACAAAAGTTACTAAACATATATTCTAGATCAAAAATCGCAGGACGTCGTAACAGCACACAAATAACAAAATAAATAACTAATGACCGTATCATTATGTGTGACTCGTAAGAGCTTAAAAGTTGCATCGTCACCATGACTGATCAAACCCGCCATGTGTATGTCGGTATCAGTGTCAGTACATACTAATATATATACATAGCTGTTTATTTGAGGTATGATTAAATTAAAGTTACTTAATAGAGGTAATATTTATTATCTTTCGATAGTCACGAAATTAACCAGGCATAAAGGTATCAGTGTTAGAAAAGGTAATCAATTATAAAACAGGAACACAATACAAATGACATCTTTGTTTGATACGTTGTCATATGTTTTTATATCTTATTGAGTTTTATATATAGCAACTATAGTTGTATATATATCTAAATTTACTTTACACAACTATTTTAGCCGACGGACCAAGTCGATCTTATTTTGGTATAGTAGTAGAAGTAGTATTGGAAAATACAAACTCTTATTAGTACGTTCTTTTGAAATGACTCAGTTACAACATTTTAACAAAGTGCCTTCCAAATTTAAAATGATAATTTTCTGTTTTCAATGATGCTACAATAACTCTTTTTATATTTAATTGTTGTTGTATTCAAAGTACGAATAAGATTTCATTTTGCTACCTATCCAAAGAAAACATACATGTTATTGAGTAGAGCGAAGAGTTGATAGCTAGAGAGTGGTATACTATAAATTATTATATATTTACACTGCAGAACGACTTTTTTTAACAGATTTTTAAATATTATAATTATTATTTGTTGTTCTTTAAATATAATATATTCACAGTAAGTTCCCCTTAAATGTTATTATATGCACCAATAGTGTTCAGAAGACAAAAGTCCAAATTACTTTAGTGTTTTGAATATACTCATTATAGTTTAATAAATTCGTTCTTTTAAAATGTATCTCTAAAGTTAACAAACCCAACTGAAGCGTCCTCGTACTGTCTAACGTAAACAAGTAAACACGGTCACTAAATTGACGAAACTGTCCAATTTAGAGTTATTTACGAACATGTGGTGTTCTATTTCCACCGATCTTTCTCTCGTTCGTTCGGCTCTGTTTTTAGTTTAATTACAATAACTTGATACTGTCCTAATAAAAATTCGAAACAAGGGGGGCCCTTGTTCGCACCTCTCTTAGGTACTTGAGGGAACACAAATCAAAAGCTATTACTAACAACGCAAAAACCTATAATTTTATTGTAATTATTCTTGTATTTAGTTGCGAAAGTAATTACACAGCAATATACAAAAAAAATGGAAAGAAAAAGGAAAGTGCACAGAATATTCATATGTGAATATCATTTAAGTTAAATTCATTCAAAAGTTTTATATATCAATACTACAGCAAAATTCGTTTTTTGGATTGAAAACTTGATCTGGGAAGTCGGTGCTTGCAACTTACAATGTGTTTTACAGCTTGTATAGCCACTGTTTGAAAATATTTATAAAAATGGGAAAGTTATTGAAGTTTAAATAATTATGGAATGGAATATTATTATGAAATAATTATAAAATGAAAAATTATGGATACCGAACAGAATAAGCTATACGGTAGTTAAATTAATAGTGCGACGGGACAGTTTCCTAAGGGTTGCAGATTCGAATCCCTGGCCATATTAGTTTTTTTTGTTTTATATTTATTTAAACCGTATCATAGTTGTAACGGAAGTCCCGACTATTTAGATATTTAAAGCAAATATTGATTGGTTGCTGTGATATTTTTTATGTCAGAGTAAAAATTGATTTTGATTACAAAATTTAATAACTTCTTTGATTTCATCAACCTTTCACTTTTTGGTAGAGTTGAACTTACGAAATGTATTCATATATTTTTTTTAATAAATATGGAATACAAATAAACAAATACGGACAGGGATTGACAGCGAACCTGTAACCTCTGAGAAAACATCATCGTGTTGCTCTTCCAATTGAGCCATCAGATCGCATCCATGTCGCTTGATATTTTTTTAAATATATTTATTAAACTAAATCAATCAGCTTAGCATAGCTGTACCCGTTTCTAATTATTTTCAAACGTCTAACTGTTTAATTAGACGATTTTGTTTTTATAATTTTTACAAGTTATTTATGACATTTCAGTCACAAACAGTAAATAAATAAACATGATTTGAGAACAAGAAACACTTAGTGGCTATGTCGCTCCAATTTCTAGGTTATATCTAGCGGGCGCGTGCCCTCGGCCGGGGCTATTATTAAACTCAAACATCGACACGTACGAACTCATTTATTTTAAAACCTCTATAAATAACTATGTACAAAAATTTACAGTATTTAGTTTGGAGTCGATGTCACGTGAGAAACAGCAGCAGCAGCGCTGGCCCCAGCACCGGTCCCAGCGTCGCCCACACCGCGCCGGCGCCATGCCACGTGCGTCCCCCCGCCCACCGCGCGCCTCGCGACCCGCTCACCCGCGCCACCGCTTGGTCGCGCTGCATCCACTCCGGCTCGCTCTCTAAGATCACATAACCATCTACTTAATCTTTAAATCGGACTTTATGGACTATAGATTTATTGTATATCTTCACATTTCCACGGAGATTCCGATCATAACGTCATTGAAACGGTTCGAGAATTAATAAGATTCTTAATTCGTAACAACAACATTTTGGCAAATTACACACACCGTGAAATATTTTATTTATTTAGAAAAACTAACCAGTGCCAGATTAGATAAAGATAAATGTACGAAGACATTTAATGAAGTAAATATTTAACCCAGAAGACCGTCTCTGTGCCGTTTATATTATATTCGTATTATACTGTGAGCTAAATAATAAGTGACCTAACAAAAACACGTGTATGAATTTCGTAGTTATTTCCGTTGGAATAGAAAAAAAATAGTTTATGTCCTGGTTCATCCCTTAAAGCTCTCACTGGTGTCTAGCCCGCGAACAACATAGTCCCTGCCCTATGTCCAGTCATTTGGTAGTTTTACCTGGAAAGTTTTCCGGGAGTTTTGATAATTGGGTATTTTATAGATTTCGGTATGCTCTTTTCGAATTTTAATTTTGCCACCTCGTATCTCCGCCGCTCGCGCCGCCATTTTGAAAAAATGGCGGCTAAAACCTGTTTTTTCAAAATATCTCCTTTCCAATGCATTTTTTGAAAAAAATATGTATGCACAAAATTAAAGTAGAGTAAATTTCCTATAATTTATGTATTTATATTTTTTTTCATAATATCAATAGTTTTTGGCGTACGAGCGTCACAAAGTATCTTCATCTACACCACCACGTGTGTTTGGTATATTTTTCTAAAATATTCTACTATTGCCACCGGTATTGAAGAAGCAGTGTGGGTCTTTGTGTTGGGTCTCTTTCTTTCGACTATGGAGACTTTCGACATTGTATAGCCTCCATACTCTCGACCTTCAACGTAACATCTGTCGGTAGAAGTTACGAGAAGTAATTAGTTTAGGCGAAGTCATCAGTATACGTTTATCGTCGTACAGTGTTGTTTGTGTTCTTGAAATCATGGCATCTAATTCAGAAAATAGTTTTACTTTATTATTAAAAAATGAAACAGTTGAAGTAAAAGAAAAAGGATTGGAGACTTTTAATTGAGTGTCAAAAAAAGGATTATTAAGTAAAACTTTTGGCGGGCCTAAAATCGATAATGTTTCATGATCTGTGTCGAAAACGATATAATAATGAGAAGTTAATTGCTACATCATTGCGTAGAGGAAGTGATGGAACGAAACCTCAGCCACTACTGCGATCCTCGCAGTCAGCATTCTCTTTTAAATATCATTGTTTTTATGTGCTCATGAGATAACAGCGGAATTTATAGCTAAACAAAAACAGACCCGGCTGTGCAATCGTAATATAGTATAGTATATAGTATAGTGTGTGGAAACTGTCAAAAGACAGTATTACAAATCTTGCTAGAGCTCGTAATGACGATTGGGGTCGAGCAATTATTGAGCGTCTTAAACATGTGAATGATTTGGCCGCAGCAGATGCACAGTATCACAATTCCTGCATTAACAAATTTATATCAATGAGATAGATAGTGCAAAGCATTTATTCTAACCTTAAACAGAATTTCGATGAGTGTCAGTTTTCCTTGGACGAATTAATGGACAAAATTTAAGGTGATTACCGTCCTCACATGAAAAAAAAAACGTAACTGCTCAAAAAATACGTTGATGATATTTTAATTACCGTCACTGCCAATAAGGCTAAATTGTCTTAAATAAAACAATTTTCTGTATTAGAAGCCATGGTTCTAAGAACACAAACAACACTGTACGACGTACATACATATAAACGTATACTGATGACTTCGCCTAAACTAAATACTTCTCGTAATTTCTACCGACAGATGTTACGTTGAAGGTCGAGAGTATGGAGGCTATACAATGTCGAAAGTCTCCATAGTCGAAAGAAAGAGACCCAACACAAAGACCCACACTGCTTCTTCAATACCGGTGGCAATAGTAGAATATTTTAGAAAAATATACCAAACACACGTGGTGGTGTAGATGAAGATACTTTGCGACGCTCGTACGCCAAAAACTATTGATATTATGAAAAAAAATATAAATACATAAATTGTAGGAAATTTACTCTACTTTAATTTTGTGAATACATATTTTTTTCAAAAAATGCATTGGAAAGGAGATATTTTGAAAAAACTGGTTTTAGCCGCCATTTTTTCAAAATGGTGGCGCGAGCGGCGGAGATACGAGGTGGCAAAATTAAAATTCGAAAAGAGCATACCGAAATCTATAAAATACCCAATTTTCAAAACTCCCGGAAAACTTTCCAGGTAACCCCCTTTTTTTCGCCCAAATGACTGGACTAATATTACTTCACCATTTAAATACTAGGTTAGAGCTTATATGAAAGTATTTAATTATATTTTTAATATCGGTACGATAGCATAGGATTGAATAGAAAATGAAACCTTCAGTTCTGCTCCTATTCCGAGCGAGGATGATCTACTCAATGTAGGTACGTTGTCTGTCAATTGCAACCTCGATTTGTTAAACTGTAGCTGTCTCCCCTCTGTCGAAGCCGAGACACCTCCAGCCAGAGACAATCTTATGCTATCTCACTGTTGCCTGTACTCATTACTCACGGTCTGACTCGTGATCCCGCTGGTCACCCCGCAGACGCAGCAGTACGTCGATTGTGTGGTCCTTCCCCTCCCCCTCTCCCGCCCCGCACGTGTAGCGCCCCACGTCCCCTAGCGTCGCTCGTGCCAGGGTGAGCCTCGACAACACGCGCCCCGCCCAGCGCTCCGTGTCCAGGGAAATACCACCGCGTGAACTCTGCAGGATCAATTAAGAATCAATCTGTAGTTGAGCAACTTCTACAAACAAATTCAATCTCGCAAAAATAATTTCCATCAAAGAAATAGTTGGAAATCATGAAAGAAGAATAAAGAACGATAAAAAGACAAAATGTATGTGTCGAAATATTTAACTTTTTAGCCTAATTTTCAGGATTATTATTATTTAACTAGAAATGTAAAGAGTAAATGTATTTTTGTGGTATTAAAAAGCCTTTTAAACTTCATATCTTTGCTTTCAAGGTACATGGTAATATTTTGAAAGAATTCTCAGTAAAATAGGAATTATATTTTGAATGTTTACTTGTGGATCCACTAGTTCCCCATCATGTAGCCAGATCACTCTCAGGGGGGGCAGGGCAGCCAGCACGTCGGCATCCAGCGTTGCGCCACCCACCGGTTCATAGTGCGCCTCACACACGAAACGCGCCGCACTTCCCTCTTCCCCCCATACCACACCCCCTGCGCTCGTCCCGACAGCCCGCACGACTACTGTCGGAAGAGACGATTCTGTGGAACAATATTGTGCTCTATTATTATATTATATCTCGTATTGAATTTATGTAATATATCAGTACAAACCTACAACTGTCAAGTTGAAAAACAGACTGAGTTTTGGTTCTGTATTTATTTGACACTCATATCGACCGGAATCAATAACTCTCAGTCTCTCGATCTTTAGGGTATGCACAGTTCCTGCTGTACTGAAGGCATCATCTCGTGATGTCAGAATTCCTGCTCCATACGAAAATTCCCCGGAAGCATTATCAGGATTTTGAACTTCTGAACTGTAAGGAGCTTCAGAGCACGAGACCCTGGAGTCGGCCGTGAACACGGCACCTGCGTGACTTAATATTTGAAGATCGCTTGAACGGACCCATGACACCTGGTGACAAATGTTTATATGTTATATAAATTGAAAAAATATAAGAGAAAATATATCATGTGTTTTTTTTATTTCTTTTTTATTAATTTTTACTTCTATCCACGAACACGTTTGAGATAACATGCTCCAAACGTCATGTGTATGCTATGTTGTATTAATACCAGAATTCATGACATGAAAAAGCTCTAACATGCGTATAATAAGTTTTACTTGTCATTTTTCCTCACAAAACTTTTATAGCTTGCTGATTCCTAGGGATTCGTTCTCGAACTGAGGATATATAGGAGTAGAATTTCAGAGAATATCTCTTAACTAAGTAAAGGTATTCTAAACTGTGCCAGGAATATTCCTGCGGCCTATAAATTTAAAGCTTTTTGTCTAGTGGTTTTAGTATCCTTCTTCATTAGAGCAAAAATCTATTTTATTTTGTAAAAATATCAATAAAAGCAAAATATTATATTACTTTTATACAATTCTTCTTCGAATAGTATTAATCAAGTCAATTAATCCATATTGTTAATATTATTGCAATCTGCATTTCAAAGATTTTTATCTAATCTGAATATAATTATTGTAATTAAATAAAGCCTTGGTCAAATATTACTATCGGTACTTGTTATAATATATATTTTTAATTTAATTTATAATATATATTTTTTTAAAGAAATAAGTTCAAATATTTAAAATAATTTTGTAACAAAACTAATAAAAAATATTACAAGCATCGCCTACGCGATTAAATTAATTATTCACTAATTTATATTAATTATTTATAAAGCGTTGCTGAAAGAAAAACAAGTAGTGGTGGGAACAAGTTGGTAGTAGTGACACTATGATCGCGAATGTTGGCACGCCTGCTTCCGGGAAGCATGCGCGCAGCTATATCTGGACGGAGAGTAAGTCGATGACCGGCTTTTTTTAATAGTTCGAGCGACACTGCTTTTAGCGGAATGACGTCGCATCGAGGCTTCGCAAACGTCACTAGAACCCAGCGTAATGGGGCTTATGTGCTGGCCATCATACCACAGAGATTATAAAAGTATTTACTTTCTGCCATTATATTAATGCATTACTTTAACTCTAACTAATTATTATTATTCTCCTTTTAGAATGAAATCCAGAGTTGCTTAAAGGTATAGGTACTTGCGTTGAGTTTGTTTCATTATTTGCTTTTTACGATTACTCATTAACATTACTTTAATGTACTACGTACGTAAAATGGTAGGAAACAGTTAATAATAATCCGATAACAGACTTATATGAATAAGTTGAGGATGTGTGCAATTAGCAGAAGTGAAAGCGGATGACATTGACATTTATTTTTACTTACTACTGACACTGAGCAGCGCACTTGTATTTTTCATTACCCACATATATTTTACATGTATACTTCCTCTCAAACTATTTACTACATGCGTAATCTATTTAAAGAACTGTTCCGCGCTGTCTATGACCGATACGCGCAAAAGAAAATATTGACTGTTGGCATGACCATGCCTTGAATGTACACAAATGCAATGGTACACAATAAAGATGATGATAACGCACTCACTAAACTATTCATGTATTTAGTTTAACTGTACAAGCAATTAATTTCTCAGTAGGTATTTCAAGTTGGAAGAAGTCTTTGTTATATTTGAAATATTTGAAGGTAAGAAAAGTAACTTTTATTACATTAGGAATCAATTAATCTTAAATTTTGTCTTCTCAAAAAACGGTAAAAGTCTTATTTTAGAAAATCTATTTGCCATTAAAGTTCAAACCTTTCAAGATTTAATTTTCCAGATAACAAGTTACTGTATTTTATAACACTTAGTTTTGGTATTCTGAAACTAAATCAGTAGTTGAAGAGGAATAAATTAATAATGATTACAATACAATAGTTACATACTATTCTTACACTTAACGAAAAGAACGAATCCAATGCGCATTCGGAAAATTTCACTTACATTCATTTTGCGAGTTAGAATTTTTTTTCCTAATATGAATCCAGTTAATTTTCGATTCTTTACCGAACAATCTGTCAAAATAATAGCCCATTCATAGTTTTCCATAATGAGTATCAAGCCTACCGCTCTGTCAGCTAATCCCAGCACTCGGCACCGTAGCGCGGCGTGCTCCCCCGCGCGGGCCACGACCGAGCGATGTTGCTGGACGGCGAAGGAGGGACCCGTCACCAGCCGTGGACCTATCATTAAAAATATATTATGTTATTAGAAGACATGTTTTTGTTTAAGCTAATTTTCTATTTTCGCACAGAAAACCTATTTTTTTCTGGAAGAATATCTAACCTTTAGATTTTTATATCTTCCAGTGAAAGACTCATTAACCAACAACAATTTTTAAAAAAAGGTTATCTATGTCTATAACTAGGAGTACGAGAAAAAATATAATTACTTTGAAATTAAAGACATTATTTTAAATATGTGTATCGATACCACATCATTTCAAGATTTACCCTTAAGGTTATAAAGATATTGTAACAGGCGTTACTGTTTAACATTTATTCATTACCTATTAACGAATCATACCTACCCCTCGCGAATCGCATATAATAAATGTTTTCAACTATGAGTGAGAGAGTTGGAAGTCCAAACACCCATCCTTCTAATTTCGTTCCTAACTCTTACATAAATATATTTGCATAGTTTTTTTGCCCTAGTCGATATTACTTTAGATTCTTCTGTGAACTCATTATCGCATTCTGAAGTACAATTAAAGCAATAATTATATAGGTACCTAAAAAAAAACTCGGAGGGGAAAAGACAAAGTCACTGGCAACAGGAAGTGAATAATAGTTCTCCATTTATAATAATTTCTGGAATTTGCTCTGAATAATTACTATAATTATGGAAATAATATAATATATCGAGATGAGAGAAAATAATTTACGTAATAATAATATGTGAACAACAAAAACAAATAATTTAATTAACAAAAATATTCATTCATTACTTACTTGCTCACTGCATTCTCTGATGCAGAGAGCAGCCAGGTCGAGGACAGCAATAAATGAATGAAGTGTGCAATAAATGAATGAACGAGTGTCCTGTGGGTGAGAAGATCGACAACCAGCCTCTAGAACTACTTGTTACTTTACTATGTTATGTTACTTTACTTCTTAAAAATCGTTTTCAAATTATTTTTAATAAATTCACATTTTAAATATAATGATTTAAATCAGATGTGGTATTTTTAACTTAAGATTTTTTTTTTCTTAAGATACAAATAGGCATTTTATTACTTTTGTGAAATTAGTTAATTCGTTTTTTGCACTTGTATTTAAACAAAAGCCATACCATACAATTAAATACTATGTTTACTTACTAACAGTTCTGCACAAGTTGTTTTAAGAGTCTTTATCAATCTTCTAACTCCTCGTAAATAATGTGAGAGCATCATAGAACTAGTATCCCACTACGAGTAGTGGGGGTTAGTTATTTTAATATTTTATTTGGTATTACGCTTTATATTTCATTCTCACATATTATTTACGATATTTTGTCAAAATAATTTAAAACAATAATAATAAGTTAATACGCGTGGTATATTTTATATAAGTAAGTCAATGATTACTATGTATCTTATCACAATTTAAACTGATCTTCAGTCATAAATCGATAGCTCGTTATCAGATTAACATAATTAATAAAATAACAAGTGCAAAAACTTCACCTTCACGATCTCAATAAGATTTAACGAATCAGCCTAAAGTCAACAGCCGCCAGGCTGATAAATATTTTATAATTAACCTCAAATATTATGAGTTAATAAATGAGTTGAATGTAACAGATTAGATATGAATTATTATAGAATATTATAAACAAACATACATTAATATAATATTGTATTTTATATTAATAATGTATAGTATATTTACTTTAGTATATTATTTGCTAAGGGTAATTTTAATTTATAGCAGCGGATGCGGGCTACCAGGGCTACCAATCCTAACCAATTAATCCGACTTTGAGATTAATGTTGACGATTTGTTGACGACGGCCGGATATTTTTTTTGTATCAAATACAACTTAAAGTATAGGTATATTAATTATCCGTAGGTAAATCGGTAAACACACACAGGAAAATTTCACACAGGTTTATATATCGAAACTCTATTTATATGTAGAGCTTTTAATTTATCAATAGGTACAACTGGGCTTCTTACTACTCTTTTTATTTCAAGTTAGGCAAATAATTATTTTTGTATTTAATTTTAACACAATATCTATTATTAGACTATTATAAACTCAAAGTTTATATAAATATAGAAGTAAAAAAGATAAAATAAAACTATTTGAAATAAAATAACAACAATCAACAATGTGTATAGTAAGTCGAAATACATTGAACTTATGAGATGTCAGACTGTACTTGCACGATTCAAAAGATATCATTAAGATGAACCGGCAATAAACTTCACGGATATTTGTAACAACAATAACAACAAAAAAATAATCAAGGTTGCATTTATTAGCTCACCTGCATGTGTGTTTGTTTGCCTGCTTGTGTGTGTTTGTGTGTGGGTGTGATAACGCCCGGCCTCGCATTATTAACATTTCAACACTTCTATATTTACACATTGACATAGAAACATATCTGCCTGGCGCCCACGCACTCGCGGTTAGATCTCCCTTTTTTGGATACATCTTAAGATATTTGATGGAATTCTATTCGTTCTTTCTCTCACGGCATGATAGAAATTACATTAGACTTTTTAACAGTGAATGAAAATTTTAAAAATAAATAAAAAGCGAGCTTCTATGAACTATCTATATAATTTCATCTTTTAAACCATTTTACAAAGTTTATTATTAGAAGAAATCTATAACTGAATGGTATAAGACAAAGTCGGTACCCGCGTTAGTTTATTTGTCTACTTATATTTTTTTAATTACCAATGAGTTTTTATTTACTATTGACTATAATTTATATTATATTATTTACATATAATAGCTTGAAACTTAAGTTTTTTTATTATATGTATATTATATGTAAAATTATGTACTTCTAATTTAACTTACGAAAATGACGTAAAAAATAAAATGATGTGCATAAAAGTGGCGGTACTTAAAATAACATTAGTCAGTTCGTTCGTCAGAATCGCTGGCGAAATATATTTTTTGCTAATACTTTTGGAGTACAGTACTGGAGCACGGGAGTACTAAATCATACATTTTTTAAACCTTCTACTCCTTACGTCAGATTGTATTTATAAATGACAACTGCATATTAAATATTGTTAAATATTTAGTTCTTACAAGACAAACGACACACAGCTACAACTGTGCAGTCACCCCCAGTAACTTGTGCCATTATAATGCAAATAATTCTACGGGCAGAGAAGGGTGCAAGCGTTCGTATTCATTTTTATTTTAATATTATTGTTAAATTAGGGCAGTAAATATTTTTAAATTTAAAAATTCTGTCTAAACATTGAAGTAGAAAAATCAATTTATTCTTCAACATTTTATAGTATCCTATAAGTCTGGTGTTGCCAAATCCACACTTTTTTTATTTTGGTATTTCTTTAAGTAAAAAAGCAAAATTTCTTAACTCGTCCACAATAGAAGCGCACTTTTTAAGGATGACCTGTCACATATAATAAAAGGAAGCTAACAAAGGAAAACAGTGACCAATAATCGTAGTGCGGCGGCTGCTGGATGTGAAAGCGTTTTACCTTACCTACCGTGCGTCGTCTGCGCATAGGCGTCGAGTCTGCTTCAACCCCGTTCAATGCTGGCCTTGTGTTTTCATAATACACCTCACAATCATACATCCCGACCGGTCAGAGTTTAAATCAAGTCAATTTATTCTTATATTGACAAGCAAGTTATTTCTTCTGATAGGAAGAAGTCTTGAAAGCTCTCTATTTCTACAATTTTATTCGTTTTCATATAACACACTTAGAACCATATAATCTAGGTAGGTACAGCAATCAGTACCTACTCATAGGAACAGAAGACCTGAACGTATATAACATAAAACAACGACATATTTCTTTGTGTTCTTGTTTCATGCTTTATGATGAGAATTTGGAAAAACAACAAATATCAAAGCTATATTCATAAATGTTGACGGATAATTCTTTGATCTCCCTTTAAGACAACACGCATCAACTCCGCGGGCCTTTATGATGTGATGTATACACTTGTTTATTGCACATACTAATAGTATGCTACTGAGTAAAGACCAATCCGACCATCAATTATTTCGGCAAACGATAGCGAGATTTGTTTGTTTGCGTTCCTGGCGCCACTCTGATCTGTTCATATTTCGTAGCTCTCAGTGTAACAGGTCTGAAATCCGAACAAAACTTGTGACTGTTCTGACATCATCTGACCTCGACTAAATCGATCTACAAAGACGAGAGTCAACTTCTAAAAGCTATAAATATTTTTTTATTTCTTTGCAGAAACAACACTCGATTTACGTGAAGATGTCCACTTCCCATCCACGAAGTCATCCCACATCTGGAACGCTGGCGGATCTGACTCATCCGTTTGGAAGGAAGTTAAGTCATTTCGCCTACTCCGTAATAAAAATAAATTTATTTCCTCTATTTTGAATACCATCTTTCAGTTGAGTGCCAAATCATTAAGGCGAGCTCATATTTACGTTGTTTTTGTCGGAAGTGCGCGTACCGTGTGGCGCGTGTATACTTATTGACTCACTATGTGGTATGCTCGCACGTACCATTCCAACATAATTCTTTAAGCTGATTCCTGAAATATATATTTTTTATTCATCATTTTTGTGAAAATACTCTCGGATGTTACTCTCTTTAATGTTACTGTTCAGTGGACTCGATATAGCTGAAAAGGTTCAACAACTCGAAAATTATTAAATTCTTTAAATTACATTATTTGTACGGATCAGGATTGTGTTCTTTTTAAGTCCTTAACTTTTTTTTTAACATTTATTTAAAAGTTTTGGTAAATCTATAATTAACATTATATATTTATTATAAGTGAAAACAAAATAATACTACAATAAAGTATTGAGAAAAAAGCATACCAGTTAAAAATACTATCTGAAATAAAATAAAAATAAATGTTTCAGTCATTTGTCAATATGAGCTGACGGATACTCTGAGACTTGCAACCGGTGATCTCATTTGGTATCGTATTCTTTTGAGCAATTAGATATCCCTAACGTATAATGACCTATAAATTATTTTCTAATGAAAGTGTTATCAAAAACGAAATATAGCTTATACTTTGAGCAGGCATTTGAGTAGACATTGGCAGTAATTAATTGCAAACAGCTAAATAGTCTCTGAGATCGTCCGACCTCATTTCATCTATGCCCAGCTCTAATAGATACATATGTTTGGGAAGTACGTAGTTGTTCTGCGACCTCTTTCAACAACAATTAATCATTTCTCCACACTATCTATAGACAAACGCTTTATCTGCTTGCTTGTAGACCGACCACTTGTTAATTCAAAAATAACCGGTAAATCAAAAAGTCCTATATATTGTCTTGTCATATTAACTTTAAGATATTTTAATGATCTCGATTTGGAAAATTGTTACATTTAAAAAATAATAAAATCGGTAAGCCATGACATATCGTCGCCATGTGTGCCGTGTGTGCTAATAGTGTGTGTATGCGCGTGTGCTCGTGTGTGTAAGACGCACCAATAAAAGCTTTTATGGGAATTCTGCGCACGCACCGCCATCTCCGGAAATATCCATATTTAAAATTAACCTTAAGGCATTGCTGAAATGTTAATTATCTACTAACAGCGTGTGTAAAAAAAATATTTTTTAAATAAATTTTATAAAAGATTACATCCTTTATATTTTATTAAGAACCAGGATAGGTCGTATTTTTCGTCGTATTCTTAATGTAATTCAGAACTTCAGAATACATAAAAAGATGTAGGTATGGGACTATTTAAATTTCTTATTAATTTAAATTTTTATAATTTTATTGAAAAGTTGCTTCCCTTTTTCTTTAATTATTTCTCAGATATTTCAAAAATACACAATTTTCAGTGCAAAATTAAACTAAATATCAAAAAACCAATTATTGGGAAGAGTAGAATATTTATAATATAATTTCCCAAAATCACAGTAGGACACTTGCTAATCAGAGGAATGGTTTAGAAATTTGTATTCTTACAATTTTGTTACGACATATAAGATAATAAAATAATAAAAATATTATTCATATTAAAACGAAATTAAAAGATTTTTAGTACCCACAAAAATAAAGAATGTAAAACACAAAGTACCTATACAAAAATAACTTAAGTGATGACTATACTCCGGCTGTACTCACGTAAATTATATTGCATTTTGTCCGATTAGATTTGAACCCATTCGTGTTCTCACACATGAGCGCAGCGGAAATATAGATACATAATTGACATGAATACAGTCGGGTCAATATAAATAACACAAAAGACGTTTAACAAGAATAAAAATAATACTATTATGTACTTATTGAAATCGTTACTTGGGGACGTTGGGACCGTTGTACCTACGTTGACGATGGTGTCTATTTTACAAAGTTTTCGGAGCTAATGAGAACTTAGGGCCTAATAAGGACCTATGATTTGATATTGTTATTTCGTTATTTACTTGGTAACTTACTTGCATTTTGATTTCTTCTTTTGTTTAGCGGTCTACCGACGCAACGAGGTCTTTATGTATCAGGTATTTTTAATTCATTTCTTTTTTATTTGCTTTTTAAAGCTATGTTACTCATTTCAATATTTATAAATGAAGTTACAGACACACTGATTTTTACTTTTTTAGGTACTTCTATCAATATTGCATAAGAATCTTTCACCATCAGTAATAAATGCTCGTATCTTAGAGATCTGCTTCTATTTTGACCAAAGAACCCTTTTGTCGAACCATGCTTTCAATTAAAAAAAAACGCAACCAAATTCTGCTACAATGCCACAGACAGATACGCAGTTTTAACTTATAACAGCCCTCTTTTCGGGGCGGAGGTTAAAGATTTTTTGATTATTTCCAGTATTATATATTTAGTAGTATTTATAATGTGTATTTCTATGTGTATTTGTATCATAGTCAAACACCCTTACCACAAGCAAATAATTTGCTTATTTAGGGGTTAGATCAATTTGTGTAATTTGTCTTGTGATATTATTATAATACATCCTATTATCCAACTTTAGTAAATATGGAACAATTTGCTTTTGGTTGTTGTCAGTCGATTTTCTATAACTAAGTTAATTATTGAGACCAATCTCACCAGCGAGCACTGGCAGCGCGGTCAGCAGCAGCAGCGCGCACACATACATGCTGTCGCACACATGCGCACTTCACAACACACACTATGATGTACTTAAGCTGTCCTCCTTGCTCTCACAGCCATGTCACCATAGTTCACTGTGCTCTTCTAAGTCCTAACACCTGCAACAACATAAAACCTCACATTAAATTTGGAATTAATTAGGTACTAAGTATCTAAGGTAGTTGAGAGCATCCCTACAATTAACTAATTGTTTAATCTAAGTACATAAACGCAGTTATTACCACAAAAAAATAAGTATATTTATTTTTTAAATTTTATTTAAAAAATACTCGATTGGACCCAGATAGAGGTGCCCTGTTATGGTCAGTATATTACAGTGCATAAACATTTAAATATTAAACTTAAGTAGGTATGGTGATTTGACATCGATGTTAAGTAGTATACAGTAAGATAGAGAGTTTACTAACACTGTTCTTCCATTTAAGAACCTGCTTCATTCCAATATTGTTAGTTAATTCAAGGTTTGATACTATTCCAATCAATTTCAGTAAAATCAGGCATTTCAGTAAAAGAAAATTAACAATCGACTTTAGATATAAATTGTACCCTAAAAGTTTCCCAAAAGAAATAAGTTCTCACACATCACTAATTTCACATATGGACTACATTTACTTGAATTTTATCGTCAATTAAATT
Organism: Napeogenes inachia; assembly: GCA_959347355.1. Lineage (NCBI taxonomy): Eukaryota > Metazoa > Arthropoda > Insecta > Lepidoptera > Nymphalidae > Napeogenes > Napeogenes inachia. The sequence continues at coordinate 13,069,460 of OY365797.1, forward strand.
TAAATGTCGACTTATCATTAGGGGTTCCAATCTCGTTACGACGCTCATAAAATCACCGCCTCATCGGGAATGGAGATAGATTATAACAAAATATTAACTGACTTTATCATAAAGATGGGTTCAATGACCTCTATGACAATGATTACTTAGATAAATTACTAGATTGGCTTTATGAATAATATAATGGCACGTTGTGTATCCGCACCTTAAGTTATGTGTCTGTGTGGAGTGAGTACAACAAATCGGGTCGGAAAGAACATATTAAGCGAAATAATGTGAGTCACGTGTGCCCTCGTGGCCTTAGTGTCTGAGAAACACAGCAACCAATATATATAAATATATATATTTTACTTTTATACTATTATATAAATCATTTGGTGTGGTAAAAACATAAATGTGCTTTTTTTGTACCATTGGAGTGTGTGGATGTGTGTATTATGGTTTTATATGATTTATAGATAAAAAAAGTCTTTCATTGAATTATTTATAACTCATTTTAAATACATTTTCAAAGTTCGGAGAGTACTTATACAATGCTGTGTATTAACACTATCAATTCTATAGTAGTAATGACATTTTGCAGTACATACCTACTGTCCGCGAAGTCTCCGACGGACTTAGTATAATTAAGAATTTAAATTTCAGAGAACAAGTAAGTACATAAATAAACAAATAAACATAATATTGTATAAAATGATGGAATGTTTTGATTAATTGTCCTATTAACTTTCAGTACTGTTAAAGTAAATATTTAACATTTAAAATCGAATTACAAAGTAACTGGCGACTATTAATTTCTCGCTGCTGTATGGAACGCGAGTCAATTAAACGCCTGTTTGTGCGTAAACTAAGCAGTGAGTGCGCTTTGATAGTCCTAAGAACTTTGATGTTTCCTGAGGCTGCCCATGATTTACTGCACTCAGGCGCCTCCGGGAGTTAACGGTTACAATTTATTTTTTCTTAAGAAGTCCTTTTCCATTGTAAGCCCCTAAACTTCTTAGTATACATTGATCTTTGTATATGTTCCAGTTAAGAATTCTCCTGGGTTACAATGTTAGGAGTAAGTACATAAATGGCTCAATGTGCGTTTGTATGACCGTCGCATGCATTGTAGTGGAATCAAAAGCAATTCGAATAAATTATAATATGAAAAACTGGCTATTTCTGCATGTTATTAGTAACGGGCGGATCAAGATGAATCCTTTGTTCCTCAGCTTGGGTGGTCCCTCGATTTTGACCTCTATTTCCTTAGATGACATGGATGTTAAGTACTCTCTTCCGGTCTGCTACCTCGGATCAGAAATTGATGAGATGATATATAGCGATGTAATGAATGGGAAAGATTCAGATGGAAATAGTGACATGGTAAGGAGTATTAATCAAATGTAGTATTTTGTCTACTAGTATAATCGAACAATGAATATGGAAGAAAAAAGTCTAAGAATTGCCGAAGAGGTAAAGGTAGTATTCTCTAGGGTAAGGAAGCTTGTGGAAAAACGCAATTCTAAAAAGTTATATGTAAGAGAAGTGTGGGGTCTAACTCTAGCGCGCCTCGTTCTACGCGTGCTATTTTTGGCCGAGCGCAAATAGCGCGCTCGGAATATCGCGCAAAGGTCGCGGGATCTCGCGCTGTAGCCAGCAGCTGCCAACGAGCTCTCCACTGCGGTCCGTACGAGGTATTCACATCTTTACAATCGACATTCCAAAATCAATCACGGTACCTTGCCAAGACATTTGATAAAATAAACGCCTATTTAGCCTAACGCTTATCTAGTGTATAACTACTTTTACTTTATAAAGATGTATCTACATATTTCCCCTCACAAAAGTCAGCGCTGACAACTGACTATCATGACTTGAACTATGGCCAGGGTGTCAGCCGGAAGGTAGGTACATATCTAATAATAGCACACTCTTAATCCACTGTCAATCATTGTTAAACCTGCTCGGGGTATAATTAGTTTAATCTCCGAAGTAGGATGAATGGTGCGCGTGTGGCTCGTGTTCTTGAAAAGTGTAATAAGCGTTACACTTTATTAAAATATGTCAACTCTATAATATATATTCGACTCGACTTGATTCGATTCTACATAAGGTACTTTTAAAACATAAATGTATATATTTTTGTTTAAAAGTATACTTTGTCAGTAATAACAACATAATATACCTTATTATTAATATTATTATACAAGCAATTAATGTAACAGTTTGCGAAAAACAACTGCATTTTGCTTGGATCATGACTACTAGGTACTGTTCGTTTTTATAACACTAAGTGTTTGGTACCAATTATAAAAAAGCTGACTAAGGATCCTGACTATAAACTACGTTAGAACCATGAGCCTACTGGGGCACTTCTCTTTTTCTTAGGTTCACCAGAAACTTTGTGATTTTTCAAAGTCTGTTTCATCGAGTATGGTTTTCATAGAAAACTTGACTTAAAAACTGACAGAACCTGTCACTAAATACAACTGTCAGAATATACTAACATACTGGTATAATGATATACTGATTTATTGATTTACTGGTATAATAATATGATAATGTTGTTTTTTGCAGTAAACACTACACTATTTTTAAGTCTTTAATTTTAATATTTATTCCTTTTTTAAAGTACCTATTATTTTACTATTTGATTCTACTCAATCGTACGATCCCGTATTCTCTTTTACTTAAGTTATTTTACCTGAAGGTTGTCTGTCAGAGATTGCTCTTAGCAATAATACCGCCTTAGCATACTATTTTAAATGTCAAAACTCCGCTACATTTTGTTTTTTTTTATTTTTTTTTTATTTTGTGTGTGCAATAAAGTGCTTGTCTATCTATTTTTTATGTGAACCGGGTAACGTTTAAATACCTCAATGTTATTATTTCCGGCCGGGAAGTTCGTTTGATAATAATGTAGATAGGTTCTTTATTGCGATCCAAATAATAGTTGTAAAAAAAGTATCAACGTCAAGCTAAATAATAAAAAAATGCCTTATCCGTTATCCGTCTTTTATATATATACAACGATATATACGTACATATATAAATATATACCGACGTAAATAGGTAACTACTACTACTACTTTATAAACATTTGAGAGTTATAAAAGTTATGTAACTAAAACTATAAAATATTTTTATAAATTTTGATTATATTATATACTTCAAAACTAGATCAACTTAGGTATATCATTAGTCATTGCACCTAATTAACTCGTTTGATTAATTAATTCGTTATAATAGGGATATATATAAACAATAATGAGATAAAGATTTACTATAAAATAAAGAGGAATATGACAAAAGTTTTAAGATCAGGTCATCCGAAGAACGCAGGGCCTTCATGTGAGTGACCCAGAAAATAAAACCACTCTGTAAGATATTCAGCAGTTTTAAGATAGAGTAAAGAAATAAAAGATGTAATCATATCTGCGAAGACAAATTAGGAACCGCAAGCAAATGTTTGTAAGATGCTCAAGTATATTAAAGCCGGTCCTCGTTAATATTAACAAAAGACAACTGAATACTCAAGAAATGGCAATAGAAGAGATTCTGCTATTGCAATTTTGTGGAATGAGTACAAAGTTTTAAAATAGGTATTTAAGTATAGTATATAATAGTAATAATAATATCTCACAAGACAAATTACACACATTGATTTAAACGTTAAGTAAGCAAATTATTAGCCTGTGTTGAGGCTGTTAGACAACGATACAAATACATAGAGATGCATATTAGAAATACGGCTAATATATTTAATAAACTACCAAACCCAGAAATACAGACATTTATGCTCATGGCATACATGCCTGTCCCTCTTGGAAATCGAACCCGAGCCCCGCTATACGTTAGGCGTCTGCGCTAACCACCCGACCAACGGGGCAGTTAAATGAAAAAGAATAATATGGAATAGTTTTTTTAATAATCACATGACCTCCACGGATTGAAATTTAAATTAACAGCAAAGAACCCGAGCACCTTAATTTACTAAGGTATTAATTTTATTGTTGTACTGGAACAATTAACTACACCCCAGAAATTTAGTTGATAAGCCATGCGAAAATAATACTTTTAACGGACTAACAGAAATAAAAACTTTAGTTTATGAATATTCACTTAAATATACGTATGTAGATAACCACTATTGTTAATTGAAAAACTTTTAAAGTCGGTGATAATTCTTCAGTAATTATTTTATTACTGAAGGGAGAATTAGGTGCATATCTCTTATTTTTTTCTTATCGAAAATTTATTGGTATTTGAAACACACGGCTATCCCCAAAGTTACACACAGTGAAAATGGTAAAAGTATAATACAACAACATTAATCAAATACCCACCTGTACAAATCACACTAGTGGAGCAACAACCATGTACCGTCTATTAGAACCGATATTTGAACAAAACGCGGTCTCTAAGACTTCGAGAAGAAAAGAAATAAGCACATGCGTCCGCGCCGACTGCGATCGCGACACTAGGCATTAGGCAACACGAAATACGAGCACACAAGCACACACCACGCACGCACACATACACACACCACGCTCCTTCAGGAACAACCCTCGTGTCAGCTCTCGTCCCGGCCACGTGCATGTGTTTACAGAGCGCGTCATCGCCTCCGAGGGTAGCCGCCGCCATGCGGGCGCCACACGCAATCACTACTCGCGATACCCACCTTATGTTAACTAATAATGAATTACGAAACCTAATATCTTTTATCGATACTTCGAAAAAAAGTTTCTTTAATAAAAAATTTTATTTTTTGTTACTATTCGTTACCTCACCTCATTTATATCTCAGCTTTCGTTCTGTCTAAAGTTTACGTTTTTACAAGTTGTACCTACAGAGTTGGAGGTGTACAGTTTAACATTTTATAAGATGATGCACTTAAAAGCTTTCTTTTTTGTCGGTCTATGCTGTTAGCCCTGTTGGCTATTACAGCGTCACCGGGGGAGCAGGTGGGTCAGGAGACCCACCCTCAAAAAGGGGGTCCAAGATGGGCCCAACTTATAAGCTACCACCAAAAGTTGACTATGACTATCGCATTTCTGGTTGTAGGTGATTAAAATATTAATCATAAACATAATCAGTATCTCAATATCAGCCAGGTGTTTTCCCGTTATCTTTCCGTTTATCTAGTTACTGCTTGACCATACATACCTATGTAAACCAATTTTTGAGACAACAAGTACTGTAACTACATATAGTAGATAGATCGATTCAATTGTTGAAGTTTAAATGATAATTGCATGATATTATAGTTATTATTATTACAATTTTATATAAAAATACTGTGTTTCATTATAAATAAACTAATAGAAGGCATTTAAATAATATGGATGCAGATAAGCAATAGTGTGTCAAAAAGAAATTTTCATATATATTTTGTATTCTTATAAGGGATCAAATATTCTATATTAAACACAACTACTTTAAATCATTTAAGTTCAAAAAGTACCAAAAAAATGTATTTTTATCACACATTACATTAAATTCTTTAACACATTCGTCAATCAAATTATGAAGTACCATCTATTATCATATAATAAGTATGATATACTGGAGATTTTATTTCGAAATCTCATTTAGTGGTTCAGTAAGAACTTGGTAGAAAAAAAAGAACTTAGTAGATATTTTTTAAACAATGCATCTTAAATTCTTGTAAAACGTTTTTATCAAAACTAAGTGTTTTTGGCTTGGTACACTATTGCTTTTCAGCATCCATATATCGCTCTAAGATATATAATCACATTCAATAAAATATGTTCTTGGTTTTATTACTCTTGCAATAGATAATGTTATATGGGAATACAGTTAAGGACGGGTCGTAGTGGCAGGTTACAACATAAATACTACATACATACAGGTTATCACGTTCTATAGAGATTAACCTTAAAAGTAAGCAATATAAAAACAAAATGAAAAAAACAAACAAAAACTTGATATTTTATCGATTTGCTCCGTTCCATACATCCACACTCATGAATTCCGTACCCCTTTACATTTTAACGTTAGGAAGTCCTTCACGGATACCAGCCAGCCCAGGGGAGGGAACGGACGGCTATGTGAGACTCGCTGAACTTCAGGATACCCACTAAAACCCAATGGTTACCCAGCGTCATTATAGGATCGCTTTCGCTATAGTCTGTACGAACTTTGACGTTACAAAAAGTATATTTATCTTTAGTTAGTAGTAGTTAGATTATTATTTATGATAAATAACTGATGATAATAATTTGAAAATTATGTTTTTTTAAATGTCAATAGATTTTGATTCAGATACTGTATAATAATTCTATGCTCTCATTTTCTGATTTTAAATCTGTCCTAGTTTTCGTAAAGTCACAACTCTTACAAGGAGTACTAAACATGTAACAGTGCTGCTGTCAAAAACAATTTATTGTTTATATAATAAACTGAGTGACTGTTAGGTTTTTTTACATCATATCGTAAATAATTCAGCTAAGTAATTAAGATATCCGGAATTATTGTAAATTTAAACTACTGATGCTGATCAGTTGATAATGATGAATTTGTAAGAAATGGCCAATACGTAGTTCCTGACTTATGGTGCTCTGTCAATAGTACAATTAGTCAAACAAAAAAAATAATAATCATAAGCTCGTTAAATTAATGCTGAGTGACGATACTCACGTTAATCTATTTTGCATTGCATCTAAAACCTAACCCGGGAAATTTGTATCTAAAGAGAAAAAATAACGCATTGTAATTTGTTTTAATAGTTATATAAGAGGGTTAACAGCTGCGAGGGAACGGGTGGCTACGAATTGATTAACACGATTTTAATTAATATTTTTTTTAAGTGTTTTAAACATATTTATAAAACACGAGAACAATAATTACACGAAAGTTCTAGAACCGTGAATATTATTACACACTTAAAAAATAATGTAGAAGTATTATTGTGTTATTCTTCTGTATATATTGAGAACGACTAAACAAGTGTAAAAACTGGTTTCACCTCAGACCTCGATAGACCTTTTTTTCTAGTCAATAAAACTTTGCAAATTACTGTCATTTACGTACACTTTGATACACTGAAATAAAATACAATATAATTTTGTTGAGGTTTCAATTAACATGTTACTCGTAAAAAGTGCGAAACGTTGACTTCAAGCTAGGGTTAGGGTAGTATTTTCTTTTCACAAGGTACTGACTTACTGGCAACTACTCGGTTCATTTGTAAAAGTATTTTGCTGAGAGGTTTTACATCAGTCAAGGCGGTATCTATACTTTATTCCCAAAAATGAAGACAGCCCCTATCAAACTATAATGCTACCCCACCAAGCTATGAACATGTTGCATCTTTCTGACTGCTAGGCGCTACTTGAGAACTAGGAGGGTGCACTTTGACATTTGGTTTATTGTATTGACAATAGTACATAATAATATAGTAATATTCTAAGTAGTCATGAAGTGAATGAAGTATGTATTCGAAAATTATTTCGGCGTTGTATTTTGGACGCATTATTGGAAGGATATTTTAGAACTTTTTAAAATATTATCAAATATGTATATCAATATGTTATATTATCATTAAAATAATAAAATAATGATAAATATAAAATAAATAAAATTATAAAATAAAATAATAATAAATAAAAAACCCATAAACAGTTAAATCTAAAACTAACAATCTAAATATACTTACATAGTCACAGAACATACTACCAGTCATCAGTCGACACTCGTCAGTCAGTTTTTAGCACTCGGCATTCGCAGACCTTTTGTGATGTGTTAGTAATCAGTGAACTTTGTACTGAGTCGCGTGCGGAATTATCATCATGATAACCTTAGCACTAACAATACTAGTAATAATAACTCTTTACTTATATGGAAAACGAAACTTTGACTACTGGGAAAAAAAAGGCATAAAACATGATAAACCCGTATCCTTCTTTGGAAACAATACCAGAAATTATTTCATGCGTTTAAGCGTAACACAGATAGCCATCGAGATGTACTGGAAATATCCGACAGAGAAATTGGTTGGCTTCTTCCGTGGGTCTCAACCCGAGCTCGTCGTGCGCGACCCCGAACTTGTAAAGCGTATCCTTATCACAGACTTCATGCACTTCTACGGACGCGGTCTCAACCCGCACAAGGAGGTGGAACCACTTCTACGCAATCTATTTTTTGCCGATGGTGATCTGTGGCGGCTCCTGCGCCAACGTATCACACCTGCCTTTACAAGTGGTAAGCTCAAAGCCATGTTCCCACTGATTGTAGAACGCGCGGAGAAGCTGCAGGCGCGTGCGCTCTCTGCCGCAACCGCAGCCCGTGAGTTGGATGCACGCGATCTCATGGCGCGCTATACTACCGACTTTATCGGGGCATGTGGCTTTGGCCTCAACGCTGACTCACTACAGGACGAGAACTCGGCTTTTCGGAAACTCGGTGCTACCATATTTAAAATATCCCCTAAAGATGTTTTTATTGTAGCTTTAAAAGAACTGTTTCCGAACACGTTTAAGCATTTGAGAATGTTGTCTCGTGTAGACAAAGATATGACGGCATTAGTTGAGGAGGTGCTGCGACAAAGAAACTACGAACCGGCAGGTAGAAACGACTTTATAGATCTCATGCTAGAATGTAAGAAGAAAGGTACCATTATCGGTGATTCAATAGAAAACGTGACTAAAGATGGAACGCCAGAAAAAGCCACGCTGGAAATGACGAATGACCTAATAGTGGCGCAGGTATTTGTTTTTTTCGCGGCAGGTTTCGAGACCTCCTCTTCCGCAACGAGTATCACTTTACACGAACTCGCCTATAATCCTGAAGTTCAGGTAAAGGTACAAGAAGAAATAGATAGAGTTCTTGCAAAGCACAATAACAAGCTTAGTTACATAGCAATTAAGGAAATGACCTACCTAGAGTGGACTTTAAGAGAAGGTATGAGAATTTTCCCATCCTTGGGATTCCTAATAAGACAGTGTGCCAAGAAATACACTTTCAAAGATTTGAACCTTACAATAGACGAAGGAGTTAAGCTTATAATTCCGCTTCAAGCGATGCAAAACGATCCTAAGTACTTCGATAACCCATCTGAGTTCCGCCCCGAGAGATTCGATCCAGAAAATATTGATAGCAGTAATAGATTTGTAAATTTGCCGTTCGGCGATGGTCCCCGCGCTTGCGTCGGTGAGTTTCATCGTTTCGAAATAACAACATTTTTAGCTCTTACACAAGAAAACAATTTACATACATAAATGAATTCCTCTACCATTTATAAATGACGTGCATCGTTAATCTATAGACCTAATCAATTAATTATAAATCGTTATCAAAGGAAAGGATGTAGAATTTAGTTAGATGTAATATTAACTTTACGAAGTCCAGATCACTCCACTCGTTAAGGAGTAATTGTTGTTTCCGCAGGTGAGCGGCTGGGTCTGATGCAGTCCATGGCGGGACTGGCAGCAGTGTTGTCACGCTTCACAGTCCGTCCGGCGCCTGGAGCACCACGCCGCCCCACCGTCGACCCGCGCTCCGACATCGTACAGACCGTAAAACATGGACTACCGATCATGTTTCACGTAAGAAAACAGAAACCATGATGATTTAGAAGATATGTATTTAATAACTTAGGCAAATTAAAGTATTACTGCCATTGTGACTTTAGACTAAGAAGAAGATAAGGCTCATACAGAATGTGTTTGGCTAATTATATGTGATTAATACATAAAACTACATCATATTACAATAATGTAAATAATTTTGTCTCGGACTATAAGCACTTCGAAAGTTAGCGACTCGCTAAAATCGAACCCAAGACAGTCCACAAAATTCAGAGAAAAAAATATCAATTGTGTATTGTAAAATATACCTAACCTACGTAACCCGGTATATGGCCGAACCTTCTATAAATATCAATTTACAATAAATATGTAACGTATTAACTTCCTGCTTTATTGGCTTAGACAAAAACATTAAAATAAAATATTATTACAACAAACAAACCAAACTTTTAACAACATTTTTGGAGTTCTGTACTGTTCTTACAAATAATTTTTCCAAAAGTATTTAGTGGTAGAATTTTCCCCTTATGTTAGGTACAGATATCTTATCAGAGCTTTTGAGGCATTTTAACTTAATTTAGGTACTTATTTGACTTATTGTCATCTCAATATCATATCTTCCATCTCCTTCCCAATCGTTGACTCGAACCATGCTTGACGATATTATCATATTAAAGACCAGACAAGACAGTATTATATTTTTTTTATATACCTATAGTTCAAAGACAGTAAATGACCTTAAGTTAAGCTAATTGTTGTGTATTTAACACATAATGTATATAAATGTATAATTAGTTTATTGACAATTTTACATATATGTTATACCAAATACTCTATATTATATAATTATACTATATATTATACCCACAGTGTGTCTCTTTTAATTCACACTTACGATTAAAACACATAAATAATGCATGAAGTATTATTTATTGGTTATATTTAATTAATTAATTGCGTATACTTAGGTACTGATTATCGCAAGTAGCACGTATATAATCCTATGTAATATAATATAATGCATATAATATATTTCAGTCTTCAGAGGCTTCAGAGATAAGGTGCTATTTAATACATACATGTTTGTGAAACCGCTATTTTTTATTTACAACATCTAATAAAAATTATCAATAGACTTTGTGCTTAATTATTTAAAACCATATTGTATACCTACAATTACAAGTAAAGTGTATTTATACTGCAAAGCTATTTACATGTATATATCGCTTTTAGCGATAAAGCCGCTAAATTGGAACATTTTTTAATATTTGTTTTGTTTTAATGTATTTTATCAGTGTTTAATAGATAATATCTGCTATACTTATTTATTTTATCTCTATCAATATAGTATTACTCAATCGTACTAAAATTGAGAATGTATATGAGGTTAGATATAATGAGGTGGCCAATTAATTACAAATAACCGTATGTGAATATAATTATTTTATTATTACTTTTTAACTTTTTAGTTTGATGTGCTTGAAAAGCGTGTTTTTAAGTTTTTTTTTAAATATACTTATTTTTTACTTTTCAGTTCAATGTGGTATATTTATATTTTTAATTTTGGCATCCTTGTTGAGTCCCCATTCGTCGTCTGCTAAACGTGAAGATTAGTGTTATTATATACTAGCTGTGCCTGCGACTTCGTACGCATAGATTTCGATAATATTAAACGTACTCTTTGTACATACCAATGTATGTAAAAACTATAGACCTTCAAAGTTTCATCGAACTCAATTAAGTAGTTTTTGCATACCTATAGGAGCATTTCGTGTTTAATTATGTGTATTTTTTTGTCTAATCGCTGGTAAATAGCAATGGTACTAAATGAAGAATAACTCTTTATTTGTTACCAGATTGTTAAAAAGAAACAAAATGTTAAGTGTAGCCCATTACAACATATTCACGAAAACTGCATCCGAATCGTTTAATACGGTTCTGAGTTTAGCGTGCGCAAACATACAGATATATACAGACATACAGACGAACAGACAAAATGAAAAACCTTGCTTATGTTCTCTTGCTTATATAAAGCCCATTTTGAATTTTTGAAAATATTTTTTATGTACAGACAGCGATCAGTTACAGTTTTTTGTTAAGTAGTTATATAGATTAATGTCTTGAATACTTTGAACACATATATCTTTTGATAAAGGGGCCTACCATGAACTCTTAAAAACTATCATAGTTTTAAGACGTTTTGTAGCAATATTACAATAATATTACTTTGATTCGTACCATGAACTTTATAAAACAAGATTGTTTTATTCCTGCTTAGTGACGTAAATGAACGAATGCTTTTCTATTCCTGCTATAAGAGGGAATGAGACATCACTTTTATTTCGTATAGCTTCATCTCTTTTACACCATGTTGCTATGGAAATACTAAATAATCAAAATGACAAGTATGTGGATTATAAAACACAATTTACATTAACCAAAAATAAAATTATCGGATTAGAGTTTTATAATTAAATAATGAATTGTAATTATGTAGTGGACAATACGATTTTATGGACTTGCTTTGAAACTAATAAATAAATTCAAGATTATAACATGAAGAAGAAATTATGAAATATAATTTATAATATTTAAAATACATTGATTGTCTGAAATAGAAGAAGTAAGAATGAAAAGAAATACGAGTTTTGGCTGAGAAATGGAGCATTGGGGTCCTGATCTTTACAAGGTCTGTTTTGCTATACCTAGAACGAACAACAACTCGAAACAGAAAAAACCATTATGAAGAATAATTTTATTTGTGATATAGTGACGATCCAACATGTTAAGAAGCCTAAAGTTATTATTTTTAAAGTGGATTGTGTACATTTGTTGTTTTTATGGTACTTATGTGTTTCTTCTATGAGAATATTATACGTCAGAAACAGTCGATTCACTTCTTATGTTATAATTAATTCATATTAATAAAAATATATTGATGATAAGCCGTTTTTGAATTAAAGAGGTGGTGCTGAGTTTAACACATTATATTTATAACTAGGGGCCTACCATGAACTCTTATAGCAGTATTACAATAATCTTACTTTCGATTTTCGTACCATGACAACCTAAAAGTAATATTACTTCAATAATGTTTCGATAAGAAACTTTGATGACGTCATCCTAATTCATTCGTTCTTTTACCATATAAAACATTATTAACTCGTACCATGAACTATTTATTGACAATAGAAACATAAAAGTAATATTGCTTATATGTCTAATTTTGACATTTAAAAATCGTTAGGTTTTCAAGACGGATTTAGAATGTAATATTGTTTATATGCCCAATTTTATTATTTTGAGTTAGTTTTTCGCAATAGATTTACTTATTATTACTTTATAATTTACGTAGTTATTTTAGCCAGCAACTACAATAGGCATAAATACTACAAAAGAAGTCTAGGCTAGCTAACCAGACCATATGTAATTATATGATACTCTCAAAATTACAAGGGTTTTAAAGAGTATTTCCATTTACAAAAAAGATTTGTAAAATCATTTCTGTATTGTATAGTTTATACTGACTTAGTATAAACTTGTTAACTATTATTTTATGATTATTTTTACTGTTTACATACATCACACTTAACTCATTTATTATATTATAAATATAATGGTATAGTGTTAAACTCAGCACCACCAATTTAATTCAAAAACGGTTTATCATCAATATATTTTTATTAATATGAATTAATTATAACATAAGAAGTGAATCGACTGTTTCTGACGTATAATATTCTCATAGAAGAAACACATAAGTACCATAAAAACAATAAATGTACACAATCCACTTTAAAAATAATAACTTTAGGCTTCTTAACATGTTGGATCGTCACTATATCACAAATAAAATTATTCTTCATCATGGTTTCTGCTGTTTCGAGTTGTTGTTTGTTCTAAGTATAGCAAAATAGACCTTGTAAAGATCAGGACCCCAATGCTCCATTTCTCAGCCAAAACTCGTATTTCTTTTCATTCTTACTTCTTCTATTTCAGACAATCAATGTATTTTAAATATTATAAATTATATTTCATAATTTCTTCTTCATGTTATAATCTTGAATTTATTTATTAGTTTCAAAGCAAGTCCATAAAATCGTATTGTCCACTACATAATTACAATTCATTATTTAATTATAAAACTCTAATCCGATAATTTTATTTTTGGTTAATGTAAATTGTGTTTTATAATCCACATACTTGTCATTTTGATTATTTAGTATTTCCATAGCAACATGGTGTAAAAGAGATGAAGCTATACGAAATAAAAGTGATGTCTCATTCCCTCTTATAGCAGGAATAGAAAAGCATTCGTTCATTTACGTCACTAAGCAGGAATAAAACAATCTTGTTTTATAAAGTTCATGGTACGAATCAAAGTAATATTATTGTAATATTGCTACAAAACGTCTTAAAACTATGATAGTTTTTAAGAGTTCATGGTAGCCCCCAATTCTCCTTATTTGTATAATTTTATCAATTATTAAGAGTCAATGCTTTTTTGTTATCCTTTTGTATTATAATTAAATAAAATTATTTAAAACCACTTAGTTACCTTTTACTATATTTTTTATGAGTAACAATATAAAACAACTAATAACTTAAATAAAATAGAATTAAAATTTTTTTATTTCATTACGTAGATAGATTTTACCTGCATTATATTTAAATAAAAACAGTAATGTTACGTGTTATTAAATTACGATAGTGTAACTATTACATACAAGATTTAGGTTTAAACAATTGTTTATTCAATTTGATATGGTTTTAAGAGTTAGGACTTGTAGAGTTTAAGACATACCTACGCATATAATCTGTCCCGATAAATATAAATTAAGAATGTTAATTAAATACTATACATGGAAAAGGATGTTTTTTAATTAGAGAAAACTTTTATTCTTCAAAAGTTTATTACTTCTGATTTTCAGTAATGATGTATTTTATTATTAATATACAAAATAAATGGTTTGTTTATTAAATGTAGAAGAACTTCTGTGAATGTTAATTACTTCCAATAATATTCTTAATTTTATATAATATTAAATAAAAAGTTGAGGTATTAGTTAAAATATTTATCTTCCTTTTTTTCTGTAGTACTTTTAAAGTGTCGAGTACTATTAAAGTCTATATAAACTATTGGTTTAGTGTAAAATAGGAATATTAATATTAATTATTGTTTTATTTTATATTTTAAAATCGAAAGTAAATTTAAATAATTTTGAGAGTATCATATAATTACGTGTGGTGTGGTTAGCTAGCCTAGACGTCTTTTGTAGTATTTATGCCTATTGTAGGTAAAAAAATAGGTAAATTATAAATTAATAATAAGTAAATCTGTCGCGAAAAACTAACTCCAAATAATAAAATTGGACATATAAACAATATTACATTCTAAATCCGCCTTCAAAACCTAACGATTTCTAAATGTCAAAATTAGACATAAAAGTAATATTACTTTCATGTCTCTATTGTCAAATAGTTCATGGTACGAGTTAATAATGTTTTATATGGAAAAACAGTGAATGATTTAGGATGACGTCATCAAAACTTCTTATCGAAACATTATTGAAGTAATATTACTTTTAGGATGTCATGGTACGAAAATCGAAAGTAAGATTATTGTAATACTGCTATAAGAGTTCATGGTAGGCCCCATAGTGAAAGTTGTGCAATGAAAGTGAAAACTAAATGTTATTCAGAGTGACGCTCAATTTTTATGTATAAAAGTTATTTAAATTGCCTATATATTTTTTACGTGTGTTATCCCTTCACAACCTGGCTATTTATTTTGTAATATTTTCAATGTATAGAGACTACTACTCTATAAAGTTATTACATGTAAAGAAAAAGATTCATAAAAATGGACATAACTGTTTTATTTTTTAACCGATTTAAATAAAATAAACACTAAATGTCAAGTAAAGACTGTTCAAATATATTCCTGAAAACTACATTGAAATTGGTTCAGCCGTTTCAGAGATTAGTGCGCACAAACATATAGACATACAGACCAAATTAAAAACCTTTGTTTTGGGTTCTCTTGCTCTTAGAAAGGCCCCTCAACATGTTTTATTGATATTTTCCATGTACAGAATCGATCAGTGACAATTTTATTTATATATACATATAATACAATTGTTAGGCTTAGAGATTTCCGCAAACCTCACCTTTGGTCGGTTCATTGAGTCCAGAGCAAGAGCAGCAGCATCAAAGCTTGCCGTTCTTGCGAAGGTTCGACAGTACTTTACACCGGGACAGCTTCTTGTTTTATACAAAGCATAGGTCTGGTCCGGTCCGGTCCGGTCGTGTGTAGAGTTCTGTGGTCACAGATTTGCTGGTGCCGCAAAGTCTCATCTTGCGGTTCTGGACTCATTTAAGAAGCGAGCAAAGAGGCTTATAGGCGTTTCCGAATTGGTCGATTGGTCCAACCTCCAAGGCCTTGAACACAGGCATACAATTGCTACCCTCACAGTATTCTATAGGATACATTTTGGTGAGTGTGCGCAGGAATTACAAGATTTCATTCCTCCGTCCCTCTTCCATCACCAAACGTCCCGACGCACGGCAGGTTTTCATCCTTACGTTGTGGACATTCCACCTGTTCAAACGAAGCGCTTTGCTTCCTCATTTTTAGTGCGTAAAGCGAAGGACTGGAACAATTTACCTGCGTTGGTATTTCCGGCCAAATATAATGTGGGTGTCTTCAAGAGAAGAGTGAATAGGTTGCTAGGGCAATGCGCCTTACCACCTAAGACTACATTCCACTTACTATTAGGTGGAATGTAGTCAAGCATTGCCCTAGATCATATAAAAAAAAGAGGTATAAAGAGGCAGCAAATCTCGCTATAGCTTACTTAAAGACCTTGGCATTTCTAGAACAAGCATCGGTTCATTTCTAGAACGTATTTCAAAGGCGGCATTAGTAGGTCCTTTTCAAATTTGGTTAGGTAGGGAGAGGAGTGTGGAGGGTGAAGGTGAGCGTTTTTGAGCATAATAAAGGGGCCCCTTAAACCTACTCCTGGGTCCCAGGCACTGCTTGCACTCTTCTCTTTGCAACGCGATGGGCCCGGCACCCGCACGGTGAATCCATGGAATGCTAAGAAGCTTCGTCTTATATATGAGGGTTAACAGCTACGCGGAAACGGGTGGCTACGAATTGATTAACACGATTTTAATTACTAATATTATATGAAAATTTATAATTTTTTTAAGTGTTTTAAACATATTTTCAAAACAAGAGAACAATAATTATACGAAATAAACAATTAAGGGTTCTAAAACCGTAAATATTATTATTACAAACTTATAAAAATAACTACAATGAGAACAACAAAACCAGTGTAAAAAGTGCGAAACGTTGACTGCAAACTAGGATAGGGTAGTAATTTCAAAAGGTACAGACTTACTGGCAGGTTCTCGGTTCATTTTTAAAAGTATTTTGCTGAGAGGTTTTACATCAGTCAAGGTGGTCTCTATACTTTATTCCCAAAAATGAAGACAGCCCCTATCAAACTATAATGCTACCCCACCAAGCTATGAACATGTTGCATCTTTCTGACTGCTAGGCGCTACTTGAGAACTAGGAGGGTGCACTTTGACATTTGGTTTATTGTATTGACAATAGTACATTATTATATAGTAATATTCTAAGCATCATATATATACTATTACTTTATATTTTACTTAAGTATGCTATAGCTTTAACGTTCTAACGTGTAATTATTATATAATATTATTTAATAATGAATTATGTATTCTGTAATATTAGGCGTTGTATTTTGGGCGTATTATTGGAAGGATATTTTAGAACTTTTTAAAATACTATCAAATATGTATTGATATATTATCATGTTATATTATCAAATATGTATTGATATACTATCATGTTACGTATAGATGATAAATATAAAATAAATAACAATAATAAAATAATAATAAATAAAAGCCCATAAACAATATCTATCCTACGTAATATCCTACGTAATATATATCCCAATATTTCAGTAAAAATGATGACGCAATTGATAAGCTAACAATCTAAATATACACTTAGTCACAGAAGATACTACCAGTCATCAGTCGACACTCGTCAGTCAGTTTTGAGCACTCGCCATTCGCAGACCTTTTGTGATGTGTTAGTAATTACTGAACTTTGTACTGAGTCGCGTGCGGAATTTTACGAAAATATTGCAATTGTATTTAATCGCAATCAGCTGCTTAGATATATGTTATAGAGACATTGCACTGTAATTTCATGTATTATGTACGTCTACGTACGGTCTATAAAAATAAGTAATTAAGGTTCGTATTTATATTGTTTAAAGTTGATTTAACAACTTATCATCATGATAACCTTATCACTAACAATACTAGTGATAATAACTCTTTACTTATATGGAAAACGAAACTTTGACTACTGGGAAAAAAAAGGCATAAAACATGATAAACCCGTATCCTTCTTTGGAAACAATACCAGAAATTATTTCATGCGTTTAAGCGTAACACAGATAGCCATCGAGATGTACTGGAAATATCCGACAGAGAAATTGGTTGGCTTCTTCCGTGGGTCTCAACCCGAGCTCGTCGTGCGCGACCCCGAACTTGTAAAGCGTATCCTTATCACAGACTTCATGCACTTCTACGGACGCGGTCTCAACCCGCACAAGGAGGTGGAGCCACTTCTACGCAACCTATTTTTTGCCGATGGTGATCTGTGGCGGCTCCTGCGACAACGTATCACACCTGCCTTTACAAGTGGTAAGCTCAAATCCATGTTCCCACTGATTGTAGAACGCGCGGAGAAGCTGCAGGCGCGTGCGCTCTCTGCCGCAACCGCAGCCCGTGAGTTGGATGCACGCGATCTCATGGCGCGCTATACTACCGACTTTATCGGGGCATGTGGCTTTGGCCTCAACGCTGACTCACTACAGGACGAGAACTCGGCTTTTCGGAAACTCGGTGCTACCATATTTAAAATATCCCCTAAAGATGTTTTTATTGTAGCTTTAAAAGAACTGTTTCCGAACACGTTTAAGCATTTGAGAATGTTGTCTCGTGTAGACAAAGATATGACGGCATTAGTTGAGGAGGTGCTGCGACAAAGAAACTACGAACCGGCAGGTAGAAACGACTTTATAGATCTCATGCTAGAATGTAAGAAGAAAGGTACCATTATCGGTGATTCAATAGAAAACGTGACTAAAGATGGAACGCCAGAAAAAGCCACGCTGGAAATGACGAATGACCTAATAGTGGCGCAGGTATTTGTTTTTTTCGCGGCAGGTTTCGAGACCTCCTCTTCCGCAACGAGTATCACTTTACACGAACTCGCCTATAATCCTGAAGTTCAGGTAAAGGTACAAGAAGAAATAGATAGAGTTCTTGCAAAACACAATAACAAGCTTAGTTACGAAGCAATTAAGGAAATGACCTACCTTGAATGGACTTTCAGAGAAGGTATGAGAATTTTCCCATCCTTGGGATTCCTAATAAGACAGTGTGCTAAGAAATACACTTTTAAAGATTTGAACCTTACAATAGACGAAGGAGTTAGACTTATAATTCCGCTGCAAGCGATGCAAAACGATCCTAAGTACTTCGATAACCCCTCTGAATTCCGCCCTGAGAGATTCGATCCAGAAAATATTGATAGCAGTAATAGATTTGTAAATTTGCCATTCGGCGATGGTCCCCGCGCTTGCGTCGGTGAGTTTTATCGTTTCGAAATAACAACATTTTTAGCTCTTACACAAGAAAACAATTTATATACATAAATGAATTCCTCTACCATTTATAAATGACGTGCATCGTTAATCTATAGACCTAATCAATTAATTATAAATCGTTATCAAAGGAAAGGATGAAGAATTTAGTTAGATGTAATATTAACTTTACGAAGTCCAGATCACTCTACTCGTTAAGGAGTAATTGTTGTCTCCGCAGGTGAGCGGCTGGGTCTGATGCAGTCCATGGCGGGGCTGGCAGCTGTGTTGTCTCGCTTCACAGTCCGTCCGACGCCAGGAGCACCACGCCGCCCCACCGTCGACCCGCGCTCCGGCATCGTACAGACCTTAAGACATGGACTACCGCTCATGTTCCACGTAAGAGAACCGAAACCATGATGTTATGGCTTTAGAAGATACGTATTTATTTACTTAGGTAAATGAATGTATTACTGTCATTGTGACTTTAGACTAAGAAGAAGATAAAGCTCATACAAAATGTTTTTGGCTAATTATTTGTGATTAATAAATAAACCGACATCATATTACAATAATGTAAATAATTTTGTTTCGAACTATAAGCACTTTGAAAGTTAACGACCCGCTAAAATCAAACCCAAGACAGTCCACAAAATTCAGAGAAAAAAATATCAATTGTGTATTGTAAAATATACCTAACCTACGTAACCCGGTATATGGCCGAACCTTCTATAAATATCAATTTACAATAAATATGTAAAGTATTAACTTCCTGCTTTATTGGCTTAGACAAAAAACATAAAAATATTATTACAACAAACAAACCAAACTTTTAATAACATTTTTAATCACTTTTCTGTACTGTACTTACAAATAATTTTTCCAAAAGTATTTAGTGGTAGAATTTTCCCCTTATGTTAGTTACAGATGTCTTTTCAGCGCTTTTGATGCATTTCAACTTAATTTAGGTATATATTTGACTTATTGTCATCTCAATATCATATCCTCCTTTTCCTTCCCAATCGTTGGCTCGAACCATGCTTGACGATATTATCATATTAAACACCAGACAAGACAGTATTATATATTTTTTATATACCTATAGTTCAAAGACAGTAAATGACCTTAAGTTAAGCTAATTGTTGTGTATTTAACACATAATGTATATAAATGTATAATTAGTTTATTGACAATTTTACATATATGTTATACCAAATACTCTATATTATATAATTATACTATATATTATACCCACAGTGTGTCTCTTTTAATTCACACTTACGATTAAAACACATAAATAATGCATGAAGTATTATTTATTGGTTATATTAAATTAATTAATTGCGTATACTTAGGTACTGATTATCGCAAGTAGCACGTATATAATCTTATATAATATAATATAATGCGTATAATGTATTTCAGTCTTCAGAGGCTTCAGAGATAAGGTGCTATTTAATACATACATGTTTGTGAAACCGCTATTTTTTATTTACAACATCTAATAAAAATTATCAATAGACTTTGTGCTTAATTATTTAAAACCATATTGTATACCTACAATTACAAGTAAAGTGTATTTATACTGCAAAGCTATTTACATGTATATATCGCTTTTAGCGATAAAACCGCTAAATTGAAACATTTTTTTTTATATTTGTTTTGTTTTTATGTATTTTATCAGTGTCTAATAGATAATATCTGCTATATTTATTTATTTTATCTCTATCAATAGTGTATTACTCAATCGTACTAAAATTGGGAATGTATATGAGGTGAGATATAATGAGGTGGCCAATTAATTACAAATAACCGTGTCTGTATATATAATTATTTTATTATTACTTTTTAACTTTTTAGTTTGATGTGCTTGAAAAGCGTGTTTTTTAGTTTTTTTTAATATACTTATTTTTTACTTTTCAGTTCAAAGTGGTATATTTATATTTTTCGCATCCTTGTAGAGTCCCCATTCATCGTCTGCTAAGCGTGAAGATTAGTGTTATAATATACTAGCTGTGCCTGCGACTTCGTACGCATAGATTTCGATAATATAAAACGTACTCTTTGTATATACCAATGTATGTAAAAACTATAGACCTTCAAAGTTTCATCCAACTCAATTAAGTAGTTTTTGCATACCTATAGGAGTATTTCTAGTTTATTTATGTATATTTTAAATGTTTAATCGCTGGAAAGTAGCAATGGTACGATAAGATTAACTCTTTATTTGTGACCGGATTGTTAAAAACAAACAAAATGTTAAGTGTAGCCCATTACAACATATTCACGAAAATATAAATCCAAATCGTTTAATATGGCTGAGTTTAGTGTACACAAACATACAGATAAAAACAGACATATAGACGAACAGACAAAATGAAAAACCATTGTTTTGGGCTTTCTTGCTCTTAATAAGGCCCCTCAACATGTTTTTTTTTATATTTTCCATGTACAGAATCGATTAGTGACAATTTTGTTTATATATACATATAATACAATTGTTAGGCTTAGAGATTTCCGAGAACCTCACCTTTGGTCGGTTCATTGAGTCCAGAGCTAGAGCAGCAGCATCAAAGCTTGCCGTTCTTGCGAAGGTTCGATAGTACTTTACACCGGGACAGCTTCTTGTTATATACAAAGCATAGATCCGGTCGTGTGTAGAGTACTGTGGTCACATATTTGCTGGTGCCGCAAAGTCTCATCTTGCGGTTCTGGACATATTCGAAAGGCGAGCAAAGAGGCTTATAGGCGATCCCGAATTGGTCGAAGCCGACCTCCAAAGCCTTGAACACAGGCGTAGAATTGCTAGCCTCTCAGTATTCTATAGGATACATTTTGGTGAGTGTGCGCAGGAATTACACGATTTAATTCCTCCGTCCCCCTTCCATCACCGAAAGTCCCGACGCACGGCAGGTTTTCATCCTTTTGTTGTGGACATTCCACCTGTCCGAACTAAGCGCTTTGCTTCCTCATTTTTAGTGCGTAGAGCGAAGGACTGGAACAATTTGCCTGCGTTAGTAAATCCGGCCAAATATAATGTGGGTGTCTTCAAGAGAAGAGTGAATAGGTTGCTAGGGGAATGCGCCTTACCACCTAAGACTACATTCCACTTACCATCCGGTGGAATGTAATCAAGCATTGCCCTAGATCATATAAAAAAACCCAAGTATTTACGACGACTCCCATGAATTAACATTCCTTAATCGAATCATTTCATTTAATGCGTCACTGTTACATGGCGTTTACCTGTCAACTTTAAGCAGTCAAGTTTTTCGATTCGAATACCGTCCAAGGATCTACACCGAATAAGTGCTACGTAAGTTTGTCCAGCAGCGAACATCCGAGAGCCCAGATAAATGACTGTATGTTTAACAGTACAACCTTGCATTTTATGAACAGTCGATGCCCTACTCAGGATTAATAGCAACATTCGTCACTCCGCCGTTCCGTAAATGTAATTTGCTGGGAGTTTTATAGATATTGTTTTAGTTACGTGTTCTCCATCTGAAACTAAATTAATACGAACTGACGGGATTTCTTCCGCATGTACTTGGTCCCCACGGTAATTTACCCACATAATTTCTCTAATGAAGCCCATGTTACCATTCAATAAAACCTTTTGACCGTCCATTTTCGGCCTTAACATTTAGACTCCTACGAATACTTTCCTGCTGAATTTGCTGCAAACGCTCCTCTCTGGCTTGTTCAGATTCCAGGACTCTGGACTCTGACTCTAGCTGCATGCTGATGCCGGAAATAAGCTTCTCTGGCCTCCTTTGACTGCTTGACTCTAAAAATTTTGCATATAGACACTTCTTTTTTCCTTTCTCTTTTTCGATTCCTCACTTGAGTCCTTCAGTTCTTTTAATAGACTTTAGCTTACTTCTATTACTTCCTGTAACAGTAGACTATCCAATAGCCAAATTGCCCACTACTGAAGAACTACAGTTGTTTGATAAAGACGCCTGCGAACCTGATTTCTTACCCTGACCAAGCGGCGATACTGAGATTCCGAATCCCTGAATCGTTTTATTACTTTTATATATATATATATATATATATAATATATGCGAATACATTTAAGGACGGGTCGTAGTAGCAGGTTACAACATAAATACTACATACATACAGGTTATCACGTTCTAAAGAGATTAACCTTAAAAGTAAGCAATATAAAAACAGAATGAAAAAAAAAAACAAGAACTCGATATTTTAACGAATTGCTCCGTTCCATACATCCACACTCATGAATTCCGTACCCCTTTATATTTTAAGTTAGGAAGTCCTTTACGGATACCAGACAGCCCAGGGGAGGTCCGGGACGGCTATGTGAGATTCTGGACTTCAGGACTTCTGAACTTCAGGATACCCACTAAAACCCAATTACCCTCAGCGTCATTATGGGATCGCTTTCGCTATAGTCTGTACAAGTTTTGACGTTACGAAAAGTATATTTATCTTTATTAAAAGTATATTTATCTTTATTTATTTTTAAAAGTATATTTAGGATTATTAATTAATCCTAAATAACTGATGATAAATATAATTTGAAAATGATGTTTTTTAATATGTCAATAGATTTTATTTCAGAGACTGTATAATAATTCTATGCTATCATTTTCCGATTTTAATCTGTCCTAGTTTTTGTAAAGTCACAACACGTACTAGGGGTACTAAGCATGTAACAGTGCAGCTGTCAAAAACAATTTATTGTTTATATAATAAACTGAGTGAATGATAGGTTTTTTTACAATATATCGTAAATAATAGCTATTACCTTATTTAGATATCCGGAAACCTGTAAGTTATTGTAAATTTAAACTATTGATGCTGATCAGTTGATAATGATGCATTTGTAAAAAGTGCCCAATAAATAGTTCCTGACGTTTGGTGCTCTGTAAATATATCAGTTGGCTAAAAAGAAAAAAATAATAATTTTAAGCTCTTCGAATTCATGATGAAGGACAATACCCACGTTAATATATTTTGCATTGCATCTAAAATCTAAGCCGGGAATTTTATATCTGAAGAGAAAAAAATACTTGTTTATTAAATTACTTGTTTATTAAATTATTTAATATAGTTATTAATATTTTAATAGACAAATTAATTAGAAATGAAAAAAAGTGGGGCTATCGGTTTAAGTTCAACAACAAATACACAGAATCCATACTAGCTTTTGCAGATGATCTCGCGATACTGACACGTAATCCGAAACAATGTCAGGTACTTTTAAATGTAGTTGAGGATTTCTGTACGTGGACCGGCGGATTGAGAACAAAACCAAGTAAATGTTTTAGTCTGTGTCTGGGTAGACAGAATACCAAATATACCTCTTACGATCCGGGTCTTATAATAGGCGGTCAGTGCGTTAGTACGGTTACGGAAGCAGCTCCGTTTAAATTTTTAGGTAAAAAAATCGATTACCAAGGCCGTACTCCATCGTTGGATGAAATAGTCGATAGCTTTTTAAACGATCTCAAAAAGGTAGACAACCAACCAATAAGTAACGTCAAAAAAGCTTGGATTTACGATAATTATTTAACATCACGTCTAAATTGGCCTTTCCTCGTGTATGATATAAATAAAACCCTTTTGTCAAAGTTAGATGCAAGCGTCATAAAGACATTGAAGTTATGGCTCGGGTTAGCGCACTCAGCGGACTCTTCAACCTTATTTAGAGACCGAAACAACTTTGGATTAAAATTAAAGAAACCATCGGAGCTCTACAAACATCTAAGAGTTACCAAAAGACATATCATCGGAAAATCTAAAGATGATACTGTAACTTCTCTCCCAAAAGACAAAGTTGCCTCAGAGCTCGAGTCACGACTTCAATTCAAAAATTTATGATAGGTGCTCAAACAAATAAAGTAGGGCTAGGATCAAGTAGGAAAGTTCAAGACATAGACATAACAAAATCTTTTATTCGACAAGACGAAAACGATAATTACCGACTCCACGCGTTGAGCCTAGAAATTCAAAACGAATGGGTGACCATAGGAGATTTTTGTATTCCACTAGCTTTGAAGTGGCGCACCTTAATTTATGATTGGTCCCCAGCATTATTAAAATTCTATCTTAATGCATTCCAAATGACTCTCCCAGATCAAAGTAATTTAGTAAGATGGGGCAAAGCCACCGAAAAGTCTTGCGACATCTGTGAGGAGGCAATAGGAACCGCGAAACACCTATTAGTAGGGTGTAGGGTACTTCTAGATAAAGGTCAATACTCGCGTCGCCACGACAAGGTATTAGAAATCTTTCAGTAGCAAGAGCGCGGAAGAGTATAACAACCACCAAACGATCTATAGAATTCGTAAAAGAAGGCTCCTCCAAAAAAACAAAAGCGAAGCCTTATTCAATATTAGGCGCGGCTCCTGATTGGATTCTCATGATGGACACGTATGAAAAGCATTACAAAATCCCTGGGGATGTTGGTGTTTCGTCATCCAGACCGGACTTATTCCTGTATTCGAAACATCTGAGACGCGTGATACTTGTGGAGCTTACTGTTCCTTGGGGAAAAAAATCCCAAGGGATCACACATTCAAGCTCAATAAGTACTACGAACTAACCAACGAACTGATCAGGAATAAATTTATAGTTAGTTTGTACGCGGTAGAAGTGGGAGCGAGAGGTATAACAGCAAAATCTCTCTATAGCCTACTTAAAGATCTTGGCCTTTCTAGAACAAGCATCGGTTCATTTCTAGAACGTACTTCAAAGGCGGCATTAGTAGGTTCTTTCCAAATTTGGTTAGGTAGGGAGAGGAGTGTGGAGGGTGAAGGTGAGCGTTTTTGCGCATAATGAAGGGGCCCCTTAAACCTACTCCTGGGTCGCAAGTCCCAGGCACTGCTTGCACTCCTCTCCTTGCAACGCGATTGCCCCGGCACCCGCACGGTGAGTCCATGGATTGCTAAGAAGCTTCGTCTTAGTTATGTATGAGGGTTGACAGCTACGAGGAAACGGGTGGCTACGAATTGATTAACACGATTTTAATTACTAATATTATCTGAAAATTTATATTTTTTTAAGTGTTTTAAACATATTTACAAAACACGAGAAAAATAATTATACGAAATAAACAATTAAGAGTTCTAGAACCGTGAATATTATTATTACACAATTATAAAAATAATGTAGAAGTATTATTGTGTTATTCTTATGTATATAATGAGAACGACTAAACAAGTGTAAAAACTGGTTTCAAGACCTCGATCGACCTTTTTTTTTAGTCAATAGAACCTTGTAAGTTACTGTTATTTAAGTACACTTGGATATACTGAAATAAAATACAACATAATTTTGTTGAATCTTTCAATTAACATTTTATTCGTATAAAGTGCGAAACGTTGACTGCAAGCTAGGATAGGGTAGTATTTTCACAAGGTACAGACTTACTGGCAACTTCGCAGTTCATATTTAAAAGTATTTTGCTGAGAGGTTAAACATCAGCCAAGACGGTATCTATACTTTATTCCCAAAAATAAAGCTAGCCACTATCAAACTACAATGCTACCTCACCAAGCTATGAACATATTGCATCTTTCTGACTACTAGGCACTACTTGTGAACTAGGAGGGTACATTGACATTTGACATTTGATTTATTGTAGAGACAATACTACATAATTATATTGTTATATTCTAAGTAGTCATATATATATAAATATATATATATGAACTTTATATTTTACATAAGTATGATATAGCATGTATGTATTCTGCAATTTTCGGCGTTGTATTTTGGACGTATTATTGGAAGGATATTTTAGAACTTTTAAAAATATTATCAAATATGTATTGATATACTATCATGTTATATTATCATTAAAATAATAAAATGATGTTAAATATAAAATAAATAATAAAATAAAATAAATAAAATAATAATAAATAAAAGCCCATAAACAATTATATCTATCCCAATATTTTAGTAAAAATGATGACGCAATTGATAAGCTAACAATCTAAATATACTTACATAGTCGCAGAACATACTACCAGTCATCAGCCGACACTCGTCAGTCCGCTTTGAGCACTCGCCATTCGCAGACTTTTTGTGATGTGTTAGTAATTAGTGAACTTTGTACTGAGTCGCGTGCGGAATTTTACGATAATATTGCAATTGTCTTTAATCGCAATCAGCTGTGTAGATATATGTTATAGAGACATTGCACTGTAATTGCATGTATTATGTACGGTCTATAAAAATAAGTAATTGAGGTTCGTATTTATATTTTTTAAAGTGGATTTAACAACTTATCATCATGATAACCTTAGCACTAACAATACTAGTGATAATAACTCTTTACTTATATGGAAAACGAAACTTTGACTACTGGAAAAAAAAAGGCATAAAACATGATAAACCCGTATCCTTCCTTGGAAACAATACTAGAAATTATTTCATGCGTTTAAGCGTAACACAAATAGCCGTCGAGATGTACTGGAAATATCCGACAGAGAAATTGGTTGGCTTCTTCCGTGGGTCTCGACCCCAGCTCGTCGTACGTGATCCCGAACTTGTAAAGCGTATCCTTATCACAGACTTCATGCACTTCTACGGACGCGGTCTCAACCCGCACAAAGAGGTGGAGCCACTTCTACGCAACCTGTTTTTTGCCGATGGCGATCTGTGGCGGCTGCTGCGCCAACGTATTACACCCGCCTTTACAAGTGGTAAGCTCAAAGCCATGTTCCCACTGATCGTGGAACGCGCGGAGAAGCTACAGGCGCGCGCGCTCTCTGCCGCAACCGCAGCCCGTGAGTTGGATGCACGCGATCTCATGGCGCGCTATACTACCGACTTTATCGGGGCATGTGGCTTTGGCCTCAACGCTGATTCACTGCAGGACGAGGACTCAGCGTTCCGGAAACTCGGTGCTACCATATTTAAAATATCTCCTAAAGATGTTTTTTTCGCAGTTTTAAAAGAACTGTTTCCGAACACGTTTAAGCATTTGAGAGTGTTGTCTCGTCTAGAAAAAGATATGACGGCATTAGTTGAGGAGGTGCTGCGACAAAGAAACTACGAACCGGCAGGTAGAAACGACTTTATAGATCTCATGCTAGAATGTAAGAAGAAAGGTACCATTATCGGCGATTCAATAGAAAACGTGACTAAAGATGGAACGCCAGAAAAAGCCACGCTGGAAATGACGAATGACCTAATAGTGGCGCAGGTATTTGTTTTTTTCGCGGCAGGTTTCGAGACCTCCTCTTCCGCAACGAGTATCACTTTACACGAACTAGCCTATAATCCTGAAGTTCAGGTAAAGGTACAAGAAGAAATAGATAGAGTTCTTGCAAAGCACAATAACAAGCTCAGTTACGAAGCAATTAAGGAAATGACCTACCTAGAGTGGACTTTCAGAGAAGGTATGAGAATTTTCCCATCCTTGGGATTCCTAATAAGACAGTGTGCAAAGAAATACACTTTTAAAGATTTGAACCTTACAATAGACGAAGGAGTTAGGCTTATAATTCCACTTCAAGCGATGCAAAACGATCCTAAGTACTTCGATAACCCATCTGAGTTCCGCCCCGAGAGATTCGATCCAGAAAATATTGATATCAGTAATAGATTTGTAAATTTGCCGTTCGGCGATGGTCCCCGCGCTTGCGTCGGTGAGTTTCATCATTTTTAACAACATCTTTAGCTCTTACACAAGAAAATAATTTATACACATAAATGAATTCCTCTACCATTTATAAATGACGTGCATCGTTAATCTATAGACCTAATCAATTAATTATAAATCGTTATCAAAGGAAAGGATTAAGAATTTAGTTAGATGTAATATTAACTTTACGAAGTCCAGATCACTCTACTCGTTAAGGTGTAATTGTTGTCTCCGCAGGAGAGCGGCTGGGTCTGATGCAGTCCATGGCGGGATTGGCAGCAGTGTTGTCACGCTTCACAGTCCGTCCGGCGCCTGGAGCACCACGCCGCCCCACCGTCGACCCGCGCTCCAGCATCGTACAGACCGTAAAACATGGACTACCGCTCATGTTCCACGTAAGAGAACCGAAACCATGATGTACTTAATGGCTTTAGAAGATTTGTATTTAATTACTTAGGTAATTGAATGTTTGACTGTCATTGGGACTCCTCGCTAAAAACGGACTCAAGGCAGTCCGCAAAATTGAGGAAAATACGTGAACATTGAACAATATACGTAACCTGGGAGGTAATAAACATGGCCGAGACTCTTCAAACCACAAAACCGAACCTTCTATAAATATCAATTTACAATAAATATGTAAAGTATTAACTTCCTGCTTTATTGGCTTAAATAAAAAACATTAAAATAAATTATTCTTAGCTCAAACAAACCAAACTTTTAATAATATTTTTGGAGTTCTGTACTGTTCTTACAAATAATTTTGCAAAACAGTATTTAGTTTTAGTACTTTCCTTCTTGTGTTACTTTCCTTCTTGCGTTACTTACTATCTTATGTTAGGTTCAGATGTCTTTTCAGAGCTTGTAATGCATTTTAACTTAATTTAGGTACTTATTTGACTTATTGTCATCTCAATATCACATCCTCTTTCTTTTCTTTCCTTCTTCCCAATCGTTGCCTCAAACCATGCTAGACGATATTAAAGACCAGACAAGACAGTATTAGGATTTTTTATATACCTACCTATAGTTCAATGACCGTACCTATATGAACTTTAAGTTAAGCTAATTGGTGTGTATTTAACACATCATGTATATATATTTATAATTAGAAGTTTATTGACAACTTTACATATATGATATATGTTATACCATATAGGTACTATATTTTTATATAATTATACTATATATTATACCCACAACGTGTTTCTTATAATTCACACTTACGATTGAAACACATTAATAGTGCATGGAATATTACTTATTTGTTATATTTAATTAATTGATAGAGTATACTTAGTACTGATTATCGCAAGTAGCATGTATATAATCTTATATAATATAATGTAGGTATTTCAGTCTTCAGAGGATTCAGAGATAAGGTGCTATTTAATACATACATGTTTGTAAAACCGCTATTATTAATTTACAACATCAAATAAAAATTATCTGTAGACTTTGTACTTAATTATTTAAAACCATATTATATAGCTACAATTACAAGTAAAGCTATTTACATCACCATATCGCTTTTAGCGCCTAAATCCGCTAAAGCCGCTAAATTGGCGCTAAAGCCGCTAAATTGGCGCTAAAGCCGCTAAATTGGAACTTTGTTTTTATATTTGTTTTGTTTTAATATATTTTATCAGTGTTTAATAGATAATATCTGCTATTTTTATTTATTTTATCTCTATCAATATAGTGTTACTCAATCGTACTAAAATTGAGAAGGTATATGAGGTGAGATATAATGAGGTGGCCAACTAATTACCAATAACCGTATGTGTATATAATTATTTTTTATTTTTTAGTTTGATGTGCTTGAAAAGCGTGTTTTCTAGTTTTTTTAAAATATACTTATTTTTTACTTTTCAGTTCAATGTGGTATATTTATTTCGGAACCTTGTGCGAGTTCCCATTCGTCGTCTGCTAAAAGTAAAGATTAGGGTTATAATATACTAGCTGTGCCTGCGACTTCGTACGCATAGATTTCGATAATATTAAAGGTACTCTTTGTACATACCAATGTATGTGAAAACTATAGACCTTCAAGGTTTCATCGAACTCAATTAAGTAGTTTTTGCATACCTATAGGAGCATTTCAAGTTTAATTATGTGTATTTTTTTGTCTAATCGCTGGTAAGTAGCAATGATACTAAATGAAGAATAACTCTTTATTTGTCACCAGATTGTTAAAAACAAACAAAATGTTAAGTGTAGCCTATTACAACATATTCCCGAAAACTGCATCCAAATCGTTTAATTCGGTTCTGAGTTTAGCGTGCACAAACATACAGATATATACAGACATACAGTCGAACAGACAAAATGAAAAACCATTAATATTTTCCATGTGCAGAAATCGATCAGTGACAATTTTATTATATATATAGACCAGCTTTTGCCCCCGGCTTCGTTTGCCTTAAATGCGTAGTGAAACAATTCCCCTTTCATTTCTTTTTGTATTGCCTTTATATCACTTGTTTTAAGTGATACAATCAAAATTACGACATCGGCAGACATCGCTCACTGTCAAAAATATATTTAAAGTTTTAAATAAGGATACAATATTAGATACTGTAATATTTTTTATACCTCTCTTGTTTTTAACTTAAATCTCCATTTAAATACTTTCTAAACAGAGTACCTAATAACGATTCTAACCATATATCACACTTATAGATTTTCATTGAAAATAATCAAAATATGTAAACTTGAAGATTCCTGAGCTACATAATCGACGTTTTTTCGACCATCAATTTGCAGGTCTGGTTTTATTAAAAAAAATACAGGGTTATTTTTAGTTAGTTGACCACCTCTTGCAGGCAGCCTCTCTACATCAATCCCAACATTTCTTGTACAACTTTTTACAAAGATTGATAAACAACACAAAATTTTTGTTGCACGTTGCTCAAGCTATGTGATGTGATGTGCATCGTAATTCATAATATTTGTGTACATCTAGAACAGGGGTGGCCAACTTAATCAGAACTAAGATGGACTTTTTACCGACGAATAGCTGTTAGATCTACTTTATTTATTTTTAAGAATTACCTACTTCCTGATATTCTAAGGGACCTTTAGGGCAGGTAAATCTTAATTAAAACTTTAAAATTTTAAATAGTTTTTGCCTCGCCGGAATCGACTCGACTAGCGGCCGCGATCGACCGCTCGATCGCGATCGATTGATTGGACACCCCTGATCTAGAAAATACCGAGTTACTTCCTGGGTGTCAAAAACGTTGAATATTAACCAGAAGTACATGAATCCATACTCATTATGGTACAAATCTGAACATTTGCCGCATTTTTGTTTCCTATTGTAAACGGGGCTCAACTCATGACCAGTGAATCCGGGGTCAGCGAAAGCCCGCGCCTGAGACCGTTCGGTCAACGAACGCTCATACAGTGGTGGGACATACCTACTAACATGAATTATCCGAAGGACACTTACTTGACCACATACCCACATACAAGTGAAACTAATTTAAAGCGTGTAAAAACACACTTCCAACATATTTATTAGATCTCCTTTAACACATTTATGTATGTATGTATGTATTCACCAAGTATGTATGTATTCACCAAGTATGTATGTATTCACCAAGTATGTATGTATTCACCAAGTATGTATGTAATCACCGATTAATTTTGTGTAACAATTATTGAATAATCGGTCTAATTAGACATGTCAGTTATAGATATAAATTATATGGCAGGTAGAGTACTATTCATTATTATAGCTTTTTTTGAGTACATACAATTTTGTTTATTTCAATTGAATAGATGATTTTCTTGAAAGCGTGCTTGTAAAATATACCATCATGCTAGTAGCAAAGAAACCATCTAGGAGATTGGTCCTCTACACTCGATTATTAAAATCTTTTCACAAAGGTGGTGAAATGTGCTTAAAATTGCCTACTGATTGTAATATTAGCTGTTTTATTTAAAAAATAGTTATTTGTGTTAACTGTTGAATTTTGAATGTCCGTAGTGCAATTAATTATCCAACGCTGAACATCAGATTAAAAGCTCTATCTTGTTTTCTTAGTTTCATTTAACTTTTCTTGCCATATGTCATAATAATACTTAAGTTTATTGTAATACAATTTAATAATGTTAGATCTCGTTAGTCTACAATTATAATAATTAAATTTTTGTACGTAAAAAAAAATATTTTAGATTTAAATAGTGTTACGAATAATTTTCTCAACTATACATATAACAATTATTTTTTTCATTTATCTATTATACTTAGGTATTACATTATACATGCACATTTCTGTTACGTTATTCTAATAAGGTCCACCGATATTTTACTGATTAATTATGATTGCAAGCGTATATTATTAGAAATTGATACTTAACATTAGTACAAAAATGTGTTCCTATTGATAGAACCTAATAAAGCTATATTTCAATTTGGTCCTATTCAGGCCACCTACGTTTAATAAGAGACATAAGGAGTGTTATAAAAAAACTTATTTTTAATACACAGTATGCTTCTTCTTCTTCTCTATTTTCAAATGGCTTTTGGTTGCGCCTACTGGGCACAAAATATTTTGCCAACGTCAAGTAGGATGCTTTTATAAGTTTTGGATGTGACAACTATCTATTTATTTTTGAACCTGAAATTTTTTACGTGATTTTGACAAATTTTGAACTGTCGGATTAATTTGAATTTTGCCATACCTATCAAGCACCGATGATAATAAATAGATAAAAAACAAGTTTTCATAAAACACCTAATCAAAAAATAAAAATAAATAAATGTTAAATAATAAAAGAAATCTAAATTTGTATTAAGAATAATATAAATAACAAAAAAATATATTTAATTGTTGGCCGTTGTTTTTGAGATATTTTTAAAATAATGAACCTTTTTATAATCGTCAATAAAATATTTATAACTACACACACCGTCCACTCTCCACTTTTTTTTTTACAAAAACACATATTTTTGTTATTTATACCTACTATTCTTAATTTATATTTATTTTATTTTATCTTTTATTTATTTTTTACCTTTCAGTATTTTTTTTTATAAAAGTGGGCTTATTGTTTTTTTAGCTATTATTTGAATTCAAATTATGAGAGAAAACCAACAATTTGAAATTGTTGGGTCAGAAGTCCTATTTGGACTAGTATCGTTAAACTTTTAAAAATATTTTGGTTTGAATTAAGTCGGCTCTTATTTGCCGCAGGTAGCTTAAGTCCAGTTTCGCCATAAAGCATATTGTAATTATACTGTATACTGTTAAAAGGCAAAATCTCATCAAAGATAAATCACTTCAATCTGTAGCGTAGCTAAGTAAACATGTCTTTTTATTACAATGTAATTATAGTTTAATAATTATTAAAATTATTTAAATAATTTAAATTTGCTTACTAATTTAAAACAAAGACACAATTCAAAGATGCAATGCAAGAATGCAAAGATACAGTCCATTCCATACTTGCACACACACATACAAACCGCATTTCCTTTAGTGACGTTTTTTGCAAAAAAGCGAATCGCGTTAAAGAAACTTCGTTCATATTTTTGTTATTATCTCTAATTTTATATTTTTGGACTCAGAATTCAATTTCAGGTGTAAATCAAACTGATGTGTTCTATGGGAAAGCTATAAGTATGGTCAAACAGTTTTTCTTAAATATAATATAGGTGTCAAATTGCAATGTAACTATCATCGGAATTAAATATGTCGCTCCTTGAATACAAAAGGGCCACAATTAAAAAAAAAATGAAAATCGTTTTATTGCAAAAATGACACCTGAACCGACTATATTTTATAGTGAAAAAAAAACTCCCATCATTTTTGCTTATATTATGGGTACACTGACTTACCGCCATTTTTGCATTAGCTCATTTTGACAGGTAATGTCAATGCAAAACCGCCATTTTTTGAGTTGCGCCCGGAGATTCAACGCAAACGCACTTCGGTTGCGTGAAAAACTGCCACAATCCAAAATACTTCTCTGTTGGATTCAAAATTTCAGGTAAGGGTAATTAAATTTTACAATACAAAAGTGCCATATTTTGGAAAACGTCCGTTTTGCATTCTAACATTAGTATTTGAAACCATAATATATAATACAAAAGTGCCATATTTTGGAAAATGTCCGTTTTGCATTTTAACATTAGTATTTGTAACCATAATATATAATACAAAAGTGCCATATTTTGGAAAACGTCCGTTTTGCATTGTAACATAAGTATTTGTTATAATATTTTGTAATACAAAATTGCCATATTTGAAATGCGTCCTTTTTGTAATCCAATATTAGTTAAGTATAATTATATTTTATAATACAACAGTAGCATATTTTGAACTACGTCCCTTTTGCTTTCAATAATAGTAGAATAAATCATTATTTTTAGCGTGCTAGAATGGGAAGGCCAGAAATATGGGCGTTTTGCATGATAATAATTTTAGTTTTCGTAATAATTTTAAAAATAAAAATTACCATTTTGATGTTAATTTTATTATATTCTTATTACTTCAGTGATTTTTAACTTAAAAATCATACGAATGTATTTGTTTGTTTGAAAATTAATAATATTAACTAAATTAATTTAGCTGTAGCTTTCGACACTAATTTAAAGTTTTTTAAATAATATCAGTGAGTGTTTATAGGGAACTATAATAATATGGGTAGATTCCTAAATGTTAAAATATATGACTAAAATTCATTGCCCCATATTTTCTGTGAATTTAAATGTTAAATATGAGGTGGTAGCTTAAATTTGTTAAATATAATTAAGGTGTTATTCCTGGCAAATTAGTATTGAAAATGTCGTATTAAGGATTGTTATGTATTTGATTGTGTGTATGTTTTAGTGTATGTATGTTTCGTGTGTATATACTAAGGACTGTATAATATATGTATAGAACTGTGGGTATTTTATGTTTTTTAGTTATAAAACGTTAAAGATGTATTTTTTTTGCAGATTGAAAAAATGAATAGAGTACGATAAATGTTCAATATGGCAACCTCCGTTCAAGAATCGAAAAAGTTCAAGCATTACCTGGCCACAATAATAATGTGCAAAATAAAACTTTCTTTAATACTCCAGCTGCACTCAGTCTACCCGTCACGTTACCCATTGATTCTTCAGATACAAGTTCTATAGCAGACAGTCAACCTGACCTTAACCTACCAATATTAGAGGATGAAGACAGTGAAGTAAGCTGTGTTACGAATACCAAAGACATAAATAGGTCAAAAATAGTTGTTGAACAGAGTGACTCGAGTAGCAGTTCAGCGACTCTGATAATGACTCTGATACCAATTCCAGTCGATGATCAACATTCAGTTGTTCATCAATTGCAGATTTTTCTTCAGATGACAGTTTTGAAGTCATAAAAGATCTTCTGATTCCGAAAGGTAAATACAGTCAAAAGTAATTGCCAAACCATTTTGTATTTCACCCCAACCGGGCCCTTCTCGTGTAGAAACTCACTTACACATCTATGATAATCTGCCAGTCAATTTGGATACTCAGAGGCCTATTATAGAAACACACCCATCCATCAGTCATAATTAGTCACCTACTGTGAATATTTAGTTACCCAGGATTTGCAGTGAAACAGCTAGCGTGGATCCTCAGCGTTTTAGTCGTCGAAAAGCTAATCCAGAATCATGGAAAAGAAACAAAACCAAGACTCTGATCAATAGCGGGAAGGCACACACAATTAAGTCGAAATCAAAAAAATTATTACTGCCAAAAATATGGGACCTGTTCCTACAGATAAGTAATAATAATAATATCTGGACAAATTATACGCATTGATCTAACCCCTAAGAAAGCAAATTATTTGTTTGTGTTAAGGGTGTTAGACAACGATACAAAAACAAAGAAATACACATATAAATACCGAGAATATATTTAATAAACGACCAAACCAGAAATACAGATATCTATGCTCATCACATAAACGCCTGTCTCTGCCGGGAATCGAACCCGAGCCTCATAGCGCCGTGACACGTTAGACGTCTGCGCTAACTGCTCGACCAACTGGGCGATTAGTGTAAATTTAAATGTCAAAACGTATTTTCATTTGAGGAACGATTAGCCATATTTAATGCCTATTGGGACATTGGTGATTTAAACGTTCAGAGGCAATTTATATACAACCATATGACAAACTTTGAGCCAAAGTATCGGTACATCCATGTTCGTAGTACCCGCCAAAACTTAACCACGCATATTATTTCACGAAAATCGATCAACGCATTCGAGTTTGCAAGTTATTCTTTATGAATACACTTGCTATGTCTTGCCATATTAAACTTTTGATATGATTTTTTACCAAAAAGGTACAATAAATCATTTTTATTTGTAAAATTGTGTTTAATTTTTGACATATTTTTTATAATATTGGTTCAAATTTTGAATGCAAAAGGGACTTATATGCTTTTTTTTCAAAATGGGTAACAGCTATTACAAAGTTTATATTGTAAATAGATAGAGCTAAAAAATACGCATGTAATGATATAATTACATCTTATATTTAATTAATAAATATATGAAATATTATAAAAAAACAGTTTCAAAAATTTGTTTTGGCTGTCCTGTAAAATTTATGGATTTCGATTTGTGTCCCTTTTGTATTCAAGGAGCGATGTGGTGATGTAGTGTAGGAGGGTATCAGTACGCCAAGCACATTTATATATGGAAGTTATATGATTATGTATGTATATACTGTTCTTTGTATAGGACTGAAAGGAATATTTGTTTCGAATGATTTTTCACATTACTTGAATAAAAAGAGTAAAACATTGTAGGTGAGCGTTGATAATTCGATAAATGAAACAACAGTTGAGATTAGAACGATTAGAGTACATCATATGGGAGACCTCGCCGACTGAATTATATTAAGTATCACATATAACATAAAGTCGACTGTCGATTGACAAGAACAAAAATTAATCGAGAATATCACAATAATATGTTTTATATTACACTAGTAACATATAAATATACCCATAAAACATTACACACAGCGACATCAATACGGAAATTTAAGAATACATTTTTATCTGGATTTTGATCATCATGAATAAATTATTTGAATATGGAGAACTAAAACCACGGCGCCGAGCCGAGTCACCCGGAGAGGTCTCCGTGGTCGAAGAGGTCCTGGTCGTAGAGTCTCGCCCGCACCGTCCGGCCGCCGAAGTAACGTCCGGACAGGGCGCTCGCCGCCGCCGCCGCCTCTGAGGAGCATGACACCACCGTCAGCGACTGACCCGCCACCCGACGGCGGGTTCCAGATCGACGAAAGACACTCACCCTCGGGGTCCGCGAATTGTACGAAGATCTTAACGTCAGCGTGTGCGGGGTCGTCGTCCTCGCTCTGGCGCTCGTTGTAGATGACGAGGCGCTCCACGCGACCCCACTTGCAGCACTCCTCCTGGATCTCGTGATGCAGCGCGTCGTCGACCTCGTGGGCCGCCACCATGTTGCCGAGCAGCAGCGTGCGGCTCGCCCGCCGCCGCATGAGGCGCTGCATCACCAGGTGGCGCGCCGATTGACCCGAGATGGACAGCGACTCTTGCTGCTGCAGGGTATCGGGAGAGCTGTCCAGCAGCTTGCGCTGCAGCGCGGCCTGCTGCACGCCGTCGCCCGCCGCTCCCACAGGAGCGCTCTCAAGCTGAAAGAAGCAGGAATACGTTGAGCATCAGGAGGTTAGGCGCGAGGAGCCCGGCCGGGCGTCGGACGGACGCGCAACTCACGGTGCGGGGCGCCGGCGGGATCACGACGCCGGGCGGAGGGATGGCCGGAGTCGCGGCGGGCAGCGCGGCGACCACGGCGCTGGGCAGTGCGGCCGGCAACGCC
This sequence comes from Napeogenes inachia, assembly GCA_959347355.1. NCBI lineage: Eukaryota > Metazoa > Arthropoda > Insecta > Lepidoptera > Nymphalidae > Napeogenes > Napeogenes inachia. The sequence goes on from OY365797.1 coordinate 13,108,166, forward strand.
ACCGGTAGTGCGGCCGGCGGGACGGCGGCTGGCATGCCCGCGGGCAGGGCGGCCGGCAGCGCCGCCGGCAACGCTGCGGCCAGCGTGGGCAGCGCGGCGGCGGGGGGCACGCCCAGCGCGTTGAGCTTGGTGAGACCGAGAGCCACGGCGTTGCTGGCGACGGCGTCCATGGCCTGTATCTTGGCGGTGGCGGCGGCGGCGGCCACTGCGGCGGCTGTGGGCATGGCGGAGGCCTGGGGCGGGCCGGCCAGCGCGTTGGGCGGCGTAATGGCGCGTCCCACGCGCAGGTATTGGCCGCCGAGGTCGAAGAGGTTCATAGACGCGATGGCCTCGAGCGCGGCCGGCAGCGTGGCGTACTCGATGAAGCCGTAGCCCTTGTGCTTGTGCGCCGAAGCGCCGTACGCCAGCTTGCAGTACGTTATGGGACCGAAGGCCTCGAATACGCTGCGATACAGGCAGGATTAGTCATTAAAAGTAAGTTTTTAGAATATTTTTTCTCCAAGTAGAAGCGACCGCCGACTCAAAAAATAAAACTCTGGCCGGCGAATGAAACAGAATTGATTTGTTAGTTTATAAAGCTTATATTACATCCCCTTTAAAATAAATCGTAAATATATACTATTTAAATTTGTTACCAGTAATATTTAAATGTTCACCGGATATTTGTTAAAAATGTGTACTCGTCACTAACTGTCCCATTTTTTGAGTAGAGTAGCGAATGAAGAATAGTTCGTCTTTCTTTCTCTTATTTATACTATGCATATCCCTATTAATAAAGTTATCAGTATTCTTATGAACATACTAAGGTTTCAATTTACTTTTTAATGTCATCTTCGGTTAACTCTGGATGTATGGACGCAACATAAATGCGGTTGTATTGTTTGGCCTCTTCCTGTATCTCGTCTATGACGGCTTGGGCCTGCGGCATGTTGGAAGGTCGACCCACCACTTTAATATTTCTGGAAATACAGTGACTTGTTATGCAATGAAGATAATTTATATTTAAATGTCGAGAGTCGCGTCGAGGGAGTGATCTAAGAAGCCAAGTTACCTGCCGCCGAGCATGACACCGTTCATTTGTTCGAGACTCAGTTGCGCCGCCTCGGGGATCTCGTACTCTACGAAGGCAAAACCCTTGTGCTTCTGCGTCACCGGATCCCACGACATGTTGATAGATTTGATGGGACCGAACGGCAGGAAAGCTTGGCGAATTGTGTCTTCCTTCAATTCGAACGATATCGATCCAACGTAAACTCTGTAAGGGAACGAGGAGAAAGTGTATTTTTGTGTTATATCAAAGATGATGATGTACATATTTATAAGAAATCAGATCTTTTCAGCATTAAAATCATAGACTCGACCAGCCAGAGCGGGAATCTCAAGCGATCGCTATCATCAGCGGACGAAGAGTGGAGGGACAGGTACGTTTGACGTCACGGGCGAAGGTCGCACCTGCACATGAGCGCGAGCGCTTGCTGGCGCTGCACCTGCGTGCGCTGCGACGCCATCTGCTGCTGCTGATGTGCGAGCGTCTGCTTCATGAGCACCATCTTAATACTCTGCTCCATGGCGTACTTCTTGGCGCGCGACACCGCGTCCGCCTGCTCTGAGGACAGCCGCGGCATGCTCCCGCCCAGGATGGCCGGTAACGAAGCACTCTTGGCGCCCGGCCCTGAGAGTAAGAGAGGAATGGTTTAGACATTAGGGCCGATACACTTATATATTAACGGTAGATGCATTATATATTATGATGAAATTAATTTAAACTTTTTATAATTTACCTGTGTAGACGTCGCCGACCTGCACCAGATCGTAGAGAGGCGCCGGAATGAAGTCTCCTGCAACACACGCACCGATGAGAACGGGCGGCGACGGGGCTCATACACACACCCTCACACTCCGCCCGCGGCTTACACGCACAGACACACATCCTTTGATACTGTTATATTTCACTCAATCGCTCTTTTACAGACGATCACACATTCACTGCAAGGATTATTTTTCATCCTAAGAATATCGGTAGCCTATACAATATCGAAGGTACACAAATTTAGCCACATATATAGATACATCTTCACGATAAACAAAAATTTATCGTCTCTCTCTACCGATATATCGGTAACGGATGGCCAACTACGAAGCCGCGGCGGGCCAGTCAGACGGTCATCGGGCACTCGGGGACAACATGATATAATGAAGTAGGTACATTGTGCGACCGGCGGCGTGCAGGCGGCGTCGGGGCAGGACAGGCGGCCGTCGCCTAAGCCCTTAGCAATAACCTAACTTATATCTAGCCTGAAACAGAAAGCAGAACACTGATCACTGAGGTGCGACAGAGTCAAAGTGCGAGCGAGAGAGAGGAGCGTCGCGTCGCCGCAGCGCCGCCGCCGCGCCGCGCCGCGCTGCGCCTGCAACAGCGAGCACACGCCGGGCGTTAGACGAGACGAGCAACCCCCGCGCGCCCCGCGCCCCCCCGGCGCCCTTCTACTCACCGCCGCACGCAGCGCTCGCGCCGCCACCCGCGCTCGCACCCTCGCCTCCCGTCACCGCCGCCACCCCCGCGACCATCTCCATGGCCTGCAACTACATGTTTTAATCAGAATCTTGGGTTTCCTTCGGTTGAGCCCAATGGTACTCAATATCTATAAGGTTGGGGCTACAATGTCAAATACCACTGATCCTTCATGTTTAGTTTTATTGTTATAATAAACCAAACAAATATTTATATAATCCTAAAGATTAGATAGGTATATTTTTCAGAGTATATTTTTCAGAGTGATAGATAATAATATTAAAAATTTGGTAAGTAACGTGATTCATATTTGAATCATTTTCTAAATTAACTAAAATCTCAACTAAAATGTTTAGATTAGATTTCTAGATTTGTACTATTTCAGATAAATCATTTGATATTGAACTTGAAAAAGTCACAAAAATATATGTAATCTGTCACTTTGTAGCAGATAGCTTGGATAGATAAAGACACAGACAAGGGTAATATAACTGTTTCATCAATAATGGTTATCTTTTATCTTGAAATCTATCATGAAAAATATGTATATATAGATAGTACATATAACACACAGTGCGTATAACACGTTAAATGGTGTAAAACCAATGAGTGAGTAAGAAATGTTGATACATATTAAGAAAACTAAAATTGGAAAGAGCCAGAACCAGACAAAGTAACTGACAAAACATAAAACTTTGGAACTGCTTTATTGCTACTACCATACTTAATGAACATTTTAAATATTATAATAGTGACTGAAAAAGTACCAAAACTAAGGTGCTGGTACAAACATAATCCTGACATACAAAAAAGGAAATCCACTAGATATCACTAGTTCTACAGGCCCATTAGTTTGTTATTAGCAATGTATAAATTATTCGCATCAGGAATACAAGGTAGAATAGCACACAAAAATCTATGAAAACCAACCCATTGAACAGACTGCTATCTGACCAAACTACTCCATAACTGACAATATTCAAACTGTAGAACAAGTTAGGGAACATACCCAAACTACGTGGCCTATTTATGGGGGGGGGGTTCCTTAAAATATTACGCTGTGTCACAGCAGCGAGGGGGGGGGGTTTTAGGTTATTGTCACGTAGTTGAATTCTAGAGAAGGCAATTTAAGCTACTAACATTTAATAAAGGCTGCTTTTCAGGGTTCTTTGAAGTCGTGTGATACATTTTTGTGCAATAAATGCCGTCCCAATAGTAACAAAAATTAAACATTATTTTTTATTTGTTTCATTTTCTGCGTTTGGGATGATAAAAATTTACCTTTGCTATACTACATAACATTTGGGAAGGGGGGGTGGGGGGTGGGTCTTATCACATACTACGGATGGTCACCTTGTCGAAAAATTGAAAAATATAGGTCACGTAGTTTGGGTACGTTCCCTTATAGAAAAATATAAGGAATTCAACAGACCGCTGTTCATAGCTTTAATAGATTATTCTAAAGGGTTGGACAGTATAACACATACTTCAATATGGTAGGCTCTTACAAAATAACAATGTGAAGAAAAATACATAGCTACAAATGTCAAGAAGCAAGAGTAAAAAGAGGCATGAGACAGGGAGACTAATCTTTATACACCTTTCTCAATGACATCTTTAGAAAATTAGATTGGAGTGATAAAGACTTACAGATACTGAACAATAAACTACCACACTTAATATTTGCCGACAACATCCTATATTTAGCAAATCTGCTACAGAATAAGAAGGATGCTACAAAGATTAGTCTTGGAAAGTAAAACAGTTGGACTAGAGAAGAATACCATCAAAACTGAAATCATATGAAACAGAAACCATAAACCTATAAAAATAGAAAAAATATAGATAGGCTAAGAGCAAGAGTATGTATACTTAGTCAAACTAGTATCTTTCAGTAGTAACAATAATAAAAAAAGATAGAGTAAACAGGTACAACCCAAAGATGTAGAAAACAATAATGGACTCTTGTATTTTGCCAAGTCTTAACAAACATGGGATCATCATACTAAAGAATTTATGAACAAGATCTTGTCCTGCCAACATGCAATGGAGAAAAGTATCCTAAAGCTAAAGTGAAGCTGGGCAAGGCCTACATCTAGGTACAGATACTTCAGATAGATGGAAAGAGGAGTGTGGGACAACAAAAGAAAAGAAGACAACTCTCCTCTCCTCTCCTATGTTGTCCAGTTCTTGAACTGGATAGAAATATGTACATATTATAACTCCTAACAAGTATAGGCCCTACATTTCAAAAATTAAACAGATTGTTGCAATATTGCAAGAGAAAAATCCTAGAGCATGTTTGTGGTTTGAGTACATCATTTTTAATTGAAGAAATATCTTCTCACACAAGTTTTATTTTTAAAATTTTATGGGGTTGTAAATATGCAAGAGGCAAGTACAAGCAGATATGCAAGAGGCAATGGAAAATGAAGTTTTGGGCATCCAAATTAGTCAAAAGATATATAGATTATATGTTTTATACATTTTCAACATTGTATTTTATGAAATATAAAATAGTGAGTCCTCTCAACTTAGTGTTAATATCAGAAATATTCTTAATATAAAAAAAAAACAACAGTTATAATGAAACAAGGTACACACAGTAGTCAGTACACGATTAATTGAAGAGTAATTTAAAACTTACCAATTCCATGTTTTCCTTTATCAACTTTTCATCAGATCTGTACACGTGCAATAGAAATATGCACAACTTCTGCTAGTACAGTAAAAAATCGACTTCAGTGTTAAACTACAAAATTTATTTAAAATAAATACGCCCAAAACTTTATAAAATCTCAAGTTAATAGAAGTCAAGCAAGATAACGCCTAATTTTTATTTTACAATACGAAATACGAATACACTGTTCAGCGTTCGCTAGTCGGCGTTCCATAGACTAAATGTTAAATACAGATAAAAGAATACCTGTCACAAATAAGTAGAGGTGTGATAAATCATAAAGGGCTTGTTTTAAACAACGTTTTAAGCTTTATGTTTGAAATTTTAAGCAGGCTTACTAGAAAGCGCTTTTTCTTTAAACGCTTTTAAAGATTTTTCTGCTCATCGAAGAAAAATAACAAAAATTAGTAAGTGTTAATAATCACTGTCTTATGTAGCAGGTTCAGTATTTGTCCTTGTAATTTGTATATACTTTTAATGATGAATATTTATTTTACTATTTTTTTTAAATATCAATTAATTTATTTAAAACGCTCATTATGTGTAAACAAATTAATTTATTAGCTGCCTCTTCTTTCACAATCTAACAAGAACCTGTCAAGCACAATAAGCTTATTAGACTTAAGTCATTTTTATATTCCGCTTATAAAAACAAAACTTTTTACTTATAAAGATATTTAAAACGTTTCTGTCTTTCAAAATGTTTTAAAAATTGATCATATCTCTACATTTATTATCTTAAACTGGTGTTTAAAAAGTGTGTATATCAACTTGTCGCTTTGGACGCATCCCTGGAAATTTAAGAATTTATAAATTTATATTTTAATAACTATTCGGCATTAAATTACACATGAAACAAACATACTTATAATAATTATACTAACTTAATTTTCTTTAACACTTTATATCAAATTTAAATTTCCTTTAACACTTTATGTAAAATTTAAATTTAAATGTGATATACATACCTATATCGTGGTAGTTATAATTGAAGATACGGACACTATAAAGGTTCCTGTTGCTTACGATGTTTCGCCGAAAGGAAATTAATGCGATGCATTGCAGTTATCTAAGATGTGTTTGAGCCGCTGATCCCGAAGCTTCTATTAGATACTCGAAATGTGGCTTAGTTAGGGCATTGTAAATAGTACTCCGGAATTTTTAAAGAAAGCAATTAAAAACTTTCGCAAAATTCCAATGAGTGATGACAATTTTGACTTTATTTGGTCAATATTAGGATATGTCGTAAGTTTTTTATTTAAAACTAGACCTAAATATTTTTCTTTCTCAATCTTATTTAAAATACAGTTATTTATATTAAGTGGGATGTAATTCGGTAATTTCTTCTTCTTTGCTTTAAAAATCATATATGAAGTTTTGCTTTATTTACTGTGAGAAGATTATATAGGAACCATTGATTTATTTAAGAGTCATTGAGGAAGTTATAACCAATGACAACAACACCGACAAAGTAGTTCACGTATCTAACTATGATCGCAACACGTAACAAGATAGCGCCCTTAAAACAATAGGGAACATTCATGTAATTTTTTTTTTGACGAAAATTAATCATTTACCTCTATATATCGTAGAAAAAAATATAAATAGGTTTGAAAAGATTCTAGTTTTTCTTCAAATTAAAAATTAAAACTTGTTATAAATTTGAGCCGTTCAAACGCCGTCATTTTGCGCGCGCTTTGCGTGACGTCAAATGACACATCCAGTGAATGTTTACTATGCACTTTTTAGTTACTTCATACATATTTTAAGTTTTAATTGCTTTACAAGTCATGGAAGAAGATAAAAGTCATCTTACAAATATTGTATAGTACCGGAGTGCAAAAATAGTATTAGAAAAACACCCGCCAAGTGTTTTTTGTATTCCAAGAGATGCGAAAATACAATAACAACGGTGTATGGTAATTAAAAGGGATAACATATGTCCTAAATCGTGTTTATATTGTTGTGAAGATCAATTTAACTTAAGTATATTTTATTTATAATAAGTTTAATCTAATAGTTTAAATTTATACTTACGAATTGAACATTAGAAAATTTGAGTTTAAAATTAACCTAACCTAGCCTACAAAAGTTCAGTATAACTTTCTATAAAAACCGTATTATTTTTTTGATTTTAGGAAATTTTTATGTTTGTCGATTTATTTCAGGTTAATGAAGATACAGCAAATTGTATTGAATATAATATGTGTAACGAAACAACAAGGAGAAAGATGTAATCTAAGTTTGAAGAAAGGAGTTGTTCCTTATATATTTTTGTGGCAAAAACACCAGCTGAAAGAATGAGAATGTGCATAGTCAAAAGGCAAAGATTGACATCGGTTAATAAAGCCTTTTAAGAGTTAGCTATCAAAAGTAGTGTTTAAAAAAATTGGTGACCTTTACGAAGAAGTGATATAGGTAGTAAGTCCTAGTACTGCCCATACAAATGTCTGCGATATTAATCAGCCAAGACTCAGTACTTCTCCTATTGAATGTGATGATCATAAGGCAGAGACTTGCTTTTCGCATATTAAAGATAAATTATCAAGTGACTAAGCTGTGCAAGTTAATATTAAACCGAAGTATGGAAGTAAAGGTGTCAATGTAAATATACCTGCTGAAAAACAAAATGTAGCATTGTCACCATTTCCTCATTTAACACACAACATTGGTACACAACAGTTTTAAAAGTAAAACTATCTGTTTTAAAAAGAAAATTGTTTACTGAAAACACAGCTGATAATACTTCTATAGCATCTTATGTCTTCTATATCTGCTGATTATCAACTAGGTTATTTATCTGAGTCAAGTGAAGTGAAAAATTATTCAGAGGTAGAAACATTTTAAAAATGTATTGTGTAGTAGCATGCTAACTGCTATTCAAAAAGAGTTTGTAGGTATTTGTTTTGTGTGAGTTGTTTGAGTATTTAGAAAATGTTTTTAAGATTACCTAAACAATTGTATCATTTAATAAAATCTTTAAGCACGAAAATATAGGTTTAAATTATTTATTTTTCTCAGTCACACTGATACCACAGTATGAACTTAAACGCCGATATATTGAATGGTGTGTCAAATGACGTCACATTTCCTTTCGACCAATGGTGGCGCGTTTTGGAATTTTGAATTTCGCTCCCTAAAGTTACACTTTTCATAAATTATTTTATGGCCTTAAATGATTAGTAAATTAAAAAAAATGATTCTATTATAATAAGATGATAAAAAGTAATCGAAAAAAAAATATTTGAGACCATTTAAATTTTTTTGCATGTTCCCTATTGCTTTACAAGTCATGAAAGAAGATAAAAATCAGCTTACGAGTATTGTATAGTACCGGAGTTCAAAAATAGTATTAGAAAAACACCCGACAAAGTGTTTTTTTGTATTCCAAGAGATGCGAAAATACAAAAACAATGGTGTATGGTAATTAAAAGGGATAATATATGTCCTAAATCGTGTTTATATGGTTGTGAAGATCAATTTAACGTAAGTATACTTTATTTATAATAAGTTTAATCTAATAGTTTAAATTTATAGTAAGTATTAAATATTAGAAAATTTGAGTTTAAATTAACCTAACCTATCTTACAAATTTCAGTATAACTTTCTATAAAAACCGTAATCTTTTTTTGTTTTTTTATGGTCTGTCAATTTATTTCAGGTCAAGGAAGATACAGCAAATTGTATTGAATATAATATGTGTAACGAAACAATAAGGAGAAAGATGTAATCTAAGTTTGAAGAAAGGAGTTGTTCCTTATAGGTATATTTTTGTGGCAAAAACAAAAGCTGATAGAATGATAATGTGCATAGTCAAAAGGCAAAGATTGACATTGGTTAATGAAGCCTTTTAAGAGTTAGCTGTCAAAAAAAGTGTTTAAAAAAATTGGTGACCTTTACGAAGAAGTGATATATGTAGTAAGTCCTAGTACTGCCCATACAAATGTCTGTGATATTAATCAGCCAAGACTGAGTACTTCTCCTATTGAATGTGATGATCATAAGGCAAAGCCTTGCTTTTCGCATATTAAACATAAATTACCAAGTGACTAAGCTGTGCAGGTTAATATTAAACCGAAGTATGGAAGTAAAGGTGTCAATGTAAATATACCTGCTGAAAAACAAAATGTAGCATTGTCACCATTTCCTCATTTAACACACAACATTGGTACACAACAGTTTTAAAAGTAAAACTATCTGTTTTAAAAAGAAAATTGTTTACTGAAAACACAGCTGATAATACTTCTATAGCATCTTATGTCTTCTATATCTGCTGATTATCAACCAAATTTTTATTTGAGTCAAGTGAAGTGAAAAATGATTCAGAGGCAGAAACATTTTAAAAATGTATTGTGTATTCAAAAAGAGTTTGTAGGTATTTGTTTTGTTAGAGTTGTTTGAGTATTTAGAAAATGTTTTTAAGATTACCTAAACAATTGTATCATTTAATAAAACCTTTAAGCACGAAAATATAGGTTTAAATTATTTATTTTTCTCAGTCACACTGATACCACAGTATGAACTTAAACTCCGATATATTGAATGGCGTGTCAAATGACGTCACATTTCCTTTCGACCAATGGTGGCGCGTTTTGGAATTTTGAATTTCGCTCCCTAAATTTACACTTTTCATAAATTATTTTATGGCTCTAAATGATTAGTAAATTAAAAAAAATGATTTTATTATAATAAGATGATAAAAAGTTATCGAAAAAAAAATATTTGAGACCATTTAAATTTTTTTGCATGTTCCCTATTGTCAGTGCCAAAATAAGAACTTTGAGCTGCAGCTGTACCAGCACAGCTTGTAACCGTAACCGACCTTAAATACCTACTAAGCATCTCAAAAGATATTATTTTTGCATGGGTTTTTGTTTAATGACTGCAATCGCTTCCCAATAAATTTATTTAGAAAATATTTGTTGTTAACAAAATGTCTGATGTCACACCAGTCCTAAAGAACAGTCGTTGACGATACAAAACAATTAAGAAATGCTGATCCCTTATAACACTTTCTGAATACTACAAAATGCATTAATTAAAAAGCAGTAGTAAGCATTCAACGATATACCAGCACATTACCATAATTTTTGATAACAGAAACACCTAAGAAAACATTGCATGGTGGATTACAGCTCAAGATGGCTTATGTGATAACAAATAAGAAAATATAGAGTAAGAGTCATTAAACTTAAGTCGGGTACTATGAAACCAAGCCGCGGAAACTTCCTCGTGTACTCAGCTCAGCTACACTATAAACTGAAATATCCTCCTATTTTTGATGTTTTAGCTTTAAGATATTTTTGGCATTATAAAGTCTCATGTAAATTTGTAGCGTAAAATAACGTTAGAAGTATTTATATTTATATTCTCACATACTCTTAACATCGATTTTTTTGGGCCATTGTAATTGTATACGTTAATGTAACGATAATTTCAGAGTATTATTATTTATTTTAATGATATAATAGATAAATAAAATAATATGGTTCATATCGAATTTCGTAAATAACAGTTCATTACGATAAGAGATATTTTTCTGCTTTTTGTTTCTGTTAGTAGTACCTATTAATTCACACGGTTAGTTAGTTATACAATATAGAAAACTTTTGATCAGTTATTAAAGGAACGCGACAGCAAAAGCACCACTGCAGACTGCTGTCTGTTTTCTTTATAAATGTGTAGGGCTCAGTCGATTCGATCCCGGTCCAAATGTATAGTATTGTCTTATGTGATGAAACGACATTTTAGATCGCAATCTTTTCATTTAGGTATATCGCACCTCCGCTCAACTAGTGTCATAAGTCAAAAAATCAAACTTTCGAGTAAATAGCGCTTGAAAATTATACTAAGCAAAAATTTCAATTTTCGGGTCATAACTCAAAAACTAACAAAATTAGCGCTATACGTTTTTAAGTAAGTTTAAATGGTTTATGAAGATCTACCAAATGGTCGGGTAGGTACCTTTAAAAGATATAATTTTTTTTATTTTTTTTTGACTTGTGACACTTTAGAGATAATAAAAGTAAATAATTTACAAAATATTGTCTTATTAAAGAGTTTTAAAATTACAAATTTTGGAAAATACAATTGTAAATATAAAACTAGTGGTTGTCACTAACTCAGCATTATATTATACCTAATATAAACATACTTTTTAACCCTAGACGAGTTAAAAACTAATCGAATTTAGTTTATGTATTTCACGACTGCATACGTATGTAACTCAACTGTAAATTTATTTTTGTTCTGCCCGCAACAATAGGGAACATTCACATTTTTTTTTTTTTGACGTAAATTAATCATTTACCACTCAATATCGTAGAAAAAAATATAAATAGGCTTGAAAAGATTCTAGTTTTTTTTAAAGTGAAAATTAAAACATTGAGTAAATTTGACCCGTTTAAACACCGCCATTTTGCGCGCGTTTTGCGTGACGTCAAATGATACGTGCAGTGAATGTTTACTATGAAGTTTTTAGTTATTTCATAGATATTTTAAGTTTTAATTGCTTTATAAGTCATGGAAGAAGATAAAAATCATCTTACGAGTATTGTATAGTACCGGAGTGCAAAAATAGTATTAGAAAAACACCCGACAAAGTGTTTTTTGTATTCCAAGAGATGCGAAAATACGAAAACAATGGTGTATGGTAATAAAAAGGGATAATATATGTCCTAAATCGTGTTTATATGGTTGTGAAGATCAATTTAACGTAAGTATACTTTATTTATAATAAGTTTAATCTAATAGTTTAAATATATAGTAAGTATTAAACATTAGAAAATTTGAGTTTAAAATTAACCTAACCTATCTTACAAATTTCAGTATAACTTTCTATAAAAACCGTAATCTTTTTTTGTTTTACGCAAATTTTATGGTCTGTCGATTTATTTCAGGTTAAGGAAGATACAGCAAATTGTATTGAATATAATATGTGTAACGAAACAACAAGGAGAAAGATGTAATCTAAGTTTGAAGAAAGGAGTTGTTCCTTATATATTTTTGTGGCAAAAACACCAGCTGATAGAATGAGAATGTGCATAGTCAAAAGGCAAAGATTGAAATCGGTTAATGAAGCCTTTTAAGAGTTAGCAATCAAAAGTAGTGTTTAAAAAAATTGGTGACCTTTACGAAGAAGTGATATAGGTAGTAAGTCCTAGTACTGCCCATACAAGTGTCTGTGATATTAATCAGCCAAGACTCAGTACTTCTCCTATTGTATGTGATGATCATAAGGCAGAGCCTTGCTTTTCGCATATTAAAGATAAATTACCAAGTGACTAAGCTGTGCAAGTTAATATTAAAACGAAGTAAAGGTGTCAATGTAAATATACCTGCTGAAAAACAAAATGTAGCATTGTCACCATTTCCTCATTTAACACACAACATTGTTACACAACAGTTTTAAAAGTAATACTATCTGTTTTAAAAAGAAAATTGTTTACTGAAAATACAGCTGATAATACTTCTATAGCATCTTAAATCTTCTATATCTGCTGATTATCAACGAAGTTATTTATCTGAGTCAAGTGAAGTGAAAAATGAAGAAACATTTTAAAAATGTATTGTATAGTAGCATGCTAACTGATATTCAAAAAGAGTTTGTAGGTATTTGTTTTGTTAGAGTTGTTTGAGTATTTAGAAAATGTTTTTAAGATTACCTAAATAATTGTATCATTTAATAAAACTTTAAGCACAAAAATATAGGTTTAAATTATTTATTTTTCTCAGTCACACTGATACCACAGTATGAACTTAAACGCCGATATATTGAATGGTGTGTCAAATGACGTCACATTTCCTTTCGACCAATGGTGGCGCGTTTTGGAATTTTGAATTTCGCTCCCTAAATTTGCATTTTTCATAAATTATTTTATGGCCTTAAATGATTAGTAAATTAAAAAAAATGATTTTATTATAATAAGATGATAAAAAGTAATCGAAAAAAAAATATTTGAGACCATTTAAATTTTTTTGCATGTTCCCTATTGTCCGAATAGAAACTTAAATAAGTTGGTTCATGGTTGGTATGACAATACTATTTTATTTTGATAAATTTAAAGAAGCTGCTACCAATTTCATCTGCACCTCGGTAGCCTTTACGCTCTTGCAAAAAGTAGCATTCAGTAATACTTTGATTTACAATAGGTTTACAAAAATAACATTAGTCATGTTATTCTTTTTTCGTCCTGTATTTTCTGCCTTCAATTTGCCTATCGTGAAATTCATGTTGTTTAATTTGCTGTTAGAGTAAAAACTGAAACATCATTCCGAGGTAACTGCAAACCAAAACATTTTGTTCCCGGAGTTGATTTCGGCATTTGATACTTGTAAAATTGATGGACAGACTTCGTGACGCGTGTATATCTTTACTTGGTTTGCAGTATTTAACAAAATGGGTAAGCTAGATAAGGATACACTTGTTCTGTAAAAAGATGAACTTAAACTGGATAATCAAGAACTTGAAGTACATGATGTTGGTGAGAAGCGATGAGGAACGACCTTTTTCTTACTTTTTTACGTTCTATATTGTGATATGGACCTTTAACTGAATCATCTGTTTCTAGCTCCCCAGTTTGTTGTTATAAACATTATGTTATAAACAATACTGTTGCCAAAATAAAAAGGACTTTTAGCTTTTCCTTATCATATATAATGTCCAAACTCATTTCAATATGAAAAATATAATAACTTTTGACTTACCTTAATTAAATAAACTGTCATATGTCGACAAAGTTCACTATAATTTAATAAAAAATCAGATTATTTAAAGTTTTGTCCACACATGTACCGACATAAATCGACAACCAACATTCTATACGATATCCAGACAGACGAAACCCTTGCGCAAGCAGAGACGTGACACTGTATATGTTTGATAAGACAATACTTTTACTTATCGATATATTGTCACGAGCTCAATATAGGGATAAATAATCATCCTATTTAAATGACATTATTTGAGATAAGATTTTGAAGCTTTCTGAAATGAATAGTACAATAAAAGAGATTTTATTTTTTTTGAGGTGTGACACTATTTGAGCGGAGGTGCGACTATTCTGAAATACTACTACTAAAAACTTAAAGCCAGTCGCGAGCGCTCAACCATGATGTTATCTATACCTGGAACTGATCGTACATTGAAAATATTAAAAAAATCAAAATGGCGGGCCTTTATAAGACAAAGAGAACCCTTAACAACGTTTTTGCATTTTGTTAACCAATTTGGATGCAGTTTTCCGTAATATATTCTAATAGTCTTCACTTAACATTTCGTGTTTTTTTTAATTTAAATTGGTTAAGAAATAAAAAAGTTATGTCAATTTATGTCAATCACGCAAATAGGTAAGATGCAAATGTACATTGAAAACATGAAATTTATATATAGCCACGATGTGAACGGATAATTAACTGAATACAATTCTAAAATTTTTGAGTGTTTTCTCTATTTATCTGTTTCTCTTTTAGTTGTGTACGCAGCACGAAAGAAATGTATAGCTAATAAAAATAACTTATATGCATAGAAATTGAGCGTCACTCTGAATCACATTTTGTTTTTCACTCTTCATTCTATCAAAAGATATATGTAGGTATTTAAAGTTTTCAAGAAATTTATCTTTCTATATCTAATAAAACTAACTGATCGCTGTCTGTGCATGGAAAATATTATAAGGAAAAATTCATAAGGGGGGCATAATCAACCTTTCATAATGGGGGCCTAATCAACCTTTATTTAGGCAAGAGAACCCAAAACAACAATGTTTTTTTCAATTTGTCTGTTTGTCTGTATGTTTGTATTCTTGTGCTAATCTCAAAAACGGATTAACCGGTTTGAATGAAGCTGTCGGGAATACATTATCACGACCTTCATTTTATATTTAGTGTTTTTGTTTTATTTAAATCGGTTAACACATAAAAAAGTTAATAATCTCTTGTTTTCGTAACATTACTGTAAGACATTCTTTTTAAATATAAATAGTGGTCCTACCCTTAGGGAATAATAATACACTTTTCAATAAAAAATACGCAAAATACTATATAATAAATCTGTAAAAAATATCTGTGATTAAAAACAAAAAAAAAATAAAAAGTTATTTCAAAAAAATAAAAACCGACTTCAAAACTACATCTACCTCATATACCTACATAATGTACAAGTTAAAATTAAAAATAAGTTATTTTTATGACTTCAAAATAAAGTTTCGTTAAAAAGAATTAACAAAATTATTGCTATATAAGTACCTATTTACTATTTAAAAACCGTTATTTTGGTGGGTGCCAGCCAAGGTGGAAAAGCTAAATTCTCTCTGTGTATGTTATATCTAATATCTATTTTGTGTTCATATATATATATATTGACAGATATTCAATATTTGTTAATTTTTTTTTAGCTTTGGCTGGCACCGATTCCAAAAATAACGGATTTATATCTATTATAGGCTTTCAAATAAAAAAAAATATTTGTAAATCCGTCCACAAACGCCGGAGTAATCGCTCAACATACACACAAGCAACATACAGGCAAATTGTGGACCTCCTCCTTTTTAAAGTCGGTTTAACATAAACTAGAAATACTCCTACACATAAAAACTCCCATCAGGGCGGGTGTCTCCCAGGGTTCAGTTCTCTCGTCCATCCTCTACTCCATCTACGCTAGCGATATTCCTAGGCCGCGATCTAAAGTGCACCTTGCCATGTACGCGGACGATACCGCGCTTTACACGTCCTCTATGGATCACTGGGAGATATACCAACGTCTCCAATCCGCAGTCGACTCCCTCGAGAGTTGGCTGCGGAAATGGCGGATCGAGGTAAACCCTGAGAAGAGGGTTTCGGTGCTCTTCGAACGGGGCCCCCCAAGGATCTTCCCGCGAATCAAACTCTTTGATAGACCGATACCTTGGAAAGACGAGGCAAAATACCTAGGAGTAACGTTAGATAGACAGTTAGTTTTCACTGCGCGTATTAGGACTGGTCGTAGCAGAGCGGCCTACATATTAGGTCGTTTATATCCCCTGTTAGGCAAGCGGAGTAAAATGTCCTTTCGCAATAAGGTGACACTTTACAAAGCTTGCATACGTTCCGTCATGTCCTATGAGAGTCCCGCTTTTGCGCACGCTAATCTGAATCCCCTTCAGGTGATTCAGAACAGGTTTACACGGATTTCAACCGGGGCGCCGTGGTTTGTACGCAACATCGATCTCCATAGAGACTTAGACCTTCCAACCATCGCTCAGTACTTCAAGGGGCTTTCTCAAAAGTACTTAAAAGTACTCCTGACTAACGACGCCCCGAGCCGAGGTCCGTGTCTCAATCTGAGACGCCCTCGGGACGTCGTTCCCCATGGGTCGACGCGGCGGGTCTCCTGACCCACCCGCTCCCTCGGTGACGCTGTAATAGCTAACAGGGCTAACAGCATAGACAGACAAAAAAAAATAATGAAAAAAAAAAAAAACATAAAAACTACTTGACGGACTTTGTACATGAGTATGTACAAAGGGTACGTTTTATAGAAATCGAGATCTATGCGTACGAAGTCGCAGGCACATCTAGTATCGAATATTATGTAAAACAATATGAGCTGCGTGAATCCGTCGCGTATTAACTTATTAAGTCTTACCGAAGGGTCATCCAGCAACCGGTTTTGAATGATCTCTATTTTTTCTATCCATATTAACATAATACATACACTAGGACTTATAATATTTTATTCATAGCAGTCGTTAATACTGAATGGGAAAGTTATAAGTACACAGTAATAATTATTTTAATATATTGTAATATTATTGCAATAATGTCTTAAATGATGAAGGTTACGAATGTACAATGAAGTGTGATGTGTATTATGAAGCAACAGTTAATCAGATAAGGTACTTATTTACTTTCTGTCTGTCTGTCTGGCCTGCACATATTATATAAAAGAAGAGAACAGACAACAAATAATAATTAAGTATATATTTTGGCTTTATATTAAGATCTATGTAACTTTACATAAATATGTTTGAAAATATCTATAAACATGTGTAGTCATGTTAAGCTTCTTTAAATTTATATAAATATAGAACGAAAAATAAACTGACACGGACAGGGATTCGAACCCGCGACCTCTGAGAAATTCCTGCCCGTATCGGTTTAATTGTCACTTTTTATTTATATAAAACTGAAAACATTAACATGGCTGTAAAGCCATGTTAAGCTTTTTAATTTGCCTATATAGGTTTATAGATATTTTCAAACATAAATTTCGGTAGTGGCATCTTTTAAATGTTTTTCTATACTGCAAAGTTAGAAACATTGGGTAGGATTGTCGAAAGAAGCCTCTGTGAAGCCGTCCCGATAAAGACGATATATTATAAAATGCTTAATTCACTAAGGCGCACGGCGATACGGTACCTCAGTTGGTAGAGCGACGGGACGGTTTCACAGAGGTCGCGGGTTCAAATCTGTCCGTGTCGGTTTATCTTTCATTCTATATTTATATAAATTTACATAA
Organism: Napeogenes inachia; assembly: GCA_959347355.1. NCBI lineage: Eukaryota > Metazoa > Arthropoda > Insecta > Lepidoptera > Nymphalidae > Napeogenes > Napeogenes inachia. The sequence continues at coordinate 13,125,854 of OY365797.1, forward strand.
ATATGTTTATATAAGCCTAAAGAACATTTAATAATCAAATAAGATGTGAGTGTGAGTTTGGATTTGGGGGTCTGTGGGTGTGTTTGTAGATTAAGTTAAAAGCCCCAATGAACGTTTTGACTTGATTTTGAATCGTGTGACAGGATACATTTCTAACAATTTATTAAACATTTTATTAATTATTTATAAACTGTTACTACAACTTCGGTAATAGTAACATCTGCCTGCTAAAACAGAGTTACTTATGTATTAATTATGGAAACAAAGGGAATTTCGTTACGTGTTTTTGAACACAAGTAATTTCAGCCTGATAAATAAAATTTGTACACAAATAAAATAGTCTCAATAATCACATTATTTGAAACGTGTGAACAGAAAAACGAGTAATTATTATAAAACCCTAACTTTAAAGTACCTACATTTGGATGTAAATATAACACTAAATTAAACTAAAAAATATATGAAATCAAGACAAACATAAACAGTTTCAAAAATTACAAAAAAGTGCATAATATAGTTTAAAAAAAGAGATTGATTACAATACAATTTAATACCATGATGTAACTATTGAATTAACACAACCTGAGACAGTATGTGCAGTCACCAAACACGAATATAGTAACTATGTAGGTATAACAATTCGAATAGATAAAAAACACACAACCAATCAAATCTATCAGAATTATAATTTAATCAATTCAATCAAAATTCCCAATGAAATACAGTCAATCAGAATTAGAACTCAACATCATATTCTCTTACATGTGGTCCCAACTCCCATCATATATATATACTATCGATAGCTTTACAGGATCAAATTAAAGCTGTCAGTGTTATTCGACTTAATGACCCCAACAGAAAGAACTATTAGCACTTGACATAGCAAATAAATCGTGTCTGTAGCACAAAGAACGGATTTATATGTCCATACTTGTAAAATCGTTCGGTTTTCTCTTTCTAACTTTTTAGAGATCAGAATATTTTGAGACTCTCCGACTGGTTCAATGCAATTTAAACTTTTAGAAAGGCTTCATATAATTCAATTATATAATTCAGTTCCAAAGTTGAGCTGCCAAGATTGTCAAAGGTTTTTTTAATTAATATAGAATTAAAATACACGCGAAATAATTGCAAAAGATGATTGGGTTTTTATAGGAAATCGGTGCCCAGGTCTCGGTCAGTGGTAAAGTTGTGACATTATAGAAAATATGTCAGTTTTAAAAATGTAGCATTGATGTCTTTAAACTCAAATTATCTGTACAGAAATGATAATTAGAGGCAACAACTTTTGAGAATCCTTTAATAAATAAGAAGAAAGGAAAAGGAGATTATACAGCACCTTGCAGAACATCTGCAAAGATTTATGCTCAGTTTCAATTGTTCTCAACCACAATGATTCTAAATCAGTCTATGAAGATGTCAAACTAGTTTTAATTGATTTTGAATAAATTATTTCGTAACGTATAACAATGCGTGATGTCAGTTGGATTTAATAATAACTAACAGTTTCTATTGATCTCCCTACTGTTTCTTTGTCTAACACAAAATAGATGAATCCAAATTCTGAGGCCAGTCTATGGTGTACATTTCAGAGGTACCGCGGATGACAGTTTTATTCAGATCCATCATTAGGTATTTAAGGTTTCGTTTACTCGTATAGACACCCGAGAAAAAGTAATCTCTTTATAAGTATGAAACACTATTACACATGACTATTACCCACTCTAAGTATTATGATACTGTTACACTAAAAACATAACTTTGTTTTGTTTTTTTTGTCTTATATTTTCTCTGTGTGGATCATATTTTCTATGTAAGAGTATCACAAAAATTGGTACAAATTGACTTTGACTCTTCATTTTCCACCTCCAGTACTTACAACTAACAAATCCCGAAGATTATTCGATACGTCTTGAACCGAACTAAAGATCATTTAACATTCCTAATTTTTTTTAAGATAAAATATATTTTTTCTTTTTAGACTGAATCCAAACAAGCTCAAATTATAATTTATTTAACTTGACATGTTATTAGCAAAACATAACTATAAATGTCAATATACTTTTTATAATTTACCCAAGCCCGAGCCTCATGAATGTTCCGTACTGTAGAAGCCGCATTTCCTAATTTTACATTCATACATTACTTACAGGTGCTTCTTTTCTAGTAAGTATATTACTTAAATATTTACTGTATTAATTAATAATGTATTCAAGTTTATAAGAGTATGGTGTGAGTAGCAGACATAAAAAACTACTAGGTAATGTTATCTCCTTTAGACACTACTCATGTGCGTTTTTCTTCTCGACTACTGAACCCAAAAAATCGCGACGGATTGATGTTATAAGGACAGTGGAGGTTTTAAATATGTTTATTATTTTCCGTTTTACTAGTAACAGGACGCGACGCAGGTATACGAGTATTTGTTATAAATAAAAATATCTTTTTTAAACAGAATATTTAAAATGTATTTGAAAATTCTTATTTCAATTGTGGCTTTGTTAATAAAAGAGATCCATGGAGTTATCTATTACCTAAACGGTAAGCAATTATTTCTTATTTTATTTTAAAAAAGAAGTGTAAAAAACGTAATTATAGAAAGTACTTATTTATTTTTTAATTCAGTAATCTTTTTTGCCACCATTTCCAGAGAGTGAATATAACCGCATGCCCCCTCTATATAAGCTAGACGACTATAAAGTCTGTCTGCAACAACCTTTGGGCATTTACTGCAGTGTGCACTTTAATTTAGTTTCCCAATCTGAAAGTGAACTCCTGAACATGATTGTAGTACGTTTTATTTTTATTACCACATAGATAATAGTTTTATATATATAAGATTTACCAGTATCGTAAATATTTCAGGAATACTCCAAACAAACACGGACCCACTTCAATCATTCACAATTAATGTACGGCGTTTGCGTTTCTGATCGTTGTCTAACATATACAAAAGACTTAAAGTTAGTATCCAAGTCGTCCGTAGAGGCATGCCTCAACGACACTTTTCTGAACGAATACAAATTAACGACCCGAGTTACTAAGTTGAGTTGTCACAGCCCTGGAGATACAAAAGAAGAGATTGACAATACTGACATAGCAGTAGCTATGATCTTGCTAATGTTTTTAATGATAAATATTTTTGCCAGCATTTACGACTTACTTTATACAAAGAACATGAAAGGTTTGTTAAATTATTTTTAATGTCACCTTCATATATCTTTCTATATACATGAGGAAACTTCCCAAATTTTTGTGACAGTTAACACCTTTGATGACCCTCCACACAAATAAAATACTTAAATTTATCTATATGGAATTCCCTATATATGCATGCTAAAATGCCTTTACTTGTTCGGAGTTTTTAATTGATTAATTAAAAGGTCAAGAAAGGGTCTAGAGTCACAAAATATGTCTTAAGTTGTGTCCGTGAGCTAAACATTCGAATAATAACACCCTTATATACCTACCTCGAACGTTATGTTCAGGCATTTTACTTGGGTCAAAGCTACAGATCTTAAGACATTTTATTATAGTAAGGATAAAAAATACAAGTAGGTACATGTTACATATTACAGAAAACAATGCACTTGCTTGCTTTTCCATTCGCCGCAATTGGAAACGTCTAATAAGCTATACAACTAATTCAGATTCCCGGTTAGAAAATCTCAAAGGATTAAATGGAATTCGGTATGAAATCACCAAATATTAAATAACTTGGCTGTATATAAATGTATTATATTAATAAAAAATATTTAAAAAATATTTTATAAAATCAAGATACACCACTTCATTAAAATAAATTAAAATAACCTGTTACTATCTTTATAATATTGGAAGATATAATATAATAAACTGTTTATTATATTTAGGTAGAAATATAGATAAAAAATATAATTTCTGATATTTTTATGATCTAGACATTGTTTATGTGTATGAGGACTTACAATTTTATACATTCCAAATGTTATTAACAAAACGAATGTTTTTTTTTTTCGATTTCTAGTTGCATCATCCTATTTGGCGTCATAATGGTACATAGCGCGTTGCCCTTCCTTATTGCAGTAAAAAATACCCATGACTTAGAACTGGTAAGTCGTTTGGTATAAATTGCAACTGTCAATAAATTGCAGAACTTTGTATCATATTCTTCAGGGTTGCTGCTGTTTTAATAATTATTGTTTTTTTTATAGATGTATTACAAATTGCGTCAGAGCATTATAATGAGTGGATCTATAGTCATTCAATCTAATATTCTTATATCAGGATTTCTGTTGGTATACAATCTTAAATTATTTTCTGAAAATAACGCAATAGACTGGAAGCTCATACCTAAAGCCTTTTTATCACGATATGTCAGGTAATAGCAGTTTGTGAAGTTTTTACTGTATAACTCAAAAATTATATTAATTTTACATTACCCTTCTAGAATAACACCTGTATACGCTGTGGTGATAGCAGTGGTTGCTACGTGGCTGAAATTTCTAGGACCCGGACCATTATGGGAGGTACAATAAAAAAAATCGTACCATTCAAATGTACAAACTCATTTTTATAGACACTTTATATTAACGACAACTTTGCCGACATGTAGTTTTAAATATTTTCAATTAATAATGTATTTATTTTTAAGGTAAGCGCATATCAGCTTCATCTGCATTGCAGAAGCAGCTGGTGGCAAAATCTTCTGTATATTAATAACTACAAGTACAACTCTCAATGCATTTTACCCACATGGTAAATAAGTTACTTATATCATCTGTTTTATTCTATTCTATTATCAATAAGTTACTTATATCATCTGTTTTATTCTATTCTATTATCAATAAGTTACTTATATCATCTGTTTTATTCTACGTCCATTAATAACAACGCTTTTGCATGCTTCTCCCACACTATTTTTATCTACTTTATTTGTCTTTAATAGTTACATGAATTTATAAGAGTATTATTTTAATAAACATTTATTTTTTTGGGGTTAGTACTTTTACCAATACAAAATAAAACACTTACTGTTACTTAGCTTAAAACTTTCTGCAATTATACACGGTTATTTATAGTTAATTTGCCACCTCTTGCCGGCAGCCTCTGACGACTTTTTACAAATCTTGATAAACAACAACAAAAATAACTACGTTAAAAATACCGACTTTAAAGCTGAAAAGTAAAAAATAATGAAGATTTAATATTTATTATATATTACCTATTATTTATATGTCCTATTTACTAATAGGTTTGAAGTCGGCCAAGCCATTTAGTATAGGAATTCGATTGAATACATTTACGTGATTATTTATTTTTTGTTTATCTTCGTATCGATTCAAGCTAGTAATAATATTAAGATTTAATTGCTCTTTTATAGCTTTATTTACGTATCTTAATTTTTGAAGTACGCATTTCATAATACAAAAAATACTTTTGAATACATTTTTGATGATTTTGTTTTTTTTTCACTATTCTTCGTATTGATTGAGCTGCTTATAATATTAAGATTTAATTGCTTTTTATTATGTTTATTTAAGTATCTTAATCATTAAAGTAGGCATTTCATTGTATTAATTTGCTCGTAGTTATTTAAGTGGTTAAATATAATTATTTGTTTAAGGCTTGGCACCGAAATCAAACCTATTAGTAAATAGGACAGATAAATAATAGATAGTATTTAATAAATATTAAATCTTCATTATTTTTTACTTTTTAGTTTTTAAGTCGGTTTTTTTAACGTAGTTGTTTTTTTTTAATACTTTTTAGTTTATTGCTACATTGTCAATTAGCCACGGGTAGATTTGCTGCGCGCCTTAAAAGTAGTCGTCTCTGTAAAAATGCTCTTCGAAACACATTATTACGTTCTTGTGAGACTATTAAAGATCGTGAAAAATGCTGGTTGCCCACTAAGGCATATATGAAATCCCAATTACGTCAAGAAGCACTTGATCAGCTTAATTCTAGACTCGGTAATATCCAAGAGCGTCTGATACGGAATTGGTAGTTGGTTAATGAAAAGCTTTGCACACAATTTTCCACACACAAACACATTTGATTAAAAAAATATATATTTATTTTAATATACTCTTGAGAGTTGTCTTCATTCCCTCTAAAAAACAAACCTACAAAGAAATTAACGGTTACTTTCACAATCACCTCGAAGTTTCTTTTTTGTAACAATTTACCTTTCTGTATAATTTGGAAAAAACAACCAAACCTTTACGAAATTATTGACATTATTGAGTCATATAATAAAATTATTGAATGTCTAATACTTTTTTTATATACAGGTATCTGGGTATGGACATGCAATTATTCTGTCTAGGAATCATCTTATGCGTATTTTTGAGGAAAAAAATCTGGAGGAAGACTGTTCTGAGCAGTATTTTATTATTTGCAGTTGTGATAACGGCTTTCCATACTTATGTGCGTGATTTAGACCCAATCTTCATATTGGCTCCAGAGTAGGTATATGTGTACATTACTAGCTTAATTCGTATTTGCAATAGTTACCTAAAACATTTTATTAAATGACTACGTTTGAAATTATGTTTAAAGTGGAATATGTTCTATAAATTTTATGTAAAGTAGAATATGTTCTTTGCAAAATCGTTTTTATGTTATTTATTTCAGAGCAGCAAGAACACTGTTTCAGAACGATCGGACCTTTAACGAGACCTATAAAATGGGTCACAGTAACATGTCTAGCTTCATCATAGGAATGATGTTGGGGTACTTTGTATACAAGCGGCAAAAAACTGAAGTTGACGTCTCGAATAATAAAGTTTGTCCTATAAATTATTTTATAAAGACATAATAAAGTGTTGATTTATTCAACTATTTAATAGTTAGTCTAATTATAATTTTAGGGAGAAGATATTACTTTTCTTTTGCTTTTTATTAAATGGGTATTCTTTATAGATATTGAGGTACTTGTACTGGGCACTAGTTCCCGTGGGATTGGCAGTGATGTTCTCAGGGGAGTTGTTCTACCGCGACGCACCGCGTGACCCGCTGGCTGTGCGCGTTGCGTATGCGGCTGTGGCGAAGCCATTGTTCTCGACTATAGTGGCTATGCTCATTGCAGGGACTATATTTAAAATAGACAGTAAGTTTTGGATGTCAAGGAATAGAATCATTTATTAGTTCATAATATAACAGTTTAACTGTGAAAAACATAGTAGATAGTTTAAACAAATGTATGTTATATTATAAAAAATGTATATTTAATGAAATAATATTAGGTAATTCTTTGAGGTCTCTGAGGAATAAATCCAAAAAAAAGCTTACAGTTCATGTGATCATTGTTTCAGACGTGTACCGCAAAGCCCTAGAATGGGATAAGTGGACGATCCCAAGCCGGCTAAGTTACTGCGTCTTTGTTTTACATTCTATTATCATACAAGTGTTTGTGGGCTTGAGACACACTTTAGTTGATCTTTCTAACATTAATATAGTAAGTATATGAGCGAATAACTTTTAAAATAAATTTAATGTATTATGCAATATTATCGTCAACACATTTAATATCGTAGGATATTATAGTTAAAATAGTGTGTGTGTGTGTGTGTGGCTGTGTGTGTGTTAAAATATCGTAGGATATTATAGTAAAAATAGTGTGTGTGTGTGTGTGTGGCTGTGAGTGTGTGTTAAAATATCGTAGGATATTATAGTTAAAATAGTGTGCTAAGATTTAATGAACCGCAGTAAACATTTAAATATTTTTTTTTATGGACTGTAGGTATATGAAATTTTAAACGCTTATGGGTTGAATACAAAACGCTTTAACAGTACCTTAAGATCTCATAGTATGTTCAACTATGTGAATCTCATAGTAAAACAATTTTTTTTTTCAGTTTATTTTTGTGTCAGCAGTGACTTTGGTTTCCTTTATAATCGCTGTACCACTCTGGTTGCTGGTAGAAACTCCTTTCACGGAGCTGCTTAAATACGCCGGGAGGTCTCACCAAAAAAAACTAATCAAGAACGGTTATAAGAAAATGACACCAAAATTACAACATTAATATTAACCATATAATGAGATAGGTTATTACTTTAATGATTTTTTTTTTTCATGTCTTTAATTTTAAAATTTTTAGATATACTATATACAATGTAATTCAATGTAGATAATTAATAAAAATTGTATTAAAAAAATTAACAGAAATTTTAGAATTATGCTAAGAGAATATAAACCGAAATATATACATAAAAATATGTACTAGTAATTAGACTACGTGGAAATGGTTTTAGATGCTTCTTTATTTTCTAAGTAATTAAACAAAAAACAAACGCTATATTTACTTAAGTATATATCATAATTGTAATAATAATATAAGGACGGAACTTATAATTATTTTATGTAAATAATGGTACATTGTTAAGGAAAATAATAAAAGTATATACATTTTTTATGGAAATAATGGTCTTATTATTCAAATACTTTTAATTACTTTTAATTACTTATCGTGTATGCTTACCATACCTACCTACTTATAAACTTTTTTTTTAAATTTAATTTACTTAAAACTACGAAAATAACTATAGTCATTTTGGGTATAACCATTTCTAGCTTCAAGAACTAGGTCTTGAACAAACATTTCAAGACTGCTTCAAGTACTTCTGCTCCTATTAAGTCGTTAACAGGCCGTTTACTACTATAGCTCAGCATAATATATAGTATATGTCGCCTCCATCCCGATTAAAATAGATTTGTAAATGCCATGTCGATTGCCAAAAGCAATGAAACGGCTCCCCAGAGGTCACGGGTTTGAGTTCTGTTCGTGTTAATGATTTTTACATTCTATATATTATGTTTACTTTAAATAAACATGGCTAACTTTAAAAGAGTTTTAGATTCCTTGTTTGGAACCATACTTATTTGGATACCACGCTTTCTATGTAGATTCCTTTATAACCTTAAATAAAGCCAAATAAGTTAAAAGAAAGCTTTCAGAAGCAATGAGATTTTATCCATTGTAATTTTATTTTATTTATTTAAAATTAAAAAAGTTGTTAAAATATCGATTTATATGTATTTAATTACTTTTTATTAAGTTCTTAGATTAACATTTTCCTCATTAAAATCTTAAAAATTATTTTCAGGGTTCAAATTAAACGTATTTTCAATATTATATGAAATATAATCATTTCGTAAATTTTCAATTATTAACCGTTATTTAGTTATGTAAGTTCTTATATTCTTCCGTTTACTGGTGCTTCCTGTAACAAAATATAGTTTCTTATTCTCAGGATTATATAGTTAAATATGATGAACAATAATATTTGTAGTGATAAACCACTCAGTGTTTAAACTATTATTATTAATGTAGATTAGCCAGACTTCCAAAGTATCAAAATCCAGTTGTTCGACTTTTATCGGAAGCGCGTATGTATTAGTGAACTTTGCTCTGAAGTAATGCCAATATACGTTTTTAAGCCAATATAATAAGAGTAGAATATAATAGAGTGTCTCAACATAAAAAGCTGTGTTGTATAAAAAACATATATTTCTTACAGTCATTCTTTGTCAGTTCATTGTGGTGAGATCTTCGGAAGTTATATTTGACGAGCTCTGTAAAAGGAGTTTCTACCAGCAACCACAATGGAACTGCTACTATATATGAAGCTGTGGTGACACCCAGTGCTAAAAGTACCTAAAAAAAGGAGTTAATAATGTGCTTGTGAAATATAAAAACAAAATTGGGAGTGTTTTTTAAAATAAACTTACCAAATTCGTATTAGAAATAGTCAGTAAAGAGTGGCTCAGGCCTACATAAAGCCTTATGAAAAGCATGTGTATGACGAAGATGCTAAAACTTAGACGGCTTGGGATGGTCCACTTATTCCATTCTAATATTTTGCGGTAGACATCTGTAACAGATAATAAATTCATTATTATTATTCTTCCTTCGCTTCTTAGTAAAGTTATTTTGTTTCAGTAAGTTTGTTAGTCAGTTACTTACCTCGAATTAATAATACACTACATATTGAATATGTTGGCGACAAATACTTATTTTATTTAATTATATAACGTAAAAAACTCACTGTCTATTTTAAATATAGTTCCTGCAATGAGCATAGCCACTATAGTCGAGAACAATGGCTTAGCGATGGCCGCATACGCAACGCGCACAGCCAACGAGTCACGCGGCGCGTCGCGGTAGAACAACTCCCCTGAGAACATCACTGCCAGTCCCACGGGAACTAGTGCCCAGTACAAGTACCTCAATATCTATAAACAATACCATCTTCTTATTGTCTAGTAATAGAAAAATATGAAATAATTGAACCATAGTTTTACTTTTTCTAATAAGTTTTAGCTGAAACAACTGATGAAAAAACCTATACACAATAAAACTGTCAGTGATCGAAAACTGTACATGGAAAATATTTTTAAAAAAATCATGATGCGAGCTTTTATGAAAGCAAGAGAACCAAAAATAATGGTTTTTTTATTATGTCTGTATGTCTGTAAGTTTGAGCACATTTATCTCAGAAACAACTTCTCCAATTTGAATGCGGTTTTTGGGCATATATTACAATATTCTTCACTTAACATTTAGTGTTTATTTCATCTAAGCACGTAATAGGTTCCGTAGTTAACCCAAAACAATGTTTTTTATTTTGCTTTTTCGTCCTTATGTCTGTATATGACTGTATTTATTCTGATTAAACGATTTGGATACAGTTTCCGGTTTATATTGTCATGAGCTTCACTTTACATTTTTTTTTATTAACAATCGGTTAAAAAATAAAGAAGTTAATAATCTCTTATTTTCGTACCATTGCTGCTTACCAGTAATTAGACGTTAAAGAAATATACATAAATAAACTAGAAATACTCCTGTACGCAAAAACTACTCGATTGAATTTGAACATTGAAGGTTAATACTTTTTACATACATTGGTATGTACAATGGTTACGTTTTATCAAAATCAAAACCTACGCGTACGAAGTCGCAGGCAGAGCTAGTTATTTAATAAACTTAATAAACCAATTAATACGCTGAAAACATACTTTAAAAAAAGGTATTAATTTAACAAAATGGAACCAACTTTATTTTTCAGGACATCTTTTCTAGTCTTTTGCCAGTTATATACGGTATACCCCAGCATTATCCCCATGATGAAGCTGGGTATATTGGCATGACCCATTTTATATGTCTCGTTAAACGTAGGATCACTCTCAAATAGTGTTCTAGTTGCTCTGAAATAATTAAAATAAAAATGATTATGACAATCCCCGTCGTAAATATAGGAATAAACCACTTTTGTGATCATTCACAAACAGAGTTTGTTTTTGTTGTTATGGCTTCATAGCCAGGTATACATACCCTGGGGCCACTATGAGTATTGGATCCAAGTCTCGAATATATGTATGGACAGCATTTATAATAACTCCTAAGAAGAAAACACTGATGAGAACAGGTTTCCTCCAACTCTTTTTCCTCAGAAGCAAGCATAAGATCGTTCCTACACAGAATATTTGCATGTCAGCAGCGAGATACCTGCGTATATTTTTTTTACATTTCAGTTTTTTTATACTTATATAATAAAAAAGGTAACGGTGTTTGAGATTTAAGAATAGAACTAATAATTAGCCAAATAATTTAAGATAACTTGCATTTTATTTTGAAAATTACAAAAATCTATGGATATAATTATAAAATGGATTTCGAATGATTGAAGACTTTAGACCGTGAGTGACTTTTCAGTGAAAGTTAGTTTGAGTAAAAAACTTATTTTTTTTTAATTCAGATGCTTGGTAGATGGGTACATAAGGTCAATATGTTATGTCACACCATAATAAAATTTTTAAAATATATGCTATACAAATATAAGTATTCAAATATATTTTTCTGAAACTCAACTCAAGACCTATCAATCAAAAAATAATTTGCATTCACTTTTATGCTGTCTACGACCTTGTTTATATTTCTATTATTATAACTTTATATTTATTTAAAATGAAGATAACACTCCTTGAAAGTTATAAAAGTCCGTGAATCATAACCACGTATCGATAAATGTCGACTATAAAAATTAATAAGAATATTATTAAACTTTTTGAAAATATCTATAAACAATTATACCCATGTTAAGCTTATTTAAACTTCATTATCTATACACTCTATATTGAATCATTCACCGAAAAGGGTACCGAAACAGTAGTTCAATTGATAGAGCGACGGGACGGTTTCCCAGATGTTGCGGGTTCGAATCCCTGCTATAGGTTTATTTTTCATTCTATATTTATTTAAAAATATTATTTTACTTTTCACAACCAGATCATGATATAATAAATATTGTTAATAACTTCCTTACCAACCATGCAGCATACACTGCGAGTTGTACTTGTAGTTGTTTATGTACAGTAAATTGCGCCACCAATCACTTCTACAATGCGAAAATATCAAATTTCCAGACTCCTAAAAAATCATAGAAATAGACAAAAGAAAATTAAATATCAATTGAAAATATCGACAAGAGCTAACGTAATATTATTCGCTTTGATGCATTTAAAATACTATATAAAATTTTCAACCTCAGGCACAATCTATTGGAACTTTTTCGAAATTTCTTATGAATGTTTCTTATATTTGTACTAAAGAAAAACGAGGAAAAGATTTAATCCCCGAAACATATGTTTGAAATCTATACATATAATAAAATTGTTACTGATCCATTTCTGTACATTGAAAATATTAAAAAGAAAACAACATAGGGGGCCTTAATAAGACCTAGACAACCCAAAACAATGGTTTTTCCTTTTGTCTGTTTGTCTGTATGTCTGTCTGTATGTCTGTATGTTGGTGCACGCTAATCTCAGAAACGGATTAATCAATTTGAATGCGGTTTTCAGGAATATATTATCACAGGCTTCACTTAATATATAGTTTTTATTTCATCTAAATCAATTAAGAAATAAAAAAGTTATGTGAATTTATGTCAATCACGTAATAACCCTGTAGAGGAGTAGTCTTTGTACATTGAAAATATTAAAAAAAATATACCAGGATAACTAACAGAATCCATTTTCAGCATTTGTAAAATGGATAGTTTATCTTAGTTTATCTTTTAGTAGTGCATATTACACGAAAAAAAATTTTTTTTTCAAAAATGTATATAGAGGGACCTTTATAAAAGCAAGAGAACTAAAAACAATGTTTTTTCATTTTGTCTGTTCGTTTGTATGTCTGTATGTTTGTGCACCCTAATTAATTAAAATAACAATTTCATAAAAATAATTAGATTATACCTCCCATAAGGGTCCGGGTCCCAGAAACTTTAACCACGTAGCTATTACAGCTATTACAATAGCATATACGGGTGTTATTCTGGAATAGAAACATAAACTTTTTTTAATGTAATGCTCGTATATAGATTTCTATAATATAAGCCTCGTTGTATTATTACCTGAAATATCGTACTAAAAATATTTTAGGTATCATGTACCAGTGAATCGCATTCTTCTCTGAATAAATTTCCATGTTGTAAGCCAACAGGAACCCCGACATAAGGATATTAGATTGTATGACTAGAGATCCACTCAGTATAACGTTCTGACGTACTTTGTGATACATCTATAACAAAATTCTGTCCTTAATCAATTGAATGTAGATAGGATGTAGATTAAATACGATAACTTACCAGCTCCATCTCACGAGAATTCTGTACGGCTCGAAGGTATGGCCAGGCGCAGTGTACCATTATAACGCCGAACAGAATTATGCATCTTAAACAAAAATAATGACATTTTTGATAGGATTAAGAAAAATGTTTTCCGTCAACGTAACATTGGATGTTTGGTGATGGATGGACATTAATGTTGGATTTAATAAATTAATAATATATTAAATCCAACATTATCCCATTATGTTATTATGACCATGAATTCGTAAACGACTTCCACATAATCAATTGCATATGATTAAAAATATATTTTTACATGTTATTACTTTAAACTAATGAAAGTTGTAGTTAAAATTATACCAAATATAAAGATTTTTTTTCATACCTTACTCCATTTAACCCCTTGAGAGACTCTATCCGGGGATCAGGATTTGTTGTATGGGATATAAGACGTTTCCAATTGCGTTGTATTGAGAAACAAATCAGAAAATTATCTGTAATACATTTTTTTATGAAAACAGATTTAATGATTCTTGTAACGTCTTAAATATTATCAAACGTTATTATATAATATAAGTTAACGAACCTTTTATTTTTTGTACATTAAATAAATCGTAAATGCTTCCAACAATGTTTATCGTTAAAATCATTATCAAAAGAAAAGCTACTGCTGTATCAGTAGTGTCAAAGTCTTGTTTTGCATCCAAAGAGCTGTGACAATTAAAATTCGTCACTTGAGTCCTCAACCGGTACTCGTTCATAAATGTATCGTTAAGACATGCTTCAAGGGACGTTTTTGAAACCATCATTCTATCTTTTACATAAGTTTGACAACTTCGTGTAACGCAGATACCATATATTAATTGCGAATGATTGTAATGTGTTCGTGATTGTTCTGAGTATTCCTAAAATATTTATTTATAAATGTTAGTAGTATAATTGCAGAATTACATAATTAGTAAGTAATAAAGATAAAACGTACTTCAATCATGTTCAGGAGTTCACTTTCACTATCGGAAACTAGATTAAAGTGGACGTTACAGTAAACGCCAGTGTGTTGTTGCATACAGACTTTATAGTCATCTAGTTTATATATAGGAGGCATGCGGTTATATTCACTCTCTAAAATTACAAACAAATTAAATTATTCTAATAATTAATACGACGTCAAAAAAAACAAGTTGAAATAAAAAAAAATATTGAGCTGAGCGTAAGCGAAGTTCTTAAGCGTTTGGGAGTAAATTTTTTGAGGCAACATCACAGGAAAACCACTTAAGCGTTTGGGAGTAAATTTTTTGAGGCAACATCACAGGAAAACCACTTGACCAATTTTAAACAAAAATAGCACGCATGTCAATGACGTGACTGGGCTTCTACACCAAAAACGGAATAAAAAAATATTGTTTCGTTTTAAAGATATGGTCCAAAAACTGAATCTCCCCTAGACTTAAGCTTAACTGAACCTGCGTGCGCTCGCCAATCGTTACTTTTAATCCTGCTTGGGCGTGGTTTGGACCGACTTTAGTAGCATAAAAAAGGGGAAGGGCGCTCAGCTCAACTCCCACAGCGCATTGTGGCGAATCCTAGTAACTTTCCGATAACAGCCTTGACCGAACGCTAATAATCGTAAACATTATCCACTGCATACCTTTCTATCTCAAAAAATGAGGAAACACTCCACTGAATTATGCCGAAATCATATTCGCGATTATTATATAGTTATTATTGACGGAAGATTTTTTTAAAGTTAAAATTATTTTTATTATTACCACCAATTACTTTTGGTATTGGATGTTGCATAATTGGACTACTTCATAAATTAGTACAAACTATTTTGTTTATGTAGTTATATTGTAGAATATTATAGTAGGTATTTATAAATGTTTCATATTGTAACACAGAGTTGGAAAAAGAATATGAGTTACGCATCTAATTATTTTTATATCATATTTTGGTTACACGGCGTTGCTTCTAATCATCGGTGGGGTTGTGTGGTATCCCACCCGAAACAATCCATCTTGGGATAGAGTTCTTAATCCCTATCCAATTTCTGCAATTTTGGTGAATCTCTTCGTACGCTTATGGACTTTACTTACCGTTTAAAAAATAAATAACTCCATGAATCTCGCTTACGAATAACGACACGATTAAGATACACACTTTGACGTTCATTTTCAAGATATGGTCAGTCAAATTTTTGTATTGGGTTTGTTATTTCATTTGATATATTCATTTAAATATAACTCAACTGCGACGGTTTGATATGGTTTAATAATTTGCTTTAAAGCGACTGCGCGAGATGAGAAAGAAATGAAAAATAAATTGAGATATTTGTTGGAAGCATTTATAATCTTAATTGTAATTGTTCAAGGCTTCAGGATATTAGGGTTCAGCAACGAAAACGATAAATGTTTGCAACTGCTGTTATTTAAACACACATAAGCAGTAAAATAATGTCCGCTCATATCTCGTTTCATTATGTCAATTTATTGGTTATCTATTGTTGTACTAAATATTAAATATAAGTAAGTAATATTGTAGCTACAAAATATAATTTCAAAATATAAGATTATATATTTCTAACATATGGAACATTTGTTTTTAGTTGGAATCCGATATATCCAAATTATTTCAAAAATAAATAATGTCTTATCGGATTAATATCTGATTTAGATGTTTTATGATAATGGTAATAGTGGCTTTTTTCGCAAGATTTTTATTAAATACTAGCTTTTGCCCGCGGCTTCGCACGCCTTAAATTCGTAGTAAAACAATTCCCACTTCCCTTTTTTTTTGTATTGGCTTCTATATGACTTATTTTAAGAGATACGATCAAAATTACGACATCGGCATACTTCGCTCACTCTCAAAAGTATATTTAAAGTTTTTAATAAGAATACAATATTAGGTGCTGTAATTATTTTTATACCTCTCTTGTTTTTACTTAAACGTCCATTTAAATACTTCTTAAACAGAGTACTTAATAAACATTCTAACCATATATCACACTTATACATTTTCATTGAACATAATCAAAATATTACCATGTAACCTTGAGGAATTCTGAGCTACACAATCGACGTTATTTTGACGTTTTCAAGTCTTTAGTTTTATTAGTTTTATTAAAAAAAATCTATTTTAAATGATAAACATTCAGTTAGCTATATGCATTAACAAAATTTTCAATACTGAACATTCACAAAAGCCATTTTTGAGACGGTTTGCACGGTTCCATACCAGAGTACGCCGGTAGACCGTATCGCCGCAAACGCGAAGACCCTATATTTTAAATCTGTAATATCTTCGAAAATATTTAGTTAAATTACATGCTGTAAAGGGCTATGTTGTTTAGTATTAAATGAAAAATGTATTTAAGTTACTTAATTAGATAAGAAGTAAAGCTGTATTTCTTAAAATCGCTTTGTAAATAACCTATTATTTTTCGTAAAAAGTAAAGGATTAAAATTTGCTATTGCAGGTTATCCCTAAGAGATAAACATATGCCATCGCGGATTATCTTGTAGACCTTTTTAAGGTATACAATTCTTAGAACATTATTTTGATCTATCTCATGGAGTTCAACCAGCGTTTGCATTGTAAGCGCAAACAAAAGTGTTTGTTTACGACTTCGCATTAGAAATCTTGAAATTATCAGTGGTTCTCTGATATACTAAGCATGTTATAATACATATAAACCATCCTCTTGCATCACTCTATCAAAATTAAGTACTAATTAATTAAGTACTAATGTATGTAAAAACTAACTACCTTCTTTATTTGTTAACCGATTGTTAAAAAAAAAAAACAAAATATAAAGTGAATCCCATGACTATATTCCCGAAAACTGCATCCAAATCGACTAATCCGTTTTTAAGATTAGTGTGCACTAACATACAGACACTTAGACGAACAAAATGAAAAAAAAACGGGTATAGGTTATAAAGAACGGTTTCAGGTTCTCTTGCTTATATAAAGGTCCCCCTGTATGTATTTTTGAAAATATATTTTTTTTCGTGTTGTGTGCACAACTAAAAGACAAACAGATAAACAGACAAAGATTTTACAAATGCTGAAAATGGATTCTGTTAGTTATTACTTCACATCCTGGTATATTTTTTTTTTATATTTTTAATGTAAATACAAAGACTACTCTTCTACAGATTTATTACATGTATAGAATAAGATTTTCATGGTACCAATTACGTCATTGACATAAATAGTCATAACTTTTTTATTTACTAACCGATTTAGATGAAATATACACTAAATGTTAAGTGAAAACTGTGACAATAAATTCTCGAAAACCGCATTCAAATTGGTTAAGCCGTTTCTGAGATTAGCGTGCACAAACATACAGACATACAGACATACATACAAACAGACAAACTGAAAAACCATTGTTTTGGGTTCTCATCTCTTATAAAGTCCCCCTATGATGTTTTTTTTTTTATTCCATTTACAGGAATGGCTCGGTGACGATTTTATTATATGTATAGATTAGTCTAATATGGTACCTACTTGTTACACATTACCTTCATAGAATTTTTTTTTTTGTCAAGTCCTTACCCCTTTGATAAATCATACAAAAATCTTACAAGCTCTTGTATTCTATAAATTCTTTTGAAAAATATTTTTTTTATAAAAATCTTTTTTATTTTGTGATTGGCGATTTTACAAACGGATTCTAAATTTTTACACTTTACCCTGATTTCCATTGTGCCTCAATATATCAGTCCGCCGGTCGTTATTTACTTAAAAAATTTATTGTTACGTTTTTTTAACGATCTCAACATAAAATAGACTTAAATCATTAATGACGTAGACTTTTTTGTCACGTCCACTAAAGTTTTTGTTGTCTAGACATTTGGCCTTAATTATCATGTATGTATTATATTTATATATGCATGTATTAAATCATAAAAGTATTTCTGTCCTCGCATATGTTCTTCTGCAACACTCATAGGCAGCTGAAAAAGACCTCTTTATAGAGAAAAGCTCGTTGTCTCTGTCTACAATATGGCCCAATTTTATTTTGAATGGTACATGAAATAAATAAATATAATCTTCATGTGTACTAAATATTAAAATAAATACCAAATTATTCTTGATAATGTAATAAATACCAAATTAAAAAAATAATAATAAAAATTTTAAATGCCTCCGATACAAAAATACCTCTAAAAATATTAAAAATAATATTATTATGTAATTATTGAAGTCGTTGCCTCGGGAGACCTTTGTACGTACGTCGACGATGGTGTCTAGTTTACGAAGTTACTAGGGCTTAGATTATACAATTCGATATCGTAATTTTTTATTTTTCTTGGTTACTTACTTCCATTTATATTTTTTCCTTTACTATGCGGTCCCCCGACGCTATGGCCTTAATAAATACAAATTTATATTATTTTTATTCTTTTAGAGTTATTTTTGAGTCGGCAGTTTTATAATTTTTTATTTTTTTTTCTGCTTTTTAATGTTATGTTACTGGTTTCATTATTGTACTAAATGAACCTACGGACACACAAATTTTCACTTGTTTATGTATTTCTATCAAAGGTGAAAGGTTTTTAAGCAATAGCATAAGAACCTTTCACCCGCACCAATAAAACCTCAATATCTTGAAAACGACTGCTTCTATTTCCATCATCCGACCAACTTTCTTTTTGAGTCGGGGGCTAATTATACTTTTAGTTACAAATACTAAATCTGATATTTTTTGGACTAAAAAAGGTTACGGTATTCCACAAGTCAAATATTCAAAATAAGAATGTAGAATCCACATTTAGACCGGCTTTCATCAATTTTGTTTGTTGGATCTTACATTACAGGCACTGAAAGTTAGTGTTAGAATCAATAAATTAAAAAATAAAATAAAAAAATGTTTAGTTATTGATTTATTTCTTTGCCAAATACTTCACCCCAATACCTATTGGTATGCTAAATTCTATCTCTCTAGGTCATCTGGAACTGGGTTATAATTTTGATGATAGTCAGTCATAAAAAGGAAGATTTTTGGACGATAATATGTAAATAACCGTATGAGGTGTTTCTGAAATTTTGAGCACAAATGTAACTTGCGGAGCTTCATATATGAGTATTAGTTTTTATATACATCAAAAATATGAAAAAAATATTTAATACATGTTACAAGCCGTTTACTTCCTTTATTTGTTTTACTAATACTAGCTAGTACGTGATTTATGTTTTTTTCCTTTTGTTTACTGCCTTAATAATATTTTCTACGTATGTTATAATAAAAAAATGTTTTTTTTGAATATCCGGTATTTTTGTTTTAAGATTTGCGTATGTAGTTTTATGTCTAGTTCTTGTTAAAACTTTTCTAAAATATTTTTTTTGGTGACTTTGCGTTGCCACGGGGGCTTGAACCAGTACCAGTAGCCAGTTAGTTTAATTGTTTTTAGGGTGTTGTGGCTTCTCTCACTGACGGAAAGATCAGCTTGGTCAGCATTGCGTCAGCGTTGTTTTTGTATCGTTTATCCTGGCACTACAAATTCCTCCCGAATGATTCTCTTGATTTACGATAAGCGCACAAATCGTGTCAGAGATCTATGTACGTACATTAACGATGGAGTCTATTTTACCAAGTTTTCGGAACTAATGAGGGTTTGATATTTTTATCAGGCAAGACAGTGTCCTTGAAGAACTCAACCTTCACATACTCAACGAAAGAACAACACCAACTTTTTATACTGCTAGTTTGTGAAGAGCGGGTCCTCCCCTGCTCATAGAAGCATTCCTTAAATGTGTCCTGAATTATTTCTAGAACCTTGCCTATATTCATTTTTTAGTTAACTTTTGTTGCTATTTTATAAATTTCTTCCAAATTAATGTTATTTGTAGTTATTATTTCTTTGATTGTAATTCGAAAAGCATCTCTCAATGAGAGAAAATACAGACCTCAAGAAACTATTGAGAGTTCTTGTGAGACTATAAAGATCGTGAAAAAGTTGGTTGGCCAAGAAGGCATATATGAAATCACAATTACGTCAAGAAACTCTTGATCAACATAATCTAGACTCGGTAATATCCAAGAGCGTTTTGAAAATGAGTATTTTGTGCAGAGAGCTAATAGACTTGGCCTCATTAATAAACGTCTGGCCAACGAGACAGCTGAGCATAGGACTCATAGACTTGGTCTCATTAATGAGCGTTATAAGAACGAGTCGACTGAGGCGAGGGCTCATAGATTAGAAATGATACGAAACCGTACAGCAACCAGGTCTGCTCAGCAACGTGAGAACCGGCTAGCAGCAGCGCGTCAGACTTCACAAAGACTTCGTTCAATGAATGAGCGTAGTATTATAACCACCATAAATCAATATGCTGAAGTACCTTGAACAGTCTGTAAGAAATTATTATATCCAAAACAACAGATGTCATTAGTCAACAACAACAGATGTCATTAGTCACAGCACGTTTTGATTTCCTTCCAGAGGAGCTAGTACAAAACTTTGACAAAAATGCTCATAAAATAAAAACTAATAGGCTTACTTGAAAAAAATTTTTATGGGACCAATTGAAAACCATTCCACATCAAACAAAAAAAGAATTACGTAAATCCGTTTAGAAATCTCGGAGAAATCGGTGTAAAAATAATATACCGGTCAAATTGAGAACCTCGTCCTTTTTGAAGTCGGTTAAGAAAAAAAATTGCTTGCTGCTCGTTGACATATTACTCGTTATTTAGTAATAAGTATTTAATAGGTCAATGCCTGGGCGCCATACCTACATTCAGATTTAATGTCAGTTCAGAGGCAACAAATAAATTTTGTAAGGGAAAATAAATTTACAAATATTATTGGGATTGATGTAAAAAGGCTGCCTGCAAGAGGTAGTCAATTGATTACAAATTATTCTGTATATGTAATAAAAAACAGCCTATCTCCGTTTTTAAAAAAAGATTAACAGTTTAATAGCTACGAGTATAATAGACAGTGTGGCACGTCCAAGTACTAAAAGACAAATTACGGCAAGTTTGCCAAGCCCTACTTGCCCTACAAGAAGTCAGACTTCATATTATAGATTTCTACTAAGATATGCAGAGATATATCTTAGTAGAACTACAAACTCCAACTTTATTCCAATGACTTATATTCACACATATATTTATTTATTTATTTTAAAACTTTATTGTACAAAATTATACAATTGGTGGACTTAATGCTAAAGCATTCTCAACCAGCCAACCGAAACATTATACAGAAAAATAAGAACTACAAGGGTACAATACAGAAAATAAAAAAATATAAAATTCAAAACTATGACTAAGGATCTAAAAAATATAATACATATACAAACTAGAATATCATAAATTAACAAACTTAAACATATACCTTATTTACAATATACTAAATATACTATGAACTATAATAAATACATAAACTACTATATTGTATACAACATAATATCTGATAAATAATAAATCGCTACGCTATATACGACGGAAAATTTTAAGTCGTCTTCTCTAGAAGGTATCTACATACACGTTTCTTGAACACCTGCTTACTAGGAGCACGCCGAAGATGATCAGTCAGGCCGTTCCAGAGTTTTATTGCGTTTACTGTGAAAGAGGAAGATAGAAAACCAGTATGGTGTAAAGGAATATATAAACTAAGGTTGGACGACGATCGAAGATTCAATTCGTGAGTGGTCCTGAGTAAATGAATTTTGGATTTCAGGTACCGAGGAGAAGATGGATCATTTAAGATGAAAAAAAGTTGACTTAAATTTCTTGAAATTCGTCTTTCACGGATGGGAAGCCATTTGAGCTTATTACAATACTCAGAGATGTGATCAAATTTACGTAAGCCAAAAATTTATCGAATACAACTGTTAAAAATACGATCTAATTTATTAAGATTGGTTTCAGAGATGTTAGAATAGCATACATCGGCATAGTCAATAAGTGGAAGAATGAGAGTCTGCACTAACAGAATTTTGGTCCGAATAGGTAACAAGTTTTTATGTCGATAGAGAGAACGTAGCGAATACGTCACTTTTCGACATGCTCAACTATGTGGGGATTCCAGCTGAGTGTACTATCCATGAGAAGACCGAGATTTTTTATTGTTGTCAAAAAAGGAATATTCATATTATTATATTTAACTGGTACCACATTACTGCTTTTAAACTTATTCAAATTATGCTTGCTGCCTATAACTATTGCTTGACACTTTTTATGGTTGACGCTAATTCCGAAGTTATTACTCCAGTCAAGAATATTATTTAGGTCTTTGTTAATATCAGCAATTGCGGAATTTATACAATCAGGCTTGGTATGAGCATAGATTTGAAGATCGTCAGCATACAGATGATAAAAAGAAGATAGATTAATGGTAATAAAATTAATAAATAATGAGAATAGAAGAGGAGAAAGAATACCACCTTGTGGAACACCAGAAGTTAAGTTACACCAAGCAGATAAAGAATTATGTCGATTGCCAAAAGCAATGAAACGGCTCCCCAGAGGTCACAGGTTTGAGTTTTGTTCGTGTTAATGTTTTTTACATTCTATATATGTTTACTTTAAATAAACATGGCTAACTTTAAAAGGATTTTATATTCCTTGTTTGGAACCATACTTATTTGTATACCATACTTTCTTTGTAGATTCCTTTATAACCCTAAATAAAGCCAAATAAGTTAAAAGAAAGCTTACATAAGAAATGAGATTTTATCCATTGTAATTTAATATGTCAGAGAAAAGTTGTTAAAATCGATATATGTATTTAATTCCTTTTCATTAAGTTCTTAGATTAACATTTTCCTCATTAAAATCTTAAAAAATATTTTCAGGTTCAAATTAAACGTATTTTCAATATTATATAAAATATAATCATTTCGTAAATTTTGAATTAATAACCGTTATTTAGTTATGTAAGTTCTTATATTCTTCTGTTTACTGGTGCTTCCTGTAACAAAATATAGTTAGTTATTCTCAGAATTATATATTTAAATATGATGAACAATAATATTTGTAGTGATAAGCCACTCAGTGTTTAAACTATTATTATTAATGTAGATTAGTCAGACTTCCAAAGTATCAAAATGCAGTTGTTCGACTTTTATCGAAAGCGCGTATGTATTAGTGAACTTTGCACTGAAGTAATGCCGATATACGTTTTTAAGCCAATATAATAAGAGTCTCAACATAAAAAGCTGTGTTGTATAAAAAACATATTTTTCTTACAATCATTCTTAGTCAGTTCTTTGTGGTGAGACCTTCGGAAGTTATATTTGACGAGCTCTGTAAAAGGAGTTTCTACCAGCAACCACAATGGAACTGCTACTATATATGAAACTGTGGTGACACCCAGTGCTAAAAGTACCTAAAAAAAGAATTAATAATGTGCTTGTGAATTTAAAAAAAAGTTTTGGAGCTTTTTTTTCATAAACTTACCAAATTCGTATTAGAAATAGTCAGTAAAGAGTGGCTCAGACCTACATAAAGCCTTATAAAAAGCATGTGTATGATATAGACGCTAAAACTTAGGCGGCTTGCGATTGTCCACTTATTCCATTCTAATAATTTGCGGTAGACATCTGCAATAGTTAATAAATTCATTATTATTATTCTTCCTTCGCTTGTTGGGAAAGTTATTTTGTTTCAGTAAGTTTGTTAGAGAGTTACTTACCTAGTATTAAGAATACACTACATATGGAATATGTTGGCGACAAATACTTTTAGTCGTTAGAATTGTCTTTTTAATGTTTTTAATTTAATATTTATAAGGTTTTTAATTTAGAAATGTATAATGTTTTTTATTTAATATTTAAGACGAAGCTTCTTAGCAATCCATGGATTCACCGTGCGGGTGCCGGGCCCATCGCGTTGCAAGGAGAGGAGTGCAAGCAGTGCCTGGGACTTGCGACCCGGGAGTAGGTTTAAGGGGCCCCTTTATTATGCGCAAAAACGCTCACCTTCACCCTCCACACTCCTCTCCCTACTACCTAATAAAGAACCTACTAATGCCGGAACCTACTAACAGAACAGAACCTACTATCGCCATTACCTCTCTTCTCTCCAAAGTAATCCTCGAGGATCACCAGTTGGTCAATGACCGGCAATATGGCTTTCGCCATGGTCGATTGGCTGGTGATCTTCTGTTGTATCTTACATACCATTGGGGAGCTGTTATTGAAAGCAAGGGAGAGGGTCTGGCAATTAGTCGGCATATGGCGAAAGCTTTTGATCGTGTATGGTACAGGGGGCTTCTTTCGAAGCTACCTTCCTATGGGCTTCCCGAGAGTTTATGCAAGTGGATCACCAGCTTCCTCACTGGGCGGAGCATACAGGTCGTTATCGATGGTTTTTGCTCGGACCCTAAGCCAGTGAACGCTGGTGTACCCCAAGGCTGCGTGCTATCCCCAACTCTGTTCCTCCTGCACATCAATGATATGCTGGATATCTCCAACATACATTGTTATACGGATGACAGCACTGGGGCTGCGGTATATTCCGGCCGTGCAGGTCTCTCTCGGGAAAACGTCGACGAGTGCCGAA
This sequence comes from Napeogenes inachia, assembly GCA_959347355.1. Classification (NCBI taxonomy): domain Eukaryota; kingdom Metazoa; phylum Arthropoda; class Insecta; order Lepidoptera; family Nymphalidae; genus Napeogenes; species Napeogenes inachia. Next base: position 13,151,001 of record OY365797.1, read on the forward strand.
AGAAACTTGTGTCTTCTATAGAGACTTCCTTGGGGCTGATCTCTGAGTGGGGTGAACTGAACCACGTACAGTTCAATCCCCTGAAGACACAAGTTTGCGCGTTTACCGCTAAGAAAACCCCATTTGTCGTATCACCGCTCTTTGGGAGCACTCCCCTCAGTGCCTCGCCAAGTATCAGAATACTGGGTCTCGACATTTCGAGCGATTGCCAGTTTTGTGGTCATCTGGAGAGCAAGGCCAAGTTGGCCTCGAAGAAATTGGGAGTGATTAATAGAGCGAGGCAGTATTTCAGACCTGGCCAAAGACTTGCGCTTTATAAGGCGCAGGTCCGGACACACATGGAGTACTGTTCTCATCTCTGGTCCGGATCACCCCAATATCAGCTTCTACCATTTGACCGCGCACAACGGAGAGCCGTTCGGATTGTCGGGGACCCGGTGCTCTGCGAACGGCTGGACTCTTTGGCATTGCGTAGAGACGTGGCTTCTTTGTGCGTCTTCTACCGCATTTACAACGGGGAATGTTCCGAAGAACTATTCGATCTGATGCCTGCCGCCGAATTTCATCCGCTGAGTGCGCTAACCCGAGCCATAACTTCAATGTCTTTATGACGCTTGCATCTAACTTTGACAAAAGGGTTTTATTAATATCATAAACGAGGAAAGGCCAATTTAGACGTGTTGTTAAAAAATTATCGTAAATCCAAGCTTTTTTGACGTTACTTATTGTTTGGTTGTCTACCTTTTTGAGATCATTTAAAAAGCTATCGACTATTACATCCAACGATGCGTACTCCATCGTAATCCTTGCATCGTAAAGCCTTGGTAATCGATTTTTTTACCTAAAAATTTAAACGGAGCTGCTTCCATAACCGTACTAACGCACTGACCGCCTAGTATAAGACCCGGATCGTAAGAGGTAAATTTGGTATTCCGTTTACCCAGACACAGACTAAAACATTTACTTGGTTTCATCCTCAATCCGCCCGTCCACGTACAGAAATCCTCAACTACATTTAAAAGTACCTGACATTGTTTCGGATTACGTGTCAGTATCGCAAGATCATCTGCAAAGGCTAGTATGGATTTTGTGTATTTGTTGTTGAACTTAAACCGATAATCCCACTTTTTTTCATTTTTAATTAATTTGCCTATTAAAATATTAATAACTATATTAAACATAATAGGAGAAATACAACAGCCCTGAAATAAACCAACGTTATAATTAAGTGGTTTTGAATGGTTTTCATTAAAAATTATAGAGAATTTTAATTTTGAATAATATGATGCAATAATGTCGCGAACTACCGTAGGAAAGAGATACCATTTAAGCGCGAACATCATCAGTTCATGTCGTACCGACCCAAAAGCGTTCTCTAAGTCTATCCAACGTATTATGTTCCAGGCATCCAGAAATTCCGGGCAAAAACCCTTTCTGGTGATTAGGTCTGAAATATCTATTGTTAATCATGAATTGCGTAATTTTTGTTTGTAAAAAAGAGAAAAAAATTTTGGAAATTGTATTTGTTAGGGCTATCGGTCTAGTATCCCTGGGATTATTGACATTGTCGTTTTTCGGAATGAGGACAAAAAGGGCTTTTCCGAATGATACCGGTATTTGCTTTCTTGACCAGATTTTACCGAATATATTTAAAAGATGTTTATGGAGCGACGGACATTTTTTGTAAACTATATAAGGGATACCATCCGGACCTGGTGCTGACTTAAATGGTTTCATTTTACTTATTTTATTGACTTCCTCCAAAGTTGGTGGGTTGGCTTGAAAATCTTCAGTAGGAGTCTCAGGTTTGTGTTCATTTGGATCCCCATATAGTCTTTGGTTTTCTGGCACTTCGTATGTGCTTTTATAATGATCGAAAATTTGCTCGTTGGTCAAGAGAAGCTTACCTTTTTGATCTTTGAAAATGTTTTTTGAGTATTTAAAAGGATTTTTATCAAAGTCTACTTCATGTTTTGCCCGATCAAAGCTATCACGATTTTTCGTTATTTGATTTGTTATGCCTTGGATAAGTTTAAGAATTGATCGCAATGCCCTAGACAGTTAGTGACTAAGTTGATTATCGCCTAAGGCTTTGGCTATACGAAGTTTCTTTATAAGGCCTCTTTTTTCCTCCTCATAATATCTTGTGATTTAGTATGTAAAATAATAGAAAATGTAAGGATCGTCACTCTCGCAACTCAGTACGTTTACGTAAGGTGTGACATTAATCGGTTGTGTCTCTCTCCAGACTAGGTCACATCTAAAAAGCTAGATGTAATTATCCGTTTGTTATCAGGTTAATTAAGTAGAGCATAGTAAAACAAACTCATTAATAAAACACACCACATATGGCACAGCATTAGTTTAACCAATAGTTAAATGTCTTTTTGTAAAAATTCACTAACCAATTCTTGATAGTCCCTTACAGATGTAATCCCATATTACATTAGCAATATAGAAATAAGAAACATATTTGAACAATAAAGATATCGGAGTTAAGTCACGGAGCCATAGCCAAAATTCACTCGTTTGAAGTCGCGCCGCAGCGGCTTTCTTTACGGTTAATACATTTATCTAATACTGAGCCATACAACTTCAATATGGTATCCGATCTCAGCTACGTTATTAGAAGATAAGGGAACAATCGTAGAAGAGCCCTAACACTGAATAATCCTAAAAGAATTATAATAAGGGGAATAATCGTAGAAGAGTCCTGAAGTAAAAAGCAAGTGCCCCCTACTGTGATTCACGTATCACATCTTTTAAATTATATCTAACCCTTCTAAGAAGCGAATCCACATCCCTTCCCAAATCCCAATCCCCAATCCTTGAGGAACGGACCGCCAGCGCCCATCAGAAATAGTTAAATGACTTTGAGCTGTCTCAGTAGTCATGATCTACTCCTAAGCGGTGGGAACCGTCAACGAATGCTGAACGGGGCCTGAGCGCAACAGCGCGGCTCTCCGGTCCTAGGAGCGCAGACCAGCAGCCGCGACTGATTAGATGTGAGTTTATTAAAGTAAGCGCTAGAGCCTTGGTGTAAAATACAGTTAAAACATTCCTTCTATATGATTACTATCCTCAAAATCGTAATAGTTTTCATAACTTTAGAAAGTTTGCGGTACTGTACCCACACTAAGATATGTTTGAGGTCATGTTAATCTGAATTCATTACAAGTAAATAACGGCACGATTACCTCTGGACGAAACTAATTCCAAAACCCTGGCGCGTTATCTTGAACCGGTCCACGTTTAAAATGGAACTGTTGGTAGGAATCGCTTGGTTTTTGTTCGACAGTTTTCAAGCTCTTTTAAGACAGCTGAGTTCATTTTGCCAAATTTGACGAACAGACACTCCACTCTGAGCTGAGATTGTAGCTTAAGAACGAATCAGCCGCATTTTAACATGTCACTGTGACGGTAATCTCCTTCCGAACTCTATGTTCGATTCCTCATACGGTTCAACGACACCTAGCAGTTAACCGTTAAGAAATTACTTCCGCAAGATGTATGATATTGTAATTGGGAAAATATATGGATGAGGCATGAATTGTTAAAGTGTTCGAAAGCGATTTAAGATCTTGATTATTGCTCCAGGGTCCAAATTATGATTTAATTTTATAACATAAAAACTCACTGTCTATTTTAAATATAGTTCCTGCAATGAGCATAGCCACTATAGTGGAGAACAATGGCTTCGCCACAGCCGCATACGCAACGCGCACAGCCAGCGGTTCACGCGGCGCGTCGCGGTAGAACAACTCCCCTGAGAACATCACTGCCAATCCCACGGGAACTAGTGCCCAGTACATGTACCTCAATATCTATAAACAATACCAACTTCTTATTGTCTAGTAATAGAAAAGTATCAAATAATTGAACCATAGTTTTACTTTTTCTAATAAGTTTTAGCTAGAACAACTGATGAAAAAACCTGTACACATAATAAAACTGCCACTGACCGAAAACTGCACATGGAAAATATTTTTAAAAAATCATGATGCGGACTTTTATGAGAGCAAGAGAACCCAAAACAATTGTTTTTTATTATGTCTGTATGTCTGTAAGTTTGTGCACATTTGTCTCAGAAACAACTTAACCAATTTGAATGCGGTTTTTGGGCATATATTACAATATTCTTCACTTAACATTTAGTGTTTATTTCATCTAAGCGCGTAATAGGTTCCGTAGTTAACCCAAAACAATGTTTTTTATTTTGCTTTTTCGTCCTTATGTCTGTGTATGTCTGTATTTATTCTGATTAAACGATTTGGATGCAGTTTTCGGTATATATTGTCAAGAGCTTCACTTTACATTTTTTTTATTAACAATCCGTTAAAAAATAAAGAAGTTAATAATCTCTTATTTTCGTACCATTGCTGCTTACCAGTGATTAAACATTAAAGAAATATACATAAATAAACTAGAAATACTCCTATACGCAAAAATAACTCGATTGTATTTGAACTTTGAAGGTTTATAGTTTTTATATACATTGGTATGTGCAATGGGCACGTTTTATCAAAATCGAAATCGCAGGCAGAGCTAGTTATTTAATAAACTTAATAAAACAATTAATACGCTAATAAACATACTTTAAAATAAATAATAGTTTAAAAAACTAAAAAAACACGCTTTTATTGCTAACCGAACTAAAAACTAGAAAATAATTTTTAATTACAAAGAGTATAAAATTACAGTAGTAGAAGATCGAACAATTAATCATAGTGAATCGCCTTAATATAAAATTATAATAAAATTTAAGTTATTAACAGAATAATTCAATTCTGAGTAAAAATCGTGGGGTGCATTTTACTGTGATTCATAACTTTCTCATAGATAGTTGCTAATAGAATGATTGTAATACCTTAAATATCGAGCACCCCACGCTTTTTACTCAGAATTGAATTATTCTGTTAATAACTTAAATTTTTTTATAATTTTATATTAAGGCGATTCACTATGATTAATTGTTCGATCTTCTACTACTGCAATTTTATACTCTTTGTAATTAAAAATTATTTTCTAGTTTTTAGTTGGGTTAGCAATAAAAGCGTGTTGTTTTAGTTTTTTAAACTATTATTTATTTTTTATTTTTTATTTTTTTTTATTTTTTTTTATTTTTTTTTTTGGGAAACTTTTATCAAATTATTGCATTGTCATCGGTCCTTGATACGTGTGCAAAGTTTCAATTTAATCGGATCGCTGGAACCTGGTGAAAATTAAGTTCGAAGATTCCGTTACATACATACATACATACATACATACATACATACATACATACATACATACATACATACATACATACATACATACATACATACATACATACATACATACATACATACATACATACATACATACATACATACATACATACATACATACATACATACATACATACATACATACATACATACATACATACATACATACATACATACATACATACATACATACATACATACATACATACATACATACATACATACATACATACATACATACATACATACATACATACATACATACATACATACATACATACATACATACATACATACATACATACATACATACATACATACATACATACATACATACATACATACATACATACATACATACATACATACATACATACATACATACATACATACATACATACATACATACATACATACATACATACATACATACATACATACATACATACATACATACATACATACATACATACATACATACATACATACAACCCAAGCTAATAAAAGCGTATTAAAAAGGGTATTAATTTAACAAAATGAAACCAACTTTATTTTTCAGGACATCTTTTCTAGTCTTTTGCCAGTTATATACGGTATACCCCAGCATTATCCCCATGATGAAGCTGGGTATATTGGCATGACCCATTTTATATGTCTCGTTAAACGTGGGATCACTCTCAAATAGTGTTCTAGTTGATCTGAAATAATTAAAATAAAACGATTATGACAATCCCCTTCGTAAATGCATAGAATAAACCTCTTTTGTGAATGAAGCCATAACAAAAAAAAAACCTTTTTTGGATATTTTGTCACAAGCATGTCTGTGTATGTGTTTAAAATAAAAAAATTAAAGACACATAAAAAAAAAAGTAATAGGTATACATACCCTGGGGCCACTATGAGTATTGGATCCAAGTCTCGAATATATGTATGGACAGCAATTATAATAACTCCTAAGAAGAAAACACTGATGAGAACAGGTTTCCTCCAACTCTTTTTCGTCAAAAGCAAGCATAAGATCGTTCCTACACAGAATATTTGCATGTCAGCAGCAAGATACCTGCATATATTTTTTTAGATTTTAGTTATTTTGGTGTTTTGAGATTTAAGATTAGAACTAACAATTAGGCAATTAATTTTAGGATAACTTGCATTATATTTTGAAAATTACAAAAATCTTATAGCAGTGCAATGGAATTCGATTGATTGAAGACTTTAGACTGTGAATGATTTTTCAGTTTCAGTCAGAAATAACAACGTATCGATAAATGCCGACTATAAAAATTAATAAGAATATTATTAAACTTTTTGAAAATATCTATCAACAATTATACCCATGTTAAGCTTATTTAAACTTCATCATCTATTTTTCAGTTTCAGTCAGAAATAACAACGTATCGATAAATGCCGACTATAAAAATTAATAAGAATATTATTAAACTTTTTGAAAATATCTATCAACAATTATACCCATGTTAAGCTTATTTAAACTTCATTATCTATACACTCTATCTATAAATCATTCACCGAATGAATACCGAAACAGTAGTTCAATTGATAGAGCGACGGGACGGTTTCCCAGTTGTTGCGGGTTTGAATCCCTGCTGTAGTTTTATTTTTCATTCTATATTTATTTAAAAATATTATTTTACTTTTCACAACCAGATCACGACATAATAGTTGTTAATAACTTCCTTACCAACCATGCACCATACACTGCGAGTTGTACTTGTAGTTGTTTATGTACAGTAAATTGCGCCACCAATCACTTCTACAATGCGAGAATATCAAATTTCCAGACTCCTAAAAAAATCATAGAAATACAAAAAAAGAAAAAAATATATCAATTGAAAAAATATCGACAAGAGCTATCGTATTATTATTCGCTTTGATGCATTTAAAATGCTATACAACTTTTTCAACTTCAGACACCATCTATTGGAACTTTTTCGAAATTTCTTATGAATGTTTCTTATATTTGTACTAAAGAAAAACAAGGAAAAGATCTAATTCCCGAAACACATGTTTGAAATTTATAATAAAAAGTTGTCGTCATAGCAACGACTGCATGCAAGAAATGCTTTCTAAATTTTTCAAATAAATATAGATTGAGAATTCTTTAACACTAATATCACTCGAATGTGATTAAAATAACAATTTTGATTGATAAAAATAATTCGATTATACCTCCCATAAGGGTCCAGGTCCTAGAAATTTTAACCACGTAGCTATTACAGCTATTACAATAGCATATACGGGTGTTATTCTGGAACAGAAACACACTTTTTTAATGTATTAGTTGTAAGTAGATTTCTATAATCATATAAGCCTCATTGTATTATTACCTGAAATATCGTACTAAAAATATTTTAGGTATCATGTACCAGTGAATCGCATTCTTCTCTGAATAAATTTCCATGTTGTAAGCCAACAGGAATCCCGACATAAGGATATTAGATTGTATGACTAGAGATCCACTCAATATAACGTTCTGTCGTAGTTTGTAATACATCTATAACAAAATACTGTCCTTAATCAATTGAATGTAGATAGAATGTAGATTAAATACGATAACTTACCAGCTCCATGTCACGAGAATTCTGTACGGCTCGAAGGTATGGCCAGGCGCAGTGTACCATTATAACGCCGAACAGAATGATGCATCTTAAACAAAAATAATGACATTTTTGATAGAATTAAGAAAAATGTTTTCCGTCAACGAAACATTGGATGTTTGGTGATAGATGGACATTAATGTTGGATTTAATATATTAATAATATATTAAATCCAACATTATCCCATTATGTTATTATGACCATGAATGCGTAAACGACTTCCACATAATCAATTGCATATGATTAAAAATATATTTTTACGTGTTATTACTTTAAACTTATGAAAGTTGTAGTTAAAATTATACCAAATATAAAGAATATTTTTCATACCTTACTCCATTTAACCCCTTGAGAGACTCTATCCGGGGATCAGGATTTGTTGTATAGGATATAAGACGTTTCCAATTGCGTTGTATTGAGAAACAAATCAGAAAATTTTCTGTAATACATTTTTTTATGAAAACAGATTTAATGATTCTTGTAACGTCTTAAATATTATCAAAAGTTATTATATAATATAAGTTAACGAACCTTTTATTTTTTGTACATTAAATAAATCGTAAATGCTTCCAACAATGTTTATCGTTAAAATCATTATCAAAAGAAAAGCTACCGCTGTATCAGCAGTGTCAAAGTCTTGTTTTGCATCCAAAGAGCTGTGACAATTAAAATTCGTCACTTGAGTCCTCAATCGGTACTCGTTCATAAAAGTATCGTTAAGACATGCTTCAAGGGACGTTTTTGAAACCATCATTCTATCTTTTACATAAGTTTGACAACTTCGTGTAACGCAGATACCATATATTAATTGCGAATGATTGTAATGTGTTCGTGATTGTTCTGAGTATTCCTAAAATATTTATTTATAAATGTTAGAAGTATAATTGCAGAATTACATATTTAGTAAGTAATAAAGATAAAACGTACTTCAATCATTTTCAGGAGTTCACTTTCATTATCGGAAACTAGATTAAAGTGTACGTTACAGTAAACGCCAGCAACAGTGGGTTGTTGCATACAGACTTTATAGTCATCTAGTTTATATATAGGAGGCATGCGGCTATATTCACTCTCTAAAATTACAAAAAAATTAAATTATTCTAATAATTAATACGACTTCAAAAAAAAACAAGTTGAAATTAAAAAAAAATATTGAGCTGAGCGTAAGCGAAGTTCTTAAGCGTTTGGGAGTCAATTTTTTGAGGCAACATCACAGGAAAACCACTTGACCAATTTTAAACAAAAATAGCACGCATGTCAATGACGTGACTGGGCTTCTACTCCAAAAAACAGAATAAAAAAATATTGTTTCGTTTTAAAGATATGGTCAAAAAACTGAATCTCCCCTAGACTTAAGCTTAACTGAACCTGCGTGCGCTCGCCAATCGTTACTCTTAATCCTTCCGTCCTTGGGCGTGGTTTGGACTGACTTTAGTAGCATAAAAAAGGGGCAGGCGCTCAGATCAACTCCCACAGCGCATTGTGGCGAATCCTAGTAACTTTCCGATAACAACCTTGACCGAACGCTAATAATCGTAAACATTATCCACTGCATACCTTTCTATCTCAAAAAATGAGGAAACGCTCCACTGAATTATGCCGAAATCATATTCGCGATTATTATATAGTTATTATTGACGGAAGATTTTTTTAAAGTTAAAATTATTTTTATTATTACCACCAATTACTTTTGGTATTGGATGTTGCATAATTGGACTACTTCATAAATTAGTACCAACTATTTTGTTTATGTAGTTATATTGTAGAATATTAGAGTAGGTATTTATAAATGTTTCATATTGTAACACAGAGTTGGAAAAGAATATGAGTTACGCATCTAATTATTTTTATATCATATTTTGTTTCATAATTTTTATATCGAATTTATATATCATATTTTGGTTACACGGCGTTGCTTCTAATCATCGGTGGGGTTGTGTGGTATCCCACCCGAAACAATCTATTTTGGGATAGTGTTCTTAATCCTTATCCAATTTCTGTAATTTTGGTGAATCTCTTCGTACGCTTATGGACTTTACTTACCGTTTAAAAAATAAATAACTCCATGAATCTCGCTTACGAATAACGACACGATTAAGATACACACTTTGACGTTCATTTTCAAGATATGGTCAGTCAAATTTTTGTATTGGGTTTATTAATTTCATTTGATATATTCATTAAAATATAACTCAACTGCGACGGTTTGATATGGTTTAATAATTAGCTTTAAAGCGACTGCGCGAGATGGAAAAGAAATGTAAAATAAATTTAGATATTTGTTGGAAGCATTTATAATCTCGACTGTAATTGTTCAAGGCTTCAGGATATTAGGGTTCAGCAACGAAAACGATAGATGTTTGCAACTGCTGTTATTTAAACACACATAAGCAGTAAAATAATGTCCGCTCATATCTCGTTTCATTATGTCAATTTATTGGTTATCTATTGTTGTACTAAATATTAAATATAAGTAAGTAATATTATAGCTACAAAATATAATTTCAAAATATAAGATTATATATTTCTAACATATGGAACATTTATTTTTAGTTGGAATCCGATATATCCGATATATAATGTCTTATCGGATTAATATCTGATTTAGATGTTTTATGATAGTGGTAATAGTGGCTTTTTTCGCAAGATTTTTATTAAATACTAGCTTTTGCCCGCGGCTTCGCACGCCTTAAATTCGTAGTAAAACAATTCCCACTTCCCTTTTTTTTGTATATGCTTCTATATGACTTATTTTAAGAGATACGATCAAAATTACGACATTGGCAGACTTCGCTCACTCTCAAAAGTATATTTTAAGTTTTTAATAAGAATACAATATTAGGTGCTGTAATTATTTTTATACCTCTCTTGTTTTTACTTAAACGTCCATTTAAATACTTCTTAAACAGAGTACTTAATAACCATTCTAACCATATATCACACTTACAGATTTTCATTGAACATAATCAAAATATTACCATGTAACCTTGAGGAATTCTGAGCTACACAATCGACGTTATTTTGACCTTCAATTCTTTAGTTTTATTAGTTTTATTAAAAAAATCTATTTTAAATGATAAACATTCAGTTAGCTATATGCATTAACAAAATTTTCAATACTGAACATTCACAAAGGCCATTTTTGAGACGGTTTGCACGGTTCCATACCAGAGTACGCCGGTAGACCGTATCGCCGCAAACGCGAAGACCCTATATTTTAAATCTGTAATATCTTTGAAAATATTTATTTAAATTACATGCCGTAAGGGGCTATGTTGTTAAGTATTAAATGAAAAATGTATTTAAGTTACTTAATTAGATAAGAATTAAAGCTGTATTTCTTAAAATCGCTTTGTAAATAACCTATTATTTTTCGTAAAAAGTAAAGGATTAAAATTTGCTATTGCAGGTTATCCCTAAGAGATAAACATATACCATCGCGGATTATCTTGTAGAACTTTTTAAGGTATACAATTCTTAGAACATTATTTTGATCTATCTCATGGAGTTCAACCAGCGTTTGCATTGTAAGCGCAAACAAAAGTGTTTGTTTACGACTTCGCATTAGAAATCTTAAAATTATTAGTGGTTCTCTGATATACTAAGCATGTTATAATACATATAAACCATCCTCTTGCATCACTCTATCAAAAAAAGAAAAAGCATCAAAATCCTTTGCGTAGTTTTAAAAATACCTACATACGTACAGACATAGGGACAGACGCGAAAAGCGACTTTGCTTTATAACATGTACCTAACTTGCTGTGCGTGCGACTTCGTACGCGTAGTTTTCGATTTTGATAAAAATTACCCTTTGTAAGTACAAAGGGTAATTAAGTACTAATGTATGTAAAAACTAACTACCTTCTTTATTTGTTAACCGATTGTTAAAAAAAAAACAAAACATAAAGTGAATCCCATGACTATATATTCCCGAAAACTGCATCCAAATCGACTAATCCGTTTTTAAGATTAGTGTGCACTAACTTTCAGACATTTAGACGAACAAAATGAAAAAAAAACGGGTATAGGTTATAAAGAACGGTTTCAGGTTCTCTTGCTTATATAAAGGTCCCCATGTATGTATTTTTGAAAATATATATTTTTTCGTGTTGTGTGCACAACTAAAAGACAAACAGATAAACAGACAAAGATTTTACAAATGCTGAAAATGGATTCTGTTAGTTATTACTTCACATCCTGGTATATTTTTTTTTAATATTTTTAATTTTAATACAAATACTACTCTTCTGCAGATTTATTACATGTATAGAATAAGATTTTCATGGTACCAATTACGTCATTGACATAAATAGTCATAACTGTTTTATTTACTAACCGATTTAGATGAAATATACACTAAATGTTAAGTGAAAACTGTGATAATAAATTCTCGAAAACCGCATTCAAATTGGTTAAGCCGTTTCTGAGATTAGCGTGCACAAACATACAGACATACAGACAAACTGAAAAACCATAGTTTTGGGTTCTCTTGCTCTTATAAAGTCCCCCTATGATGTTTTTTTTTTTTGATTCCATTTACAGGAATGGCTCGGTGACGATTTTATTATATGTATAGATTAGTCTAATATGGTACCTACTTGTTACACATTACCTCCATAGAATCCTTTTTTTTTTGTCAAGTCCCCCCTTTGATAAGTCATACAAAAATCTTAAAAGACCTCGTATTCTATAAATTGTTTTGAAAAATATTTTTTTTATAAAAATCTTTTTTATTTTGTGATTGGCGATTTTACAAACGGATTCTAAATTTTTACACTTTACCCTGATTTCCATTGTGCCTCGATATATCAGTCCGCCGGTCGTTATTTACTTATAAAAAACTTATTGTTACGTTTTTTTAACGATCTCAATCTAAAATAGACTTAAATCATTAATGACGTAGACTTAAATCATTAATGACGTAGACTTTTTTGTCACGTCCAATAAAGTTTTTGTTGTCTAGACATTTGGCCTTAATTATCATGTATGTATTATATTTATATATGCATGTATTAAATCATAAAAATATATTATGTGTACGTATTTCTGTCCTCGCATATGTTCTTCTGCAACACTCATAGGCAGCTGAAAAAGACCTCTTTATAGAGAAAAGCTCGTTGTCTCTGTCTACAATATGGCCCAATTTTATTTTGAATGGTACATGAAATAAATAAATATAATCTTCATGTGTACTAAATATTAAAATAAATACCAAATTATTCTTGATAATGTAATAAATACCAAATTTAAAAAAAAAAATTAAAAATTTTAAAAGCCTCCGATACAAAAATACCTCTAAAAATATTAAAAATAATATTATTATGTAATTATTGAAGTCGTTGCCTCGGGAGACCTTTGTACGTACGTCGACGATGGTGTCTAGTTTACGAAGTTACTAGGGCTTAGACTATACAATTCGATATCGTAATTTTTTATTTTTCTTGGTTACTTACTTCCATTTATATTTTTTCCTTTACTAAGCGGTCCCCCGACGCTATGGCCTTAATAAATACATAATTATATTATTTTTATTCTTTTAGAGTTATTTTTGAGTCGGCGGGTTTATAATTTTTTTTTTCTGCTTTTTAATGTTATGTTACTGGTTTCATTATTGTACTAAATGAACCTACGGACACACAAATTTTCACTTGTTTAAGTATTTCTATCAAAGGTGAAAGGTTTTTAAGCAATAGCATAAGAACCTTTCACCCGCACCAATAAAACCTCAATATCTTGAAAACGACTGCTTTTATTTCCATCATCCGACCAACTTTCTTTTTGAGTCGGGGGCTAATTATACTTTTAGTTACAAATACTAAATCTGATAGTTTTTGGACTAAAAAAGGTTACGGTATTCCACACGTCAAATATTCAAAATAAGAATGTAGAATCCACATTTAGACTGGCTGTCATCAATTATGATAGTTGGATCTTACATTACAGGCATTGAAAGTTAATGTTAGAATCAATAAATTAAAAAAAAATATATATATATATATATATATTAAGAAATGTACTAGTTTTTGATTTATTCCTTTTGCCAAGTAGTAGTGGTTAGGTACTTGGGTACTTTCTAGGTCATTTGGAACTGTATTATAATTTTGATGATAGTCAGTCATAAAGGAAGATTTTTGGACGATAATATGTAAATAACCGTATGAGGTGTTTCTGAAATTTTGAGCACAAATGTAACTTGCAGAGCTTCATATATGAGTATTAGTATTTATATACATCAAAAATAGGAAAAAATTATTTAATACATGTTACAAGCCGTTTACTTCTTTTATTTGTTTTACTAATACTAGCTAGTACCTACGTGATTTATGTTTTTTTCCTTTTGTTTACTGCCTTAATAATATTTTCTATGTCCGGTATTTTTGTTTTAAGATTTGCGTATGTAGTTTTATGTCTAGTTCTTGTTAAAACTTTTCTAAAATATTTTTTTTGGTGACTTTGCGTTGCCACGGGGGCTTGAACCAGTACCAGTAGCCAGTTGGTTTAATTGTTTTTAGGGTGTTGTGGCTTCTCTCACTGACGGGAAGATCAGCTTGGTCAGCATTGCGTCAGCGTTGCTTTTGTATCGTTCCTCCTTGCACTACAGAATCCTCCCGAATGATTCTCTTGATTTACGATAAGCGCACAAATCGTGTCAGAGATCGATGTACGTACGTTAACGATGGAGTCTATTTTACCAAGTTTTCGGAACTAAGATTTGAGAACGAGTCGACTGAAGCGAGGGCTCATAGATTAGAAATGATACGAAACCGTACTGCAACTAACTAACTCAGCAACGTGAGAACCGGCTAGCAGCAGCGCGTCAGACTTCACAAAGACTTCGTTCAATGAATGAGCGTAGTATTGTTACCACCATAAATCAATATTCTGAAGTACCTTGAACAGTCTGTAAGAAATTATTATATCCAAAACAACAGATGTCATTAGTCACAGCACGTTTTGATTTCCTTCCAGAGGAGCTAGTACAAAACTTTGACAAAAATGCTCATAAAATAAAAACTAATGGGCCGACTTGAATCAAATTTTTATGGGACCAATTCAAAACCATTCCACATCAAACAAAAAAAGAATTACGTAAATCCGTTTAGAAATCTCGGAGAAATCGGTGTAAAAAAAATATACCGGTCAAATTGAGAACCTCGTCCTTTTTGAAGTCGGTTAAGTAAAAAAAATTGCTTGCTGCTGCTCTTTGACATATTACTCGTTATTTAGTAAGAAGTACTTAATAGGTCAATGCCTGGGCGCCATACCTACACTCAGATTGAATGTCAGTTCAGAGGCAACAAATAAATTTTGTAAGGGAAAATAAATTTACAAATATTATTGGGATTGATGTAAAAAGGCTGCCTGCAAGAGGTAGTCAATTGATTACAAATTATTCTGTATATGTAATATAAAACAGCCTATCTCCGTTTTTAAAAAAAGATTAACAGTTTAATAGCTACGAGTATAATAGACAGTGTGGCACGTCCAAGTACTAAAAGACAAATTACGGCAAGTTTGCCAAGCCCTATATGCCCTACAAGAAGTCAGACTTCATATTATAGATTTCTACTAAGATATGCAGAGATATATCTTAGTAGAACTACAAACTCCAACTTTATTCCAATGACTTATATTGACATATATATTTATTTATTTATTTTAGAACTTTATAGTACAAAATTATACAATTGGCGGACTTAATGCTAAAGCATTCTCTACCAGTCAACCGAAACATTATACAGAAAAATAAGAACTACAAGGGTACAATACAGAAAATAAAAAATATAAAATTCAAAACTATGAATAAGGATCTAAAAAATATAATACATATATAAACTAGAATATCATAAATTAACAAATTTAAACATATACCTCATTTACAATATACTAAATATACTATGAACTATAATAAATACATAAACTACTACATGTACAACATAATATCTGATAAATAATAAATCGCTACGCTATATACGACGGAAAATTTTAAGTCGTCTTCTCTAGAAGGTATCTACATACACGTTTCTTGAACACCTGCTTACTAGGAGCACGCCGAAGATGATCAGGCAGGCCGTTCCAGAGTTTTATTGCGTTTACTGTGAAAGAGTAAGATAGAAAACCAGTATGGTGTAAAGGAATATATAAACTAAGGTTGGACGACGATCGAAGATTCAATTCGTGAGTGGTCCTGAGTAAATGAATTTTGGATTTCAGGTACCGAGGAGAAGATGGATCATTTAAGATGGAAAAAAGTTGACTTAAATTTCTCGAAATTCGTCTTTCACGGATGGGAAGCCATTTGAGCTTATTACGATACTCAGAGATGTGATCAAATTTACGTAAGCCAGAAATGCATCGAATACAACTGTTAAGAATACGATCTAATTTATTAAGATTGGTTTCAGAGATGTTAGAGTAGCATACATCGGCATAGTCAATAAGTGGAAGAATGAGAGTCTGCACTAACAGAATTTTGGTCCGAATAGGTAACAAGTTTTTATGTCGATAGAGAGAACGTAGCGAATACGTCACTTTTCGACATAGCTCAACTATGTGGGGATGCCAGCTGAGTGTACTATCCATGAGAAGACCGAGATTTTTTATTGTTGTCAAAAAAGGAATATTCATATTACTATATTTAACTGGTACCACATTACTGCTTTTAAACTTATTCAAATTATGCTTGCTGCCTATAACTATTGCTTGACACTTTTTATGGTTGACGCTAATTCCGAAGTTATGACTCCAGTCAAGAATATTATTTAGGTCTTTGTTGATATCAGCAATTGCGGAATTTATACAATCAGGCTTGGTATGAGCATAGATTTGAAGATCGTCAGCATACAGATGATAAGAAGAAGATAGATTAATGGTAATAAAATTAATAAATAATGAGAATAGAAGAGGAGAAAGAATACCACCTTGTGGTACACCAGAAGTTAAGTTACACCAAGCAGATAAAGAATTATCAATGTACATATATGTCATTGGAGAAAAAAGTTTTTATACACGTCGTCGGATAGAACTATCAATAACATTACTTTAGGTATTGATACCGGAATCGGTAGTTGATTAATGAAAAGCTTTGTTCAGGTTGCACAGAATTTTCCACACACAAACACATTTGATTAAAAAAATATATATTTATTTTAATATACTCTTGAGAGTTGTCTTCATTCCTTCTAAAAAACAAACCTAAAAAGAAATTAGCGGATACTTCCACAATCCCCTCGAAGATTCTTTTTTGTAGCAATTTACCTTACTGTATAATTTGGAAAAAACAACCAAACCTTTACGAAATTATTGATATTATTGAGTCATATTAACCATAAAATGAGATAGGTCTTTAATTTTAAAATTTTTAGATATACTATGTACAGGGTTATTTGTAATTAGTTGAGCACCTTTTACAGGCAGCCCCTCTACATCAATCCTAACAACATTTGTTCTACGACTTTTTAAAATTAATAGTTTTAAAAATTTAGTTTTTCCCATACAAAATTTATGTACTGTCTCTGAACGAGCATTTAACAACCTCGCAACCTTGAGCAAAGAGAGGCCACGCACCTTGCGTAGGCAAAATACGTGCCAAGGACACGAGCAGCGGGGCGCGGGGTGGCAGGTGGCGGGGTGATGCAGCGGCGGCGATGCACGTTTGAACTTGATCCAGTCGTTTGTCACGGTCAATTAGATAAGCGTGTGCCGCGCAACCCGCTAGTTCCCGTTACTCGGTAACCGAATTTCGATTAGTGAAAACAGTACTGTGATGCCGTAACACAAATATCGAGCACACCAAGATAGTGCGAGTGCTGGCTAAGTGTGGTAAGAGGAGTCGGTGAACAGTTGATATTTAGGTGTGGTCTTTGTGTTGGATATGAAGGGGACTATTTTGCGCCGGTATCGACGAGATATAAATTTAAGAGGTAATTTGTAAATATTGAATCCTTTTGTAAATAACACATTGTATTATTGTAAATAATCTGATTCTACCTTGATTAATTGTTAACAATTTTAATACACAATACGACGATTGGGTAATTCTTACATACTGTTTGAAATAAAACAAAAAATAATAATAAGTTATAATAGTATTACGTGCGTCGTGGTACCTTACAAATTTCGTACAGCGCTAGACTGCCGCGACCTATACTTTAGACTGCTTACAAAATACAGAGTAATAAATAATCGAGGGAGCAAAAATTTTTTTGTTTCGTTTATTCTGAGTTATTTATCAAGATTTTTTAAAAGTAGTAGAACAAATGTTGTTGGGATTGATGTAGAGAGGCTACCTGCAAAAGGTGCTCAACTAATTAAAAATAACCCTGTATAATATAATGCAATATAGATAATTAATAAAAATTGTATTAGAAAAATGTAACAGAAATGTTAGAATTATGTTAAGAGACGATAAACCGAAATATATACATTAAAATATGTACTAGTAATTAGACTACGTGGATATGGTTTTATATGCTTCTTTATTTTCTAAGTAATTTAACAAAAAAATCACTATATTTACTTTAAAACTAAATTTACTTAAGGACTAAATTTACTAATACGGACGGAACTTATAATTATTCTATGTAAATAATGGTACATTGTTAAGGAAAATAATAAAAGTATATACATTTTTTTATGGAAATAATGGTCTTATTATTCAATTACTTTTAATTGCTTCTAATTACTAATCTTGTATGCTTACCATACCTACTTATAAAATTTAAGTCTGCAACTTATAACTACGAAAATAAACTACAGACATTTTGGGTATAACAATGTCTAGCTTCAAGCCCTAGGTCTTGAAAAAACATTTCAGCACTGCTTCAAGAACTTCTGCTACTATTAAGTCGTTAATAGGCCGTTTACTACTATAGCTCAGCATTATATATGACTTTTGCCTTTTAAAAAATATATAGAATATGATTTTCGAAGGAAGCCCATATATGTCACCTTAACCCTTTTATTAAAATAGATTTGTAAATGCCATGTCGATTGCCAAAAGCAATGAAACGGCTCCCCAGAGGTCACAGGTTTGAGTTTTGTTCGTGTTAATGATTTTTACATTCTATATATGTTTACTTTAAATAAACATGGCAAACTTTAAAAGGGTTTTAGATTCCTTGTTTGGAACCATACTTATTTGTATACCATACTTTCTATGTAGATTCCTTTATAACCTTAAATAAAGCCAAATAAGTTAAAAAAAAGTTTACATAAGAAATGAGATTTTATCCATTGTAATTTAATATGTCAGAGAAAAGTTGTTAAAATCGATATATGTATTTAATTCCTTTTTATTAAGTTTTTAGATTAACATTTTCCTCATTAAAATCTTAAAAATTACTTTCAGGGTTCAAATTAAACGTATTTTCAATATTATATGAAATATAATCATTTCGTAAATTTTGAATTAATAACCGTTATTTAGTTATGTAAGTTCTTATATTCTTCTGTTTACTGGTGCTTCCTGTAACAAAATATACTTAGTTATTCTCAGAATTATATATTTAAATATGATGAACAATAATATTTGTAGTGATAAGCCACTCAGTGTTTAAACTATTATTATTAATGTAGATTATAAGTTGCTTGGTGGTAGACCATAACATCCGGTCGCCGGCAAAGTTACCACCCATCGGGCAGAGTCGTGCCGCAAAGCTATCTAGTCGTGTTCCGGCATGTTGCTCGATGAAGCCGTTTATGGGAAATGGGTCTGAACAGTTGCGGTGCGTTGGCGAACCGGTCTGACGTCGGGTTGATGTTTGTTTTGTCGGGTCTAGTCTAGTCCAGGCGGGTAGCGGGATCCGAAGCGACGGCTTTCCGCTGCCCGCCCGCAGATAGTTGGGGGTCCAATAATTGGGATAGCCAACCACGAAAGGCTGCCCCGCCAGCTGTGAAAAATCCCAGGGTGGCTCCATCGTGCTGGTTGGCGACCAGACGAGGAGGCCCGATGGCGATCCCTGGGGGGGGTTCAGGCGTCCCCGCAGTCTCCAGACTAGCCTCCCAGTGGCAAGACATCACCAATTTCGACGTCGGGTTCGATACGTACCGTCTCGTTCAACTGCCATTTCCCATTTAAATATAAAAGTGAATAGGGATTATTCACTTTTATTTTATTTTTTTTATGAAAAAGTTAAGAAAAAGGAACAAGGTTACACAGCGGTTGCACTCCTCCTCATATAAAGTGCACCTCACTAATATCAGGGGTTTGCACTCAAATCTTTTAGCTGCCCACCACCACCTAGAGACAGAGCAGCCGCACTTGCTCTTTTTGACGGAGACGCAGATACAATGTCCTTTGAGCGCTGCATACTTGGATTATCCCGGTTACAAGTTAGAGCACAACTTTCGCTCACGGTGTCTACGCGCGGAACGACCTCTGTGTTCAGCGTCTCCGTCACCTTCAAGACCCCACTTTTTCTTCCCTATGGGTTTTAGTGGACACAGGAAACGAAAAAATCCTGTATTCCTGTGTCTACCGTTCGCACAGCGGTGACCAGGAGACAACTCGTTTATTTGAGTATCTCAGTGAGGCTGCAGATATGGCTCTGTATCAGTACCCTTCGGCGCAGCTCGTCTTTCTGGGGGACTTTAATGCCTGTTATCAGGACTGGCTGTTCCCGTACCAGAAGACCGACCATGCTGGAAGACAAGCGCGGAACTTTGTCCTTGGACCTCTTTCAGCTGGTGAGGCCAGCCAATTGCCTGGACCTTTTGCTGACAACTGATCCGGACAGGTATCGTGTAGAGGTCACGTCCCCCTTGGGAACCTCCGATCACTGTCTGGTGAAATCTGTATTTACATAATCCCCACCAGCTTTCGAACCACATGGTGTTAGGCGAGTATGGAAATACAAGTCAGCAGATTGGGATGAGATGCGGCACTTTTTTGCGTCTTATCTTTGGCGGCAGGTCTGCTTCTCTTCTTTGGATCCGTCAAGTTGCGCGGATGCTATAACCGATGTGGTGCATCAGGCGATGGAGTATTTTATTCCTTTTGCTGACGTACCCATCGGTGGCAAAGCTCGCCCATGGTTTAATGCCGAATGTCGTCATGCACATGACCGAAAACATTCGGCATACCTCATTTGGGCTGATGCTCGAAGCCGCAAAACTCCGGATGTAAGTACAAAGAAGAGAGCCTTTAACCAAGCTGCCAAGTCCTATAAAAAGGCATTGCGGAAGGCTCGTCTTGATCGGATCGTTAAGAATTGCGAAAAGCTCTCCGTCAGACCAACTGGCAGTCGAGCTTTCTGGTCTCTTGCCAAAGAGATCGAGTCGAACTTCTGCCAACCCTCACTGCCTGCTCTGCTGGAGCCTGATAGATCCCTGGCCCACACAGCAACAGAGAAAGTGAATGTATTTGCTTCTCTGTTTGCTGAGAATTCGCATCTAAACACTGGCAATGCTTCTCCAGAACATCTTCCTCACTGCGGTATTTCGATGCCTGAAATCCGCATCACGAACAAAGAGGTATGGAGAACATTGTGTCGTTTAGATGTGAATAAAGCCAGTGGTCCTGATGGTATACCAGCCATTCTGCTCAAGACGCAGGTGAGTTGTCTCCTGTATTGACACGTCTGTATCGCCTCTCTTTCAAGACTGGAAAAGTGCCGGAATCCTGGAAGCTTGCCAACGTGCAACCCGTGCCCAAAAAAGGCAGCCGTGCCGATCCTGCCAATTATAGGCCCATTTCAATCACCTCCATACTCTGCAAGATTATGGAGCGTGTATTGAACTCGCGGCTTCTAGCGTACGTAGAAGGTAACGATCTCCTCAGTGACCGACAGTACGGATTTCGCCGAAATAGGTCCACTGGGGACCTTCTAGCGTACGCAACATACATTTTAGGCGAAGCCATCGAGAGGAACGGAGAAGCGGTCGCCGTCTCTCTGGACGTCTCGAAGGCCTTTGACAGGGTCTGGCATGTGAGCCTTTTAAGCAAGCTTTCAGATTACGGTATATTTCCTGGTCTGATTGGCTGGATAACGGACTTTTTGAGCCAGAGATCTCTCCGTGTTGTTGTCGACGGGTGTTCTTCGGAACCCTTGACAATAAATGCCGGAGTACCTCAGGGGTCCGTTCTTTCTGCAACTCTTTTTCTGCTGCACATTAACGATCTGCTGAAGCCCGGTATCTGTGGGTATGCAGACGGCAGCACAGTTGTAGAAAGATATCTGCCAAGTTCTCGGGCTAGTAGAGATGAAGTACAATCTGAAAGAGAAGCCATGGTGCAACGTTTGAATGACAAACTTCATGCAGTCTCCGCATGGGGTAATGCCAATCTTATCAAATTCAACGCCACCAAAACGCAGACTTGTTTGTTCACCGCCAAAAGGAGCCCCTTCACCTTGGCTCCTACTTTCCAGAATGTATCCTTGGAATACAGTGACTGGCTTCAGTTGTTAGGCTTAGAGATCTCCTCGAACCTCAACTTTGGTCGGTACATTGAGTCCAGAGCAAGAGCAGCTGCAGGAAAGCTTGCCGTACTTGCGAAGGTGCGACAGTGCTTTACACCGGGACAGCTTCTTGTATTATACAAAGCACAGATCCGGTCGTGTGTAGAGTACTGTGGCCACATATTTGCTGGTGCCGCAAAGACTCATCTTGCGGTTCTGAACTCAATTGAGAGGCGAGCAAAGAGGCTTATTGGCGACCCTAAATTGGTTGACGCCAAACTCTACAGCCTTGAACACAGGCGTAGAATTGCTAGCCTCTCAGTATTCTATAGGATACATTTTGGTGAGTGTGCGCAGGAATTGCACGACCTAATTCCCCCATCCCCGTTCCTTTGCCGGACGTCCCGACGCACGGCGGGTATCCATCCCTACGTTGTGGACACTCCACCTGTCCGAACGAAGCGCTATGCTTCATCTTTTTTAGTGCGTACAGCGAAGGACTGGAACAATCTGCCTACGTCGGTATTTCCGGCAAAATATAATGTGGGTGTCTTCAAGAGGAGAGTGAATAGGCTGCTAGGTTAATGCGCTTTACCACCTAAGACTACATTCCACTTACCATCAGGTGGAATGTAGTCAAGCATTAACCTAGTTTTGTATAAAAAAAAAAAAAAAAAAGATTAGTCAGACTTCCAAAGTATCAAAATGCAGTTGTTCGACTTTTATCGGAAGCGCGTATTTATTAGTGAACTTCGCACTCAAGTAATGCCTATATACGTTTTTAAGCCACGATAGTAAGAGTGTCTCAACATAAAAAGCTGTGTTTTATAAAAAACATATTTTTCTTACAGTCATTCTTAGTCAGTTCTTTGTGGTGAGACCTTCGAAAGTTATATTTGACGAGCTCTGTAAAAGGAGTTTCCACCAGCAACCACAATGGAACTGCTATTATATATGAAACTGTGGTGACACCCAGTGCTAAAAGTACCTAAAAAAGAAATTAATAATGTGCTTGTGAAATATTACAAAAAAAATAGGAGCTTTTTTTTCTTAAACTTACCAAATTCGTATTAGAAATAGTCAGTAAAGAGTGGCTCAGACCTACATAAAGCCTTATAAAAAGCATGTGTATGATATAGACGCTAAAACTTAGGCGGCTTGCGATTGTCCACTTATTCCATTCTAATAATTTGCGGTAGACATCTGCAATAGTTAATAAATTCATTATTATTATTCTTCCTTCGCTTGTTGGAAAAGTTATTTTGTTTCAGTAAGTTTGTTAGTCAGTTACTTACCCAGAATTAAAAATACTGACTATATACTACATTTGGATTATGTCGACGATAAATACTTTTAGTTGTTAGAAACGTCTTTTTAATGTTTTTTATTTAATATTAATAATGTTATTAATTTAGAAATGTATAATGTTTTTTATTTAATATTTTAAACATCTTATTAATATCTTGTGATTTAGTATGCAAAATAATAGAAAATGTAAGGATCGTCAATCTCGCAACGCAATACGTTTACGTAATGTGTGATATAAATCGGTTGTCTCTCTCCAAGCTAGGTCTCATCTAAAAAGCTAGATGTAATTATCCGTTTGTTATCATGTTAATTAAGTAGAGAATAGTAAGGAAAACTCATAAATATAACACATCACTTATGTGAAATCATTAGTTTAATCAGTAGAAAATATGTTAAGATTAATAATTTGTAGTATTTTTGTAAATAATCCCTTACAGATTTAATCCCATATGTCGAGTCTTATACTGACATATCAGGAAAAATGAGGACTATATTAGAAAAAAAACTGTGTAAAGACACATATTTGAACAATAAAGATATCGGCTGTAAAGTCAACCAGCCATAGCCAAAATTCACGCGTTTGAAGTGGCGCCGCAGCGGCTTTCTTTACTGTAAATACATTCATCTAATATATGGCCCAGGCCATACAACTCCAATGTGGTATCCGATCTTAGTTACGTCATAAGAAGACAAGGGAACAATCGTAGAAAGGCCTAACTCAGAGAAATCCTAAAAGAATTTTAATAAAGGGAATAATCGTAGCAGAGTCCTGAAGTGAAAAGCAAGTGCCCCGTTCTGTGATTCACGTATCACATCTTTTAAATTATATCTAACCCTTCTATAAAGCGAATCCAGATCCCAATCCTTGAGGGATGGACCACCAGCGCCCATCAGAAATAGTTGAAAGACTCTGAGATGTCTCAGTTGCCATGATCTACCCCACTTCTAAGCGGCGGGAACCGTCAACGAATGCTGAACGGGGCCTTAGCGTAACAGCGCGGCGCTCCGGTCCTAGGAGCGCAGACCAGCGGCCGCGACTGATTAGATGTGAGTTTATTAAAGTAAGCCCAAGAGCCTTGGTATAAAATACAGTTAAAACAATCCTTCTATATGATTACTATCCTCAAAATCGTAATAGTTTTGATAACTTTAGAAAGTTTGCGCTATCGTACCCACACTAAGATATATTTGAGGTCATGTTAATCTGAATTCGTCACAAGTAAATAACGGCACGATTATCTCTGGACGAAACTAATTTCAAAACCCTGGCCCGTTATCTTAAACCGCGTTTAAAATGGAACTGTTGGTAGGAATCGTTTTGTTTTTGTTCTACAGTTTTCAAGCTCGTTTAAGACAACTGGGTTCATTATACCACGTTTGACGAACAGAAACTCCACTCTGAGCTGAGACTGTAGCTTAAGGACGAATCAGACGCATTTTAACATGTACTGTGACGGTAATATCCTTTCGAACTCGATGTCGAATTCCTCATACGATCCAACGACCCCTAGCAGTTAACCGTTATGAAATTACTTCCGCAAGATGTATGATATTGTAATTGGGAAAATATATGGATGAGGCATGAATTGTTAAAGTGATTTCTTCAGGTTCCAAATTATGATTTAATTTTAAAACACAAAAACTCACTGTCTATTTTAAAAATAGTCCCTGCAATAAGCATAGCCACTATAGTTGAGAACAATGGCTTGGCGATGGCCGCATACGCGACCCGAACAGCCAGCGGTTCACGCGGCGCGTCGCGGTAGAACAACTCCCCTGAGAACATCACTGCCAGTCCCACGGGAACTAGTGCCCAGTACAAGTACCTCAATATCTATAACCAATAACAACTTCTTACTGTCTAGTAATAGAAAAGTCTCAAATAACATAACCATAGTTTTACTTTTTCTAATAAGTTATCATTGATTGAAAACTGTACATGGAAAATATTTTTAAAAGAGAGCAAGAGAACCCAAAACAATAGTTTTTAATTTTGTCTGTATGTCTGTAAGTTCGTGCACATTTATTTCAGAAACAACTTACCCAATTTGAATGCAGTTTTTGGGAATATATTATAATTCTCTTCACTTAACTTTTAGTGTTTATTTCATCTAAAGCACGTAATAGGTTCCTTGCAAATCTTATTCTTTCTAAATATGTATATAAAAAATCTGTAGAGGAGTAGTCTTTGTAAATTGAAAATATTAAAAAGAAATATACCAGGATGTGAAGTGATAACTACCAGAAACTAATTTCAACATCTTTATAATTTTTAGTTGTTCACGCAATACGTAAAAAATATATAGTCAATTTAAATAACGTATGTAAAAATTTAGCGTCACCCTGAATAACATTATTTTAGGTTTTCATACATATATTTTGATAGAGTGCTCAAAAGATATGAATTAATAATAAAACTGTAACTGATCGCTGTCTGTACATTGGAAATATTTTCAAAAAATAAAAAAGAGGGAGAGGAAGCTTTTATATATGCAAAAAACTCAAACAATGTTTTTTATTCTGCTTTTTCGTCTTTATGTATGTATTTATTCTGATTAAACGATTTGAATGCAGTTATCCGGTATATATTATCATGAGCTTCACTATACATATTTTTTTTTATTAACAATCGGTTAAAAAATAAAGAAGTTAATAATCTTTTATTTTCGTACCATTGCTGCTTACCAGTTATTAGACATTAAAGGAACTAGTACTAGAAATACTCCTGTACGCAAAAACTACTCAATTGAATTTGAACATTGAAGGTTAATACTTTTTACATACATTGGTATGTACAATGGGTACGTTTTATCAAAATCGAAACCTACGCGTACGAAGTCGCAGGCAGAGCTAGTTATTTAATAAACTTAATAAACCAATTAATACGCTGAAAAACATACTTTAAAAAAAGGTATTAATATAACAAAATGGAACCAACTTTATTTTTCAGGACATCTACTCTAGTCTTTTGCCAGTTATATACAGTATACCCCAGCATGATCCCCATGATGAAGCTGGGTATATTGGCATGACCCATTTTATATGTCTCGTTAAACGTGGGATCATTCTCAAATAGTGTTCTAGTTGATCTGAAATAATTAAAATAAAAATGATTATGACAATCCCCGTCGTAAATACATGGAATAAACCACTTTTGTGATCATTCACAAATAGATTTTTTTTTGTTGTTATGGCTTCATAGCCATAACAACAAAAAAAAACTTTGTTGGATATTTTGTCACAAGCATGTCTGTGTGTGTGTTTAAAATAAAAAAATTAAAGACACATTAAAAAAGTAATAGGTATACATACCCTGGGGCTACTATGAGTATTGGATCCAAGTCTCGAATATATGTATGGACAGCAATTATAATAACTCCTAAGCAGAAAACACTGATGAGAACAGGTTTCCTCCAACTCTTTTTCCTCAGAATCAAGCATAAGATCATTCCTACACAGAATATTTGCATGTCAGCAGCGAGATACCTGCGTATATTTTTTTAGATTTTAGTTATTTTGGTGTTTTGAGATTTTAGAATAGAACTAACAATTAACTAAATAATTTAAGATAATTTGTATTATATTTTGAAAATTACAAAAATCTTATTGCAGTCCAATGGAATTCAATTGATTGAAGACTTTAGACTGTGAATGATTTTTCAGTTTAAGTCAGAAATAACAAAGTATCGATAAATGCCGACTATAAAAATTAATAAGAATATTATTAAACTTTTTGAAAATATCTATCAACAATTATACCCATGTTAAGCTTATTTAAACTTCATCATCTATACATCATACCGAAAGGAATACCGAAACAGTAGTTCAATTGATAGAGCGACGGGACGGTTTCCCAGTTGTTGCGGGTTTGAATCCCTGCTGTAGTTTTATTTTTCATTCTATATTTATTTAAAAATATTATTTTACTTTTCACAACCAGATCACGACATAATAGTTGTTAATAACTTCCTTACCAACCATGCACCATACACTGCGAGTTGTACTTGTAGTTGTTTATGTACAGTAAATTGCGCCACCAATCACTTCTACAATGCGAGAATATCAAATTTCCAGACTCCTAACAAAATCATAGAAATACAAAAAAAGAAAATTAAATATCAATTGAAAAAAATATCGACAAGAGCTATCGTATTATTCGCTTTGATGCATTTAAAATGCTATACAACTTTTTCAACTTCAGGCACAATCTATTGGAACTTTTTCGAAATTTCTTATGAATGTTTCTTATATTTGTACTAAAGAAAAACAAGGAAAAGATCTAATTCCCGAAACACATGTTTGAAATTTATAAGTTGTCGTCATAGCAACGACTGCATTTAAGAAATGCTTTCTAAATTTTTCAAATAAATATAGATTGAGAAATTCTTTAACACTAATAGCACTCGAGTGTGATTAAAATAACAATTTTGATTGATAAAAATAATTCGATTATACCTCCCATAAGGGTCCAGGTCCTAGAAATTTTAACCACGTAGCTATTACAGCTATTACAATAGCATATACGGGTGTTATTCTGGAACAGAAACACACTTTTTTAATGTATTAGTTGTAAGTAGATTTCTATAATCATATAAGCCTCATTGTATTATTACCTGAAATATCGTACTAAAAATATTTTAGGTATCATGTACCAGTGAATCGCATTCTTCTCTGAATAAATTTCTATGTTGTAAGCCAACAGGAACCCCGACATAAGGATATTAGATTGTATGACTAGAGATCCACTCAATATAACATTCTGTCGTAGTTTGTAATACATCTATAACAAAATACTGTCCTTAATCAATTGAATGTAGATTAGATGTAGATTAAATACGATAACTTACCAGCTCCATGTCCCGAGAATTCTGTACGGCGCGAAGGTATGGCCAGGAGCAGTGTACCATTATAACGCCGAACAGAATTATGCATCTTAAACAAAAATTTAAGAAAAAGAAAGATTAAGAAAAATGTTTTCCGTCAGCGTAATATAACGCTTAATAATATAATAATCGAACACTATCCCATTATATTATTATGACCATGAAACCGTAAACGACTTCCACATAATCAATTGCATATGATTAAAAATATATTTTTACGTGTTATTACTTTCAATTTATGAAAGTTGTAGTTAAAATTATAACAAATATAAAGACAATTTTTCATACCTTACTCCATGTAACCCCTTAAGGGACTCTATCCGGGGATCAGGATTTGTTGTATGGGATATAAGACGTTTCCAATTGCGTTGTATTGAAAAACAAATCAGAAAATTTTCTGTAAAACATTTTATGTTTATATGAAAACAGATTTAATGATTTCTTGTAACGTCTTAAATATTATCAAAAGCTATTAGAAAATATTTGTTAACAAACCTTTTATTTTTTGTACATTAAATAAATCGTAAATGCTTCCAACAATGTTTATCGTTAAAATCATTATCAAAAGAAAAGCTACTGCTGTATCAGCAGTGTCAAAGTCTTGTTTTGCATCCAAAGAGCTGTGACAACTAAAATTCGTCACTTGAGTCCTCAATCGGTACTCGTTCATAAAAGTATCGTTAAGACATGCTTCAAGGGACGTTTTTGAAACCATCATTCTATCTTTTACATAAGTTTGACAACTTCGTGTAACGCAGATACCATATATTAATTGCGAATGATTGTAATGTGTTCGTGATTGTTCTGAGTATTCCTAAAATATTTATTTGTAAATGTTAGTAATATAACTCCAGAATTACATATTTAGTTAGTAATAAAGATAAAACGTACTTCAATCATTTTCAGGAGTTCACTTTCACTATCGGAAACTAGATTAAAGTGGACGTTACAGTAAACGCCAGTTGGTTGTTGCAGACAGACTTCATAGTCATCTAGTTTATATATAGGAGGCATGCGATTATATTCACTCTCTAAAATTACAAACAAATTAAATTATTCTAATAATTAATACGATTTCAAAAAAATAACAAGTTAAAAAAAAAATAATTATACATTCCGATAACAACATGTCTAAACCTTGACCGTACGCTAATAATGGTAAACATTATCCACTACATACTTTTCTACCTCAAAAAATGAGGAAACGCTCTACAGAATTATGCCGAAATCATATTCGAGATTACTGTATAGTTATTATTGATGAAAGATTTTTTTTAAGTTTAAATTATTTTTATTATTACCACGAATTAATTAATTTTGGTATGGGATATTGCATAATTGAATTCATAAATTAGTACCAACTATTTTGTTTATGTAGTTATATTGTAGAATATTATAGTAGGTATTTATAAATGTTTCATACTGTAACACAGAATTGAAAAAAGAATATGAGTTACGAAACTAATTAGTTTATTGAGGAGCAACCATAAGAGAAAATAATAATCAAAATATTGTTACACATTTACGATAGGAAGAGCTTGCTTCGAATTTATATATCATATTTTGGTTACACACGCGTTGCGTCTAATCATCGGTGGGGTTGTGTGGTATCCCACCCGAAACAACCCATTTTGGGATAGTGTTCTGAATCCCTATCCAATTTCTGCAATTATGGTGAACCTCTTCGTACGGTTCTTTACTTACCGTTCAAAAAATAGATAACTCCATGAATCTCGCTTACGAATAACGACACGATTAAGATACACACTTTGACGTTCATTTTCAAGATATGGTCAGTCAAATTATTGTATTGGGTTTATTAATTTCATTTAATATATTCATTAAAATATAACTCAACTGCGACGGTTTGATATGGTTTAATAATTAGCTTTAAAGCGACTGCGCGAGATGGAAAAGAAATGTAAAATAAATTTAGATATTTGTTGGAAGCATTTATAATCTTGTAATTGTTCAAGGCTTCAGGATATTAGGGTTCAGCAACGAAAACGACAAATATGTGTACCTGCTGTTATTTAAACACACTTTAGCAGTAAAATAATATCCGCTCATATCTCGTTTCATTATGTCATCTATTGTATTGGTTTTCTATTCTCTTCTTATTCTTCTCTACTTCTTCTCATCTATTGTATTGGTTTTCTATACTATTTTCTATTCTACGTATTGGTTATCTATTCTTGTACTAAATATTAAATAGAAGTAAGTAATATTATAGCTACAAAATATAATTTAAAAATATAAGATTATATATTTCTAACATACGGAACATTTGTTTTTAGTTGGATTCCGATATATCTAAATTATTTCAAAAATATCCAATATATCGACATTCCGATATATCGACATTATTAATGTCTTATCGGATTAATATCTGATTTAGATGTTTTATGATAGTGGTAATAGTAGCTCTTTTCGCAGTATTTCTATTAAATATTAGTCTAATATGGTACCTTTTTGTTACCCATTACCTTCATAGATTTTTTGTCAAGTCCTTACCCCTTTGATAAATCATACAAAAATCTTACAAGCCCTCGTATTCTATAAATTCTTTTGAAAAATTTAAATTTTATAAAATATTTTTCATTTTGTGTGTGGCGATTTTACAAACAGATTATCAATTTTTACACTTTACCCTGATTTCCATTGTGCCTCAATATATCAGTCCGCCAGTCGTTATTTACTTATAAAAAAATTATTGTTACGTTTTTCTCAATGATCTCAACATAAAATTGTCTTAAATCATAAATGACGTAGACTTTTTTGTCATGTCCAATAAAGTTTTTGTTGACTAGACATTTGGCCTTAATTATCATGTATGTATTATATTATATTATATTTATATATTTATGTATGTATGTATTAAATTTTAAAAATATATTATGTGTACTTATTTCTGTCCTCGCATATGTTCGTCTGCAACACTCATAGGCAGCTGAAAGAGAAAAACTCGTCGTCTCGTTGAATGGTACATGAAATAAATAAATATAATCTAGGTGTATACTAAATATTAAAATGAAAATTAATACAAACTTATCCTTGATAATGTAATAAATACCAATTTAAAAAAAAAACATGTAATAACCCTCGATACAAAAATACCTCTAAAAAGAATTAAAATAATATTGTTATGTACTTATGAAAGTCGTTGCGTCGGGAGACTTTTGTACGTAAGTCGACGATAGTGTCTAGTTTACGAAGTTACTAAGGTATATATATTATCGACTATACGATTCGATATCGTAATTTCTGTATTTTCTTGGTTACTTACTTCAATCTTTCTTCCTTTACTACGCGGTGCCCCCGACGCAACGGCTTTAATAAATACATAATTATATTATTTTGATTATTTTAGAGTTATTTTTGAGTCGGGGTTTTATATTTTCAAGTCCACGCATTTGGCCGTATTGCCACATTGCCACAGACAGATACACAGATACACAAATCGACAGGTCAAACTTATAACACCCCTCTTTTCGAGTCGGGGGTTAATTATACTTTTAGTTACAAATACTAAATCTGATATGTTTTGGATTAGAAAAGGTTACGGTATTCTACACGTCAAATATTCAAAAGAAGAATGTAGAATCCACATTTAGACCGGCTTTCATCAATTTTGTTTGTTGGATCTTACATTACAGGCACTGAAAGTTAGTGTTAGAATCAATAAATAAAAAAAATATATATATTTAAAATGTACTAGTTTTTTATTTATTCCTTTGCCAAATACCCCAATCACCCCAATACCAATACCAATACCTATTGGTATGCCAAATTCTGTTTCTAAGTCATCTGGAACTGGATTTTGATGAAAGTCAGTCACAAAAAGGAAGACACATTTTTGGACGATAATATATATAACCGATAATGGTAAATAACCGTATGAGGTGTTTTTGAAATTTGGAGCACAAATGTAACTTGCGGATCTTAATATATTAGTATTAGTTTTTATATTCATCAAAAATATGAAAAAATATTTATTACACGTTACAAGCCGTTTTGTCTTATTTACTTCCTTCATTTGTTTTACTAATACATAGTTAATAAGTTTTTTTTACTTTTTGTTTACTGTTTTAATAAAATTTTCTTTTATATCTAACATTTTTACTGCTTTAATAATATTTTTTTTCCTTTGTTTACTGCTTTAATAATTTTTTTTTTTTTTAATGTCCGCTATTTTTGTTTTCAGTTTTAGTATTGTTCTTGTTGTAACTCTTCTAAAATATCTTTTTTTGTCAAATTAGCGTGGCCACGGGGGCTTGTACCTGTACCAGTAGCCAGTAGGTTTTATTGTTTTTAGGGTTTTGTGGCTTCTCTCACTGACGGGAAGATCAGCTTGGTCAGCATTGCTTCAGCGTTGCTTTTGTATCGTTCCTCCTTGCACTACAGAATCCTCCCGAATTATTCTCTTGATTTATGATAAGGGCACAAGTCGTATCGGGGATCGATGTACGTACGTTAACGATGGAGTATATTTTACCAAATATTCGGAACTAATGAGGGTTTGATATTTTTATCAGGCAAGACAGTGTCCTTGAAGAACTCAGCCTTCACATACTCAACGAAGAAACAACACCAACTTTTTATACTGCTAGTTTGTGAAGAGCGGGTCCTGCCCGGCTCATAGAAGCTGTCCTTAAATGTGTCCTGAATTATTTCTAGAACCTTGCCTATATTCATTTTGTAGTTAACTTTTGTTGCTATTTTATAAATTTCTTCCAAATTAATGTTATTTGTAGTAATTTTTTCTTTGATTGTAATTCGAAAAGCATCTCTCAATGGGAGAGATGCTTTTGTTTTAAGTTGTCGTTGACAGCTCGCAGTAAATTAAAGTTTACATCGCACTTTAAGAGCGGTCGTTATGATTATGAATAAGTTTTAATAGTGTCAGTTGAAGGTCAATAGGGAATAAAACAAACATTTATAATGACGTGAGTGATGTTTAACGTATTGATTTCTATTTTCAATGTTATAAATCTTAAAAGCATATAATGTTAAGATTTGTCACTCCTCTTTCGATGTTAACCAGACAGAGCCTAAGGAACTCTATAGAGACCAAAACAGGGAGAAACATGTAGGTGCAAGGTCAGGGCCATGTGGCAGATGCATTAATACCTCCCAGACAAACACTCTTAGCTTGTTTAGTAGGTTGTGTATTTGTTATTTTTCTTTATTTTTAGTTGTTACATACATATTATTATTGTTTTTTTTTTTCTAGTATATATAGAATGTACGACAGTTCTAATTTAGTCACCTACCGTATTAGAATGCCTCCGTTGCGTACGCCAGATTGGTTTTGATTAAGTTTATATAAATAAACCGATACCGCAGCTACCGTATAGTTTAAGTAACCTTATAGATATGGATAGTTTATAGATATTTTCAAACATTAGTTTTGATTATTCTATTTAATCTATCTATATATCTATAAAATACAACTTTTCGCCTGTGAAAACTAATTATAAATACTGACTATATTTTCTTACATTCATTTGTATCGTTCAATCGTCAGTCAGCACGCATGGCATTAGAATAGCAATTAAAAAATTAAAATTTGCAAAGACTTACGAAGGTATGTGATCTTGGGCTGAATCATGATTCAAGGTTTTTCTTTAACGAGCATATTGACGAAATATTTTAGAAAACTTCAAAAACATTAGGTCTGAACAATGAACGTCAACGATTCGTCGAACCTCAGAAAGTTTTAAAGATATCAAAGCTCTTATAATCATTTAATAAACTGTATTTGGCATTCTATTAGACCATTTTGTTTTTTTTTTTTCAATATAAACATGTTTTGACATGCCTTAACTAGTTGAAAAGTGTTATTGCACATGAACCCTGTCAGCAATAGTTCATGTACTAGACTCTCTTAACAATATAATTGGCAACTTTAAGATGTGTTTTCATACAGGACATCAAAATAGTTCATTGTGTATAACTTAAATTTTATAAATCACAAGAAATTATTTAATTTTGTAATAGTTTCCTACAATTTTTCAAATCGGTAATAATAATATTATACTTTGTACAATAAGGCAAATAAAACATTACATATGTAAGCATCTATTTATTATTGATTGGTGGAGTGAGCAGAGCACGCGTCAGTCCGGACACCGGTGCCTCCACAGCGAGCCAGAGCAGACTCCCGGCGAGAAAGGAGAGAAACACTGACGCACTCAGCAACACGAACTAAAGACATCGATATATTACTATACTACATACAAACATACATTATGTGTTCAGTTTAACATGCAACATTTTACTGATTATTGTTTTAATTATAATTTTTCCTATTGTATTTCTTTTTATCCAAGAATCTTTTTTTAACTGGAATAGTACTGATGACTAGATCCACTGGAAATTTAAAAATCAAAATACCTTCTAATAAATTGTATGTAAAAATACATTGTTAGGTACATATGGCTAAATTTGAGTTCACCATTTTTTCTTCCGATATAATAAAATACTTAATCCACACATGTAAGTTAGTCGATTTACATACAAAACTTTTCAAACACAATGGCTAACAAAATAAATATTCATGATATATATTATGTTTATTATATATATAGGTAATAAACAAAGTAATCATATTAAATATGTATAATTATATTTTGCATTATAGCTCACCTTGGTCTAAATTATCAAATATTTGTAAGTTGTTTTAGGTAAAAATTTTAAACACAAAAAAATCATAATCATCATATCATCGTCTTATAGAAAAAAAAAACTTCCACACCCAAAGGAAAGTTCCCTAATTCTAAGACTTCGTTGTCTGTTTGTCTGTTTCTAGTCTGTATCTCGTGAACCGCGACAACGCTAGACAGTTAATATTTTCAGAAAAGGTTTATTTCTCTTGCCGCTATAACAAATGTTGTAATTTGAACTTTGGTTGTAAATAAAAACGGTTGTAGGTGTCTACCTACAATCGTTATATATGCTTGAAATAGTTACAAAATATTTATTGTATATCCACTTTAAAAAATAAACAATTAAATTAAAATAAATATTTAGGGGACTCTTATGCAATAAACGTGAATTTTTAATATATAATGAACCCTAAGTGAGCAAGACCGACTCGCACTTGCTCAGTTCATTCACTTTCACTTCATGATATTCTATGTTAATTTATTGTTTACTTTCAAACAAATTAAAATATTTAGGTTAATTATGATATATTATAATACCGAAACTTATAATTACCGAAACCTCCAGATTATTTTTATTAGTTATTTTTTTTAACACCTTCTCCCGAATATAACTTACCACGCCATACTCGCTAATAAATATCTCATTAACTTGAAGGCCAGCATAGGACCTTTGAAACAGAGTGTGCAAAAGAAAGGCGCTGTAGGAAACTTTTCCCGCCCACGTGAAGCCGCGCCACTCTACTATGCAGCGATACAAATCTGGAGAATATAGTTCATTAGTTTGAAAATGAGAATCAATAAAAATAATGAACCGCGACCTATCAGTGGTCGAATTAATTATACTTACTTTCCACTTTGAAAATACACCCAATTATGAATCCTACAACCAAAATTTGGAAGATTGGTTTATACAGTGTGGCGTAGGAAACTCTCAAAGCAGTGGATGGCATTACTCCATCCATATAGAAGATACCTCCTGTTAGTATTATTGCAACTCCTGTGGGATATACCATCCAGAAAACCCATCGATACAAAACTAAATTCTGTAATTTTTAATTGTTTAATATTGACGTTAGTGTGGAAAATATCCATCCGTGAAAATCCAATCCGTGAAAAATATCCATCCTTCACCACTTCTCATAAAGGTGGCGAAAACCCCACTAATAAGTTTTCCTTTAGTTAAGAATACTTTTTGGTGGGATTTTCTATTGAATCTGAGCCTAACATTTTTACCGGATAAATACAACAATACACAACCAATGAATGCACCTTTAGTTTGGAAACTTCTATCTCTTTCACTTGCCAATGGTAGGTTATTAATCCTCCGGCTAGGCCCAGGATATATGTCGAGAGGTTGGTGTGTCCAGGGATGTACACCAAGTTGAATGTATCGTCTTTGACGTATAAGCTCCGATATGTCCTGAAAATATAATATCTTAGGGATCGGAAACCACTTACCATCCAAAAAATAAGTAAATAATTGCTTATAAACATTGGGTAACGACTTACTCAGGAGAATGTATAACAATTGCATCTAAATCCTGGAGGTAGGTGTGAGATCCGGTTATGACTAGAGATATCAGGAACATAATTATCAGAGCCACTTGACGCTTCCGGGGGCTCTGAATAACAACAAGCAATACCAGCCCAAAGCAAAAAAGCTGGGTGTCCGCTGCAAGATACCTGGAGAGTTATGGATTTCTAATTGTCAAAGTTATTATATATTTCAATAACCATACAGTACGCATATAAAACATTCGATTCGAATAATAATTACCAATATGTATGCCTTTATACGGTAGGCGACCAAGAAGAACATTTTAAAATAATTGTATGTACTTAAAAAACTTACCATCCTTGAGGGAAACAGATGTCATCCCTATACAGGTAGTTGTTGATGTAGAGTATATTGGCCCACCAGTACTGTCTGCAGATGTTGGCCTCACTCGTGACTATCATCTTCCATAGAGGACCGTCTCCGATGTGACGCATCCAAGTAGCTATGGTGGCTATGATCAGCGCGTAAGGTGGTGTCAGCCTTCAGAGTCGGAAGATATGTATACCAGTTTTAATATAAAACATCGTTGGTATCAAGCATATATTAATCAAGATATCACGTAGTATCTAGGTACAATGAAAATATTACGTAACAAATGGAATAAAAAAATGAAATATAAAATCCTAAACGCAATATTCCACCAGTTGCTTAAACATAAAGTATATAAATATTTTATAAATCTGATGTAAAAACAAAATATGTTAAAATATTTAACATGATAATAAGAAAACCAAGTTATAAACAATAATAAAGAATTTAAACTAAAACGGTAATAACCACCATGTAAAAAAAACAAAAATTATTTAACTGCATATAATAATAGTATTTTAAAATATATATCTATTACAACATGAGATAAGAGATTCCAGATAAGATTATAAATAAATAAAAATGATAACCTGATCCATCTCAAAACAACACCTTTCGGAATATGCCACCACGTGATCAGCTGCTTCTCCGAGTGGATTTGAAGGTTGTAGCCTAGCAAGAAGGCCGACATCACGAAAAATGTATGCGTCACCAAGGAACCGTTGAACAGAATTTGCTTTAATAGGTCGTCATATGACTAAAAAAACATGCGATGAATAATAACTATTAATATATGACAGAGCTTAGGTTTCAAAAACCAACTTAAAAAGAACCTTGTCATCAACAACATAAGGTGCCGGTCAGGTATGACCTAGATTTAAAAGTAATTTTCCTTACGTCTTAAAAGGTCATTGTTACTTAGATATACATCTTGGCAAATATATTTCTGAATTGGATGATATTAAGTTAATTATTGCTTATTTTACAATTCAAATAAATATGTTGAAAACATTTAAAATATTTCCTTCCATAGTAAGTTTAAATAATATCTTTTACACTAAAGATATGTTAAAATTAAGTTTTAAACATAATATCTATTAACTACATTGTCATGTAAAAGACATTGTCAGTTTAAATTATAATGAGTAAGTAGGTATATTACGTCAATAAATCAACATTAAGTGTAATTAGCATTAACATAAAAATATTATTTTTATATGATTTGTTTACGTAAATATATGATTATGTAAGCAGAAAGTGCGGATTATATTGAGTTTAGAAGGCCGTTCTGTGTTCAATTCATGTTTTGGGATTCGCGTTCCTCTATTATAACAAAATGAAGAACGAAAGAACGAAAAGTGACGAAAATGTATAATACTATAATATTTTATACTATCTACATATGTACTACTAAGTATTATTTAATAATATTACCTTTTCAATAAAATGCGGATTTGATATATATGTGAATGTCATAACAAGCGCAGTGTGTGAAAATATAATGCATATCATAGTCATCGTTCTGAAATAAACAACGAATTTATTGAAAGTTTGAGTGAAAAACCTAGTAATAATACCATATCAATAACAGATACCAAATAATAAATTCAATGTAAATGGAAATAAATATGAATTGTCCAAAAACTACGATTATCATTTATTTAATGGCCTAGTAGAGCATTACAATGTCACATTCATTAAAATATAAATGGAATTTATATGATATCATATTCATAAGTTTATAAGAAACCCATTATATTTAATTACACACAGCAGGTGTCCTAAATATGGCCAAATATCCCAATGATGTACGGCGATATAGGTAGTAAAGTCAAAATGTAGTAATCTATCTGGTATGAACTGTCTCGGTCGGGAATACCTTCTCACTGAAGTTTGGCTAATACTAATGATACGTTTCTTACGGTGAGCAAGAGCGGGATGACCAATCACCCGCTCTTTCTCTTTCCTACCCATCCCTCTATTCAGTCTATCCCCAATTTCTCAAGGATAGTAGTGTATTATAGTGACGACAACCATTTTCAATTGGATGAACTGTTTCATCGTTTGCCATCCTGTGCCATTTAAAACAATAAAAAATATATATTTATAAGTTACTACTTATTATACTTAATAGAACTAATACGTCTCCTACACTGCTTTGCTTTGGATTTTCGGAAGATGCCTCTAATAGACGACACCACAATCCCGATAAAGCCGATCATAAATAGAACGCTTAATTTACCGAGACGGCTAGCTATTGCTATTGCTATATAGCTACCAATATAGCTACTGTATTCAGTAGCTTTGTTGGTAGATCACTTGACAATTTCCCAAGGGTCGCAGGTTCAAATCCCTACCCGTAACGTAACGAATTCCTAAGTTAAGTATTTATTTGCGTAACTACGGATGTCAAATACTGTTTCTTTTTATGGAGTTCTTACCTTAGTCCATTAAATAGCTTTAGTCGTTCGTACCTCGGGTCTCCTCCACTTCCTCCTGGAGATGTTAATCTTTTCCAGTTGCGCTTCATAGAAAATGCTAGCAAATAGGGGTTACCTATACGAGAAAAAAAAACGATAGATATTATAAAATATTTTCTGATCC
The DNA here is from genome assembly GCA_959347355.1 of Napeogenes inachia. Lineage (NCBI taxonomy): Eukaryota > Metazoa > Arthropoda > Insecta > Lepidoptera > Nymphalidae > Napeogenes > Napeogenes inachia. Next base: position 13,190,616 of record OY365797.1, read on the forward strand.
TAATATTAAAAAAATATTAAAAAGTTCACACAACACAATTATGTAACTACTAAAACCCAAAACTATTAACTATTATATGTACGCGTTAATACCTTTTATATTATTATCATCACACATGATGATGTCGTAAAAGCTTCCGATAGTGTTTAGTAAAATAATGAGTCCGTATATAGCCGCCACTACATAGTCGCTTATGTCTAATACTACTTCATCATTATATTTCTTACAGTACAGTATTTTTGACAATCTGGCTTCTATTTGATAGTGTCTCCATATCGTTTCATTTAGGCATTCCTCAAGGATCGCGCCTTGCTCCTCTGTTATATTTAAAGTTTTATTTAAATATTCTCTACACGTAGCAGTCACGCAGGTGGCTCTGTGTATTTGTGTGTGATTAAAATGTTTAGTTGTATGTTCTGAATATTCCTGAGAAAGATAAATATTAGCCTCAACAATATTAATTGCTGGTTTTTATGATATTTACACACAATGATTTCTATGTTTGTATTTTTTATTTTGTTGCATTAATTAATGTTAAAGCAGTTAAATACACGCGTCACTTCACTTTGTAATTAAAACGTATTTTTATACATCTTTTACATTTACGTTATTTAACATGTTTAACATACAAAGTTCATTTATCTTTACTATATTCATCTATTTAACCTAACTAGAATGGTACGGTTTGTCTTTTTTAGCTCTTTATTTTGTTAAATTTTATTAAAAATTAAACTATAAACTTTTAAATATATAAAAAATAATGAAGCCCAGTAAATTGGAAATATAACAAAATTCAATCGAATTTTCTTAATTTTTTCGAGTACACATATAAATAACCCTATATTTTAAAACGTAACAAAATACATTTTATTTACCTAAACAATCGAACACTATCGAGAATCTAATTAAAAAAAAATCGTATCCCTTCACTATTTTCAGCAATAAGGAATTACTTTACCTGACTATAGTATAAAACACTTTTATAGCTACTACTAAGGTATTTACTTACTCGTATAAACCGCATGAGATCGGATGGTTCTCTAGAGTGGAGGTCATAGATGGCTAAGCAGTAAGTCCCACCAGACTCCAGCATACATTCACTATAGTCATCCATTTCAAACAACATTGGCATTCTTTGATATTCAGTTTCTGAAATCAAGTTGCAAATTTTAAATGAAAAAATAAATAAACACTTATTTAACTACCATCTGAGATGATAAAAAATGAATGAGATGATGAAAAATGTAATATGGATATCGTGTGTAATCAGAAATTTACAACTAGTTCCTGTTTATAGTAGGTATGTGTTTCAGTATGATAGAATACCAAAAAAATATTCCTACTTAGGTATAGGCTGAGTATTGACAAACAACAGTAACATGACATGTCTCAATCTGAGACGCCCTCGGGACGTCGTTCCTATCTGGCCCCCCCTTTTAAGGGCAGGTCTCCTGACCCACCCGCTCCCCCGGTGACGCAGTAATAGCCAACAAGGCTAACAGTATAGACATACAAAAAAAAAAAAAAAAAAAAAAAAGTAACATGACACACAATGAGTTGTCAGATAATATTTGTTTAAAATTATATATACGTTTAGAAATGTTAAGCTCAATTAAATATTAAATAAATGAAAAGACATCCTTAAGATGTCAGGGCTGCGACTTCTGGATCCCGTCGGTCTGCTAATTGAAATACTGTGACTCTAGCCGCCTGGATTGATATGTAGAATGGTAGGTTGATCAAGGTGGATACCTACTCTGTAACTTAATACCCAAGCTTGAGTTCATTGAACTGTCAAAAGTAGTGAAAAATCACCACTCCTCATAGTAAAAGTCTTATAAAATACAGAATTCATATACAAAATATTAACTGTTATATTTTGTTTAAAGGAGAAACTACATATTATTGTTCAAATTGTTATTATTTATTACTGCATGTATAATAAAAGCGTCACTTGAAAATACACAAGATTGTTGTTCTAACTATATCGTAGCAATAGGTAATTACAATATGTATATTAAAAAAATATTATAATGAATATATAATATCTACTTTTGATATCAATAAATGGTATATATGTATGTACTAAAAATGAGGTGAGAGAATTTAAAACCCACTGATATTAAGATTACACTGATAGAGAGTGATTCAACCATCAAATAAATATATCAATTCGTTTCTTTCATTTTTATCCTAACAAAGTGATGAAATGTTTTTTTTAATTACGTAATTGTAAAAAGATATACTTACTTTATGTACTTAGGATATTCATATGTGAAATCGAAAAGCAAACTTCCAAGATAAAGCGTACCAGGAGGAAAACCAAGGAAAGTTTGATCGAGATGATATTTATTTGGGTTCGGATGATGTCAATCAGAGAAGGTTGATTTGAAAATATTGAAGAAGCTTATTAAAAATCTACTCGTATACTAGAAAGTACATGAAAATTAAAAAAAATATATTTTGTAAGAAAACCCTTTAAATAGTAATTACAAACTGTACTGTACATACTGGGCCACTTTTATAATATACATATCATATTTGACCTTTCTTCAAAATTTTGCAACTGTCTTGTCATGTAGTATCTTTACGTATAGCTAGAATCCGCCACAATGCGCTGCGGGAGTTGAGCTGAGTGCCCTCCCCCCTTTTTTATGCTACTAAAGTTGGTCCACACCGCGCCCAAGGACTTCCAATGAAATTGCTGGCACCGGAAAGGTTAAGAGTAACGATTGGCGAGCGCGTGCAGGTTCAGTTAAGCTTAAGTCTATGGGAGATTCAGTTTTTTGACCATATCGTTAAAACGAAACAATATTTTTTTATTTAATTTTTTGGAGTAGAAGTCCAGTCACGTCCTTGACATGCGTGCCAATTTTGGTTAAAATTGGTCAAGTAATTTTCCTGTGATGTTGCCTCAAAAAATTTATTCCCAAATGGTTAAGAGCGTCGCTTGCGTACAGCTAAATGAAATTTTTCACTGATCGAAAACTGTACATGGAAAATATAAAAAAAATCATGATGGGAGCCTTTATAAGAGCAAGAGAATCCAAAACAATGATGGTTCATTTTGTCTGTTTTACTGTATGTCTGTATGTTCGTGCACGCTAATCTCAGAAATGAGTTAATACATTTGGATGCAGTTTTCGGAAAAGTATTATCATAGAATTCACTTTACATTTTGTTTTTTTAACAATCGGTTAAAAAATATAGAAGTTAATAATTTATTATTTTCGTACCATTTCTGACTTGCCAGTGATTAAACATAATATATATTTACATAAATAAACTAGAAATACCCCTACACGCAAAAACTACTTGATTGAGTTTGATGAAACTTTGAAGGTATATAGTTTTACAAACATTAATAAGTACAAAATGTACGTTTTATCAAAATCGAAATCTACACTTACGAAGTCGCAGGCATAACTAGTCTATAATATTATTTATATTTTCAAACTTTGAACTACACCATAGCTCAATAGACTTGTAAACCATTGTTCACCTAAAAAACACAAATTATATTATAAAAATTATTATTTAGAAGATTTTTATCGATTTCTATATTAATCAGCTAGTATGTTAAAATTCGCGGTTTAGGAGGCTATACTTAGGCACAAATGTTTAACTTTGAGATTAAGAGAAAATGGATTAGAAGAGAGAAAGACAGTTTTAATTAGATTCCCAAACTATAGAACGTAACAATGCTAAAACAAAGTCACGGATGTTTTTATTGGCACTGATTTAAAATTACAGTACCTAAACATATTTTGCCAATAACTGCAATAGATTCAAAGATGTTGGTAGTTTGTATCGATTAAAAGAATTTATTTGACGTTTTTAAGCAATTTAAGCTAGGAAGCTAAAACTAATATGTGAGATGTGAACTATTCAAAGGATCCAAGTATAACTATAAAATATGTAGGATTACATATTTAATGACCAATAAATTTAATGTAATCTTGTTTGCCGATGATAATTAATTAATTAAAATAAGAAAGAATATACGCGGACATTTACATGTTAGAGATATCTAAGTGATCGTTTTGAAATGTTTTGCAGTAAATAATTTTTTGCTCAATATTAAATGTATCTAGCTTAAATGTCTCAAGTTTTCATTACATAATATTCTCCTAACTATCTCTATTCTATTCTCTACATATCTCGCTTTCATTTCTTGACTCGTGACTTCGAACGACGAACAGATCGCTCTATCGGGAATTAAAACTTCGATCTGCTCAGGGTATGCGATATCTATAATATATCAGAATTATCTAGCTGTAATTTAATATACAATTAAATTTATAAACTGTTACTTTATTTAATGATTTCTAATTTATATTTGAAATGGAATATAACTTCAATATTCATGGATTGTAAGAAAAATAACTTCGAGTTTAAAATAATAAAAAACTGAACTTGAGTTTAATAATTGATTGCTTAATCAATGACAGAGGTACGAAGTTACATACGATTCACATAATGTTAACTTAATTGCATATGGCATGTGTAATAGGGAAGCGTAATTGCTATATTAAATTAATCAGGCGTTTTAATATGAACTATAAAACATAATTTACAAAAAATAGATAAATTAAATTCCTAGTCATAGAATGAACTAGGGTTGTCAACTCTAGCAAACAAGTGTTATATACATATATTCTCTGTTTATATTTATTGTAGTGTGTAGGTCGTTAGTTCGTTGAGGTCAATACCAAGAGACTTAAATCTGTATAATTAGAAGTCATAATTATACGCTATTAAACTGGTGTATTGTATTAACTACTGGGAATTACCACAGTGATTAAAATAAATACTATGTAATATTACATTCTGAAACTAAGAAAATAAAAATATTTTTATAATATTAATTACCTATTACCTATAAGTCATATTTTCGTTGTAAAAAATTGTTTATCAAGCTTTTATTCACAAAGTTTTTGATGCAATACATAGACACCGCAGACACATACCACACATACGTAATTTTATAAGTAACACCATATTATTAATCTCAAACGAAAGAATTTGATTTTTAAACACAATAAGACTAATAGATTACTAAACCAATCTCTGCCAGTCATATATTTTACCAGGACCCAATATATAAATATACAGAGTTATTTTTAATTAGTTGACCACCTCTTGCAAGCAGCCTCTCTACATCAATCCCAACAACATTTGTTCTACAACTTTATAAAAATCTTGATAAAAACACCAAAAAAAAGAGACAAAATAATTTTTGCTCCCTCGTTTACTTATTACTCTGTATTTTGTAAGAAGTACTTTAAAGGTCCACGCTCGGGCGCCATACCAATAAATATACTGCCTATAATACTTGTGGCTAATAGATGTTGTTTGTATTACTTATAACTTGAAATTGCAAAACGTTTATTAACAATTTAGGTATATGTACCATTTATATTTGTAATTATAATTACCTCTCTTGTTTATAAATAATACAAAAGGTTGATATTTTCGTTTTCTTTGTCTTACAATATATTTAGAACATATATCTTTCATGTCTTTCGACTATACGGTGTTCAATTCTTCTAAGTCGTTTATTGTCGTTTGTTTCCTCAACTCCATCGACGCACTTGAACCACAGTTCATTGTCGACTTAGACACACACCTAGCAAACATTAACTTGACCACTCACACTTACACATTTTATATATACTTTACATACACTGTCGTAGAAACAAACAATTATTCTCGATATTATTGTTTCTTAGGAGCAGTTCATATGTTAGTTTTGATAACTCTTGGTAAAATGTATCATTCCTATCACTAAAAGTATTGTGTTTAAACGTTTTATTATTATTATTTTTATTATTGAGGATGATAATTTTGTAAGTCACAAGTTTAATAAGTTAATCTTTACATAGTATAAAGGAAAGTCGGCTCCCGCTGTGTGTCCCTATGTATGCTTAGATTTTTAAAACAACCGAACGGAATTGGATGCGGTTATTTAGAATAGATAGAGTGATTAAGGAGGAAGGTTTATATGTATAATACATATATATTTTAGTACAGAAAAGCCGGAGAATTCAGGAATTTGTAATATGATGTTGCAACAAACATATTTTTGTGTGAATCGGAAAAGAGGTTTAACTTTAAGATATAAAGCAAATTAATGTTCTACGGAAATGTATGTCTTTCAAATATCATATTAAAAGTCCACAAGGGATTATTTATGTCCAAAGGATAACCAGAAGTAACATTTTTTTATGTATAACAAAATAATGTGTTATTTACCAAGCTTTTTATGCAATACAGTATTATTTATAATCTAATTAAATGCGTTACATATGTAGTACATTTAATGTAGATCCATACTGCAATTAAGAGCATTTCATTAAAATGGATATCTTAGAAGATATCAGATACCTATTATTTAAGCGGAAGCACAGCGTAAATATTGTAAACAAAGACATATTGTACTATAAACATAGTATCCATATTAGTATCTAAGTACATTGCACCCGAGCGAAATCAAAATGAGTCGATAGTTATTTATAAATAGAAAGTACTTACAAAATAAGATTCAAGTAAAAGTTTAATAAACATTAATAATTATTCTCTTTCTCGGTTTGGACATATAACAATGTATATAACATATTAGTCTCTGACTTCGTCTAATCAAAATGACTCATACTTTGACTCAAGTAACAACAGCACCAAACTATTCTTTAAACTAATGTTTTGAGATCTGTATCGCATACAAAACAACTATTTCTACCAAATAATATTAAATGTACTAATTTTGGGTCGTTATTATTCGATTATGTGTTATAATAATATATCAAGCACAAAATATTACACTTCGTATTCTATAATACATAATAAAATATAAATTATTTAATTTTTCAACACTTGTCATCAATTTTCAATTAATTTAAAATTGGAACAATTTAGCATACAGATAATAGAAACGAATCATCTTCTAAATCCATGTTTTAAAATGTCTTTTTAATTCAGAGGCAAATTAAAACAAACTCAGATACATTATGGTACTATATAATATAATTATAGGGGATATTTCACTTACCATTAACACTATAGATCACCGCCAAACTTCGATGAACAAGCAAGAGAAAAGCCAAGAAGGGTAACATCCTGAGGTTCTTTCAAGTACGGTATCACATAAATGTGTCACACGTCCTACCAACTACACTTAGGCAAGTCAATTGTATTAAACTCGTTATCCTTGTTGTAATATAGGTACTGACTGACATTATGAACGCATATTCTTCGAGACAAGATTAAACGCAGATCCGGTATAAAGTAATAGTGTTAGTTAGGTTTACACTCTACATCATCTTGTGGTTATGATTGGTTAAATAGCAACCACTGTTGAAGCGCCTGAAGCATTTAAAGAGCAATAGCTACTGATACTGCTCTCATTATTTTTTAATTATTTTTTAATATACTTTATGATTTATATTTTTTCTATTACTTTATGTAATTGATGACGATCAATATAACTTAGCGATACTAAAGTCTATAAGATATTCCTGTGATTTTTATTCTCAAAGAAGATCTTTTTAAATCCTAATAAGAACGCTCTTCTAAAAATTGCTATGCTTGATATCCATACTGCTGAGTAATTTTAGTGTCATTAATATTTGTAAATGTTTGTTATTTAATTATTTCTTTAACAGAGAAATATAAATAGGAAATATAAAATAAAAACTGAAAAATTTTATGTTTGAAAATATCTTTAAATCTTGATACGGTAGCTCAGTTGGTAGAGCGACGGGACGGTTTCCCAGTAGTCGCGAGTTCGAATCCCTGCCCGTATCGGTTTTTTTTTTTCATTCTATATTTATATAAATTGATAAATATTATGTTTATTGACTTCACTGCATAATATTTTACAGAAAACTACATTATTAAAAATGCAACGTAGCTTAATAAACAAGGCAAGATAATAATATATAAAAATATAAATAAATACATATAAAAATATTATAAAAACCTGTTTAATTTAACTAATTAAATAGGTTTTTATAATATTTTTATATAAATACAATGTTAAATCAAATATAAGTTTTCATCTATAGTCGGAATTTTAATTTGATTCCAGATTTGACAATTTCAGTGCTACAAGGTAATGACAACTACTAAATAGTTACGGAAATGATATATTTCTGAATCGATTCATTTCGTTTGTAGTAGTATCTAAGCATCAACGACCTTAATCGAAACTAAATAGGTATATCAGGTATTTAAATATTTCTGAATCGATTAATTTAGTTATGACGATTAATTAAGGATCTGAGAGTTTTTGATAATTATGTGTGAAATAATAAAAAAAATGTGATGATGAAAGAACAAGACAGATAAAACAAATAGGGTGTATGATATTTATATTTAGTTTTAAAAATATTCAACGTCTCGCTATCGCTATCGCCCTCGCTCTCGCTCTCGTTAACGCTATCGCTTTTTGTAAGATTAATTATAAATGTGTCTGTGAGGTTGTCTATCAAAGTATCCAGCCTACTAATTTTTGCCTCTTCTTTGACAACATGGGATACACATTAAAACCATTCTGTAGCCTTAATTTTTTGAAGGCCTTCCTCAAATAAGTTTCTCACGTCTTTTAATCTGAAGGTCTTATTTATTTTGGGCTACATGCCCCTGTACCTGCCCATATTAATTCGATAAGGTTCTGCTCGTAGTGGTAAGGGGGCTTACTACTTAAGACCGTGATCCCATATCGTGATGCAATTTCGTCCACAGCGTATTTATTAAGACTCATTATGTGGAATCAATTCCATTTTAACCATGTCTGTTTGTTATATATATTCTTTTTAAAAACCAGCCTTGAATTTCAGCCTTTTCCAGCTCATTTTTCCTGCCGTTTCCAATTTTCTGGATTTTTTTTAGGTTATGTATTTTATCAGTAGCTAATGTCATATCTGGAATCGAATTAAAATTCCGACTATAGTTCTTCTATTCTTTTAAGCACGAACAAGCCAGTTTTAGACTTTATATAAATGAATACAAAAAACAGCTACTACTCGCTGGCTTCGTCTACTTTATACTACAAAAGCAAAACAGACACCTGATTCGTCTTCAGAAAATCAAAATGGGTGCATAATAAGCAAAAAATACAATAATAAAACATTATTAAAACATTATGTCTATAATATTATTAATATTTTGTCAAATAATGATTATTTCAAAATATTAGATGTTTAAGTTTATCAACATCTGATTTGATAATATTAATAGTTGTGGAATTGTTATTATTGAAACTATTTGATGTAGTTGTCAGAATTGTTTATTATATTACAAAGCAGTTGATATTTAAGTTTCATTTGTGGATTGTATTAATTCTAATCGCGTCGTTAATAGTTAACTTTAATAATTGTCAGCGTCCAATGAAATGATTCCCCATTTGATAAAATCGTCGACGATGCCTCTGAAACGCTTCGAGTATAATTCATTGGTTTTCAGCATAAAGGTAGAGATGTCAGCATTATCAGAGTCAACTTTCGGCGCTGAATCAGACTCTACAGTAACTATCGGCAGTATAATAACGCATAGTAGTATCACGAAGTGTAATAACTGAAAATATTATTTAAAGAATTAATTATAAATTAGTGGTAATTGGACCTATTACTCAAAATATATATAAATACAAATAAATATTTTGCCATTTATTGAAATAACACTTGCTCGTCAATAGTAAAAAAATATTAATTTTTTTTTTTTTTGAAAATGGGTTTATACATGTTTAGGCTTATAGACAAAATAAAAGGCCATTTAAGGCTATTTAGACAAACTAATGGATACGGCAGGAATCGAATCAACAACATTTTTAAAAACGTTTCGCTGCTTTGCCAAATGTGCTTCCGCGACGCTAACCGCATATGAAATTAGCATTCTTTATATAGTCTTTATTTGAACGGAGGTGACAGCTATTAACCTACTTTCCAAAATCAATCAAGACTGGTAGCGTCACGGTAGCTGAATTAGCAGAGAGGTAAATACCGTATCCAATAATTTTTATTCTATATTATTAAAAAAATAAAACATTTTGTTGGATACTGTACATAAACAAATATTATGGACATGTATTATGCTTATTTCAAATATAAACATTTTATTTATTTTTAATAGTAAAATATTGTTAAATAAATCAATTATATTATAAAAAGTACTTTGAACGGTTTAATAAGTTTTAATTAATTGATTTAACTGTTTATTTATTATGATGGGATACTGACCTCTTTTAAATCACTGTCGAATTTCTCCCTCGGATAAACTTCTATCGGGTCTATAGACAGCCTCCTGAGAGCTTCTTCCAGGCTCTTATAGTAATGGTCCAGAAGCCTGTCATAATATTGACTCCGGAATTCTTCGTCTGATCCCAGGAATATAAAGTAGAGGAGATCCGAGACGGGACACCCCGCATGGACAGTCTGATAGTCCACTACTTTTAATTTTAAATCCTCACCCTGCAAACCATTAAGACCGAACGATGTAAAAATCAAGATTGTATATATAAAAAATATCATATAATTTCAACCTGACAGAATTGGAGGCCGCAACCTCTAAGAGAACCCATGGGACGGTGTCCCAGAGTTTGCGGGTTCGAACCCCGTTCCATATCATTTTAAGTTTTGCACACCTAGCCGTTTTGTATTGGAATAGCGTATATGAACAAGGCCTTATATTTATAATCCACTAAAGATAGACTAAACTTACCCACTTATATAATGTTATTAAATCTATGCAAACTATGATTTGGTAAGAAAAATATATAAAATACGGTACGATGTTATTATTTATATAATATTATGAATAATCATAAAACAATAAAACGATTAAAACCGGTTCTCGGATGTAGGTACATTTGGATTACAATCATAATGACATTGAGATAAAAAAAACCGGCCAAGTGCAAATCAAACTCGCGCACGAAGGGTTCCGTACCGTAACATATTAAAAACATAAAAAAAAACAGTTTTGTATATAACCCTAAATAGACAAACAACAAAAGAATATCTTGCATTCTCAATGAATAAATGTGATATTATTAAAGTATGCTAAGAGTGTTGCAAGAATTTCTAATTTGTCTAAGTCAGTGATTCTATTTCATTGAGATATTATAAACAAATAATGCAAAAAAATCTATCTTACTCGACCTTTAAATGTCTATTATTAACCGCTGAGTACTAGCGGAAAATAATGTTGGTCTTAATTTGTCCGCGATTTCGTAAACAAGTCCGTGAACTGACAATGCAAACCTGTTTCGCTCGACTTGACAGCGTCTCCAAAAGCAACGTTAATAACTAATAGGTATATTTACATTATTAAACTTAACAAATAAAAAACAAATTAAACATTTTCACATTTTCGTATACTTACATAGTAATAATACATTAAATATTAAGTATAACCGTAATAACTCTTTATTTAAATAATAAAATACGACGGAATAAAAGTTAAACATATCTAAGTAGATTTAAATATATTTAACAATTATATTACCAATGAAAAAAAAGAACAAACTTTTATGTTTTTATAGGTAGATAGGTAGGTAGATTTTTTTAATAACGAGTTGTTTGTTTGATTGGTATATTATTGTTTTTCAAAAACTGTTTTTTTAGTAAAATACGAATAAGATAGATTCTCTGGCACATTATCTTGGAATAGCTTTTCTTTACAAGAATTCTTAAAAAAAAAATTACGATATCAATGACTGCGTTTCTAATGACCTCTGAATCATCAACGTATCAATATATATTTATCCATAACTCCTAATCCTCAGTTCAATCACAAACACGTGCTTATCAGAACTCTGTAATTAGATTGCTGATATAGGAGTTATGGATAAGAGTATATTGATACGTTGATGAGTCACCGGTCATTGGTAACGCAGTCATTGATATCGTAATTTCAATTTTTTTAAGAACTCTTTTAAAGAAAATCCATTTAAAGAGAATGTGCCAGTAACTATACAATAGGTACTGGCACATTTGCTTGTTGACAAATATTGTTGGGATTGGTGTATAGAGGCTGACTGTAAGAAAAAGCTAATTAAATACAAATAAACCCTGTATATACTAGATGCCCGCAGCGGTTTCGCCCGCTTTTATAGGTAAAAAAAGCCTTGTTATGTCGGACGAAAGGTTTTTTCACTTACTTACTCGGGTACAGTACTTTTTTGGTTTTGATTAATTATTCCCTACACTCCCTTTCCATACCCCTGGTAACCTGTGTCAAGTGTTCATTTTAACTATAGATATTTCTTACAAAGTTTCGTCCTATTTCTGACTCTTTGGAGTTGGTTCTAGAAAAAATGGGTAACCTATGTTGGAACTTTCATCATAATTTTTTTTTTGAGAAAGTTCATCCAAAGCGGTCCAATGGTTAGTATATTTCATACAATCTTACATGCTTTTTTCAACACTTTAGAAGTGGATTGTTGACAAAAAATATCCTATGTTTGATCCTGGGTCTATAACTATTTTCATTCCGAATTCCATTCAAATTATCAAATCCATCCACGTAGGCTTAACAGTGAAATCGTAACAGACAGACAGACCAACTTTCGTACTTATAATATTAGTATGGATTTGTCATTAAAACGTTCATGTAGGCTTACTTTAACGTAATCGTGAAATTTGGAATGGAATTATTTGTGGATATTTGTTTTTTATTAACTTACCTCTTGTTTAAATAACATATTACTGAGGCGGTAGTCTCCGTGTGCCAAAACCGGCTTGCCGATGGGTTTGTTGTATTGTTTCATCAGGTCAGGATTTAGAATCATCTTCCTTACTGGATCTCGATGCTCTTCGTTTAAAACAGCAATGGATGTTTCTACCGTTTGGATCCACATATCTATAGAAGCCTGATCTAGGTCATTGTTACCTGCCATGTATATCATATTATTTGTTATTTTCTTGAACTCTTCAGGGTCACGTTTTTCTAACGCGAATGATAAGGCGTGAAATTTTGCCAGATTCTCAACACCAATTCTGCCGTGATCCCAATCCATCGATTTAAGTCTGTCATAGGGTTTATAACCACTTTCAACTAAATTCTCCATAATGATTGTCTCTTTACCTTTTTCGGCGTTGCAGCCGTAGTATTTAGGAAACACAAATTTGTCATCTTCGCTTAAATTAACTTGGAGGTCATTATAAATCGGCATAAGTTTATTGTAAACGAATCTCTCTGTACTAAACAACCAATCGGCATTCATTAATTCTCTTAACTCTTGACCGAGTATGGCGACTTTCGCGAAGAGTTTTAATTCCTTATTTTGTGAATTAACATGTATTAAAAATAAAGCAGACGTATAATTTGCGCCTCCTGTTGATATTTTTTTTACTTTAACATCCCTCGACTGGTAGCCTTCTTTATTTAAAACTATGTTTAAGAGCTCACGTAACGTATTTTCCACGTCAGCCATGATTCGTTTCCGAATAGCAACTAGTTTAAACGACCCACGATTACTACAATAAAAACGGATATCTAGATGAGAGCGGATTGTTATAAATCCTACTTTGCTTAGAAACCTACTGCGCGGTAGTAAATACGATATTGCGTTATATTTGATGATAATACCTACATAATCATCACCTTATATCTTTCTCGTCTTTTATAGTCCATTGTGGACTACAATTGGATAATAAAATAAATATGTTGTTGCAATAAATCTTTTAATAAAATTTTAAAATTTTAATAAAATTTGAGTATATTTTTACTTTATTTTTTTTCAGATTCGGCACAATAATCTGTGGATAACACATTTGGGGATCAATTTGTGGATCAAATGTTAAAAGATTAAACATTATGTTAAAATATTCCATTCTTCTAATTCTGTTTTATGAACAGTTATACTAAACAGTACAGTGTTTAACAGTAAATACTAAATAACATTCCATAATTAATTGTGTAGGTGGCGCTACTGTTGAAACTAATGAGCTTAATCATGTAAATTCCAATGTATTTATCATTTAAATTATTACAAATAAATATGACTAACATTCGGCCTTTCCTGATTTGTAATCTTACGACCTCGTAATTGTATCATTTCTTTAATTATCAACCATAATATATTAAATGACTAATTTCTAATTTAATAAACATTCTGGAAACCAGGAGACCAAATGGTCATCTGAATTCATGATCATACAGTATTACAGAGAAAAACAAATTATTAAAAATATGCAACAGGAAAAAACATCAAATTATAGTTTTAATGTGCGAATTTACATAAATTTATACAACATATAGCTACTATCGGCCGTTTTGACTTACTACGACGACTTATTACGTCGTCAAAACGGCCGGCATTAGTTTATTCTTATTTATTTATATTTTATACCACGGGACATACCCATTGATGGTATTTCTTATACTTTCACTACTACCACCGGAAAACACCAATGTGGTAGTTTATTCTTATTTATTTATATTTTATACCACGGGACACACCCATTGATGGTATTTCTTATAATTTCACTACTACCATCGGACACACCTAAATGGTACTTTATTATTATTATTTTTTATACCACGGGACACACCCATTGATGGTAATTCTTATACTTTCACACTTACTTTTACTTACATGGTATTTTACCTTTACCTTTACCATTGGACACACCAACATGGCATCAATATCTTATTTTTAGCACAGGACACACAAACATGGTATTACATTATCATTTTTACATCAACATGGTATTTTACATTTATTTTTACCACGGGATACACCAACATTTTTCAATATTATTCAACATTATTCAATAATTTACTTATTAATGAATAATGAATGAATATAAATAAGTCCTTATTTAAAAGAAACTGTAACCTGTCCCATAAATGTAAATGTATTAGTATTATAATAATAAAAAAAAATCTTATCTTCAATGGGTGAATATAAAATATTAATTTGTTTTTATAGTTTGTTATAATTTGAGCTTACATGATATTTTAAACATTCATAAATATGTTAATTGTGGGCACGAGCCACATTTTTTTTTTGTTGTTTTATAATATCATTTATATAAAAATATTCCGTTAAAATGCTATAACAGAATGCTAGATAATTGAGAAATACAAATTTCTTCTAGATTATGATATTTTTTGTACTTTTAAAAAATGGCCTATAAATTTAAGTGCAATGCTTTGAACGTGAATTGAACGGGATAAGAAGACGACGAAACCTCTGACAAATACAATTTTTAAGTACCTATCTATAACATAAAATAAAGACTTACTATTGTGGTTTAGGAAATAATTGTTCTTAATTCCATAGTAATACAATTTCCTTACCAATGCTTTATGCTGACCACAAATAATTGAAAGCTTTAGATAGATCACAGAATACTCCAAGAGCATCCCGTGACTCATCCCAGGCTTCAAACAGATCAGATATATGTCATAGCTTCAGCATACATATTCACTACATTGCTCTAACTCATTGACTACAATTTGAAGCCTAGAATTTTTTTAAGGTTGATCAGATTGTTGTATACCTTAAGTTCCAAAAATGCCAGTTGGAGTTGGTTGTTATTTTATGCGACTTAATACCACAGGTCATCATGTTTATATTAAACAATAAATTATTTTTCGAATTAAATGTAGAATGGAAATAAATAAGCTTAACATGTCTATACATATTTAAAGATATTTTAAAAATTAAGTTAATGTCACTTATATGTGACAGAATTGATTATATTTATTGTAATGAAGGAATAAAATGAAAAAAAATTCATTCGTTCGTTACGTGTCTCCTTAGTACGAGTTTAATTAACAGTTCGATAGAATCTGAGTAAACTTCGATTTGTATCGAATAAGCCTCGGCCTGTCACAAAAATTAGGTGGCGTTGCGCTTGTTTCATGCAAAGCAAAGTTTGCGAAATAATGCGATGGAACCATAGAATGAATATACGAGTACATAGAATAGGTGAGCCATAGGTATTCGTATGAGCGTCAGTGAAAGACAGTTAAAAAAAGATGCAAAATGACACACTGTTTGTCTTTGTCTAATCACACATGCGCAAAGAAATATTCATGACGTCTTAGCTTTCATAATATTAGTAAAAATGACAATTACTACGAATTACACCCGAGACAACGACGACGAAGCACGAGCTTTCATAAAAGATAGAGATAGATAGAGTTTTTCGATCTACCTATCTCTTTTAAGTTCGATGATGACATTTTATTCTGGCTTCCCTACTCTATGTATAATATCTCTATGGATGGAACTGGTAAAAAAACAGACACTGGTCTGACAGTAGGCAAAAACACGTTCGAAAACACTAAACTTGTTTAATACTAAATTTAGAATATATAACTTCCTAGTGTATATTCTATAGCTATAATAATATCTATTAAACACATGAATAATTTATTAATTGAAATTGGGAAAAAGACAATAAAAATAAATAAATATGTATTTATACATATTTATAAAATACTTTGTTTTATTTTGCTAATAGATAAGATAATTTAGATTTACTTTTCAAAAAAAAAACACACTTTGCGAACACAATATTTTATTTGTTTTATGTGTTGGATATGGTTCAGTATTTTTTTTTTAGATTTATAATAAGATCTTCCTCTTGGCTGAAAGGAAATAAATTATAAGTAGTCAAAATATAAAAATCCATTCCAAGAGACTTAATACTAAAATATTAGAAATGGAATAAAATATTTAACAAAGTAACAAATATTTTTTCCTTTCAAAAACATGATGATTTTATATATAAAATTCTTACTCAACTAAATACATTATTTTTATAATTTAAAACCTATCCTTCTATTTTTACCCTATTTTCCGTCTTTTTTCCTTAACTACATAAACGACTTTTACACGTTCATCATTCATCATCATCATCATCATCATCATTCATCATCAAAATAACATATTGAAACCGCTAAGATGAAAAATAATTTTAAACTAAACGACATGTCGACTTCTTCTGTCACTTTTTGCAACAAGGTCAATTTTATTCTGTATCTCTTGTTCCTGAGCGTCATCTTTTTTTGAACTGTTGAGTCCCATGAGAGCCTTCCAGAGCTGGGTGAACGGCATCTCTATTATAAGGTAGACTGGCACAGAGATCAAGTACGACAGAACTGTACCAACAATCAATAACGTTATCTGAAAGAAAATATTAATTTAGTTATACAATATTTAAGTCGTCTATTTGTAAGAAAAAACTTAGTATGCAGATTAAAATGTGTTTTGTCAGGTTGAAATAAAATGTGTTACCATAGAGTAAACGGTCATGTGTATTATGTGCGTGTTGATGGCGACGGTGAAGCGCATGACGATGAAGTGTATAATGAAGACAGAATAAGAAAGCCGTCCCAGCGAGTACCAGCCTCGCCATGACAGCATATTACGGAGCACAGCTGTGGACACGAGGCTCAATTAGTTACTTTTCTATGTTATATTTTTATCAGAAATCTGGAACATCCGTTACTTACATCGACAACGACTCAAGCAGCCTAAGAGGAACACATTGAAGCACAGTGCTATTAGTGTTTTGTCTAGGGCGGCATAAACAGCGGTCAGCCAGGGCGGCAGCGGTGCATCCGAGAGGAAGGTAACGCCTGACACGCACACTACGGCCGCCACCACCAGCGATGAATGGAACGCTACCGAGAACCACTGCGGATAAAGACAAGTTTATGCTAAGTAATTACAACAAATGACTGACAAAAGTCGGTATTGTTAAGAAAAACAGACCATTTTGCAATTATAGTGGTTTCGTGAGGAATTGTGGTACCTTATTTTCACTAAGTTTATATCCGTTGTTTACGTTGTGGTAGTGTATGAAGCCGGTGGCGACCCCCATTGCATATCCCGCCAGGTGAACCCACGTGGGCAGGTAGATCAGCCTCATCACCAACGATCCCTTGAACATATTGCGGACGACCCTGGGAAATATCATCATATTTCTATTAAATAATAACGGACGGACGTTTAGCAAGGAAGAAAAAACTTTAGGAAAAAAGGTATCTTTTTTTTATTGGCTCCGTGGTATTTGAAAAAATCTTACTGTTATACGTCTAATATATATTGACTAAAAAAAATTATCGAATTAGTACCACTAAAGAAAATCCTATAAAATACTACAATAACAAAAATATAACACGTCTAAATAAAACAGTGAATAAAAAAAACTCGTAAGTTTGTAATTGCTTTTGAATAATATTAAAGTCAAGGTCTACTGGATAGAATATAAAAATTTCGTAAGTATCTTGAATTTTTCTCTTTCCCAATAGTTTACTAAAAATGTACTCATATATCTTGGGTTATTTAGTGAAGCTGGTGGTAGGACATTAACAAAATAGGACGTTAAGAAGTATATTTTATATAAATATTACAAATCAGAAAGTTTGATTTATATTTAAGTTTAGAGGTTTCAACAATTTTTATTAAATTATTAAATTCTACATGCTTCGAGTCATAACTTATTTCCAATTTTAAAAATAACGATGTCCCATATGCTATAATACTCACTCAGGCGCCTGCGCAGTTATAATCGGAGTAAGATTCATGAAGTAAACGAGTAAACCTATCGCTATCACTGTGGTTATCATAATCGTGGCCAGAACCGGAGCAACTGCTTTCCGCCACCTCAAGAGAATCAGAAGAAGTAACATGCCGAACACGTGCAACTGCATGTCTACTGCTAGATACCTGAGAATATGTAAATCAACATTGCTAATTTATTATCATATATATTTAATTAAGGCTGTATTTAATTAAAAAGATAATTAATTACATAATAATATAACCGGACGAAGAAGACAACATAGGTTTTTATCTAGGTTAGTGAAGTTGAATCTTTCAGCATAACTTACAAAATAAATGTTTATGTAATGTAATGCATGTTTATTCTAAAATGTTTTTGTGCTAATATCTGTTGCTTGAAAAACCAGTAATACATATAAAGACCGATTTGGGCATATATCTCTTAGGCAGTCCACACTACAAATATAGAACCAGAGCAATTACTCACCAAGTGTGTCCCATGCACAGGTCCCCCAGATCGAGGTAGTTGTGAACATAGAGAGCGTGGTACCACCAGCGTTTGGAGCAAGCGCTCGCCTCCTGTGCAATGAGCCACGCCCACTGAGGACCTGAACCCAGCCGCGGGAACCACGATATCGTGAACCACAACGCAAATACCGAAACTGGGGTTAACCTGCAGGTTTTTAGTTAATTCTTATTACCAATTCGTTACGAAGTTGTTAAACACAAATCTAAATACGTACCTTATGTATCGGTGCACAAATGATATAATACATTTAGCGAACGTGAATGTGTTCTTTTCGGTATAAATAAGAAGACAGTACGTCGAAAGGAATCCGGAAATCGAAACGAAAGTTTGGATCCATAGTGGCGTGTTAAACGCAGCTTTTGTACCGATGTGCTCGTACAACTGTAACGAAAGTTTTTCTAGAGAATAATATTAGTATATACAAGGTGAGACAATTCAGAACATTAGACAAAAGCTTCTGAAATTTACAATGATAGCAAAGACTTTTTTTAAAATCTTATCGCATATATACCTAATCAGTTGATTATTTAGTTCTTGATCTTGATAGTTATCAAAAATATCAAAGCTTTAGAAGCTTTAGAATCTAATAAAATTTATTATAATGTTAACTGTGAGAAAACTTGGCTTCGACATTACATATTATTAAGATAATACGAATATTACAATGTGAAGAAGTGAGAAATATTTTAGGTGAGTAGCATGTTATTTTTTCATCGGTCAACGTTCAGTGACATGTATCTATGTGTCTGTATGTCTATATATCTGTCTAAGTCCAATCATGTGCTTATTGGGTCTGAATTCTGAAATCTTGTCCTTGTCTATTTTCGAGTTTTCGCAGTTTAGTAATTCTTATCTACTGATTTACATTTAATATACTTACGTTCTCAATAAAATCAGGATTGTCAATAAACGCATAAACGTGTACTACAGTGACGTGAGTCAGCACCACGAATACAGTCCCAATAAACCTGAAAAATCCAGATTTTAATACATTAAATTAACCCGTATAAAAATATTTATAATGTTTTCTAAGATTTTTAAGATTCACATTTACATTTTTTTTAACGTATTTAAATTAGAATATTTAAGCTATTTACAATAAAACATATTATAGAAAATAATACATTAAACGTTTTATAGAAAAAAATTACCTAATGCCCTCGATACACCTCAGGTCTTCAGTACGTTTGTCTTTTTTCGGTATGTTGTCATTATATACCAGCGTCTGCCAATTTCGTTTCAAGGAAAGCGCAAAGATATAATTATTCCCTAAAATTTAGAATCATATTTTATTGGCCTAAGTAGAGTGTACCATATAGCAACCATGGCCTTGTATATGTATTTGATATTTATGTTAATTAAAAGCATTATGCCACTGAATTAATTTATCTAACAAATTAAAAAAAAATGCATGATGTAAAATAATACTATGTACATACCAAAGCATTTCCCAAATCGATTTTCCAACGCGTGCAAGCCGGTTGCTACCAATACCAGAGCCAATAATATCGCGAAAACGATAAGGAAGGCCCTTGCAGATACGCTAATTGGTTCAAACCTGTTGTCGTTGCACCAATGCACTGCTTGGACGGTGGCCTAGAATAAATCTTATCTTATTTGAAATCATCTTAACACCAATTTGTTGTTATCATGCTGTAATCTCGTGTACCTCAAGTCCATACGGTGCGAGGCTATTGTTGAGGCATTCCCCGGCAGCATCATGCCAGGTTTCAGGGCTCCGGCCACCACATTGCGTTACGCACACTCCGTGGTGTATCATTGTTCTGTTGTAGTGCTTAAGATTTTTTGCCGAATATTCCTGAAAAAAGGGTTATGAAATTTATGCCCAATGTTCTTTGAAATGTAATGAATGTTTTTTGGTTTCCTTAAATATAATAAAGAAAAGAGGGGAAAAAATCGAATTCTAAATATCTTTATTTAAGTATTGAAATCGTTAATGATTACATAAAAATGGTCAGTATGGTCAGTCCGTAAGTAAGCTGTGGCTTTGCTGAGCAGAGCTGGCCAGAATCTCTACAGGTACTCTTTTAAATGAAATTTAACAATGTTGACTTATACATTATAATATTAACCCTTTTTTTTATTTTTTTTTTATCGTTGGAAAAATGCGTTACGCATCATCCCTGCGGCCAGGAAGGTGATGACCGAGGGGGTATGTGGGACTACCCGGCAGCATAGAAGACGCTGTTATTTTTAAGGCTACCCACTGAAAAACCAACGGTTGACCTCATCGCCTTAGTGGGGCGCCACAGGATCGCTTTCGCACTCAACGTGACGCCCAAGCGGAACCCCCTGCGAGGGGCCCCGATCAACTTATGGACACCCTCACCTCGTAGGCCTATAATGGGCGGGAAAGGTCACCCCCCTCTCCCGTCCAGGCACTACAGCTGGGGAAGGAGGCTGTGGGCGTAATCCCGCCTCCTTCGACCCAGCCTACCCCTACGGAGCGGTTCAGAGGAGGCTGCCTATCTGTCCCGCTCCGCGGCCTCCTTCGCGGCAATGACTTGCTCGCAGAAGGAGGCTATAGCGACCCAGGACGTCGTCTTCGACTTTCGTCGTCGAGCATCGCGGAAACAACGCTCGGCAACGAGAGGTCACTGCCAATCACGGCCGTCAGCTCAGTACGCTGACGGTCCCAGGCTGCGCACTCCGCCAAGGTGTGACAGGAGTGGTGGCAGAAGGGGGCCGCCTCTCTGCGTGCTATCTTGTGCAAGTACTCTCCGAAGCAGCCATGCCCCGAGAGCACCTGCACAAGACGGAACGTTAGAGTCCCGTGTCGCCGGTCGATCCAACGATCGAGATGGGGGGAAACAGCCCCTACCGTCGCAAAACCGGCCGACGGGGACCCTAAGTCCCTACTCCACTGTCGGATCAGGGCTCGGTGAGCTAGAGCCCTGATCCGATCCGCCTCGAGCCTAACCCGCCCGACCCTTGATTATAATATTAACCCTGCAAAATAAGTCAACAAGTACCACACATTTCCATCAACCAAAAACTCTCGAATGTTATAATAAGAATTATTTAATAGTATACCTTTAACTTTAGATTTAAAACTAAAAAAACGAATATCCTAGATATCTTGTGGTACTTTATTATATATGTTTACACTTAAGCACATGAAAAATTTGTTAACTTTTTGAAGTCGATATTTAGGGGTTATGATATTACTCTTATTTCTTGTATTTATTTTATATCCGTCGATGATTTTTAAATAAGTATTTGAATTTTGGCGTATGTATAATATATTATTAGAAATGTATTGAGAAGCGACCGAAACACTAACAATTTTTTTAAGAACATTTCTGAGGGAATATCTAGCTTCTAAGCTATAAAAATCTCGCATAGCTCTTTTTTGTAAAATAAGCATCATTTCGATAGCTTTGGCCCATAATAAAATACCGTTAGACAATAAACTATAAAAATTAATAAAATAAACGAGTCGAGCCAGTGACATCATATTGTTCATTATGCATGATTTTATTGCTATAAATAAATTCAGTCATTTGATTAAAAAAAATCGAAGATTTTATTTAAGGTAGGTAAAATAGAGATAGTCAAATAATTTCCGGGTTCTAGGCCATCGCCACCTTTAAACAAAGGAACGACCACTATTTCTCATTAGATTAGAATTTACCGGTTTCAATACATTTGTTACATATGAAGGATAATTGTGGTGCAATATCTTTTATAATAGTGATAAGTATTTTAACTGTCACACCCCAAAGATTTAGTGTTTTTTTTTTTTTTTTAATTTAAGGTTCTAAATGTGTTAACTAGTCCATATGATGGAACAGGTTTCAAAACACAACATTTGGTACTGACTCTTACGTTATTCGCCAATTCGGCGATTGCATCAAATGATGAAGGATTTAAATAACGCGTGACTATTATTGGAATTCCGAAAAAAAATTCTCAGAAATAACCGCCACAATAAATATGCATTTATTTTAATATTATCAATTTTAACTTTAGGTCCGTTAGGAGCCCCAGTTTTCCCAGTTACACTAGATAAAAAATCCCAAGTTGCCTTTATTTTATCTTTTGTGTTTAAGATTTTATTTCTAATATAAGTCGACTTTCTACTTCCTTTGAGACTAAAAAATCTTTATTCAAGAAAATTATATCATTATTTCTCTCACCATAAAAATCATATAAGTTTAAAAACTATTTACGATCATATAATTTTGAAAGAGATAAGAGATTAAAGTAAAAAATAAAAATAAATAAGTAGCTAAATAAAAATAAACATTGAGCAAACATCTAACACATACATTCTAGATAATTTAAACGAGAATATATTAATACCTCCGACAGGTCTCCGACATTATACAAAGCGGGGTGCCAGACCTCATTTTTATTCGTGATTAATTTTTACCCAAAATTCCTGTTTAAGTCGCAGATTTGTCAAATCCCAAATTCAACCGCTAACATTAATTCGATCATTCAATTCGTATCAATAACTGGTTTTGCGACCTAAACTGATTTGTTTAACTATCAAAATCAACGATTCAATAAAAGTTGATAATATATAGATAATGTCCTAACCAAAACTAATACAAATTATATACTGTAAATGCTTGCCTGCTGGACATTATCGCTTCCGATTATTAAAAGGCTATGGATAATACGCTAGTTACTTACTATTTATATTGAATAAGTGTGATGTCTTACAAAAATCTAATATGGGATTTCAAGAATTATATTTAATAAATCATCTCCGATGATTATAAAAATGAAGAGTTAATAATTACTTAAATGTTTTTAAGAATGAGGTTTTGTTCAGAATGTAAATAAGCAAAATAAAACGAATTGAAGCAAAGATCACAAAAGGTTCAAAATGTTAATATAAAATTAAATAAAACGCTAAAAACATAAACGCTGAAATAAAATTCTTTCTGATTATTAGATAGATATTATAAAAATCCCCTACCATAATTTCTACCAAATAAAACATTTATATGTGTAGATTTCGGTTTTTCTTTTTAAAATGTGATTAACTACAATTTATAAAATTATTTTTTTCTAGAATTTTCCTCTTATAGTTGAAATGGTTAAAACTTGACATACTTTTTTTTTGCAAGAACTGTTGATAAAACGAATGGTCGTTTTTTTTGAATTCAAATAAATTAATATAATATAATTCTAGAATAATTATCCGACCGTCAGACACCATTAATTATTTGTTTTGTTTATAAAATATAACCACATATTCCATAACTCCGAGCAGGTAGGTATGTTACGACACTGCACTGGCATGGTTTCAAGCGACCTTCAGCTTGGTTCAAACACCTTATTCAATAAAAAACTTTTGTTTTGTTTATCCACAATATGTTTTGAAAATATATATGGATAAGGAATTTATAAACTGCTATAAAAAATTGTAAGTAAAGGGCATTTATACCGAAATAGAATAGAAATAGATAGAATTTATACACGAAAATAGGTTTGTAAAAACCAAAAAGATTCAAAATTCAACAACTATACTACTACTTTTAGAATCTTCGGCCTGAATGTACACGTCCTATCGCGTTAGAGAGGCAAGGGCGTAAAGTTTGACCGACATTGTCACAACTGAGGATCCAATCCAGAACCCGTAAATCCAGAGCTTATATTATAAATATTAAATTTATATTATAAATATTAAATTTTCATTATTTTTTACTTTTTAGTTTTAAAGTCGTTTGTTAACGTAGTTAGTTTTATTTAATACTTTTTAATTTATTGCTACATTGTCTATTAGCCATGGGTAGACATACAAAAGGTGCAGCGCGCCTTAAAGAATACAGATCTCTAGAAACAGGTACGGCCAGCCGTCTCCGTAAAAATGCTCTTCGAAACACAATATCACGTTCTTGTGAGACTATTAAAGATCGTGAAAAACGTGGGTTGGCCATGAAGGCATATATGAATCCACGATTACGTCACAAAACTCTTGATCAGCATAATTCTAGACTCGGTAATATCCAAGAGCGTATTGAAAATGAGTATTTTGAGCAGAGAGCTAATAGACTTGGCCTCATTAATAGGCGTCTGGCCAACGAGTCAGCTGAGCAGAGGACTCATAGACTTGGTCTCATTAATGAGCGTTTAGAGAACAAGTCGACTGAGCAGAGGGCTTGTAGATTAGAAGTGATACGAAACCGTACAGCAACCGATTCTGCTCAGCAACGTGAGAACCGGCTAGCAGCACCGCTTCAGACTTCACAAAGACTTCATTCAATGAATGAGCGTAATTCTATAACCACCATAAATCAATATGCTAAAGTCCCTTGAACAGTCTGTAAGAAATGATTATATCTAAAACAACAGATGGCATTAGTCACAGCATGTTTTGATTTCCTTCCGGAGGAGGTAGTTCAAAACTTTGACAAAAATTCTCCTAAAATAAAAACTAATGGGCCTACCTGAATCAAATTTTTATGGGACCAATTCGAAACCATTCCGCATCAAACAAAAAAGAATTACGTAAATCGGTTCAGAACCCTCGGGGAAATCGGTGTACATACATAAAAAAAAATATACCGGCCGAATTGAGAACCTCCTTCTTTTGAAGTCGGTTAAAAATCATAGATTTGAGAGTCTCGTACCAACGCGGCGCTTTTCAACAAACAAGCTATAACATAGAATATAATAAGAACATCGTTTTAGTTATTTATATTGGTCTTAGCTCACCTGAATCTGTCCTAACAGTGGCGAGGTTGTCGCGGAGACCAGGACGGCGTCCACTATGCAGTAGACATCCTCGGGATGCTGGCATTGGGTCCATCCTTCCAACGCGTACAGAGGAGGCCAGTTCGAGAGTACCGTCTCTACGGATATATCTGTCTATTACATATACATATATGCAAGGATGACCATTGTCTATATATACCGGGATGTCATACCAGGCTTACATATCATTTAATACATTAAGCTTAGTGGCTCAATAAAATATTTATTACATTATAAAGGTTGAGTTCTGAATTAATTTTTTTTTATTTCCTCCAGCTGTATAATCTTCACATCGTAATTTTTTCTTAGCATGTGATACTGTAGGTACTTAGTAAAAAATTGTTTAAGTATTTAAATTTATATATTTACCACTTAATATATTTCTATGTTTTTATTTATCAACAATTGTAAACAAAAAATATTTATAAATTTTACTAGCTGATACCCGCGATTCTGTTTGCATTTTTGACTTCCAAGCTACAGTTCTTTAGTTCTTATATATTAATACTTTTATGTCTTTTATTTAGGTTTAAATCATATAGAACAGTTAATATTGTACAATACATGGATATCTATTAATATATTAAGAGAACTAGTCTGGTAGTAATGGAAATCAGAAGAGCAAACAGAATCGCATGTATCAAGTTGATAGTTAAGTCTACTTATTATTAATATTTATAAATAACTTTAACCAGTAACTTACACATATATATATATTTGAAACTTCTATAGCTTTCATGTAGCGTAGCTTTAATTTGTTTTAAAACTATGACCTTAGCCAAAATGATCTCAACATGTTGTTTTCATTAATTTCCTACTTTGTAAATAAACATCGCAGTACAAAGAAGACAAATGAACTGTTGAATAAAGGTCATGATACAAGTCTAAGTAATAATATTGTAATATTGCAACAAAAGGTCTTAAAACCATAATAGTTTTTAAGAGTTCATGGTAAGCTTTTTAGCCATGCCTAGCCGGGTTAAGGATATGTTTTTAGTAATGACATAATAACATTGTCTTCGACTTAACTCAATTAGAAGCAAAATATATTATACTACTATAATACGAACACAAATTTCTTCAAACTTAGAACAACGCACAAACCATTAAACTATCTTTGAAGAAAATCTCAAACCAACAATTAGTTTTAAATAATTAATATTTTTGAACACAAAGCAATCCTTTCCACAACGTTTGGCTCAGCCATCACTTCGTTTACTAGCCGCTAAGCTTTAATTTAAAAAATATATATTTCAAATATGCATACCTTTATTTTACTAATGAAAAATCAGACTCTAGTTGCTAGTTCTAAAAGATAAGGGTCCGTGGAAAAAAGTACTTACCAATAAACTCCGAACCAACAGCTGACTAAATATTTGCATCATTCCTAAGTCACATGTGAATAATATACATCAATGACCATAGATACATCATTCATTGTTATATCATAATCATACGATGGATTAATAATTTGGAAATGAATCTTTAAAAACATGACAATGTTGATATCAATCGGATGTGATAATAATAATAATAAATGTTTATTTTGATGTTTTATTCTCTCCCTAAAATTCAGTAAAAAATTCAGATTTGAGATCAGTAATGTCAAGAATTTATACATAGCATTTATTATTTTTACATAACATCTCCTAATAAACAACTCTCTCTCAAAATGAGAGACATCAGAAAATATGTATATTTCTAAATCAAATATTGTATAATAATTTTACTGCGACAGCAGTTGAGCAACATGGTAATATGCTAATTAGTGAGTTAGGAACTTAATAAGTTTGGTCAAGGAACAGTTATATGTGATAATACTTCTTGATCTAGTCAACCCTGAAAGTTTTATTTTGTACACATTTTTTATACTAACTAAATTTGATTTGGTACTTGAACTTTAAAAAAAACACAAGAATTTAAAATATGGTTAGGGTTAACTTTTAGATTGTCATATGAGTTATGACTATCTGACTAATATCTAAGTAATTGTTTAATTATTTATGAGGACATAAAACCTTCAGTCGTAATGTATCAATAAAAAGTAACATTTTAAATTTTGTAATCTAACACTTTAGTTAGGGTACGTCATTCTCTACACTTTGAACATTAGCTACAAGTTAGGAACAAAAATAAATAATTATGTAAATCATAAGTATTCAATATTTTTCTTAATTCAACATTATTAAAATCCAAACGAAGGTCATCCGCTGCAGGTAGCAAGAATTGCTTTCTGTTTATCTTAAATGTGGGTCGTCTACAACTCGCCTCTAGATTACTGATCATTTTATTAAAAACTTTTGTCGTACTTATAAATACGTAATATTTATAATACATACATATATTATAATATATTATAATTATTATGTAAATATTGTAATGTCATTAGGCACGCCTTATTAGAATTTGTAATTTTGATTTCCTAATTATTTGTCTTGATCTGTTTATGAATATTAATATACCTTCTCTTAAATTCTTCTACTGTTCATGTTTTTGTGACTTATCCTGATCTCTACTTAGCTTTGTAATGCCATAAACGCATACAGGTACATTTTAAGCAAAATTGGTCAATACAAAGATACTTATTCCAATTAGCAATAACTACTTGCATCCGTCATTAATACTTAACCTAACAAGGATCTTCTAACTAATAGCCATAGATTAATTATAGAATAAATATTGCTCTCTGCTTCTATCAAGTTCCTTGTGGAAAATAAATTTAAAAACCTAATATTCTGTTCCTCAATACATATTTGATTTACCTATATTAAGATACATTCAACGTTTATTAACACTAAACACATTATATCTAGACAGACCAATACGTAGATACCTAAGCTACAAGTCAATACAGCCAGGGTTTTGAACATAATCATTCATTATTATTGCTTTGTATAATTTGATTCAACAAGTCGCCAATTTATTGCGACATAAAAAAAAATGAAATTCCTTAACGTAGACTCTATTAGTAGGCTGTTCATTGACCCTTCGTCTTAAAATGTAGAGTCGATTTTTTTTCCGCTTTTCTATAATTCAAGAATGATAATTTTGTGTTTTTTTGGGTTTTTAAAAAAACATTTTTTTTTCTGAACTTTTAGGAGTGACCATTAAATATGAATATTTAATGAAATGACTTATGTTTACTGCACATTATAGTAGATGAAGATGTCTCTCTATTCCACAGCAGAACAAACTGGCCGTCACCTTAATCGATACGATGAATAATAATATGTTCAAATATATAAAGATGGGAAACATTCGATTCGACTTTATTATTTAAATTTTATTATATAATATTTAAGCTATAGCTCCGTATCTCTTTGTATTACATAAAGAAAGATATTGAAAGTTGTAGACATAATTACCGTTCACTTCCATCGAACTGCCCTCACTCTGGTTTCCACAGAGGGTCCAGATTAGCACAACATAACTTGTCCATTTCTTTAGCATTGTGACACTCGCGAAAAAAATATAATATCAGTATAATATAATATGACTAGTGAATAAATTTCCAAACAAAATTTAATTTCAAATATAAATTAACAAAATCAACACAATTATATTTAAAAACAAACATTCGTTTCTGGGATGGCAAAAAAAAAAAATAAAAAATATTCTTTTTAAATTTGGAGAGTGGCGCGCACCACCTGTGCTGACTCTTGTCTGCTTCTGTCCGCACGCGGAGCACATGTCGAAATCCTTACAAAAGTTCGTGGCTCTGTCCTTCTAAAACTTCCATTACTACACTCGATTACGTTAGATCCCAATTTATAAAACGAACAGGTTTGTATAGTAATATCAAGATATTATGTATATATTTTAAGCGGTCCACTAATTAACTTACTGACTTTTAATATGTGGATATAACTATCTTATTAACATAACATACGTTTTTAAAACAAAACATTATGTAATCGAAATATACCTTCCAATTTTAAACTTTAACGGTTATTATAATTATCGTAATGAGATCTACAACAAAATATTTTTCCTGCGCTTTATATTTTCTTTAACGACTTCATCTCTTTTTCACAATAGTCCAGAACTGGATAGTGACATTAAAAATGTTTGTACCATTTAATTGTAATGTAAGGCAAGACAATTTTCACAATTTTAATATTTAAAAATTCTTGTCGGTTTGTAAAAGAACTCGATTTTATGGAATATTTGTATTCTAAATTTATTCAATGTAAAAATATTTATTATATTTTTTATATTATATGATGTACAAAATATTCAATATTTAATGAGAATTAAAAGGTTATTACCTCTATTAGGTATAAGTACCTTTAGAAATAATCCGTATAGTGTATTGTATATTAACAAATTGTCAAGAGTTTTACGAATAAGTTGCAACATTATAAATGTTGGCTGTAAAAAAAAATGAAAAATCCCCGATACAAAACGACCTCTAAAGAGGATAAAAATAATATTCTTATGTACTTATTGAAGTCGTTGCATCGGGGGATCGTTGACGATGGTGTCCATTTCACTAAATTTTCGGAGTTAATGAATGAGGACGTATCACTATTTGAAATTGTTATTTCGTTGTTTGCCTTGAAAACTTACTTGCATTTTGATTTCTTCCTATATTTAGCGGTCTCCCGACGCAACGACTTCAATAAGTAGGTGCATAATATTTAGTAGGTATTTTTGTTTCAAGGGTTTTATAAATGTATATTTTAATTATTTGTTCTGCTTTTAAAAGTTTTGTTACTGGTTCTATACTATGTTAAATGAACCTACGAACATAACATTTTTCACTTGTTTAGATTTTTATTATCAATATTGCATAAGAACCTTTCACCAGCACCAATAAAAGTCCAATATCTTGGAGATGATCGCTTTTAAGTTTTATGTAGACCAAACAAAGCTAAGAAGTAAGAACCATCTCGACGGACCAGACTTTCGATTTAAAAAAACCGCAATTAAATCCGTCCACTGTTTAGCTGCTAGGAGGCGACAGACACACAGATACACACCAATAATATCATCCCTCTTTTGGGTAGGGGGTAAATATAACAAAATTAACCAATGTAAGTTAGAAACATTTAGAAATTAAGGAATTCCTAATCGTTTTTAAAACTTCAACTTCAAACTTAAAACAAGTTCGTTAGCGGGGTAAGGTTATGATGTTACTTACTTACATATTTCATTCAAAGCATTTGGCAGATATTTACTCGAACCGTCTGTATTAAAGGATTTTTAGTAAGCAATTCCGCATTCTAGATTTATTATCACCTAGTTTTGTTTTGTATAGATGAGAATTTAAAGCAAGAACGTATTTTTTGTTTTATTTTGTTGGTTGGTTAGTAAGTACTGATTTTTTATTTGTGCAACCAACATTTGTAATGTTGTAGATATAATATAGTAAGTAAGTAATCATAAGGAAAAAATCTCAATGTCAATGAGAGCCACACCATAATAATTTTTATTGACTATTATTTTCTCAGTGCGCAAACGCATCGAATACCGACATGATTTCTACCATATACTTCCTAGTAACTGATTACATATAAGTTGCTACTTACTTTTGAAATCTGACATTGATATGTCACAGTTTTTTAAGACTTCTGAACCAACAACGTAAATAGAACCTCGTTAATAATAACTCATCTAAATTAGTATACACAAACCGAATGGAATATTTGAGTTAAGCTAAGATTTAATTTCATGAAGGCGAAATGATGCCCATCAAGCTACTTATTAGTGCCCTTTTGGCGCTACATACATTTTGCTAGTCGTAACAGGGAGATCATTTTTTCACTCTTCTTTTTTTTATTTTTTTGTTTTTTTTTATTTATCGCGGCATTTTGATTATTCTTTGTTCTTTCTCTTAATTTTTTTTTTGTTGTTAGTTATAATCATTTAATCTTATTTAGTTTTTTTCTTTTTACAAATTTTATTTTGAATTTATCATTTAGTTATAACTTAGCTTTACTTTGTCTGTAACTGTGCTAAATAAATAAATTCTATTCTATTCTTTCTTCGAGCAATTTTAATAACAAATAATATTTCTCAATTTTCACGTTTCTGCTTTGTCTCTGAAGCTTACCATTGACCTTCGGGTTTAAAAGAACCTTACGTTATGCTTTTGTAAATTAATTAATCTATCCATTCATCACCTTGAGGTCATCTATCGTTACGTAAGTCGTAACAAACTTCCTGTGACGAACTAATCGAACCATAATAAGGCTTGTAGCTTAGAAAATTGTAATATATATATAT
Source organism: Napeogenes inachia (assembly GCA_959347355.1). Lineage (NCBI taxonomy): Eukaryota > Metazoa > Arthropoda > Insecta > Lepidoptera > Nymphalidae > Napeogenes > Napeogenes inachia. The sequence continues at coordinate 13,222,628 of OY365797.1, forward strand.
ATATATATATATATATATATATATATATATATATATTATTCGACTTGAGTGAATAATTGTATATGTTTATTATTATAAAAATCGGGTTTTGTTAAAATAAAAAAAAAACAACGATGTATTTGATATTTATTTGCAATACTCCTTCATATAATAACTATGTACAGTCGCTCCAACGTTCGTTATAAAATAGTTTCGTTAAGATAAGTTCTTTAACAATTATACAACCTCGGTTATACCAAAAAAAAAATTTGAATCATAAAATACATACGGCTTGGCTTATCTTAAATAATACTGGATGCGTGTGGGTCATCTCAATAAATTTAAATATACGAAACTTATGGAAATAGTACGAACAATCATTAATTATATTTTTTCGGATCTGAAATAATTAGTTTTAACAAAAAAGAAGCGCCATCATTAACAACATTAATGATATAATAACATTATAAATATATATATAGATAACGAAATAACTGAATCGTCAGATGATTTTGAAACAATCTAACTCAGGTATAAATATTGTTTTGAATAATTGTATAATATTGCTTTGTAACTAAAATAGTTGTTCGTAGTGCAATTCTTCTCCACGTACCCAATGTAAAACAAGTATATAGTATATTTATAAATACATAATCGCTAAGTCGCTGTTCAAAACATAATTATTTTAACCTAACTAATAAATTTAAGTAAACTTAATTATCCAAACTAAATCGGTCGGAATATGTATGTATGTTTGCTACATCGTATCCATTTAATGGACGTATTTATATACAAGTAAGAAAATAAACTCGTTCCGCGATCCCTCCACTCCTATATGCAATACTTTTTAAACTGCCCCATTGTAATAAAAGAATCGCTATACATATATAAACATATTCTCATCAAAATACTATGTAAGAGCGAAATATAGCGATTCTCATATTATTACTTAACGTATATAATTGAATTGAAAAATCACAAAATTAGTAAGGCGGCCGTCCTAGTGACGTCATACGAATATAGACCTCGCACATCGATATTTATATACTAGTAATAAGGTACATTACAGTACATGCGTCTTTATAAATATAGATAATAAAATGTATCAGCAAGAAAAATAGCAACCGATGAACGGATACACGATAAGATGAAGAGATTATAAAAATAATTTACATTTTAGGAAATAAGGAAAATTATTTTTTAATTATATACATCTATTTGCAATTTAAAAAAAATATTAATCTTAAATAGATCCGTTAATCGCCAATAGCATTTGAATGGATGGCACTTCGTACAAAACAAGTGATTTATTTATCGTGAAATTGAATTAATAAATCGTCCTAGTAACAACAGCGGCTGGAGGTGGCTCGTTGCTTCACGGACAGACATCACGATATTACAACGATATTACAACTGTGACTGAAACTAGCATTGTTGTAAACACGTAGTTTTTTTAAGCAAGTTGTGATGTTAAAAGAAACGTTTTATATCTGTAAAGATAATGTAAAATAATGTAAAATTATCTATTAATAGATCTTTATTTTTAGATATGGCGTTTGTCTCGGCCGGCATGTATAAGTCGATAGAGAAATTAGTTTAATATATTTGTTAATTTAATGGTGAGGAGATGTATTCGACATTTTTCCTGTAGTTAGCTTTAGCTGATATTGAATTCTGAAATTTTGACTTAGCTGAAAATGTAAGAAATTACGACAGTGACATTTTATAGCTCTATATAAATATTTTTATTTCATTGTTAGAGAAATGTATAATTGTCTGTCAGAGTAAAGTCAAAGGTCTCGTTCTAATATCGCGTCAGTAAGATGGCGGTGCCCCGGCCGAGTAAAAGAAGCCTTAATTTTAAGTTGAAGTCCGATCCCGCGTGCCCTTGTCCTCCCACTTGCCCCAGGAGCCCTAACGTACAATAGGGCTCCTAGAGCAGGCGGCACGGCACTCAGTCGACACCGGCGAAGCCCTGCGATCCCTCGATGGCCTTCACCAGCTTCTCCCGGAGCTGCTGGTAGCTCTCGTATGGAGGCAGGTCGATGCGGTTGAAGCTGAGGAACGTGATATATAGTTTTCTTATTATTCCATACGAGTAACAATTAAAAAATATTAAAAAACCGATTTCATTACTTCAACGATAATACTGTTTAAGCGTTTTACACGCTACAGGCGTTTTGTTTACCTTTTCGTAACACTTATCTATCTTATCATCAGAATATTTATTAATTATCATTAAAAATATTGCTCACTAAATATTTATCAGAGGATAATGGCAAATAATAGATAATTTCTGAATTATCACCTGATTACTAAATCCTAATACCCCTCAAAATCAAAATCTATATGTCACTAATTACTCACTTATTAAGCAAACAAACCTTTAATTTTTTTCATGGTTAATTTTTTTGGCTTCGATGATATGAAATTTCAAATGAACAATAAGAAACACTTAAATAAAACCGTCTTGAAATTGGCTTTTTCTATAATACATGTTATTTAAAATTGATGAAGAGTTAGATTAAATATAAGAGTCCGTCGTGAGCGGGGTTCTATCTTAAGTCCCACTCCCTCCACCTCCTTCGCGGATACGTCGGCGAAAGTGGGGTTGCGTGTGCGTGGGTGCGTGTGTGCACGTCCCTTACCATGTGTGCGCTCTGGGGTAGTTGTCGGGTCCTCCCCACTTCTCGACCGTGAAGAGCTGCGGTCCGTTGGAGCCGTATAGCTCCTTGAAGCCGTTCATGGGCACGCGCGAGGTGCCCGTCACGAACTGCAGCAGGCGGGAGCGCATCTCGTTGGAGAACGACAGCACCACCTGCAGCGAGAGAGCGCCCGAACATATGTTTTATTATCTGTCGCCTATGCGTGCAACGCGTGCTGTGACTTCTTGAGATACAATTTCGACGTCTCGTCGACGTAGACCCACCCTCCAGAACCACTGCACCACGATGTGGTTCGCGTGATAGTCGCCCTTGTAGAGTGTGTTAGCGCGCCAGTCACGCACGTCGATGTGTTGTATGCCGCAGAGCAGCAGCTCCAGCTCGTGCTCGTCGAAGATCTTCAGCAGCGGCAGCGGCACCAGCGCGCCCAGACCCTCCAGGAACGCGTACATCTGCTCCTGCACGCGGCTCACGAAGCGCCACTGTATCACCAACCTATAGAGGAGAGGACGAATGAATACGAATAGAAATAGGATCTCACCTAGACGCTCGGGTCTAAGAGCGCGTCGAGCGATACTCACCTGATGTACTCGTCCTTGTTAGTGTCGTCGATGGCAATGTTGGCTCCTCCCGGTTTAAGCTCCCGCTGGATGGTTTTCCCGAACTGTTCCTCATCCACCGCAAACGTCAAGTACAGCTCCGACGGGTCATTCTCCTGGAATACGCGCATATATTAGGACACGCCACCGCGCCGGTCGGACACGACCTATAATACAATACCTTGATCCACATAAGCGAGTTATAATACTCGAGGTCGACCGACTCCATGTCCTGCAGCTCGATCGTCTTCCCCACCATCATCTTGTAGAACGGCCGGATGAAGAACGCTGCAAAACATTTGAAAATCAATATGGAATATAAATCAGTAGAATTATACATTAATATTTTACTCAAAGTAAGTAAGTAGAGCTTCCGAAAGGTGCGTATGGCCTCACCGTCCAGTAGCTTTCCGTGGTATACGGCCATGCCGGCCACGCGGCCAATGAACTTAAAATAGTTGAGATGCTCCTCATTGCACACTCCGCTGTTAGGGTTGATCTGCAGAGTATAGTTGTCCATGGCGGAGTACTCGAACAGGCCGTAGTACGGGTTGAACATCTCCTTGGAGAGCAGGAAGAACCACTCACGAGCCAGGCCGCCGTAATCTGAGGACAGAGGTACAGTTGGGCTGGAGTTAAAAGTACAAAAGTACAACAAAGTGAAAAAATATTGCTTTATTAGGCCGACAGATCCATCCATCCATCGTTTAAACTAGAAACAATCCTCACCAAGTCCGACCTCCGACTCGAACTCCACCCACAGTTTAGTCTTGAGGAGATCGAGTCTGCTGACAGAACTGATGATCCGGTATGAATCTTCCAGTATCGAGTTCCTCCGCACCTTGATCTCGAACTTGTTCGGTACATTACTCTGTAGTCAAACGGTTTACTACGGATTACTAACCGTTGCCTTTACAGTTATTTTAAAGATTTCAGTTACTTCAAATTAATAGTAATTAGTCTGGTAAGCAATATTTAGTTTTCATAATTAAAGATTAAATGTGTAAGTGTGATTTTCGTATACGTCTGTGTGTGTGCGTGCGTACGTACAGGCTTGCGCAGTTGGCTCTTGAGGTACTCGTACTTGCGCTTGTAGTCGCGCGAGTAGGGCACGGCGGGCCCCGCTATCTGCGGGTTGGAGAGGCGCGGGTCCTCCCACTGCGTGGTGCGCGTGTCTGGGACGGAGCACTCGGTTATTTATAATATAGCTTCATATAAGAACAATTACAATTCTTTAAATGATAATAACTAAGATTTTTTTTTTTGATCTGTTCGATAAAACAATACTTATATTTTATTGTTATTATGTTTATTCTAGTGTTTTAAATTGAATTGTTTATGCTCCCTGAGTCCATTCCAAGAATGTTAAAATGTAGCAAACGAGTCCATACACAGGGTTATTTTTAATTAGTTGACCACCTCTAGCAGGCAGCCTCTCTACATCAATCCCTACAACATTTATTCTACAACTTTTTACAAATCTTGATAAACAAAACAAAAAAAAACAAAAAAACAAATTTTTGCTCCCTCGTTTACTGACTACTCCGTATTTTGTAAGAAATACTTAAAAGATCAACGCTCGGGCGCCATACCGACGCTCAGAATTAATGCCAGTTCAGAGACAACAAATAAATTTTGAATGGGAAAACTTAAATTTTAAAAACTATTAATTTTAAAAAGTCGTAGAACAAAAGTTGTTCTGAATGATGTAAAGAGGCTGCTTGTAAGGTGGCCAACTAATTAAAATAATATTTTGTTAACTATTTGTATCATAAAAAAAAAAAAAAGCCCCCGATGCAAAAAACCTCTTAAAAGAATATAAATAATATTATTATGTACTTATTGAAGTCGTTGCGTCGGGGTACGACGATGTCAATTTTGACGAAGTTAATCATTGAGGACTTAGACTATAGGTACGATTCGATATCATAATTTCTTTAACTTTCCCTTGGTAACTTACTTGCAATTTAATTTCTACCTTTATTATGCGGTCCGATTGTTGTATAACAATTATATTGTCCTTTATTATGGTGTCCGATATTGCGGTATAACAATTATAATGTGTATTTTTATTTAGCTTACTTTATTGTCAGTGATAAGTTTTGTGTGTATTTTGTATGTATATATAATTTATACGTCGTTAATTGATATAGTTTTTTTCTGTTATTTAATTTGTGCCGATTATTGTTTTTATCCATACGTTAGCTGTGTCGGTAAGCCGGTAGAGAGATATTTTAGCATGGATTCCCGCAAATATATAAATTTGTGCTATATTAAAAATTAATTAAATAAACCAAATGAGAGCACTCACTGTGGTCAATGAAGAAGATCCGTCCGTCGGTGTGCACGCGCTCCTCCCAGCCCTCCGGCAGCGCACCCAGCTCATCCGCGTCCGCGTCCGCGCTCGCCGCCGCCGCCGCACTGGGCAGGCTGGACGCGCAACCTACACTCGACCTTATTACTGACGGGATAGAGTCTACTTCGGAGCGGTGAATACACTCTCTACGGGCTATATGCTAGAATAAGGAGTGATGTGACGGTCTAGTGTACCTGTCCTGGGGTCGATCCAGGTCGTGGTCTTTTGGTTGTGATCGATGAAGAATATCCTGCCGTTGGGCGCGCGCTGTACGCTCCAGCCGGCGGGCAGACCTGTCGTACGAAACTAATATTGAAATAAATTAAAACGAAAATAAATGATTGATTGATCGATTGATTGGATTATGAGGATTGGATAAATGAAGTGACCGAATCGTATTGCGGACGTACCGTCGCTGTTGGGTAGATTTTGACTCTGGCTGCTGCTGGAGCTGGTGCTGCGCGTGCTTTCCGAGGAGCCGTCCGTTTCGTCCTACAACATGTGCTGATGTAAAACCTACCTTATGAGCTTTGGTTACGGTATCGTTTTCTGTGCGGTTATATAGGGCAACTGTATGTACTAAATAGGTAAAACCGAAAAGGCCTCGCTCGATCTCTCGATAATTTTAAACTATTGAGCGTTTCTAGGTTTAATTATTTTTAGTAGGCTACTGTTATTTATATCATTAAAAATAGATTATCTTATCTGCGTCAGTGATGTGGCATGATGTGATGCCGTCACGCTAATAACGATCAGTCTTAAAAGACAACATCAATGAAGCAGTAATTCCCATAAGCGACTAAGTAAATATTAACAACATATATTATTTCATGCAACAAATACTACATATAACAAGTTAGACACTACATACATAGCTTTTATATGTCACAACACTACACTAAGCTGGCAGAAGCAAAGAAAATGAAATGAAAGACATTTTTTTCTAATAACAAATATGATTTCAATATTTTTACATCAACGTATGATATAGAATTTTAAAATAATCAAAAGAAACAAAACAATTTAATGTGAAACATTGAAACTTGATTCAATACAAATTTATTTTTCCTACTGGTTTAACTGTCGATTGCACGAAGTCAACAATTTTCTCACTGAAGGTCAATGTAATTTATCATCTAATATGTGATCTATTATAAATGTCGTGATAGTTTCGAACCTAATTAATATAAATATTTATTTCACTAACTAGTCCATAACCGATTGAGAGTACACAGTGTCAGTATATCATAATATACAGAATGTCATCTATATTCTAAGTACGGTAATCAGCAAATAGAAGCGCGACAGTTTTAGTGTAACGATGATGGCAAGAGGTGTTAGCATGTTAGTCCAAGCGTGTAACACGGGTATGACGCCACGGTCGGTCCTCATGGACACATAGACTACTCTAGCTCACACTATATGTCCACCGATCATAGACAATCGCCCAAGCAAAACACAAGCGCGTTTATGGACGATGACACGCTGTGCATAAACCGACACTCGGAAGGTGACAAGTCCCACACAATACTGTACACGGCACGCGTCCCGCGCCGCCCTTACCTCCGAGTCCGTCCCGTCGGCGTGCCTCCCCCTCCCTCTCCCCCCCGGCGCGCCACCGCCCCTCCCCTCCGGCGAGGCGCCCCCCCCGGGTGTGCTGAAGTGGTTCTCGTCAAAGGTCAAAGACTCCGTCGAGCCGCCGGTCTCCTCCGTCAGAGTCCGTTCTCTGCCGAACGATATTTCTTCTACTTCTGTTCTGACGTCGTCGTCTATGACCCCGTTGTTCGACTCCGTGTCGTTGATGAGTCCTTCGCCGTCCGCCTCTAGCTCCCTGTCGGCGTCACCCACTTCTTGTTCTTGTGGTTCCCCTCCCACTACCTCTTGACTAGAATCAATGTTATTTTCTGCTTGAGCATTGTCTTCAGTTTCATTGTCTGCGGTGTCGGTCGCGGGTTCGTTTCCGCAGACCACGTCCTTTTCTTCTCGGTTCTCCCTTATATTAGTATCACAGTCGTTGCTTATATTAGCTTGTAGTGTAGAAGATTGCGGAGTTTCCTCTTGAGGTGTGCTGTCTTGTGGTGTCGGAGCCTGTTCTCTAAGCTCCGGTGAAAGTAATGGAGTAGAAAAAGGCGTGAGGTGGCTTGAGTTCTCGGCTCGTCTATCATTCGCTTCATCCTGTTAGAGATTGCGAATAGCTAGCTAACTATATTTTATTTGTCTTTGAAACTTATTTTATTCTTAGTTTAAAATGTTCAACAAATATATACATAGGGACCTTTTGCTTTGTTATTCTTAATTTAATTTTAAAAAGTTTTCGATACTTGAATGTTGATTTTACATAAATTAGCTCTAAACTATTATATTATAAAAGCATTAACCTCACTTTTTTGTATTTTAAAGATGTATCGAATTGTCTATGTCGAGTGAGGACAGCGCGGTGTTACCTTACCCGATAAATGTGAAAAAAGCGATTGAATTACAAAAAACAACAAATATTTTTAAAAAACACAAAAAAAAATTAAGCAAAGTTATTTTCTCTAAGTTCAATCGATTTATTTGAGGTTAATGTGACATGAACCCAAGTGACAAACCAGAACTCGGTATCGTTCCAATTTCTAACGTAGTTTATAACAAGTTACTTCTAGTGGTGGCTCGAGGCTCGAACTAACAAAAGACACACGTTATATGATGATATTTGTAAAATTCGTTCGTTCTCAATACTTATATTAGAAATAAATCTGAACTTCATAGATTAAATAAGATTTACTACACATTAACTGATAATATTGAGAACAAATAAAATTACTTAGTGTTAGTTTTCCCGTCTCCTGCACAAGGCCATGCCGCTAAAACTTTGACATAATCACACGAATACATAGTTAAAAGATATGTATACAAACATTAATGGTATCAATATCATCATTCAAATATAGATAAAGCCCGTGATATTTAATATATTTAGGACTGTTTAGTCTGGGTATTCCAAACGCAAAACCATAAAATTTTAATCCAAATGTATGTAGTAGTATGTAGTGGAATCGTAAAAGATACGAGTATCATTCTAAATATTTTTAAAAATTGCTCTACATAATATCATCGTTTTTTTGGGCTTCCGTACCCAAAGGGCAAAACCAAAACCCTATTACTTAAACCCTTAGTAATAACTGAGACTTCGCAGTCCTTCTGTCTGTTTCCAAGCTGTATCTCATGAACCGTGATAGCTATACAGTTGAATTTTTCACCGATGATATATTTCTGTTGCCAACATATACTATAACAACAAATACTAAAAACTAAATAAAATAAATATTAGAGGAGGCTCCCATACAACAAACATATTTTTTGCTCCAAATTAATGAAGGCAACAGACAGTAAAATAAATATATAAACAATAGTGATTTTATTGCACTTTTTAACATGTAATGGAGCCTTCGTGGGCGAGCCCGTTTCGCACTTGACTGGTTTTTTCGTATACGCTACTTTTACCTATCGTCATATTGAATTCAATACGTTATAGTTCAAAGTACGAATACGCATAATTATGCGTATTCGTACTTTTGATTTTCACACTCATCGTACGACACATAGCTATAATTTGTATTATATATTATATTTTACGCCTATCTTCTGTAAATCAATTCGTGCCGAATCATTTGCGATGACCTTGACTGCGCGGAAGTCAAAGTTAACGTATCTGAGAAGACAGAGGTAGAATGGACGGGCGCGCGGTTCTCTGGATGCATTCCGTCCCCAGCACCGATACGACTGCCCGCACACTTCCAGTGTACATTCGAGTACAGAATTGTTTTGATATTACTGTGGATTTTTTAATACGTTTGAATTTGTTATTTTTTTGTGTTTGTTAAGATTGTTTGTTTTTTTTTAATGCTATACCTAATCTTAATAGATAAAAAAGCCCAATAATAATACCTAATAATAATAAATCTTAATCTTTTTAAATATCTATGGTAAAATTAAACCTTAGGACATTGTAGCTAAATATAAAATTGAAGTAAGTAATAATTATTAACAACATTTTTACAACATGAGATTAAAATTTTAATACACAATACGACGATTGGGTAACAATACTATTCGAAATAAAAAATATATATATTTAAGTTATAATGCGCAGAAGCAGTTGCGCACTTATCCCCTCCAAATTTCGCTCAGTGCTAAACGTATACGCCGCGACTTAGGTATATCAGTGCCACTATGACTTTTGTTTTGCGGTTTTGTTTTGCGTTTGGAATACGACTGCACAAATTAATACAACTATTATATGTTAGTTACTTTTATAATTGTTTATTCTTATTTTAAACCTTCGTTTCGAAAGTGTTACAGCAGAAGTTGAAATATTAAAGCATAATGTATCTCTAACGATTGTCACGTATCTTACATACTATAACACCAAATAAGGAAAGCCATCTAAAATTTATTTTATTTAAATCAAAAATTTGATCAAAATCTCTTCATCGTCAAGCAATTTTATGTTGTACATCTTATTTTTATTACTAAATATCTAATGAATGATTAAGTTTGTCAAATAAAATAACCATAGCTATCAGTAACTCTGTTAGAATGTTACCTGAAGTTAAGCTCAAGGAATCTTTGAAGACAAGTGACAATTAACAAAAGTGGTTTCTTTTATATATAACATGATTGCTGCCCATTCGAAGTGATAGTTTAAGATAAAAATACGAGAGTAAAATAATTTTTAAGTTTTTTTTATTACAACCAACACATGGATATTTCAGGTTTGTATTGTACTGTTTTGTGATAAAAATATTATGAGGCAAAAGCCAGCCGATTGTCAATAAACTCTAAATAAATATCTCGAACGATTTTTTTCCAAAAATAAAATTTGGTTTTATATTTAACTAACACAATAAATTTTAAAAATTACCAATTTCCAAAATTAAAGAAAACTCACTAGACTAATAAAAAATAAACATCCAAAGACAATATCGCTAATGATCTGAAGCATGTTCATAAATAAACTGTAAATTAACGCAATAATGTCGTCACCGGACATCGCATGCAAATGCATACCAAATTACATAGATATAGATAGTCATGCGATCTTAGGCTCTAGGCGTATGTGAATAAGGCTCACCTGAGCGTCCCGAGCGGGCGGCGCGCGCTCGTCGTCGGCGGAGATGTGGAACCGTCGCTGGAACTCCGTGGCCGCTGTCTCCATGCGCTCGGCCTGCGACTCCGTGCTCATGTTGCGCCTGGGGGGGGGGGGGGGGGGGGGGTGAGAGAGAACATACTCATAGAAAGATGAATCACGAGATCACCGGTCCACTCACATCAAGGTGGGTCGCCCCCACTGCGTAGAGCGAGCCACGTGGTTGACGTAGTAGGTGCGTCCGTTAGCGTCCTGACGTTCCTCCCAGCCGGCCGGCAACGCCTCGCCCGCCGCCTGCAACCATACCAGTTTTAAATGGCCGCTTTCGATGTGCGAGAACATACAATCTTTATACTATTAAAAAAATAGTTATGGTCATATTTTTAATGTCAAGATGCAATAGCTTCTGTGCCTGATTAGTATTGGGTGAAAGTAATCGTTAGTTTTAGTATACTGCGATGTCAATTCCACTGCTATGTGACAAGGTAAATAAATATATAAACACAAGCAGAAGCGTAAAACAAAAACGCAACCTACATATTGCACCGCGTCCACCAGCTCCCAGTCGTCTCCGTTGGGCGACGGAACCGTCACCTAGCGTCAGAACTATGCTTTAAGGCATTCACAATGTCATTATCTAAGCTACTGACATGCTAATTGTTAATACTTATTACAGAAGAACCTCGATAACGTAAAAACGTCTATATTTTAAAAAAATATCTGCTCTTCCCCTCAGACCTAAAAACTTATATAACTTAAATTAATAATTTCAGTATTAACCCTCAATAGGTGAACACGTGCAAGCATTAAATTCCGATATTTTTTTTATTTTGCACATAAAAAAACAAGTATCAGGAGAAAATTTGCTAGGGAAAAGACGAAAAATTGCTGAATCTATAAATAATAAAATAGATTTTAGAACTATGTTTGTTTATGTGGTTCAAATCTATTCCTCCTATTAGCGTCTCTTCATGACTTCAAAATGATTTATCGAGCAATGTGGTAATATAAAAGATTGTGTGTTCTCGTCAACATTAATTATGGAATATCCAATCGATATTAAAACTGTGGTATGTTTGAAACAAAAAAAAACACTGTTTTTAAGAGCAAACCTTATTTTTTTTATAACACGTGCGTGTGATATTTACCAATTTTTCAGACGTTTTCGGATACAAATAGTATTAACTCACGCCCCCGGGCATCCACAAATTACGTGAGATGTTTAAGAGGGAGAGGAGGTCGAGTTAAATCTCATCTAATCTTACGTTGGAGAGAGGGGGGGATCTAGGAAAATATCACGCCTTATTTTTAACTGATTGAAGTTTTTGCTTGATACATTTAAAAAAATATATGTAATGATAAATTATTTCATAAGAAATTATTGACGAGAAAATTTTGTCTGATTATATATTATTTGATAAAAATAAGACGGTCACCTAAATTGAGCTTTTCAGTATAATAATGGTTCCAATAGTCTCTTTTGAGACCGAGATTCTCCATGGACTAAATTAGAGTAGATATTCTTTTTTTAATCGCAGTATTTACGATTTAAATATTCTATTGTTACATTTTTATTGCTTATAACTCTCAGCAATATTGATTACTAGTCTTAACTAGTCGTAAATAAAAGCACAATTTTTTTTATTTTTTTTTACAATAACCATCCAACGTGTTTCCATATTTGAGAAACCCAGATTTTAAAAAATCTTACGTGAGATAGGGGGATGGGGGTGGGGATTGAATAAAATGTCACGACATCTCACCAGGGAGGAAGGTACAGAAAATTAAAAAAATTACCTCACGTAATTTATGGACGCCCCCAAACCCCCCATCACTCTTGGTAAGTTAAAAACTCAATAATTTAAAATATTATGGTTTTTCCTTCAATTTCAATTTATCGAGGTTCCACCGTATAAGGAAAAATAATAAATGTAAAAATATTATGATAAAATTTCAATACTAGTCTTAGTTTAAAAAATTGGCTATCGGTCAAGGATATTATTAAGAGCATTTGTTTTTAAAGTGTTTGTCATGGTGTTTGTGAACAAAACAGCCTCGTTCCAATCGCGTCACACCCTTTAAGTATTAAATATAAAACTCTTACTGAATCCTCGTCCACACTAGACGTGGCAGTCTGCGGTGAACACATAACATTATTTAAAATATAATATTAATAACTAATGTGAACGTCTAGCTTCTTTAGATTACAGTTACAAAATATTATGAACGTACAGACACTTAGGATGTTAGAATTATGAGCTTAATGTAAGTACATTTGTATTATATTTTTTCATTATTATAACATTTATGCACGAGCACTCTACAACACACATGCTGTACATAAGGGTAATAAGTTAATAACCCTTATAAAAGCGATTAAAGATGACTGACAGATAACCATCGTTAGTGTTTGCTTTGACTTTTAAAATCTACTTAAAATAGAGAACATAAATGCATACTAATAGCTATCAAAGTGTGTTTGTTTGTTTGTCATTACAATTAGCTGTAAGCGAGAGCCTAAGTTAGTTATAAACCATCAGTTGTGTTACCCAAGTTGGGTCAAACCATTAATAAATGCTGTTAATAATGTTAAAATTTAATAACGTTGAATAATAGCTAAATGAAACATTACACAACTATTTCACACCATTTTGTTTTGTCATTAAAAGTCATAGAACAAATGTTGTTGGAATTGATTTAGAGAGGCTGCCTTCAAGAGGTGTCCAATTAATTACAAATAACCCTGTATATGTAATTATGATTGCCATAATAGATAAATATTGTGAGATTTGGGAAGGCCTTTAAGGCAATCATACATTCCCAGGTTTGAGACAAGACCGGACCTCGGACGATGACGTCATAGGCAAGTGCGAAGTTGTGATTCACGTCTCTTTAATTGTCAAACTATAGCATCAGGAATTTATTAGATATGAAATGTTCAAAAATGGCATTAAAAAGTATTTCGATTTTGAGAGTATGTAACAAACGCATATTGTTTTATAATGTGAATGTTTCTAGCATTGTAGGTAATACTTCGAGATCAAAAAAAAACTAGTTTCTTACAGGGTCTTCTTCCATGCTCGTAGTATTTTGTGACTCGGCCTGAGGCAATAAGTTACGTAATGATTCTACATTCTATTTTATGTAGAAGTCGATGGGAGTATATTTTTGTATTAAAAAAATAACTTGAATAGGCTTACACTTAAACAAAAAATATTTAATGTAGGAAACAACTAAATGTTGGGACTTTTTTCTTATACCGATACTCCAAACTGTCTCAGTTTTATGAATAAAGTGTCTGAACATTATTTGAATACTTTTATCCAAAGTCTGATGTCCCCATTAATTTCTTATGATACACTAAAATAATATTAACTGGTCCAATTAAAAACATATTTTATATATTTACATAAAAAATAACCACTTATCACTACAGCTACACTACATAGAAAAGAGCGAATTGTGGTATTAAAAAAATATGTAGGTAAAAAATCTATTAAAATAGTTATATTTAAACATGCAATAAAAAACTTATTTTTGAAACCAAAATCACTGTACTCACAGGTGGCGGGTCATGGAGAGCCAGTCCGGCTCCGGCGTCACCCAGCCCCCCCGCGGCCACGGGCCCTCCCGGCCCCCCCGGGCCCTCTGAGTCTTCCGGGTCCCCCGGGCGGCCCGCCAGGGCGCAGTATACCTCCAGTTGACCTCGTACGCGAGAGCGCGCGCTGCGAGATAAGAGCGGTTGGAACACGAGGGATATACGCACACTTGGGAGGCTTTTAGGTCTTTTATAATTAATTTTACAGCTTAAATCAATTGAAAATACAAAATCAGAAAATCAAGTTAAATAGATCTTATACAAGATATGAAAAAAATTATATCAAGCGCGAAAGAGATTGTCAGAGGTGCACTGAATGCCTCCACTTTTGATGTGATAAGGAATGAGCCAATCGCCATGCCGGGCACGATTCCTGCCCCGGGAAGGTAATTTTCAAAAACACAAAGTCACAGTTTTCGGGATTCGAAACTGGAACATTTTAGGCATCAGACGAGTCAAAGAGAAAACTTATTAAAATGGAAGTATGCATGAAGTGTTATAAATAATAACTAAATACATGTGAACTTTGTAAAATATAATTTGGTGACAATCAGAAAGCAAAAAATATGTTTATGAAAATTAATGAAAGAAAAATAAGTAATACGCCAATTAAACACAGCCCCACCCACCCCTGATAAAAAGCGACCACCACTTACACGGACCTGCGCGGGCGCAGGGGGTACTTGACGCTGGCGGGCCGCGGCGTACCAGCGCTCTCCGAAGGCACGCCTGCCAGCGCCAACTCCACCATACCCAAGAAGTCGTCCCGAGTCAGACGGTTCTCGTCGAACACCTGAATGAGCAGTTTCTGCTCCTGCGGTTTTACCCGGAAAACAAACTCCTGGTTCCATACTGGATTCAGAGTCTGCAATTTTTTTAATCCTGTTATGAGTAAGATTTAAATACTGTACTTCATTTTATTAATAATGAGAAATATTTTTTCAGACATGATCAGATATAGGAACATTAGGCATCTTGTAAATAATAATACAGATCATTAATTAAAAGTTGAAGAGTTGTCTCTAGTAGTCTTCTTCTCTACTTCACTCATAAGAGAATACATTATCATAAAACACTACAATACTATTACCCTTTTCTTCGTTTTTGTAAGAAATGTTTCAAATGTCACATCACTATCCACCTTCTGCAACTCCACGCGAACATACGGGTCACTGGAACAGACAGAAACACACATTAATGTGATGATAAAAAGCGAACTTCATCATTTAAATAATCAATACACCTTACCTGGCACCAAAAATATCCTTTTTTGCTAATGAATAGGCCCCTACTATCCTCAACCTTAGTAGGAAGCTATTCTCGTCAGTCTGAAAACAGTCAAACAATGCTATTGTATCACTGAAAAACCTATAAAACAACTTTAAATTGTTATATTTGTATTATCCTTGAATACAGATTTAAAATACATATTGAAAAAATAAAAACCAAATTTATCAACATACTTCTAGGATTAATTATAAGAAACAAAAGTTTTTCCACACTAATTTAAATGATCTTCTTAATAAATGTAGAAGAGAAATATGTAAATAATATTATAACATAGAAAAATATACATTTCTCTATTAATGTTTTTGATTTATCATCAGATATGAATCATATAGGAAATATGTACATATCATTTCAATACCAATTATTAAGAACTAAATAAATCATAATTTTTTCCTAACCCAATCCACAATTGCTCTGGAAAATATTATCATATTTTATTCTTACTTTATTAATTTTAAGCAACATCTGTTAAATTTCATAAAATAAAAAAATAAATATATCTATCATAACTTTGATGAAATACTAGTTTTCAATACATTTTATTTTGTCTACATCCTTATATATCAAGACTAGCTTTTTTATTTATAAGTTATACAGAATTGTAATAAAAATGCAATTAGAAAAATAATATTCTATATCAATTAAAATAACAAGAGGAAAATGTATTTAATATAATCTTGTAGCAATTACACTCATATAGAATTAAATTTTGGTTGTGCTTCATTATTAAAATCATTTAAAAACAAATAATGTACATGTACTATAAAAACAACTGCCATGTATTTTTCAATCACTTTCAAGTAGATTTGTGAAATTATAATTATTATTTTTCAAAGTTCTCTCCAAGGTACTAATAACTATACTATACAATAACTTAATTGTAAGTAAACTCACACACACTTAACAGTAAATATAAATACCGATTTAGTATTTAAAAAACTTATAATTTAATGTATTAGGATGTATGTAATCATGTATCTAATAAACTATAAATAAATAAAACTCTAAAGGACATAAATTAAATTAGTCCTACCTATCTATCTAATAATATAAATATATCACAGGAGTAATAAAATAAGTAATAAAAATGATTGTTTAAGATATTTGACTAATTTATTATTAGCATACATCATAACAGCATAGTTTAATCAATTTGTACAGCTGTTATTATTTTTTTCCAAATATTAAGAATTTATAAATTTATATAATCAAGTTATGAATGTAGCACAGCTAGTTCTATTTTGGGTATTATTTCTAGCTTTAAGTTTCAAAATATAGTATGATACACTAGTATTAATTGTTTTATATTTGTTAATGACACTAAAAACAATTAGTGGTATACTACATTACTTTCCTATTATGTTGTATACATGGAAGATAGTGTCCACATACATGAAATATATAGGATTTGCAAATTGCAATGGATAAATATAAACGAAATAACATGAAATCCTATTAACATACTTAAGCTATGTTACACCTACTACTAAATTATAAATACATTTAAAATTCAGTAATATTGGTCATGTCAGCCAAATAATCGACAGACGCTTCATACGTCTGCTGCTCAAATAAGAGATCATTTAAATGGTAAATCAATGACAAGGACAAATTGTTGGATTATAATAATATAAAAATGTCTTTCTATAAAATTATTACTTATAATTTTAGCAAACTTACACGTGTATCTGTTTGCCAAGCCATCACCCATGTGAATATATACTAATTTATAAATGGAATGCAAAACAATAGGAGTCTCTTTTCTAAGCTCATCGGTTGAAATAACTTTAAAGTTATGACACGTTTACTACACAATTTTCTTGAACACCTCCTTGGGGCCCTTTTTACAGCTCGGTATCATCAGAAAATTTTATTTCAATATTAAACTAAGAAAATAAAAACTACAACATCAAACCACTACTACGGTTAAGGAAATATACAAACAAAAAACTAAAATATCACGGGAAAATATCGTCTGCACCTTCTATGACAACCAATTGACAGCGGCTGACAGTCTTTGTCATATTGTTTTACGCATAACATCCCGTTATACGTATTGCACCAAAACGTGCTCTATGGTGCCGAAGAATTTTAGGCATTTTGGAACAACTTGAATATTGGAGCTAATAATAATAATTCTCGTTTGAATTGTAAAACAGTGCAATGAACCAATGTGTGTTTGTTGTGTAGCGACATAAAGGTAAAGGTTTTTGACAACATGAAATAATTTTAGGCATAATGTTAATATAACCAATCAATAGTTAAATTATTAAATTACCTACTTAATTTTATGTTCATTGATACGTCACAAAACTGTACAAAAAGAACTTAGAATTAGGAGTATATACCACTGTCTTTATATATTACTAGCCTTAATTACGAGATATTGATGTTAAATACAACACAGTACAACCAGGAAACCCTAAGTCATTGATGGTTAAAATGTAAAAAAAATTAATAGTGTGTATTAGAATAAGTATAATTTGGTTATTATTTCGGTTTTAAAACCTTTATTATTTACTTTTATGTTTATTTTTTAAATCTATGTTATTATACGTCGGTAGGTATATAATATATTATCCTTGCTATATAATAGACATGTATTAGTAATATAGTATACACGGAATCATTTTATATTTGTTTTATTACATTTATATAAAATATTACAATGTGTGTTTGTGTGTACTTTAAATCGATTCTAATTTAAATCATTCATAGTTCTTCACTGTAAAATATAATGTAATTTATTCTTTGTACTTTTGTACCTAATTTGCTGTGATCATATACATATATGATGTATTTATATACATAATAAAGAACTAACCTTCTCATACAAGACTATTCTAAGGTCTTAAATAGACCAATTACCTCATATTGAAGAGAATATCTCGGTACAGCATTACGGGATAAATTATTCCTCCTCCAAGAAGACCAAGAAGATGACCGACTTCGGTGAGGCTGAGTATCCTCCTGAACAGATGGAAAATCCATAGGTCTCGCGTTATGCATGACTGCCAGAGAACGGATATCTCTCATTTCGTGCCACTATAATGTACCACAACACCATCACTTTTAACCCTTATATTTCAACTGTGTTATTTAAAGTAATTTAACACAAAACGCATCTAAGATGGCGTTCGGCACGCCATATGACTGTTGTAATCTTATCGCAAGAAATGTCTGATAAAGAAGGCACATACAATTAGCATTATAGTGATAACTTCATTTTTGTCGAATCGGGGAACTTTATGCCTAGCAGTAATTTAGATGATAACGGTTTCAGTCATTGAAATATGTTCATTAATATCTCGAAATTAAATTTGTTTTTGTTAACTCACTCAGTAGTATAATATTATGAATTTTAATACACTTTTAGTCGTAAATGATAATTATTATATAATCACTTAATTAGTAAATGTAATCAATTATAATGTTATTGTAATTTATCTATAAAACAACGAGGTCTCGTTATATAGAGCAACGAATTAAATGAGACCTCGGTAAAATGTAGGTACATCTTTAGATAGTTATAGGTCAGTAAGATTTTCAAGTAACTACGTACTTTACATGAGCAAATGAAATCATTAGAAAGTATCTATTGCTTACCTTAATAGAATAAAAAATAACTTAATCAAATTATTAATTAAAAATATTTCGTTTTTTTTTCTACTTAAGCACTTGTGTGTATATCTTCGTAAAACGAATTTAGTTTTTAACAGATTTCTAACATAACATGTACTTGAATTTTAAGCATCCCTTTTTAAATATAAGTCTCTATTATATACCTTTTTTTTAAATTTTTAATCACAGATATTTTTTTACAGAATAGGTATTTATTATTGTATTGTAGTAGAATTACGTATTTTTTATTGGAAATTATTTTATTATTTCCTGACGGGAGGATCCCTATTTAAGAAAAAACCGAACCGGTTAATCCGGTTTTGAGATTAGCGTGCACAAACATACAAACATACAGAAGAACAGACAAAATTAAAAACCATTGTTTTCGGTTCTCTTGCGTATATAAAGGTTCATAATAAAGTATAAATTTTGAAAATATTTTCCATGCCCAAAGAGCGACCAGTTACAGTTTATTTTTATAAAGATAAATTTCTAGAACACATACATCTTTTGATACATCTTTGAACTAAATGTTACTCAGAGTAACGCTCAATTTCTATGTATAAAAGTTTAAATAAGCTATATATTTTTTTTCGTCATATGTGCACGACTAAAAGAGAAAGAGATAAACAGACAGAAATATCAAAAATTTTAGAAATGATTCGATTAGTTATCCTTTCAAATCATGGGTGTATATTTTTCAATATTTACAATGTACAGAGACTACTCTCTACAGATTTATTACATGTATAGATATAGAAGAAGATTTGCATGTTACCTACTACGTGATTGACATAACTTTTTTATTTCTAAACCGATTTAGATAAAATAAACACTAAATCTTAAGTGAATAATATTTAAAAATATTCCTGAAAACTGCATTCAAATTGGTTAAGCCGTTTTTGAGATAAGGTGCACAAATATACAGAAAAACAGACAAAATAAAAAACTATTGTTTTTTTTCTTAATATTTTCCATGTACATTTTCGATCAGTGTCAGTCTTATTATATGTATAGATAATAAATATAATGCATTATAAAAGCAGGTATAGCCATTTGCAACGGGTTTGTACATTTTTTGGTACAACAGGACAGAGCTAGAGGACAGCACATAAAGCCTGGTGCGTGTCTAAACGGCTTTTTGTAAAATTTTTATTGGATGGAGTTGAAACTTATCAATATCTCAATATGTTATTAATTAGATAGTGTTTGTTTGAATGTACGAGATAGGATGCATTCTATAATCTATATATATATTTATGTGTGTGTAAAGGTAGGTACATGTGTTATGACTATTTAAATGTAATTTTCAATTAATATACCTAGTATCGTTTTAGTATTTATAAGATGTTAGACATTATTATAGTAATTATGAATCTTATAGTCTGTCATAGAAATATATATTTTTTATATGTGTGCTCAAAGTTTTTATCAGTAATAGTTGATAGAATCTTGGGGGATATTTTATTTAAAAGCGTAGGTATTAGAATTTTTTCGTTCTCTTACCATAATAAGTTTAGTGTCAGATATTTTTCTTGTGGCAGTACTGTGTGTGACTTTTATTTGTACGTCTTTACTCTTTGTTATGATCTATTAATAATAACATTTTAAAATTATCATGTACTGGTACCATCTAGTTTGATATTTAAATATTTCTGTAATGTAGTCTTCTTTGGATAGTTTCATTTTAATTTTTAGAGTCATGATTATTTTTAATATTCTGAGCTAAAATGTAAGTTTATACAAATAAGTTTTAAAAGTTTTACCATAGCTTGTGAAGAAATACAATATTATTGACTCCGCCAGCGCATTATACAGATTTACGAGCACCGGAAATGGTATTTTATATTTAATTATTGAAAATGTTGCTAGGCTAGGCCTAGCCCTTAATTTATTTATGATATAATAAATATGATAGTTCCAATTGAATCTATCGTCAACTATAACCATATTTGTAATGAGTTACTTGTTCGAGCAGTTTCTACTACTTTCAGTTGTTACCTTTTGCAAAAACTGATGACCATGTTTAATTATATTAAGGGGTCTGTCCATGTTCTTTTTGTGACTAGAGCGAACATATATGACTTTAGTTCTATTTGCATTTAAGAAAAGTCCTGCATCATTGAACCATTTACAGAGGTTTGTTAAATCTCTCTGTAACATAGATTAAGTCTTTGTTTAGCTTTAACCGCCCCATTGGTCGAGTGGTTAGCGCAGACGCCTAACGTATTGCGGCGTAATGAGGTTCGGTTCTCGACAGAGATATACCTGTATGTTGCGAGTATAAATGTCTGTATTTCTGGGTTTGGTCGTTTATTAAATATATTTCCAGTATTTATAATGTGTATTATTCGTTTTATCGTATTACCGTTGTCTAACACCCTTAACACAAGCAAATAATTTGCTAACTTAGGGGTTAGACCAATGGGTCCCGTGATATTATTATTATTATTACGAGGCAAGTAACATCTGCGTATTGATAGACTGAGCTGTATTTGGCTACGTTACCCATGTCTTTGACAAAGGCTAGATAGTGCAGTGAACCGACTACTGATTCTTGACCAGTGCCATTCGTGAACAATGTCTCATTACTAAGTTCGCAACCAATTTTCACCTGGTATTTTTTTTATATATGGTATATTCTTCACACCACTCTAGAAGAGACTCCCGAACACCTGTCTTCTCCAGTTTATGAATAAGTTTTTCATGTTAAGTCATAATGATGTTGATGCATCAATTCCATCATTGCCCGACTACACTACACTGTTCAGGTTGCTTGTTACTTTAGTACGTATTTATGTTTGTTAAAGTGTAGTAAATTAAAATACCCGATGGTATTTCCATCAATAAAAAAAAGTATCATATAATTCCAGTTCTCTACATTTTGAAAGTTCTGTATCTCGCAGTGCACTACCACGGGTACTTGAGAAGTATAAGAGATGATGTAGATGTTAGACTGCCCGGTGTGGTAAAGGCATACACGGGCTCGGTTTTGGGAACTGCCATTTGTGAATCCTCAGGTATTAAACATCGCCGGATGGTTTTCCTTGGTTTAGGTGGAGTGGTGTGGAGAAAAGCCGATTATCTTGTTTTGGATGCGTTGATAGTTGAGGCGGTCTCGGTTGCGGGGATTGGGAGGCGATCTTGGATGCATTCTGGAGAACTCAACGTACTCAGATGGTAGTCTGCACCTGTCGTGGGGTGGTGCTTATTGGCTTCGGTTATAATAATAAATGAACAATTTTTCTGTTTATCCGTAGGTACATGAAACAAGGAAAAAGACTTCTCAGGACTGACTGGTCTATCACCACAGAGTATATATTTCTTAATAGGTTAAAACATATAATACATAAAACATTGGAGTCGGCAATTTTTAACCCGAATGAACATATGCAACATCAAGCAGAACTATAATCAGTTTATAAATAATTACATTTTCTGCTAATATTTTTGTATGATCAGCAAAATGTTGATAAATATTAATGACCTAATTATATAAATAAGAGTGAATCAGAATTATAAATAACATCGTTGAATCTCATTTCTGTACAACGTTTAAGCTTAAGTTGTTATAATGTTTGTGCAAATGCGATAGTCTATACTGTATAGCAGAGGTTCCCAAACTAGCCCAGGTCCGGTTCGGATCCATAAGAGACTCGACAGGGGTACCTATACGTTGGCGAAAAAAAATGGAGGTTCACTATTCGTAAGCTGGACCCTCGAAAATGTATCTGGCCTTGACAGTGAAGATCAATATTTTAGATTCTAAAATGTTGGCGAGACTTCACCTATCAATCTAGGCATACTGCCCTCGCTTCCTTCAGTCCTAATACTTAGGTTTATAGAAGCTCAACCCCACCAATCTCCGGTTATAAAGGTTGAGCTGCTATTCATGTGGTCAAGGTTTACCCCTGTCACGTGGGCCGTTATACGACCCTTCAAAGTCATCCGACAAAGGCACTATAAAACTAGTAAGCTCTCAAGGCTATCAGATATAGACAAACCCAATCGCAAGTCGCAACCACCAAGCTATCTTTTCTCCATGAGAGGTTCGGGAGCTGTAAGGCACGCTCACTTCCCGTGTGATTTCTCATACGCAAGTGCATGCATCGCTGCCGGAGGACTTAGGTACCAGGGTCTCTTATAACCCTGATCCTATCAGCTGACCCGTAGTTCAGCTGCAAACCTATCTACCGCCGGGTGTCTCAGTAGATAGGCTATCAATGTAGGCAGATAATATTTTAAGAAGGTCAGCGACTGTTTCTTCTAAAACATTTCTACTGAAAGCGTTACTATATTTTAATCTAAATTAAAACAACATATACTTGAAATATAAGGTGTAAAAACAATTAAGAACGTAACTTTATAAATATAACATTCAATAACAATAATTTTAAAAAAGCATCATACCATTATAAAATAATAATACTCGTGTCCAATAAATTAAAATTATAAATACCTTCATTGTTTATTGCTACCATTAATTTTTTTTCAGTCATTACGTTCCTAAATACACTAGGATATTAAAACGACCCAAAAAACATGAACAAAATGGCGTCAGATGATTTATATTTCGATTCCAGGGCAGATTTGTGCTAAATATTTAGAAGATATATTATACCGCGATTCAGAAATACGATGGACATGCACAGCGACCTCTGTTGAGATCTAAAAACTGTTAGCTCTATGGGAGATTCAGTTTTTTGACCATATCTTTAAAACGAAACAATATTTTTTTATTCTGTTTTTTGTCTGTCTTTGACATGCGTGCCAATTTTTGTTAAAATTGATGTTGCCTCAAAAAATTGATTCCCAAACGGTTAAGAGCTTCGCTTACGCTCAGAGCAATAAGGTCGAATTATTTGTTGCATTTTTTAATAAAATATTTGTATATGCTATACGATGCTCATTAGTGAACTGTAGTGTTCTTGAGAAAATAAAGTTCTTTACACCTAAAACTTGTGGTGTTGTAAAAGTTGTGGTGTTTGTGCTTGTGATCTTGCATAAACTTGTTTGCTTCTTTACCAATATATGTAGCTCAAAGTTGGTCCTTGAGCTTGAGCTTGAGAGCGCCTAGAATTTTCGTATTCCGGGCAGACAGCTTGCCAGCTGCTCACCAATTTTGACGAAATACCTGGACTTTGCTCTAAAGATTTGCTGTTTAAGAAATCTGAAGGCACGATTGTGCTTTCTCTTTAAAACTCTAGAGTTCGGATCCTTGCAAACTAGTGCCTCAGTACAGGGACGATAAGCCTGTTCTAGGCAACTAGCAGTTGCTCTAACACTGGCATTGAACTACGGTCGCGATCTGCAACCGATTGGTTGCAACACAGGTTAGTAAAAATAAATCCTTTCCCAGGGGCAAGGCAGTTACTAGGATCAGTGGAAGAAAACCAACCTGCCTCACGGGTAGAATGCGAAGAAAGTCTATATTCCATTCTAATCCGCTAACTTGGAGTGCCAGCGTGTGGAATTGTGGATGTTGTAAGGCCTTGGCGTTGAATGAGCACTACACTCCATTCCAAGCAATCCTCAGACGAACCCAGGAGAGTGTCAAAATTTTCCTGTACAATTTTGAAGCAAAAGTTTGAAATTGGTGTAGAGACAAAAAGTTTGAGAACCTCTATAGAGTCTATAGCATATAATATATGTATATATTTAGTCACTATTTAACAATGTTTAACCTTTATTTTAATATTATGTGCGAGACTAAATTATACTACTGCACTACATATTTTGTTTTATTACCTTTTACTTTACTCTAACTGCAAAAAAAAGGTGTACGACCGTAGTTATAGTTGTCTCTGACGTGCAATATGGCGTTAGCATCATGACGTCATTACCACTGGTCAATACACTGGTATATATTTCGGAACACAGCCTAAAAGTTGTCGACTTTCACTCATTGTCACTTGTCAGTGTCATTGTCATTTGTATGTGATGTTTTTGTTTCGTAATTATTTATTATTTAAAATTGTTGATAATAACTGTATCTACAAATAGTAAATTATTAGGGATTTAAATATATAATTAACAGTAAGATGTCTCAACAGTTACTAAACGAGAATAGCAAATATGTTTTGGAGTAGGTGGTGTTTTTTATAACCTTGTTCTCAAACTAAGTAAAGTATGTTGTTGGTAAATTTATTACGGCTTTCAGCTTGTTTTCAGAACAGACAATTGACTCACAAAGTTTGGAATCCATATGTGCTCAAGTGCAAAAAAGATTCCCGAAATCCGAACATTTTAATTGTTAGTATAATTATGGATTTGTATATTTTTTTATTTGTCTTCAAAATATTTCTAGAAATTGAACAATCATTTTATTCCTATAAAAATATATGTTGTCCTAGTAAATTTATTTAATAAGTTATATGAATTTAAATTGTGGTACAATATAATTGTCAATACTGTTACATTGACAGTTACATTGTAGTACATCATTTTGTATTTCTAATTAAAAAAAAATATACCTTTAGTTTCAAGAACTATCTCCACTTTTCTGTATCTTTTATTTCTTACTTTTAGTTTTCTGTACTTTTCTGTTCTTTCTCATAATCTTTATATCTGATGAAATATAATGGTAATATATTTTAAATATAAGATGAAAGCCAAACATATTTAAAAATAAAAAAATACAAAAATCTTATTTCAAGTATGAAGTTCCAACTAGATTTTTGTAATCCTATATTTAACTCCTAAGCAGTATAACAGCTCTTAAAAATAGTAATAAGAAGTCTTATAAACATTTTTTCTTTTCAGTATGCCTTCTTTTTTCTTCTCTAATAACGGGAGGAGATCTATCATTGCCAGGCCAAAGAGTGGTAGCACTTGCATTAATATATGACTTCTACAGAGGGGAGAATCCATTTAGCTCGTTGTTTTTACATCTCTTGGAGGGGAAGCCAGGACTCTCAGCATTAACACCACAGGAGAGACTATTTATTGGACAATTACATGGCTTTGTGCTTGGAAATGTTAAAGATGTGAGATGGCAATCAATTTTTTAAATACAAAATCAAGACTGTCTAGACGTTAGGTTTACATTCACATATACTGTTATGGTCTCATATAACAAAGGTTGGTCTGTCCTTTGATATCACAACCATCCTGTGAAGACACAATTTTTTATTTATATTATGTGTACAAGTACTATCACACAATTGCAACAAATAGCTTTTGGAGATTCTTGAAGATGTACCCAAAATGTAAGTGTTTAACTTAAAAAGTAAATTTGTCACAAAACCGTTGATGGCAATTAAAGTCTTATCTGTTCCACCAATAGATTGTTTTTGTACATCCGGAGGCAAGGGAGGTCCTACTCCTCCCGCCGTAACACTGCGCCGAAATCTATACGATATGAGCATCCGTTAATGCTTTGTGTTACGCTAGGCCTTAGCCAACCTTTTCCGCAGCGCGTCAAAAAAAAACTTCATTTTCAAATTTGTATATGTCCGAAACATGGCCGTATAATGGAAAGAGAGTGGGAAGAAGGGACTCTTGAACCGGCCTTCCTATACTTACCAATACGCACAAGAGTATCCTAAAGATAGTTGCCTTGTAGGACCAGTATTTAATTACATATTATAAATGTTATAATGTAATGTTATTATAAACTCATTGATTACTTCAAAAACCCTTTAAAAAATTGCAGGTTTTGAAAAAGACAGCCAAGCAGGTGATGCTGACAGAAGTGTCTCCGAAGGAGCTGGAGTTCGAACACTCGTCGCTCCAGGCGCTGGCGGCGGAGCGCGCGGGCCGGGCCAGCGCCGCCGCCCGCGCCGCCGCGCCTGCGCTGCTGCCGCGACACGACGGGTGCGCCTCCACATCCACGCCGCCGCGGGGCTTTGTTTGACACTAACCATGACGCCTTCCAGGGGCCCCCCGAACCGCGTAGCCATGAAGGAACTTCTGGAGGCGCTGATGAGCAACGAGTACCTGCCGCTGCAGCGCACGCTGGCGCCGGCCGGACCCGTGCCGCCGCCCGCCTTCATGATGGACCGCCTCGACATACCCTTTGCTGACGAGGTGGGGAAGCGCTGCCGTAGCTCTTTTTTATCTTTGTTTTATCTCTACCGTGTTATGATGACCGAGGTGACCTCATTCTCTCATCCTCTTTTTTTCTATCTCATTATATTCTCCCATACTAAGGAAATGTGTTGTAATTATTGTTATTATTTGTCTTATTTACGAATTATTAAAATTATCGATTAATTTAGGCAGTGTGGAAAAACCTGGTGAACCGTGGTACATATGTCCCTCTATATGACACGGACATGGAGGGGCTTCTAGGATTGCGCCCTGAAAAACGCCTTTCTGTCAAGGAACAGACGCCTAAAGTGAGCAATGTATTTAGTAATGTTGTTTATAAATACCCTGTTATTTAAATTTTAACTTCCAACTACTCAGATTCTGATAAAAATAAAAGATATTAAACAATCTAACAACTTAGATATACTACTTACTAATTAATCATAATCAACTTACTAAAAGTTACTAAACCACTAGGAAGAGAAAAAAGAAAAAGCAGCTGATAAACTAGAACAACAAACAGAAGAAAAGAAGTCGGAGGAGAAGAATCCAATAGAAGAAGCCAAGGAGTTAACGGCACTGGCTCTAAAAACAGCACTTAGTGTTCCGCAGCAGCAGAAGTTGTTAGCAGTGCTGGACCAGAGCCCGGATCTCGTTTACGACATAGGAGTCACCCCTTATCAGGTCAGAGTGCTCTTTATTTGTACAATATAAATCACACAATAAGTTACTAAGTCATTTCAAACCTATCACATATATGCAGATGATATACATATTATTTAAATAAATGTAAAGGAAATATACATCAGCAAAAGCATAACAAAAGATTTATATTTCACACTGCCAATAAATCTATAGTGTCTTTTTCTTTTGATATTATTAGTCTAACTTGACTAGTTTTCATAAACGAACTCTGTTAT
Organism: Napeogenes inachia; assembly: GCA_959347355.1. NCBI lineage: Eukaryota > Metazoa > Arthropoda > Insecta > Lepidoptera > Nymphalidae > Napeogenes > Napeogenes inachia. Next base: position 13,250,816 of record OY365797.1, read on the forward strand.
AGACTCTGCAAGTTCTAAAACTGTAAGTGTAAGAATAAAATGAGAATTTTATTCTTGCGAAAATTTTGCTTGCTAGTAGAAAGTAGTCATCAAACATAAGATTTCTTGATTTTTTACTACATACTTAATAATAATTTGTATTAAGTATTGATTCAGACCTTAGCTTAGGTACAATTTTCTACATTACAAGCACTAAAAGTAAATGTTCCTAATAGAAACAATAAATATAAAAATTATAATAAAATAATAAAAAATTACTAGTTTCAGATTTATTCCTTTGTATTTACACAAAAACCTATCTGGATGAATTTGAACTTTCTAGGTCATCTGGAACTGTTTTGGAATTTTGATCTATAGGTCAGTCAGTGATCAATTCAGGATTTTTGGACTTTAATATCTAAATCTAAAAAGTTTTAGTTACATTTATAAAATTTGGAGGACATATACAGGGTTATTTGTAAATAATTGGTCACCTCTTGCAGGCACCCTCTTTACACCAATTATATCAACATTTGTTCTACGACTTTTTAAAATTAATAGTTTTAAATATTTAAGTTTTCTCATGCAAAATTTATAAAATTTCCCATCTATTTTTTTATTTTTATTTTTTCTATGTAAAAGGTGGCCAGTTAATTACAAATAACCCTGTATACCTAGTAACTAGTGAGTCTCAATATGTAAACCATTTTGTATATGTTTCATAGTTTTTGAATTATGTCAAAATTAACTCAAAATGGTTCATGTTATATTACTCACCATGCTGCAGTTCTTTTAACTTGAACTTGGCTTGACATGCTACCGCGACTTTAAACATTGAAATGAATTCTAAAAGTGCTTATGTTATTTCAGCTCCCAGACTTGGTAGAAAACAATCCGATGGTGGCTATATCCGTGCTGCTGAAGTTGATCCACTCCCAGCACATCACCGACTACTTCTCGGTGTTGGTCAACATGGAGATGTCGCTTCACTCGATGGAGGTCGTGAACAGGTAAGTCCGTCCGTCGTCCGTCCATCCGCCTGTCGTCCATCCGTCTACCTCACCGTCCCGTCCGCAGGCTGACGACGTCCGTAGACCTGCCGGTAGAGTTCGTGCACCTCTACATCAGCAATTGCATCTCCACGTGCGAGACCATCCGCGACCGCTACATGCAGAACCGCCTCGTGCGTCTCGTGTGCGTGTTTCTGCAGTCGCTCATCAGGAACAAGATCATTAACGTCAAGGTGAGTCTCGCGACTCTCTCTCTCTCTCTTTCTCTCTTGTCTCTAAGGGCGAAATGTTATGTTATGTGAGAAAGCTATGTTGTGTAGTTTTTTTAATTGTTGCTACAATATATTATAAATGTATATTACTATGGCGTTAAAACGTTTTAGCAATGTATTTTGCTTGAAATTATAAATTAAAAAATTTTTGTTGATGTCGCTGTTACCAATCACAAAAAAGATTATATTTATACGAATTAAAAGTACACATGTTTTGTAGGAATTATTCATCGAAGTAGAAGCATTCTGCGTCGAGTTTAGCAGAATACGGGAAGCGGCAGCTCTGTTCAGGCTTCTGAAGCAGTTGGACTCGGGTGACGCACACAAAGATGGAAAGGATTAGCAGAACACCTAATCCAGGGTCCACAAGGTACCCAGGAGATCTAATAAAATATAAGTCATACCTGTGATGACCGTCACACATTGATTGTAAATATTAATATTTTTTTTATGTTGGTAACGAGGCCAATGTTTTATTTTAAGATGAAGACTGTATCTGTATTTTTTAATTTCTAGTTATAATAGAATATAGATAGATTCAAGTTTTATTTGCTATTGTACTATATATCTTGCAATGTATCTATACTGTGTAACATATTTCATTAAATTATAATAAGTACTTGAGATTGAAACCCATAGTATTTATTCTCTGATGACATTTTAGAATTTAGACTGTGATAAACAAGCTATTTTTAATACTGCAACTGGATATCTACATCATTTATTTGCTAATGAATTATCATTACAATTAAATTTGAAAAATATGTTCTTTTCTTTATAAATATTGTATGTATCTGTGGGTTAAAGTTTTAACTTTACCTTAAAAATTGTTTCATTTATTAAAGCTAATCACCACAAACAATTAGATTAAATTCAGTGTATTAATTATTATTGAAATTTACCTGTTTTAATATATAATTCAATTAAAGAATCTTGAAATTCAATCTAAAAAATATTAGAATATAGATTGAATACGAAATTGTTTTTTTAAATGAAATCGCATTGCCTGTTCTTGATAAGAGAAACCATTTTTTTCTGCAAAATCAGAATTTTCAATTTTGAAATATGTACTTTAAAAGCTACTAATACAAAGAATTATACAAAATGAGGGTAAGAGACAATATCTGGTCTCACAATAAATATATACCTAATTCTTGTTTTGAATTAACCATTAACATTTAAAATCACTTCCCATAGTAAAAAAAAAAGACTTTATAATTATTTTATTTCCATATTCCTATTCTAATACAACTACCCATATAAAATAAAACACATTTTGTTAATAACTAAAAGGATTATGTAACTTCTTTAAATAATTGGCGTAATCCGAAGCTACTTTGCACTTTCCAGTATTTGTTTAACCTCATCATCAGTAGCCACATCTAAGGGAGTGCAGTTGTCATTATCCTTTATATTTAAGGCACCCGAAGCTATTAGTATTTTTGTGGACTTGATGTGACCACATGAAGCTGCATAGTGTAATGCAGTTTGACCAAAACTGTCCACAGCATTGACATCACAACCCCCTTTTATTGCAGCAGCTAAAGCAGATGCTGCATCTCTATCAGCAGCCCAATGAAGTGGAGATAAACCATCCTCATCTCTCTCATGTCTTAATAATGGATTCTTGGTTAACAGTTTTGTTACTAGTTCAGCCATATTTTCCCTGGCAGCGTCTAATAGTGACATATTGTTATGTATAAGATCCGGCTCACTTTCATACTGTAAAGAAGAAACAGCAGCCCAACTTTCTTTAGGACCACATTGTGCAATGAGTTCACATTTTGGATCATATTTTTTTACCAAATCAATATATTTTTGTTTTGCTACTTCATTGGGCATATCACCGAGAGCCCTCCAAGCATCCCACTTCCTTCTACCTTTACCATCCAGCCAACCTGGTTTGGGAGTGTTACATTCACCTTCTATGCTTTGTTTAAATAAACCATAGAGCTCTAAAAGTTGATTATTGTCAAGTTTTGAGGTAAGCTTCCTCACATGGTCAGATGCTTGATTGAATGACTGGTCTAATGGTGAGAGGTTATCTTCATCTGAAAAGTCTGAGTTATCTGGTAATGCTTCTGCCATTATAAAAGCTATCTAACTATTCTGTTGTATTTGAATATTTAAGTTCAATCCTTCTAGAGTATGCACTTGCTTGTTTGTAGCATCTGCAGCACCAGATGGACTAGCAAACTCTACAAAACCATATCCTCTACTAAGTCCTGTTGAGCGATCAAATACTACTCTTGCACTTTGAACTGGGCCAAATTGGGCAAAATATTCCCGCAGTTGCCGGTGTCCTATAGTCCATGCCAAGTTGCCGACATAGAGGCGTGCAGCTCGAGCTGTGCTTGCCATACCCTAAACAGAAATAATTTCAAGCAAATGTAAAGATCGTTCACCAATTAAGGCTCTGTAATCCACTCCGGAGCTCTCGCTAAGTGAGTCCAAGTCCAATAGAGCTCCCTTCAGTCCCCACTTCTTAAGTAGAGCTTCAATCGACCAGTCTGCACTCCGCTCCTGGTAAGCACACAAAAATCGTGCGTCAGTACCGTCAAGAAAATACGCAACAGTGGAAAGAACTTCCTCAAATTGAGATGGCTCGTAAAAACAATCAGATGCTAAAAGTAAATTTAGAGGGCGAAGGTTATGTACATCGGCTAAGAAGAGTCCCCAGGCGAGACCCAATACTTGAACGTCCCGGCCAGGAACTAAACCATTTGCTTCACAACAAGCCGATAAATGTTTCAAAGAGCGAGGTAAAGAAACGCTATCTGTTAAAGTCACGTGAGCCCCACATTTAGCTGCTAAGATCCCCGGCAGTCCAGTACCACAACCAAGTTCTAAAACACGAAGATCACGCAAATGTCTCCTTTGTGTCCACAAATACCAAGCTAAAAGAGGCGCTGAAGGCCACGTGTAAAAAGAGTATCCAGCCGACAAAAGTTCTGGTATTACTATCTCCAGATATTCACCTCGAGTATCTCCGTTGTTGCTTGATTTTCCACGAAAAACAAATTTCTTTAATTGACCACTAACAGTCCTACCATCGGTCATTGCATAAGCATTTATTTGAGAATGAAGACTGGTTATGAAATGTCACAGATTACAGTCACACACATGACACAACAGCACACAACCAACAACACATGTGATGACTGATGAGAGCCTTCACTTGATTATTCACTTAAATAATGTAGTACTCTGTGGACACTGGACGGGAGCAAATTTAAAAATTAGGTACATGGATTTAATAGTTTAAAAATAAGATAATGTCATCGTGTAGTCATATTGGAACTAATTTAATTTTTAAAGTTTGAAGATCTGATGAAACAAATAGTTATATTTTACAAAAAATTATTTTTTTTAAATAGTTTCTGCCCATGTAGTGACTCCTTCAACAACATTATAGACTCGGTAATCAGTATATCCAAAAGTAAGAAACTTAAAGTTAATTGTAAATTTTCGTTAAAAATTATATTGTTTAAATTTTAGATCACCTATAAAAACAATAATCCGCATAGTACACTAAGTAATGTATAATCAGTGTTAGGTTGCCAATTAAATTATAGAACTCAGAAATTTCTTTGATATTTCTATTAACTTTAATATGTAATAATAGTAGTATGTATAATGAAATATACTTTTAGAAATTTCTTAGGAGTTTTTTTTGCTTGACTATTATAATATCTAAATGGACTTTTAAATTTTACCAATTTATGTAAATATATATACTACAAAATATATAATTTATAAGAGGTATAATTTTCTTGACCTATTTTTGGTTTTCTTTTCTATATATTGTGTGCTGTATGCTAAGTGGTATTTTGTTTTACATATTCGTTCTTTTACAATTTACATGGATGAATAGTGAATGATGGATCGACCAAATCTAGCAAATCGACAGACGACAAATGACAAGTGGTAGCCATCGTCAGTAGTAACTTTATAGTACTCTGTGGTCGTAACACTCGTAATTCACTACGTACCGACAATTCCATTCACCGTTTTATCTTTTCATTCGACAACTTTCGTACCGGTGTCCGGTTGCCAAGTTCATGTAAACTTTTAGTTTTTAATTTGAATCATTATTGTAAATTTCTAACCATGTCTGCGGCGGTTAAGGGTAAGTAAGTTTAGGATTTTAATCCTAAAATAATCAATCAGATATTAACAGAAGATGCTTTTGTCCTTCTTTAAATTTACAATATCTACGTGGGGTCAAATTCCAGTTTTCTCTAATGAATGAAAAAATATAAAAAAGTGTTTGAAAAGTTTTTCGTCTCATATTTATAAAGTTTTAGGGATTATTATTATTAAAGTATATTATTGAATTACCTACATTTTGTATATATGTATGTCGGTAGAAGTAAGTTTTTAAGGCCTGTGGTTTTAGATCTGTTTACATTCTTCTTTTCAAGGTTACATTCCTATTACGATAACAGATGATATTATGGTTCAACGACCGCTGGAATTGATCATTACTTATTAAGATATTTAGTAATACTATTAATAATAATAACCTTCAAGGCCGAGAGATACAATACTAGAAAGTACAAGACAAAAGTACTCCAGGTCGCGCGTGCGACGGCCCGTTATTAGTTTTTACAGTTTCTGTTGCCAAAATGTTTTTTGCCTACTTCGTTCTTGATGTTATATATTGTATATTGCTGATATATATACATACATACATACATATCATAATATGTGGTTATATTAATTAATTTATTCAAAAAAGATAATTGTGCATGTACCTATGTTTATCAGTTGTCTAGTACCCATTATCCTATCGTACCAATTTTACTTGTCTATTGTGTAAATGTCGAAATATTTTTATTATTCATTTTATTAATATCTAAAATCAAATTATAACACATGACATTATAAATCTATTTATATCTTATATACACGTAGGCATATTCATCGTGGGCGCAAAGCGCACTCCGTTCGGTACGTTCGGCGGCGTGTTCCGCAACACGTCCGCCACGGAGCTGCAGACCCTGGCGTTCACAGCGGCGCTACGCGAGGCGGGCGTGGCGCCCGAGCTCGTGGACTCGGTCGTCGTGGGGCAAGTCATGTCGGTGAGGGCGACCTATAGATCTCGACAGTCGACGCCGTTCAATAAAGCTTATTCTTCTATTTATTAAATAATTCATTTGCAACGGGTAATCGTTTAAATCCCTATGGGACTCTTTGCTACGGTTTTTTTGAGAGATAATATATTGATTAATTAATCTCGGCTGAGTTAAATCGAAACCGTCCTGCCGGGGCGTCTCAGGCGTCACAGACCGACGGCATCTACGGGCCTCGCCACGCAGCGCTCCGTGCCGGCGTGCCGCCGCAGCGCCCCGCCCTGGCCGTCAACCGGCTATGCGGCTCCGGCTTCCAGGCCGTCATCAACGGCGCTCAGGTGAGGTGGCTCGTTCGTCCGCTCCGTTATGAGCAGTTATAGATGATGCGCGGCACTTTCTTATTGCTAAATTATGTCGTAGGACATCCTGACCGGCGCGGGCGGGATCGCATTGACGGGAGGCGTCGAGAACATGTCGCAGGCACCCTTTGCGGTGCGCGGGGTGCGGTTCGGCACCACGCTGGGTGTGGCGCACTCCTTCGAGGACACGCTATGGGCTGGACTCACGGACTCCTACTGCGGTCTGCCAATGGGCATGACGGCGGAGAAGCTGGGCGCGCAGTACGGCATCACACGCGACGAGGTCGACGCCTTCGCGCTCCTCTCACAGAGCCGGTGGAAGACAGGTAAAGTCCGCTGAGGTTATTACGCTTCGAAACCGCTCAATTAAAAATGAAATTCAAATTGGTTTCTAACGCACCTTACAGCCAACGACGCCGGAGTATTCAAAGCCGAAATCGAGCCCGTGACTCTAACCGTTAAGCGAAAGGAGGTGAAGGTGGAGGTCGACGAGCACCCCCGGCCTCAGACCACGATCGAGAGTCTGAAGAAGCTTCCCCCCGTCTTCAAGAAGGAAGGTTTAGTGACCGCCGGCAGCGCTTCGGTGAGTTAACGTTAGGCTCGTTTCATCGGATGGAATCAGTTGTTTCATTTCATTGAATTGCACGCTCTCCGTCGCGACTCCGCAGGGAATCAGTGACGGCGCAGGCGCGCTGGTGCTAGCCAGCGAGGAGGCACTCAAAAAACACAACCTAACTCCTCTGGCTCGTCTCGCCGGTTGGTCGTTCGTGGGTGTGGATCCTAGCATCATGGGCATCGGACCCGTCCCTGCCATACAGAACCTGCTCGAGGCCACCAAGCTCAAGCTCGCCGACATCGACCTAATCGAGGTGAGCTCGTAAAGAAATCGAGATACCCATAAAGAAACGCCATGTATCCCAAACCGCTCTCGTCTGTCTCGTTAAAATTGAATACACGACATCACTTCATATACTATCTACTCGTCGACGGCGACCGTAAGTTTTAGTGGAATCGTTCCAGATCAACGAGGCGTTCGTGGCGCAGACCCTGTCGTGTGCGAAGGCCCTGTCCCTGGAGCCGGCACGTCTCAACGAGTGTGGCGGCGCCACCGCACTCGGCCACCCGCTGGCGGCCTCCGGGGCGCGCATCACGGGACACATCGTACACGAGCTCAAGTGAGAAGACAGCATACGTAACTGATTAGCGATAACCCCTAGTCGAGGGCTACTAAGACCCCCCTCTTCCCCAGGCGGCGCGGGCTACGTCGCGGCGTGGGTGCTGCCTGCATCGGCGGCGGGCAGGGTATCGCTCTGCTGCTGGAGGCTGTGTAAGCCCGCGACGAAGCACCCGGCGACCGGCGGCAAGACGTGTGTGTTGAAGTTTTTATGAGCATGTTATGGAAGATATGCTTCCCGTTTTTTCGGACTCTTTTTTTATTATTGTGTACATGAATTCCGCATTAACTACGAATATGTAAGAAAGCCAGTGAAACTAATCTGTATATAGATATGTAGATATAAAAATAATTATGTTTTTAATATTTACAACGAGATCGTGTAGAAATTAAATGTAAATTAAATACTTTTATACTAAATGTTTTATACATTTTATAGATGTATTGAATTTTATATTTTTCTGTTAAAATTATATATTTATTAATACTAAAATTGATTTATTTCCCTACCCTCGGTTCCCTGCCAATTATTATACATAATATGAAAATTCTCACTCTCCAAAATATACCAACCAAAAGTCAGTATCGGTCTCTGATACGATAGCCGATAGGTACAATAAGCAGAGAATCAACTGGAAGCCAACAGGTTGTTGTTCTTCAATTTAAAGCAGGTGCCGTAAACAATTTTGTTATAATAACAGTACACCAAAACACCCGGTTGGATTTATATAAAAAGTTGTAATGACTGCACAAACAAAACTAAAAAAATAGTATTATTATGTACTTATTGAAGTCGTTGCGTCGGGGGACCGTTGTACGTACGTTGGTGTCTATTTTACGAAGTTAATCATTGACGACTTAGACTTTACGATTCGATATCGTAATTTCTTTATTTGCCTTGGTAATTTACTTGCATTTTTTTATTTTTATTTCTTCCTTTATGAAGCGGTCTCCCGACGCAACGACTCCATAAGTACATAATAATGTTATTTTTATTCTTTTTAGAGGCCTTTTTGTACCGGCGGTTTTTATTTTTTTATTTTGCTTTTTATAGTTATGTTACTGATTGCATTATTGCACTAAATGAATCCACAGACACATTATTTTTCACTTATTTAAGTATTTCTATTAAAATTGCATAAGACGATGTGTCGAATGACACGAAAGAACGAAACAAACGAAATCACCGATAACAGCTTGTTAAAAAAGAATTACATTAAATACTAAACTGCAGATTAAATCTGTTATGTTTGTTTTTCTTTCTTAAATTTATGGCCATTATATAATTATATAGGTACAAAAGCTTTTGTCGTCAAAGGATATTAAGAAATTTGGATAGTAGGTATTTTGCATAAAAATCTATATTTGTGTAATACAAATGTGTGAAATGTAATCATATCTTTAGTGTATTAAAATCCTAAACGTAAAACGCGTTTCAGGATGACAAAGACATATTGTATTAAATTAAACATATTCAATACGTTTGTATTTACCCCGTCATAGCACATAGTTTTGCCTAAGTTATTCGATATTAACCCTCAACATTTTTAAAGTATCTGAAAACGTACCTATAATGTACTACCTATTTGTATTACAATATTCATGCGTATTAGGACGGTATATTACAAAAATGCTATTACAAGCTCATATATTCATACATTAGAGAAATAAATGAGTAGACGCTATGTTTATGTAGATAGTTTTTTCACTTGATTCTTGAATACCTATAAATTCACAAGCGAAGCGAACCGGTATCGCAGTGGTCGTATCGGGCAACGTAGTTATCAGTAATTGTTTTTCGTTTTGTGAGAAGTAAACATGGCTGTTGCTTTAAATAAAGGTAATATTATTATTTTTTATATTTATATTTACCATTTTAAAATATACTATACACATAATTTGGAGACTTAAAAAAAAACATGTATAAAATATACATATTTATAGTTTAAGCGTAGGTCAGTGACATTTATTCATGCAACATTATCTGCTTGTTGATATTACGTTCGTATACACTACGTAAATTGTAAACTTTGTAAAATTGGCATTTATGTTTATTTGTGATAATAGTTGTATTTGAACCCCCCTTAAATATTTTAATTTTAAAGTGAATATATAAACATTATATTTATTTTTAAAATGAATTTAAGAAATATTTCTTGAATATTTCCAGCTTTTACCTGTTGCCGTATAATATCGAGCAAATATAAAAATCATATTTGTTGTATGGGAGCTCCCCACAAATATTTATTTTATTCTCTTTTTAGTAATCGTTGTTATAGCGGCAAAAGATATAGATCTACTGTGAAAATTTTAACTGCCTAGCTACCACTGTTCATAATATACAGGATGGAGACAGACAGACGGACCGACGGAGAGCAAAATCTTAGTTAGTGTTCCGTTTTTATTCTTTTGGAACAGAATCCTAAAAAACAAAGTTACCATTATCAATTTTTACAACTAATATTTATCATGTTTACCTTCTTATTATAATACCATATCGTTCATTATCATTGATAAGTACATAGGTACCTAAGTGCAAAGGTCAACGTCAAAAAAATTGGGTTAAAAATAATAAAAAAACAAAGAAATATAAATGGATGGATGGCTGGTTTCAATGGTTAAGGATTTTAGATTTTAGACCTATTAGAAATCGACGGCTGGTACTAGAAGAACAAAACTCCTATATTAAATAAAGCACTTTCCGAAGATGAACGACGTGGCAGGAAGTATTTATGTAATATGAAATCAACTTAAACTGTACACATGAATATCTCCACTATATCAATGCATAATATATCAATGGTTATAGGTATATATATAGTGGCGGCAAAGCGCACACCTTTCGGCAAAATGGGAGGAATGTTAAAGGACGTACATCCGGCCGACATGCTCGCCGCGGCCGCCAAGGAAGCTTTCAAAGCCGGCAACGTTGCCCCTGCGGCCATCGACACAGTCAACATCGGTATGGTCAACGTGGTGAGTGATTATTAAGATTTATGAATTTTAGAAATGTTAGAATGTTGGAAAAATCCCTAATGCTAGCAGCATTTTCATAATTACTTCATAACACCACCTCGACAGCTGGCTGGTAGTTCCGACGGCGGCCTGTCCCCGCGGCATGCTGCGCTGAAGTCCGGCGTCGCCCCGGAGCGGCCCGCACTCGGCGTCAGCCGTCTCTGCGGTTCGGGTTTCCAGGCCATCATCAATAGTGCTCAGGTCATTCATGTTGAGCTCGTTTATTATTATGCGTGTGTGCGGACATTGCGGGCACTAGAACTCGGGTCTCAGGGCTAGTGTTTTGTAGTTGTTTTAAGTTAAGAAGATGAGCGGTCTCATAAAATACTTCTTTGGCTTGCCTGGTTTATTTTCTTTGTTCGTAATTTCGTAATGAACTCCTCCAATGTAAATGTTCGTTATAAAATTAACGGACCATGTTTATATATAAATTATATATTGGTATTTAATTTAGTGTAATATTCTGCAGGACATTTTAACGAGTTCGGCAAAAGTTTCCCTGGCAGGTGGTACAGAAAATATGTCTTCTGTACCATTTCTGGTTCGAAACGTCAGATTCGGGGTTCCCCTCGGTGTGAACACTGAGTTTGAAGATTCCTTGTATAGACAATCCTTGGATACATACTGCAATCACACGATGCCTCAAACGGCTGAAAATTTAGCTGAACAATACAATTTGACAAGACTAGAAGTGGATGAGTTTGCTTTTCAGTCACAGCAAAAGTGGAAAGCTGGTTAGTGATTTTTTTAGCCTAAAGCGAACTCTTTACAAATTGGAACTATTAGTGAACCATTTTAGCGTTATGGAGAAAAATGTCTGCATGATTTTCATTTTTTTTAAATACTTCTCTGATGTATAAATTTCTTCCCAAACGTTGATTAGGCCCAATTCCTCTTATTGTGTCATTGGACGAAACAGTGTTGATGAACAGCTGTCATTAAATACACCTGGCCCTCGGTTTAAATAGTTGTGGAATTTGATGTTGAAATACAAATATCCTAATGTTTCTACCCACAAGCTGTCACATTTGTATTATTTTTTGTTTTTATCTTAGCACACGATAACGGCGTCTTCCAAGCAGAATTAGCTCCAATTACGGTAAAAGTAAAGAAACAGGAAGTTGTATTTAACAAAGACGAACATCCTCGCCCAGAAACAACACTGGAAGGCCTTCACAAATTACCAGTATTGTTCCGAAAAGGGGGTGTTGTGACCGCCGGCAATTCTTCGGTAAGAATATACGTTGGTGTATTATATGTGTATTAATTAGTTTTTTTATTCAATTTCGGACCGAAAATGACGCGTTTGTATGAAATATTTATGCCCAGGGTATAAACGACGGCGCGGGCGCACTAGTGTTGGCCAGCGAAGAAGGAGTGAAACAGAATAACCTGACTCCTCTGGTCCGACTACTGGGCTGGTCGTTTGTGGGCGTGGATCCCAGCATCATGGGCATCGGACCCGTCCCCGCCATACAGAATCTGCTCAAAGCAACGAAACTCACCCTTGACGATATCGATCTGATCGAGGTAAGTTACCTTTTGACTACTAATAATAGCTCCAGCCGCTATTACATTTAAAAATCTATTTTATTTAATTTATATCTTTTCCACTTGAGTCAATATTGGAGATCACTTGTAGACGAGAAATGGAAGTGTTAGGATTTTAACTCTTGTCATGCCGACTTTATTTCCTCTACTCCTGCTCCCGACAGATCAACGAAGCGTTCGCAGCGCAGACGGTGTCATGTGCGCGCGCCCTGGAGCTACCTCCCGCGCGCCTCAACGAGTGTGGCGGCGCCATCGCGGTAGGGCACCCGGTGGGGGCCTCCGGGGCACGCATTACGGCGCATCTCTCACACCAATTGAGGTAGCATTCCGCTTCACGGGCTACAGACATTACGAACTTTTGCCTCCGTTGTGATATTGAGAAAATTTTATGATCATACTAAATTTAAAACGTGTAATTAGAGCTTTGTGTTTACAGACAAAGAGGATTAAAGCGCGGTATTGGGTCGGCGTGCATTGGCGGCGGACAGGGCATCGCACTCTTGCTCGAGACCGTCTAAGTTATAACTAAACTTGTTTCAGGCTTCTTAAAACCAGATGTATATGTACATTTTAAATAATTTATGTCCTTTACATTCATCTTTATCTTTTATAAGTATTTTAAGGGTTTTTTTATATTTATAACGGTTTTTTTTCTGTTACCAAATTGTTTTTTTTTTCTCATGCTATTGGTAGTTTCAGAGATAAGCGCGTTTTAACAGTTATAACATAATAACAAACCTCAGCCTATTCTAATAGTATAGATTAGGAATACTAAAGATAAAATATTACAAATTTCCTCCGTCTCAAATGCCAAGGAAGCCATAGGCCGGCCTGTGAGTGGCAGTGTCAAAAAAATAAAAAAATGTGTGTGTAATAGTGTACACACGTAGGAAGTGAAACTTCTTTCTGATATCATTAATCATTTTTCAAAAAATGATCCACTATTTACAACTTTACAGGAATTAGTTAAATAAAGCTAAACTAAAAAAAGTTTAAGCAAAAAAAAATATTTGCTATTAAATTAACACCGTTTTATTATTATAGACATGCATACAAAAAATATGGCGCTTAACGGAAAATTGTGATTTAGAAATAAAGATGGCGCGTAACAGAAAAACGTTAATTTTTTTTTTATATTTCTATAAAATTCCTCACATCCGTCGATAAGGAAGTTTTACTTCAAAAAGAGAGAAGATGAGAGACCCATACTTATCTTCAGTCTAATCATACATGCAAAAAGAAGAGAGTAAGACAGGTAGTCTCATTCTAATGATCTAGATAATAATCTATTACTCTTTTTTTCGATGAACACATTTTAGAATGGGTTTCCTAACTCTGATCTCAGAAATGATTTTATACATATATTAGAATTATTATATGTTTTTAATTATAACTTTATAATATAGAAGGTATAAATATAAAAAAAATAATAAACAGGGGCCCCACAAGCAGTATCAAAAGAGGCAAGCAAAAGTACTTAGCATTACTTGTTTGTTTATGGAAAGCACTCAATATAATTATTCAAAAGGTTATTACAATGGCGCTAGTGTTCCATCTGTTTCCTGGTTCGAAATAATAATTAAGTAAACCTTGACTTTGTTACAAAAATAACCTGTAGTAAAAGTCTTTTACGCTTAGGTTTTTTAAGAATTCAGCAACTAATAATTTTTATAAACTACTTTTCTCTATTCTCTATTCAGATAGTGACTGACAGTAACTGTCATTGCAGTTTTAGAAGATAGACATACGTCATTATGACATGAGTTTTGCAGTTTTGCGCTTTCCGTGAACAAGTGTTCGTCGGCTTAGTCTGTAGTGTAGTCGTAAGAGTTTTACGTAAAAAACCCACATTTATTCTCTCTTTCATTATATATATTATATCAATCCATCATAAAAAAATATCAATAAAAGTTTGTGGATCCCAATAATATGTAGTAAAAATTATCAAGTGACAACATACTAGGAGAGAAAAATGACTAAGATTCTGGTAAGCCTTTTTAATATTTTAATTAGTTTTTTGTCTATCGATAATTACTTGTAATAATCTTTTATATCAAAAATGTGACCTGTGGTACTGAGCACATACTACACTAATTAGATCATAGGAATCTACATAATAAATTGTTTACCAATTACAAAATACAAATCTCATTCTTATATTATGCTCGGTATCTCTCCATTACAATGTATAAAATTGATTAATCATAATTTGGCTCCGTACTCCGTCAACAGCGTAACCGGTCATAATAACTACAATATCAAAATAATAACATAAATCATCAGCAGCCACTACTTTACATAATCCTGCCGTTTTAGCGAAACTGCAGTACATAATTGGTCAAAAACAATAATGTGCACTTTATTAAACCTTAATTTCAAATTTCCTTTATGCGACATCGCTCCAGTTCGCAGGAACTGTTTAATCTAAGTAAAGACAGCTAACAAAAACTATTTGTTATTCAACTTAATTTGCTACATCTTACCTGTCCAGGAAATAAATATTTCCTTAACATTTTTATACACTCAACAATTGTTTATTACAGTTATATACCTACCAAACAATGTGTCTTCGTACAGTTCGTACATTCGTACAGTTTCGTACAGTTGTCAATGCTGATTTCTCAGAATCATTAAAACAAAGTTTTCATAAAAATATACCTACTATCAAATTATACAAATCAAAACTCTTAGAACCTACTTGAATGGTTTTACGTACCTTCTTATTTCTCGACTCTCGTATACTATACATATATACATAGGTATGTACTAACTAGAGTTGAACCGAACACCGAATACTATTCGGTTTAACCTTTACCGAACCGGATATTCTTCCGAATTATTCGGTTTACCATTTCATTGTTTGTTTGTTTGTCATAAACATGTTCTAACATGTACATTACATGTGGCTGCTGGCTAGATGACTAAATATTATGTTGATTTGTTGTTTACAAATATTGTTTTTACGTTTAAAAATAAATGTTGACTATACTAAATACAATTGTAAGTTGGGAATAATAAAATAAATAGGTAGGTATGTTGACTTGATGTTTCGAAATAAATGTTGAAGTAAAGCTTAATTGCTTTAAACTATTCAGCTTTATTTCATTTACTTATAATATGACATGAACCTTAATTTTGTGTTTTAGTTCTTTGTCGTCTCGTGCAGCCAAGAAAATAGAAATACTCGAACCGAATACCTATATTCGACACCAAAACCGAATAATTCGGCCGAATACAAATAGAGAAAAAAATGCCGACTAGGTACGCTGAATATCGAATATTTACCGAATTTTCGGTGTATCTCTAGTTCTAACGATATTAGCAGTAACAGTCATGAAAAAGTTATTGGATCCAATTTTTGTAATACCTATATACCTATTACATACACGAGCCAGATTTTTAACAATATCCAAAAAGTCTGTTTATTTATCTCTTCATTACATCGCGAATTTATTTAGCCTAATAAAAACTACTGGACGGTTTTTATTATGGATTTAATGGCGGAGTCGAGTCAACGAATATATAGCAAATAGGTACCTACTTTATAGTTTATATGTATTTAAGATGCTCTACGTTCGTATATTATAACTTACAATACCTGGTCCAGCCATAAGTTGAAATTTCATTATTTTTTTATGAAGTAGGTAATGTAAATTAATTAAAACTTTAATTAAAAGTAGGGTTGCCAATTTTTTGACGAAAAAAGCGTATAAATTGTCTGAGTATTTATTATTATTCAATAATAGTATTTGAAAGTTTTTTTTTTAAATTACAATAAAAAAGGTTTAATTGCCTTAAAACGTGTTTAGTGTGCACAAACTATTTTTTTTCTTTTTTTAAATGTTTCAAAGCTTGTTTGATAATCAACCTTTAAACTAAAATAAATAAACAAATCGTTTCTAATCAATTTTATTGATGCTCTATATCTCGGAACGGAAAGTACATTAGAAATATTTCTTTTTATATTTGGTACATGCATTTTAAAGTGTATATTGTCATTTATCAACTGTACTTTTTGTCTCTAAAAATTCTATATTATTATTAATTTTTCTTTAGATCTCCTTAACTCGGAAATAAAGTATTTTTACATACTTTATTTGTATGCAAAAATATAAAGTATAATTACCTCAAATAAAGTAGGACCATACTATATAATAACGTATTATATAGTATGGTTGGCAACCCTAATTAAAAGATACCGTTGCACAATCGTGTTGGGACAGAAGTCGTTTTTATCGATCTACTTTATTTAACTGTAGGGAATGATTAAGGGTATGTATCCTGTATATCGATGATAACGACCGAGCTTCAGTGTTCATTTAGCCTTGGTAGTTCTTAAAGCACGCTCAATCTTTTCTGGTCTTCCAGAGCGGAAGTGTAAGTATATCGATAGAGCAATATAAGAACATTTGGCTTGGTAATGGCCTACGGCTGGTCCTTGGATATCTAATCTGTACAAAGCAATCACTCCAAATTGAAATTAAGAATAAATCAAATTTATAAGTTTTTGAGGCGTTATAATTTTTCACACCATTGGATGCCATTTAAAAGCTGAGTCGCTAGAAATGTTTCGGAGCTAACAGTGTCGAATTCCAGGGTACATATGTATACATTTGAACGCAGAAAGTCGCTCATAGTCGTGACAGTGATGACTTGAAAGGTATTTTCTGTACAGCGGCAGCGGGATGGTGAGTCGGTGAAGGAGAATGTGATAGAGACGGGCGTGGTGGCGGTGTGGGTGGTGACAGTGGCAGCAGTAGCCACTGCCGCTACGCTGCTGTTGGCCGCGGTCGCGGACCACCGCCTGCCCGCACCGCTTCCCCGCACGGCGCCGCCGGAACTTTTCAGCGCTGAAAATGCTTACGAACATCTCGTCAATCTGACTTCCATCGGACCCAGGGTAGGATAAACCCATCCATCCAAACGAGTATAGGGTGATTTGGTTGTGTGAGGTCAGAGAAGACTGATACTTGTGTGTGTGTCAGGTGGCGGGCAGCTACGAGAACGAGGTGCTGGCGGTGCAACGGCTGGTGGCGGCCGCGAGATCCATCGCCGCCGCCGCTAGCGTCCACAACCGCGTCGACTACGATGTCTTCAAGGCCAGCGGCGCCTTCTCGCTCTCTTTTCTCGACGGTACCTAATACTAACGCACAACTAAACTCACACATCGGACTCCTTTTGTTACTACTGCACTTACGGCAATTGGATTCACAGGTTTCCTCCACAATTTTATTAGTCACCATTTTATGAATAAGTTCATTTCAAAACTATATATTGATTGCAAATTAACCTAATAACTAACAACATTTCCAAAAGGGAATTATAAGAAGGTATGTTTCTTGACACACACACACTTGAATCCTGTTACTTGCTTGGTCAGCATGCATATGTGTCGGGCGATGTAGATGTTTATCTGAGCTTACACCTGTACTCCGGTGTACTCCTAGTTAAAAATTTACGTATCAAATAATTCCAAACTTGTCTAGATAACTGAACTCAAATAATTCAAATCTAGATAACTGAACGCGAATAGAATAAAAACAAATATCGAAGTCATCTTTGTGGACATGTAGAAAAAATAAATACTAAAACATAAAATAAGCAGTGTTTCTAAAAAGTAACTTACAATGACAAACAAAAAAAGTCAACTCCTCAGTTTTCCCTACAAAAGTTTCTTTAATTATATGAAGTAATTAGCATTTAAAAAAAAACAGCATCATCATATAATACAATCTGTCCCTCGTTAATAATACAGGTATGAGCAACATCTACCGCGACGTACAGAGTGTCGTGATCCGTATCCGTGGCGCGGGGGAGGGAACAGGGGGGGGCGCGCGCACCGCGCTCCTACTGAACTGCCACTTTGACACCGTGCCTGACAGTCCTGGTGAGACACGTGCATATACCTATAAACCAACACACCCACAAAAACAGGCGTGACCACCGCACTGCTGTTCACCTGCCCCTTTAACACCATGTCCAACGGACCCGGTGAGACACACGCACATATAAACCAACACACCCATAAACACAGGCGCGAGCACTGCGCTGCTGTCCACTTGCCTCTTTAGCACTGTGTCCCACAGACCCAGTGAGACACACGCACATATAAACCAACACACCCACAACACAGGCGTGACCACCGCACTGCTATTCACCTGCCCCGTTAACACCGTGTCCGACAGACCCGGTGAGACACACGCACATATAAACCAACACACCCACAAACACAGGCGTGAACACCGCGCTGCTGTCCACTTGCCACTTTAACACCGTATCCGACAGAGTCATTGAGACACACGCACATATAAACCAACACACCCACAAACACAGGCGTGAGCAACGGACTGCTGTCCACTTGCCCCGTTAACACCGTGTCCGACAGACCCGGTGAGACACACGCACATATAAAACAACACACCCACAAACAGGCGCGAACACCGCGCTGCTGTCCACTTGCCACTTTAACACCGTATCCGACAGAGTCATTGAGACACACGCACATATAAACCAACACACCCACAAACACAGGCGTGAGCAACGGACTGCTGTCCACTTGCCTCTCTAATATCGTATCCGGTGAGTAGAGTTGCCACCTTTTATTTTTTCAATTAAAGTACATTCGTTATCATACGTAAAAAAATAGTATCATAATAAAGTCCTATTATTTTGCTTTATTGTAAGTTTGTACCGAATTAGTACCTCGACTAAATGATTGTACAACATCTATACAATTTATATTTAAAATTAAAGTTAATAAATTATTCATTTTTTATCGTATTCAGAGACGCTTTGATAGAAGAGACGGAGACGTTTTCTTCGTCTCGCCATTTCATTAAATTAAACACTCTGTAAATGCTGACGTGCGAAAATGGACATAAAAAAATAAATTAGCTTATAGAAGTTTCAAAACGATTATCTCTTATTAAATACTGGTTGTCGTTTTTGTGCACTTGATAATTCTGCGAAACGCTAAGAAGTACTTATCTGATTATTATAAAGTTGGTTTAATAGAGTTGGTGTAAGTACTTCCTAAAGATCTACCAAATATAATTTAAGTTATTGCAGGTTCAATTCTTCAATAATGTTTACAATATTAATAATACTACAGGACAAATTTCACATATTGATCTAACGGCTAACCCCTAAGTAAGAAAATTATTTGCTTGTGTTAAGCACAAATATACATTATAAATACTGACAATATATTTAATAGACAACCAAATGCAGAAATACAGACATTAATGTTCATCACATACATGTCTGTCCCTACCGGGAATTGAACCCGAGCCCCATTGAGTCGCTATGCATTAGGCGTCTGCTTTAACCACTCGACCAACGGGCCGGTTAAAATATTAATTTTAATATATAAATATTTTATTTGATAAATAAATATTATCAAATTTAATATTCGTTTTTAAATGTACATTGCCAAGAGTAAATGAGTTATTAAAATAAAACCATTTATTCACGATAAGGTTATTTCAATAAATAAAATAAAAATCTAGTCAGTCTTGAAGACAACAGCCAAATTTTTTTGCCTTTATTAAATATAGCCAAAAAAAATCTCTTGTTTTTGGCACATGCAAATTTATACTACTATACTACCATACATATCAATCAATACTATATATCAATCTATTCTACCATAAATATTTAAAATTGTTAAAATTATACAAATGTCTTCTAAGCATTTATTTATTTATTTAATTATGTACCAAACTTAAATCTTAACTTAAAATATAAACATTACGTACACAGGATAACTTATCTCTACAAAGAGATCTCTTCCAGCCACCCAAAAAATTGATGTGCGAAAAGATTTATTTCATTTAATAACTTTATCAAATAAATTTAATAAGTGACTACAAAATTGCAAGTAAATTTAAATCACATCATTCTCACTTTCATTTAGCATCAATAAATTTTGTAAAACCATTGGAATTAAAGTAACAAAAGCAAGTTCTAATAGGTGATCAATTTAATAATAATGTATCAGTACATGTAAAAAGAGAGCCATTTAATTCCAACATGATTTTTAATTGCTTGAAAACTTCCACCTGATGTTAAAAGCAATTAACTTCTCTATTCTAAACAACACCAATTGATGAATTTTGTTAAAAGAAAAAAAACTTACGAGTAAACTTTTCAAAAACAAAAAATCAAATCATGTAAAATAATGATATCGGAATTAGCAGACCTTTTTGGTTTTTTAAGAAATAAACAATTACATACATTTTATGAGAATCCACTTGTTAAAAAATAAAATAAAAACTCTGACACCAAAAGACCTCTAAAAGGAATAAAAATAATATTATTATGTACTTATTGAAGTCATTGCGTCGGGGGACCGTTGTACGTACGTTGACGATGGTGTCTATTTTACGAAGTTAATTATTGAGAACTTAGACTATACGATTCGATATCGTAATTTCTTTATTTGCCTCGGTAATTTACTTGCAACTCCCGACGCAACGACTTCAATAAATACACTTAATACTTAATAAGACATAATAATATCATTTTTATTCTTTTTAGAGGTCTTTTGGTATCGGGGGTTTTTTTAATTATATTTTTTTTATTGCTGCTTTTTAAAGTTATGTTACTGGTTTCTTATTGTACTAAATAAACCTATAGACACACCAATTTTCAGTTGTGTAAGTATTTCTATTAAACTATCCTAATATTATAAAGAGAAAAGATTTGTTTGTTTGAATTGAATGAGCTCCGAAACTACTGTACCTACTTTTAGCATTAGAATACTACATTGTCCGTGATGAACATAGGCTATATTTTATTATTATCATCATCATCATCACTAATATTATAATAAAAAAAAAAATAATGATGATTTAATATTTATTATATATTACCTATTATTTATGTCCTATTTACTAATAAGTTTGAAGTCGGTGACAAACCATTTAGTACAGGAATTCGGTTAAATACATTTTCGTAATTAATGATTTTTTAGTTTTTCTTCGTATCGATTCAAGCTAGTAATAATATTAAGATTTCATTGCTCTTTTATAGCTTTATTCACGTATCTTAATTTTTAAAGTATGCATATCATAATTCACATGTACATTTAGTTTAAGAATTCTGTGGAATACATTTTCGAAATTTTGTTTATTATGTTTATTTTCTATTATGTTTACTTACGTATCTTAATTATTAAATTCGGCATTTCATTGTATAAATTAGCTCGTATTCATTTAAGTGGTTAAATATTTATTTGTTTAGAGCTTAGCACCGACTTCAAACCTATTAGTAAATAGGAGATATAAATAATAGGTAGTATATAATAATTATTAAATCATCATTATTTTTTACTTTTCAGTTTTAAAGTCGGTTTTGTTAAGGTAGTTATTTTTATTTAATACTTTTTAATTTATTGCTACATTGTCTATTAGCCATGGGTAGACATACATAAGGTGCAGCGTGCCTTAAAAAATACAGATCTCAAGAAACGAGAACGGATAAAACTAGTCGTCTCCGTAAAAATGCTCTTCGAAACACAATATCACGTTCTTGTGAGACTATTAAAGATCGTGAAAAACATTTGGCCATGAAGGCATATATGAAATCACGATTACGTCAAGAAACTCTTGATCAGCATAATTCTAGACTCCAAGAGCGTCTTGCGATAGCAGAGAGCTAATAGACTTGGCCTCATATTAATGAGCGTTTAGAGAACGAGTCGTCTGAGCAGAGGGCTCATAGATTAGAAGTGATACGAAACCGTACAGCAACCGATTCTCCGCAACGTGAGAACCGCCTAGCAGCAGCGCGTCAGACTTTACAAAGACTTCGTTCAATGAATGAGCGTAATTTTATAACCACCATAAATCAATATGTTGAAGTATCATAAACAGTCTGTAAGAAATTATTATATCCAAAACAACAGACGTCATTAGTCACAGCGCGTTTTGATTTACTTCCGGAGGAGCTAGTACAAAACTTAAACAAAAATGCTCATAAAATAAAAACTAATAGGCCTACCTGATTCAATTTTTTATAGGGCCAATTCGAAACCATTCCGCATTTAACAAAAAAAGAATTACGTATATCTGTTCAGAAACCTCGGAGATATCGGTATACATACATAAAAGCAAAAATATATATACCGGCTCAATTGAGAACCTCCTCCTTTTTGAAGAAGTCGGTTAAAAAGGAAAGATTTGATTGTTTGTTTGTTTGGATTGAATAGGCTCCGAAACTACTGGACTGATTTAATAAAATATTTTACCTTTAGGATAGGATTTAGACACACAGATCGACAGGTCAAACTCCCATCTTTTTAGCCGGGGATTTAAAAACTATACAATTTATAAACATATTTTTATTAAGTGGGATTTATATGAAAAAGTGTCCATGAAATACTCTTAAGCAAATAAAAATAGTCCATTGTCTATATATAATTGTGTATTTTATTTTACTTTAATTATTTTTAATTAGACGTATTGTATTTTAATTATATTATGGACGTAGTTTTTCATTTGAAGTGCGATTGTAATAAGGATATCCTGTACCTGTAAGATCACCACTAAACTAGTGTAGTGAGAAAAAAGTATAAAAATATTAAAAAAAATAAGGCAAATACAAGAAGTTGAATGGGTCAACGACCTGTTACTAACTATTGACCAAGTTTAGAGATATCCCGAGCGGGGAACGGACCTTATATTTATTTATAGTATTGTGAAATGACAAATCATAAAGTTTGATAAAGATAGCATTCTAAATCCTAACTGTTGGTATTTTTTTTTTGTATTTTTCAAACACATAAGGTAATTGTTGAGTTCACATTGTTTGACACCTGCGCTCATTAGGCGCCGTCCGTAAGGTCAACATCTAATAGTAATAAATCGGTGCTGAGTTAAGATGACTCCTCATAGTGTTATGATCTAGTAATTGGTATCTCTTAAGAACGACATCTTATGATGACGTCACTGCTTATCATCTGACAGCCGTGTCGTAATAGTAGGTATAACTACCGCCTTATGAAAGCCAAGGTTAACCACTGAACCGGCCCTCTTATGCTTGTAAAATTGTTCACATACAAAATACCTATAATCTTTTTAAACTATATTATGATTTACAATTTATAACAGTTCGAAGTGTGACAATGTTATATTTTTTCTTGTGTAAATAATATTTCAGTTACTACTCAAAACGCTTTAATCATTCTCATTTTCCTGTACTTATTAAAATTATGCGAAAAATGTATACCTACGTAATTTTACTGGTCCAACCTTTCTGAGCCACTTTTTATAACCGAGGGCATCTTTAGCCGAATCACACTTAGGTACTTAAAAACAGGCTTTATAACATTTTTTTTTTTGTTTAATTTTTACTTTTAAGATATTTATTGCAGGTATAAACCTTTATTACTAAATATGTTGTTGAGAGTTTATATATGTAGTAAGTAATTATTGATCTATATTTAAAAAATAATACCTTGAAACTGTGAATTAAAAAAAACAAAAAAAAACGGATTTCTTAATGTTCAGTATTCATGACACAGAAACGAAAAAATTGTTTTAATATTTTTTTTTGTTTAACTAATTATGAATGACCTACTAAAATTAATGCACTACTTTCTGAGTTAATCTACAATATGAAAATAAATATCGACTTATCTATATTAACCGAGATTGATAAAAAGTTTCAACAGTACGTACAGTACTTAGAATTCACTTTAACGATTAAAAATAGCAGTCAAATTCTCGGCTACTTGTGTCGTATCGCACTGGGCTAGTCGGTGTGGTCCGGTAAATATTATAATTTCACAAGTTGTGCTACAACATCACAATCATTGCATAAGGAATTACATTTATTTCTTTTATGGCTACTAATGAGCCACTCATTTTAAAAGCTATCGGTTCAGGAATCCGCCGCGTGCGTTTCCTTCTAGAACCTGGTGCTTCACTATAAGATTTATTTTTTATAGTAATCAAGGCGTAAGGAACGATGACCTTCATCGTGTTTCATTTTTTGTTGTTGTATGTTTTATTACATAAACTGGCATACTTCATTCTAACACAGCTCGATAAAGAAATAGCTATGTCTACGAGGTACTATAAGAGAGGTCCATGTGCAGGCGCCAGCGACGACGGTGCGGGCTGCGCGGTGGCGCTGGAGACGGCCCGCGCGCTGGCCGCCACGCCGCGCCCGCTGCGGCACCGCGTGCTTGTGCTGCTCAACGGCGCCGAGGAGAACATCCTGCAGGCCAGCCACGCCTTCATCACGCGTCACGCCTGGGCCCGTGACGCGCGTGCCTTTGTCAACATCGAGGCGTGCGGCGCGGGCGGGCGCGAGGTGCTGTTCCAGGCGGGGCCGCACGACCCCTGGATCGTGGAGGTGTACGCGGGCGCGGTGCCGCATCCCTTCGCATCGTCTCTAGCGCAAGAGCTCTTCGAGAGCGGCCTCATCCCCGCTGACACCGACTTCCGAATCTTCCGTGACTTCGGGAACCTGTCCGGTGCGAGAGCTAGCGGCCTACCTTTTTTGTTTAACTAGGACGTATTCATGAGCAGAATGTACGATAGTTCCTTGAATAATAACAATAATAATACTTTTATTGTACTCCAAATTACAGAAAAATAAAATAATACATCGAAAACAATTATAAAAGTACAATAAGGCGGCCTTATCGCTAAGTAGCGATTTCTTCCAGACAACCCTATTCGAGTAAAGAAATAAGAAATCGTGAAAAGATAGGGATGGTGCGAAGTACATATTATTATACATAATATATATAATTTTATAATAAACAAACATTAATTCATAATTCATTAATAAAGAGAATTCCAAAATTATCAAAACGAGCGTCGACACGATAGCTTGGTCGGAAGAGCGACGAGGATGATTTCCTTAGGTGGCGAGTTCGAGTCTCGTCCGTGTTGATAGATTTTAGATTAGATAGATTTAAAAAGTGAAATATATTCCCATCTCTGGTAAAAAAATCAACCATTATTGAATTGTTCTAATAATTATCGAATTCGTTTCCAGGCGTAGATCTGGCGTGGAGCAGCAATGGTTACGTGTACCACACGCGGCTCGACGCCGCCGACCGCGTTCCGCTTGAAGTGCTGCAGCGCACCGGCGACAACGTGCTCGCTCTTGTACACGGTGCGCACGCACGAACACACTGCCGCGCCTCACGCACACAGCCACACGCCCGCAGACACACCGCCGCGCCTCACGCGTCCCGTTTAACGAACTCCTGTCACAGGGCTGCTGAGTAGCGAGCGACTAGAGCGGGCTACGGAGCGGGAGCGCCAGCCCGTTTTCTTCGACATCGTGGGGCTGGTGGTGGTGGCGGCGCGAGCTCCGGTAGCCATGTTGGCTGCTCTGATCATATTGGTGCTCACGGCGTCGGTGTTGCTGGTGTCGGCACGTGACGCCGCCCGGGAGCGTGAGTTCTCGTCCTCGTCCTTAGCGTCCGACCCCGTCCCTGCCACTGCAGACATTCTCTCGTTGCAGTGTATATCCCGGCGAGCACGTGGGCGGTTGTGGTGCTGCAGACGGCCTGGCGAGGCTTGCTCTGCGCGGCGGCGGGCATGCTTCCGGCCGCAGCTGTAGCGCTTCTGCTGCACGCGGCGGGCGCGCGGCTCTCCTTCTACTCGCAGCCCGCGCTGCTCGTGCCGCTGTACGCACTACCCGGTCGGTAGCTCTGAGCTATCTAAATTCGTTCCCAAGATGAGACTTTCGTCTGTACAGATTTACGAAAATTAGTATTTCGGCGAAGCGAGTGACCGACCATAACTTCATTACCGATTAATACAGGAGCGAAATTTCCGTTCGCGTACGTGAGTCGTCACGATAGTTGTGTCCCCAGCTTTGGCGGGTGCGTGGGCGGACGCGCGTCAGCCGGCAAGGCGCGGGGCGGCGGTGTTGGCGCGCGGCTGGGCGGCGTGGCGCGCCTGGCGCGATGCACTGGCGTTGCTGAGCGCACTATCCCTGGTGGCGCTGGGCGCGGCCGGCCTACGCTCTGCCTTTCTGCCTGCGCTGTGGACTCTGCCCGCGCTGACGGCGCTGCCGGCGCGCGCTCTCTCCGGCGCCGCTCCTTCGCCTCGCGTCGCTGCAGCGCTGCACGCGGCCGGCGCTCTGTTGCCTGCGCTTCAAACCGCCTATCTAGCGCTCAACTCCATCAACATGTTCGTGCCCGTCATGGGCCGCGCCGGCACCGCCCTCATCCCCGCCGACGTGAGTGAGCGTTCGAGGTCGAAGGGGACGTACCGGAATTCCCGGCTCACCATTCGAGTTCTCTTGCAGGTGATGATGTCGCTGGTAGTGTCGTCTCTGACGCTGCTCACGTTCAGTTGGATGCTGCCTCTCGTCGTGGCGGCCAAGCGACTCAATGTTGTGGTATGCTTATCGTGTACGGTTATCGTTAGCCTCCCAATTATACTGAAAATAACTCGACGACTACCGATATCGTGACGGATCATGTCCGCAGCTATA
The DNA here is from genome assembly GCA_959347355.1 of Napeogenes inachia. NCBI lineage: Eukaryota > Metazoa > Arthropoda > Insecta > Lepidoptera > Nymphalidae > Napeogenes > Napeogenes inachia. Next base: position 13,277,717 of record OY365797.1, read on the forward strand.
CGCAATCATGCTTTCGAGCGCGCTGGGCGTGCTGTACGCTTTGGGCCCGCCGGGCACGCCTTACAGTGAAACGCGGCCGCAACGCATCATGATGTTCCACACCCGCCGCTCCTACACGCCGCTGGGAGCGCACGCGCCCGTCTCCGTCGAAGACTTCTACTGGGTGCCCGAACTAGACGTCAACACGCCGCACTCGATGGATCCTTACGGTGAGTGATCCTTCGATGTGATCGACAAACTACATCCAAAACTCACGCCTCAAGATGACGTCTCTCCCGTGTCTCAGTGGAGGGCATGTCGGATTCGCGCGTCACCACGGCAGATGAGTGCGCGCGCTGGGCGTACTGCGGCGCGCCCTACTTCTTGCCCGTGCTGACCCGCGTGTCTCGCGGCCACTCCCTGTCTGCCCCCGCCCCCCCGCTGCCCACCCTGAACGTGAGCGCCGCCCTGCAACCGCTACCTCCGCGCGTCGCCCGCCCCCTCTCGGCTGCCCTGCTGCTCGAGCTCGCGGGCCCGCAGCACGTCGTACTGGTGCTGGCACCGGTGGCGGGTGCGCGAGTGTCGTGGTGCTCGATGCTGGATGCGGCGCCGCGTGAAGGCCCCGCATGGGGCTCGCGACGCACCTACTTCCTCACGCTGCACCACGCGCGCGCGCCTCACACTTGGCACCTGAACTGCACCATCGAGGTGACTGCGACGTTCGTTCGTCCTCCTCGCCTGCGCCTGGCTCTCCTGACCGCCTGTCTGTCCGCAGCTGGAGGGCGCCGACTCGGCTCGGCCGGAAGGCTGGGTGCAAGTGGCGGCAGGAGGCCACGCCATGTTCGGCTCGCACCGCCTGCACCCGGCGCACGCCCGCCTGCTGGCCGCCGTGCCGCCGCACACAGCCGCCACGGGCTGGGGCGTCGACCTCCACATCCGGGACTTGTAGCACCCCCCACGCCCCCGCCTCCACTAGCACGGCATCCCGGATGTTTTATTTAACCGGTGTAGTCAGTTTTGTATCATATCGGTGCGTCCGCGCGCGTGACTGAAATATACATAGCTGGTCTGCTACTATTTTGCATAGTTTTAACGGTGGTGTTGGTATTCGACTCGCACTCTAATGACCGATGTTCGTTAACGAAATGAACGCTTAACTGTTTGTAAAAAAATAATAGCAAATTTAAGGCAAAAGATTTCGTTCTAAGAGTATATATAGATAATATTGTAAAGAGACAACTGGACATCGCTGTCTTTTATGACATTAATGGATGTGGATAAATATTATGTACTGTTTGTTTGTTGACTTGATTATATTATTTCTTTTATTAATTAATTAATAATTATTTCTTTATTCATTATTATAATTAATATGGAGTTGCACAATAATTATTATTGTAATTATAACGAATAAGAATTGATTGTTATGTTTATTCATACTGAATAAATTATTAAGATTCTATGTAATTACTCTCCTTTGAACAAATTTGTCAAAGTTGAAAAGATTTGTGTTGGTGTTACGATAACAGATAATAGAGATTATAAGAGATTGTTATAGAAAATAGGAATTAAACTTACACACTGAGATGGGTAGGTTCCAAGGCCGTAAGTAAAGAAATTGTTACTATGATGTGTAATATCTTTATTTGTTGTTTATCTAATTAAACATTTTTCTATACTGTTTTGTTTGATTAAAACTACTTTATTTGTTAAAAGTGCCGTCGCCGCTTTACGCCGGCGCCCGCGCCGCCGCCGCAATTACATGTCCATAGTAGGGTTGCCAACTTTTTTTGACGAAAATAAAGTATAAAATGGTTTAAATAGGAAAAAATAAAGTATTTGAATGAAAAAAAAAAGGATTTTTAAAATTTTATTTTTTTATTGCCTTAAAAACGTATTTTTATGTGGTTTTACCACAAGCTCAAATTTATTACTATTTTTAAATGTTTCAAAGTTTGTTTGATAGTCAACATTGAAATTTAAATAAATAAACAATTCGTTTCTAATTAAATTTATTACCATTTCAAAATGTTCAAATTCAATTTCATTTTTCAAAGACATGCTAGGAAGTATGGAAAGCCAGTTATGTTCGCTAAAACCAAACCATTTTTAACTCCCGACTCAAAAAAGGTGTGTTATAAGTTTGACCTGTCGATCTGTGTATCAGTGTGTCCGTCTGTGGCATTCAAGCAGCCAAACGCGTGGTCAGATTTAATTGCGGTTTTTTTAATCGAAAGCCTGGTTCGTTGAGATGGTTCTTGGTTTGGTCGAGATAGAAACAGTCGTCTCCAAGATATTGAAGCTTTATTGGTGCGGGCTCTTATGCAATATTGATAGAAATACTTAAACAAGTGAAAATGTGTGTGTGTTAGTTATCACTTCACATCCTGGTGTATTTTTTTAAATATTTTCAATGTACAAAGACTACCTTTCTACAGATTTATTACATGTATAGAATAAGATTTTAATGGTACTTATTACGTGATTGCCATAAATTGACATAACTTTTTATTTCTTAACCGATTTAGATGATACAAACACTAAATGTTAAATGAAGACTGTGATAATATATTTCTGAAAACAGCAATCAAATTGGTTAAGCCGTTTCTGAGATTAGCATGCACATACAGACATACACAAACTGAAAAACCATTGTTTTGGGTCATCTCTTGCTCTTATAAAGATCCCCTATGATGTTTTTTTTTATTTTATACAGAAATGGAAATTCTATACATGTAATAAATCTGTAGGGCAGTAGTCTTTGTACATTGAAAATAACAGAATTCATTTTCAGCATTTTTAAAATCTTTGTCTGTTAGTCTTTTAGTTGTGCACACAACACCAAAAAAAAAAATTCTAAAATTCATATAGATTATAGGGGGACCTTTACCTAAGCAAGAGAACCCAAAACAATGTTTTTCATATTGTCTGTTCTTCTGTATGTCTGTATGTTTGTTCACGCTAATCGATTTGGATGCAGTTTTCGGGAATATATTGTCATGGGATTCACTTTACATTTTGTTTTTTTTAACAATCAGTTAACAAATAAAAAAGATAATAATCTCTTGTTGTCGTACCATTGCTGCTTAGCAGTTAGATGATTTATTGATTTAAAAAACATTGGTGAGTACAAAGTGTACGTTTTATCAAAATCGAAATCTACTTTAGTTAATTTAAAATTAGTTAATTTAAAATCTAGTTTAGTTAATTATAAATCGTTTTGTTCATATTTTCTAATTCATATTGTAAATAGTTAAATACATACCTAAAAAACCCATAATGAGTATTTTGTTCTATGTATCGCAGTAAAGCCTGGAAATAAAGTATTTTCACATACTTTATTTGCATGCAAAAGTATAAAGTATAATTACCAAAAATAAATTATAATACTTTATTATAAAGTATGGTTGGCAACCCTAGTCCATAGACATCTCCAAATGGAAATTTTGCAAATGTAGACGAACAGGCCGATGCGACGCAGGTAAAAGGAGGTAAAACGTATGTTTTGTACATATTTAATTTGGTACTCAAAGAGAGACGAAACCTGAAGACAGGCCTTAGCATATTCTGTGCGGTACTTGCTTCTTGACTTGGGTGGTAATCGACGGTTGCCTGTCGATGATTACGCTCAGGTTGTTGTGATTTTTGCCCACTGGAGGAGATCGAGAGTAAATAGCAGCCTTTTATCAGCGTTCATCGACCTCGTCAGGATCGTTTTCTCATGGACGTAACACGTCAAAGTAGCGTCCTGACATGTCGGGAACGCGTTGGCGACTTTGAGTTCATCGCGTCCAGCGCGTCTGTGGAGTCAGCGTTTTTTTGTACCCCGGGAAGCTGTCGTACTTACAGTAGACTGATTTTAAAAATGATATTATATGCTCACTTTCAATAAGTCATAATTTATATTAAATTATATATTAGTTTACACAGAAAAATTAAATAAACATTATTACAATAAATGGTCTATGAAAGTAATACGTTATTTTTTTTTTGTTCGTCTACTGTTGCCCTGTTGGCTATTACAGCGTCACCGGCGGAGTTGGTGGGTCAGGGGAACCGCCTTTAAAAGGGGAGCCAGATGGGCCCCCTTGGGGAACGACGTCCCAAGGGCGTCTCAGATTGAGACACGGACCTCGGCTCGGGGCGTCGTTAGTCAGGAGGGAAGCTAAGAAGTAATCCTTTAAGTAATTAAAAACTGTATCGCATTTTTGTTGCAATCTTTTTCTTCTAAACAAATTTTAATTCTCCGTGTATGCTGTAAGGGTATTTAAGAGTAAAAACATTGATCAGAACGAATTAAGCAACAGTTTTACGCGAGGTTATTCGAAAGAATGTGCTGTGTATGTACTTTGACAAAAAAGCGATACAACAAAGATCTGGAAATCAATATACAAGGAACGGAAAATGAAATTTGTTAAGAAGTCTTTTTAGATAATGTATCTTTAGTGATTATTCACATAAGTAATTTTGAAACGAATTTCATCAATCATGAAATATGCCAGGTGTCAGGTGATTTATTAAACAACTTATTTTATTAATATAACATTTCATTACAAAAGTTGAATCGCTTAATTTTCTTAGGCATGTTACTACACTAGCCGTTTTTTATCTGTACTTGAACTTCAGTTTGACTTTTGACAATTTACAATTACATAGAGAGTGTAAGTTATGTTTGCACTTTGCATGGTTGATGGTATTTTTCGCCGCCAAAAGCTCGACAGACATTCAACTATGTTTGGAACTTTTTGATATTGTAGTTTTAAATTAAAACGGCTGTATTTTAATGATTATATAATTTACTATATTATGTAAGTATTTATAAATAAGCTAAATACATTTTTTTGTTGGTATTTATAACAAACCTAATTTGTATTTTGATATAGGTCTTCAAGCCCTAATTCTCTGTTGGTTCAACGGACAATTGACATAAACTATACTAATAAAAAACGCTCACAATCATTCAAATGGATCATCGTTAATGCAATCTTTTTACTGGTGTTTGTTTACGACCTGTAAGTATTTAGTCCTTTAAATATATAAACGAATATTTGTACTAAGAACATTAGAAATAAAAACAATTACATTTCTCATTACTAGCTCTGCTAGACCTGTTACATTTAAATGTAAATAAATATAAACATTTTCATAAGTATTATACTTTTAATCACCATATCATAAAAACAAATTAATTGTATGGAAAGTGAATAATCAAGTGATGAAAGTTACAGAAAAGTGTTTAAAAGGTCTAAATGTATGATGTGATGTTATGTGTGATCAAAAATATAGTTTTATTTAAAGTAACTTCTTCATCCAACAACACAGACTTTTATATTAACCATTTCACAATTTATAATATCATATTATCTTACTAAAAGTATTGATCTAGTTACAATATTTAAGAATGTTTAATCCCAAGTGAAATGTGTTGTTTATTTAATGTCCTGTATTGATGAGACCATCTCTTATAAGTTATAATAAATTTTAAAGCATATTTAATTATTGTAAATTAAAGGTCATGTAAGTGTCCGGGCTACACCTCTATACTTCATTATGTGGAGCTTTTATGTGCTGGAATTTTGGCTGCAAACCTTATACAGTATGCCATATGTCTGACTCCTACAAGGACTGCTAAGATACCTCTCTCTCCACAACAACAGAAACTACTGGGTCTCTCTTCTGCAGACTTAGGTAAAATTGAGTCAAACTGTCTTATTTTCTTTGATAAACCTTTAATACATAATAAACTCATAATGTTTTACAGATTCTTCTTTTGTCTTAACACAGAATAATGGTTCAAATATTGGGTTGAGCGAGAGTTCAGTTTCGGAAGATCGATGGGCTGGCTCTGATGCAGATCTGTCTCTTTCCCCTCGCGCCTGGCGCTCCTCCCCGCCCCCTCTATTACCTCGGACGCCACCATCGCCCACGCACTCGCCGCTGCAAAGAGAATCCACACATGATCATTTCATTGCTGACAGAGCTGCTCTTGCAGACTACCTCCGGTGAGACATAGTAATAATAATTATTATTATAATTATTTACTTGAGACCACATTATTTTGAACTAAATACCTCCCTCTCACCTCACAAATAACCTCTTCCACGCTTCACATCCCTGGAGTACCAAATACCATCTTTGTACCAATTTTCACTCGTAAACCGAAGCATATGACCAGTCCAGCACCATTTAAGTCTATGTATTATTGATAACACATCTGTTAAGGTTTTGTCTAAATAAAATATAGTTTTTAGGAAAAATATATTAAGCTTATGAGCACAAACATCTCAATAATATCTCTTATTTTACTGAGTCTCCACTTATCTAAAAGTTTTTTGTTTAACATGATACTTTCCTTGCTAGGTACTTTAATTTTTTGTGGTAGTCCATGTTTGAGATTCATATTATGTTAGAGTTATGTAAAGTCATAGAACAAATGTGATATAGAGAGGCTGCCTGCAAGAAGTTTCCCATTGATTACAATTAACCATATATATACTATATTTATTTAATAACATGTATATAATATGATGTTTGATGATGATTGATTTTATGATGATTGACTTGATACAAGAGAATTAAAGCAGGCCTTAGTCCGCTGCCTTAGGTGTATTGAAAACAGAGAAATCACTTACTACTTCCCAGACTTTATTACTTTATATTTTTTTTAAGTTAGAAAGGAAAACACTTCAGGACAACTGTTATCACTTAAGTCTCCATCTTCCTAAGATAATTGGGCTCGAGATCTTGTTGAAAACCTTTAAGTCTAAGGTGTATTTTTCATCTAAACCAAATATCAGTGTCTAACACTATTCGCCCGTCAGACGCTGTGAAGAACGGGCGGCCGAGATGGAAGAGGCGCCGGCGCCTCCGGCTCCCCCCCGCGGAGCCCCGCCCGCTTATCAGCTGGCAGCCGTCGACAGCGGTATCAAGCTAGAAGAGGGCTCGCCGCAGGGGTCACCGCAAGTGTGGAGACGCCTCGACCTCGACCCGCAACGCCTCACGCAATGGAACCTCAATTTGCGACTCGTAATAGTCCCCGTCACGTCTCATCCACAATCAAACTTTTTTTAAATGCTCATCCGATTCTGTTTGTTTGCAGTGGATTCAGTTAACCATCCTGAAGCCTGTAGTGCGCGAGCTCAGCGCGGCGGACGAGGCGCTGTCCCGTGCCGCACTACTAGAGGCGGGCGCGTTGGTGGGCGGCCGCGCGCCTCCTGCCCGCCTGCGTGCCCTCGCCGCCCAGCGCCCGCCGCCGCACCCGCCGCTTGCCGCTCTACTGCCCTTCCTCGAGCCCTTTGCCGATTTGCATTACGTCGTGCGGAGGCTGAGCGGTACGTGAAAGTCGCCACGCGTAGTCCGTACCCGTCGAATAATTACGACAACTATATCTCGTTATCGTTTCAGAACTCGCCAAGGGTGGATGCTTGAGCAACTACAAGTGGAACGGTGGCGGCTCCGAGTGGGATGCGTCGAAGCCGACGGACGCGGAACTGGTGTTGCAGCTGTTCGCAGCGTATCTGGACGGGCAACTGCCGGGTGGCAGCGGAGCGCGGCGATTCAGCAGCGAACATGTTCTGGAGCGAGGAGCGCCGCGACGGCCGAGCACGTTGGCCGTGGTGCGCGTATCGGCACGCCCACCGCACTATGCGCTGGCTTTGCGCACGGAGACGCTGGAGGTCGGGCGGGGTCGCAACAATCTGCTACACGCGCTGCTGCTACTGTTGGCGACCGCCGCGCTCCGGGACCCGCCGGCGCTTGCCGGCACCTCTCTAGGCCGCGCTGGACTCAACATGCTCTGGATTATAGGTCGCGACCACTGAGAATATTTCTCCTAGTCTCCATTCACATTATTAATATAAAATAAATATATAAATGATAAATCAAATAGTTTTTTTTCACTAATTATGAATTTTCAGATGGGCAAGTGATTTCCCAATCAAAATCCCATAAATAATTTAAGATGTTTTAGTGTAAGTAGATAGTGTTACAAATTCATTGATAAATAAATAATAATCATAACCTTATAATAGTTTTCCACCATACTTATTGCATGAACCTGCAGCAATGTAGTTTCTTTTAAAGAACACACTAATTTCTCAATTGGTTTATTTATTTACTTACTTTCACATGTAACTGGTACAACAGAACAAAATAGATTAAAATATATATTTTTTTAAAATAATGAAACAAATTTATAATAATAAGCGATTTAATTAAAATCACAGACTTGGATTCATTCTTATACATAAAATATGTACACTATTAATTCAATAAGATAAGATATTTCATACTGGCCCTCTTGGGTCTCGGTGTCATTATCACTCACAAAGAATGGTCTCATTTATAAATATGTATTAAGCTTTAAGGAAGATTATGAATAACCCTCTCTATTGCGATGATAAAACCGTGGCATCCTCCTCGAGATCCCTGGCATCACTGAGCTGCTGCATCAACGCAGCGTGAAGCGCGTCAAGGAAAGCGGACAGCGACGGGTCACCACGAGAGTGCAATGCGTGCGCCAGGAAAGGCAAGCGGCGCAGCGCGCGTCCTGATACACCCGCCGCGGCTGCTGCTCGCGCCGTCCCCCATAGCCGTAGCGAAGCGTGCGAACCCTCCGTGTCAGCAAAGCGCACCGCCTCCAGAACACGCAACGCGAATAGCTGCTCGCGCGGCGCCACCAGCCCACGTGCCATCAGCTCACCACAGCAGCTACGAAGGATCTCATATGCGGCGCGCTCTGACGGCGGTCCCACCCGCCGTTTGATGTCGGCGCGATCCACAAACGCAATATCGATGGCACCGGTCACATTGGAAGTCGTTAACACGAGTGCATTGGGGTGCCTTTTCAGTCTATCGAGTTGAGTGAGAATCGCATTGACCGCCCGGATGGAATCCGATGGTTCAAGGCCGGCGAGGGCGGCACGTCGCGCGTGCGCCAGCGACTCCACCTCGTCTACGAGGACGCACGCTAAAAGACGTCGGTCTTCGACGATTTCACGAATTCGGTCGAAGAGTTTGGCTACGAGTTTTCCGCTCTCGGAGAACCATTTACTGAACAGACCGTGAGCGTTTATTTCGAGAAGACGTGCTCGTGGAAAACGATCTCCGAGACGAATTGATAGTTTTTGTGATAGTGCACGACATAGACTAGTTTTACCGGTTCCCGGTGGCCCATGTAGTAGCACGACGCGATTCCATGCAATAACATTGGGATCAACATTCCGATCTGCAAATTCAAAGGCTGTTTCAACAAACCGTAATGTGTCTTCTTTGAGTTTAGAATCATACACAAGGCTTTCCCATAGACCATGAAACTCTTCTGTAGGTAGCGCCCACACGTCTGCAGCTGCCAATTCTTCACCTGATGCAGCGTCCGTCATTGTGTCCGTTTCTGCTCCAAATGTGTCTAATGTATAAATATGGTATAAAAGTTCGCATTCTGTCGTAGCGAGTTCTGAATCATGTTCTGCATCACAAAAAGTTATACACTGTACATGTTCTTTAAGGTCGACATTATCTTCAAAGGCATTGCTAGTTAATGTTGTTCCTGGAGATAGAGAAACAAAGTTAGCTAAATGGGAATAAACTATTTGTTTTACAAACTCCTTGCTTGCGCGACTTTGCCTCTTTTGTACAACTTCGACGTGGAGAAGAACGCTCATTTTGAAAATTCAAAAAATATGTAACTAATAAATTCTTACAAATAACTAATGAATGTATGATATATAAAATATATATATTACAGACTACAGTTCGGAATTACTCAAAATTAACTGCCGTTTGTTAGTTGTCAAAATAAGTTGTGAAATGTCACAAAGATGTTGAATGTTGATTTTTTTTTCTTTTAATTTGTCCTGTCGGACAGGCTAAGGTTCACAACCATGGTGCCTCGAGTGTTGAATGTTGAATATAAAGTGATATCACAGATTATAGAGCACTACTTATTAGTAGTAGTAGACTTTTTTTTCGATTTTTGTATTATCACTTATACTATTTGGCTCACCGGCCAGCGCTATAGTGTGTTACTTTTAAAGTTTTGACAATTATGAATGCTGTACAAAATAATATATCTAAAATATGTTTATTAAAAATGTCTACAAAGGTATTAAAAGGCACAGAAATATTTAAAAAAATATTGATATAGCATACGACCAAACCTTTTTATTAACCTTGTAAAAATCTGTGGGGAAAATCATAACAATTGGAATAATTAACATGTTATTTCACGACTAATCGGCTACAAAAACCAACAATGTTTCTCAATGCGCTTCGATATTTTTATTATTTTTTTAGCATTATTTAGTTGATTATGTTCATACATGGAATAGTTTAACAAAATATCAAATCTCCCACTTCACCACACGTACATAAATTATTATAAATAACACCGATATTGGAAAGATGTGTCAGGGAATAAACATTTAGCTTGATCTAAAGGCATATGCCTCAAGATACATATTATATTCTTATGAAAAGAATAACCGGCTATAGCAAAAGTGATATCTCTAAAATAAATGTCGTCAAAGAAATAGAATTAAATTATTATTAGTGAGCCATAGGCAGGCCTATGAGCGTCAGTGTCTGACAATTAATTGAAGAGGAAAAATGACAAACCAATCGTATCTTTATCTAATCACACATCCAAGAAAGAAAGACAGATAGGTAGCCTCATTTGTTTTCTCTTTTTTTCGATGGACACATTTTCTGCAAGCTTCCCTACTCTATTTGTAATAACTCTATAGAGCCAAAGAGTAGATTATAATCTGTAGATGTTATTCGTTAAAATAATCTGTAGTCTAGTGTTATTGATTAAAGAAATCGGAGTTTTCTGTCTACTGTCTATCTAAGGATTTCTCGATAAATGCGAATATGTCTTATAGTGTTATTATAAAAATCTTTTTCAGATATGAATGCTAGTTATTTTTATGTGCTATTTCGTGGAAATGTTTAAGTGATTACTGATTGGTAGGTAATTATGATGTCGTAAAGGTGAGAAAGAGGAAACGATGGCGGCAGACACAGCGGTGGCTGCCAACCCGGAGGAGACCCTCGAGTCTCTACTGCGGGAAGCGGAGGCACTCAAACAAAAACTTGAAGAAGAGCGGCAGAAATTAAATGATGCTTCTCGTAAGTATCTGTCACATCCACATATTAAAAAAAAAATAATGCAGTGGTGTACTAACATTTTAAGAACTAGAAAATATAAATGTCATAAAATAGGAATAATACACTCTTATTTTAAATCTGAATTAACTTAGGTAGTGATTATTTTTATAATATAGAAATTCTATAATAGTTAAATCATACAGTTAAAATCTGTTAATGTTCTATTAGGAGTATATGTTTGTTATTTTCTATCTAGTTCTTGGAGAGTTGCGAGTTCTTTTAGTAAGTTTACATGGTGTGGTTTCAGTGTCATGTGTAGCAGCGAGGCTAGAGGCAATCAACTTTCCTTCACTAAAGGTGCGGCGTGTACTTAAGGGTCATCAAGCTAAAGTTCTGTGTGCAGATTGGTGCCCTGACAAGAGACACATTGTGTCTTCTTCACAGGTTCGTCACAATGTTGTTTTTTATTTTACAATGATATTCAGTACTTGTGAACAACAGATGTGTAGTGAATTACATATTTCAATTTAAAAAGAAATCTGAAATTCTTTAAGAAATTTATTCTGTTTCTGGGACAAGTAATTACTTAAAGTACTGATAATTTTATAAAATAGCTATAATCTCTAGAATGGCCAATTCTTGCAATAAAATTTGTTAATATATAGTTTTTATAAATTCTTTTGCTCTTTAGGCTGATAATTTTATTTTTCATTTAGAACTATTACACACAAAGTGCTATTACATATCATTAATTTACTTTTTTCCTAGTCTGAAAGATTATGAAATGTAAAATTAAAATCAATAATACAGTCAGAACTTTATGCTGTGATATGTGATTTTTAGAACAAGATGAGAAGTCCATTCTCATAAGGATAATTTTATAAATATTATAGTGGATTTATTAAGGTGATGAATAAATATGTATGTGATGAATAAATATAATGGTGGATTCATCAAGGCATAATACAAGTGACATAATAGCTTAATGGTATTTGCCAGAAAAGGACAGTATCCCTGGAGTTGCATGCAGGTTGCATTTAAGATAGAAATTTATTGTATAATAATTTAAAATTAAAGTAATTATAGCTTGTCTCAGACATGTTTTGTGTTCAACAAATACTTCTATGCTATTTTTTAATAATAATAATTTGGGGTTTCAAGTGGTAAGATAAGCAATGTGTCCTTCTGTTTTATTGTATTGTATAGCAAGTCTGTGCCGAGTTGTAAGAAAATATATATGTAACCAATAACTTCTTTCAATACTATTTACTGTTTTCTCTGCTCAAAGTTTGACTTGTATATTTTGTAGGATGGGAAGTTAATAATCTGGGATGCATTTACTGCTACAAAGGAGCTCACAATTCCCATGCCCAGCACGTGGGTGATGGCGTGTGCCTATGCTCCTTCAGGGAATTTAGTCGCTGCAGGGTAAGGTTAGGTTATCTTTTATTATTTTTGCAATTTACTATGAACTATAACTAGCCTACTAGACACGGTTAGGTAATCTAAATGCAATGCTTACGCTAAGCTCAATCTGCTTATGCACAGAGGGCTGGACAACAAGGTCACGGTATTTCCGCTAGTGAGCGAAGGTCGCGACGGTCGCGAAGAGGAGCCGGCTGCCCGCAAGCGCACTGTGGCAACGCACACATCCTACATATCCGCATGCCTGTTTCCCAACACCGATCGCCAGTTGCTCACGGGAAGCGGCGACGGCACTTGCGCTCTTTGGGACGTGGAATCGGGGCAGCTGCTACAGAGCTTCCAGGGGCACGCCGCCGACGTAATGGCGCTCGACCTGGCTCCCTCTGATATGGGTGACACTTTCGTGTCCGGCGGCTGCGACCGCGCAGTGCTCGTGTGGGATATGCGCTCCGGTCACGCCGTGCAGGCCTTCGACACGCACTTGTCCGATGTGAACGGCGTGCGCTACCACCCGTCCGGAGACTCTGTGGCGTCCGGCTCCGACGACTCCAGCTGCCGCTTGTTTGACCTGCGTGCCGACCGGGAGGTGGCGCGCTACGCCAAAGACAGTCTGCTGTTCGGCGTCAACTCGGTAGACTGGTCGGTGAGCGGCCGCCTACTATTCGCGGGCTACGGCGACTACACGGCGGGCGTGTGGGACGCGCTGCGAGCCACGCGCGTGTTCCCGCTATGCGGCCACGAGCACCGCGTGACGCGCGTGGCGCTGTCACCCGACGGCACGGCGCTGGCCACGGCCTCGTGGGACGCCACCGTGCGACTGTGGGCCTGAGGGCACCGCATCCGACCCGATCCAGATCCCGCATGTACTTATAGTTTGGTCCGCGCCGAGATTCAGACATCGCGTTAGATCGATTCGTTTCTTCGCGACGAGGTAGTATAGACATACGAGTGTGCTCGAAAACATGTATTAGAAAATTTTAAGTATTCACTTATGAAGATTCCAAAGAGCCTGTGTTAAGTTATTATTTATTAGTGAGTGTTATGTAGGTATGTATTACCCGTTGAATAGTATCGAACAGCCTATGCGAAATGTAATAAGAAAATAGTAATGTACGTGTTGAAATTGGTTATGTATTCCTTGTATCTATGTATACAATATGTTCCATGATTGAATTGTAATAAATATTATATTAGTGAGTATTATCTCAACGGTTGCGAGCTGACCGCCGCCTTCTACCAATAAATTCTATGTTGATTATTAATAGTTTTAATTACATCCTTACTTTTCTAAAATACTTTAAATAAGTCAAATACAAATAGGGTCTGCAACCTAACAGCTATGAAATTATCAATAATGTTGGATAGAAACTGAATCTGAGTGTTTTTGAATAATTTTTCTTTCCTGACCACATTTTTAAAATTATTAAATTTATTTTGTATAATTTTATTTAATTTTTTTCTTATTTTTTCCACTAAATATGCGTTACAAACTATCCTCTTTCCTATTTTTGATTACATCTACCTTAGACTTGAAAGAGAAGCAACTTAATAAACTTGAGCGCCTCCAAAATCTTTGTATACGGGTTAAACCTATTTGGGCTACGGAATTATGTGGTCATAATTCCGTAAAAAAACCAAATAACTGAATTTCGTAAAAAACTCAAGGCGCTCCCTATTGGCCTTCGCAGGATTACTCGTATCTTGAATCTTTTGTACTGCATCTTGTCTCCTCCTTCCTCCCTATCTAAAAAATCGATTTAAGCTCCTTGAAGAGTCTCACGACCCCACACCTTCAATCTGAAAACAAGCTTTTACTAGAAACTCCCTTTCACTCCACTTCCTTCTACGCTAATTCCTGTACTGTCCAAGGTATTCAACTTTGGAATTTACAAAAATATGTCATTGCATAATACTGTATTTTTAGTTTCTTATTAGTATTTTGTGAGTAAATCTAATTTATTTATACCTCTTTTGTGCATCTCCTCCTAAATTTCATTATATTTTTATTTATTTTATTTTTAGTTGTCATGACTAGCGTTGCCAACTTTTTTAACGAAAAAAACGAAACACGACACGAAAAAAATAAAGTATTTGTAAGAAAAAGTAAGTAGTAAAAAGTATTTTTCAGATTTTATGCTTAAAATACGTTTTTAAGGCAATATAGCCTTAAAAAACGATTTTTTTGAGCTATTAACGGAAGCTAACATTTTTTTTACTATTTTTAATGTTTCAAAGCTTGTTTGACAATCAACATTGAAATTTAAATAGATAAACAATTCGTTTCTAATTAAATTTGGTACCATTTCAAAATGTACATGTAATCTCATTTAAATACATCAGCATAATCATTCAACGTATTGGGATGAATGGAAAGCCAGTTATATTCGCTAAAATCAAACCATTTTGTCATATAACTTAAGCTCCAATTAATAAAAAGTGAAAAATACTGATAGCTTTGTTAAATATTTCGGGTGATGACACATTCACATTACATCAGGCTGACTGAATTAAATGTTAGATACATTTGGTTCAGTAATTATAAATCGTTTCCATGATCTGTTCTAACTTATATGTTAAATAGTTACCCATAAATCCCATAATGTGTGTTTTGTTCTATGCATCGCAGTAAATCTTGGAAATAAAATATTTTCACATACTTTATTTCTATGCAAAAGTAAAAAGTATAATTACCAAAAATAAAGTATAATACGTTATTACAAAGTATGGTTGGCAACCCTAGTCATGACGTATCCTTAAATTGCCTGCTAGATCTCGCTTTTCAGCGATAAGGCCGCTTTTTTGTGCCACCATAATGTTTTATTTTGTTATCATTGTTTTATATTTTCGGTTTATTATACTAATGAAGGATATTTATTATAATCATTATTACTACATATTAAAAATAAATAAAACATAATTCTCCGTAGATACTTAACGAATATTATTAATTGGTTATTGTTACACCATTCTATTGACTTGTTTTCCCAGATATTTTAAATATCGCGGTTATTACTGCACTCCACGCCATTGTTTTTGTGATCACCGACACCGGTGCGTTTACGATCACAGATTACTAAGAGGACTCTGCGTTATTTGTTCTTAAGATGTGACTGTGACAGTTGAGTCTTAAGTCTTATCTGTTCTGCTTTGATTGTCAGTTGTCATTTGTCATTTGTCCGTTCACATTTCATTTTTCAATGTAGTAGTGTACGCCATTTTGCTTAGCACTGCTAAGAGCTACTTAGTACAAAAAGATAATTAGGTATCCGACTGTGTTCATCTTTTTGCGATAAATTTTCTATTTATCGGGTCTTTGTCTCCAAAGGCTAAACTGTCTGCAGCCATGGCTCGAGCTACATTGTTTTTACCGCTGGCACTTCTATTTTTAGCAAGTGTAATTCCGTCAAAAGCACAAAGTAAGTAAATTTAAAACTTCTATTTTTGTAATTTTATACTTTAGTTTTAAAGACTAGATCATTTTGATTGTTAAAATATTTGTGGAAGCAACTATTTGCATGTTTTTGATATTAGTAGGTCAAGTAAATAATATAGGACTAAGGGTTGGGTGATGTCATAGTAGTGTCGCTTTTCCATTGTATTGAATTGCACTAAACTGGATTATCTCTGCATCCATTTTAATGGGATTTATTAAGTGAAAAAACTGTCAAAATCAGTTATCTGAGGAATTTTATTTTAAACATTTATTTACAAATTGAATAACATTACATTGAAATCTCTAGTTGATGAACAATGGGATATATCAGTTTTTCTACACCATTTAGGCAATGAAAACCCTTATCTATAATTTACTGTAAGTGACATGGTTTAATATCATAAGGATCATAACCCCCTCAGCACGTTATTTGTAAGCCTTAAAGAGCCAACAGTTTTCAAATATACACCGTCTGAAACATTTTGCATCTTTTATGAATCAGCATTCTGTAATTTTGAGTCTATATAATGCTATTTTTGTTACTGTATCAAAAAATGTAAGTGGTCTTTTTTAACTTAAAATCTCACCACATGTAAAGTTGATATTTGCAAAAAACATCATTAATGGATTATCCTTATGGATAGATACCTGTAGCCTCGATACATGTCACTTCTTTAAATTAGTTTATTAAGTCTGTAGATATGTAACTAAGTCATGAAAGTAATTTTTATTGTAATCTTTATAAAATATATATTTTTTTATTATTAAAATACATGTTTGTCTATTTTTATATTAAAAAATATATTGTCCAAATTAAAAAAATCAATTCACTTATCATTATTTAGAATACTTTTCAGAATTTTTAGTTTTTCTGGTTTAATTATAGAATTGAAATCTCTTTCTTTGAAAACAGGAGCATGTGGTTATCTATATCATAAGATAGTGTTATCTCTTGTGTAAACTACAAATACCGCAATATGCTTTATTTGTTGGCTTTGCCGATATCACTGCATGTATATATTATTGTTTCAGTCTAAAGATCTGACATAAATAATTTACTTTTAAAAAGTTTTCCGAGTTTCCTTTTAGAAAAATTACTCTTTGTTATAATGAGCTACCTCCCAATATCATAAATATTATATTATGACATGACTACAAGATTAATATGAAAAATGTTTAACGGCTAGCAGTTATTAAAATTGTCCTCTGTAATTAATGAAAATGGAACAAGGTCTCGTTAATTGTAATTCAATTGTTCTCTCTAAATGGTTGTATGTCAACAAAAACTTCAGGCTCAAATGTTTAAATAGAGTATTTGAACTATCAGAAGGGGTAGGACAGTATGGTGTACTGGAGTGCGTGATAGTAGTCTAGGAGAATGGTATGCAGAGACGGAGGCGGTGTCGGCGGGGGTGGGCGAGGAGAGTCGTGTGACGGTGGCGGCCGGCGCGCCCCTGACGGTGGAGTGCCGGCTGCGGCCCGAGCAGCGCGCTGAGTGGCGACGAGACGGCGCCGTGCCTCCTCCTGACCTCCGCGTGGCGCCTGAGGCGGCGGCTGGCGAGCGCCTGGCCGCACGCCTGCAGGCTCCCGCCGCGAGTGCGCATCACGCCGGCCTCTACACCTGCAGCCGCGAGCGCGACCACCGCGTGCGCGTCGTCGTGCTGCCCGCCGCCCGCGCCGGTACCGCCGCCACGCCTCGCCCGCGCATGCGCTGTGCTCGCTCCTTGTCGTAGAGCCGTCTCGTAGCTCCGCTCTCGGATCGACGTCGCTGTAGTTTATTGTTTACGGCATCGTGTCAGTAGTTTGACTTTTATAATAGTGTAGTCTGAACTTTGTTACTTTTGTAGAAGTATTGCCAGTAATTATTTATTTTTCTTTAACTTTTTTTACATACAAATTGTGCTTTACATCTTGGTAGTCTGTTTCGTAATTCTTTATAATGTTTTTCTTTTGTAGGTGAGCCAGCTCGTTATTATGCTTGGTACGTTACGTATGTAACAGTTTATATTGTTTCATTGACTTGGCTATACAGTTTTCTTAAAGCTTACATTTCCAGAATATCTAACACATAAGTACTGAAATATATTATGGTATCGGATGCCTATCATTCAAATTCTTCAGTCATTGAAAATATTTAATCGTTAATCCAAAGTCGGAAAAATATAATTTCATCCTTTAGTATAGATATGTCAGAACAGCACACTCGTGATGCAGAAACGAGGACGATCGATTAGAAGTCACCGTTGTCGTAAAAGCCGCGTCAGGCGATCTACTCGTAGATCGTAACACGCCAACCGACTTCAAGATGTTGGAGTTTCTTTTCGATCGTTATTATAATAAAGCAGCCATTTCATTATCTAATTTGCCGAGCGCTAGCTAGTCCTATTATTATTATTATTAAGTTCTTAGCTACTAATTTATGAAGAGGCTGTTAGTAAGCTACTCCTTCCATCTCATTGGTGGACACTCGCTAATTTTTGGGGTTCGATAGTGCTGTATATAAAAAAATGAAATGGGCGCACAACAATGTCTTGCACATAATTTCGTCTTTTCATCTATCTAATTTTTAGTGCACTTTTTGATTTAGACACTTATCAGCAACGCAAAGCTCTCGTTCAAATAAAAATAATAATAAATTAACATTTTGGTTTCTTGCCAGGCTACTGCTAAAAGCTACTAAATTACTCAAACCGTTTGATTATTGAGTAACCGTTTGAGTTGTTGCAAGTATTTTTATGATCTTCCTAACATAGTACCTACCTAATAATTAGTAAAAATTTAAATTTAATGGGTCTAATTTATACTTTAATTTAAACAACGAATAAAAAAGCAAAATCAATCAATTCGGACGTAATTTGTTATGGTTATAAATTCCGAAATACAAATAGTTTTAGAGACATTTTTTATTAAAATTGCAACTTCTTTCACAAAAGTTTTATATAGCACAAAATTAGCTTGTCAAATAGATCAATATCCCAACCATTTTATTAGTAGTGCATGAGAAAGGGATTAACCGTAGACAATTATCAAATGTAGGTCTATAGATATACAGTATCAAGAGGTATAGCTACTAATTTATGACGACTATGATACCCGTATCAGATTAAATAGCAGAACAGCCCATCTTATCATGATAGTGTTTAAATTTGCGTCCAAATTTGCAACCTATCACATATTGCAACGGTATCACGGTGAGCAGATTATAATTCTATAAGTTACAAGTGTGGCCAAGACTTTACAAGATAAATAAACGTAATTTGTAAAAATACTATCATTATCAATACTGTAATGCCAAAATTATTAATGAGTTATTTAATTGATCCATGAGTGTCTTGTTGGCGTTTTATCACATCTTTGAAACCAGGTGATTAGGATCTGAGAACCCTTAAATTTCTAATTACTTTAACTATCCCAATTCTATCCGAATTGGAACACGTTCATTATACAGTCCGAACAATTACATTCGGGCTAGTTAACGTTAGTAGAACGAGATTGTAAGTATCTTATAGACGACTTTGGTGGTCAAATGTCCATCGCATACGTATTACACTGATACGCTAAGGCATCTGAATACTACTGTGTGAGTGCGACTTGCACAATTAAATCATTGGCATTCGATGATACCAATAGTAAATATCTTAGCAATTTCATTGCCAAAATGCGCTTGTAGTTACTTATAGGCTTATAAGAGTCCAGGACATACCATCAGAGAAGAATATGAATCTATCTCATTCCTTATGTATAATAACATACTTTAGCACTTTTATCTGTTCCATTGCTTTTTTATAGTTACATTTATATACAGCGATAAGAGATGTAACCCTTACGATTGCTTTGTTGTATTCAAACTTATCTTTTTCTTCCATTTCGGTGACGCACAATGTGCCAATAGCAAATTGTTTTTGTCCGCGCTTTACTTATTTTATGTATAAAATAATGAATGTACCAAACTCGCGAGAACAGAAATACTAAGAGTTAATTTATATATTTTTATTAGCAAATATGATTCAAAAATTTGTTTTTAATTAACTCTTTATCACATTATTTTTAGAGTTGTTTGTTTTATTGTAAAATATATTTTATGGTCTCACGTTTAGAGCTTTGTTTGTATTGATGACACGATGTTACATTATTAGAGAATGTCCTATTTAATATTGATGCAGTATTTTTCTCTAACACCGAGAGATATTTTATTTAGCAAGTTGAAATCATTATTAATTAAACAATACTATACACAATGTAAGTTTTTTATCGTAAATCTAGAATAGGAAATAATTTACATCATAATTTACATCGCAGTTTTTGAATATTTTAATATTTTTGTATAAAATAGTTTAACTTAGATATTAGGTATATTAAGCAAATATTACTCTTATAGAATCCATAATTTTTACACAAATTATTTTGGTGTTCATATTTTACCTAGAAATTGTTCAACCTAGTATAATTAGATACAGTGTCTGGGACTGCGCCGTCTGTAGCTAGTGGAAACAAACTTGTGATCTAAATGGTGATGTGTGTCTCGTGTTGCAGCGGAGACGGCGACTGCTGGTGCCGTGCCCGCCGCCGCCCCGGCGTTGGCCTCACCGCCTGCGCCCGCTCCCGCCGCCGACAGCGAGGACCTACCCGAACTGTTGTACGATGTGCGCGGCAACCTGTCACTGCACTGCAGCCTGCCCAATGATTACAGCGGTGCCTACCTTTGGTGAGTACTAGGATCCACCACAATGCTCTGAGCTGAGCACCCTCCCCCTTTTTATGCTACTGAAGTCGGTCCATACCGTGCCCGAGGACTTCCAATGAAGTTGCTGGCACCGGAAAGGTTAAGAGTAGCGATTGGCGAGCGTGCGGTTCAGTTAAGCTTAAGTCTAAGGGAGATTCAGTTTTTTCACCATATCTTTAAAACGAAACAATATTTTTTTATTCTGTTTTTTGGATTAGAAGCCCAGTCACGTCCTTGACATGCGTGCCAATTTTGATTAAAATTGGTCAAGTGATTTGCCTGTGATGTTGCCTGAAAAAATTGATTCCCAAACGGCTAAGAGCTTCGCTTACGCTCAGCTCAATTAAGTTATCAAAATAACCCTGGGATCTTTAGCTTTCATGTGGCGGAATAATATTTTTTCACGAAAGTAACACGAATTCAGTAGTAATAGTAATAAAGATAGAGAAATCCCTAACGCTTTGAATATGGCATTATTCAACGACTTGCAGGGGTGTTAGAGAAATTAGTTTGGTGAAGTATGTTATAAAAATTAAATATATATTTATACATGATATTATTTTATAGAATTAAAGATTATGATAGTAGCATTTCTCTATTTGCTTATGGATTGTATATTTTAATGTTCTGAAGGCCGACACCATATCTGTATATTTAATTATACATTTACGTGCGACTCGATGGCAATGAACGCTTCCTCATAAATAATCTTCTAAATCTTTACGCCTGTCGTCATACCGCAATGTTATCTCTTGTCGATAAATGTCGCGATATCACTAAGGAATATTTCGTCAGATAGCACATTAAAAATATGTTAAAAACTAAAAAATTAATAGTTTTTAAAATTTAAGTTTTTCCATACAACATTTATTTGTTGTGTATGAACTGGCATTAGCTCTGAGTGTAGGTATCCTGGCGTTGACATTTTAAGTATTTCCGCCAGGACCAAGAACGGGACGGCCCTGGACGCCGTGTGGGAGCTGACGGGTCGCGTAGTGTTGGAGCGCGGCGGCGCCGAGCTGCGTCTCGCGCGCGCCCTCGAGGACGACTTCGGGAACTACTCGTGCGCGCTCGCCGGCCGCGAGGGCAGCCAGTCCTGGGCCGTGCGCGGCCGCCCGCACGTCAAGCTGCCCGCCAACACCAACGCGGTAGAGGGACAGAAGCTGAAGCTGGTGTGCAAGGTGATCGGCAAGCCATATCGCCCTGTGACGTGGTCGTACTCGAACTCCTCCTCCGAGGAGGGCAACTTCACCGACGCGACTCTGGCTCTGGGCTCCCGCGTGGTGCTGGCGGAGTCCGAGCAGGGCGTGCCTGGAGCCGTGCTGCAGCTGGAGGCGGCGGCGCGCTCGGACGCCGGGCGCTTCCGCTGCAGCGCTCCCGCCGCTGCCGCTCCCGCCACCACCGTTCTGCGCGTTAAGGACATGTACGCTGCGCTCTGGCCCTTCCTCGGCATCTGCGCGGAGGTGTTCGTGCTGTGCGCCATCATCCTGGTCTACGAGAAGCGCCGCACCAAGCCCGAGCTTGACGACTCGGACACTGACAACCACGACCAGTGAGTGATGACACCTCTCCCCTTCCCCTCTTCCCCCTTCATCCTTCCGGGGCCGAATTTTAATTGTGGTTTTTTGCTTTCAGGAAGAAGTCGTAAGCATCGACCTGGTGCCGACCGCGGGTCCGCGACGTAGATGTTTACTAGCGATTTGAGATTTTTGTGTTTGTAAAGTTTACCAAAAAAAATGATTGTTATTTAGTTAAGTTAAATTTCAGATATCAGTAGATGTCAGTAGTCGCCGGATCTTCACGACGCCGAAGATAATATCGGTTGCGTCGGTTGAGTTAATTAATTAAATTTGTATAGAAATACAGAAATTATTTAATCGCCAATGTATATAATATATATTGTTTTAAATATCTAATTATTGTAATATGTTTTTTATTAATTACTTGGTTGCCAGTTGTAATATATCCAATTGTTGCCATTTGTTTTGTAACAGCGATCCATCCGACACTATAGAAATGTACTTACTGTTCGAAATAATTGTTTTGAGGACAAATGTTGCTAGGTATTGTACATAATTTGTTTTTCTGTATAGTTGTAAATGAAGAGAACGTCTAACTATGGAAACTTATGACCTGAAGATCGTTGAATGTTATATTCCCGCCTCGCGACAGTCAATAACGCTTAAGCAATATCCGATTTGATAAATATAACACATACAAGTTGTACCCACCATACTAATAAATTCTTTCCGAAAACTAAACTGTTTTTTTTTTTCAATAAGTTTATCGCTTTTATAGATTTTTTTTTTATAAATAATATTTAAAATAGGATCCTACAGCTACCGTTTACTGTAAAGAATAATTTTCATTAGAATAAGCAAAATAAATAAGTATTAACTATAATAAATAATAATAATATATAAGGAAACTTTAAAACACCGTAAACGAGTCCCAAACTAAGGAA
The DNA here is from genome assembly GCA_959347355.1 of Napeogenes inachia. Classification (NCBI taxonomy): domain Eukaryota; kingdom Metazoa; phylum Arthropoda; class Insecta; order Lepidoptera; family Nymphalidae; genus Napeogenes; species Napeogenes inachia. The sequence goes on from OY365797.1 coordinate 13,300,847, forward strand.
AGTTGGTACTATGTAATTAGACAACTGATAAACAGAACTATTATATTATTTTTTCGTTACATTACATAAATAAAAAATAAGTCTCGCCTTTATAAAAAACTTAACTCAGTTACCGGCAATCTGAGCTTATTAGCAGAATTATCAGATTTAACTTAATCTAAGAGAAATTAGATGAATCATTTAAGTCGCAGTACACATATTCGGTTTTGGACCAGACCACCAAACATTTACCGTCTCCGATTTATTCTGCTAAATTCTTCATTTACTTCGAAAGTACATTAAATCATTGCCGAAAAACATTGACTGAGAGACTGCACATTGCCAGGGGCGTAGCGAGCATAACTCTCGCCCGGGGCACAATACCGTTTCAGCGCCCCCATTTTGAAAACAATAAAATGTTAAATAAACTCACAACTTTATAAATAAATAAATAAAGTCATAAGGTCAAGCAATGCGTTTTTGTCTTTTCTAAACGTTGTATTTGTTGTGTGCTTAAGAAGTACCTATCTATCTTTTACTTGTTATTTTCCGGATACATGCTTTTTCTGTGACCGTATATGTATATGAACGAGATTGACTTCATCATAAGGGATAAGGCACATATTTAGGAATGTCTTAGTGATGAACAACAGCTATACCGTATAATACTGGAAGCAATCACCGACTTGCAAGGGGCACTCTAAATATCAATTCTAAGCTCGAGCGGAATCACATGATGAGGTCAGTTCTTTGTCCAACTGTACCCCAAGCCGGACATGATGCGTTCCAGCTGCAAATGTCGACTAGGACTTAAACTCATAATTAGGGTTGTACGCGAAGTAGGAATGGGGAAAAGTCAACGTTTGATGATTTTTTTTTTGCCCTTTTAATAACGGCAATAGGTAGGCGCTTTAAATATTCCCAGAATATTTTGTTTATATATTCCCTTTTAAATAAAAATAAATATTGAATGGGGAGCTCCAATACAACAATATGTTGTCTTTTTGATGTTTTTTATATATAATGGTACGAAACTCTTCGTGTGCAAGTCCAACTTCAAACACTTGGACTGTTCTTTTCCCTTTTTATTTACGAATTAACATGTATTATATTACACTGACATTAAATTAAAAATATATTTTCAAAAATTAATTACAATAAAAAAAAATATATCCAACGTTTTTTTGTTTTGCGAACCTTTTGGCGCCTCTTTGTGAGTATCGCCCGGGGCATGATTACACCCCTTGCCCCTCCCTCGCTACGTTGCTGCAGCCTGCATTCATCACAAAGAGAAATAGAAAAGGATTTATCCCTAGTGCAAGCTTATAACCACATTCGAAACGATCCGTTAAATGAATCCTTTATGCTAGCTTCGGACTAAGCTTGTGTACTGGCTTGCCTATGCATAGATCTTTCAATCCATACATATTTAGGAATAAAGCCAATCAATTTAATCCATTAATGGAATTAAGGAATTCCGTGTGGTATTCTATTAGGGGTTATCACGCTTTTTATACTTGTGAATATTGAATACTCAGGGAATATTAAAGTTTACTTTTCTATTGAAGTTTACTTTTTTTAGTTAAATATGGTTGCTTTCGATAGCATTTTCTGTGAAGCTATGTCGTCAATTTATTTATTTTCCCTTTTTAATTAATTGGGTCGTTAGATCGAAAAATCAGTTAGTATCTCGGTAAAAAAGTATGTAAAAAGTATGTAAGTGAGTCTTTTCCACAGTTATGTTAAAAAAGTATGTAAGTGAGTCTTTTCCACAGTTAAGTTAGAATGTTTTTTAATTTTTATTTTTGTTATCAAATATATTTAACAAAAAAATTGATTACATAAGTAATCATTTTTTTATTATTAGGATACCCTGAATACTAGACTCTTCGCGTGAGCCATAACCCTCGTTAGACAATAATAATAATAATATCAGGACAAATCACACACATTGATCTAACCCCTAAGTAAGCAAATTATTTGCTTGTGTTAAGTGTGTTACACAACGATACAAATACATAGAAATACACATATAAATACTGAAAATATATTTAATAAACGACCAAACCCAGAAACACAGACACCTATGCTCATCACATAAATGCCTGTGCTCTGCCGGGAATCGAACCCGAGCCCCATTGCGCCGTGACACGGTAGGCGTCTGCGCTAACCACTCGACCAACAATGTTGTTCTTTCTTGAGTATAAAAAATATAGAAAGGAAGAAAGTCTGCAGAGATAACATATAATATAAGAAACGTTGAGGGAATTCATATATAAGGGAAAGTGGATGACGATAACGTATTTGTATTTTTATTAAATGAATACGGGCGAGGGTAGGTACCACTTACAATCAGGTGGCTCGTCTGTTCCTTGAACCAATAGGTTATAAAAAAAAATAGGCAAAATTAAAATACATGAAGAGATTTCTTATCAAGACAGTAATATCAATAAATGCTTCATTTGACATGCAATTTAATGAAAGAATTAAATAGTTTGATTACCTATATTCGAATTATATATAATTATAGACAAAAACTTAGAAATTAAAATTTTATGTCGAATCAAAAATCATTATTGAGAATGATTATGCTGTGGAATGGAATTCTTTAAAATACTCTCAGTTTCGACGCTACTATTGAGCGACTGACGTAAACTTAATTAGAAATTCGAAATTTAAATTAAAGGTTGATTCTTCGTTAATTTATATTATGTAAACGCTATATTTGGACTGTAAAAGTTTACTAAACTAAACTATTAGCTTTTAGTTTAACTCAATCGATCAGGCCCTTAAAGATTTCTTATACTTTTTGAAGAAAAATAGCGCCTTTGGCCAGTATTTTTAAATACATGTGAACATATTACGTGAGTAAATGCAACCTATTGGTAGAAAGAGATCATCATTTTTATACAAGGTTTATTTCCAACAATTTCTTTATTGAAATAACTTACATTAATATCACAAAAATCTATTGATAACTTCATTAAAATAATACTTATATAATTCATATTTTCGTAATAAATGTAAGTAACTATTTAGGTTTATTGAAAACACTGTAAGATAATAACCGAATATTACACTGAATTAATGTTCATACGAGTATGGGGAGGCGCCGGGCGCGTTCTGAGCGCTATAAAGCAGTGGGTCCTCCTACGACGGCGACGGCAACCCGCAGTGCTGGTTCGGCCGTCGCCCGTCTCCTCGCCGCTCCCGTCACCTCCATTTGCTCAAATGCTGGTAGCCCGCCCTTTAGCTCTGCCAACTTTTTGGGATCCAAACTAAAACCGTTCCGATCAACGGTACACTTATTAGGCGGAGGGCTCATTTCCTCCGTCTGTACATGTCGGTCCGTCGACGTCGAACGTTCTAAAAAAAATCAATCAAATAATATTAATAGTTACTGCAAAATTGTTTTACACTAATTTACATGCAACCGCATGAAAATTAATTATCAACAGAACACATTTCAATCTCACACACCGGTCGCATCGAGTATGGAGAGGTCTGTGGAAGGCGTCGCGGCGGCGCGTGGTAGTGGTGCGGCGCCAATAAGAGCAGCGCAGACGGCACCTGGCGCTGCGCCGATGGCCCCACCCCGCCAGCGAGACGCCGTTAGGTGACCGCGCACGTTGCGCTCCGGACGGATTAATATTATGTACATCTACAATGTAATGATATATATGACCACCCTCAATAATCTTATAAATTATTGCTAATGACGATGGAACTACCTTAGGAGCAAATAAACAAGCTAATGTGACGCTGGCGCTTAAAGATATTGTAACTGCCATACTTGTAACGCGCAGCGGAACGTGACTCGCTGTGCCGAAATACAGAGGTACAAATGCTAACCAGATCACACAAGTTGTATACATAGTAAATCCTGGAACGAATCAAAAAATAAATTGAGCTAACATAATAGGATAATATTAAAAAAAAAATGTTGGTCGATGAACATACCAATATGTTTGCTTTCATTAAATGCTTCTGGTATTTTTCTAGTGAGTACTGCATATATTGTACAAATGACGATAAGTACTACGGGGTAAAAGAATGCGATAGTGTACGAAGCATCGACGTAGGAGTCGCATACTAGCATGTTGTCTTCTCGAGTCGGATAATGATGGATAGCACGCGCAGGTGACGCTAGCTGCCATACGACCACTATCACCACCTGATACAAAAAGGTTTTATTAGATTTTACTATAAAATAAAAGTGTACAGAAACTGTAGATATAAATAGATGAATAAATTACCTGAATAGAAACCAAAACAGAACATATGAGGAGTTGAGACTTAGGCGAAATTAAAGAGGGTCTACGCGCAGATTGTTTGCTGGCATCGAAGATTCGAGCAATTCTATTTGTTTTAGTGAGAAGAGCAGCGTATATAACTGTGAAGCAAAATCCTGTGCCAAATCTAAAAAAAAAAAGATTTGTTAAGGATAAATCAATTTCATCGTATATATTTATTTACATGGATTTTCTGACTAGGTACTTATAAAATTATAAATATGAACATTATAAGAGCATAGAGAAAAATACCGTTGCAGGGCACAGAGGAAGTCAGTTGGGCGTAACACGAGCGCAAAGGTAACGAGGTAGCACATAAGAATGCCGGCTAGTAGCACGCCACTGAGTTCGCGCCCGCTCGCTCGCACCACTGGCGTGCCACGTCGGGCCACCCACACCCCACCCACCAGACTGGTAAAAGTGTTTGAGTAAATAAACAAGTAAATACATTGTTCAAATTTCAATTATTTATTAAAACTGAAAATATATACAGGGTCAAAACTATTCCTAGCGCTGAGAAAATCATTGCGCCAATAGCTGCGGGCGCAGCAGGGCGCAGATACAGCTCGGGGACGGGTGCACAGAGTTCGCGGCGGGCGTTCGGCAAAGTCCCCCGGGGACACGCCTCGCATGCCGTCTCCGACAACGGCGACCGTATCTTTGGACAGAGTTTCACGGTTTGATTAGTAAAGATAACTAAAATTAAGAAGTAAGGAGAAAACTATTTTCCGTCGGTACCTCGTATTGGGTACAGTTGAAACAGTGCCAGCAACAGCTCTCTCCTTCCACATACTGCTTGGCTTGTCCTACTTCACACTCGGCGCTGCACACCGATTCTGGATGTTTTGGGTCTTCCCATTTAAATTTTATTTCTGTAAGCCAAACAAATCGGAGTAAAATAATATGTACAGTTTCGGATTCATATCTTGGAAATCATTGCAGAAAGGTCTATTATTTTATTATTGTAATAAGTCAATACCATCCATATTCAGTTCCAATACTCCATCAAGATATCGGCCAACCTTTATCCAGCGATACACTCCTTGTGAGATTTGCTTGAAGTGCAAAATGTTATACCGTGCGGGTCCGTCGCCGTATGCATCAAAATGAAACTCATCACCACTGAGACCTGGATCAGAAGATAATGAATACATTTAAAACTCAGCATTATCATATAAAAATATAAATTTTATATAATAGTTCAAAGTGCGACTGAAGTACCTGTAAAGCGCACTTGTCGCAAGTACCGCAGCAGCGTTGGACCACTTACCGGTCGCATTTCTTCACATAAGCCAGGTTTTCCACCACATAAATCTTTGTGCATATCACTGACAATGTATACGAAACGTAAGTATTGTATATAAGAAACACTTTGAAATTTATATCATTGTACAAATTTTATTTACCCAATAGCATACACAAACGCCCAGACAGCATCAGTAACAAATTGCAGTTGCGCTTCGAACTCCGTGTTGTTGAGAGAAAGACGCTCGTTGCCCGAGCAATGCGAGTACAATGTGTTGTATAGCGTGCGAGGGCTACCGGGATGGCGACAACGAAACTGCTCTTCCCAGAATTCTGTTTATTCGAACAATTTAAATATTTGTATTTTCATTAAGGTATACCGCATGTTATCTAATATCAACCAGTTATTCGATTTATATTTTGGATCGCCGTGTATAAGGAAGATTACCGACAAACCAGGGATTCCTAAGATTGTTCCGAGGCGTAAGAGAGAGGAAGTAGTCACGAAATCCTCTGACTGGGTTAGCCTGCGGTTGCACGCTGATGGTCCCCTCCACTACGGCCTCGTTCCCGGCGGCGACGAGCGCACGTGCACTCCAGCCGTCAGAACCGATCCAGCCGAAAGAACGGGCCGCCCCGCGACGACGCACCGCCGCCATCACACCGGCCACTTCCTGATCCGATCCGAAAACAATGACACCTGACAGAAAAGACACAATTATCTAATGTATAATTATAGAATGAAAAATATTTTATACAAACTATCCATTCGCTCTACCATTTGAGCTATAGTATCATTGCAAGTTTGGATTAATTTTGTATATAAAATCATTGGTTCTTGAAAGAGGCGATATCTTTTAGGTTTCTTCTCCTAAGCAGTGTTTCTAATTTTCAAGTATACGAGTAGAATAACATTGAAAAGATCCCACAACCGAAATTTATTTTTAAAATTGTTCATAAAGTGTTAACCTATGTTACACATTTAGATAATTTTTAAAGGAATTTTTATTGACCACCAACTGACGCTTTCCCAGGGCTGACGGATTCGAATCATGCCCTATATCAATACTTTTTTCACTCTTTATTTATTAAACATCAAATAAGCTTAACATGGCCTAAACAGCTTGCTTGCTTACATAAAATTTCAGTAATTGTACAAAACTTTAAGACATTAGAATATTTCTAAAGACATTTATAGTACCTCTAGCTCGCGGTCGCGATAACAACCGTTCCACTATAGTATCATAAGCCTGTTCATCAGCTGCTCCTGAATCTTTTGCCAACCGTTCTTTTACTGCTATACAAATATCGTCACGTAAAAGTAATGTTTCTAATTCTTCAAATGCCTGGAATAATAAAAATACATTAAAGTGACCTTGACGACTAGTTTGCATAACTACTTAATCAAAGTTTGTGGATGCGATTCACACACAAGAATCCTAAGTTACTCCACCGATTGCTTTGCGGAGTTTAGGATTATTTATTTTCACACTAGAAGCAGAATAAGTAATTGCCCCCGGGAGATGTTTTTTATACTTTATTTAGAGTGAAGTTGATGAGATTCGAAGATCACATTTCTTTGTATATTATAAGTCTACATGTCTTTTATACACTATTAGCTTACATTATACAAACCAAGCACAATTTAAAAGTCTCGGAACCCAAGACGGTGGACAATAAAAAAATTAAATAATTTAAATGTCATTAAAAAGTGATAAATACGAATGACATTTATACCTTTATACCATAGTTGGACTCCTCGTAAATGATAGATACATATTTCCAACCGAATTTTTTAACGATTTCGACCATGGCTCTAACCTGATGCAGGTCTGAAGGAATTGTCCTCGTAAAATATTCAAACCGAGCCTTGTTGGACAGCTCGGGTGAGGTTGAGAAGAATGATACCTAAATGTATACCAAGTAAATGTGTAAAAATATATGTAAATAACATTGAATTATATATTTAAAATGATAAATCAAGACTAAACTATCGAGTACTTGTGGAATCTTAAAGAGACGTAACAGGTTTGCTACTTGCACCGATGTCACAGAGGAGGCAGCGCCAACAACTCCCGAGATAACTTTTCGCATGGCTGTAGCGTTACAGGCATATTCCTCGTCATCAATATTACTGATTGATCCTAAAATCATTCAAAATATATTTAGTATTTGTAATAATATTGGTATCACAAAAAATGAAGGTACAATAATAGCTTACAAATTTCTTAGCATCGTTAAGATATTTATGTTGCTAAAAATGTTTATTTGAAGAGTTTCAATAAAAGAACTTGCCCTAAAAAACTGCTATCATGTTGAACATTAATTAAATATTCATCTATTCTTGCAACGTTCCAATCTATATTAAATCTCGAAATTTACGTCATGTTTAATACAATCAATGCAAATTAATGCATAAAAAATAAAGAAATAACAAACCCCCGATACAAAAAGACCTCTGATAAAGAATAAAAATAATAATATTACGTACCAATTGAAGTTGAACGTGGTGCCTATTTCACAAAGTTATAGGAACTAATTAATGAGGACTTAGAGTATACGATTCGATATCGTTATTTCGTTATTTGACTTGATAATTTACTTGCATTTCATTTTGTTCCTTTATTTAGTGCTCCCCCGACGCAACGACTTAAATTAGCACATATTGATATTATTTTTATTATTTTTTTGAGATCTTTTTGTATGGGTTTTTTTTAATCTTTTTAAAGTTACTTATTAAAGTTTTCATATTATACTAAATGTACCTACGAACACATTAATTTTCACTTCAGTATTTACTATCAATATTGCATAAGAACCTTTCACCAGCACCAATAAAACCTCCATATCTCGGAGACGACTGCTTTTATTTCGATCAAACATAACTAAGAACCATTTCGACTAACCAGGCTTTAGTTTAAAAAAAACCACCAACCCACTTCACACCACCAAACCACTCCGTCTACGCGTTTGGCTGCTACGATGCCACAGGCAGACACAGATAAAGAAGTCAAACTTATAACACCCCTCCAACTTTTGGTTTGGGAGTTAATAAAATAAATCTCAGTCTTATTAACCTTTGATAAAATCTAGTGCCATTTCCAGTCCCCGTGTGTCGCTATCACAGTCATCAAGTACGAGCGCACCGAGGCGCACTCCGGGGGGCGCTAGCCCGGCGCCCTGGGCCGCATCTAACGCGAATAGCATGGCCTCAAGCGCCTGCACACCGCCCTGTGCCATGAGGGGCCCACAGCGAGACACACCACCAGAATTTTCACCGCCAGCTCTTCCATGAACCTACCGCGACAAAAAACTTAGGTGTTTAATAAAAACAATTAAAAGTGTATACGGACTTCAAAGTTCACTTTTTGCAAACATCATAGTTATAGGACTTCAATGATTATAAATAAGAAATTTATTATTTTAATTTATTTTCAAATTCATATAATATCATCAAATAGATAATGAATTAATTAAAATCTTAGTTTACAGACACGATATATTTTTAAAACAAGTTCTTTTTTTTCAAATATTTAATATAACTGTAAATATTTTAAGACATTACAAATTACGAATTAAAAAGATTAGTTTTACTAAAAGAATATAAATCTTATAGATTTTTTTTATCAGATGAAATCGCTTCATTCTAATTAATTATATTTTTTTCCATCGGCTTGGTCTGAGCTCTGGTTATAAAAACAAAAGCCCTGTCATGTCGGACGGTCGTCTAAAAGTTTTTATTCTATCTCTTGGGACCAGTATTTTTTTCAAATATTTCCTATGTTCTTTTATGGCCATGCGCATGCGAATTTTCATGATGATTGGTTGATTAGTTAAGTCGTAAAATCATAAAATATATTATAATTAAAATATTTGAGGTTATTTGGCAATTATTTGTGATAGGCACCATATTTAAATTTCTATGATACGTCATATCTGTAGAGACATGCTTCTTTGTCATATATTTTTTCACGCACTTCATCCACGTCTTCTTAGATCGTTCGCCTTCTCTTATACCTAACCATATGATATCATACACAACAAAAAATGTAAGTATGAGGCAGTCACCTTTTATTTTGTTTTTTTTAATTATAAAGATTGTGTAGCGGTTTTATTTGTCAAACAAGATTAAGTCAAACCCAAAAAAAAATATTTTGAAAGTTTTCTTTTGTATGTACGCCGCGTTTGTTCAATATTTACAAAAACGAATGGAAAACTTTTGATTGCATTATCTATAAAACAAAATAACACAACTTTCTATGAAAATTTAATTCAATGTACGCGAGTTAAATCCGTAAAAATAACTTTATTTCAAACAGTAAGTTGTTAGAATGCAGATCCACAAATATGGGTAGCAGATGTTTTCCAAACAGAACAGAAAGAATTGAAGAAGTGTTGGATAGAAAAAGACAACGGGAAAGGCATTCGGCTTACTAATTTTTAATTCCCATGATGAATGATCCTGTATTTATTTTTAATGACAGTTATTTTCTTAGCCTAAAAATCAATGTTTCGGTTTGCAGTCCATGTTAATCTACTTATCTGTTACCTGCGACATAGTTTTCTCTTTTTTTTCTTTTTACCTCCCTCAAATAAATTAATATTATTGTTTTTTTAAACCTTAAACCATTTATTGCGATGACTAATGAAAATGGGATAGTTTTACGGATCGACATCCTATGATGACTTAGATGATGATACACTAAATTGAAGCAATCCATCGAGTAGTTTTGATGTCTTGTATTGTTTTGAGTTCTGTGGCAAGTACGGTAAATATCCCAATTACTTTATAAAAATATATATGCAGAGTTTTTGTCAAACAAGATCATAATATGGTCGGCCAAACTCCCATAGACAGATGTTTTGCTGGCTTTGTCGCTCTATAAAAGTAAGCTATTATAGCTACACCGTAGCGTAGCGTAGATCTTAGAGTTAGACCGTAGACCGTAGAGCGGGCGTAGAGATGTAGTCCGATGATTTGGTTTTAATGGTAATAATTCAATTTTTTTATTTAATTGTGTATCTCATCTATACAAGTGTAACCTTTAAATATATATGAGACCCAAATAATACTTAGAAAATATCATGTTACATATCAATCAGTAATTTATAAAATATATATGGGCATTTTTTTTTCTAAGCCAAGTAATCTTAATCATTTATCATCATATCATTAATGTTACACTTAACTGTTTTTTCAAACATAGACATCAGACATATTCATACTAGATTTTTTTTGACAAACATCGGTTTTGTGTGCTAGAATTCATATCGAACAACATAATATGTATTAGGTAATTATTTTCTCCATTGAAAATATTGTAAGTTGGTAATAATTATATGAAGCTTAATTTTATTGTCATATAAATTATAATTTTGCAGGGCTTCCGTTAAATATATAACATTAATTACATTTTCTGTGGGTTGTAGGGCTTACAATTCAATTTAGGAGGGCGCAAGGGTATTAATTTTCCAGTATTCTTGTTCAGTTACAAAACCAGAATAAACACTGACCCTACTCCACTACATTGACCGCAAAACCACACTCTCATACGATATTGGCCGTGTATTTATCAGCATATTAGATCGCTGACAGGTATAGATTAAATTTAGAAACAAGTTTTTAAACTAATAATGTAGTTTGTTGGATAATACCAACCTTTCTTCGTGTGGGTAGTCGTTCGAAAATATATACGTGTCTTTTGATCTAATTAATAAGAACAACGCTACCTAGTAAATTATATAGGGTTAAGTGAATTAACAAACATCTTTAAGATTAACGCATCAGCGCAACACTCAAATTATCAGATTGGAAATTATGTAATTGAATTTCGTAACATTTTGGTATGTTTGAGTTTCATTCCTGATGAGTTATAATTTTCTAATGATTAAATCAGACTAATCTTATAAACAACGTGAAACAAATATGTAATCATTTATTACATTTACCAACAATAAAAATATTTAAAAAAAACATTTAGAACATTATTTTTTCTGTTTGTAAAGATTTTTCTAAATTTATTTTAAAATAATACAAACACGTTACAAAATAAAAACTCCGCCAAACTACTGATTAGTTTGTAGGCAGATCGAACTCTCTTTAATAAGTATTATTACAACGAAGTATAATATTGAATAATATACATAAAGAGATAGATATACACATACACACATGCACATACACGTACAAATACACACACATATAACTTAACCTAGTTAACTTCTATACAATATTAAATCCTTTAATGCCTTTTTATATTTCAACTTTGTAACATATTTTTCCTCAAAATCTTGTGGAAGGGCATTGACTAATGTTGGCACTAACCATTTTCTGGTACGTTTTCCATTATATTTTGTTTATTCTTTAATCTATGACAAAATTCAACTTAGAGGCTTTTCTGGTTGGTTAATTGAAGGATCTCTTAATTTTAAATTTACTGTTTTGAAATTGGTCTAAAATAATTAGGTAATCTGTTTGGCGTCGACAGGTAATATTTAACATTTTTAAAATATTTGTTTTTCATAATACTCCTTACTTATACTACTCTTTATACTTTTAATAAATTGTTTAATATTTTAATTTGTATTTTTATTTTTTTTTTATGGGTCTTATATATGTAGGAAATGTTAGACCATAGCAACTCAAGCCGTAACTTATAATGCCATCTGCTAATGCATAGTAAACGCTGTACAGGGTGCCTCGATTTAATATTTTATCTAGTTGATAAAATTTTACAAGTACCAGTCTTAATTTATTGATTTTGAATATGAAACTTCCATAAAAAATTGGTATCTATTGTAAGGCCTAGATATTTTATATTGTTTACATCTTCCAAACTATTACATTTACAATAGCGTCAATTGTATAGAGATTTAAAATGTAAATTTAAAATTTTATTCAATATAGGCGAGTTAAATCCGTAAAAATAGTTTTATTTCTTATTATAAATCTTTTTTATTTTGTTTTCAATTTATGTTGGCATAACAAAATAATCAATGATTCAAATTAATTATTTTTTTAAATTGGTTTAAGACAGGAAACATCACTCACCATCATAAGTCCTCCCAGAATGATATCTCCTTCTACGACGGCCGCGTGTTTTACAGGCCATATACTTTCATTGTCTACTTTTTTTTTAGTAGGAAAATGTATTTCGTATTTTTTTTCTGCACTTATTAAACTGCTTTTTTCATTCGCATGAGGTTTGTTTGTGACAACACTTTTCGATTTCCTTAACATTTTATTTCTTGACTTTCCACTACTCTTAGAAAATGTATTGTTAAATTTAATATCTTTTGGCATATTTTTGATTAAAGCAATAGTTGTAGTTTTATTTACATTTTGAGAAATATTTTTATTACTTTCACTTGTTGCTTCAATTACACTCTCTGTTGTAATTACTGGAATGTTATCTGGAGAGTTAGTTTCGAATGAGACTGTTATCTTTGACACAGTAGGTGAGATGTTTGAGAGTAATAATGATGCACTTGGTTGAGGAGAACTCCCAGGCTTAGGACGTTTTTTATTTTTAAACATTCTTGATATATCGAACGGACCGATTAAAGGGTGAGATTCGCGCTTGTAGCGAACATCACTTGCTGCTTGGTAATAGTGGTCAGCATCAAGTAATCCAATATTGGATATAATAACGGGAATGTTTGAAGAATTATAATGAAGGTTGCCCATAATAATGTGCGGCTCGTATTGATATGATGTGGCAGTGGCAAGCAGAAGTGCGAGGAATGTTCTACGTGCCATGATCATTTACACATCACTTTCTACTTGAGTTAACACATTTTTTAACATTTTGTAATTGATGTACCAAAACTTTTAGACACATTTTTAAAGACAGAAAATGTAAATAATATTTTATATTATGGATAAAACATTTTTTTTTACAACGAATATATTTAAGTTAATACATTCTTTAAAGTGTTATATTCTATGAATCTCATTAAAATTTAACGAAACTATTTAAACGTCTAAAACGCTTCAAGTGACAGACTCTGATTTCACTCGTAAGTCGTCGAAGTTAGCGCGACTTCCGTGGTACATCACGACTTGATCGGTGACGACAGAGGCGTGCTGCCGACTGCCGCCGCCGCGTCCCGCCTGACCCTACGCGCATCGAGATATAGCGCAGCTTTTACTCTAACTTTGCACTCTTTATTTGGAATTAGAGCGAATTTTGTAGATATTGCTCGCTTATTGTAGTGACAATAACATACTCGTACAATTGATTCGCTTCTGTTTAGAAGGATAGTTTCAAGACCCAAGTTAATTAGAAAGTGTTTGTCCAACTTTAATTAATTACCATTTTTAGGGGAATTTAAAAAATGTTTCCTACCCTCTCAACAGTTTAGAATAAAAAATTGTAATGTCCTTTTGAAAGTAAGAAGGGCAAGGAGGAAAATTTATAGGTTATCGTCACCAAAGCGCTAATTTTAATACTAAAGCTATTCGTAGCTATAAGAATGACGAGTTGCACTGGGCCAACAGAGAAACTATAATATTATAAAGACATATAATGTTATGATTTCAGAATTTATATATATCTATATAATATTGTAGATCGGTTTATTATATTGATCGTGTATGAATGTTTTTAGTTTATTGTATAAATATTTCAGTTTATATTAATTGCTAGATATTGCTAACAAAATCATTTGCTTACCGAATACACAAAAAACAAGCCAAGTATATTTTCACAATTTTATAACATTTTTAATTCTTATTATAAAACAAATAAAATGTTCCCATGAAAATGGAGAATTTACGGAGTAAAAGCATAATTTATGTTGACTTGTACTTGACCCCAATAAGCCACACTTCAAGCTACAAGCCACAAACCAAGCCATCCAAATCCTCCCAATTTCATCAAGAATTACTTAGGCCAATTTGTGCGAGGCGTAAACGAAAAAATAGATAAGCAGATTAAATAAGAAGCTTAGACGCCACACATCCAAATCCCACGTAAGTTGCCGTGTTGAATAAACGCGTCACATGTGTGCGTGTGAAAATCTCAACAGTAAACGCGGCTAATGCTTGAGTATGTTCTAAAATTAATTATTGATTATGCGACTAATTTTAAAATTATCTATTCATTTTTTATCTGTTATTATATCATCATAAGAACTAATAAATAAATCATTTCAATATGTAAATTAATCATCGTAGCTCAGAATATTATGTTAAGACTAAAGGTAAATGTAAATAAATATTCAATTTAATTTCTCATTATTATTTCCATTATTGAAGACACTATTATAATAATTACTGCAATTATGACGTCACTTGGCATCTTAGGTGAGAACTATTCAGTGGTTACGATACACTACACGTTTACAATACATCACTTAAGAGGATTTTGAGCATTATTTATGATCACAATATTAAGACGTTACTCATCGTTATACGGAGACGTAATCCCGTCTCCGTATAATACGTGTCTAAGTTGGGCCTTAGGGATTGCAGAGACACGTTATGCTAATTAAATTTAATTAAAGTAACTTAAACTATTTAATTCTTTATAGCATAATAAAGTAAAGCATAAACAAATGGTTAAAACGAAGAGCAGAAGATGAAAATAGGAAGGAAGGCGTTCAAATTTGCTTCTAGGTAGCACCTTTTCGCATAATCAATATTAAGAATTCTAGTCAATTCTAGCCAATGATAAACAGAGTTAAACATGCATATTATATTGCACTAGGATGCAACATAATATCCATGTTTAACTCTATTTAAGAATGCCATGCATTCTTGTCAGCTAATAAACATACTAAAGTGCAGAACGGAGAGTTAGGGTTCTTTAATAAATAATCTCCCCCGTGATAGTGATTCATGACCTCTAGTTTGTAATCTTATTGCAATAATTATAAAATCTTTTCAAGCAGGACAGTTATTTTCTTAAATATTTTTGGAGCTGACGTTGATTATCAATATTACATATTTGAAATCATAATGATATATTTAACTATTTTTAACGGATTAAACTCGCGGATAATTAAATTTACATTTTAAATTTTAAATATAGTCTGAATACTTTGCTGTATTACTAGTTGTATTTACTGAACCACGAGAAGTACGGTATCTGTCAGTAAGTCAGTTAATTATAATTCATCTAACTCCAACGGTTTTTAAGACTCCGGGCATAGTGTTCAGGAGGCATACAAAACACACTCACAGTGTGTTACGGTCTCGGGAGTAGGGACCCAGTCGGGACCCAGATATGGAATTTTATATTCTGAGTGGGTCCGAGGAATTAGATAAAATGTTTAATTATGTACTTAAAAATTTATATAATAATTATTGGTCTGCACAGTGGTTCTGGGTATTACTAGATTATATCAATTGGAGGTGATTTACTGCTGTAATCAAATTTATCTTGTAGATAAATTTAAACTTAAATTAATGATGTTAAATAATATACATCTTATTTGTTCGCGTTTCTAAATTAACGGAAGATTATTTCAAACTTGTCTTTCTTAACAAGATATAGACTGCCATATTGATTAATTTTTAAATTCTATATTCATTTAAAATTTTAATAGGTTTAATATGACTGAATTTATTTATAGAAAATTCAAATATGATTAAAATTTATTGGCTATTTGTTAACCCCCGACCCAAAAAGGGGTGTTAGTTTAACGTGTGTATCTGTGCAACTGTGTATTTGGCCTCGTAGCAGCCAAACGGGTGGACGGATTTGAATGCGGTTTTTTTTATCGAAAGCCTAATTCGTCGAGATGGTTCTTAGCTATGTTTAATTGAAATAGAAGCAGTCGTCCCAAGATATTGAGCTTTTATTGGTGCTGGTGAAGCGATAGTATGCAATATTGACAGAAAATACTTAAACAATTAAAAACAAGTGTTTTCGTAGGTGCATGTAGTCATATAAAAACACTTCTAAAAAGGATAAAAATAATATTATTATGTACTTATTAAAGTCGTTGCGTCGGGGGACCGTTATATAAAGGAAGAAACTAAAATGCATGTAAATTACCAATGTAAATAACGAAATAACAATATCTAATCGTGTAGTCTAAATCCTGATTTATTAACATCGAAAACTTCGTTAGTTAAAAACCCTTAACTTATGTACAACGATCCCCCAACGCAACGACTTCTATAAGTACATAATAATATTATTTTTATCCTTATTAGAAGTGTTTTTGTAATATCATAACTGATATTTATCTAGTAATACTGTAGGTACAATGTCAAAGGTTAACAATTTTCTTCACGCTGATGTAGTGTGACAAAACGATACGACGATAGATATGTGATACGACGATAGATCAATTGTATCGAATATTCAATTCGACGACAGGAAAACGTAACAATATCATAACATGACACAACCATTTTTATCGCTTTTCTGCTTAAAACCCACTGGTTGAATGCTTAATAGACATTCATGACATGAATAGGGAATGTATTATTTAAATTTGGTGGGAAAAATATTAGTGGATATTTATCATCAATATTTCGTAAATTATGCATATAGAGATACGGTTAGATATCATGTACAACATAGCCACCGAAGCACAAAAACTGTTCTAATATTTTTAAATATAAATAATAAATTTACCTAATAGTAATTTTCAAAAAATAATAATGTTATGTAACTTGTTTAATAGTTTTTAAGTCGTTTTATAAATTATCTAGATTATTAGTATTTTTACTATTTTTTGAAAATGACGGTGTGTTTGTAATACTGTGCTTTAGCCTCTCGTTTCCAAAATTTCGGTCTATTAAGAAACTTAACTTTTTATTTTATTTTATCTAAATGTTCGCGGGTGCCTGAAGCGCCTGGTTTGAATGAGGGGATATGGTCTAGAGGACCCCAAGGCATTTGAAAGTGCCGACAGGGCTTCTGACAGGCTTCGTTCTGAGCGGTGCATTGGGGCACCCACGATATTTTGCGAGATGGCTCTTTACTGGCTCAGGACGCAGATGGGAGCATCCTCTGGGATCGGTACCCCGAGAAAGGTAAGCTGTTGAGTGTTTGTCAGTAAAACTGCTACAACTGAACAGTTTGGCCCTAAGGCCAGAAAGATGGCACATTGCATTAACGTTAAAAATTTGCCTTACTTCCGGGAAAAGCGTGAAATGCTTGCAACTTGCGTTTTTAGGCCCCTTTTGAGCGGAAGGGTGAAGGAGGGCTTTCTGCTACCTTCCTCTTGGACCTCTTCCACAGGAATGGAATGCAATGTAGTGAAATGGCCAACTTCCTCCACAGCGGTAGCATCATAGGAATGGGAGCGGGGATTAGGACCGCGGCGCGCGACTTCGAGGCCCTTTTCGCCGATCCTAACACGTACGACGAGTACAAGAGGGATAGTTGAGAGTACTCCTTCTGGATGAACCCAAAGAAGTCCCTGACTTCTATTTTGTCCAGGTCCATAATGGACTCCGAGAAAATGTACGGTCGTACCTGAAGGGGCAGGGAGGTGAGTGCTTACAGTGAATAACAAGTCACATCAGTCTTTTTGTGTGTTCAGTGGCTTATGAATGAAAAAACTCAAACATTAGTAATTGTTCCTGTCGTAGCAATAACATAGCAAAGATATTGTAAAACGAGCTTTTTTATTTTTGTTTATTTATCTATATTTAAAAAAATATATGTTAAGGTTTGTTTCCAAGTCTGATTTAAGCTCGTTATAAAGTCTAATTTTAACGATTTATAACTTGAATGAAACATATGTTGATTTGATTTTATACAGTATTTTCTATGTCGACCTTATTCTTTTATCTCACAAGAACACAACCTACTTATGCATCATTAAGTAGACGATCGATATTGATTGTCGCATGGGGTGAAGAAAAGAAAAATCCTTTTTTATGTACGACGAGAGACACGTTAGTAATTCGTGTAGTTTATTAATTTATTAAAATTTTAAAGTAAACCTGCACTTTGAAATACTTATGTTCATTTTTAGTTTTAACGGAACTTAACTTTAACCAATTTTTAATTAATATTTACTTATTCTAAGCAATAGTAGAGCAAAATTTGAGAAAATTGAATTTTTGATATGGTCATGGAACTAGAAACTGAGATTAGCCTTGGACAGAAAACAAGTGAGATGTTTGAGATGGAAAAAAATAACCTAAGATAAATAAATCAATACGCTTTCAAAGTAGCTTGGATGAACTGCACCGACTCTTATATAAATTACGACTACATTTTATGAAAAACAAACATGATGTTAGAAATTCATTGTAGAGTTTGTATTTGTTAAAATAAAAAAAAAGGTATATTTAATTAACATCTTTATAAAATTGCATTAAAAAGGAATATATAAAAAGGTAATGACATTGTTTCTTGTAGTCGTCACTCAATATCATAATCACAAAATACACATAGAATGCGTTTCTTATTAGGGATTTACTTTAACGCATTTTCATTAAAATTTTAGTAATTAATCACAATTGCTTCATTTGGATTTATACAATCATATTATTGATAAAAGACTAGGTTTCAAGAAACAATATTAACATAACAATAAATATTTACATTATAATTATTGATAGCACTTTATAAAAATAAAAAACTTAAGAATCTCTTCAAAACTACCTGACTTACATACCAGTTTTATTGCACAACGCTGTGAAAAATCTTTTAAAACTTAACTCTTAAAGTATTTAAAGGGGATTCCAATCCGATTACATTCCGGAAAAACTATTTAAACTTAAAAACTAAAAAGTCAATATATAATTTATTTATCTTTTTAAAACGGGTGTAGCCCCGGGCTTATTTAAGTTTGGTGTTTTACGATTTGCATATATTTATTATTATTACTAAGATATTATTATTTTTATGCATAAAAGACACATTTTTTATCATTACTTTCTATAATGTTCTAATTAATTCATTTCAAATTTCAATTCCAGAAAATATTAACGGCCACTATTACTACATTTGTTATAACCTACTAGTACTAAAACTAATCTAAATACAGTAGACGCCGCTTATTGTGATCACTTTCAGCCCAGCCCGTTTCGATAACAATAACCGAATGATAACATTATGCGGATGGTACTTTTTCATGCTTGTTGGGGGATTTTAGTGCACATAATAAATGATCATAATGATAAAATATGAATTGTAATAATTTAGAATTGATTTAAGTACTCTATAGTATATTTCGATCTCAGATATGTTTTTTAGAAATTTACACAGGAGTGATTGAGAAATTCCCAGTTGAATCGCAGCATCACGTTGACTTATTTTCGGTAATTGATCGTACTTTTCGAGAATTTGTTGTTTTTTTCATTCGTATAATCTCGGCGTTTACGCATGACTTTAATTTTAGTTAAGCACTTTGAACGATGAAACTCAAAAAATGTTTCAAAAACTGTCTCAGATATGATTACTTCAACTCTATCGGTAGTTTGAGGAGAACTGAGGGCAATTTGAATTTTCAAACCTTTTATAGACTAATGCAGGACCATCGCTAAATTGTTTTCAAAAAGGTAATTAACGAAAGGGACCAGGTGTTCTTTTCCTTTTGAAAAGTGAGAAACTTTTAATCGGAAGGTCGGAATTTGTACAATAGGTAAAGATTTTAAACTCAAACAAAAGGATTTTTAAATGAGGATTACCTTAGTAATAAATATTGCTATAAATAGCATTTGTACCCTTCTAAATCGATAACAATAAGCGACTTTTGATCACAATAAGCGGCTTTTTCAAATGTATTTTTAAGGAGAAATTTGAGACCGACCATTTTCGATAATAATAGCCGGCTGATAACATTAACCGCGATCACAATAAGCGGCGTCCACTGTATATTATATTTAACTATTATTTATAGATGTGTAATCAGTAATTCCCAGCTTTCATCGGCAGTAAGACCATTCAGAACTTTAGTCGAGATATTTCATTACAATAGTATTGAGAACTTGTACCTACAATATTAGATTAGAAGTATTGAAAAACAAAGCTTTATTTCTATTAAAACATACTCGATATGTCTAAATCCCGGTTGTTAAGTTGTATCTACATTTTTAAATTTAAATAAAAAATAGGGACCACATCTCGGATATCAAGCATAGGCGTACATCGAAGTCAGCAGCAATCATTGTATAAGATTTGATAAACCTAAAATCATCGCTAAAGAACAACGCTTCATTCCTTGAATTGATCGAAAGGCTGTTGAAATTGAGGGACACACTTATTTTTATATAGAAACTGGTCTTACACTTGGGATCCACTCTTGAAA
The DNA here is from genome assembly GCA_959347355.1 of Napeogenes inachia. Taxonomy (NCBI): domain Eukaryota; kingdom Metazoa; phylum Arthropoda; class Insecta; order Lepidoptera; family Nymphalidae; genus Napeogenes; species Napeogenes inachia. The sequence continues at coordinate 13,321,588 of OY365797.1, forward strand.
AATATAAAATCCCATTCTGTGACCAGAATGTAAGACTTTAAGACACTGGTAGTCCGTTTTGTGTGCATCCTGATTTCTGACTTATATAAGGTACCTAAGGTGATGACTAAAAAACAGACTTACAGACACCTCCATCTCGTCTAATTGTGAACGATTGGTGCAAAGCATTCGTAACGTCGGGTTAATAATTTAAAAATTAATTTTACGCGAGTTAAACACGTAAAAATTTATTTCAATGAGCAGTACCGGTGAAAATTCACATACCAATTCACATACTGATTTTTAAAAAAACATTCAATAAATCTCCTCTTAAGGTAGAGACTATCAAATGGTTCTCGGAAGTAGTATCTGGAAGATTTAGTGAGCAGTTTAAACTCATTCTCATGCAAACGGAACTCTTGTAATTTATCAATAGAGAGTCACATTAGAAATAAAATATTTAGTTTTAATCAATTTTTTTTTTATTGTAGGAAGGCAAACGCACATTTGGATCACTTGCAGGTATTTGATTACTGTCAACTTGTTTTTTTACAACACCCGAGGACTTTTACATGATACTTACTATATATATACTATATAGATGCTTTTTATATCCAGCGAGCGAGAAAAATCGAGCGACTTTTAGTTGTACATTAAATGGAACAAGCTTATGCTGGGAGAGACCGGAAATAAGTTAAGAACTTTACGTTAAAAGGATGGAGGTGACCTTAATACAGTAATCGAATTGTATCTTGTTCTAATAACGACCAGAGAAATATTCAGTATTTCAAATCCATGTCTTGTCAAAAATGACTTGTATAGTCCGACCAGTGAGGAAAATGATGGTTTAATTTAATTAATTTCGGAAACCCCAAAAGAAAATGATTAGTAAAAAGCACCTATGGTATTTAATTTTCTTACCTTTAACGTAACTATTGATCTACAGATTTACAAATTAACAGAGCTTTGTATAAAAGTAGCAATTTGCTTTTATATCACTCTGGCGACTGCCGTAGCGCTACCTGCACTGAATCGTTGAAATAAAAAAAAATGTCCTTATAAGTGCTATAAACAAATAAATAGCATTCCATTATTTTCACCCCAATACCTTGATTTTCAGTCATTTCGTTTTAGAAGTGACTGTGGAAGGAACATTGAATGTGTTCATTGTAGTGCTCTACAATGAGGGTTCCGGGAAATGGACCGACGATCCCAGAGGGGCGTTGAAAGTATCCAGGAACTTTTAGAGTTATGTAGTCAGCACGTTTCCACCATGACAAATGGCGGCAGTGTGACTTATTTTTTACAAAAAAATAATCTGTAATGAATTTCATTACACATCAACGTTTATAGCCAAGTTCGTGGTTGGTTGTATTCTGTTGAGTGCCAAAAGCGTGGTATGCCTCATGCGCATATATTTAGTTATTGGTTAGTTGACAAAATAAGGCCAAATAAAATTGAAACAATAATACCAGCTGAGATTCGCGATGAAACAGTTGACCCAAAAATACATTATATGCTTATATATTTATTGTCTACATAACAAAGGACATTATTAGTGGAGTACTTTCAGGTAGTATTTCAATACGTAAGTAGTATGCAAGTGTTTTTATTCAAGAAAAAGAAAACATTGTTTTACTTAAACATTAAAGATGTAGGTATTGCAATTATTCATAAGAAGGCTTTTGACAAACAATAAGCATGAAAATATTTACAGTATAAAATATTTTGTGAAATAATACTTGTGAAATATGCATTAATTTTTTTCCATTCTTATGTATATATAAACACGCACATATATATACAATAAGAAATAATTTGTATTGTATATAGATATACAAATTATATGTTATTTTATTTACTTAATAAAAGGTATCTGAAGCAGTTATTTAATTAAATGAATTATAAACACAAACATTGATTAACTTATCTCAAAACAGGGTTAAAGCAGCTATGCAATACTTACCTTACAATACTTTAAGTATTATGTAAAATATTATCTCTAATATATATTTTTTGTGTTGTTTCAATTCTTAATAACCTCAGGTATTTTTCAGTAATTGAATTCAAAGTCGACTTCAAAATATAAGTATGAGTATTGAGTAGGCATTTATAAGCACTTTTGAATCTTCAATGATCACATCAAAATGGTCAGTACAGTCAGTCCTTAAGTATGTCAGCTTGGTATGTATGTATGTCAGTTAGGGGAGTACGACAAGGTGACCCAATCTCTCCGAAACTTTTTATAGTTGTTCTATGAATTCATGGAATGCTAAGAAGCATCGTGTCTGTAACTATGTTTAAGATTACATGTTTCATAGATAAGTTCATTTAAATAGCGAATACATAAATAGGTTCATTTAACACCTTATTTAACACTTTTAAATTTCGTCGGTTCTTCTGAACACAAGGAACCTTGTAAAAAAGAGTGACGTCTCTTAAGAAAAACTACGATACTCAAATACGACATAAAAACGTTGACATTTGCTTTGAATGCACGAATATACAAACCGATAGATTAATGAAGTTTTTTAAGAAAGGGTGTGAGATTTTATTGGTCAAATAATAATTGTAGTTGCATTTAAGTCAAATGTCAATTTCAGCTAAATATTGCTGATAAGTAGGTATAGATACTTATAAAAAATAAAATATATAAAGCATGGAAATTTATATGCCTACTTGCTAAGGAAACTTACTTATGAAAGTCCGTTCTAGTCATTGACTAGATACTATAGATACTGTTACACCACAGTCATAGTTGTGATCTATTTTCACTTTTGTCAACAAATCTTAAGCTCTTGCCTCAAGCTTTGATCACGTTGGTTTATTAATTGTATATCGGTTGACATATATAATTAAAAAAATGGTTAATTAGATTATCTTAAAAGAAAAGCTATTATAATGTTAAATTAATATTGGATCTTGAAGAATTTTTTTAATCCGGAACTCCCTGAAGTTTAGTTATAGCATAATACACGTGAATAATTTATAAACCTTTTATAGGAAATTAATATAGTATCTATAAAGATGCAACAAAATATGTAGAACAGATTAGTAGTGTGACTTGCATAAAATTACATTACTACATAAAATTATATAACATCTATATTGTAGCATAGTTGAGAATTGTAAACTACAGGAAGGAACTAAATCATATATAATTTCATATAGTATATAATAAATAACATAATTTATAAAACATTAAATTGTAATAATTGACATCTACGATGTCTGTTCAAAAAGTATCGCGAATTTTGAATTACGTTGAACCTATGCTGACAAGGTCGGCCATTTTGAATGTTAAGTAAATTTCTGACAGATGGTTTGCTTGTATGTGTTTAAACTAGTCTTAATCTAGACCAAAGCAACATTTATCGGTAGTATAAAATGTTCACAGAGGATCGAGAAGATGTGAACGACGAACAGCGTGCCGGACGCTCGGGCACGTCAAAAACAGACGAAAACATTGATAAAGTGATGAATTTAGTATTGGCTAGTCGTTAAAATCACCGTTAAAGAAGTTGCTGAAGACCTAAACATGTCGACTGGCTCATGCCATTCAATTTTAACCAATGATTTGGGCATGAGTCGGCTTGCTGCGAAATTCAACCAAAAACAGGATCGCTTTATTATTAAACAGGAAATGTTGGACTAGATCCGTGACGACCTAAATGTCATGTCAGAGGGTCATAACTATATTTATGGTTATGGCGTGGAAACCAAAGTTTAATCGTCCTAATGGAAGTGGCCGGATGAGCCAAGACCGAAAAATGCGCCAAGTTCGGTCGAACGAGAAGATTTTGATATCAGTTTTCTTTGATTGCAGAGGCTTGGTGTACCATCAGTTCTTGCCGACGTTTAGTAGGGTTAATTAGGAATATTACCTGCAAGTAATACTTCTTGAACAGACATTGTATGTACAAAAAAATATCACTTTATTTTTTTTGGTTTACGTAAACACTATATTCCGAATCTGATGTTCCATATTTCGCTTAAATATAGTGTAGTTGTACATTTATGTCTAAATATTCCTACGCACGTAATAAACACATTTAATTTAACTTGTTGGGTGATTAATCTTTGGTTGTTTGTTTATTATCCCCAGTGTTCAAATAAAAAAAAGTTTACTGACGTGTAACTTTGACACATTATAATGAAATATGGATATTATGTTAACAAAGTATTAGTCAAAATAAAAAGATATATTTTTTGTAATAATACAACAAACATGTTTTTTTAATTTAAAAACGTGAATCAATGTTGTAACGAAGGTTACTTTACTGAATTTTGATGTAGTGTAAAACGCTGACATATTGTGTATAGTAATATGTGGGTATTACTGAAACTTTATTTCAATAACAGAGACATTCATCAAAATGCGCTAAGTGACAAAGCAGAGATAATCTTGAAAATTTTATCGTCCACTCCTAAATAAGTATTGTTTTAACCCAAAGACGTCTATTGATGATGATGATGATGATGACATATTTTTTTAATAGCAGTTAAAACATTTTAAGCTAATATTTAAAAATAAAACATGAAATAAAAATGGTTTTCTTTTGTTCTTATAACATCGACATTTCAATTAATTCTAAATAATATAAACCCATTATTGAATTAAATATAAGTACTTTACTGTCAGTTTTATATTAAATTTTAATAAGGTTGTTTATTTAATGTTGTACGTGTTTATGTAAATAGCAACACAACCCTGTGTTTCTATTTTCATAACATTTAGCTGTGAAACTACAAAATCCTTACCACAAAGCCAGCTAAACTGGAATAAAGTTACATAGATATTACCTTTCCTCAATTACTTCAAAAACCAGCAAAATTATGCACTGTTAATATTTATTTATAAATGTATTTTTGGTATCTTCTCTTAAAATAGCTTAATATGCTTACTATCATTTGCTATAAAATCGGTCATAATTGGTGTGTCTTTTAATGTGTGCTATAATCGAACAACCTCTTTGATATCTGGTGTTGGATACTGTGAGTGTTTTTCGGAAAATCGATGACTTGTAGGAACCCTACACTCCGGACACAAACGAACTGAAATTGCAGTCATCAAGTTGCTTTTTTGATTCTCGGCGCAGGGAATACACAATCGATTGCTGTTAATTAAGAACACCCTTTAATGGCTTGTTTTAATCGTTTGGAATAAATGACTAACAAGAGTTTAGTGACTTAACTAAAATGACGGGACTAACATAAATCAAAATATGGTAGGTAGTACTAGTAGTAGTAGTAGTATTAGTAGATAGGAAGTAATATTTCTATTTGGTTGGTTTTAATTAAATTTAAATGGTTATATTTCAAAAAGGTAAAAATTATGTTAAATGTTGTTTCGCGCCATTTTTCATTTGTTTCTCTTTATGTCAAAATGAGTGAATCTAATAAATAAATTGGATACATTATGAAGTTTTATTACATAAAAGAAAAAATATGTGGCATTTATGGACCTTATGCAGTGTTAATAAGACTAGCACAAAATTGGTTTAAGCGTGTTCAATCCGGGAATTTTAATATCAACTACTCCTAGATCTAAAGCATTTTTTAAAAAGTGGACCAAGATCGATATGTCAGTAGTTGCGGAAGAACTGTAGATTGATCACAAAGCAATTTTGTCAAATTTAAAAAAAGCTAAGTACACAAAAAGCTCGATATTTGGGTTACCACACAAGCTCACTGAAAGGAACCTAATGAACAGTGTACTTTTACGATTCTTTACTGAGAGGTTATTACTTCTTAGTTAAGAATCGTAAAACCGTAAAACCGACCCATTTTTTAAGAGATTGATAAATGGTGATGAAAAGAGGATCACATACGATAAGAACGTGCGAAAAAGGTCGGTCAGGCTTTACAAAACGGTCTGTGGTAAAACCCAGGTTAACTCGTAATAAGGTGATGCTGTGTGTTTGGTGGGTTTGGAACACCATTATTTATTATGAGCTTTTACCTCCAGGCACAACCGGCCTGGAGGTAAAAGCAACAAATCGGAAATTTACTTCCAACAGTTGATGAGATTAAAGCAAGAATTTGAAAGAAAGCGGCCGGAATTGACCAATAGAAAGGGTGTGGTCTTCCATCATCATAACGCTAGACTACACACATGTTTCACCACTCAGCAAAAAATAAGAGAGATTGACTGTGAGGTATTAAAGCATCCGCTGTATAGCCCCCGACCTAGCGCTTTTAGATTTCTGTTTGTTTCGATCTCTACAGAATTCTTTTGGCTCTGTCTCTCTTGGCTCTTGGCTCTGTCAGGTTAACATCTAAAGATGACCGAAAAAAACTACTTGTCTCGTTTTATTTTCAGAAGTCCCAAAATTTCTACAGCAACGGGATTATGTCACTACCTAAAAGATGGTAAAAAGTTATCGAACAAAATGGTAGACTATAATTAATCGTAAATAAACTTTCAAAAAAATAATTTCTTGACTTTTTTTATAAAATGCGAAGAAACTTTTCGCCAGGCCTAATTTACTTTACCTTAGAAATTATTGAATTTATTAATATTATTTCAATATTTACAGTGTTTACTATGTCGCATTAAAATAACAAAACGATTATAATTGGTTGAGCATGTACAATAACAAAACTTATGTCCGTCCATGAACACATCAAAAAAAGGTTATTTTTATTTATACGAGTGACATATCTTGTCAAATTCAATTTCATTTCATGTTCGTAAAATATAATTATTATTGTATTTAATACCTTACCGATACACAGAATATCAATTTATTCTACTTATCAATTTGTATTAAAATAAATATTTAAATAGTTTTTTATAAAATACATGGCCGATAATTTGCCGCTTTTACCGGACAAGTAAGTGGTTTTCATCTTTTCTTAAATTATATGTTTTAGATATAAGATCATTGAAAAGTAAAAATATTATTATGTATTAAATAAAGTCATTCAGTTTAAGAAAGGGCCTTTAATAAATAGATTTTCCTTACCAGGATCATATTTTTATATCTACACTTTGATTTTTGCAATTCGTTGGATGTGCTATTGATAAGCTATTGATAAGCCTGGTTTAAAAATATGTATTGAAATGTCTTAGTGGAAGTAATGTAAATAGCCGGCTTTTGAATTGCTACTTTCAACGGAAACTAGATGGCTCAAATGATGATTCTTGAAGCCTAAAAAATAATAATCTATCACCATCTATGGTGATAACGTTCGTATAAACGTTCTAACGTTATAGTCCTCAACAATTGATCATTTCAATTACCTAATCATCACGTAATTACCTGACCTTAAGTTACATGCGTAATAAATTCTATACTCGAATGTATAAAATTTTGTAATTTTGGTAATTTCATATGTTAAATTAATTAACGTTGATTGTTGATTACCAGAGAACAATTATGTGTTGACGTGAGATCAATTCTCCAAGAGGTTTTGCGTGCATCAGATCATTTACCACCACTCAAAGGACTTTCTCCTCAAGCAGGTCTTACTGACAGTGCTTCTTTGGAAACCGATCTATGGGTACTTTGGGTTATTTGATTACTCTTTGGTTTTTGGATTACTGTTACTTTTAGTAACTTATTGGATTTTTTTAGATTAAACATTTATCTTTGGAATCTGCAAAACTAAATAATCATGAAGATAAATTGCAAAAAGAATACGCTAAGCGTCTTGCAAACGATTCTCTTCCAAATATATATAAACTTCATTCCATATCGGTGCCTAAAAACCGAAGTACGTGGAAGGATGATCTTGGACTATTAGAAAGAAATGACTTAATACCAACCTTACAACAAGATGCTGCTCGTGAGCTTTTTTATTGCATACAAATTGTATAATTATAAAATTAAAGGAAAGTAGAGTCCCATATTTATCACTTTTCTGGGAAAAAGATTATTTTTAGTAATAAAAAAGAAATCCATATTAAAATCGAAATATATGTGTAGGGGAAGAAAGGCTGTGGATAAAAAATATATTAAATGGAAGTTCTGGGAATTTATCGACAATTAAAGTCACAGGTTCGAAAATAAATGCACCAGCTTCAATGCAATTAGAAGATGAAATCTCTGTGCAGTCTATCAGGTTTATATTTAATAATTCTACAATGATACATAATAGTACTCATACGTTCTCATGAATGTATTATGTATTATTAAAAAACAAATTTTTGTCTAATTTTACAAAATATTTCTCGATTTACCTGAGAATACAATTGTTGCAAAGTCACCAAAACGTGGGCTAGTTAATATGCGAGCTAAATTAGATAAAAATAGTTTTTTCTTCAAAACTTATGTACATTGATAAAATGTGTTTTTGGTTTCAGTTGGGGAGAGATAGCATCTATATTACCACAACATCCACTTCTATTTTCTTTAAATACTCCTTTACCTGATTATATAATATGTATTCCTCCACAAATACAATTTATTAATTTTAGAATCGGAGAGCTCTATACGGTACAAGTTTTAATACAAAGTCTACAAAATTTGTTGATTCTTGCTTATAGATTTTAATGTTCATAATTATTATTTTAGAAATCATTAAGACTATTAAACATTTCAAAATTCGAAATGCGTGTCTCCATCCGACCTCCAACACATCGTGAACTGGACGTTCAACTCTGCTCCCGATTAGTTGTTACGTCGGGATCTGCTGCAGAAATAAAGATTCATTACCGACCAAATGATGTTCGAGTGCTATGTGACAAACTTCTAGTTCGGGTTTCTTCTGGGCAGATAATCAGTATTCCAATTGAGTGTTATATGGAGCCACCTATGCTTGATAGTGAGTGTGTAACGTTATTTATTTCTTCATTTGACTTGGTATATGTTAATAAATATTAAAATGTTCATAACTTAAATATAATTCATAATAGTTAATACATAATTTGCATTGTGGTCTAATATTTTTTTATTTTGTTGCTATAGTAATAATTGGGACCATAACTCCCAGACTGTCATTAACCGATAGTACTATTGCTGTGCAAGATGTGATAGACCTCGGAGCCAGGTTGCTTGGTGACTTGCATAGCTCACTGCTAGTGCTGAGTTGTGAAGAGCATCATGCTTCCTTTTTTTTACTTTCAGAAGATGCATGGCTTGAATATTTTGTTGAAGTAATTTGCTTACATTATGCTTCTAAACATAGAATATTTTAGAATTACAAATTATTACAAATAGAGCTATTACAGGTTGCAATTAATTCAATAGACAAGATTCCCGTTTTTGGTGTAGCAGTGGACAGCTTCTTTATATCACCCGTGACTTGGTCTGGTGGGGGCGCAGTCCATGGACTTGCACTCTGCCGCGCTAAGAGTCCTGGTCTTCATACTGCAGTATTAAGAATATTATGCTCAACGGCTATTGTGCGACCGTTACATCTTGTCGCGGATGCTTTGTTGTTCAGCTCTAAGCATATAACCTTGCAGGTAAAATTCTGGAAAAAACGTATAGATACTTATGATTGTACTAAACTAGAATGTAAAAAAAAATTAAAGAACGTATTATAAATAGGCACAAGATAAAGACTACGACATTTGTAGTGAAGATGATCCAAATTGTGAATACTATGTACACCTAGGTACAAGTTTTCCGAAATGTGGTCTTTCTGCTACTGTGACTATTGTTAATCATAGGTAAAATTTTCTGTATATAACTAAGTATATCTTTTTCAAATCTATAGTAGAAAATATAAAAAAATATTTATTATTGAAAATAAGTTTAATTACAAACATGCTTTTCCATAGCCCAATTTTATATAATTACTACTGGACTGTTAGGCCGTGGGGTGTTTGTTCATGTTGGCAACCATCAAATGGTTCTCAAGAAAGTAACGACAGACTTAGTGATCTTTGCCCTGGTGCATTACAGGCAAAACTGGAAACAAAATTTCAGGTTTCCTATTTGAAGTTACTTACATATCTTATAATTATATTTTAAAAGGAATTAATACCTGATATTTTTGCTATATTCTGCGACATTCAATTCAAAAGACTCCGTTTTCAAATTATAAGATAATTTGAGACAAAATTCTCCTCCGTAAACTTCAGTTGCTTGATGGTAAGATGCTGTATCATGCCCTGGAGATTTTCCCATAGTCACTTTTTTATCCGCTTTGACGTAATTTGACGTAAAATAGGTCTTAGGATTGTAATGATGAATCTTCGCATCAAATATGGAGGCAGCCCTCCCTGAAGGTAGGAACCAAAAACAATTAATTCGTGACTTAGCTATTTTATTGGCTCGGTTCATATTCGATTCTATCAAAAAAAAAAACAAATATAAAGTCTTTTAGATGTTTTATTCAATGTAATCATATTTATTGATATTTTTATATTTGGTTCTGGTGCTTTTATTACGTAATTCTTTAAGTTTTTTTTGGAAAGTTTCATGTTTTTCTAAGATGCACAATTTGAGCTGTGGCGTGAGCATGTGCTCCTACTGTCATTTTTACTTTTATAAATTGAACACCGCGTTGTAAAATTCAAAATATGACTTATATGACTACAATGATTATTGTTATACCAGGAAAACAACAAGCTAGCAGATGATGAAGCATCTCTCGCAGTTCATGTTGAGCAATTGCAGGGTTGCCTCCCGCCACGCCATGATGTTACAATGAGCGTATGTGTGCCAGATGTAGGCGAGACGCTCGGTCTACGTAGGGCTGTGCTTATGTAACATTTATATTGATTTAACTTTGTAATAATAATTTATATATATTAGCACCACATATTTTTTAAAATAAAATAGAAAATCACGAAAATAAAATAGTAAATCTTTACAATTTAAATATTTAAAATGTTTTGGGGTATGTATTTGGACGCTACATTTGTATTAATAGGTTGGTTCTAACTGACATACCGAAAGAAAGCTTTCCTTCAGACTACGATCCAATGATCGTTAATATAAAGATTATTGAAGAAGAGGCTATTCCAGGAATTTCCCCGGTACATGACTGTTTTATATAACTATCCAAATAAGTAATTCATAGTAATAATTAATTATTTTTAATAATACTTCATAACAGCGATCGTCACGAGAAGTTTGCGAAGTAGTGTTCGCTGAAATGGAAGTGTGGTGGGAGGTTGTGCCAATAAGATTTGCTCTGGATCCACCCTTATTACTCCTGCCTTATTCCCGAAGGTACTCATACCTAAAGATAAGGCACATAATTCTCATAAGTCATATAAGATTATTAATTAAAATCATAATTTAGGGTGAAATCAGTTCTTCTAACACTGCGAGCAACTCAGTTATATGGAGTGACGAGTGTCAAAGCGCATTGGGATATGATATCTCCAGCTCCTCCATCACAACTACTTCCAGGGCAGTCTTCTTTTACCACAGCAGTATTCCCCTTAAACGAATTACCCAATGAGCTTCCTGAGACTTCTTATATACGGTAAGAGTAAGGGACAGAACATTATGTATGAATATTACTCAGAAAGGCTTAGTTGAAGTGCAAAGTCATTTGTTGCATGTTTTCCGAAAATCTTATTTATTATTATTTTCTGTAGGCTTATATCTGAAAAAGCAGAATGGTCAGTCTCATCAAGTCTGCAGCGCTGGTCTAGCCAACGCGCTCTCGCTTTGAGTCAAACTCGCGTGTGGCTCGGAGTGCTACGACCCGGATCACGGGTCACTACAACGCTCATTGTTTGCAACGATACTCATCAACATGTAAGTAATTTCTTTTGCATTGTTTGATCGTTTTCGGTTTAATGCTATAAATATTAATAATTTTATTAGAAATCATTTATGGAAAAGTTTTTATACAGTCCAAGTGTAAAACTTTGTAATGTCCATGCAAAAACAGAAGGTTTCGTAACTTGCCTACGCCACGCCTATTCCATGCTGGCCTAAATAAACCTCGCATACATTAAGGTTTATTGAAATTTGGGTTGTGTATGAACAGTAGCAATATAACGCCGTATCTAATATAATACTTTTTTCTTTGTTTCTGTGTTTATGTTTGATTTTATTAAAGTTTTTCTGGTACAAGAAATTAGTTGAAGTTACCGAATATCTTACATATATATAAGATCGAGTTTGACTACCCAATCTACAATCCAAACAATCTCATATTGAACCAACGTTTTATTCGTAAATAAATACAGATCAATCAAAAGACTTAGTTATTTAAATTTTCACCAACCCTTTTTAGAACTATTACGAAAAAAATTTAAACAGATAATATTATGTAAGTAAGCCGAAATTAATGTAGAGTAATGTCCAATGACCGCTTGGTGCTTTTTGTATCTGGGGTTATCGTTTTTATACTGATTCGTTAACAAATTAAATTAATGGCACCAAATAAAATAAATCATCTAATCAAAGAAGCGAGGAAGTTTTATGACACTTTGAAAAACTGAAATGGTGTCAAATAAATTGCTTACAATATCAGATTATCAAGAGATATCGGCTTTTTATTCACGCCTTTTATGAAAGATACGTTGTCTAGTATTGATTTCATACTATTAAGTACTAGAGTGTATGCAGAAGATAAATTTATTGTATAATATTAGCTGAAAATTTAGTTGTATTAGCTAAAAGATGACTGGATTAAAAAGGCCCCACACCCATCTTAACCGATTATTCATATGTAAGTGAATTTTAATATTCGCAAATCGCAACACAATATAAAGGATCTGACTAGGTGACTTTGTAGTGACGTATAGAAAAAAAGTTGGCTATTGAATGATGTATGTAATTATTATTTTGATGTCTTTAAAGAATTTAAATTATATTTAGTGATTAGTGATTGTACATTTGTGATAAAATTAAAATAGCTTTGATTTCCATGGTTTTATGAAAAATGTCATTAATTATGTAAGTTAGTTAAAAATGAACCTGAATATGGTAGGTTGGAAAACGACAATCATGGAAGACATCAGTAACTGATAAGTACATAAATATCTAATACCGTTAAGATGTTTGTGTCATTTAAAAGTAGGAGTAGCCTATATTGCTTGCATATCATTCCGGCCCTTTTATATGGAAAGAGCTTACTGTCTAAATTCATTTATAACACCGCGAACCCGAACTCCGGCCTCTTAAAAACACTCTTAAAACAGGCTTAAATTACATGAAACTCCTTTTCATAATTAGGTTTTTCATAATATTAGAATAAATAAAGAAGTATTCACATAGCATCATTGATCGAACATATTCCATGTAAATTATATAAATTGTTTCACAGCTATCTATCTGCTTATGAAACAAATATAATAAATACAAATTATATATCACATTAAATTGACTTTTTTATCGAATTGTTTTTTTTTTTGTATAGCATTGAATAAAAAACAAAGAATAAGAAATATTTGCACTTAAACTTAATAGCCGTATTATAATAGTAGTAGTCTTTGTTATAATATGAAACTAAATTATTTTTAAAACGATAAAAAAATATGGTTTATTATATATCATAGATTGACTGGAGTGGAACCTGCCACCGGTGGTACCGCGAGCGACCAGTCGCAAAGGAATGTGTTGGCAGGCTACCGTGCAACGACTGCTTGAGTCGCGCCTGTACTTGCTCATCATTAACTCCTTATCGAGGATCCTTGAATTGCACACAGCAAATTTCATTACAATACCAAGTCTATGCACCGGATGTAAGTCGGAAGAGATAAGTTTGGAGAACATGATAAAAGTAACTTTTAACAATTACAATACAATAACAATAGAATTTAACAATTTACTTCAATATCACATTTTAATTCCCGCCAAAATATTTTACCAGACGGACGGTTGTGTGGCGACGCTAGTACAAGTGCGGCGTACTGCGAAAGACGCGGGCCGTCCTCGCCACATGTGCGGGTCGCACGCGCGTGCGTCCCTAGTTGCATACCGAGTGCTCGCACCGCGCGTCACGCTTGCGGTGCTGTCATGCGGAGCATGCGGCGTAGACGAGTCCAAGGAGTGTAAGCTGATTGGATTATCGTGATTCGTGACCAGTAAAACGAATATTTGAATTATCTTAATTTACACTACCCCTCCTTGTTTTCTACTACTGATAAACTTATAGGTCACCATTAGTATAAAAGGAGCAAAAGATCCATTTTCCGATATTAGACTATTAAGTAAAGTCTTCGGATTAGGTAACTGTGCAGACGGCAGTAAACGCGTCGCGTCTACGCTGCGGCCACGCGCATCTCTTGTCGTGGGAGACATCGAGTGTTGTTGTCTGCGCGTCGCCAACCTTACACCAATACCCACTCTAGTGAAATGGGAACAGGCTATAGGTTAACTTTACAAATAACTTGTCTATGTATATAGGAAAAGAATTATAATTAATTTATTGTTATTTGCAGATGGAGAAGACGATTTAAAAATTAAGTTCATTCCAAACGAGTTTGAGTTAGGATGCTACTCTACTGTTATAGTTGAGGTACCTACTTACAATTTCCCGACAAGGAGTTGTTAATAAAATGTATTATTATATTGTATAGTTTGATTTAGTTTATTACACTATGTATTTTAAAACGTACATTCTACAACTATACAGGTCATATTAGAGGCCAGGAGAGTGACTGAGCGCCGGTTGTTCGTTCGTAGAGCGCGCGTAGCACTTGCCTACAAACCTTTGTATCTCCTCATTGACGTTGCCATTTCTGTAAGTATTTAAAGCCCAAATACACATATGACCTATATTTAAATTTCTGAGATATATTTAATCATTAATGAGGTATATTTAAATATCTTATGCTATAACTTATAGTTTTATGTAAGTTGTATATGTGTATATCAGAATATACTATAAATGAACACTAGGTTTTAAAACAATATGAACTAAATATAGAGGTGAGAAGTTTGGTTTGGTTAGAATACGTTAATTTTAATAATAACAATCGTATTCGTTTTTTTTGTCAATCGATAAATTTAAATACGAGTATCTAGGAACGTTACAGCTTTCGATTGTACAATCAAGCGTCATAGCCGGTATAACAAAGTGTATTCTAAAAAAATATAATACTGGAAGGGCCTTCTTTAAAAATATAGAATATGAAAATAAAACTGTTTCATCCCCAAAGTGGATTAATAATTCTGAATATTGGTTCCGAACGTGTGGCTTCCTTCTATAGTGCAGGTGGACAATGATGTGGGGGAATAGTTAGTTACTAATGCACGGCTTCCAAAACATTTAAACTTACAACTATTATACTGAAACACTTTAGGGTATTTATCCTGTGTTAAAAACGTTTTACATTGCTTTATTTTATAAAAAAAAATATACAAATCCAATCAAATATCAAGACAAAATCAAGAAATAATTCTGAGAATATTATGATCGTTCTAGAAATATAGTAAAATATGACTAAATAATTTTAATTTAAATGATACGATTAAATTTAATAAAATACTTATAATGTTTTTATAATAAATTGCCTAAGTGTTGAAATTTGAACAATAAAATGTTTTTTAAAACCTTTTAAAAATGTTATAAGGTTTTTGTCTTTTACCTTGTAAATATAATTTGACATTACTTTATTTAAAAATATTATTTTAAAGGCTTGGTGAATTCAAAAATTGTATTTTTATAATAAAGATAGTATAACATTGTATATTTATTGTTATAGGGAATAGAGGTGATTGTGGAATTTCCAATCGGAGAAGAAAAGGCCACAGACTCATCGGTATCCATAAAAATGATTCAAGTGGGTACATACTTCAAATTATTATTTAACGTTTTCAGCTAAATACTTAACGAACATTTTAAGTTAATTCTTATCCAAAATATCTGACACTCCGTCTAAGCAGAGTTATCTACTTTAAAAATAATTATTTATACAGAAAGAAATACCAAGGAACATTTCAACAAATAAAAGATTGTCTCCCGACGAACTGTTTGCTGAAGATGATCGCAAAAGAGCGCTGCAGAAAGGTGATAAAAATTATTATAATGTAATAATGAATAGATAATTAATCTCTTAATGAAATATTTAACATATGACATAGTTTAGTTGATTACTCATGTTACAGCCAACACTAACTCACTGACTTAAAAATAATCTGAGTTATAGATAAATAAGCTAGTAATCGTATACCCAATTATGGCAATATTTTTTGAATGTCCCTTAAACTGAGTAGGATTTCGAACAACCTGGAGAAAAAAATATATGATAACAATAACACAATAAAATATTTCAGGACTAAGTTAGATCTGAGTTAAGTTATATAATAATTTAAATTAAAAGGCAGTACTTGTGCCAAATCGTATAATATAATTTACGGTACACTTCAGATTTATATACGATTTGTTTGTAATAAAGTATAAGGCATTTGTAATGTGATATAGAACGATCATTAACAATTATATTTACGTTTAAATATTCAGTTAACATTTGCAACTGCCGTTACAAGATGCTCTATATTCCACCAAAAAAGAAATTGCGACCACCTCGCACTAGTTCTGATGATTCCCCTCGTGTTGAAATTGGTGAATATGTTAAAATAAATCTATATTATTAAAGGTACTTGTAGTTAGAAGACGTTAACGTCACTGTGTTATGTGTAATTATATTATGTGCCATAAATTATTGAGTAGTAGTTAATATAATTAATGGTGTCACGAATAATTGATTAACCACAAATTCGATGTCTAAATTGTAATTAACATACGTAAGTATACAGAGATTTGCACTGCAACAAATATGTAACTACAACGCTTTGTAGATATAGTACATGTATACATTATCTATTTTATTATTATTATTAAGATTCGTTTATACATACGGGGAAATTGCCGGGGGCTACGCCCCTGGGAGTGCCTCGGTGACCATGACCAATGATAATTTTTGTGACTGCTTACACCTTTTTTGACCCTGCACACAAATAAAAACCTGAAGTATAATACGTAATTTTTATCAATATGGAATTTCCTACGTATGCATGCTAAAATGCCTTTATTTATTCGGAGTTTTTAATTGATTAATTAAAAGGTCAAGAAAGGGTCTAGAGTCTAGATGAGAGAGTAAAGATGTTAACACACTTATATACCTCGAACGTTATGTTCATTCATTTTACTTAGATCAAAGGTACAGATCTTAGGTCATTATAGTATAAAGTAAGGATATATTTGTTTAAAATTTATAAAGTTAATTTCGAGTGATGAGAAATTAGAATAAGTTCTCAATTACAGTGGAAGAACCCCCGCCGTTCACACGCGTATGTCCTTGCATGGGGCAAAGTAAACCCACGTTGCCAGATGACAGCGAACCCTACTGTCTACAATTTACCAATATACCTTTACGAACGGGTACAAACCTTGTATTACTATGTGCTATATGTATGCTATTTAATTCACTAATGATCGCTGTGAACCATTTAATAATTAATGATTGTTGAAACAGTGCGGTCTCGTACAATAAGTTTACGTAACGTCTCGAGGTTGGATGCTGGCTGGCGCAGTGCCGTGCGGAGATACCCACGAGAGCATGTGCGAACCGAAAGCAGAGGTAAGAAGCCTATGTTTTGACTTTAAAACCTATCTTTTAAAGTTAAGTATATAAAGAATACATTGTTTAAAATATTCCGTTATGGAAAACTTATGGATACTGGAAGTTAATGAATAATTCATTTTTCCTTGAAATTGGATTTTAGATGCTAATTTGTGCAAAGAAATATGTACTCAAATGTAGAAGAACGAAAGAATTAAAAAAATACACAATTTTTTACATTGGTTGAAAAGAATAGTAGTTGCCTATATCGGTTGAAGTATTAAAAGTATCTTAGACATATTTTTATCTCTGACGCTAAAAGCTTAGTCGGTACGACGTTAACCTGCCCTCTGCAATCTTGAGTTACTTGAAGAGAAAAGAGACGGCTTGAAATAAAATTAAAAAACCAATATACAATTGACTGTAATGCTATTAAATGTTGCTATATAATCAGAATGTATACTTTAAGTAGTCAGTGTCTGGTACATCTTGATTTGTTATATTTATGTCTAAATTGTACGAATTACGAAAAAATTAGTTAAATATTTTTTTTTAAATAGGAAGTCAAAATCATTTTTTACTATAAATAATTATGTACACTGCATACCTACTATGGTATCATAACTCAGAATATAGATAGAGATACTCAAGATACTCAGAATATAGTATCATACCCAAAATATAGATCAGTGGTCGGGAGATGTACGAGAGCCAGGCGTGGTGGTAGCTTGCATTCCTGCGTGTGGAACAGTACGGGGAGGCTGTATCGCCAAGTTTTCTGTCTCCGTATACGCGGACTCCTGGGGCCTCTACTACGACCAGATACTTATTCAAGTAAGAAAAAAGAGTATTTAGTTTTTAGGTTAGTGTGTTGTTTATTCCATCTGTTCTCTGATCAAATTAAACTCATGACAAAATATATATTTTTATTTATTTATTTATTATAAATGTACAGTTTCAAATTCAATTATATATGGATGAAGTTCTGTACTCCGATCTAGGTTATAAAATAAACTGTATTAAGGGGTAACAGTCCTTTTCCCCGGCATGTTTGTTACAATTTTTTTTTTTTTTTTACTTTTATTTAGCAAAGAAATTTACAATACAATATTAACTCAATCTTAACAAAAACCCTTAGGGTTTATCCGAGATTGAGGAGCTCCATAAAAACAAAAATAACAAAAATAAAACAAAAAAACAAACAAAAAACAATACATAAAATTTTTAGCTATAGTATAAAATCATGGTTATTATCAGTGAGAAAATATTTTTTGAGTGAAGATATAAAGTTTTTCTCATCTAAGTAGGTGTCGATGAGTTTTTCTCCCATATTGTTCAATATTTGCGGAAGAAGATACTCGCATGTTTTTTTTCCATAAATATTGTTATATTTAGGCAAATTATAATTTTGTACAAATTTATTTACGGTGTTTTATAATATAATTTAGTAATTCATTTTAACTAAAAATAGTTTATTTTTACTATATGACGATGTGTGTGTGTGGCTATATGTAAGTATATCTGAGGAGTGTGTATATGTATACAGGGTTATTTATAATTAGTTGAGCACCTTTTGCAGGCAGCCCCTCTACATCAATCCTAACAACATTTGTTCTACGACTTTTTAAAATTAATAGTTTTAAAAATTTAGTTTTTCCCATACAAAATTTATTTATTGCCTCTAAACGTGCATTAAATTTGAGCAAAGAGAGGCCACGCAACTTGTCAAAATATGTGCCAAGGCCACGTGCGTAAGGCGCGGGGTGGCGGGGTGACGCAGCGGCGGCTATGCACGTAAGAACTTGATCATTTTCTAATTTCTAAAAATAGCATCGTTTTCCACTTTTATTTATTAAAATATTTTCTACAATAGTCGAAACACATATTGTCTAACTGTTTAAGAATCTAATGAAAAACAAAATTTCCAATAGAAGTTGTCCACAAGTTGAATGTCTCAATATTTTTATTTGGTTTATGAAATAAGGGCACTGTAACGAAACCAAATAAATATTATTTTTACAAAACAATAACTTCACTTTAACTTACTTTATACATATCATATTATCTCGTTTGTTAATATTTATATCATGACAATAAAACAATAAGTTACTTACGAATTTCTTGAAGATGGCGAGTAACAGAAAAACGTCATAATTTTCATTAATATTATTTAATTAAAACGTAAGAAGTGAATCGACTGTTTCTGACATATTCTCATAGAAGAAACACATAAGTACCATAAAAACAGACAAATGTAAACAATCCACTTTAAAAATAATAACTTTAGGCTTCTTAACATGTTGGATCGTCACTATATCACAAATAAAATTATTCTTCATCATGGTTTCTGCTGTTTCGAGTTGTTGTTCGTTCAAGGTATAGCAAAACAGACCTTGTAAATATCAGGACCCCAATGCTCCATTTCTCAGCCAAAACTCGTATTTATTTTCATTATTACTTCTTCTATTTCAGACAATCAATGTATTTTAAAAATATTATAAATTACATTTCATAATTTCTTCTTCATGTTATAATCTTGAATTTATTTATTAGTTTCAATAGCAAGTCCATACAATCGTATTGTCCAGTATGTAATTACAATTCATTATTTAATTATAAAACTCTAATCCGATAATTTTATTTTTGGTTAATGTAAATTGTGTTTTGTAATCCACATACTTGTCATTTTGATTATTTAGTATTTCCATAGCAACATGGTGTAAAAGAGATGAAGCTATACGAAAAAAGCTGGCGCGCGCGTTTAACAGTTTCTGACTTTCGCTAGCCTGCCGCGACCTATACTTTAGACTGCTTACAAAATACAGAGTAATAAATAATCGAGGGAGCAAAAATTTTTTTTGTTCGTTTATTCTGAGTTATTTATCAAGATTTTTTAAAAGTCGTAGAACAAATGTTGTTGGGATTGATGTAGAGAGGCTGCCTGCAAAAGGTGCTCAACTAATTAAAAATAACCCTGTATATATGAGTCTGAGTACTTATGTGTGTAAGTGAGTGTGTATATATGTGACCGTGTTTATACATGTAATGTATTGTATTTTTATCTAGGTTAAATATTTTTCTGTTTCATCAAAACCTTTATTTTGGAGAAAGGAACGACCGCTTTTCTCGCAATTGTAGTAAGACAAGCTTTATATTTGGATTTCTTTATTTATTTTATTGTAAAGAGATGGTCCAAGATAGTAGAAGAATCTTTTAGTATAGCAGAATCTTATAGAAGAATATTCTAAATCACTTCTTGTTCGTAAGTTTAAATATTGACTTTACAATGTTAAGTAGTTGAGAGAAGTTCCTAGTACAAATATTTTATAAGTGGTACCTAAGTAAATGTGTTCTCTCTAGTTATATCAAAGAGCTGATGTAGAAGTTTGAACATTTAATGATTGCAGGCGCTATTTGTTTTAAAACATGAAATAACGTTAATAAACATTATAAAAATACAAATTATTAAAAAATAATCGTGATATATTTATACTGGACCCAATTTACGTTAACTACAGACGGGGAGTCGAAAGGAACTTAACCTAATTTTAATTATAAATA
The DNA here is from genome assembly GCA_959347355.1 of Napeogenes inachia. Taxonomy (NCBI): domain Eukaryota; kingdom Metazoa; phylum Arthropoda; class Insecta; order Lepidoptera; family Nymphalidae; genus Napeogenes; species Napeogenes inachia. Next base: position 13,342,556 of record OY365797.1, read on the forward strand.
TTACAATTATGAACTTATTAACTAATATAATAATGTATACCATACTAACTTGGTGTAAGCAAAAATGAATTATTTATTATAATATTTAAATTTTATATTATAAGTGAACACTATACACATTTTATTTACATGAAGGGAATTTTCGACATATACTAATATATTATAAATATATTAAATAATAATAATTAACAATAAAACTTCTACAATTTCTCAAAATAACTGTTACTTTTAATAGAATGCATTAATTTTTTTTATAAGAATAATTACAATCATCTATAAAATACTCAAAATAAATTCAAGATTAAAACAATATTTTTTTAACAAGCTAACGAAAGAAGAAATCAAATTTTCAAAGTAGACGACAATCACTCAGACTTACTTATATTAATGTGTTCTTACATATTTTTTTCATAAAACTGAAGTCACTTTGTACGAAATAATTAATTAAAAAAAGAATTGATAATCAAATTATAATTAGAATAAATATGTACTTTCTTATCTGTTTCCTTTTACTTAAAAAGCACATATAATATAGTATTAATTGTTTGAGATTATCTTTAAACATTATATCCACGTTGGGCTTATTAAATGTTTTTTTAATATAGATTGAAATAATCATCAAGACTGAAAGTTTTCCCTTTTAATGAGTTCTTAATTCTATATAATTTAAAATCAAAATAGAAATCAGAGTAAAGAAGGATACCAAGGCTAATTATAAACTGTAATAAATCTTGTTCATTCCTCGTAGGGTGAGTGGATGAGGTTCTTTCTTTTATCCCATGTAATAGGATACATAATTTAATTAACATAATTAGCTACGAAATATGAGCTTATCTTTTTAGTGTGAATTTAATTATTTTTCTCATGTCATTTTCAAAAGTACGATAATATTCTAGGAATCTCCCTAATAATATTATATATTATACATTTTAAGATGTTGCTAATTAAAAATTTAAAATTGTGGCATGATAAAAAAGTTTATATGTAGTTAAAAAAAAATATTATGATATTATATAAAAATATCATATACCAAAGAGAATTAATAATAATTTATTTATTTCAAAACAAAAATAATGTGAAGTTTTGCAACAAAAGCATATCTTTTTAAACTCCTAGAATCCTGAGCAACATGGGGTTCCAAATATTAATATTATGTATTATGTATAGGTCTTACTATAAAAGTTTATAATATCTCTGTGAAATAAATATCGATAGAATAAGATAAAGGAAAAGAACCGTTAAATTTATATAATATATTGTTTCCGTTAAATTAATCTTTCAAGCCATATAAGGTGGAAGATATGGAGCCACTAGTCGTCGATGTTTGGATCGAAGTTGTCGGAGATGTGCTGCGCTTCGCGCTCCAACATCAGCTCTCCATACCGCCGGTTCTCTGGTAAGTTATTTTGAAGATTTACCGCTTATAGGAAGGTGAATTTTTATCTGTGTTTAAGTTCATATTGACACTTGCAGTTATATACATATTTGAAATCAGCATTTTTTTTCTGATTCCAAGTTTAACTGCAGTTAGTGTAAAAACTTCGCTTAGACCAATTAGCTCTAGAATAGTCGATTATATTTGGAAAATACTTCTATTATTAGAAACTTACATTAGATTCGACCGCAGGATATCCCAAGCAGACCGAGATCGTGTCCTATATGTCACAAATACTTCAAGAGCTGATTTAACCGTTTTCGCCTACATTCTCAAAGATAATGGTGAGAATTTATAGCTTAAAAATATTACAGTTTTTATTAGAAAGCTGCCTATCCCGTATTTTCTTTAAACCATTATGTTCCGAACACCTAAAACTGCTTACATAGAAGCCATGTCCAGGTAAATATATATATATATATATATATATATATATATACCACACCATACTACCGGACAGATAGTATGGCTAGTGTTCCTTGACTAAATAAATATATATATTTTTCATTTATTTATTAATGTATATTATAACTACTCGTACAGTTGTTATTTACACATATGTATTTATATGTACATAACAACATAAGTATTAATATATATATACCTTAATATTGACACTAAATCTAAATTAGGACTTTGAAATATTTTTTTCAAAATGCTTTGTCGGATTTTGTAATAAGATATTAATTTGTTATCGAGTTATGTTGTTAATATTATATAGTTATAATAATTTCGCTAGTAATTAATATTCTTTAAATAATTTTTTCTTTAATAAAAAAGTAAAATATTTTGTACGGTAATTTCAAAGACTATATTATGTTACATATTTCAATTTCGCCGTTGCTTTTTATTTAAGTAAAATTTAAAAATAATAAATTGCTATAAATTTTACCAAAAAATAGAACCACAACACGTAGCTATTTGGTACTAAATCTCAAAGGAATGGCTCGCACTCTGAGCAATAAAGTTTTGCAGTCACCAAAATGTATTACGAGCGCATATGCGATTTACAATTTACATATTCAAGAGCTAGTAATTTATTTAATTCCAAGCACCGGATACCTTGTTTTAAGTACAAGAATGATTTTAATTGAAATTGAAGTATATGTTTGTTGTTGTTTGTTTGTTTGTTTGTTTGTTGGACTAGAAAGTCCCAAGATTAAAATAAAAAAAAAACAAATGTCTGTGGGTGACCGGTATTTACTCTTTATTGAAATATGTTAGTATTTAAGACGGTTTTTTTATTAATATTCAAATACACTTTACACACCTGTAGAGTACCCACAAGACGAGCTTCCTTTTCGTCTTTATCTGCGTCTGTTTGATATTCGACCCCGTGTGTGTCCTTGTCTCACTGCTCTTAACTGTAAGTAAATATATGTTTTATCTTTGTTACTTAACATTTTAGTTATTAATTATGTTATGGTTATTGATATTTTTCTTTTTAATAAAATAGCAAAGACCATAATAGACGAAAAATCTCATGGAAGTAGTTTCTGCTTTGAAGAGATGGACACTGGTATAGAGTTATTTCTGGCTCCAGATTATGGGGTTCAAGATGAAGCGTTTTATCAGGTCTGGTTCTATAATTTAGGATAATAAAATATTTATGTGATAAAAAGTCAATAATAATAGTATCACAGGTCGATCCGTCGAAATTATCAATAAAGTCACGAGAGACAACATCACTAAAGGTGCGTCTGCTCTCACGTTGCGAGCCGGCGCCTGCTTCCACTATACTCATGAGATGTGTACCTGTTAACAAAAGTGGGTAAGAGGTTTAGTAACAAGGTCCATTTTATATCAAAGGTATTATAGTAATTTATTTGCTTAATATATGTGGACTAAGTTTTTAAATGTTATAGGTATATACTTTTCCGTTTCGATTGAAAAAAAACCTCATAAATAGCTAATTTCAGAGGAAAAACCGTTCAGGAAAAGTAAAATATTTGAATTCCATTCAGACGTCGTAAGGAAATATTCCAAATGGTTTTTTTATATTTCAGATACCATTTTTTATAATCCCGATAAGCTTCTCTGAACTATTTTCTATTATTTATGTTAATTTAGATTATATAAAAATTAGAATGGAATGATTTTTTTAGACAGTTTTTAGCAGTAAAAAAAAAACAATTCCACCATAGTGACACTTGGTACCGGCCTCCGCCCGCTCTACAGAGCGTGTCACTAAGAGAAGCAGAACGACGATCCTGCTTACGTAGTACGTGTTCCGAAATACGCGTGGCGCTATGCGGGTTAGATTTGCCATTTGACGAAGTTGTAAGGTTAGTATTATTAATTTAATAAAATTATTTTATACACAAAGGTTTCAGAAGCTATTCTAGTGAAGAGATGATCAATTTTACATTGGTAATTTAATAGGTTATTTACCAGGTCGACAGATACATACTCCTTACTCTAGAAAAATTACCTACTTTTCGGGAAAAGATTAAAACTAAAAATGTTTGTATATTTATACATTTCAAATGAATTTATGAAAAATGAATTCGCTTGCAAAAGTTAGTATTATATAAGACAAAAGTCTTATTTATAATCATAACCAGTCGCTGTCGCAGTTGGAAAACGTCTGCAACTTTAGGGAAACGTATACAGGTATGTATACAAAAAAAAAAAAAGGAAAGTGCAACGCAGCTTTAATTAAAGCCACTTTTACATTTGGAAGTATTCTCTATCGTCTACTCTGAATAGTTTATCAACATAAAGTGATAATATTCTTCTTTTCCTTAGAATTCGTAAAAAGTTTAGTATTCGGAACGTTGGAGAAGGATTTCTAGAAACCAGAGCTTCAACAGAACTACCATGGCGTTTGGATGTTTCTAGAAATGCTTGTAACACTCATTGTACAAATATAAGTACAACATATTCGGATAGTATAAAAATCAATCTACCGCCGCGAAGTTGTATCGAGGTAAGAATTGGTAATAAAGAAAAACCTTTACTAATCTTCTTAAATTACAATAACTTTGGGATTATACGCAGATGGTAGCTGTAATTAGTTTGAAGACAAACGAGGTGTGGCCAACACCTGGTGAATTTTATCTTCCCAGAACTATCAAAAGCACTGCGCTCTGCTTCTATGACAACCAAGATGTTATGTTATTAGTAAGAGCTTGATAGATAGCTTGTCAGACATGTAAATTTAAATATATATTTAAATATAATATTATTTGTCTTCCTTGTATACAGTCAATACCGCTTATATTGGATTTGGATATGCCAGTATTAACAACACAGCCGGCACTCATTGACTTCGGCTTCATATCGGATGGGAACACTCGAAAATCCTACTTCACCGTAAAACATTCCAGTAGTAAGGATCACTTACCGTATTCATTTACAATACAAATATTCTCAGTAGTGAGACTCTATTTTTATTGTATTAAAATGACAATCAAACTGGGCAACCATCTATGATAGTACTAAATTGTTGCAAATAGCACTGGCACCGGATGCCTCATCAGGTGTTTGTATTCTAAGTTCTAAATGTACTTTCTCTTTTATCAATATAATAAATTACAGGCTCTGCGGTTATTGAGCTTGTGACGAGTTGGTCAGGTCATGAGAACTTTCGTATATGGCCTCCGAATTTGACTTTACGACCTGGTGTCAGTGAACGTATCTACGTCCAATATACAGCACGGTATGCCTTATTCAAATTATATAAACAATTTTGTATATAATTTTGGAGCGGAATAACCATTTTTGAAAATTGTAAATATATCATTATTGCAGTAAGTTTTCATCGTTTTAAACCAACAAAACAATGTTGATACTAAACTATCTTGACCGTCTCACATGATGATTCTCTAGGTGGATGCGCGGCCATGTAACATCGGGCACTGTGCGAGTTCACTCGCCAGGCGAGCAACGCACATGGTGTGTGGTAGCGGTGCGTGTGCGCGCAGCGGTCTCACGCACGCGCCCGCATCCTCCCGCCGACTATACCGATGACACACACTTGATGCCTTTAGTGTGAATTTATTTTGTTTGGATAAATTATTTTTAAACGTTCAGTCTCTTACTTATTTAGCTTCCTCAGAACCTCTGCTTAACTTTCATGCAATTTGCACCACCGAATATTCTTCCCTAAATTTTACTTAGAATAGAATTGTGGCGATCTTAATAAAAAATATCGGGACACTTATCTAATTATCAATACTAGGAAATCCAATAAAAGCTTTTACTTGATTAGTATTGGCCATAAAATTAGAGAATTTATAATACCCTTCTTTTTATTCTTGCACGGGACTAATTTAAATAAGATATAATAAAAGCTTGGTGCAAAATTTTATTTCAGAAAATCAAATAAAGCGGTTTAAAAACAGAATGTAAGTTTTAGGTAGTTTCCCAATAGAGAAAGTAAGACTTTTAGAGACTTACTTATTAAATTTATATAGTAATACAAAAGTAAAGTAGTATTAACTATTAACTATATTTCTATATAAATATAACTTAATATCTATACATATAACTTTAGTAGACAATTCAAATACTATAAAAAAATACAAACAAGTTATAAAATCCAATAATTACAAGGTCAAACTCAAATATGTAAATATATATTTTAATTGTAGCAAGGCTGTCAAAAAAAGAATTGCATAATTTAAAACTTCAACAAATTGGCAAATTGGAACCATAATATTATTTCTTTCTTTTCTTTAAAAACTCTGTAACTGATCTTCACGTATTTGTTCAATTCGTGACTAGCTGCCCCACCCCCCCTCCCCCCCTCTATCGGTTTAAACGAGGAGTCATTTAAACATTTTAAATTATTTTGTAATTATAGACGAAAGCTATTTATAAATTGACAAAAAGATAAACAGATAAAAAGATATACAATATAAAAGTTAATTTTCTTGTGTTGTCAAGACCTCTCGAACACAATTGAAGTCTTAAACGTATATTAAATCTATCTTCACATTTTTATTAATTATATAATGTTGATGAGAAGAAATTTCATTCCTATAAGAATTTAATTATTTATACTCTTATCTTGTAACTTGTGTAACAACTTGTTGACATCTAATTAGAGAGATATAATTAATTTGTGAAATTTGATGTTTTTCAGGATTTTATATTGCCACCTTGAAGATAGTCCAAGTTCCCAGGTTTATTAAGCAAAAATATATATTTTTTTATATTAGTTCTGTTTGATGGTAATATTAAATCTATTTATATTACTTCATCGTTCTCTGAAATGACCAGTACACAACACAAATCAAAAATTTAAATAAAAAAAATAATTAACTTGTTTGGCATTTATTATCTATATTAAGTTTGTCATTCTGTGTCTAGTAACAATGTTTGCTTATTTGTATATTTTTAATTTTAAATTTGGTGTCCTCTCTATCGGAAGCACTTCCTAGTTTTATTGTAAGTATTCTAGTATTTAGTGTTATGGAATAATCATAACACAAATTTGCCGGCATATCTTGGGTAGTTTAAAAATTTATGGAGTAAGATATCTATCTGTCTTATTTTGAACAATAGAATCGAAATAGGTTATTGTACTGCTTTCCAGATAGGACTAAAATATTTATATCGCGGGTAGACAAAGTATCGGGTCATTATTTTGGATGTCCAGTTTACTGACCCCTGACTTTAGCTGAACGTAAAAATTGGTGTTACTAAATATCCTATCCTCGATACTGACTTTAAGAGAGAAGATTCTTCTCTGATATTGACACACAAAGGTACCTGTCGTAACTTGTACTTTATCAGTTGCGCGTAGGATTATTTTACATAATAGATTTATTAAATAGTAATACTAATGTAAGAAAAGTTTTTATTAGTTTTTACCTTGAAGTTATCAACCACTGAGTCTAGCTGCCACTTTCTTATAAATTAATGTTAACAATATGAAATTAATAAACGCAACCAAAGACCTTTGTTAAATTCTTGTATAAGGAAACAAGTTCCATATTATTCAGATATATTAGTACTTTCTGAATAAAAACGTATTTAAACGTATTTGTTATGAACATTTAATTTATTAAGTAATATTGAATGAAAACTGCATCGATACGGACAGAACTTAACCTGGGAACTTCTTAATATGGTTCGCACGTTTATAGACATTTATCAATTTAAACTTATACATAGAAGAATGAAACTAGTTATAGTAAGAAATCATACTAATTTTATATGACAATATCATATTTGTCTCGTTCCGATATTGTCATCAATTTTTTTTATTATTTTAATATATTGAATTCATCAGACAAGGTCTTTAGAAATAACATATATTACGTTTTACATACCCCCTAATATTAAACCATTGCCAATTTACTGCATCAATGAATACGTAATTGAAGATTTAGTGGTCGGTCTACGAGGCGTTCAGCACGTGCTAGCACCTTTATAGGGTGCAGATTAGTTTAGCACTCAGTTGAACGAGCGAAATTAGGTCAGCCATCTTGTAGTAATAGGTGCTGATTGCGATCTCGTGTCTGCATATTTCAGAATTACCTATGTATAACTCCAATATAACTCAAATTTGTATTTATAAATTAGACTTATTTTTTCTCTTACAAAAGACTCTAATGAGGTGATTGAAAAATTGATACGTTGTTTGTTCTAGTTATTATGATTAGAGTTGGAGTTTTATTAAACATTTGTCAAACATATTGTAGGTGTCTGCCACACACGCGTTGCAAACATCAATCTGATTTACAAATATGAGCTAACAGCACTTTAAAATACGAGGTTCTTAGATGCGGTATAGCTTTTTTATGTATATTTGTATCTCACCGGAATAATTAAAGCTAGTTTGAAATGACAAAGTCAGACCCACTCCACTATCTAACAAAGTATACTATGAAAATATATTAATGAAAATTATGTAATACATATTCTTTTATATGTTTCTATTTTTATCAAGATTTTTGAAAAAAAAAAAATTTTTTATAATATATGTTTGGTATTAGTTACGTTAATGATAATCTGACTTTGTTTTTACTGTGTATAAATATTGATAAAAAACATGCACTAGTAAAAGTTCAATTTTCTTTTACTGTTTTTGTAAAAGTATTAAACATGTGCACAATTAACAGGTGTAAAAGTTATGACACAATGCTATAAAGTGATTCGTATAGTTATTAAAGTACCAGTTATTATTATATTTTATATATTAAACCGGCCGTATTCCCGGTAATTAAATGGGAATCTGTCTGTCTAGTCTCAAAGTCATTCCGGATTCGTGAGCTTGAAGCATGACGGACTCGTGGCGTGACCTCGCTACGGTTTGGGGAAATAAATTGTCGTTTTAAAAGGTCTCATACAAGTCTTCGTCTCTCGTCATTGTAATATACCTTGTATCCACTATATCACCTATGAATTTTGGCAAGTTGTTGTTATTGTCCTTTATAATGTTAATGACCGATTTCTGTCTATGGTAGCATCCGAGACTATCCCTATTGAAATTTCGTTAAATAGTTGATTTCGATAGCTTTACGGATTTTACGCGCTACTAAAAACTTTTCCCTGTTTAATACGGACGTTTTGTCGAAATGTTCCTATGTAATCACACGTTCCCGAATCCAAGGCCTATTCTGTTAAAGCTTCCATATTTTTAACACTTACTTTTATTATTATTATTATTTGCCCTACTTATTCTACCTTACCGCGATCACAAGGAATCTTGTACATACCCGAGACTCTAAGTTGCTTTGGCTTTTTGGGTTATTGGATGTTATTTGGGAAAATCTTTTTATATAATCATTCTGTTATATATTTTCGTAATTGTATCTGAAGAACACTTTCAAAACTTAGTATATTTCCTAAACGTTGCTCTCAAAAAGCTGAAGTTTAAGATTGATAAAGAATCCGGTGATAGTTTATCATTCCAAAACGTGATGGTGAGATGAACGGATAATGTTAATGAGGACACTACCGATGCTGGAGGTCATAGGTAAATTAAAGAAATTCCATAAAATAATTAATAATATTTAAATCTGTTGTAAATGTTCATGATTTTATAACATTTTGTAAGTTTTCAAGGAGACTATTACATGAGTTAGATTGTCTTATAATATTATAACTTACACTTGTAAGTAAGTCACCATCGAGTGCAGTTCCAATGCTCCATGTAATTAATTAAAAAAACAGATTACTAATAATACCAAAACATAAGAAAGTAGTTATGAATATGATATTATTTATTATGTAATATATAAATACATATTTGTACTTTAAAATATATGAAGAATATTAAATATTGCATTCTTTTATGTTTACTTATTTTTCTAGTTAACTAATCCTTTAAAGTTAAAGCCGCACAAAAGCTTTGTTTTATACCAGTCTAAGTAGGGCGATGTTAAAATGGCTGTTCTTTACATGCTTGTGAAGTTTTAATTATATCAGTTTCGTACATTCTTATAACAAGTTTTGTTTAAAATAATGTAATACCTACTCATTTTATTAAAGTGAATGTTTACAACCTATGTACAAGCCGAAAAGTATTATAAGTTTTATCGTTAGCTTTTTAATTACAATTACATCAAGAGAATATGGTTTTTTCTATTTTATTCACTACAATTTGTGGTGCCCAAAATATAAATAATTTATTTGTTAATTAGTTACAAATAAATAATATTCGCGAAAAACAGTCAACTGCACTTAATTTTTACACCCAGTTAGATGTTCGGATGATAAATTCAAAACTATTAAATAGAAATACCAAATAGCGAAAAAATGTGTTTTGTTATAAAATGTTACCTATTGTATCTACTGACTAACTCAAAGATTTATTTGTGATTACTTTTAAACCAAGAGACTGAAAATGAACTTCTGATTATTCAAATGTTCATTAATTATGTATGGAAGGCTTATTATTCTTTATTTAAAATTCAATATTATAGCTAAGTTTTTTTTGTTTTATTAAATATTGTTATTTCAAATTATTTCAATTACCTTACCATTGTTTTATCATTTCTAAACTTAAAAAGTTTTTATATAATTTTCAAAAGGACGGATTTTTTAACAAAGTGTTTAATTCATTATCGACAAGTCTCTGGAATATGCTTCTTTCAAATGATTATGATTTTAATATCCGCTGCTAAAGCTTGTATTTCCAGCTCTGGGCCAATATGCCGCTAGGCCTTCTTTGATGTTGAAACGAGGCTTCAATTGGCCTGCTCTGAAAGACATGTATTAACTATACATGTTTTCAGAGGAGCAATAAAATAACGTTAAAAAAATATTTGGGGATTACTCTTAATATAAATTAGGAATAAAATATTCTTTCGTTAAAGAGATGTTTCCTCTAAAGAATATTCAGTGCCGAAAGATGGTAAACATTAAATAATAATTACTAATACCTACGTTACAATTAATTACATTTATTAAAACCTTGTTGTATACAGAAAAGTGTTAAAAATATTAAATTACAATAATAAAACATTATATTTCGTATCTAAACCAGCTTTGTTAATATTTTTCTTCCTTTAAGAGATAATAAATTGCCCCGAATTGCTTAGAACAAAATTAAATTTCAGTTTAATGCAGCGAATCGTAGAGATCCATTAAAAATGTAACTCATAGGTACCATTTGTAACTTGTGAGCTGAAGTTGATGTTGAAAGCTTTGGCTAAAACATTTACAACTTACTGTGTCTAGAGCTTATGATTAATACAATACTAACATTTTACATATACATATTTTAGAGTATTCATATTTTACGTTAGGAAGTGTATTAGTGGACGAACGTTTCAAAAGCAACTTGTTTATCACTGTGCAGGTATATTGTAATTTACTTTCCTTTATTCTAATATCAAACTACGTATTTCCTTAATGAAATATATATTAATACGATATTTATTATTTTATTGAATATTTAAAGAATTTCTACTCCTTGAGAAATGAAACCGTCAAAAACGTTTCAAAAAGTTTATTTTTTCCACTTTTCTAAGCTTGAAATACAAATAAATCAACAATTTAGTAGACATGAATACATTTCTTAAGATTTTATTAAGTTATGAGGACATATTCGATTTTTTGCTATATTATTATTTTCGTTATTTTAGTATAGAGGTAACGTTATGATGACGTTATTCTAGCTCTTAAAATGTAATCTCAAAAAAATATTCCTTCGTCTTAAAACGGAAGCGGCAATGAAAAAAATTATTACAATTACATACATATTCACGAGAAAATATTTCTGTTTTTTTTTTTAATATTTTGTGTCTTTTGTGTAAGTCAGAAGCTCCGGACTCTTCATAGTATGACTTATTTAAAGAAAAAACGCATTCTAAAGCATCCACTCATTAAATACTTCTGAAGGCACCCGTATAATAATATGTTAGCCTGTCAAGACAAGATAATCACTGATTGCAAATAAAGTTATATCGTTGGGGCCGTATTAATATAATGTTGTCGATTTTGTTTTAACTTAAAAAATAATATATAAAAATATGTGTATATTTAATTTCTCCTGGTATTTTTTTCTTTCCATGAGATGAGATGAGAGTCATAATATCTATCAATGTTATTTTGATATTCGATTCGATTATGAGATGAGATGAGAGTTATAATATCTATCAATGTTATCTTGATATTCAGCACGTTACTTACTAAAAGTGATCGCATTACCTATTTTTGTGGATTTGATAACGACAACAAATATCACTAAAAGCTAAGCGATATAAACTCTAATATATCTTTTGTCAGAGAATCGTTCAAATCGAATGAATGTTTATTATTTGTTATAGTTAGTAATAATAGAAGTAAGGAACGAGGAACTTCTTTCAAGCTGCTACCAACTTCATTCATTTCATTCATTCATTCACTCATTCAGTTATAAAGACATTTCTAATAAGACGTAACTTGGGCATGTTAACGAAACAACGGATAATGAAAATAGTTGTACATGTGTTAGAATTTGTTACTATAGGTTGTTGCAAAACCTTCCAGTGTGCGGTCGCTAGTACCGCCATCTGGCGCGTCCCCCGGGTTGCGGATAGGGGAGGTCCCCCCAGATATGGGGGGCACCGGCTTCGGCCGGCGCGGACAGCAACTAGCATGTGTGGCTGCTTGCCTTTCGAGGCGAGCATTGCACGGCCACACAAACTCGTAAGCCCGCACTGAGCGGGAACGAGAGCTGGACGGACGGATCCTGTTCTGTTCGTCTGGCTGCGAGGAAGAAAACCTCTATAAAAAATCACCCTGGGGGTCGGTCATGGGGGTGTCAGTGCCCGGTCCATGGCCGACAGGTTTGTGTTTAGTGTTTTGTGTTGTCTAGTCCCGTCAGGTCCTCGTCGTTTATGTTCTGTTTTGTTTTATGTGTGTTTGTGTTTCTTCGTCAACCCTAAGGTTCGGTGCCTGCCGAGGGGTTGTGTAAGGGCTAGGGCACCACCCACGGGGACCTCACCCCTTAAAGGAACAATGGAGCAGACTTTTTTGAAAATAAGTCCCCGGGAGGGTGTCAGTCCTAGTACTGTGCAATCCCTCACGGCAGATTCTTCTGCCGTCTGCCCTCCGTACTCCGGGGTGGGCAAAAAAAGTCTTGGCGCAGGAGTCCCTGCACAGGTCGAAACCACACCGACCTGTCCAAAAAAACTGAGTGTGAGGCGCGTAGGAGAGGATGACTTGGCTAGTTCACTGGATACCGATTTTCTTATTGATCAGGACATAATTGACTTGGATGCGGATGAGCCGACCCCGTCGGTCGGTTCCTCCGTTTACGACATTAGCAGGCCCAAAGGACAACGACTTGCCTACGGTTGCGATTTGACGGACACGTCGGATCAGGAGGTTTTTGCGCGCCGCAAGCGAGGTCCTCTTTCAGAGGTCTCTCGTTTGCAGAGTGAAGCGTCCGGTAGCGACTCGGAGCTTGGTGTTGCAAAGTGCAACACCGCTCGTCGTGGACGCTCCACTCCAAACGCGCGTGGTTCAGGGCTCGCAAGGGCGACAGCAGAGCTGCGAGCCCTGAACTTGGAGGCCGAAGAGGCCGCGTTTGAGCGAAGGCTTCAACGCCAGGCCCTCCGGAACACGCAGAAAACGACAAGGAGTGCGCCGGGCACCGAGGAGGATACGTCCTTGGAGGTGCAACCTTCGCTGGATTTGTCGTGTTTACCTGCCGATGAGTTGAGTGCAGCCGCCGCTCGACATTCCGCCGCGATTTTTGAGTGGACCAGAAAGTCGGGCAACCTCAAAGGCACGGTGGTCAAGGCCCTCAGAGACGAGTCGAGCAGTCTGCTCGATATCGTCAGAGTCTTGGCCACCCGGAGCGAGCCTGAGGAGACGCGCCGTATCCGCGAGGACAACGCGCGTCTCCACAGGGAGGTGGAGGCACTAAAGGCGGAGTTGAAGGCTCACAGGAGGGAGTTCGCTGAGATGAGGGCATCTGCGGCCAAAACCGCGGTCTCAGGGATGCCCTCGTCGGAGGCGGACCAGCTCGAGGAGTTGAAGCGCTCCGTTATCGACTCGGTGGGCGTTATGCTTAACGCCCGGTTCCGAGGGATAGAGGAGCGCCTCCTCCCAGAGAGGAGTTTACGGCCTTCCCTGGCCGCAGACCGAAGAAGGGAAGCAGCCGCGGCCGCAGCCGCTGCCATCGATTCTCGGCCATCGGTTTGCGGCTACAGCCAGGTCGGATCGCCGGTCGTCGTGCCGAGGTCTCCGCCTATCCTGCCTGTTGGAGCAGCCGCTCCTCTGGAGGCTTGGTCGACGGTGGTGCGGGGGGGTAAGAAGAATGCCCCCCGCGCCTCTCGGAAGCCGCCACCGGCTCCGACTCAGCCCCCTAAGGCCGCTCCCCGAAGGCTGGCTCGTGCGCCGGCTTCGGCTCCGGCTCCGGTAGCCGAACCCGAAGCCCAACGGCCTGTTGCCAAGCGGCGGCGGCGCAGGAGGAAGAAGGCCGCTAAACCTGCAGCCCAGAAGGCCCAGGCAGGGACGCGCTCCCAGCCCAAGTTGCCGCCGTCTCGGTCCCCAGCTGTGATTATCACGCTGCAGACCGAGGCCGCGGCAAAGGGGGTAACGTACGCCCAGGCCCTCGAGCGCGCCGCCGAGAAGATTGACCTCGGCGAGCTCGGGCTCGAGGGCGGGCTCAAAATCCGGCGGTCGGCCACGGGAGCCAGGCTCCTTGAACTACCGAAGGCGACCCCGGATAAAGCGGAAAAGCTGGCGGCGTGTCTCCGCTCTACGTTGGAGGGGGTGGCGGATGTCGTCCGACCCGTGAAAAGGGTCGGCATTAGGATTAAAGGCCTGGACGACTCTGCCACGAGGGACAAAGTGGCGGCTGCGATCTGCCGCGTCACCCGATGCTCCAGTGAGTCTTTCCACGTCGGGGAGATTCGCTGGGGCAACGGGGCCATGGGCGTTGCCTTTGCCCGATGCCCTGTTGACGCGGCAAAATCGCTATTAGCTACGGGGAGGCTGTTGGTTGGGTGGAGCTCGGCCAGGGTCGAGATTCTGGAGGAGCGGCCCATGCGGTGTTTCGGGTGTCTTGAGCCCGGGCACACGCGTGCGGTCTGCCCCTCTGGAGTTGACCGTAGCTCGGCCTGTTACCGGTGCGGCGTAGCGGGCCACACCCGCGCAGGCTGCACCGGAGTCCTCAGATGTGCTCTTTGCGCGGATCGTGGACTACCAGCAGGCCATGAGCTAGGCAGCGGAGTGTGTAAGGCTCCCCGTAGGAAAGGAAGGGTCGTTGGCCCCTCTCCAGCTCCCAGAGCCGGTGGCGGCGGGAAATCGCCTGTGGAAGCCATGTCGCAATGACCAAACGGCGACATGGCTTCCTACAGGCGAATCTAAATCACTGCGCCAGGGCCCAGGATCTGTTCGTCCAGGCCATGGCGGAGTGGGAAATTAGTGTTGCGGTGGCCTGCGAGCCCTACTATGTGCCCCCGAATTCCAGTTGGTCGGGGGACATAAACGGCTCCGTGGCGGTGGTTGTGGCACCTGGTCCCGGTCCCCCTTTCTCCACTCTGGAGACTGGCCCGGGTTTGGTAGTGGCGCGGTGGGGGGAGTACGTCGTCGTAGGCGCGTACTTCTCCCCCAATCGTAGCCTGGCGGAGTTCGAGGTCTTTCTCGACTCCGCCAGTGCTGCGATTCGCAGACAGGCGTCGGGGAAGGTCATCTTCCTCGGCGACCTGAACGCCAAATCCGAGGCCTGGGGGAACCACGCCACGGACGCTAGGGGTAGGGCTGTCCAGGTCTGGTCGCTCCTCTCCGGTCTGTCCCTCCTCAACAGAGGGACCGAACCGACCTGCGTGCGGCAGCAAGGGAGTTCCGTGGTGGACGTTTCGTTCGCCACCCCAGCTGTCGCGCGCATGGTCGACGACTGGAGAGTCGAGACGGAGGTGGAGACTCTATCGGACCATTTATACGTCCGATTTGAGATCTCCGCCTCCCGACCGGATCTGGCCGGGCCACCGCGGGGAGGATGTCAGTTTCCTCGCTGGGCAGTCCAGCGGCTGGATCGGGAAATGGCGGTCGAGGCAGCCATCGTCCAGGGCTGGGCCTTTCCCGATCCCCCCAGCGAGGAAACCGACGTCGAGGGGTTGGCTGGCCGCATGCGCGAGGCCCTATCGAGGGTCTGCGATGCGGCCATGCCGAGGGTGGGGTTCCGGCCCCGGCGCAGGGGTGTTTACTGGTGGTCGCCCGAAATAGCCGAACTTCGGGCGGCCTGTTGCAGGGCTCGCAGGGCCTTCCTCCGGTGTCGCCGCAGACGCGGCTCGGACCCGGAGATGGAGGCCCAGCTGCGGGGTCAGTATCGTGAGGCGAAGTCGACCCTGCAGCTCGCGATTCGGAAGGCGAAGGACCTGGCTCGGGAGGAAATCCTGGCCGGTCTCGATAGGGACCCATGGGGGCGACCGTATCGCGTTGCGCGGAATAAAATCCGCGCCGCGACCGCCCCGGTCATGGAGTCCCTTCAGCCGGATTTCCTCGAGCGGCTGGTGGGGGAACTTTTCCCGGATTCCACCGGCCACTCTCCTCCTGTGATGGCTCCCCCCTCTCAAAGGGGGGGAGCTGGTTCTGTCCCAGTCATCACGGAGGCCGAGCTGGAGGTCGCGCTGAGTCGCCTGCGAGCCCGCAACACTGCGCCGGGGCCGGACGGTATTCCAGGGCGAGTGTTGGTCATCGCCCTGGAATACCTGGGAGGCAGGCTTCGGGAACTGTTCAACCTGTGTTTGCGCACTGGACAGTTCCCGAAAGCCTGGAAGGAGGGCAGGTTGTGCCTGTTGCGGAAGGACGGTCGTTCTGTCGATTCTCCTTCCGCATACAGGCCCATCGTGCTGCTGGACGAGATGGGCAAGCTCTTCGAGAGAGTCCTCTCTGCCCGTCTCGTCCAACACCTCCAAGAGGTAGGTCCGGGTCTCTCAGACGCTCAGTTCGGCTTCAGGGCGGGTCGTTCAACGATCGACGCCCTGAGAGCTCTGAGAGACCTGACCGAAGAGGCTGTTTCCGAGGGGGATGTCGTCCTGGCGGTTTCGCTGGACGTCGCCAACGCCTTCAACAGCCTGCCGTTCGAGACTTTGGTTGAGGCGCTCCGGTTCCATGGAGTGCCTCCCTATCTCCGCAGGCTGTTGGGGGCGTACCTGCAGGATAGAGAGGTCCTGTGGGAGTGCGGCGACCGGCGGGTCTACCGACGTGGTGTGAGCCGAGGGGTTCCACAAGGGTCCGTATTGGGACCGGTCTTGTGGAACCTGGGCTACGACTGGCTGCTTCGCTGTCCGCTCCTCCCCCGGACGAGGGTGCTGTGTTACGCAGATGATACCCTCGTCACGGCGCGCGGAGGGAGCTTTGCGGAGGCAGCCCGTCTTGCCACGGTCGGCGCTACGTTGGTAGCGGACCGCATAGGGCTGTTGGGACTGGAGGTCTCTGTTTCCAAGACGGAGGCCATCCTGTTCCACGGCCCTCGCCGGGGTCCCCCTCGTCGGGCGTACATCTCCGTCCAGGGTGCGCGGGTGGCGGTGAAGGCCCAGATGAAGTATCTGGGCCTCACCCTGGACGGAAGATGGAACTTCGGGGCTCACTTCTCTCTGCTGACCCCGAAGTTACTCTCCACTGCAGTCGCCTTGAGTAGGCTTCTACCCAACGCCGGAGGGCCGCAAGCTCCTTGCCGCCGGTTATACGCCGGAGTGGTGAGGAGCATGGCCCTGTACGGTGCTCCCATATGGTCGGGAGCCCTCACCGCGAACTCCAGGGCCCTTTTGCGTCGCACGCAAAGGGTCCTAGCGGTGAGGGTGATCAGGGGGTACCGTACGGTGTCATACACTGCGGCCACACTCCTGGCGAGCGATCCGCCCTGGGAGCTACAGGCGCGGGTCCTCGCCGGAGTGTATTGGCACCGGGTAGAAGCCCGGGTCGGGCGGGTTAGGCTCGAGGCAGATCGGATCAGGGCTCTAGCTCACCGAGCCCTGATCCGACAGTGGAGTAGGGACTTAGAGTCCCCGTCGGCCGGTCTTGCGACGGTGGGGGCTATATCCCCCCATCTCGATCGTTGGATCGGCCGGCGGCACGGGACTCTAACGTTCCGTCTTGTGCAGGTGCTCACCGGGCATGGGTGCTTCGGTGAGTACCTGTACAAGATCGCACGCAGAGAGGCGGCCCCCTCCTGCCACCACTGTGACGAGCCCGTGGACACGGCTCGTCACACCTTGGCGGAGTGCGCAGCCTGGGACCGTCAGCGTACTGAGCTGACGGCCGTGGTTGGCAGCGACCTCTCGTTGCCGAGCGTTGTTTCTGCGATGCTCGACGACGAGAGGTCCTGGGTCGCTATGGCCTCCTTCTGCGAGCAAGTCATTGTCGCGAAGGAGGCCGCGGAGCGGGTCAGAGAGGCAGCCTCCTCTGAACCGCTCCGTAGGGGTAGGCTGGGTCGAAGGAGGCGGGATTACGCCCGCAGCCTCCTTCCCCAGCTGTAGTGCCTGGACGGGAGAGGGGGGTGACCTCTCCCGCCCGTTATAGGCCTACGAGTTGAGGGTGTCTCTAAGTTGATCGGGGCCCCTCGCAGGGGGTTCCGCCGGGGCGTCACGGTGAGTGCGAAAGCGATCCCGTGGCGCCCCACTAAGGCGATGAGGTCAACCGTTGGTTTTTTAGTGGGTAGCCTTAAAAATGGCAGCGTCTTCTATGCTGCCGGGTAGTCCCACATACCCCCTCGGTCATCACCTTCCTGGCCGCAGGGATGATGCGTAACGCATTTTTCCAACGCTAAAAAAAAAAAAAAAAAAAAAAAAAAAAAAAAAAAAAAAGGTTGTTGCAAAACCTTATTAATTTTCTTGTGACCTGGTGAAGTGGAGGTAACTTTGTGTTATATTTGTATTATTAGGAATATCATACCTAACCATTTTCATTAAAGAAAATGTTTATCGTTTTTCTGCAGTACATAAGCAAATACCTACTTATTCACCGCCCCGTCGCGTCGCGTTGGTCGAGTGGTTAGCGCCGACGCCTAACGTGTCACGGCGCAACGGGGCTCGGGTTCCATTCCCGGCAGAGCACAGGCATTTATGTGATGAGTATAAATGTCTGTGTTTCTGGGTTTGGTCGTTTATTAAATATATTCTCAGTATTTAAATGTGTATTTCTATGTATTAGTATCGTTGTCTAACACCCTTAACACAAGCAAATAATTTGCTTACTTAGGGGTTAGATCAATGTGTGTAATTTGTCCCGATATTATTATTATTATTATTATTATTTATTTTTAAGTTAATGTTAACAGCCTAGGGTTCAGTATACCAGCCGGAGAGGTTTAGAAGTTTTATCAGACACGCGACATAAACATGGCAGACACGCGGCATATACGCAGCATGCATGCGGCAGACAAACAGCAAACACATGAGACCCACGGTTTACACACAGTAGACATGCTCCAGACACGCGTCAGACAAGGGTCAGACACTCGTCAGACCCACAACAGACACACGTCAGACACGGCATACACACGGTAGACACAGCAGACATAGGCAGACACACAACATACACTTTTTAAAATCTTAATAATAACGATATTCGATGTTAACGCCTACAACGCGTATTTAGTATTTAATGTCTACTCCATGTCTCATACATTCATGTATGGCTTATAATTATATAATGTCTTATTGAACAATCGTAATTAATTTAGAAACTAAATAGTTTAATTAGTTTTACTAAAGAGGAAACCGGTATCAAGGTCGTGATTATGAGTAAATATTACAAGCGACATACACGCGGCAGACACGCGGCATACAGGGGACCAGATTTTGTTCGTATTATTCAACGTATAAACTATTCATTTTCAATAATATTATTATTAATTTTTATATTATGTATTTGTATTTGGTTTTCGATTAAATTATGCCTTTTAATGAATTAAGCAGGTAAACGGTGCTAAAGTTAAGAAAAATACCGCTTTACTTTCGTCATATTATGAAGTTTGATTTTTTGGTAATACCTTTAAAATATTATTAAAAATTACGTCATTCATTGCCAGACACTTTACAACGTGGCAACCCCTTGCCAGACACCCTTAATGTTGAGAAAATTTTAACTTTACTTACGTTATATCTTTAAATATATATTTCTTGTGTGCGTGTGTATGTCACTGAACTCCTCCTAAACGACTGGACCGATGTTTATGAAATTCTTTGTGTGTGTTTAAGGGGACTTGAGAATTGTTTAGATTCACAATCACAAAATAATGTGTAAGTAGGTGGTGATTTTGGAATGTTTCACATTGGTTCCGACGGACTGCGTTACCATGGCAATGTCAAATATTAAATAATATTATATTTTAATTATAGTCTGCCCTTTTGAAAGTCTATTAACGGATAAAAAACCTTCAAATGCAGATAAACATCCTAAATTTTTGCAAATTCAAAAGCTTTTTGTTACATGGATGTTTCCTTGACGTATACTTTGAACACTCAAGAGTGAAATATTACTTAATATATACATATAATTAAATGGTTACACGTATAGTAAAATGGTACAAATAAAGTTAATAATCACTTATTTTCCTACTATTGCGGTAAGACATTTTTTGAAACTATTTTTTTTTTATATTTCAGGTAAGAACAGAAGTTACGTATTGATAGTAAGTATTGATAGTACATATTGATAGTAAGTATTGATAGTACGTATTGATAGTACATATTGATAGTAAGTATTGATAGTACGTATTGATAGTTCATATTGATAGTTATTATTAATAGTAAATATTGATAGTTAATATTGATAGTACGTATTGATAGTAAATATTGACAGCACGTATTGATAGTAAGTATTGATAGTACGTATTGATAGTACATATCTTACTATCACTATGTACTATCAATACTTACTATCAATATGTACTATAGTACGTATTGATAGTACATATTGATAGTAAATATTGATAGTAAATATTGATAGTAAATATTGATAGTAAGTATTGATAGTTCATATTGATAGTTAATATTGATAGTTAATATTGATAGTACGTATTGATAGTTAATATTGATAGTACGTATTGATAGTAAGTATTGATAGTACGTATTGATAGTAAATATTGATAGTACGTATTGATAGTAAGTATTGATAGTACGTATTGATAGTACATATTGATAGTAAGTATTGATAGTTAATATTGATAGTCCATATTCATAGTCCTCCCGTCAGGGAATAATAATATACTTTTCAGTAAAAAAAAATACATAATTGAACGACTCAGTACTCAGTTCTTAAACAGATCTACTCACGAAAAAAATATCTGTGATTAATAAACTAAACTCTAACTAAATAAAATAAACTCCAACTACACGCAGAACACGCAAAAACTACTCTCCGGAATTAATTGAAACTTAAAACAGGTATCTTTATCGGAATCGGAATCGGAATGCGTACGAAGTCGCAGGCACAGCTAGTACAGTATAAAAGCTGATTTTTATATATAATAATTACATAATAATTAGATGATGTTTTCTCATCAGTCAGACATTTTTGATAGTTCTAACCCCTTGCCAGACAATAATATAGGGTAGCTGTAAGAAGGAGCGCAAGGTACTGTACACGTATAGGTGCGAATGAGATGACATGACATTTGATAAAATGAATTCGAGGGGATTAGTTAGTGCATTGTAATTCTTGGCATTTCATTCGTTATCAATCTATGGGAACACTTCTATAATTTGTGTTAACTGAAAGTCTAACTAAAGTGAACCAAAATCTAAATAGATATAATTTGATATTAAATTAAGTAAATATTGGAACAGATTATATTTTAAGAATTAAATCGACAAAACCTCATGTCAATTATTTACCTGCGTTGGTAGTGTGCGCTGACAAACTTTTTAGCTTGTATAAGATAACGAAGGTCTAGAGTTCACGGGCTCTTAGTATAGGAGGGCAGTTAGACGTTTGGAACATAAATTCAAACGATTAAACCAGTGAAGGAAATGGGTTTATGTTTTCATAAATGGTAGTAACTGACTAACTTTGAGATTTAGTTGTTATTACTTTTAGACCAAAATGTATTATTATTAAGTTCATTTGCTTTATTAATTATGTTATTTTAAATTATTTAAATCGACTACTTTACCTTGGTTTTATCAATTCTAAACTCAATGAGTTTTTATATAATTTGCAGAAAGACGGAAAAGGTATTTATAAAAAATATAATTTTTAACAAAGTGTTTAAGTCATTATCGGCAATTCTTTGGAATATGCTTCTTTTAAATGATTATGATTTTAATATCCGCTGCGAAAGCTTGTATTTCCAGCTCTGGGCCAATATGCCGCTAGGCCTTCTTTGATGTTGAAACGAGGCTTCAATTGGCCTGCTCTGAAAAACATACACATTTACAAAAAGAAAATAACATTATAATATTTCTTCATATAAATTAGGAATAAAATATTGTCTTTTTAATGAGATGTTCCCGCAAACGATTTATTATTCAGTAGCGAGAAACATAAAACATTATATTTCTTATGTAAATATTTTCCTTTGTTTTTAAGAGATAATAAATTTCCCTAAGAAATTGTTTTACAAATTGTTGTTGATAACGACACCAAATGTCACTAAAAGCCACTACAATGTTAACTCTAACATGTCTTTTGTCAGAGAATCGTTCAAATCTCATGAAAGTTCATTATTTGTTATAGTTAGTAATAATAGAAGTCAAGAACGAGGAACTTACTTCAAGCTGCCACCAACTTCATAAGTTATAAAGACATTTCTAATAACCTGTAACTTTGGCATGTTAACGAAACAACGGAATAATTAAAATAGTTGTACATGTGTTAGAATTTGTTTGTAGTTTGTTGCAAAACTTTATTAATTTGCTTGTTACCTGTTAAAAGTTAAAGTAAGTTTTTGGTATATTTGTATTAAGCTCCATTTATTGATCCACTTGTAGCAAGCAACACCTAATTAGATACACAAAATACACGGCTTACTTATCTTTCGTATATATGCTATATATTTAGGTACAAGTTAAGTACATACGTGTGGTATGTATCTAGAAACTAACGATGTAAGATTCAAAAATAATATATATGGAATCTTGTATATTAAATACAAGGTAAATTACTGACAAGCTAACCAAACAATCGACTTTAAGGTCGTACCAACTGTATTTGAAATCTCTTGTAATATTTGTATGCCAAAAATAAGTTATTTTTTGTTATTATTTCAGCTTTTCATCTGTTATCACAATAAAAGTAAATAACGAAGGTCCCTGCGATCCCGACGAAGAAAATAACAAAAGACTCCCGCGACATCAACTTCTTTATAGCGGTTGTGTATTTTATTTAAGGTGGATTTTTTCGCATTTATTTTAGAAATTATTAAAAAGTGTAAGTCAAGAAAATATTATATTTTAAAAGTTTTGTTTGTCAAAAACGGATTTTGACGAATAAATTAAATATCAAATAAGACTAAAATGATGTTGTATACATTATTCGGTTACTGCATGTAATAGATAATAGAAATTATTTCTTATCTATCTATACATATAATAAAATTGTAACTGATAAATTTTTGTACATGGAAAATATAAAAAAAAAATCATGATGGGGGCATTTATAAGAGCAAGAGAACCCAAAACTATGGTTTTTAATTCTGTCTGTTGGTCTGTATGTTTGTGCACGCTAATCTCAGAAACGGCTTATTCAATTTGAATGCAGTTTTCGGGAATATATTGTTATATTCTTCACTTAATATTTAATGCTTATTTTATCTAAATCGGTAAATAATAAAGTTATGTCAATTTATGTCAATCACGTAATAGGTACCATGCAAAACTTCTTCTATACATGTAATAAAACTGTAGAGAAGTCGTATTTGTACATTGAAAATTTAAAAAAATATATACCAGGGTGTGAGGTGATAACTAACAAAATTCATTATCAACATTTTTATTTTTTTTGTATGTTTATCTGTTTGTCTTTTAGTTGTGCATGCAACACGAAAAAAATATATAGCTAATGTAAACTTTAATACATAGCGTCGAAGTAAATTGAGCGTCAATCTGAGTAACTTTAAGTTTTAACTTTCATTATATTCTCTTTACTCTATCAAAAGATTTATTTATTTAATATGTTTCAGAAATCTATCGTTATACTAATAATACAACTGTAATTGATCGCTGTCTGTACATGGAAAATATTTTCCAAAATTCATAATGGGGAAACTTTATATAAGCAATAGAACCCAAAATAATGTTTTTTTTTCATTTTGTCTGTTCGTCTGTATGTCTGTATGTTTGTGCACGCTAATCTCGGAAACGGATTAATTGATTTGGATGGAGTTTTCGGGAATATATTGTCATGAGATTCATTTTAAATTTTGTTTTTTTTTATTAACAATTGGTTAATAAATAAAGAAATTAATAATTTCTTACTTTCGTACCATTGCTGCTTACTAGTGTTTAAATATAAAAAAATATACATAAATAAACTAGAAATACTCCTACACGCACTACTTGATTGAGTTTGATGAAACTTTGAAGGTTTATAGTTTTTACATACATTGGTAAGAACAGAGAGCACGTTTTATCAACATTGAAATTAACGCGTACGAAGTAGCAGGTACAGCTAGTAACGTAATATAGTTATCTACCTTGGTCCGTTTTCTGTTTGAAGTATGTTATAAATCTGCAATCTACACATACAAACATATAAAAACTAAAGAGGCAAAATCTGGTTTTGTCTGTTTATCAATTTATGTGTTTGTTTGCTCGCGACTCATCCCAATACTGCAAGTATTTTGATGAATATTGCTGTGGAATAAGAAGTTAATGTGAATTGTGAATCTTAGTATAGAATCCAAAATGTTAAAATTAATCACCTTGGTATATTCTTCTATTTTCATCGGTAAACACATAAATAATAATACATTTTGAAAAAAGTATATTTTTTATTGTTTTACACAACCAATTAATTAGCTACAAGAACACATTTGCTTAAAAGGGATAAACAAATTATTACTTATTACTATTTATTAATGAATTTAACTTAATTTTTAAGAATTAATTACATTAAATCACACAATGTGGTGTTATTGTCGACTTAAATGTTTATGTTATCATTAATGTTCGTTCGGCACTCTTATCCCACCAGCTTGAAGTACAGATGTTAATGAAACAACATTAGCCCCACTTGCCACAATTATGGGATATAACATATGTATATAAGATTTATCAAAATGCGTTGGTAATGCGTTCTGGTAAATCAAATATTAATTAATTAATTAATCACTTTCTAAATGTGTAATTATTTAGTAAAAGTATTAAAATAAAAAAGAATGCTGTATCTTAGCACTTGACTTCAAAAATAAATAAAAGTCATAGTAAATAAATAAATAGTCTTGATACTTTGGCCAAATACTTATCTCACACACACATACAGGATATTAACAATATTGACCCCGGATGATGACCTTGTTACGTCTTGCACACGTGCTGGGCCTGGGATCTATCGTTTCTTATGTTACCGTTCCATCATTAAGCTAACTAATACATATATCTTTGTCGCCTTGGAGGCGACCTCTGTTAAGCTTCCTTTAAAAATCCTTAAGCAAATACAGATTGCAACTATATTGAAAAGATGCCAACACCGAAATAATATTGAAAATATAAATGTCCTATTATAAATGTCAGCCGTTTTATAATACTCTATAATAATTATTTTACAATATTTTATAGTCAAACTGTTTTATTATTATTATTTTTAATATTTAATTTTAGTTTAGTTTTTGATTTTTCTCAAGTTTGTTATTTATTAATTTACTTGTTGTCGTTAGTGTATGAAGTATTAATTTGTAATAATACAATTCTTTCATGTTATATGTGTAGCGTAAAAACATTATTCTTTTGTACTAGAACTAGTTAGATTTCGTACTATACGACTATATTATATATGTTATAAATATTTGTGGAGAGTTGGAAGGGACGAGTAAATTCAATTTTTATAAATTCTTCGTTACTCTTGATTGATTATTTAATAAAGAGAAACGAAAACGAGAAACTCAACTTACTCAAAATTCAATATCATCTGCATATTTATGTTCATTCGTTCTGACGACGCATAATTTACTGAATTTAAACGATGTCATAAGAATATTTAGTTATAAGAATGGTGGTTATAATAGAAATAAATCTTTAAAATGTGTTGTAAATTATACTTTAAGAAAAGTACATTAAAATAAATAGTGGAAAATGACTGTACTTTTAAATTAAAATCAAATTGCAATACTTCGAGTGTATAAGTTTGTTTTTTAGTAAAGTTGTAGGTAATCTGTTTAATAATGTAATTTCATTGCTTAGGTTTCTGGTTTAGCTAATTTAGTTTTTACAGTAAAACTAGGCCGCATTAGATTGTATTTCCAATACCGCATTAGTATGTGTGTGTGTGTGTGTGTATATTTGTGTGTGCAGAGCTGTGCAGCGCTGATAGTACCACTTCATCCCCTATTAAATAACCAAACACCAGTCCAATATAAACCAGCTAATTGTGATGCTAAGGACTTGCCATTAATTCAATCTATAGCAAGTTATTATTGTATGCAGTCTTTACTGCATATAATTAAAAAAATAATCATACTGTACTGATATATATTAGATTCTAGCTAACTGTGAATTAATAGGTATATTAGTATTAATTACAATGGTAATTATTAAGGATTAACTGATTGAAATATTGAAATAAAACAATTTTCAATGGATTGAGGTCGCATATAATTGAATTTAAAATTTAAACTTAAAATTAGACCCGACGTATCTATTATTTTGCAGTAATAGTGTTCAAGGGAAGACAAGATGTAGACACACATCTGTGACAAATGGTACGGTATGATAACTGTAAAGGACTACGTAACCAAATAATGAAGGGACAAAGCGCTTCTGTTGTGACAAATCCTATTAAGCCTTCTGTGTGTGGAGAACCCAATTGAAGCCAGACGACTGCACTGTGAGGAATAATATATGAGCCTGGCTTTACGTTTACAAAACCAAGTGGCTGGACTCAGTCATTATGTCACTTTATTAAAGCGACTTGCGGGGAAACGATCCACCATCTGAATTGTTAACGACTCAGAAAGTTTAAAGATTGACATACTTATTCTCGAACTATATATCTCATTAAGTAAAAGATTTTTGAAATAAAATTTGTATAGTCACATAAAATAAAGGAATACATATACATTTATTTATTATATTATTATTACTATGTTAAAATAATAAAATATTACATTTTACATAATATTATTTATTATATAATCATGTATATATATTCATGAATAGTCCATATTTGAAATAAATGAACCGTGTTCAACTTTCTTCGAATGTACAAAAGTTGCTCTGACGCAAAGTCTCCTATACTTATTCTTGATTACTTGTTTGCTCCCACATATGTTATCTAGACATGAGTAAGGAGCTTTTAAACAAACTTGAGACCCCACGGAACTTCTGTATCCGAGTCATATTAATCTCTTCAAATTGTTATATGACCATGTTTCCTATGTTCGTGCTAAGCTCAAATGGCTCTCGCTTCGTCTTCGTCTGCTCATATCCTTGATACTATTTATTCCATTCTGTTCAATCCCACTACTCTTCTTTCCTCAAATATCGTTTAATTTTTTTGGATGCATCTAATGCACATTCTCTAACAAACCAAATTAAACTGTTACCACATAAATTGAACGCTACTATATCGAAATTTATAAAAGAAGGAAACTTCCGCAATAAACTAATACTATTGGTTTTAATAATTCACTTACTCGTATGACTATTTTTGGTCCTTACTACCAGTTATTTTATTATTGTTAAACGAATAACTAGATTAAGTGAGTTTAATAAGTCGAATTCTGTATATAAATAATGACTTGTTAGAAATTGAGGCTATTTCTAAGTAATTGGTGGGTATCTATTGCTATAAATTGGTAAACGAGTGTTAAATTTATGAATTATTGGGTCATCACCTTCTGTTGTCAATTAAAATTCTTATTAAATATTACAATATTAAATCAATTAAGTTTTAAAAACTCGTGGTCTCGTAAAAACCAAAATAATTCCAATGTTTAAGAAGCATTTCGTGAAAACTTTAGAAGGTTTAGAAGGATTTTCTCAGGAAGGTTAAACGGGGCCAAGAAAAATGGCTTTTCAGTTGTTATATTAGTGATATCCGGCACGACAAATCACAGATGTTTGCTCTTTCATAGCTACACTATGTCTAGAAAATTAAAATTACATCTCCAAAATTACAAAAATGTAATTAAAAAAATCGGATTTGACCGAATCGCAACTAGCACAGAATCTGGGTACGTCATACCCATTTAAGCGCAAAAGTTCTGAAGGTGTGAATAATGATTGACAGTGTGATCTTTGAGTATCTTATGTATCTTTATAACTTTATTAGATTTGTCCTAGTTATTAAATTACGCAATTACTTTTGATGCTTATTATTTTTTTTAGTAAATTTCTGTATGAATTCCTAAAAGACTTATAAATTTGTACATCTTATAAAAACCTTGCATTTGCTATAAAATTTTATTATTATAAATAGTTATTTAAATATTGGCATATTTTCAAATAACAGCATAAAATTACCCATCATTGTCGTCTGAATTAGAAACGTGTAAATAACTCATTGTTCTGTCACTTGCAATACACACCTCTAATATATATATGTGTAATGAGATATTTAATTTAAAAATATTATCTACATTTCATTTTAATACCCCTCATAATATTTTAGATCATAATTTTTTTATAACATCTAAATTCCATTTTGTTGTTATTGTAATAATTTGTTTAAGTGTTTGTATTATGGAATACCTAACAATAAATATATTGAAACGGTCAAGATGAAAGAATTCACAGCATATTTGATAAATATTTTGATTAGTGTTACATTTATTCAGGTAGTAATCACAAATAACTTAAGCAAAATAAACAAAACAAAACATAGCAAAAAAATCAAATTAGATAGAGCAGAAAATAATTTCTAAAAACAATAAAAATATAATATAATAATAACAAAAATGGCATTTACAACAATTATTTTGAAACTACTCAAAACAAAAATGTGACCTTATGAATAGATTGATAAATTGCGTTAAATAAAATCTTACAATATTTGTTTAATATCTAGTTACTAGTATAACGATATAAGCTACCACAAGATTGCTTGTTTCGGGACGGTTATCGTTTATGGTTATATCTGGGATGTTGCGATATTGCCTCTGTAGTGTGTGGGCGCATTATACGGATACTAACCAAAGTACATTTTTTCGTTATTTATTTTGACAAATATATAATATTATATATTAAAAAAACGACGTGTATTCTTCAAATAAGTGATTTAATTTAATTCATTAATCCATTTTACTTCAAACGATTATTTTTTGAAGTTTCAAAAGATTTATTAATCTGATCCAATATTAGTACCCTGTCATGTGTTTATAAAATACTATAATAGTAATAACGATACGACCAGTCAAAAAAAATAATATCACAAATCAATACTATATATCGAAACTGCTGTGAAACAAGAAACTCAATAAAAAAAACTCATTAGTATTTAGGACATAGATAGAACGGTTTTTAAAACTATGTAGTAAGAAACATTTATATAGTATTAGGAGGCATAAGAGCTGAAGGTCATCTAGATAGTAAACAGTATCATCGCCGAGGGTCTTACAAATTCGTTACAATTCATGAAGAAAGTGGCGAGATGGAGGGTAGTTGGACATACGGGGAACAGGGAGGCTATTTCAGCATCTGTCTTTTTCACTCACATTTTGAAACGTGTCTAGTATTAGTCTCAACACGCCTTTTGTTATAAACTTGTACTATCCCAATCAAGCTAGTCCCTAGTGCTCTGGAGTATAACGTGTAGTTAAATTACTTCAGTTAGCTGATTGGTCCACGTAAAATAAACATACATAGTCTTGCCATAAATATTGTAACAAAGACATTTTTTTTATTGCATTTAACATTGATTACTTTTACAGTGTGTTACAATTTTACAAAGTTACGTTAAGTTAAGTTACAGTTTTACAATTAAAAATATAAAAAGCTTATTTGAAGTGGTGTCCATTGGCTGCAATACAGTCCTTTAAAACATTGAGGCCAGTTATCAATAGAAGCACGCGCTCTTCCCACGGGGAAATTTTTCACTGCTAATCCTATAGATTATTTTAGGGACTCCAAATTATCATGGCGTTTAGCGCAAGCTGAACTCTCTAAACTAACTGACCATAAATCATAATCCAGCGGGTTCAGATCGGGACTAAGCGGCCAGTCTTCAGCTCTGACCATCAATCATCAGTGCACATGGTTACATCTACTATGCTGGTATAGACTCTGCCATTGCGACCCACCTCAAACGTGGGTTTGGTCCCAGTGTTTAGAATGTTCAGACTGTGGCTGTGTATATACCGAGTCAGTTCGGTTCCTATCAAGTTTTAACGGAAGCTCCCCCACCAGGGGTTATAGGCTGCAAGTCCTAAGTCATCTCTTAGAATACGCGACATAGTTTTAGGTGCAATCTTCATTTCCCGAAATAAAATCTTTTGCTTTCGGACAGGATTTCTTCGAATTCTTTCCCTTAGTGCTTTGACCATCTTTTTCGAATCACCTTTACGAACACTACGTGGACGCCAGATCTTTCTCTGTCACAAACAGAAGAAGTCTCATTGTACATATTAATAGCCCGGTACACAAATATTAGACTAATATCAAGTGTATGGAGTGTTTTAAAAATTGAATTTGGCTCCATACCTACTTTGTGTAATGCAATCTGTTCTCTTTATCACCCCACTCCATTTTGATACCGCAAAATATTGTAAAATGTATTGGCGCCAAAATTATAAAACACAATGAACAATCGTATAAAAATGAAAGATTCCAAATTCAAATGTAATATTTTTTATTTTTAGTTTTAAAAGTACGTATGGCCAGGCAGTGCAGGTAGTTGTAAATCCAATTTTCCTCTGAAATACCAATGAAGTAATAATTGTTTAACTTTAGAGAAACTTAAATATCTATTCAAAAAATTCTAGTATAATTGAACGTTAAAGCATTTGGAATATTAATAACGATCTCTCTACCATCTACTTTAGATCATGAATGTATAGTTCTAAAAAAACATTGTTTCTGTCCGTATTTTTGTCATGTATATCTATAAAACTACTAAATAGATTGAAGTGTGGTTTTCAATATTGGAAGTTCACAAAATTTCACGTTTCTTAAAATATTTTAGAAATTTAGAATTGTTACCTGCACAAATAAGATGCGCACTAATGAACGCAACGGCTTCCGTCAGCCAGATGCCTCAGACTCTAACCAAAAGAGCAAGAAGACATAAAATTCAGCTTACCTGAAATTCTCTTGAAGAAGTGCTTTTAAACCATTATGGAACTTTAGCATTCTTGAAATCACACTAGATAATTCAAAGTAACATATTAATGCAATTGAAATCATTATACAGTCGTAGTTTGGAGGATGATATTAGTGTGTAAATTAGGAACTACTATCATTGAGTCTTTATATTTCTTTAAAAGTTTTTCCGTATATTTCTTACAAACTTGTAACAAGCTTAATTAGTTATGTAGAATTGCTATTATGTATGGCTTAGCTATATATATCTTAAGTTTTCTTCTTTAGATAAATTTAATCAGAGACTACAAAAACATAAATGATTAAATTTAGAAATTTCATAGATAGCTCGAATTTTGATGTGATTTTAAGATTGTGATTTATTTGTAATTTAAAAAACAATCACTAGCTTTCCTTACCTGTTCCTCACTGTAAAGAGAGAGTAGCTCTAGGATAATGAAAAAACTCTTTCAGTAAGCTTCCAGAAAATGAAATTTATCTTAATAATAAATTAAAATACATTATTAAATAACCTTGCAGTACTAATGGAGATTACAGTAGCTTAAAATGTTTATATGAATCTGAGGACTCAAGCAATCGATGTCAGACTACTTTCATAACGTTATGATGATATGACTTATAAAAATAGGAATTATAATAATAGTGAAAGATAAGCCTGTAAAAAGTTTACCATCCCTTTTTTTTCAAGATAACGCAAAGTAAATTTCCAAAGGAACCCGCAAACACTACTAAGATTGCTATTACATTATTATAATATTTTGGATATTTGATATTAATTTAAGAAACTTAATTGACCATGTAATATCACATTATAAGTAAGAACACACTTGTATTAATAATTTTTTTTGATAATCAGTTTAATTAAATGCTTAAAATATAACAACTGCTCTGTTTTACATTAGTAGGTAAAGTGTTCGAGGTTCAACATTTGGAATATTTAATGCAATATTACGAATACATATATGGACTACAAATATTTATAAATATCACAAATTATTTTGGTATTATTTAAAAATACCAAGTCACTCTTAAAATAATATCTCATTCAGTATTTCTAAAGTGTATTCTGTTACACTTAACACGTTAACTCCATACCACTTAAGTGTCTGACTCAGTAAAAGCAAAGGCCTTGTCATAAGTTATAACTTAGTATACTCCGATATAATAGAAACAAAACAGAATTCTAAAATTATATACAACCCTTAGCTATTATTTTAACATTAAAATTTCGCTTGAACAAAGGAGAAAAAGGTCTTTTCATAACTCAAATATTTAATCATCGAAATTCTATTCTTAGTGATTTATCATTGATTGAATACTAAAACTGTGACACAACTCTTTAGAACTTAACATGATAGCTATGTTGTTTATCAACACATATGTTAAATTGATATTGAAGCATGTAAATACATGAAAACTTACTAACAAGTTCAAAATTACGGTGAAATAATAGAATAATTGTAAAAATAAATATATCTTAATAAAATGATATTACATTTTATTAAATATATTTTCCAACTAAAATGGCTGTCATATAAAACAGACGTAACTTGACGTGAATACGTTATGATATATATATCAGAGTGGAACGGAGCGCACTCACTGGGGCCGTTGGCGGCTTGGAATATTCAAGAAGCACTTTTATAGAAAAATATTAAAAAATGTATTTCCAAAATGTTATACCTTGAGTTATCATTTGCGTGTGATAAATTTTATATACGAATATATGTTAAATATTTGAGAGTCTTAAACTAAAAACAATAAATAAAGCAACGAAATAATTAATGATACAATTTATTGTTAGTGGATAGATGACACACAATACACCCTCTTAATATGATAGTATTATTATATATCTTTTATGATAAACATTATTACAAATACTTATATGATAGGAACAGACTTGAATCGTACAGCTTGTATCGCAACAGAACCTCCACACTGTATTTCATAATATATATCTGCTTAGCACTTTTAATGATACTTGTATAATTTTACTGCCATTAAGTTGTTCTATTTACTTCAATATTTGATTATCAATTCAAATGAAACCTCAGTATTACCATGCTTTTATACCCACCCCCAGAACAAACTATAATCTCTTCAAATGATCTTGTGACACATGAAAGTAGAGTCAAAGTTACGGATTTATTTCATATTATATTAAATACTTATTATAACTTAAGGTTTATTATAAAAATTAAACATAATTTATACTCATTTCGACAATATAGTTCTTATATTTATATATCTATTTTACATTTATTCTATTACGTTCTTGTGTTATTTTTAATAATCGTTTTTCCTATGTTTCTATAGATGGAGAGTTTTGGTGTCAGAATATGAATCACAGAATGTTTCGTTTGGGTATTCATCTGTTTCATTGAATCTATGTGGAATTTTACTTTTTTTTTTTCTTTTTCAGTTTCATTCGCATACAATATTTGCCGAGCAGTCGCAGCTTGCAATAGAACTGAGAAACCTTCCAGAGTGTGGCATAAAATCCCTCAACGGATAATGTGTTAGAAATATAGCTAAAGAGTGTTGATCACAAGCCGTGAGTTCTGAAACATTATGCCGAATCGATGATTGCGAAATAGATGAAGTATACCTTCAAACACGGGATTAAACCAGAGTGGATGAAATGGCGGTTTGATCTTTTTATTACCTACAACATTGTCGTTGATTTTTTCATAGGTAGTAATTTACTGAAAATTGCGCTATACTGTTGTTTTTTACCCTTAAGAACATGCCCCGGCTCTTGGGACCTCAAAGCACTCTTAAATTATTTTTTTTACATTTTTTTCCTTTTCCAATGGGTTGCACCCTGTTACTATTCTTTTTGGTATAGACCCAGGACTATTATAATTTATACTATCTGTATAAATGAATATATTGGCTGTCATCACAATAAATACTTCCTAAATAATTTAATATTTATTTACTTATCTATTTCATATGTACAGACTAAGTAACTAACAAGTGACAAGGAAATTAAAATAAAACTACATGTTACATGTTCAGAAACAGACTGACACGTGACAGCGTTTTTGCAAGAAAAAGTTTTTGACAGGTCTTGATGGGTAGACGTGGCCGAGGTCAACGCACGCCCTGTGACCATAAACAATAGAACTAAATTACTGAAAGTATTTTTGTAAGAAAATATTTGTCATTGACTTAGTATTATCTTTTTCAAAATGTGAAATTTTAATTCAATATGCTTCTAATCCCAGATTATTCTCATTTCTATCGGTAAAAGTTACAAAGTATGTATTAAGTATTAGTTAGGTGTACTCATAAAAGTTCCATTGCCGCACAATACAATGATCAAGTACAATGTTTCTGTATGTAAGCACCTCTCCATTGTTCATGTTCTCGGCATTTTTTAATGAAATGTTCATGTGGCTGCTTTTGTTAGAATGGTTTTCTTTTACGGGTATTTTTTATTATTTATTGTCACGATTTATAAAGTGCAATAGTGTTTATATCGTTATGTTTAAAATTCTTAGTTATTGTCAGTGACTTTTCCTTCTTCCATTGGTCCAATACAGCATCAAATATTTAAAAATCTATAAGTACTTAAAATTAAAGTTAATTTTAGCCCAATTGTTTTTGCGTTTTCTCGTCAAATTAAGAACGTATTGGCTTGTGTCAAGAGCTACAAACACTATATATTTTTTGCTCGTCCGTACGTTAGTGTCTGCTTTATAATATGCCAAACAATCAAACGATGAAACCAATAGAAAACAAAATGTCATACATTTAGTGTTCCCGACACCATAGCTAATGAACTGGCTGAATGTATAAAACCTTTTCCTCACTAAGTTTAGTAAAAAAAAACTATCAAAATCGTCGCTATTAGAACCACATGTAGGAAATAAAACTTTTACTTACAATCTTACTTCGTTAAATGTAGGTATATATTTACCCGGCAGTATTTACGGACATTAATCGGAACTTTTGCCCGATTAGTTTCAAACCCAAAATTTCTATTCAGGTCCTCTAAACATGGCGGACAATGGATTAATACCGATCAATTCACGTTCATACGGTTGGATAAATATATATTTTATAGTCATCAAGTCTCACGAGAGTTAAATCACAGAAATATTTATAGATTACGTATTATGCGGGGTACAACTTTATACGCATTACACATATTTGATCTAAGAAGAATATACCTAACAAAAAATATACCTAAAATAGTTTAGGTATATTACACCCTAAAAACATAATGTTAAACCGTATAAAGCACAACTGAATGACAATGACCTCATTTATTAATTACAAAACGAGGTTGGTTTTAAACTACACAGTTTTCTCATCTTCAAGCTCTCCGGAGAGATAATAAAGTGGATATTAAGTTGGTTTTCCGTAATTATGTATTCAGTTCACTTAAAAGCGACTTTCTTTGTTATCACAAACTTTTACATATATTTTAAATTCTTGGATTAACGTCTTAAGGAGTTATTTTTTAAATTTTTAATTTAGCTGTAAAATGTATAGGTAGGAGAGTAAAATAATTTCTTCATAACCAGTGTATACAAAAGGGCCATTAAAATGGGGTACAATAATTGTACCTACCTGTAAGGGACCTCTTTAGTCTTGTTAGTCACTTATTAAATCCTTTTGTGCCCTCAGTGATTATTTGACCGTTTCCCATATGGTTTTAGCACTTTATCGTTGGAAATACAGAGATATATAGACAGAGCGTGTACCAGATCCTTATTAGATATGTCTTTTGTAATTCTTAACAATTGTTTCTTTAATTTCATAACAATTGTTTTATTTCTAAGTAAAGTTAAAAGTGGAAGTAAAAGTTCGACAATTGTCATGCTTGGTTCACGTTTCTTTTTATGTTACTAATTGGTTGATTATCTACAATATTTTAATCTATTAGTCTATTATAATATTTCAATCACTTATTGGAATTATAACGCAATGATAATATAATATATGTATATATTTTTTTTTCTAGTTGAGATCGGTATACTTGTATTACTTGCGTTCCTAATGTAAATAAATGGTATTGGAATTTAATGATTAAAAACTTTTTTGATGGACTAATGATTAAGAACTCCCAATTGTTCCACACGAAAAGCATAATCTGACAATAGATTATTAGTTAACAAAGCTTTTCTACCAAAAAATACTTTGTTCAATACCACCTACCTTGATTTGTTTCGTAAAGCCTACTGCAATGTTGTTAATGATAAGAATTAATCTTATCATTAACAACATTGCAGTAGGCTTTACTAATTAGTATTATTTACTCTGGAACCTTTACGTCGAATATGGTTATATTACGTTTTGCTTCGTTCATGCTAATATACTGACTTTAAAAATTTTATTTGGGTAATAATAATAAGATAAATATTTGTGAATTTCACATTTACACGTACCTACTATACTAAAATAATTTAGATGTTTGAATATATATGAATATTATCATAATCTTAAATATTAATTACTATAATTTCATTTATATAATTTCATTTCATTTTATCGTAAGCCTGACATCATAAAATATGATTGTAGTCGTTAATATTAAATAAGGTTACCTACCTTGCTGAGAGCCCTGGAAATACTATCATTGAAGATAAACATTTATTTTATTCTCATTTTGTCAACATTGTGAATAGAGTTTTTAGTAGGTTTGGTTTTGTGCTGAGTACGCGAAAATATATTCGAAATATGTCACTTCTTACTATACTATAACACACTTACTACCCCACCTAGAGGCGAGGTATATTTACGTATATGGAATCTTATTTACAGCAAGTATATTATTAAGATGAAAACAATGTTTCAGAATATTAAATCAAGATGTTATTTCTTCTTCTGTTTACTCCTGCAATATTTCCTTTTTAAAATGTTATTGCATTACATAAAATCATATATATATTTATAATAAATTTACCCAGCTGTACTTACGTTGTTAAATCAAATTTGCTAGTTTAGAATCCATTCGGGGTTTTTACTTATAAGATTAGAACATGTATGATGGGTGTACAATACGAATGTTTATCAATTAACCAACTAATCCATCAGTGACCTCTGGTAAACTGGGACCTTTCTAAGCTCACTCATAAATAATTAAGAATTTAAATTGAGACTTAGTAAAATAAAAGAATAATGTTACAATCAATTGTTAAAAAAAAAAAACTTTCGTAACAAATATGTAAATATATTAAAAGACCCGTGCTATTAGTGACACTACGAAAATGCAACATTTGAATAAGCTGTGACTTTGATTTCAAACTAATTGATTGTAATAAAAGTGTTATTGAAATTTAAAAAACACATACATTTTATTTTTAATCGGATAATTTTGTAAACATTATCAAGGTTACAACAAATAATTCAGATTTTCAAGAGGTACTCTAATCCTAATAAATAAAATATGAGGTCATACTTTTGAATATTTCTGAATAATAGCGTACAATTTATTTTCTTCAGTTAAATTGGAATAAACAATTAACAATATGTTGAAATTCAAAGTGTCAATTAATCAAGAAAAATCAAATATTATAATAATTACATTTGTTTTTTTACTTATTTTAAATAGGATTTGATGACCATCAAAAAGTTAAAGAAAGATCACCTGAAGGTAAGTGTAATTATATGTTTTATGTTATAATTGTTATAATTATAAAATAATTGTTATTTGTACATTTGCTAAAACTAGATCTATGAATGTGTTCGTCAGCATAAGGAGTAATTTAGAATGAGGGATAGTAGGATATACGGAAAGGACAGCATGGCTTTCCGTATCGTAAGTCCGTAGGCGTCTGTTTGTCTCACTCACTTTACGAAGTATAGCTTTAGTTTATGCCGGTTTGCTTGGATAACGTAACAGTAAATTGACATATATGGGATATGGATAGTCATACTATATTCTCTTTGCTTTGAGCTCAATCTCCTCCCAATTGCAGTTTTAGCAGTTTGTGTAACGATCTTGTATCATAAAAAAGACGGACATCAAAAAGGGGCATATTTATAAATACAAAAGTAACTATCAAGATCGGTCTTTTTATACCAGTCATAAGTTATAATTTTTGTAACTTTACAAAACTTTTGTCATACATCAATAGTTATAGGATAATCGATTTAACTCAAAAACTTTAACCAACGTTGGTAAATATAAATAATATCCAAAAGGCGTCACGTGTTGTTATCAACTCTATATTCGCGTACCAGCGATATAATCTGTGTGATCGTTAAAAACTCATTAGTGAACCGTAACTTTTTTGTGGATTTCTATATTTAAAATAAAACTGTCACTGGCAAAAAACATGTGGATCTATGCGAAAATTAAAATATTAAAATAATACGTAAATTAAAAAAAAAATCTTTCTATGCAATTAAAACAATTTTCTTTATTTTATTAAACTGTTTGTATATTTGTTTTTTTTGCACATTACGGAACAACTTCTAGACAGATTTTATTTATTTTTTATATGATTAATGATTACAGGCTATTGTCACGGTCAACTTGTAGGATACTTTTTTCTCCAGGAAATCACGAATTTTCTCCAGGAAATCAGGAATCACGGAAAAACTATTAAAATATAACAAAAGTACTGGAGATATATTTGAGAAATTGAATGTGGTATATGGCCTACTATCTAAGCCAAAATGAGTGCTTTTCACTTTTGTAAAATTTTCATATTTGTAAAAGAATTACAATAAAAGTTAAAATTCATGGATTTTTATAACTTTAACAAGATGATTAATAACTTATCATTTGAATTTGTCTGCTTATCCCCGTAAGCAGATAAAATTACTGGGAACAGTGCAGTACAGTTCGAATTTAAAAAAAAACCTGTATATCAAATATTAACATTAAAATTCTGGTTTTTATGTCTTCCATCATTTAAAATTACAGAACCACTTTAAATAAGGCTTTTAACAATTAAAAAAAATAAAAAACTATACTATATATTACCTACATATTTTAGTATAAAATGTCAAGTACGTAACATGTCGAATTTCAAGAAATTTCTAAAATTTGAAAAAAAAAAAGATCTTAATAAAAAAAAACTGCACCTTTTACAAGTATAAAATTGTCCAGAATATTAATTTGTCAACATTACAAGACACAATATTGTATTATATATGTGTATACATGTAATTACATTACAGAATATACCTTTTACAAGTATACAATTGTCCAGAATATTCATTAGTCAACATTACAAGACACAATATTGTATGTATTTATATGTATATATGTATATGTATATATGTATATACATTACAGAATATACCTTTTACAAGCATAAAATTGTCCAGAATATTCATTCGTCAACATTAAAAAAATATTAGTAATTGTTTGGGCTGTTATGAATAATAGAATTTAAAAACTTTCACAGCATAAAAAAGCACTTGTCGTGAACATACTTTCTCGGAACAATAAAGTACTTAAATAAATAATTAATTTTGTTACGCAGTAGAAGTCTATACGAATTCAACATTTTGTTTGTTGACGACAGAGTCATTGTTTTGTATAATAAATAGGTTTTCTTGTTAAACGCGATATTTAGTAATTGATTTCAATAAGCGTCTTAATTATTGGACTTTAAATAAGGAGACCTTATAAAATCACAGTCAAAACAATTTCATTTTATATATTATTTGACAAATAAGATGTAAAGTATATTTATCTTTATTGTTTTTTATAAATCTTCTTTGCGTAGAAAGTTGTTTGAGTAGAAGGATTTTAAGATCAATACCAATAACATGCTCTGTCCCTGCTCATTCAGCCTCCACGTCACAATACATTTTTTTAAATAAATTATTTGTATTATAGGTATACATCATGCTCTTTAAATGATAGAAAAATATTAAAAATAATATTAGTATTTTTTGTGGCACCGATAAAATGTTCAATAACAAGGTTTTGATTTAAAATTAACCTTTCTTTTAAGAACTTTTAACATGTAGTTTTTTTTTTTAATTAAAAGTAACATAATATTTTTCTTTATGGAAATAGAGCCCGGCCGTGGTCACAGGACTGTCACCATCTACCAACAGGGAAATAACATCATCTGTCAGAGGATGACCGTGAAGGTTTTATTATAAGTACTCTTCTAAATACAAAAATATTAATTTAATAAAAACTACAATTTATTCCACAAATGTTTGAGAAGGGAGAGCAAATAGTTGAATGTTTTGTATTTTGAATTCTAGTTTAAACTTTGCATTTAACTACGAAATGAATGTCCGAGTAAGGCAAAGTTTACTCTCAACAGTGTCTGTAGATACGACCTTCATTTATGTTCATGATAGGGTTAATGTATATTGGTATGAGGTTATAAATGAAGATGGTATTATTATATAATAACTATCAGAAGTAGCTGTAAACATCGACTGGATTTAACGAATATTTATGGATGTATGATGTAAAAAATACTTATTATGTAGGCACACATTGATTATAAATATATGGGTTATTTTTTAAGTTATTATGCCAATTAAGACAAGTAAGGATTAAACCTCTTAATATAACTAAATACTAGGTACTCCGCCACTTTCCACTGATATTTAGCTGAGTTTAGCAGACCCCTCTCATTTTTATGTTACAAACTTTAGCAAAAATGTTGTATTTAACACTGATACACTGATGGAAGCGCGTGACGATTTAAGATGGGAACTTCCATAGACAATTTCCTTTTTGGTATAACTTTTCTAGTTGCCTTTTTTAAGTCCTATTTTTCATTTCTAATAAAAGTTCTAACTCCCTGGTGAAAATCATGTGTTCAGAGGTTTCGAACCTAGCGCCGTCTGAAAACAGCGAAATGAACGGTTAAGAACTACGCTTACGCTAAACTCGATAATTCATTGCCATTAGATGTTAACAGAATATTATGATAACACGTTTCTAAACGTTATGTCTAAAACAATAGTGCACAATATTAATGTTTGCTTCAGGACGATACATCATAATATAGAAACTCATATTACAGTTGATTAAAACTAAACTATTATTTTCTGCTCGTCCTGTAAATGGGATCGTAAATCAATGAAGGCTCACTCGTAACTTCTGGAGCACTGTACGAGATTAAATAACTTCCAGTCGGCACTTGAACATTTCAAGTTTACGATTTCTACAGTAAGATCTAGAAATAAACATTCAAAAGATTTTACAATTTATTAATTAATTCAAAGTGTCCCTTAAATATATGCCCATTTGTTCGATCTGATCTGATAATGTTAAAACATTTCAATTACAAATATATATAGTAATATAGGGTAGGTGTAGTGGTTAGTGCCCCTAAATGCTGAACCAAAGGTTGTGGATTCTATTTTCACTCGGTAAAATGTTTGTATGATCCTCAGATTGTTGTTCCGAGTCTGAATGTACTTTGTGTCTGTTAATTAAATGTTTGTGAAACTCTCCGCTACACAGGGATAGTATAATTCCCAGTGCGGGCGTTCTCTTTATAATAACTGCTAAGTAATTTTCAACACGAATATAATAAAAACTAAAAATTTTGAAAAATAACATATTTCTTTAAGTATCATGCTCTAAGCACAATATTATTAAAAATATTATATTTTACATACATAGACATACCAACAGACAGACAATCAATCATAAAATTGTTTTTGTTAAGTGTTGAGAAATGCAACTTACAGGAGTTTAAAATGCCAAATAAAAGTTGCTATAGACATTATTCATAAGCTAGAAATTGTTACTTGAACATGCAGTGAGAGCGAAGCAGCTGGTAAATACTA
Source organism: Napeogenes inachia (assembly GCA_959347355.1). Classification (NCBI taxonomy): domain Eukaryota; kingdom Metazoa; phylum Arthropoda; class Insecta; order Lepidoptera; family Nymphalidae; genus Napeogenes; species Napeogenes inachia. The sequence goes on from OY365797.1 coordinate 13,384,541, forward strand.
TTAATATTAATATTCTGTATTTTATAGACATTACATTTTATATTCTCTTAAGTTTCATCGTCATTACAGAACTAAATGTATTAATCATCATTGTTTATAATGGAGACTATTAAAATATATCATCAAAACTCTTTACCTGAAATTGCCAGTCAGCTTTTAATTAAAGGTTAAGAGTTCGTGTCAAAATATTTATCTCATGTTGTAACGCTTAAGATAATAAACAATAACAACCACTTTCAAAAATTCATAAGTGATATAGTGTATACAAGGTATATTACAATGACGAGAGACGACGACTTGTATGAGACCTCTTAAAGGGACAATTTATTTCCCCAAACCCTAGCAAGGAACCTTAGCAAGGTCACGCCGCGAGTCCGTCATGCTTCATGCTTTGAATATGTATTACATAATTTTCATTAATATATTTTCATAGTATACTTTGATAGATAGTGGAGTGAGTCTGACTTTGTCATTTCAAACTAGCTTTAATTACTCGGGTTAGATACAAATATATATAAAAAAGCCATATCGCATCTAAGAACCTCGTATTTTAGTGCTGTTAGCTCATATTTGTAAATCAGATTGATGTTTGCAACGCGTGTGTGGCAGACACCTACAATATGTGGAACAAATGTTTAATGAAACTTTAACTCTAATCATAATATCTAGAACAAACAACGTATCAATTTTTCAATCACCTCATTAGAGTCTTTTGTAAGAGAAAAAATAAGTCTAATTTATAAATACAAATTTGAGTTATATTGGAGTTATACATAGGTAATTCTGAAATATGCAGACACTAGATCGCAATCAGCACCTATTACTACAAGATGGCTGACCTAATTTCGCTCGTTCAACAGAGTGCTAAACTAATCTGCACCCTATAAAGGTGCTAGCACGTGCTGAACGCCTCGTAGACCAACCACTAAATCTTCAATTACGTATTCATTGATGCAGTGAATTGGCAATGGTATAATATTAGGGGATATATAAAACGTAATATATATTATTTCCAAAGACCTTGTCTGATGAATTCAATATATTAAAATAACAAAAATTTTATGACAATATCGGAACGAGACAAGTACATATTTGTCTCGTTCCGATATTGTCATATAAAATTAGTATGATTTCTTACTATAACTAGTTTCATTCTTCTATGTATAAGTTTAAATTGATAAATGTCTATAAACGTGCGAACCATATTAAGAAGTTCCCAGGTTAAGTTCTGTCCGTATCGATGCAGTTTTCATTCAATATTAGTTAATAAATTAAATGTTCATAACAAATACGTTTAAATACTTTTTTATTCAGAAAGTACTAATATATCTGAATAATATGGAACTTGTTTCCTTATATAAGAATTTAACAAAGGTCTTTGGTTGCGTTTATTAAGAACTTATAAATAAGATCTATGGTGATGGTATGTGTGGTAATTTTTTGGTAAGGGTAAACTATTATCTTTAAAAATAAAAACACGAAATAAAATATAGCGACTTGAGTTATGAACAACATTTAACTTTAACTCGCGTTCAATGATCATCCAACCAACTGTAATTACAATTTGTTGATGATAGCATATTGGTTTTTAACAGTCAAAATAACATAGCTCTCAACTGAAATGGCTGACATCTTATAACAAATCTAGACCAAATCTATATTTTGATTTAGTATTTTCTAAAATGTGCACGAGACATTGAAATACAACTATTTTTATGGATTTAACTTTGATAACTTAAGTAGAAAAGAAGACTAAGTCAACAATCAGTTACTAACAGACACCTCCAACTCGTCAAACCGTGAACACGATTGCTGCAAAGCACTTGAAACGTCGGGTTTTTTTTAAAATTTAATTAATTATACGGGAGTTAAATCCGTAAAAATTGTTATATTTTGATTTTCAGACATATAACATAAATTAACACTTGACATAAATATTTAGTAATCAGAAAATAAGTAGCACTAAATTCTTAGGTATATTGCTAACAACTGCCTTACTTTTAGGACTTGAATAGATAATGTATGATTAAAACTAAACTGCTTATCTTTCGGACTGTACATGTTTTCTAAAGTAATTAGTAAAAATATAGTCATTCTCACCTAACTACGTTACTTTTTGAAGTAATATATTATATGTAATTTCATATTGTTAACATTAAATTATACGAAAGTGCTAACTAGACTCAGTAGTTGGTAACTTCGAGGTAAAAACTAATGAACAAACTTTTCTTACATTAGTATTACTATTTAATAAATCTATTATGTAAAATAATCCTAGGCGCTACTGATAAAGTACAAGTTACGACAGGTACCTTTGTATGTCAATACCAGAAAAGGATCTTCTCTCTTAATATCGTCTTAAAATCGTCAGTATCGAGAATAGGATATTTAGTAACACCAATTTTTACGTTCAGCTAAAGTCATGGGTCAGTAAACTGGACATCCAGAATAATGACCCGATACTTTGTCTACGCGCGATATAAATATTTTAATCCTATCTGGAAAGCAGTACAATAACCTATTTCGATTCTATTGTTCAAAACAGGACAGATAGATATCTTACTCCATAAATTTTTAAACTGCCCAAGATATGCCGGCAAATTTGTGTTATGATTATTCCATAACACTAAATACTAGAATACTTACAATAAAACTAGGAAGTGCTTCCGATAGAGAGGACACCAAATTTAAAATTAAAAATATACAAATAAGCAAACATTGTTACTAGACACAGAATGACAAACTTAATACAGATAATAAATGCCAAACAAGTTAATTCTTTTTTTTAATTTAAATTTTCGATTTGTGTTGTGTACTGGTGGTTTTAGCGAGCGATGAAGTAATATAAATAGATTTAATATTAACATCAAACAGAACTAATATAAAAAAATATATATTTTTGCTTAATGTATTGTCTATATCTATCTATACTAATATTATAAAGAGGAAAGGTTTGATTATTTTTTTGTTTGTTTTAAATGAATAGGCTCCGAAACTACTGGACCGATTTCAAAAATTCTTTCACCGTTGGCAAGCTACACTATTCCCGAGTGACATAGGCTATGTTTCATTTTCAAAAAAATAGGGATGATTACTAAAACTTGAATATTCTAACGCAAGGTGTAAAAAATAAACAAAAAACTGCGTGCGCTGCGAAAACGGTGAAAGTTACTCAAAAATGATGTTCTATGAAATTGTTCCTCTTTAAAAGTTCCAAAGATTACACGAAAAGCGACCTACACGCGGGCGGAGCCGCGGGCAACAGCTAGTTCTTTATAATCCTGATGACCGATTTCCAAGTCTATGCTAGCATCCGAGACTATCCCTAATGAAATTTCGTTAGATGGTTGATTTCGATAGCTTCATGAATTTTAAAAACTATTCACTGCTATTAAAAACTTTTCACTGTTTAATACGGACGTTTTGTCGACATGTTCCTGTGTTAATGTTAATGTAATCACACGTTCCCGAATCCAAGGCGTATTCTGTTAAAGCTTCCATATTTTTAACACTTACTTTTATTATTATTATTATTTGCCCTACTTATTCTACCTTACCGCGATCACAAGGAATCTTGTACATACCCGAGACTCTAAGTTGTTTTGGCTTTTGATGTTATTTGGGAAAATCTTTTTATATAATCATTCTGTTATATATTTCCGTAATTGTATCTGAAGAACACTTTCAAAACTTTGAATATTACCTAAACGTTGCTCTCAAAAACTGAAGTTAAAGATTGATAAAGAATCCGATGATAGCTTATCATTCCAAAACGTGATGGTAAGATGAACGGGTAATGTTAATGAGGACACTACCGATGCTGGAGGTCATAGGTAAATTAAAGAAATTCCATAAAATAATTAATAATATTTAAATCTTTTGTAAATGTTCATGATTTTATAACATTTTGCAAGTTCTCAAGGAGACTATTACATGAGTTAGATTGTCTTATAATATTATAACTTACACTTGTAAGTAAGTCACTATCGAGTGAAGTTCCAATGCTCCATGTAATTAATTAAAAAAACAGATTACTAATAATACCAAAACATAAGAAAGTAGTTATGAATATGATATTATTTATTTATTATGTAATATATAAATACATATTTGTGCTTTAAAATATATGAAGAATATTAAATATTGCATTCTTTTATGTTTACTTATTTTTCTAGTTAACTAATCCTTTAAAGTTAAAGCCGCACAAAAGCTTTGTTTTATACCAGTCTAAGTAGGGCGATATTAAAATGGCTGTTCTTTACATGCTTGTGAAGTTTTAATTATATCAGTTTCGTACATTCTTATAACAAGTTTTGTTTAAAACAATGTAATACCTACTCATTTTATTAATCTACTCATCTATGTGCAATATACAAGCCGAAAAGTATGATAAGTTTTATCGTTAGCTTTTTAATTACAATTACATCAAGAGGATTTGGTTTTTTCTATTTTATTCACTACAATTTGTAGTACCATAAATATAAATAATTTATTTTTTAATTAGTTACAAATAAATATTATTCGCGAAAAACAATCAACTGCACTTAATTTTTACACCCATTTAGACGTTCGGATTATAAATTCAAAACTATTAAATATAAATAGCAAATAGCGAAAAAATGTGTTTTCATAAATGTTTCCTATTGTATCTACTGACTAACTCAGAGATTTATTTGTGATTACTTTTAAACCAAGAGACTGAAAATGAACTTCTGATTATTCAAATGTTCATTAAATATGAATGGAAGGTTTATTATTCTTTATTTAAAATTCAATATTATAGTTAAGCTTTGTTTGTTTTATTTAATATTGTTATTTCAAATTATTTCAATTGGTGACCTTACCATTGTTTTATTATTTCTAAACTCAAAGAGTTTTTATATAATTTTCAAAAAGACGGATTTTTTAACAAAATGTTTAACTCATTATCGACAAGTCTCTGGATTATGCTTCTTTTAAATGATTATGATTTTAATATCCGCTGCGAAAGCTTGTATTGCCAGCTCTGGGCCAATATGCCGCTAGGGCTTCTTTGATGTTGAAACGAGACTTCAATTGGCCTGCTCTGAAAGACATGTAATAACCATACATGTTTTCAGAGGAAAAATAAAATAACGTTAAAATATTTAGGGATTACTCTTAATATAAATTAGGAATAAAATATTCTTTCGTTAAAGAGATGTTTCCTCTAAAGTATATTCAGTGCCGAAAGATGGTAAACATTAAATAATAATTACTTATACCTAGGTTATAATTAATTACATTTATTAAAACCTTGTTGTATACAGAAAAGTGTTAAAATATTAAATTAAAATAATAAAACATTATATTTCGTATCTAAACCAGCTTTGTAAATATTTTTCTTCCTTTAAGAGATAATAAATTGCCCCGAATTGCTTAGAACAAAATTAAATTTCAGTTTAATGCAGCGAATCGTAGAGATCCATTGAAAATGTAACTCATAGGTACCATTTGTAGCTTGTGAGCTGAAGTTGAAGTTGAAAGCTTTGGCTAAAACATTTACAACTTACTGTGTCTAGAGCTTATGATTAATACAATACTAACATTTTACATATATATATTTTAGAGTATTCATATTATTCGTTAGGAAGTGTATTAGTCGACGAACGTTTCAAAAGCAACTTGTTTATCACTGTGCAGGTACATTGTAATTTACTTTCCTTTATTCTAATATCAAACTACGTATTTTCTTAATGAAATATATATTAATACGATATTTTTTTATTTTATTGAATATCTAAAGAATTTCTACTTCTTGAGAAATGAAACCGTCAAAAACTTTTCAAAAAGTTAATAATAATAAATCAACAATTTAGTAGACATGAATAACTTTCTTAAGATTTTATTAAGTTATGAGGACATATTAGATTTTTTGCTATATTATTATTTTCGTTATTTTAGTATAGAGGTAACCTTATTATGACGTTATTCTAGCTCTTAAAATGTAATCTCAAAAAAATATTCCTTCGTCTTAAAACGGAAGCGGCAATGAAAAAAATTTAGTTTACTTTTACAATTACATATTCACGAGAAAATATTTCAGATTTTTTTTTTAATATCTTGTGTCTTCTGTGTAAGTCAGAAGCTCCGGACTCTTCATAGTATGACTTATTAAAAAAAAAGTATTCCATCGCATCCAACGCATTCCAAAGCATCCACTCACTAAATACTTCTGAAGGAGACACCCGTATGATAATATGTTAGCCTGTCAAGACAAGATAATCACCGATTGTAAATAAACTTATATCGTTGAGGCCGTATTAATATAATGTTGTCGATTTTGTTTCAACTTAAAAAAATAATAAATATATGTATGTTTAATTTCTCCTGGTAATAATTTATTTCTGATGAGAGTCATAATATCTATCAATGTAATCTTGATATTCAGCACGTTACTTACTAAAAGTGATCGCATTACCTATTTTTGTGGATTTGATAACGACAACAAATATCACTAAAAGCTAAGCGATATAAACTCTAACATGTCTTTTGTCAGAGAATCGTTCAAATCGAATGAATGTGTATTATTTGTTATAGTTAGTAATAATAGAAGTAAGAAACGAGGAACTTCTTTCAAGCTGCCACCAACTTCATTAGTTATAAAGACATTTCTAATAAGACGTAACTTTGGCATGTTAACGAAACAACGGATAATTAAAATAGTTGTACATGTGTTAGAATGTGTTACTGTAATTTGTTGCAAAACTTTATTAATTTCCTTGTGACCTTTTGAAGTTGAGGTAACTTTGTGTTATATTTGTATTATTAGGAATATCATACCTAACCATTTTCATTAAAGAAAATGTTTATTGTTTATCTGCAGTACCTACATAAGCAAATATCTACTTATTTTATTAAAGTTAATGTTAACAGCCTTGTGTTCAGTATACAAGCCGAAGAGGTTTAGAAGTTTTATCGTTAGTATTTTACTTGCAATTACAACAAGACTGTATGCTTTTTTCTATGAATTTTATATAAATTAGAGTTAAAACGAGTTTTTGAGTGAAGTGTAAGTTGGGTTGAAGAGTTGACAAGATTTTTTTATATATAATACACGCAGTCTACACACGGCAGACACGCGGCATACCCACAGCAGACACGCGGGATACACACAGCCGACGCGCGGCAGACTCGCGGCATACATGGGGTATACAAGCGGCATATAAGCGGCATACACGCGGCAAACACGCAGCAAATATGGGGCAGATACGCATCAAACTCGGGGTAGACACGCGGCATATACGCGGCAGACACGAGGCATAAAAGTGGCAGACACGCGCAATAAAAGCGGTAGACACGCTGCATATACGCAGCATACAGGGGACCAGATTTTGTTCGTATTATTCAACTTATATAACTATTCATTTATAATACTGTAATATTATTATTAATTTTTACATTATGTATTTGTATTTGGTTTTCGATTAAATTATGCCTTTTAATTAATTTGTAATTACAATACAACCTATTTAGTTAAATTAGTAGTAACTTATGTTTATAGTAACAAAATGCACAGAGAATTTAGAATCAACTTAAAAATAAAATCATCACGTTTATTTTTTTACTTAGTTTGTGATATGCAATGAATAATATCGGTCAGCGTACGTTTATATTTACACGTTCCCAAAATAATGTTTAATGGTCTCTATAAAGCACTGTATCTCATTTAATATAAGTACTTACTGCTCCTTCAAACTATCCTGTTTCTTCTTAAAAAACATTTAATTTTATTGTACTTGCTTGTTTTGTTAATACATTATTACTAGAAACTAATATTTTAACACTGGAATTGAACATTGGATTGGATTGTTATAAAAGATTAATTTTAATTTCGAAATAATTATGTATTCTTTGTAGAAATAACTATTACTCCTCTTAAATAGTCTGTTGCAATATCTTCAGATTTCCTGCTTTTAGTTCTATTCTTCTAATAAGTGAAACACATGTCTTTTATTTTAGGGCACAGAGGTTTATGAAAGATTACGAAGACGTAATGCATTTTTTTATTATTAATAAACTGATATATTCAAGTATATTATTTGATCAATACAATCTACACCCGTATTATAATTTGAAAGTAGAGGAATAACGTTCCTCAGAAGAGATAATTAGGCTCTCTGAACACCGAGAAAAATAGTATGGAAGAATAAGTTATATGGAACTAGTAAATGTAACACTTATTTTTTACATTATTATATATATTCAATAGTCTCGTTGCAATCGTAATAAATAAAAATAAAAAAAATAAATTTTAGTTGCGTTTGAAGCATCTTGTTGTCAAAATACTATTCCTAAATTCAGAATTATTGATTGAACTAGTGAAGGAAATGGGTTTATGTTTTCATAAATGGTAGTAACTGACTAACTTTGAGATTTAGTTGTTATTACTTTTAGACCAAAATGTATTATTATTAAGTTCATTTGCTCTATTAATTATAATATTTTAAATTATTTAAATCGACTACTTTACCTTGGTTTTATCAATTCTAAACTCAATTAGTTTTTATATAATTTGCAAAAAGACGGAATGGGTATTTTAAAAAAAAAAAAATTTTTAACAAAGTGATTAACTCATTACCGGCAAGTCTTTGGAATACGCTTCTTTCAAATGATTATGATTTTAATATCCGCTGCTAAAGCTTGTATTACCAGCTGTGGGCCAATATGCCGCTAGGCCTTCTTTGATGTTGAAACGAGGCTTCAATTGGCCTGTTTTGAAAGACATACACATTACAAAAAAATAAAATAACATTATAATATTTCTAAATATAAATTAGGAATAAAATATTGTCTTTTTAATGAGATGTTCCCGCAAACGATTTATTATTCAGTAGCGAAAAACATAAAACATTATATTTCTTATGTAAATATTTTCCTTTGTTTTTAAGAGATAATAAATTTCCCTAAGAAATTGTTTTACAAAATTACATTTGAATTCAATCAGATAATGTTGATAACGACACCAAATGTCACTAAAAGCTACTACAATGTTAACTCTAACATGTCTTTTGTCAGAGAATCACTCAAAAATCATGAAAGTTCATTATTTGTTATAGTTAGTAATAATAGAAGTCAAGAACGAGGAACTTACTTCAAGCTGCTACCAACTTCATAAGTTATAAAGACATTTCTAATAACCTGCAACTTTGGCATGTTAACGAAACAACGGATAATTAAAATAGTTGTACATGTGTTAGAATTTGTTTGTAGTTTGTTTTGCAAAACTTTATTAATTTCCTTGTTACCTGTCAAATGTTAAAGTAAGTTTGTGGTATATTTGTATTAAGCTCCATTTTAATAGTTATTTACATTTTACATTAATCCACTTGTAGCAAGCAATACCTAATTAGATACACAAAATACACGGCTTACTTATCTTTCGTATATATGCTATATATTTAGGTACAAGTTAAGTACATTCGTGTGGTATGTATCTAGAAACTAACAATGTAACAAAAGTAAAATATACATATGTATATTGAATCTTGTATATTAAATACAAGGTAAATTACTGACAAGCTAACGAAACAATCGACTTTAAGGTCGTACCAACTGTATTTGAAATCTCTTGTAATATTTGTACGCCAAAATAAGTTATTTTTTGTTATTATTTCAGCTTTTCATCTGTTATCACAATAAAAGTAAATAACGAAGGTCCCTGCGATCCCGACGAAGAAAATAACAAAAGACATCAACTTCTTTATAGCGGTTGTGTATTTTATTTAAGGTGGATTTTTTCGCATTTATTTTAGAAATTATTAAAAAGTGTAAGTCAAGAAAATATAATATTTTAAGAGTTTTGTATGTTTAAAACGGATTTTGCCGAATAAATTAAATATCAAAGAAGACTAAAATGATGTTGTATACATTATTCGGTTACTGCTTGTAATAGATAAAAGAAATCATTCTTAATCTATACATATAATAAAATTGTAACTGATAAATTTTTGTACATGGAAAGTATTAAAAAAAAATCATGATGCGGGGCCTTTATAAGAGCAAGAGAACCCAAAACTATGGTTTTTAATTCTGTCTGTTTGTCTGTATGTCTGTATGTTTGTGCACCCTAATCTCAGAAACGGCTTATTCAATTTGGATGCAGTTTTCGGGAATATATTGTCTTGAGATTCATTTTACATCTTGTTTTTTTTTTTTACAATCGGTTAACAAATAAAGAAATTAATAATTTCTTACTTTCGTACCATTGCTGCTTACCAGTGATTAAACTTAAAAAATATACATAAATAAACTAGAAATACTCCTACACGCACTACTTGATTGAGTTTGATAAAACTTTGAAGGTTTATAGTTTTTACATACATTGGTAAGAACAGAGAGTACCTTTATCAAAATTGAAATCTACGCGTACGAAGTCGCAGGCAAAGCTAGTAACTTAATATAATTATCTTCCTTGGTCCGTTTTTAATTTAAAGTATGTTATAAATCTGCAATCTACACATACAAACATATAATTATGTTAAGTAAAGAGGCAAAATCTGTTTTTGTCTGTTCATCAAGTTATGTGTTTGTTTGTTCGCGACTCACCCCAATACTAGGTACTGCAAGGATTTTGATGAATATTGCTGTGGAATAAGAAGTGAAATTAAATTTGAATTGTAAAGCTTACTATAGAATCCAAAATGTTAAAATTAATCACCTTGATATAGTCTTCTATTTTCATCGGAAAATACAAAAATGGATGAGTTACAATGAAAAAAAAAAATGTCTATCATATTATCCTACATTCAATTGTTTTAAATGAATTATCTATTTTTCTTCTCGGTATCTGAGTAGGAGTAACTTTACATTTAAAAATAATATTTTTTTATTGTTTTATACAACCAATTAATAAGCTACAAGAACACATTTGCTTAAAGGAATAAACAAACAAATTTATTACTTTTTATTAATGAAATTAAATTAATTATAAAGAATTAATTTAATTAAATCACACAATGTGGTGTTATTGTTGACTTAAATGTTTATGTTATCATTAGTTTTCGTTCGTCACTATTATTCCACCAGCTTGAACTACAGATGTTAATGAAACAACATTAGCCCCACTTGCCACAATTATGGGATATAACATATGTATATAAGATTTATCAAAATGCGTTGGTAATGCGTTCTAGTAAATCAAATATTAATCAATTAATTAATCACTTTCTAAATGTGTAATTATTTAGTAAAAGTATTAAAATAAAAAAGAATGCTGTATCTTAGCACAGAGAATATAAATGTCCTATTATAAATGTCAGCCGTTTTATAATACTCTATAATAATTATTTTACAAAATTTTATAGTCAAACTGTTTTATTATTATTATTTTTAATATTTAATTTTAGTTTAGTTTTTGATTTTTCTCAAGTTTGTTATTTATTAATTTACTTGTTGTCGTTAGGGTATGAAGTAGGAATTTGTAATAAAACAATTCTTTCATGTTATATGTGTAGCGTAAAAACATTATTCTTTTGTAATAGAACAAGTTAGATTTCGTACTATACGACCATATTATATATGTTATAGATATTTGAGGAGAGTTGGGAGGGACGAGTTAATTCAATTTTTATAATTTCTCCGTTACTTTTGATTGATTATTTAATAAAGAAAAACGAAAACGAGAAACTCAACTTACTCAAAATTCAATATCATCTGCATATTTATGTTCATTCGTTCTGACGACGCATAATTTACTGAATTTGAACGATGTCATAAGAATATTTAGTTATAAGAATGATGGTTATAATAGAAATAAATCTTCAAAATGTGTTGTAAATTACACTTTAAGAAAAATATATTAAAATAGAATAGTGGAAAATGACTCTACTTTTAAATTAAATTAAATTGCCATACTTCGAGTGTATAAGTTTGTTTTTTTTATAAAGTTGTTATTTGTTTAATAATGTAATTTCATTGCTTAGGTTTTTAATTTAGCTAGTTTAATTATTTCAGTAAAACTAGGCCGCATTAGATTGTATTTCCAATACCGCATTAGTATGTGTGTGTGAGTGTGTGTGTGTGTGTGTGCAGAGCTGTGAAGCGCTGATAGTACCAATTGATCCCTTATTAAATAACCAAACACCAGTCCAATATAAACCAGCTAATTGTGATGCTAAGGACTTGCCATTAATTCAATCTATAACAAGTTATTATTGTATGCAGTCTTTGCTGCATATAATTAAAAAAATAATCATACTTTATTGACATATATTAGATTCTAACCAACTGTTAATTAATAGGTATATTAGTATTAATTACAATGGTATTAATTAAAGATTAACTGATTGAAATATTGAAATAAAACAATTTTTAATGGATTGAGGTCGCATATAATTGAATTTAAAATTTAAACTCAAAATTAAACCGAACGTATCTATTATTTTGCAGTAATAGTGTTCAAGGGAAGACGAGATGCAGACACACATCAGTGACGAATGATACGGTATGATAACTGTAAAGGACTATGTAACCAAATAATGAAGGGACAAAGCGCTTCTGTTGTGACAAATCCTATTAAGCCTTCTGTGTGTGGAGAACCCAATTGAAGCCAGACGACTGCATTGTGAGGAATAATATATGAGCCTGGCTTTACGTTTACAAAACCAAGTGGCTGGACCCAGTCATTATGTCACTTTATTAAAGCGACTTGCGGGGAAACGATCCACCATCTGAATTGTTAACGACACAGAAAGTTTAAAGATTGACATACTTATTCTCGTACTATATATCTCATTATGTAAAAGATTTTTGAAATAAAATTTGTATAGTCACATAAAATAAAGGAATACATGTACATTTATTTATTATATTATTATTACTATGTTAAAATAATAAAATATTACATTTTACATAATATTATTTATTATATAATCATGTATATGCATGCATAGTCCATATTTGAAATAAATGAACCGTGTTCAACTTTCTTCGAATGTACAAAAGTTGCTCTGACACAAAATCTCCTTTACTTATTCTTGATTACTTGTTTGCTCCCACATATGTTATCTAGACATGAGTAAGGAGCTTTTAAACAAACTTGAGAACCCACGGAACTTCTGTATCCGAGTCATATTAATCTCTTCAAATTGTTATATGACCATGTTTCCTATGTTCGTGCTAAGCTGAAATGGCTCTCGCTTCGTCTTCGTCTGCTCATATCCTTAATACTATTTATTCCATTTTATATAAATATAGAATGAAAAATAAACCGATACGGGCAGGGATACGAACCCGCGACTACTGGGAAATGGGAAACCATCCCGTCGCTCTACCAACTAAGCTACCGTATCGCTGCCCGCCTCGGTGAATTAAGCATTCTATATGTGATCGTCTTTTTCGGGACGGTGGTGACATCTATTAGGTTTCTTTCGAAAATCTGGGATACGGGAACCTCCTTTAAAAAATTATTAAATTAAAACTCCTACCACCAACATTGACGCTACCATATATCGAAATTTAAAAAAGAAGGAAACTTCCACAATAAACTAATAATAAATTGTTTTAATAATTAACTTACTCGTCTGACTATTTTTGGTTCTTACTACCAATTATCTTATTATTGTTAAACGAAAAACTAGATTAAGTGATTTTAATAAGTCGAATTCTGTATATAAATAATGAATGACGTTAGGAATTGAGGCTATTTCTAAGTAATTGGTGGGTATCTATTGATATAAATTGGTAAACGAGTGTTAAATTTATGAATTATTGTGTCAACACCTTCTGTTGTCAATTAAAATTCTTATTTAATATTACAATATTAAATCAATTAAGTTTTAAAAACTCGCGGTCTCGTAAAAACCAAAATATTTCAATGCTTAAGAAGCATTTTGTGACAATTTGAGGTTTAGAAGGATTTTCTCAGGAAGGTTAAACGGGGACAAGAAAAATGGCTTGTCAGTTGTTATATTAGTGATATTCGGAAAGTCAAATCACCAAGGTTTGCTCTTTAATAGTTACAACATGTCCAGAAAATTAAAATGACATCTCCAAAACTACAAAAATATATTTAAAGAAATCTGATTTGAATCCAGATTAGCACAGAATCAGGGTATGCCCATGGTCATACCTATTTAAAAGCGACAGCTCTGAAGGTCTGAATAATGGTTGACGGTGTGATCTATGAGTATCTTATGTATCTTTATAACTTTGTTAGATTTGTCCTAGTTATTAAATTACGCGATTACTTTTGATTCTTATTATTTTTTTAAGTAAATTTCTGTATGAATTCCTAAAAGACTTATAAATTTGTAAATCTTATAAAGACCTTGTATTTGGTATTAAATTTTATTATTATAAATAGTTATTTAAATATTGGCATATTTCCAAATAACATCATAAAATTAACCATCACTGTCGTCTGAATTAGAAACATTATAAATTAGTATAACATTAGTAAATAACCCATTTTTCTGTCACTTACAAAACACGCCTCTAATAAGTGTAATGAGATATTTAATTTAAAAATATTATCTACATTTCATTTTAATACTCTTCTTAATATTTTAGATTTTATTTTTTTATAAAATTTAAATTACATTTTGTTGTTATTGTAATAATTTGTTTGTGTTATGTGTGTGTGTGTTTGTATTATGGAATACCTAACAATAAATATATTGTAACGTTCAAGATGAAACAATTCACAGCATAGACGAAAAATATTTTAATAGTGTTACATTTATTCATGTAGTAATCATACATAATTTAAGCAAAGTAAACCAAATAAAACATAGCAAAAAAATCAAATTAGATAGACCAGAAAACAATTTCTAAAAACAATAAAAATATAATATAATAATAACAAAAATAAGCTTTTGCTACAATTATTTTGAAACTAATCAAAACAAAAATGTGAGGTTAGGATTAGATTGATAAATTGCGCTAAATAAAATCTTACAATATTTGTTTAATATGTAGTTACTAGTATAACGATATAAGCTACCACAAGATTGCTTGTTTCGGGACGGTTGTCGTTTATGGTTATATCTGGGTATGTTGCGATATTGCCTCTGTAGTCTGTGGGACACATTATACGGATACTAACCAAAGTACATTTTTTCGTTATTTATTTTGACAAATATATAATATTATATATTAAAAAAACGACGTGTATTCTCCAAATAAGTGATTTAATTTAATTCATTAATCCATTTTACTTTAAACGATTATTTTTTGAAGTTTCAAAAGATTTATTAATCTGATCCCATAGTAGTACCCTGTCACGTGAAACTGCTGTGAAACATGAAACTCAATAAAAAAAAAACTCATTAGTATTTAGGACATAGATACAACGGTTTTTGAAACTATGTAGTAAGAAACATTTATATAGTATTAGGAGGCATAAGAGCTGAAGGTCATCTAGATAGTAAATAGTACTATCGCCGAGGGTCTTACAAATTCGTTACAATTCATGAAGAAAGTGGCGAGATGGAGGGTAGTAGGACATACGGGAAAAAGGGAGGCCATTTCAGAATCTGTCTCTTTCACTCACAGTATGAAACGTGTCTATATTAGTCTTAACACGACTTTTGTAAGAAACTTGTACTATTCCAATCAAGCTAGTCCCTAGTGCTCTTGAGTATGACGTGTACTTAAATTACTTCAGTTAGCTGATTGGTCCACGTAAATTGAACATACATAGTCTTGCTATAAATAGTATAACAAAGAATTTTTTTTTATTGCATTTAACATTTACTACTTTTATAGTGTGTTACAATTTTACAAAGTTACGTTAAGTTAAGTTACAGTTTTACAATTAAAAATATAAAAAGCTTATTCGAAGTGGTGTCCATTGGCTGACATACAGTCCTTTTAAACATTGAGGCCAGTTATCAATAGAAGCACGCGCTCTTCCCACGGGGAAATTTTTCACTGCTAATCGCATAGATTATTTTAGGGACTCCAAATTATCATGGCGTTTAGCACAAACTGAACTCTCTAAAATTAACTGACCATAAATCATAATCCAGCGGGTTAAGATCGGGACTAAACGGCCAGTCTTCAGCTCTGGCCATCAATCATCAGTGCACATGGTTACATCTACTATGCTGGTATAGAATCTGCCATTGCGACCCACCTCAAACGTGGGTTTGATCCCAGTGTTCAGACTGTGGCTCGGTTCCTATCAAGTTTTAACGGAAGCTCCCCCACCAGGGGTTCTAGGCATATACGTCCCCCCGACCAGTGTGTGTTCCAGTTTGGTTTTCCGCAGTATCGCTGTTAGATGTTTCAGGTAGGGTAGGTTTTCCGTTTGCATAGTTGGGTCGTATGTCAAGACTATAGTCGGGTTGTTTATCAGCATTATCGCCTTGACAGGCTTAGTCCCGGTTCCTGTTTTTTTGGATCACTCTGGTTCCAGTAATTGTGGTCACTTCGCCTACTTTCCCCACGTAAGGCTCCTGAACCAGACTAGCATCAATCTTCATGCGTTCGGAGGCGAGGATCAGTTCTGTGGTAGCCAACTTGCTGCGCTGCAGGTTCACTTCGATTACTCTTAGATTTTCCAGGGAGCCCTCAGTAATACGAGACTGTGGTTCATGCTATTGCATCCCATCGTAGCCTCACCGCACAGTCCGCATCGAAGGAATGTTGATAATTGTAAAAAAAAATTCACCAGTAAACAAAATGGCTGGTGTCTCTTATGGGCTCATCTCTTAGAATACGCGACATAGTTCTAGGTGTAATCTTCATTTCCCGAAATAAAATCTTTTGCTTTCGGACAGGATTTCTTCGAATTCTTTCCCTTAGTGCTTTGACCATCTTTTTCGAACCACCTTTACGAACACTACGTGGACGTCAGATCTTTCTCTGTCACAAACAGAAGAAATCTCATTGTACATATTAATATATAATAATAATTGATAATATATAATAATTAATAGTCAAATATTTGTGTACCGGGACACAAATATTTGACTAATACCAAGTGTATGGAGTGTTTTAAAAATTGAATTTGGCTCCATACGTACTTTGTGTAATGCAATCTTTTCTCTTTATCACCCCACTCTATTTTGATACCGCAAAATATTGTAAAATGTATTGGCGTCAAAATGATAAAACAAAATGAACAATCGTATAAAAATGAAAGATTCCAAATTCAAATGTAATATTTTTTTTTTTAGTTTTAAAAGTACTTATGGCCAGGCCGTGCAGGTAGTTGTAAATCCAATTTTCCTCTGAAATACCAAAGAAGTAATAATTGTTTAACTTCAGAGAAATTGTATTGTTTGAGTGTATAATTCTAAAAATATATTATGTTTCTGTCCGTATGTTTGTCATGTATCACTATAAAACGACTAAACAGATTAAAGTGTGGTATTCAATATTTTAAGTTTCTTTAAGTATTATAGAAATTTAGAATTGTTATCTGCACAAATAAGATTCGCACTAATGAATGCAACGGCTACCGTCAGATGCCTCAGACTCTAACCGAAAGAGCAAGAAGACAAAAAAATTTGCTAACCTGAAATTCTCTCTCTCAGACGTTGCTAGCTCCTAAACCATTATGGAACTTTAGCATTATTGAAATCACAACAGATAATGCAAGATAACATATTAATGTAATTGAAAACATTATACACTCGTAGTTTAGCAGATGATATTAGTATGTAAATTAGATACTACTATTATTGAGTCCTTATATTTTTTTAAAAGTGTTTTTGTATTTTCCTTACAAACTTGTAACGAGCTTAATAAGTTATATAGAATTGCTATTATGTATGGCTTAGCTATATATATCTTAAGTTTTCTTATTTAGATACATTTAATTATTTATGTTTTCGTAGTCTTGTTTTTGCAATTTCATACATATTTTCAAATTCAAATTCAAATTCAAAATATCTTTATTCAAGTAGGCATTTACACGCACTTTTGAATCGTCAATTACATTAAATTGGTCAGTATAGTCAGTCTGTGAGTAAGCTACCACCAGCTCGGAATGCTGTTCTGCTGAGAAGAGCTGGCCAGAAACTCAACAGTTGCTCTTTTTAAATAAAATTTAACAATGTTTGACTTATAAATTATAACATCAACCCTGCAAATGAGTCAATTTTATTTATTTTATAAACTTAAATGCAATTTTGGAACAACTAGAACCGTCGCAATCAATCGGAAAAGAAGCCCAATGATTTCAGGCAACGAAAATTAAATAATAATAACAGTAAATATATATATAAATCTTCGGCCTGCCACACAACCAGTCACCGCAAGCAGCACCCGTTCACGAGCATAACACAAGAGCCAGCCATCACCCCCTTCGCACATATTTGAGGGAGGGAGGCAACCCGACTCCCGATGCTACCGCAAGTAGTGACTTCTAAGGAATCGGTGTGATGCAGAAGGTCGATAAAGCAAAATTAATTTACAACAAAAAACAAATTGCGGAGATTACTAGCTATTCGCAATACAATACAGATTTATGACCCAAGATTTATGATACAATGACCCAAGTTCCACACATTTCGATCAACCAAAAACTCTTGAATGTTATAGTAAGATTTATTTAATAATATACTTTTAATTTTAGATTTGAAACCAAGAAAAGGAAGATCTAAGATATCTTGTGGAACCTTATTATATATGCGTATACTCAAGCCCATGAAGGATTTCTTAACTTTTTGAAGTCTAAATTTAGGCGTTACGAGCCTATTTTTATTTCTTGTATTGATAGTATGTCTGTCGCTGTTTTTTTTATAGTCATTTAAATTTTGGCGTATATATAGTAAGTTATTAAAAATGTATTGAGAAGCGACCGTAAGAATACCGATTTCTTTAAAAACTTCTCTTAGGGAGTCTCTAGCTTTTAAGTTACAAATAGCCCGTATAGCTCGTTTTTGTAAAATAAATATAGAATTAATTTCGGCAGCGCTGCCCCATAGTAAGATACCGTAAGACAATATACTGTGAAAATAACTAAAATAAACGAGTCGGGCCGTATTAGCGTCTGTTAATTGTCTTACTTTTTTAATTGCAAAGACGGCTGAGCTAAGTTTGCTTGCGAGTGTCGAGAGATGGGGGTTCCACTGGAGCTTTTTATCTAAAGTTATACCTAAGAAAGTTATCGAGTCAGTCAGTTCTAGCACTTCATTGTTAAGGAATAAACTACAATCTTGACTTTTTACACTAGGAAGTGTAAATTCCATGCATTTAGTTTTCTTAGTATTTAATACCAAATTATTAATTTCAAACCAATGAAGAACACGTGACAGAGCACAGTTAACTTTGTCAAAATTAGGTTTATTACGATCAACTTTAAAAATAAGTGAGGTATCATCAGCAAAAAGTACAATGTCACATAGTCCTTTTACGTAAAAGGGCAAATCATTAATATAGAGTAAAAATAAGAAAGGGCCTAGAATAGATCCTTGTGGAACACCCATTTTTAGGTGAGATCCAACCGATTTACAATTATTTACATCAACCGTCTGAACTCTTTGATTCAAGTAAGAGGCAATAAGATCAAGCGCAGCACTACGCACACCATAGTGATTAAGTTTGCAAAGTAATGTTTGGTGGTCCACGCAATCAAAGGCTTTAGATAAATCACAAAACACTCCGATTGCATTCTGTGACTTTTCCCATGCGTCGTAAATGTGCTTAAGAAGCGCGGCACCCGCATCAGTTGTTGATTTGCCTTTGGTGAAACCATATTGTTCACTATGCATGATTTCATTGCTATAAACAAATTCTGACATTTGGTTTAGTATAATTTTTTCGAAAATTTTACTTAAAGTGGGTAAAATAGAGATAGGTCTATAATTTCCGGGTATTAGTTTATCGCCACTTTTGAACAAAGGAACTACTTTACTATTTTTCATTAAGTCTGGGAAAGTACCGGTTTCAATACATTTGTTAAAAATTAAGGATAATTGTGGAGCAATATCATTTATAATACTTATTAGTAATTTTACTGACATACCCCAAAGATCACCGGTTTTTTTCATATTTAGATTTCTAAAAGTTTTAACAATTTCATATGATGTAACAGGTTTAAAAACAAAACATTTATTACTGACTCTTACGTTATTCGTCAATTCGACGATTGCATCACATGGTGAAGAATTTAAATTACCCGTGACTGTTAAAGGAATTTCGTTAAAAAAAGTCTCAAAAATAGCCGCCACAGTTGAATTTGAATTTATTTCAATATTATCAATTTTTAACTTAATAGGTCCATTAGCAGCCCTATTTTTCCCAGAAACACTAGATAAAACATCCCAAGTTGCCTTTATTTTATTTTCTGAGTTACAGATTTTATTTCTTATGTAAATCGACTTAGCTTGTATGCAAACGGTCTTAAATATTTTAGAAAAAATCCTAACTTTATTCAAGAATACCGGATCTTGATTCCATTGCCTCTCACTATATAAATCATATAACTTATCTCTACTTTTATATATTCCCACGGTAGCCCAATCACTAAATTTAAGTTTTAGATATTTAGTCATAGTTTTTGGCTTAAAAACAATATTAAATTCTTGTAACAAAAAACCAAAAATGTTATTATATAAATTATTTGGATTATCATCGCTCATGTTTACTTTACCCACTTTTTGCTGAACATTATTCTTAAATGTTAGGACCCGGTTTTTTGTAATTGGTCTACAAGTAAACTTTTGGGGCTTTTCACTTTCGTGATTAAGTAATAGAGAAAATTTTAGACCACAGTGGTCTGAACTTAAATTTGTCATTACTGTTTCTTCATAAATGTTACAGCGACAGAACACATTATCAATACAAGTCGCGGAAATACTAGTAATACGAGTAGGTTCAAAAAAGACGTTCAGTAAGTTAAAAGATTTAAACAAATTTAATAAACGTACACTAGACGAATTTTCTTGTAATATATCTACATTGAAATCACCGCAAACAATCACGGACTTGTTTTTATGACAAAGCTTAGTTAAAATATCCTCCATTTTGTTTTCAAATTCATCAAAGTCACTAGAGGGGGGTCGGTACACGCACAAAATAATATGTTCATTGAGCTCAATGCAGGATAGTTCAATAATTCGCTCGACAGAGAGCGCCACTATATCTGATCGAGACTTTAATACTACATCGTTACGAGCTAAGATAAGTGAGCCACCGCGAATAGCTTTCTCTCTACAGAACGAACTTGACAATTTATAATTTTCTACATTTATAATATTGTTATTCTTTGATAACCAGTGCTCTGTAATGCACAATAAACTTATGTCATATTTTTGAACAAAGAGTTCCACTTCCAATTCCTTGCCACCTAAGCCTTGTATATTTTGATGGACAATATTTAACAACTTAGGCTTTGTCTTATCCATTAGTTTAAAGTGGAACGCTTATGTTCTGTCAGTAATATATTATTTAAAGTACATTTATTTTTCGTTATATCTGTTATAACGAAGTTTTTTAAATTAAATGCTACTAAAGTAGCAATTTGTTTTTTATAATATAAAGGCAGATACATTGTACCTTTTGTCATCCTAAACCTATTATAAATAAATTTATTTACATCAAAGTAAAAGAATGCATCACTATGACGGTATGTCAAATGTTCAGATTGTGATTTATTTGTAATTTCAGTGCTAAGCAAAAACAGTCACAAGCTTTCCTTACCTGTTCCTCACTGAAAAGAGAGGATAATGAAAAAACTAGTAGCCTTAAGATAATAAAAAAAACTCAAAAAAAAAATATTTTTTTGATAATCAGTTTAATGAAATGTTTAACATATAACAACTGCTCTGTTTTACATTAGTAGGTAAAGTGTTCGAAGTTCAATACTTGGAATATGTAATGTAATATGGACTACAAATAAACAACACTAATTATTTTGGTATTACTTAAAAATACCGAGTCCCTTTTAAAATAATATCTCATTCAGTATTTCTAAAGTGTATTCTCTTACACTTAACACGTTAATTCCATACCACTTAAGTGTCTGACTCAGTAAAAGCAAAAGCCTTGTCATAAGTTATAACTTAGTATACTCCGATATAATAGAAACAAAACAGAATTATAAAATTATATACAATCCTTAGCTATTATTTTAACCTTAAAATTTCGCTTGAACAGAGGAGAAAAAGGTCTTTTATAACTCAAATAGTTAATTATCGAAATTCTATACTAAGTGATTTATCATTGATTGAATACTAAAACTGTGACTTCTTTAGAACGTTCGTTCGTTCGTTCTCGTTCTTTAATAAGTGGTTTAATTATTTACCTTTAAATATATTTCGATATTCATTTGTATCTTAGTTTTAATAATTTTGCTGGTTTTTTCTGACAGTCATACAAAATTAATAGAAGCCATTAAAAATTATTATACTTTTTAAGCAAAAATAAAAATGTTTTTTTCTTATCACATAGGTATAGATAGGTTATCTATTGCGTTTAATTGATACTGAAACATGTAAACACATGTAAACTTACTAACAAGTTACGGTGAAAAACGAAATGCATTGTAAAAATAAGTATATCTTAATAAAATGATATTACATTTTATTAAATATATTTTCCAACTAAAATGGCTGTCATATAAAACAGACGTAACTTGACGTGAATACGTTATGATATATATTTCAGAGTGGAACGGAGCACACTCACTGGGGCCGTTTGCGGCTTGGAATATTCAAGAAGCACTTTTATAGAAAAAAAAAATTAAATGTATTTCCAAAATGTTATACCTTGAATTATCATTTGCGTGTGATAGATTTAATATATGAATATATGTTAAATATTTGTAAGTATTAAACTAAAAGCAATAAATAAAGCAACGAAATAATTTATGATATCATTTATAGTTAGTGGATAGATGACACACAATACATCCTCTTAATATGATAGTATTATATATCTTTAATGATAAACATTATAACAAATACTTATATGATAGGAACAGACTTGAATCGTACAGCTTGTATCGCAACAGAACCTCTACACTGTATTTCATAATATATATCTGCTTAGCACTTTTAATGATACTTGTACAATTATACTGGCATTAAGTTGTTCTTTTAATTTCAATATTTGATTATCAATTTAACTGAAACCTCAGTATTACTATGCTTTTACACTCACCGACAGAACAAAGTATAATCTCTTCAATTGATCTTGTGAGACATGAAAGTTGAGTCAAATTACGGATTTAAAAAGTTTTTGACAGGTTTTGATAAAACTAGACGTGGCCGAGGTCAGCGCATGTCCTGTGGCCTAACATATAACATTAGAACAAAATTACTGAAAGTATTTTTATTAGAAAATATGTCTCATTGACTTAAGCATTATCTCTTTCAAAATATGAAATTTTAATTCAATATGCTTTTTATCCCAGATTATTCTCATTTCTATCGGGAAAAGTTACAAAGTATGTATTAAGTATCAGTTAGGTGTACTCATAAAAGTTCCATTGCCGCACAATACAATGATCAAGTACAATGTTTCTGTATGTAAGCACTTCTCCTTTGTTCACGTTCTCGTCATTTTTCAATGCAATGTTCATGTGGCTGCTTTTGTTAGAATGGTTTCCTTTTACGGGTATTTTTTATTATTTATTGTAACGATTTATAAAGTTCAATAGTGTTTATATCGTTATGTTTAAAGTTCTTAGTTATTGCCAGTGACTTTTCCTTCTTCCATTGGTCCAATACAGCATCAAATATTTAAGAATCTGTAAGTACTTAATTAATTTTAGCCCAATTGTTTTTGCGTTCTCTCGTAAAATTAAGAACGTATTGGCTTGTGTCTGTACATTAGTTTCTGCTTTATAATATGCCAAACAAGCAAATGATGAAACCAATAGAAAAAAAATGTCATACATTTTAATGTTACTGACGGCATGCCATGGTATTGTTCCGCTTCAGTATACGTTCTCCTGTACTATTTCTTTTAATTTCATTATTGCCATAAACCCTGCCATAGCTATTGAACTGGCTGAATGTATAAAACCTTTTCCTCACTAAGTTTAGTAAAAAAAAAAATCATTAAAATATCTCCGCTATTGGAACCCCTTGTAGAAAATAAAACTTTTACTTACAATCTTACTTCCTTAAATGTAGGTATATATTTACCCGGCAGTATTCACGGACATTAATCGGAACTTGCCCGATTAGTTTCAAACCCAGAATTTCTATTCAGGTCCTCTAAACATGGCGGACAATGGATTAATACCGATCAATTGACGTCCATACGATTGGATAAATATATATTTTATAGTCATCAAGTCTCACGAGAGTTTAATTACGGAAATATTTATAGATAACCTTTTATGCGGGGTACAAGTTTATACGCATTACACATATTTGATCTAACAAAGAATATACCTAAAATAGTTCAGGTATATTAAACCCTAAAAACATAATGTTAAACCGTATAAAGCACAACTGAATGACAATGACCTCATTTATTAATTACAAAACGAGGTTGGTTTTAAACTACACAGTTTTCTCATCTTCAAGCTCTCCGGAGAGATAATAAAGTGGATATTAAGTTGGTTTTCCGTAATTACGTATTCCGTTCACTTAAAAGCGACTTTCTTTGTTATCACAAACTTTTACATATATTTTAAATTCTTGGATTAACGTCTTAAGGAGTTATTTTTTAAATTTTTAATTTAGCTGTAAAATGTATAGGTAGGAGAGTAAAATAATTTCTTCATAACCAGTGTATACAAAAGGGCCATTAAAATGGAGTACAATAATTGTACCTACCTGTAAGGGACCTCTTTAGTCTTGTTAGTCACTTATTAAATCCTTTTGTGCCCTCAGTGATTAATTGACCGTTTCCCATATGGTTTTAGCACTTTATCGTTGGAAATACAGAGATATATAGACAGAGCGTGTACCAGATCCTTATTAGATATGTCTTTTGTAATTCTTAACAATTGTTTCTTTAATTTCATAACAATTGTTTTATTTCTAAGTAAAGTTAAAAGTCGAAGTAAAAGTTAGACAATTGTCATGCTTGGTTCACGTTTCTTTTTATGTTACTAATTGGTTGATTATCTACAATCTTTTAATCTATTAGCCTATTATAATATTTCAATCACTTATTGGAATTATAGCGCAATGATAATATAATATATTTATATATTTTTTTTTCTAGTTGCGATCGGTATACTTGTGTTCCTAATGTAAATAAATGGTATTGGAATTTAATGATTACAAACTTTTTTGATGGACTAATAATTAAGAACTCCCAATTGTTCCACACGAAAAGCATAATCTGACAATAGATTATTAGTTAACAAAGCTTTTCTACCAAAAAATACTTTGTTCAATACCACCTACCTTGATTTGTTTCGTAAAGCCTACTGCAATGTTGTTAATGATAAGATTAATGATACTAATTAGTATTATTTACTCTGGAACCCTTACGTCGAATATGGTTATATTACGTATTGACTTCGTTCATGCTAATATACTGACTTTGAAAAGTTTATTTGGGTAATAATAATAAGATAAATATTTGTAAATTTCACATTTACACGTACCTACTATACTAAAATAATTTAGATGTTTGAATATATATGAATATTATCATAATTTAAATATTAATTACTATAATTTCATTTATATAATTTCATTTCATT
Organism: Napeogenes inachia; assembly: GCA_959347355.1. Classification (NCBI taxonomy): domain Eukaryota; kingdom Metazoa; phylum Arthropoda; class Insecta; order Lepidoptera; family Nymphalidae; genus Napeogenes; species Napeogenes inachia. Next base: position 13,410,123 of record OY365797.1, read on the forward strand.
TTATCGTAAGCCTGACATCATAAAATATGATTGTAGTCGTTAATATTAAATAAGGTTACCTTGCTGAGAGCCCTGGAAATACTATCATTGAAGATAAACATTTATTTTATTCTCATTTTGTCAACATTGTGAATAGAGTCTTTAGTAGGTTTGGTTTTGTGCTGAGTACGCGAAAATATATTCGAAATATGTCAGTTCTTACTATACTATAACATACTTACTACCTCACCTAGAGGCGAGGTATATTCAAGTATATGGAATCTTATTTACAGCAAGTATATTATTAAGATGAAAACAATGTTTCAGAATATTAAATCAAGATGTTATTTCTTCTTCTGTTTACTCCTGCAATATTTCCTTTTTAAAATGTTACTGCATCACATACAATCATATATATATTTATAATAAATTTACCCAGCTGTACTTACGTTGTTAAATCAAATTTGCTAGTTTAGAATCCATTCGGGGTTTTTACTTATAAGATTAGAACATGTATGATGGGTGTACAATACGAATGTTTATCAATTAACCAACTAATCAAGCAGTGACCTCTGGTAAACTGGAACCTTTCTAAGCTCACTCATAAATACTTAAGAATTTAAATTGAGACTTAGTAAAATAAAAGAATAATGTTACAATAAATTATCTAATAAAACTTTCGTAAAAAATATGTAAATATATTAAAAGATCCGTGGTATTAGAATCTGACATTACATAAATGAAACTTTTGTACAATCTGTGACTTTGATTTTAAACTAATTGATTGTAAAAAAAAGTCTTTTTGAAATTTAAAAATCACATAAATTTTATTTTTAATCGGATAATCTTGTAAACATTATCAAGGTTACAACAAATAATTCATTTTTCGAGAGGTACTTTAATCCCCATTAATAAAATATGAGGTCATACTTTTGAATGTTTCTGAATAATAGCGAACCATTTATTTTCTTTAGTTAGATTGGAATAAACAATTAACAATTTATTGTAATTCAAAGTATTAATTAATCAAGAAAAATCAGATATTATAATAATTACGTTTGTTTTTTACTTATTAAAAAAATTTTGACCATCAAAAAGTCAGAGAAAGATCACCTGAAGGTAAGTGTAATTATATGTTTTATGTTATAATTGTTGTAATTATAAAACAATTGTTATCTGTACATCTGCTTAAACTAGATCTATGAATGTGTTCGTCAGCATAAGGAGTAATTTAGATTGTAGGATATACGGAAAGGACAGTATGGCTTTAGGCGTCTGTTTGTCTCACTGACTTTACGAAGTATAGCTTTCATTTATGCCGGTTTGCTTGGATAACGTAACCCCGATTAATATCTTTATTTGACTTTGTTAACAACAATATATGTCAATTTACACAACAAAATTTTGTGTGTGTAAATTGACATATATGGGATATGGATAGTCATAGTATATTCTCTTTGCTTTGAGCTCAATCTCCTCCCAATTGCAGTTTTTAGCTCTTAGATTTGTGTAATGATCTTTGATCATAAAAAAGACGGACATCAAAAAGGCGCATATTCATGCAATACAAAAGTAACTATCAAGATCGGTCTTTTGATATTAGTCATAAATTATAATTTTTGTAACTTTACAAAACTTTTGTCATAACATCAATCGTTATAGGATAATCGATTAAACTCAAAAACTTTAACCAACGTTGGTAAATATAAATAATATTCAAAAGGCGTCACGTGTTGTTATCAACTCTATATTCGCGTACCAGCGATATAATCTGTGTAATCGTTAAAAACTCATTAGTGAACCGTAACTTTTTTGTGGATTTCTATATTTAAAATAAGACTGTCACTGGCAAAAACATGTAGATCTATGCGAAAATTAAAATATTAAAATAATACGTAAATTAAATAAATAAAACTTTCTATGCAATTAAAACAATTTTCTTTATTTTATTAAACTGTTTGTATATTTGTTTGTTTGCACATTACGGAACAACTTCTAGACAGATTTTATATAAATTTCATATGATTATTGGTTACAGGCTATTGTCACGGTCAACTTGTAGGATATTTTTTTTCCAGGAATCTTAATCACGGAAAAACTATTAATATATAACAAAAGTACTGGAGATATATTTGAGAAATTGAATGTGGTATGTGGCCTTCGATCTAAGACATAATGGATGCTTTTCAATTTATTTTTCATATTTGTAAAAGAATTACAATAAACGTTAAAATGCATGGATATTCATAACTTTAACAAGATGATAAATAGCTTAAGATTTGAATTTGTCTGATTACCTCCGTAAACAGATAAAATTACTGGGAACAGTAAGTTGGAATTATAAAAAAAAAAACATGTGTATATCAAAGATTAACATTAATATTCTGGTTTGTATGTCCTCTATCATTTAAAATTCCAGAACCACTTTAAATAAGGCTTTTTACAATAAAAATTTTAAAATACTATACCACATATTTTAGTATAAAATGTAACAAGCCGGTATTTTTGAAGATCAGCTTCAGCTTAGCAATAATGAATTTTAAGAAATTTCTAAAATTTAAATAAAAAAAGATCTTAATAAAAAACTTCACCTTTACAAGTATAAAATTGTCCAGAATATTCATTTGTTAACATTACAAGACACAATATTGTATGTATGTATGTGTATATATGTATTTACATTACAGAATATACCTTTTACAAGTATAAAATTGTCCAGAATATTCATTCTTCAACATTAAAAAAATATTAGTAATTGTTTGGGCTGTTATGAATAATAGAATTTAAAAACTTTCACAGCATAAAAAAGCACTTGTCGTGAACATACTTTCTCGGAACAATAAAGTGCTTAAATAAATAATTAATTTTGTTCCGCAGTAGAAGTCTATACGAATAAAACATTTTGTTTGTTGACGACAGAGTCATTGTTTTGTATAATAAATAGGTTTTCTTGTTAAACACGATATTTAGTAATTGATTTCAATAAGGGTCTTAATTATTGGACTTTAAATAAGGAGACTTTATAAAATCACTGTCAAAACAATTTCATTTTATATATTTATATAATATTTTTTTTACTTTCTGAAAAGTTTGGTTTTTTGAAAAAATATATTTGTTTAAATATAGACTATTTTCTACGTACATTAAATGTATGTCTAAGTTCATGTAAATTAAAGTTGGATTAGGTGAAATCCTTTAGATTTTCTATAAAAAGGAATTTACCTAATCCAGCTTTAATTTACATAATTATAAAAAAAACGAAAGAAAGATGTCGCTTGGCATGAATTTAATGCTAATCAGGCGCGAGGAACAGTCAGTATTTATGAATTCGCAAAGCAATGTTACTAACAAACAAATAATTATAAACTTATATATATATATATTAGTTAGTATGATATAACAACTTTTTTTTAAATTAAGGTAAACCGATCTTGTGTTACATATGGCGTATTCTTAAAACGGTACCTATATTTAACTGAATATTCTTATTAGTTCTCAGTATTATATCTGAAAATAACAAAACCTGCACTAGATTTTTCAACGTTAATAAAATTATGATAATAGCTAATAACTACCTGTAACCACTTGCTCTGCTCAATATTTTTTTTTAAAGATCAAACCGCGCCAATTTGTTTATACTTTTATACAGGGTTATTTGTAATTAATTAGCCAACTCTTGCAGGTAGCCTCTCTACATCAATCCCAACAAAATATGTTCTTCGATTTTTTAAAAATTTTGATAAACAACAAAAAAATACGATATAAAAAAAAATCTTCCTCTATTACAACAAATAGATTTTGTATAGGAAAACTCAAATTTTAAAAACTATCAATTTTAAAAAGTCGTAGAACAAATGTTGTTAGGATTGATGTAGAGAGGCTGCCTGCAAGGTGGCCAACTAATTAAAAATAACCCTGTATAATAATCTTAATTACGGTTAGCAGCGCTCTAATTGATTTAATTAAAAGCGCTTTATTATCTTTGATTACATCAGAACAAACAAAAAATATGACTATTGGGTAAGTCAAGTAATCTAATCGGGCCAAAAGTTTTGTAATTTGTATATTGTGGACAAAATCATAAAGAAATTATTGTTTTTTTATATAAATCTTCTTTGCGTAAAAACTTTTTTGAGTAAAAGGTTTTTAGAGGCAATTCCAATAACATGCACTGTCTCTGCTCATTCAGCCTCCACCTAACAATACTAGCTTAATATACTATGCTCTTTAAATGTTAGAAAAATATTAATAATAATATTAGTATTTTTTGTGGCACCCATAAAATGTTCAATAACAAGTGGGTTTTGATTTAAAATTAACCTTTCTTTTAAGAACTTTAACATGTAGTTTTAAAAGTAACATAATATTTTTTTATGGAAATAAAGCCCGGCCGTGGTCACAGGACTGTCCATAGAGATATTATACATAGAGTAGGGAATCGAGCCTAAACTGTCACCATCGAACTTAAAAGAGATAGGTCAACTTTTTATGAGATCTCGTGTTTCTTCGTCGTCGCCTCGAGTGTAATTCGTAGCAACTGTCATTTGAGTATTGTGTAGTGTCAAAAATGTTTTACACAAATGTTTCGAAAATTTTTAAAACGCGTCATGAATATTTTTTTGCGCATGCGTAATAAGGCAAAGAGAAATAGTATGACATCTTGCATCTTTTTTTAACTGTCTTTCACTGACGCTCATACGAATACCTATGGCTCACCTATTCCATGTATAATTCTATGTTACTGTCACTTTCTACCACCAGGGAAATAACATAATCTGTCAGAGGATGACCGTGAAGGGTTTATTATAAGTACTCTTCTAAATACAAAAATATTAATTTAATAAAAACTACAATTCTATTCCACAAATGTTTGAGAAGGGAGAGCAAATAGTTGAATGTTTTGTATTTTGAATTCTAGTTTAAACTTTGGATTTAACTACGAAATGAATGTCCGAGTAAGGCAAAGTTTATTCTCGACAGTGTCTGTAGATACGATCTTCATTTATGTTCATGATAGGGTTAATATATATTGGTATGAAGTTATAAATGAAGATGGTATTATTATATAATAACTATCAGAAGAGGCTGTAAATATAGACTGGATTTAACGAATACTTATGGATGTGTGATGTAAAAAATACTTACTATGTAGGCACACATTGATTATAAATGTATGGGTTATTTTTTAAGTTATTATCCCAATTAAGACACGTAAGGATTAAATATAACTAAATACTAGGTACTACTACTACTAATCCGCCACTTTGCACTGTTATTTAGCTGAGTTTAGCAGACCCCTCTCATTTTTATGTTACAAACTTTAGCAAAAATGTTGTATTTGACACTGATACACTGATAAGCGCGTGACGATTTAAGATGGGAACTTCCATAGACAATTTCCTTTTTGGTATAACTTTTCTAGTTGCCTTTTTTAAGTTCTATTTTTCATTTCTAATAAAAGTTCTAACTCCCTGGTGAAAATCATGTGTTCAGAGGTTTCGAACCTAGCGCCGTCTGAAAACAGCGAAATGAACGGTTAATAACTACGCTTACGCTAAACTCGATAATTCATTGTCATTAGATGTTAACAGAAGATTGTGATAACACGTTTCTAGACGTTCTGTCTATAACAATAGTGCGCAATATTACTGTTTGCTGTTTACAGGACGATACATCATAATATAGAAACTCATATTACAGTTGATTAAAACTAAACTATTATTTTCTGCTCTTCCTGTAAATGGGATCGTAAATCAATGAAGGCTCACGCGTAACTTCTGGAGCACTGTACGAGATTAAATAACTTCCAGTCGGCACTTGAACATTTCAAGTTTACGATTTCTACAGTAAGATCTAGAAATAAATATTCAAGATTTAACAATTTATTTTTAATTAATTAAAAGTGTCCCTTATATACAAGGTTATTTGGAAAATCATCGGCCACCACTTGCAGGCAGCTTCTCTACATCAATCCCAACAACATTAGTTCTACGATTTTTACAAATCTTGATAAGCAATACGAAAGAACTTTAGCTCCCTCTTTTATTTATTACTCTGTGTCAACGCCCGAGCGCCATACCAAAGATTGTGGGTTCTATTTCCACTCGGAAAAAAATATTTGTGTGATCCACAGATTGTTGTTAAGAGTCTGGATGTATTTTGTGTCTATTAATTAAATGTTTGTGAAACTCTCCGCTGCACAGGGATAATATAATTCCTAGTGCGGGCGTTTTCTTTACAATAACTGCTAAGTAATTTTCAACATGAATATAATAAAAACTAAAAATTTTAAAAATAACATTTTCCGTCGCTCTAAGCACAATTTTCACAATATTCTTATAAATATTATATTTTACATACATAGACATACCAACAGACAGAAAATCAATCATAAAATTGTTTTTGTTAAGTTTTGAGAAATGCAACTTACAGGGGTTTAAAATGCCAAATAACAGTTGCTATAGACATTATTCATAAGCTAGAAATTGTTATTTGAACATGCAGTAAGAGCGAAGCGGCTGGTAAATACTATTAATATTAATATTCTGTATTTTATAGACATTATATTTTATATTCTCTTAAGTTTCATCGTCATTGCAGGACTAAATGTATTAATCATCATTGTTTATTATGGAGACTATTAAAATATTTCATCCAAACTCATTAACTGAAATTGTTACTCAGCTTTTAATTAAACGCTAAGAGTTCGTGTCAAAATATTTATCTCGTGTGACGCTTAAGCTTCTGAACAAGATTTAAAGACAGATGCATCGAGAACTTAACATATCCGAGTCAAGTGACGGTAGCAATCCCAGGGACAAAGATTAATTAACCAAGCTTGTACGGTAGCTTTGAAAAGTGACTCAACTTTAGAGATGTTTTTGTACAAATGTCAATACAGGTGATATTAACAAATTTCACTATTTAACACACATGATGGCAATGATTTAAATACTATTCAAAATTTTGAATTTATTGCATAAAAAATATTATTAAATAGTATACTACAACGAGGGTCTTTTAAATAAGAATCATCTTTCTTTATTAATAATATTCCGATTGAATTAAAAAAGTTTGTAGTGTCAATGAACCGTCAGCTATTTGCTTTTAATCATTTAGGTCCGACTGACTCCACTTTATTAATTCATTCAACTCTACTAATTCATTCAATGGTACTAAAGTAAGACATATTAAGGAATTAAAAGAGCAGTGAAATGGCCCCCTGATTTAACCAATTTATCGATTTTTATCAAACAGAGAAAAAAATATTAGTCACTTTACCACAAGATGAATGCAATTGTAATTACTTTTATGTAATTTAAGTATATTTTTATAATGCCTTGCATTAATTTGTATTATCTTTCATTGTATAATAAAGTCCATTGTGAAAAAATTCTCAATGTATCCAAACACTGTATCTTTGATAAGAATTAAAACACCTTTAATATATAATATATAAATGTCTCTGATAAGGCAATATTAAAAAACCTAAAAGTGTTTGAAATGTAAACAGATTAGACTTGTATGAGGTGTAGAATTACTATATTATTTAACATCTATAACCCATTAACATTATATAAACCGTCTTTACAAGTTCCTCTTATGTAAAATAATATTATTTTTGGATAATTAACTATCAGATTATTGAATTTGATAATTGAAAACAATCTTTTTTTTGAAATTACAACAACAAATAAATATCCAATAAAAAAACAAAGAAAATAAAGCCTAGGGCTAATTTTATTATTTAACTATCAGGAGTAGTGACGGAAATTATAAGAAATAAATACAAAAAATGTGTTCTAAAGAATAAAAAACTAAAATACATGTTTACTATCAGAACATCCACATTTAAATAAATGTTTAAAAATGCAGTTCAATTTATGAAATTAAGTAAAAGGTAATAAATTAAAGGAAGTTAGTACCTAATGTTTTGAAAATATCTATAATACATGTATCAGTTCATTCTTCTAATAAATCAATAAATAAATAAGGAACTACGTTCCAAAACTTTCTTTACAGTAATATAGAGATCGGTACAAAACTGCCCGTCGAGTCAGAGTCACTATCTTAATATCAAATTAAGCTTAAAATTGACCCATGACTCAATTATATCAATAAAAACATTTTAGTTGTTGCAGTCTGAAGCCTTGTATGTATTTGCTCTGTAATGTTCTTGTATTTCGAATTGGAGAGTATAATATTACTAAATGGCCCAGAGCTCTTTGACGATGAGCGTGAACTGACTTTAGTTTACAACATCAACATGGTTCATGTTCTGTGAAATCGGCATTTTGATGTATGTTCTAAAATTTCACTGGAATTCAAATCTAACTTAAATTAAATGATGTTAAGCTTAACTTCCCTTTTTGACATGTAGGTCAAGTTTTGATTGCATCTTTTCAATCCTTATCTATACTGGCAAATTTTGAAATATTGGTTAGGATTTATGAAAAAGCTCTAAAAGGTGTCGCCACCGTCCATAAAAATGATCATATATAAAATACTAAATTTATCTAAGCGGATAACAAAACCTTAGCTTAATTGTTAGAGTGTTGGGACAGTCGCAGTTTCAAATACATGCCCATATCGATTCATTTGTCATTCTAAGTTTATTTAAAATTTAACTTTATTAATATCAATTAAAGAGTACAACTTTTAATTCACATTTTTTTTTCTAAATTTTATTCGTTACGAGCAATAAAACTGACTTTTATTTTACTTTTATTAAATACTAGCTGCCCCTGCGAACTTCGTACCGCCTTAGCGTTGCAATGATGCACTACTTTATTTTGTGTAGCTGACCTATCTTAGGTATGAGTACCTATTCAATTTGAATTGAATCCTCCATATAAAAATGAATCCATAATTCTTTGGTCTCGCTATTCCTGAAAATGACTTTACTAATTTTTAATTAAATAAAAAACAAAATATATATTTTCATAATAGTGTTTATTTCTTAGGATTCAATAATTTCCCTAATATTTTTACAAATCGCTATTGAACAACTTTGCATTTTTATTTAAACACTAAGCTCAATACTCTTGCTATGCTCTTTCATCAATATAATCTATGGCTGTGAATGACATTGACATTTGTTACTCGCGTTTTTTAAAGTATGCAAAATTAAATGTACATTTTTCAATATTTCTGAGAGATTTTCTTAATATTTTTTTCCGTAAGAACTTTCTCCTAATAATAACAAATACAACAAAAAAAGAATTAGTGAAATCGGTCCAGCCATTCACGGGTGATGCCGTGACCAAGGAAAACGGGTTTCATTTTTATATATATAGATTTGCTTTATTCTATCTCCCGTATCTATTATTCAAAATATTGTTTTTTAATGAATATAAAAAAAGAAAAACTGACTTTTATTTAAATCTTTAAAATATATATGTTTGAAAATATCTATAAACATATATAACTATTTTAAGGTTATTTAAATTGATATAATAATATATTTATAGAATGGAAAATAAACCGAGACGGGCAGAAATTCAAACCCGGGACCTCTGGGAAACCATCTCGTCGCTCTACCAATTGAGCTGCTGTATCGCTGATTCAATATAAAATATACTTTAGTCTAAGACCCTATATTTTGTATATATTCTAGTATCCATAAAAACTAAAACAAAATAAAATATTCGAAAATTTTATCAAGAATAAATCGTCTCCTCTCCTCTTGCTATATAAAAAACTAAAAATATTGTTTTCGTAAATGTTATGTTTTAAATGAGCTACAGTGTAGCCTCTGGGCAGGCTAAAAAACGTCCTTAAAAAGGATATATTTTTTTACATTGGTTTATTATCTGAATCTACAAATTTTACAAGTATTGGATAAACTCTTTATTTATTTATTTTTTAAGCTCAGGAAAAAGTCATGTCTTTCTTATATGATATACTTTAATATAAAATATATTTTTTTCTAAAGCTTTACTAGGAAAATTTGATTATTTATCAAATTAAGTATCTTTAATCTTTTTTCTTACTAATACTTTTTAAGATTACACTTGAAATATTTTTAAAAGTTTTGTAATGATATTAATATATTATTTTATCTTAAGCGTGTATCTTACCACACATAAATGGTACTAGCATAAAGTAAGGACTTTTCTCGATAGGTTGTTAAATTGTGAATTCTTATGTATCAGAGTGATCGCTTATAGTACTTAATACATTTTAACTCGGGTTTCAAGGTGTTAAGTGACTAACTTCCCAAGCCTGACACACAGTCTATAACAGATTAGTCTGTTTAGAAGATGTAACTTACACTCGCAAGATGATTCAGGCAGTTTCTTCTAATTGATTATATCCTTAATTTATCCAGTAGCTATATATTTACGGTAAGTGTCAGAGACATGTTTTTGCATTTTGGTAACTAATATTATTTATCCAGCTACTATCTCGTTTGTCCCTTATGACTCAAATTGAATACCATTACTAAAATTTATAAAATTAATACTATTCATAAATGTTTATTCTCAGAGTTCTAACCAGTTGTTGATCTAGCGTTGAATACATAAATCTTATATCTCAAATAAGAATTATGCTTTCCCGTGAAGATGAGACCATTTTCCAAGATGCAAGATATAAATAATCCTCTGTTGATTTGAATAATAAATCAAAACCACAGCAACTTTGATTTAGAGACGAAAAACTATGTAAAAGGTTTGTTTTGCATTCTGTGTCAATGGCTGAACATATAGTATTTGTTTTATTTATTTATGATAAGACTATCATAACATTGTTTTTGATTTATTAGTATCAAGTGTAATATTTATTATCTTTACATGAACAACTTAGACAGGAAGATCATTGTCGGTTTCTCTTGGCGGCCTGCCAAATTGACATTTGATGGTCTGACATGATACTTCGGTAGGAAGTAGGATTATGTAGCTTCGTAATATCACATAATACTGTAAGTATTTTATAGTATAGGTCATAGAGAGACTGACTTACTGAACTGAAATAATTAGAACATATATTTTTTGGAAAAGAGCGTACACGGAGCCTGTAGCCCTGAAAAGTTTCAAGTTATTGTACAATTAATTCATGCAATTTTCATAAATTAAACTGATATATAAATTTATTTATTGATAGTGTACATACTTTACTATTCAATATAATAGTATAAGTATTATAGAAACGATATAAGTTATATATAAATACGTAGTTTCGCGACACCTCTATTTTCATTGCTCTGTTTTGATTTAAGCCTTACGTGAGTGTTTCGTTGCCACTCGCTCTTACTACGATCGAGTTTCGTTGCGACTTGAAGTGTAAGTGTATTTAGTTATTTATGAAATATACATTTTATTATGTATTTTTTTGTATCGTAAGTCTAGACAATTTATATCTCAAGTTCTTCGTAACATAACAAGTTCTGTGTAAAAAGTTTTATTGTATGTTGTATTTGCAGAGTTTTCAAAATAATATATAAGTTACTCTAGCTTATTCTGATTAAAGACGGCCACATTAATACTTACAATTAAGTTGCAACTTAATAAATTTTACAACAATTATGAACAATTTGACTTTCTGTGTTTATATTTGGTAAATGGAGTGAAAAATAATAACATTACAAAGAAAATAAAGAAAGTGACAAGTTAAAAGGTATACCATTTATTCAATTTCTTTTATCCAAAGTTACTTACTCAAGTAAGGAGGAATCAATGTATATAGAAATACATTGATTTTCTTAAACGAAATGAGGCAAAACAGTCTTCAAATTATGTACCCTCTACACAGGTGCAAAATATTAAACAAGTGACAACTTCTGACATTTGTCACAAGCACATACATATTTTGTCGTTCTATCTAATAAAAAATGAAAATAAAAATACTCCTTCACACAGAAATTCTAAGGAGCACGTTTTATCTGTTCAGATATAAATAGAAACGGATCGACCGGTTTATTTGAAAAAAAAAAATCTTTTTCAGTCGACATTTACAAATATATACTTCTATTTCAATGAGAGCTAAAGCATATTATATCTTCATAATAATTATTTAAATAGGAAACAAAAGTACTACTATTGCTGTTTCTTACAAACAACTAACAATTTGACAAAAAGATTTAAAAAAAATAAAAATGTTACAAGCAAATAGCAATACCTCAGCTAGAAGAATGATCAGTATTCCAGAGATATGAGGTTGATGTCCTGCCGTTTAGAAATATTTTTCATTCTACTTTATTTACAAATTTTAATTTTGTTGACATGTCTAACACTTATAGACAATTTGAAACATAATTTAGCCATCTGATTATTATAAGTATTCAGTTTATAGTTAAGAGTTTGTTATTATTTAAGATTATGTAAAATATACAATCACATTAATATTCATGGCTATATATAAAGCCTCTTATCTGTTTAAGAAGCTATTTCGAGAGCGGCCTTGGATATCGGCACGTAATCATTCTGAATATTTAGATTCCCTAAAAATGGAATTAAATTATTTTTGTCTTAAAATGATATTTTTGTTCTTTTACTACAAACGTTAGTTAAAAAGTTTGTAAAAAGTCAAACAGGTAAATAAATAATCACTGCATTGAACATAAATTTAAAAAAACCCAAGCTAAGTTTAAGCAAGAAAAATGTGCAGAGTTGATTTGAGAGTACTTAAAAGCAATCTCGCTCGACAAATCTTCAAGTAAAAGAACGTAGTTAACTATTGTTCCGTGCGAATATTTTAGTAAAAAAAACAAATACTTGCATAAAAATAAACATAAGTAACACTTATACCACCATATCATAGACCATTAACTTATCTAAAAATAAAAAATAAGTAATTTATTTAATTTACACCAAATAAAATTCTAACATAAACTAAACAATTAAAAAGCAAATGTAATTTAACAATAAATTATAATTGAACCCATGAAATAATTCCGACACTTTAATGAAAACAGAATAATTAACAAATTGTTTAGTTTAATTTAAATTTAAATTTAAATTACACCATTGTTTGTGCTTTTGTCACTAACCGATGTAGATAGGTATTCTGCTTCCATAAAAAGGTTAGATTTGATTTAGTTTTTTCAGTAAATTACAACCGATTATTTTGTTATTCGTTGTGTTTTCAATTTTCTTCAAATATCAAAGTTAATGATCTTCCCGAGTCATTAAAAAAGTCCATCTTTAACAAAACTTTTTATTCACGAGGTCGTCACATTCAGTCTGCGGCGCAAATTACATGATTTCACTTCCGAATAACAACTTACTAAAAATTAATCTATCATTTATTCTTATAACACATATTATATATAATACACATTTTTCATCTCACTATCAAGCACTATTCTACTCTTCTTCTTGCCATTATATGTGCATTAATAAATCATATATCTCCATTTCTCTTTGTTTTATATTTTCCACTTCGTTTCTTGTAAACATATTTACTATCAAGCAGTCAGTAAAATATCAATTAACTCACACGCTCTTTCAGCTAATTTATACCATCCCGGAGAGCCAACCCATGTAAGAGCTGCAGTCAACTGACTATAGCTAAGCTCTACCACCTTGTAATTATACTTGTTTTGTCTAATATACTTAATAATAACATTGCATTCTAAAATTAAATATTTCTAACGTACATATAATAATTAAATTCTTCTAAGGTTATTATTAACTTTATGTTGCAATAATGTTAATTATTAGATGAAAAACACATTAATTTAGAATTACTTAATTTTATAATTTATTATATCTTGTTTATGATACGATATTATTATAAACGAAGAGATTCATCCTTGTGCAATATTGTCCAGGGACTCGTAAAATCTCATCTACCACGTCGCTACAACGGCGCCAAGTTAAGACCCTTCTCGTGAAACGCATTTCATCTTTCCGAATTACGTATCCAAACCACAACAAACGCCTAAACGGCTACATCAGTAATAAATTAATTTAAAAATCTTAAAAATGTACATTGCTTGCTTTTAGATGACTTATCAATAATGTTAGCCATTAATAGAATTTATTTTATAATGCATTACAGCATTTTATAAATCGCTAGAAAAAAAATTTTACTCTGTTGATATAATATTGTCAATAAAATAATAATTAATATTTATCATCTATTTCAAATTGATACTTTTTATAGCTTTTTTAGGCATAACGAAATGAAACAGCTTGGGCCGTTGCCAGCAGTTTGATATTGCTTCGGTTTAGATACCTACATAAAAGCGTATAATTTATAACCTCATTGTCTCGCTTCAGCTTAGATACCTCCACATTCGAGCATAATTTATATACCCGATGTCTAATAAAAGCATTAGCCCTAATTTGTAATCGGCATGTGACATAAGATAAAGTCCTATACCGACTTTTATAATTTTGTTACAACTAACTTTTAAAATGATTGCAGTTTTACCCGAAATATACAGTTATTGCTCATTTACTAAACCTATTTGTATTAATTAAATGTACAACTAGCCAAACATGACTTAGGTCTAGTCAGGTCACCAGTGCCAGAAAAGGTTTAAAAAAAGACCAAAAATAGTAAAGTACCAGAAAAAGTTTGAAAACTGACCAAAAATTTGTTTTATTTTATTTTTTATTTATTTTAATCGTTTTCATAACCCATCAATTAAAACCGCATTAAAATCGGATTAGTGATTTTGGAGGTAATGGAGATCTCGGAGAAATGGTAAGATTAAGGAAACGTAAAAAGAAAATCCGCGGAGGTCTGCCATCAATATTTTAAATTTCAACATAAATATAAATAAGTATAGCAATAAAATATCTACAACTTATTCATGTTATTATATAACTAATGTAAAGGCAGCATTGGGCGGATGTTTTACGATAAGTTTTTTAGTATAATGATTTTTATATTGTAACAATATCTTCTGAATAACTACAAACATACTTTTGGTATTTATATATTTTATCCCACACATGATGAGATCGCCAAATAAACATTTATTTTATTACCATGCATCGTGATATCGTTGTTAATATGATGGTGCAATATATCAAGCATATTAGAATTCGAGAAGGCAACTCTAGGATATCCGAAACTTTGTTAGCTTCAATTTATTTTTCTGTAATTCTTTTAACAATTATAATTTCATTTATTTATTTCAGTTTTGTCTCCAACTTTAAGCAAGAAACATGTAGCTTTGTCAATTAACCGCCCCGTTGGTCGAGTGGTTAGCGCAGACGCCTAACGTGTCACGGCGCAACGGGGCTCGGGTTCGATTCCCGGCGGAGACAGGCATTTATGTGATGAGCATAGATGTCTATGTTTCTGGGTTTGGTCGTTTATTAAATATATTCTCAGTATTTATATGTGTTTTTCTATGTATTTGTATCGTTGTCTAACATCCTTCACACAAGCAAATAATTTGCTTACTTAGGGGTTAGATCAATGTGTGTTATTTGTCCTGATATTATTATTATTAATTAGTAAATATTTAGTAATTAATAAATATTAAGTCAAGAATTAGCATTATTTTGGATCGTCCGGTTGTGACCGATGTAATTGGCGCAGTCGGTAGGATAGCCGAAAAATAGTTAGTGAATTGATCTAGAACGTCGACTATTTTAAAACTACAGCGTCTTGCATCACGAGAAGTATCAAACAATCGACAGACCAACGGTATGGTGAGTTAAAAATTGTTATAAGTACTTTTTAATCTTTTGAAGTTTCTTCCATTTAATACGTAAGTCTTTCCTTATATTTATCCCAGATTTTCTATCCATCTAGGTTAGATGAGAAAGCATATTTCAGATCTTTAGTTAGATATAGTTTAGTTTAGTTTAGTTTAGTTTGTAGAATATATATAAAGGTATTCGATTGTATCCCGGAGTTTCAAACCCTAATATTTTGACCCGATTTATTAGATTCAATTATTATATTATTATATTCAAATAAATGATTTTATTACTAATAAACCGACCACGAATTATAATTCTAATAAATGGTATTTTTAATAAAGTTACGGGGCAAGCCGCCTTAATAATTAATTCAAACAGTATTCCAGAGAATTCTTCCGATATCTGTAATGCTTTAATAAATAATTTCGCGGACATAGACGAGACCTCGTTATATAACGACTAAGCTCTGTTTATACAAGGTTCATCAACACCTCACGAATGTTATGAAAAATGTCAAAACTTATAATGATCTATGTCAGTTTACATAAAACCGTACCTAGCACATAAGATTCAAAACGTTATTTATATCAAAAAATTACTTTAGAAAAAAATCTTTAGTATTTGCATACATTTCCAAAATTTTCATCTTATGACTACTAAATGCTACGAATTATTTTAAGTGCAGATTTATATGAAAAATGTGTGTTTTATAAATCCAAATTTTATCACAAATTATGAGCATTATTTTTAATTGAAAAACTTTGTTCGAAGAAAAACGTGAAAGCAGTTAACAAAATAAAATTCGTCAAAGCGGAATACTTAATATATTTTGCTGAGTATAGTTTAAGGGAATTCATTTAATTTCTTGTCAAGAGATGAAAGAAGTTTATAATTAAACTGCATAAAGGAAAAATTAAAAGTTGGTCAAGGCCGTGCCCTGAGTTATACATTTTCTGAACGAGACTTTAACTTTACCAGAAATAATTTTATGAGAATAATTTAACAAATGTCATTCAAAAATGACATTAGTTTTTTTTATTCATCAGGCTTGTTAGTTTAATGAATAACTTAAATTCATTTCGTAACATTGAAAAAGGTTTAGTTTTACATAACATATAACATAGTTATTGATTTAGTTTGGGAGTGTAAAGTATGGATTTTTTACAGTTTCATGGAACTGAAGATAGCAAATTCGTGGTATAATTATTTCGGGTACCTTAAAAACTCTAAAAATAATGAAAGGAGTTTCTGTAGGTCACATGAAATTTAGGTCAACATAACGAAACGACTAACGAATTTTATTTCTCCTGTATGTATTAATTGGAAAAAATAATAATAAAGAAAATGGATTTTAGTTTTTCAGTCGTATTTAATTAATTTGAAAATGGTCCACCGTGCAGGTTTTATATCCGAGTACGTAGTTGAATTAGTTTTACTAGAGCCGTATACTATTTTGTAATTTCTCTTGGTCTAATTATTTAAGTGATCATAAAATAAAAGTAGCTCTTTAATTTGAAACAAATAAAAAATATTTTTTTTTTCAAATATTATTTCTTTTGTTCGTTTGAATAATCAGGTACAAACCAGTAGGTATATCAAAATCCATTTTTGTGTTTGTGTTTACAATTTGCGGGAATTACTTTTATTTGTCAAATATCTTATATATTTAATATTTATTCATTTCAATTAGGATTATAGTACCTGGATGAACGATTTTCGATTGTTATTGTTAAAAGACAGTAATTCCCCGAAACCTCGTCGACAGGGTAAAGCTGCAATTAAAATTTTCAAACTAACTCCAAAGGACAACAACATTGTCGTGTTCCCACACTATCTAACTAGATACACGTTCAGTTTCATGTAATAAGTAGATGTGAATTATTTACATGAACACAACACAACAACAATTTGTTGATTTATTTTATTTTATTTTATTTTATTAAATTTATTTTGTTACATAACTTAATTTTCATTTGTTTTGAAAGGCATATTATTTTTTCATCCCTTATCTCATAGATGTAATGTTTTCAAGGACGTTAAGATACGCTACTCTTTATAATAGACGTTAACATCCTTCGCTTCTATTATCTTTTATTTAGCTTTTTTTACCTTTTGTATTAATAAATTGGTTCATTTGAAACCATATTTAATATGTTTGTTTATTTTAAGTTTACTTTAAGCAAAATGTGCCTTATGTAATTTTATGCATAATGCATAAATATGCAAAAATGATATAATATACGTTTCGCTTAAAATAAACTGCCTAACGTATCACTGATTGCGGAAAAAAGATAAGATTGTTTTCAATTATTATAGTTCTTATTTAAATAATATTATAAAACTATGAACTATGTTGACGACGCGATGTCTGACGCTAATCAATTTACTAACAATTTTGTAAACGACGCTTCTAAATAAATTTCTCATCCAAATGATTATTAACGTTCTGTATTCAGTATTATAAAATATTACTGCCATTCTAATTACTTAAATGTGGAATTACGACGCTTTATAAATGTGACGTCATGAAAAGTGACATAATTAAATATTAATTTGTCATCTTTTAGTACCACGCTTTAATTGGATTCTTATATGTATCGTATATTTATTTCTCTTAATAGTGAATAGGGTCGAAGTAAAATAATAAAGAGAAATCAATGCTTATCTAGAAGAGATTCTTCTGATTTTCTTTGACTTTAAACGTAGGCTTCTAAAATTAAATTAAACATTATGAACATTATACATATGATAGTACATATTATGTTAATTTAAAAAAAATGTGCAATTACCTTTTCGAGCATTATTCCAGTTGTGTTTTCTAAGGTTTTCACGAGAAACACACATTGAAATAAATCTATTTTTACGGATTTAACTGACACCGGTGTCTGACACCTCCATCTTGTCTTTCCGTGAACACGATTGCTGCAAAGCATTCGAAACGTCGGGTTAGATTTAAAAATTTAAAATTTAATTCAATTCACGCGAATTAAGTCCGTAAAAATAGTTTTCCTTCAATTATTTTAGTATACAAAACATATACATAAGATATAACTAATTTTAACTTAATGTCAACTAAAATAGGGCTCAATAAAATAAAGTAATACTAAGCTCTATATTTTAGATTTCTATTTTTAGAATTCGCCAAACATAAGGCATGATTTTGTTATTATTTTAAAGTTAATCTGTTTAACATTTAACAAATAATTACCTATTTAAAACGGATATTGAAACACAAGGTATTCTTAATCTGTAAAACTTCAATAACTAACAAATACTCGTATGTAGTGAAGTTGATAAATAATAATAATAATATTAATATCACTAGAAAAAATACACATATTGTTCTAACCTCTAAGTAAACAAATTATTTGCTTGTGTTAAGGATGTTAGATAACGATATAAATACATAGAAATACACATTACAAATACTGAGAATATATTGACTAAACAACCAAACATAGAAGTACAGACATCTATGTCCCTGTTAGTAATCGAACCCAAAGCCCATTGCGCCGCTATACGTTAGGCGTCTCCGCTAACCACTCGACCAACGGGGCTGTAAATAATAAAAATAAAATGGTAGTTACTCTACCAACTAAGTTATAATTATGAATTCCCCAGAGAATAGTCATTCTAACATATCAATAGGGCCCGAATAATTAACGAACTATTTTATAATTTGACAGTATTGTTAATATCTACATATTATGTAAAAAAACATATCAATACTTACTTACCATAGGTTATAAAAATAATGGGGGGCCGTCGCCGGGAACCTCCTCGTGTGCCCGTCTGTTTCCCTTGTTGCTCGGATTCGTCCGGTGGCATCGGAAGCGGTACGGGCCGGTGCTCCCTGGGCAACAACGGTTAATGTGATCCTTCGGGTTTGCATTAGCCGTTGGCTAATACTCGGCGCGGGGTGGGTCGACCATGGGGGTTTGTGCCCGGTTCATGGCTGGCTGGCGGGCAGGCTGCCTTTCGGGGTGGTCTGTCTGCTCGGGCCTCTTTCCATCGTATGATCACGTTGGAAAGTTGGCCTGGGCGTTGAGGGTGGGAGGGCGCAGGCCCTCTTTGCCGGGGTCGGCTGCGGAATTACTCCTGGTACTTCTCTGATAGCAGAGTGGACTGTGGGGTGGTTCCACGGCTGTGTGGGGGGGGTCCGCGGCGGTCGCTTTCTTGCTGAGGGAGAGGCTGCCTGCGGCGGTTAGGGTCTGGACCTCTTTCCACTAAGCACTTCAGAGAGGGTGCTTGGTGAGGAGACGGTCCGAGACGTTGCCTGGATTAATCGTTGCCGAGCGCGACGCCACGGTTGCGCTTGGTGATGGTTGGTCTGGGCGTGGTGGGTTCCCGACTTATGCCTTTTTCTTGCTGGTCTCGGCTGATCACCGTGGCCGGCGGTAAAGGCCTGTCGGGTTCGACGTTGGGCCCCCTACGTGAGCGGACTCACGTTCGACTCTAGTGTGTTGCAGTGAGGCTGTCTGCGCATCACTGGGTCTTATGGGAGTGTGCTCTTCGAGGGGGTCTGACCGGTGGTCTCCTCTCGGGGAGATAACCGGCGGCGGAGCTGGACACGGTCAATGGTCGAGTCGGTCTGTCCAACTGGCTCGATTCTGAGACTGAGTCCAGCTAGAAGGGGGTCTCGGCCCCCTTCAGAGGCAGCAGGCTTGGGTGGGGGAAGGGGATCCCTCCACGATCTATCAAGCCTGCGAAAAAAGGGATGGGTGCTCCTCGTTGCGGGGTGCCCTCTCCGTGGATCACGTCGGGGCATCGCGGTGAGTGCGAAAGCGATCCCGTGGTGTCCCATTATGACGGCGGCGGCAACCATCAGGTTTAGTGAGTAGGAGTCTCACATAACCAGCTCCACCATCCCCTTGATGGAGGTGTGTATCCATGAGGATTCCTGACGTTAAAAAAAAAAAAAAAAAAAAAATGTTATAAAATAATAATATGTATGAACATCATTACGCATACTTGTATAAATATGTACATGATTAATGACTACGGATCCAATTAGTAAGCAACGAAAATAATTATGTATTTTCTTGAACTCTTACTATAATATATTGTTGAAACATTAGTTCTGTTTGTGTGTGTCAGAAGAGCTTTTGTTTGTGTAATCATTAACAATTTGCATTAAGGCTTCTCATTAATGTCAACGAAATGTACATACGTTTTGTAATGACGATAAAAATATTTTCATGTTGTTATAAGATATTTTATTTAATATAATTAAAACTCGACTATGAAGAAGTTTTAAAACTAGTTTCTAGTAAAACTTATAAAAAGCACTATACGAGATGAGAGAGAATTCATTGACTTTAGTTTGTATGTCTTGTGATACATATTAAACTTAGTATTTTGTACCTTGCTTTATACGTTAACCCTAATCGTTATATACATTAATCCTAAACACACTGTAACAGGTGATCGCAGCAGATCAAAAGAAGTACCTAGTTTTAAGTAGGAAAAATCTATATTTGGCTGTTTTTTTTTTATTTAAGGCTATTGCTACAATATGAAGAACCAATAAGATCGTTTTATTTTTCTTTAATTTATTGCTACATAATTTAAGATGCCTTAGTTAAAAAACTAAATAATTCAATTTATATAACTACTAAGGTCATAATCTTCTTAACTCATTGTTTAAGAACTCGGTGTATTTCATACATTTATTTTTTTCTTCTTAATTTAAGTGTTATATAATATTTCATATAAGATTAATAAGCTATTTTTCAATTTCCGTCTTGAAACGGATATCATCAAAATATTGAGAAAAGAATATAATAAAGAAAACTCCATATAAAAAAGCCAAATAATAAAGAAAACGATTTTCCTTCAAGACGTAATACTATTATTATAAAGGGTTTTTTCAAACATATAAAAAAACCTACTATGATTATTTCGATCAGTAAACAAACTCCCAATATTTTGTTTGTACGTACGTAAATATTGATGGTGAATAATAAATGACTACAAAAACCGTAGAGAGGCTCAGAGTCCGCGTCCGTTACGACAATTAACACCTTAATTAGTCTTAATTTAATATTATAATAGTCTCCATTATAAACAATGGTTAAAACATTTAGTCCTGCAATTACGATGAAACTTTAGGAAATAAAAGTAATGTTTGTAAACGGAATATTAATATTAATATTAATAGTATTTACCAGCCGCTTCGCTCTTACTGCATGTTCTAGTAAACAACAATTTCAAACATATAAATAATATCTGTACCAACTTCCTTTCTGTATTTTAAACCCCCGTGAGTAGTATTTACAAACACTCAGTAAAACAATTTTACATCTTAGTTATGCTAAAAGTTAAAGTTTAAGCGACTTTTATATACATTTATTATAAATATATATATTCCATAAACACTTTTCTTCAACATTTGAATACCATGGTGTTTGAAGCAAGAGAATCAATAGCGTTGTAACTTCTCTTCATGTAACTCTAATGCGGGTTGCAGACCGAAAGCTAAGCTAAGTTAGTTTAGTTTATCTCGCATAGCTGACGCAGTTACTTTTTATTTTGTGCACTCTTCATACTAATATGAATAGTATAGTATAGTATTTATTTATTTATTTATTTTAGGCATATCTACGGAGTTAAAACTAAGAAAGTAGAATTATACAATATCAACAAAATCATTATAAGTTTGAACCCCGATATAAACTATGCACAACATGTAACTAAAAATAGTAATAATAATTTTGCTAGAGGTGAACCGTTGACTTAAACATAAGCACATACGGAATCAAAAACAAAAACACTTCTAAATAAATAAAAAAATATATAAACTAGAATACAAACTTTTTGAAAATTCTGCATAATTTGTCTAAAAGTTGTCAATTGCCAGACCGTTAACATATTTCTCAATATAATAATAAGCTTAGGGTAGAAGAATGGATTTAATGTCATCTTCAAGTTTGTTCTTCGATAGGTTGAAAATTTAGCAATTTATTAAAAAAAATAATTGCATTACCTGAAAGTGTAAATAGGTTTGTTTTAATGAGTCTAGATTTAGGAAAATATTTGTTACTATGGAAGAAGCGACGGAGATTTATTTTAGGTATTTAGATAGTTGCAACTTTTTGTTTCATTATCTCTACCTTCAATGGAAGGAAGACGTGACGATATGTGTGTATATAAAATATTTGCATATTATTATGTGTAGTCAGTATAATAATAATAATATCAGGACTAATTATACACATTGACCTAACCCCTAAGTAAGCAAATTATTTGCTTGTGTTAAGGATGTTAGAAGACGATACAAATACATAGAAATACACATTCTAAGTACTGAGAATATCTCTAATAAAGGACCAAACCCAGAAACACCGACATCTATTGTTCATCATATACTTGCCTGTCCCTGTCGGGAATCGAACCCGATCACCATTGCGTCACTATACGTTAGGCGTCTGCACTAACCATTCGGCCAACGGGGTTAAATAGTAAAAATAAATTGTTATCTTTTGCACTTTATATGTTTTTGTTATATTCAAATTTTATTTTATTTACTTAGAGATTTCCCGAAACGCTTTTATAACAATATTGCTCCTTTTATTAAATTGAAAAGGCCAATACAGATTCTTATTAACTTTTCTGAGATTTTGTTTTTATGTTCATAATTTTTGCAATTTGATGTATATGTATGTTAATTTAAACTTTATATATAATATTATTGAAATTATTTCAAATGAGAAATTTTTCACATTATCATATATAAATAAAGTAAATGCGTTTGGATATATGTATATGTCTGGACTTACTTAAATTAATGAAAGTTAATTAAAACCAAGTACGTTTGTTTTATATTTATATTTTTTTCAAAGATTTGTGTTACATAATATATTATAATATTTAGATGAAAACGACAAAAATCTAGTTCACAATATTTCATATAAGAGACAGCTTAACATTATGAACGATATTTTTACAACATAATATTATGAAATGAGTTTCATAATATTTCATAGCTTATGCTTTGAAATATTGGCTTGCTTATGAAATAATTACAAGAAGAATTACATTTATATAAAGAAACCGTTTCCCAGTAGTCGCGGGTTCGAATCCCTGCCCGTATCGGTTTATTTTTCATTCTATATTTATATAAATTTAAATAAGCTTAACATGGCTATACATGTTTAAAGATATTTTCAAACAAGAAGAATTACCTTTAATTTTTAAAATCTGCTTTTTATACAGTTATAAAAGTCAGTTTTGTTCTTTTTTCTTTTAATTTTATGTTGTTTTAAGTAATTTTGTTAGATTAATTAATGATCACTACTCATGGCAAGGCGTGGCAGCCACTGAAAATCAGCGCTGGACTCATATAGGTATTCCAGCAACAGCTGAGTGGTCATCCGTTTTGAATGTCGCAGTAACTATTTATTCTTAGTATTTGTTTTTTACTTCATTTCATTTTCTTTGTTTTAATGCTTTGTATTTTGTTTCGTTGTATAATAATGTATGTGATGTAAGAATAAATTTAATTCAATTCAACTCAACTCAACTCAACTCAAGTCAACCTTTTTTTTTTTTTTTTTTTTTTTTTTTCGTTGGAAAAATGCGTTTCCGTATCGTCACCCAGGCCAGGAAGGCGATGACCGGGCGGTATGTGCGGCACCCGGCGACTGCCATTTTTAAGGCACCCCACTAAAAAACCAACGGCTGCCCACGACGCTGCCATGGGACGTCACGGGATCGCTTTCGCACTCACCGTGACGCCCCGGCGAACTCAACTCAACTCAACTCAACTCAACTCGACTCGACTCGACTCGACTCGACTCAACTCAACTCAACTCCAAACCAGACGGTCAACACCTCTCCGTCATATATTTTTTTTATTTTTTTTTTTTGTCTATACTGTTAGCCCTGTTGTCTATTACAGCGTCACCGGGGGTCATAATGGAGAGCCACGGGAACGCTTGCGCACACATTTTTCGGTTCAATTCAATTCGGTTCAATTCAATTCCATTTAATGTAAGTGTAAAGAATTTTATATTCACTTTATAACGAGGAAGAGTATAGAAAATATTTCTTACCACTTCAAATGGGACAATGGGACAATTCAATGGGACTTCAAATCTTTATAAATAAGGGACACTTTGAATATAATGAAAGCATAATTGTCATCATTTAAATATTTTTTCTTGACATTAGTGAAATCACCTGGATTTGTTAGCGAATTCAAAGGATCAGCAAGAAATCAATACTTTAGTTTTAATCAATTGAAATATTTTTTTATATCACGATGTGTTTACCTTGAAATAAATACTAATATTAATAGATTTTTGTTTATGAATTAAAAACTTCATTGTACAAAAGAAGGTACCATGCTTGATGCTCGCGGACTTGATGCTGATGTTTTCTACCAGTCATCCAAAACAGGTAACAGTAAATAAAACAATGAGGGTAACAAATTAATAAACAGAAAATCAACTCAAACTAGAAATATCATATCAATATCAATAATGACATAATTTCCTTAATAATATATTACTGTTTCAGACAGAACGTCAAAAATATCGTAATAATATTAATATAATCCCACTTAAATAAATTATAACAAAAGATATTAAGATGTTGAATATAGCAAGTGCTTGCTTGTTTCTTTTTTCGAGATTTGAATATGTTTCTGGTTATTGAAACATTAACTTTAGTATAATGAAAATAACAATATTGTACGACTTTCACGTATTGTTGAAGTTAATTTTATAGTTAAATGTAAAGTTTAAACTAGAGTTCAAAATATAATACTACTATTTATGCGGATATAAAATCAAAGTATATCATAGAAAAAACATATTTTTTTATTATTTTCACAAGTTTAAATATGAATTTCGACGTTGCCGTTTTGTGCCTTTGATATCATGGAATAGTAGGTATAATAAGATATCGATATATAAATAAAAAAGAAGTTTCCATTATTTTATTTTTTCTGGACATGTCAATAACTTTAGTGACTGAAATTAATCTAACTGGAATTATTATTTCAGAGTTCTAGAATTATGGATAAGGGCTTTGCTCCAAATATATGTGTCTAGTGCTGGCGACAATATGGAGCTATCGACTTATGAGCTCCAAAGTCGAAGGTTAATGATGAGGGAAACCCGAGGTCAAGGTTGGTAACAGGAGATGACTGAAGTCAAGGGACGGTAACTGCTGAAACCCAAAGTAAAGGGTTATGGCTCATTGACGTTCAATGTCGAGGAAGCTTTGTATGTGAATAAACTAAATAATAATAATTAACATTTACATAATTAATGTTTACTTCATTATAATTTAAACAAGAACAATACAAATCATTCTTGATAAATATCAATTTATTTTCTTTGAATAAGCTATTGTTTGTTCTCACTGTATAATGAGGTATAATTTGTAGAAAAAAAAAATGTTAAGATTTTCCAATAGCTCTATTATAAGAATTTGGTTTACCTAAAGCATTGTTTTTCAAGTACTTTTTACTGATTATACGACACTTGACAAATATTTAAAAATATGACACCTAACATGAACCTTTACATTCTTATTATATTTATAGATTATTTATTTGTTTATTACGTTTAAAATTATAATTGTGCCTCTATATTTCTATATTGGGAGAAAGTTTAATTGAAAAAAAAAATACAATACTGAAGCTTTTCTTAAAATCGAACGAAAATAATATTTGAGTGTAAGACCGTGTAAGACCATTTTACTTATATATTTTTTTATTGCACAGAGTTTCTATGTATATTAATATTTTTTAATTTTCAGTTTTCTAAAAAAATTTTTATTTTACATTACATTATATATAGTACTACGTTAATACTAATACGTTACATTTTATATAGTACTATTTGAATGCAGCTAATTCTATTCAAGGCTATAAAGCTCCGTTAGATTGCATAATTAAATAAAACATACTCTTGTACAGATTCTCTGTTGCATATGGCGTGTGTTCCATTTTGGTCGTTATCTAAAAAATCCAAATTTAAATACATTACTTAACGAACTATGAATTTTATTTGCTGCTACGAATGAATATTCAAACACGACCGTGTTTTAATATAATGTACGAAATGTAAATTGTAACTGATTTGAAATTTGAAGCTGTATTAAATTGTAACCATAACTTTTGAGAATTTAACATGATTTTAAAATGGTGAATATATGAATAATACTTTCCGCCAATTTCTTTTAAAATATAAAGGTAAACAAGACTTCAACAACTATCAAAGAATGAAGTACATATCACACAATAGGGAAGTCAGGAAGAATATTATCAAACAACGACTCATCGGGGTAAGATTACAAAATCCAGTTCATGCTTATATCTGGTCGAAGAGAAATTGTCAGAATTACTCGTCGCCAACTGTGCGAGACAGATAGAAGTGCGCAATATTTCTAGAATGTGGTGTTTATTGATTTTGAAAATGAGTACTACTGAGTACACTGTAAAGTTTTTCGGTGAGTTCTGATGAGGATAAAGGTGTACCTACCTGTTAAATAAGTGGTGTTGATATGTGCTATGTGCGGAGTTTTTAAAAGTTAAGTTTAAAAGTTAAGTTTAAGTTTTTAAAATTATAACTTAACAATACATCACATGAAAATAAGAACAAAACCAATGTTGTATAATTTTCTTTTGAATACGAATTAAATAAATACGTGTTTAAATAAATTCAAAAAACTAATGCGGTATTAGATATTACATGATTTTTTTTTTAATTTTTTATCTTAAACATTTCCTTCAAATTTATGATTATACTAAACCATTCTAATATTTTGTTCCACTACTTGAACTCGTCAAAGACTGCAATTATAATTTAACTGACTAAAAAACTTTCACAAATGTGACCGCTTTACTACACAGTTAAAGTAAGGGAAAATAAATCTCCAACAAGTATCTGTAAAAATATTATATGAAATTTAATGGAATTTGATACAATAAAAATTCAGTGTCTTCTAACTTAACGTTAACATTACTTTTAAACCAAAGACACTACTATTTCCTTTAATTATTCCTGAAGTCTATTAATAACATAATAAAGTTAGTATTACTCGATACATAAAATTTGTCTTGATACTATATTTGACGTTTAATTTATCGTATGTGTATCAATAAATACGTAACTACATATTCACATACAGAGGCCTCTAAGACGCGCTTTTGTTTGCATTTATGTGACAGGCGCCAGCATACTGATAAATTAGACGGGACTTCTTATACAGAGCAGATTCCTTCCGGCACAAAACGACTCATAGGCAATCAAAAATACTCTTTATTCTTATTCATATTACGTTCATTATAAAATAAATACTTAATATCCGTATAATTTCATTATTTCTTGTTTTTGTTTTATGTCTATGCTATTTGTGGTAAGGGCTCCGATTAATAAATGGAATATAATTTATTTTGAATCTCGCATTTATTATGCTGTAATTTTTCTTATTATGGTTTGGTAAGGTTCAATATATGGTTTAAGCTTCTCTTAATTAAGCAAGTGTTTCAAATTGTGAGATAAAGATTATGATTTATTTTTTTATTGCTATAAATTAATTATTTTACAAAAATAATCCTAAAATGTATATTTTATATACAAGGTTGTTTGTCCTTTATACATCCATCCCAACAACATTTGTTCTACGACTTTTTTTAATTAATAGTTTTAAAAAGTTATGTTTTCCCAAACAAAATTTATTTGTTGCCTTTCAACTTGCATTAACTCTGATCGTAGGTATGGCGCCCGGGCGTTGACCTTTCAAGTACTTCTTACAAACTACAGAGTAATAAGTTAAAGAGGGAGCAAAACAATTTTGTTTCTTTTTTTGTGTGTTGTTTATCAAGATTTGTAAAAAGTCGTAAAACAAATGTAGTTGTAATTGATGTCGAGCGGTTGCCAGCAAGAGGTGGCCTCCTATGTCGTTCGTTAAGTTAAATGATCGTTTAACCCTCGCAGCGCTGATAACAATAGAACCAGAATTCATACATTACATATGCTTTTTAACCTAGTTTCCGTATAGTGGAACACAACTTATACAAAACAAAATGATTTTTGTAGATTTCGTCTAAATAATGTCTTTAAAGTTTTTGGACAAATGTCGCATTTCTAAGCAAATTAACAAATAATAAATTGAACGACTATAAAAAAATCGTGACAGTAATAGTGACAAATGATATACATATAATAGTTGACTGAGAACTAATATCGACATGTAAGAAAAACTTTTCATAACAATAATATTTTAGGACAAATTATCTACATTGATCTAACCCTAAGTAAGCAAATTATTTACTTGTGCTAAGGATGTTAGACAGCGATACAAAAACATAGAAAAAACTTTATAAATACCGCTAATATATTTAATAAACCACCAAGCCCAGAAATACACATATATGTTCATCACATATATTGCTGGCTCTCTCCGGAATTGAACCCAAGCCCCATTGCGCCGATATACTTTAGGTATCTGCGCTAACCACACGACCAACGGGGCGGTTGAAATAATTTAATGTTAACGTAACCCAACAATTTGAACAATACATTTTGAGTTCAATATAATTTTATTCTAGTTCCATAAATCAGTAATATAATATTTGTGCAATATGTATTAGTATTCTATAAAAAATATTAAAATCTTTAACGTTTTATTTTCTAGTTCTTTTCTGTAGCTTAGCTTTTCTGTAGCTTTAGAATTTAGTGTCGTGGGAAAATAGGTCGGGGATTGTAATCTTAATAAGTCCAATATAAGGTAAATGTAAATTATTTTATACTAGCTGTTTCTAGCGACTACGTTTGCCCTGTCACTCAAAATGACCATGACGCTATATATTTTATTTTTTCCGTTTTACTATAATTATATTCAATAACAAGTTTAATGTTTGAAAATAAGTAAATTTACGGAGCAAATAGTATCTTTAATAAAAGAAACCAAACGACAACAACAACAACAACAACAACCAAACACACCAAAATTGCGTTGTATAGCGTTCTGTAGTGTACTGTTGTGTTATTTATTTATTTAATTGTTTGTTTTTTGTGTTTTTTAATAATTGTGGATAGGCAAGCGTTTGACCACGATCTCACCTATTGGTGATGATGTGGTCTACGGTGGAGCACGCTTACCAATGAGATACCGGTTAACTCTTGCTTTGAAGAGATCAAGGTTCTACTCATGCGGAAATACATAGTCGAGCAAGACCTTTCTTTGGCATTTTAGGTGGTCATAAGCTATGGCCGAAGTCTACTACCATTGTCACCTGATGGGCACCACCGAAGGAAAAACTTGCAAGGATTCAAATTAAGGCTATCCTATAACTAAGGACGTAGCTGACTCGTTCCGCAAAATATTTTTATTATACTTCAAATTATTTTGTGTTTTCCCGTACAGTTAATCTTCCGAAATTAAAAGTATCCTTTAAACTGACCAAGGCAATGAATAGTTTATAAACACATTAAATCTTATCAAAAGTCTTCTGGTTTTTCTTTGGCTATGTCAATGGGGACATATAAACAGAACAAAAAAATGCAGTCAAAAACTACTCTAGTTCTGTGTACTGTGATATGTACTAAACTAATCACAATAACTTTAAAAAATAATAATGTGATGTACGATAATTGTTAACAAAGTTTTTATTTAAAATATACATATATTGTCTCACTACTATCTTATTCTCGTATGTATATATAAAACATATTACCCTAAAATAAATATATTTTTCAAGAAGGGTAAGTAATGTTTATTGGTTGTAAAAATAAAAACATTTGCACTCGTAGCGTCATTATAGAAATCGTAAAATCAAACGATTTTCTAATTTGAGTCTCATTAGTAAGGCTTGTTTCGGTTCGTCCGGGTCAGACAAAGAGCCACTGAGACAATTAGGCAATTAATGTTCTTTTACGACAACTTTCTATCTTTTAACAGTAAGTTACTTCAATTAACTTAACTTTGATTCTTAACTTCAAAGGAAGATCGATTTTTTTAAGGTTCCGTACTCAAAGCATAAAAACGGAACCCTATTACTAAGACTTCGCTGCCCGTCTGTCTGGCTCCAGGCTTGATCTCACAGATGATGCATTTCTTTTTTCGCTATATCAATAAGTACTAAAAACAAAATAAAATAAACATTTCAGGGGCATAAATATTTTTTTTTATTCCGATATTAATAACGGCAACAGGTAGACGCTTGAAAAAATCACAGTATGTATAGTTCTATGTTCAATTTAAAATTAATATAATACTAGTTAGTGAGTATAATACTAATATAGTTTATAACTAATATTATAAATTCCAGAGTAACTTTGTCTGTCTCTTATGCTTTGACGCTTACAATACTAAACCGATTTTGATGAAATTTGGCATAGATAATATATTAAGAGAGGACATAGGTCATAGGTCATACTTTCATCCGCGAGTAAATATCTTATTTCTACGGGAAACAACGAAAACAACAGAAATCAGAAGAAAAGCGCCGCTGTGCCGTCGTCCTTGGATACGCTAGCAGCATAGTAGGTGATACGTTGATGAGGTCCGTAGGGGTAGGCTGGGAAGAAGGAGGCGGTAGTATTCCCGCCACATCCTTCCCCAGCCGTTGTGGGAAGGCGGGAAGGGAGGGTGACCCCCTCACCTACCACAAGCCTACGTCGTGAGGGCACTCTAGGTTGCTCACACTCTAAGTTTGGGCACCCTCATGTGAGGGTTCCGGCGGGTTGTCACGGCAAATGCTGTAGCTTCCCACTATGGGGATGAGGGCAACCGTTGGTATTTAGTAAGTAGCCTTAAAATAGCAGCGTCATCTATGCTGCCACGTAGTCCCACATCACCCAGCGATCATCACTTTCTACGTCGGCAGGTATCCGTAACGGATTTTTTCAAAGAAAAAATAATAATAATAAGAAAGTATATGTTATGAATATAAATTATAAGTTACTGGTAGGTGGTGTGGTTAAAATAAACGTACTCTCTACAACTGAACTCTTTGCAACAGAAAGTATGACAACGAATAATCTATGAACCGTTTTAAAAAATGACGCTTCTTTACGAGTTTCATTTTCAAGTTCCTTGTCGATCGATTGATATCCTTGTTGTATCGCTTTTTTTCCAAAATGCATACACAGCACATACTATCGAATGACCTTTGAGAAACTGTTGGGTATTTCATTTTGATAGCATTTTTCCACCCCTGAAGCCCTTACATCATACATTACTTTGCAAAACAAATAGCCGTCATGGTTGGCAATAGGCAACACTTAGTATTTTAGAATAATACTATCTGAACGGATGAGCTGGTCCATATTTACAAGTTGAAAAGTAATACAATTTTGTAAAACACCTTTTATCCAAGTGGCGTGTTTTGGAAAAGGTCACAAAAGCCTGTAATGGGTTCACGAGCAAGATTTTTTTTTAATATCTCTTATTAATAAAATGTTAAATTTCCCAAGTTGTGTGACGATTCATTGTAAAAATTTTCGAAAATTTACGACTTCCTTGTTTCTCCGCTGTTACCTTTGCCATGTAGATATATTCTTAATATAGAATATAGAATCTATTCTTATTTGAGGTAAGTTGCTGGAAAATATGTTTTTTTTTTTACCTTGCATTGCCTATGAGGTAAAAATAGTTTTATATAGGCTAAGTTTTGTGAAAAACATTTATTATTATTATGAAATTTGTAAAATATATAAGATAATAATTAAATATTTGAATGATTGTTACTAAATAATAATGATTGTTATTATATAAGAAAGATATCAATTTCTAGAATGGAATATCTGAAATATAAAAAGTATATAAGAAAAGCTAGTAATTTTTCATTTAACGCCTCAAACGAAACAAACTACTTCTTTGTAGTTACTGAATATATTTTAATCTGCTGTAACTAAAAAGAAAATGTAGAAAGTAAGCGAGGAAAAAGAAGTCTTAATTGACCCAATACTCTTTGTGCCGACGTATCGGAACAAGTGAGATAATGGGACTACAAAAGTAATAAAAGTAGTAACAGCTCTGCGAATAATTGTTGTTTTATATTTCAATAGCTATTGTTCGAGAATGTTCGCAGACGAACGGTTTTATTATTTCGTTCATATGTTCTATGTTAAGCTTATTAAATCTTAAAATAAATAAAGTGTGAAAACAAAATAATTGTTAAGTTTTGTTAAGAATAATGTTGTATCAACAAAAGCATTCTTTTTTACTAGAGCCATTTTAAGTTTTACGCTCACTTATTTTGCATTTAACCTTTTTTTTGCTAACAGTATAAATTATTTTAGGATGTCTTAGATGATATAATAAATATCATAAAATATAGATATTTTAGAAGAAATAAAATGCCAATATATTTTTTACTATTAACATCTAAAAAGAGCAGGACCTCCTATCTCATGTAATCACTTTCCTCCAATATAGGCAGAGTTTTGTGGGACATTTATAATTATTATTAAATTAATTAAAGAAATAAATGATAATTATCGAATAATAATATTTTTTATTAAATAAGAAATAATGATATCTAGAATAGAATATATTAAATATAAAAAATGTATATACAAAAATTTAGAAATTTATCATTTAATGCTTGAAACGGAAAAAAAAATCGGAAGCCAAAATATATGTAATCGTTTTTATATGTAACAGTTTATTCGAAGCAAATGTCTTAACTGTCTTATAACAGTGTAACATCGTTCTTGGTAGGTATATAAAATGTCATGACTGGTTTATCTAATACTTGTCAAACGATTACTATTAATTTTATCACGAAATTATAAGTAATTCGATACTGTTTGAAAATATCTATAAACATGTTAGGCTTGTTTTAATTTATCATGATGGCGGAGATCATCGCCGACGCGGGTTTGATACATTTAATTTGATACTTATAAAATATATATTTTTTAAATATCATACATCAAAAATATCATACATAGGGACAGACAGCGGGAAGCGGCTTTGCTTTATACTATGTAAAGATTTTATGCCAAAGAAATGCTATTATAATTATTATATTAAAATGCTATTATAAAGAAATGTTATTTTACTAACCCCACCACCTACTGTACATTATGACTAACTTGCATTTACAAATTAAAATGGAAAAAAAAACAGTAATCATTAAAAGTCAAGCAACATTTTTAGAACTCTTTGAAATGAAAAACAATTTCTGATATAAACCATATAATAAAGCCAAAATTGTTAGCCTAACACCGCTTTGTACCCAATTATGGTATATAATGAAACAAACGTATGAAAATTCATATTAAACAAAGGATCTTTTACTCGGTACAATTTATGGCTTAGAGTACTGTAAAATGTAAATCTTTAACAATAATTATTATCTTAACAAAAGCATGTACATTAAAGACAGTTAAAAGTTTTCAGATCCACTATTGAATTACAAAAATCTTCTCTAAGACTTTTAGATAGAAGACAAAAAACCTTCACAATCCGGGATCAAAGACTTAACGAAAAGTACAGAACCCTTTGTTTGTTATCTTATAAGAGGGAAATCACTTTGATACTTTGTTTATTAACCATTATAGGATTTCAAATTAATGTGACGCTTTATTCATTATGCTTTATAGAGTTTGTATTTTTTTAGGATTAATGAGATGTATAAAATATAATACGTTTAGATTTGCAAGGAAACAAGAAAGAGGCCAAGAATAGATCCTTGTGGAACACCCACTATTCAAAAAGGGTTCAAAAATAGACTTCACATTTTAATCTGTATTTATTTAAATATTGTCAATTTTTAACATCATACTCCACTTGCAACTCAAATTTTTCCAGTAATACTAAATAAAACATCCCAAGATGTCTTTATTTTATTTATTGAGTTATGATTTTTATTTCTAAAATTAATTGACTTAGATTGTACGCATACGTCTTAAATCTTTTTGAGAAATTTTCCTTTCAAGACATCGGATCATGATTCCATTGCTTCTCACCATATAAATCATATAAATTTTCTCTACTTCCGTATATTCCCACGATTGCACTCATTAGATTTAAATTTTAAGAATTTTGTTATAGTTTTTGGTTTGAAAGTATTATGAAATGACTACAATACAGCCTTGTTTTTACGAGAAAGCCTAGTTTCAATATATTCTATTTTGTTTTCAAATTCATTAAAGCCACCAAAGGGGGGTCGGTACACACATAAAATAATATTTTCTTAATGTACCTAGGATAGTTCAATAATTTACTCGACAGAGAGCGCCACTATGTCTGATCGAGACTTAAACAGTACATCGTTACGAGCTAAGATAAATGAGCCACCGCAAATAGCTTATAGCTATATTCAAATAGCTATATTATATAAATAGCTATATTCGGTAAATTTTAATAAAATTAGACCTATTATTATCTATAGTAAATAGGAATAATTAAGAGCCGGAAAATATGGAGTACGGAGAGTATCTCTGTACAAAGTATCTTTGTTTAATTCCTGTAAAATATTACTATAGATAAAAAATAAAGGAGCATAAACCTGGTATAATAATAAAAAGTCCTAGATCTTCATTAAACAAAACATTAAATAACAAGTTACCGTGTACTAACTATAATACTAAATTTAGTTTCTAATAAATTATTGTGCAACAAATTACCTTTCTTGTATTTTATCAAAGCGTAGTTAATTACATTATAATTAGAGACTGCTGTCGAGTTTGAACATATTCGTATTTTTTTCTAAGCATAACAAATGTATTATAAGTCCAACGAATTATATTTAATTGAGTTATATTTAGCCACTTCTCTGATGTTGTTTATTCTGAGTTAAAAAGAGAATATAGATTTTCAGGAAAACTCGAAATCTTGAAATAAAGTTTATCTGTTTTAACACGATGTGGTCCTAGGGAAGATTGATATCTGCTCAATGAATATTAATTAAAGAATAAACTGAAAGAAAATTCATTATCTACATTTTAGGTAAGAGAAATTTATTTGACAGTGACGAAGGTCGCTAAAATTGGAAAGTACTTATAGTATAAAAAAATCAACTTTAATTGGATTCCTTTTTTATTAGTACTGTATAAATAGAACTACTTTTACAGGATCTAACTTCCGTATAATTGGATTTATATTTTATATTATAAACATTAGATTAAACTCTACCTCGTAGTCTCGCGTATCATTCTTAGTATGTAGCGGTGTTCCTTAATGCAGATTTGTGGTTTATGAAAGTGGATACGTTGATTAGGCTTGTCTATAATATGTTTACACAATATATCCTTTAATGTACGCCCATTCTTGATATGCCATGACTCTGTCCACTGTCAAAATAATATTTATATGGGTTATTTACCTACCAGTGACCCACCACTTCTTGGAAAGTGTTTTTGAAGTTAAATTTTAAAGTGTATAAATAAAAACTGCGGATTGATTAAAATGTG
Source organism: Napeogenes inachia (assembly GCA_959347355.1). Classification (NCBI taxonomy): domain Eukaryota; kingdom Metazoa; phylum Arthropoda; class Insecta; order Lepidoptera; family Nymphalidae; genus Napeogenes; species Napeogenes inachia. The sequence continues at coordinate 13,446,088 of OY365797.1, forward strand.
CATGATGCTGACATGTAGCAGTGAAAAAAAAAAAGAAAATTTACCTTCCTTTTTTTCTTCACTTCACATTGGAAGGTCTTGGGAAAAATGTTGAACATCTTAGTTTCTACAGATAAAACAAAGCATTTTAGTTGGTGTTTGTATTCAACGATGTTCGAAAATATCTATAAACATGTATTGCCATGTTCAGCTTATTTAAATTTATATATATATATAGAAAAATAAACCGATACGATTAATACTCGATATTCAACGATCTTTATTTTTTGCTTTTATTTTTGTAATATTTCGTAAACCAAACGATTAAAAACAGGACGTCCCGTTTCAATTACATAATTGCGCTACAAATTATGTTATATCACAGATAAAAATACGTTCAAAAGTTTAGATTTCTATAGCTTTAAACTTTCGCACATATAATATTATATATTAGTAGGATTGGTATAGATGATGCTAATGTAAAATTTTATTATTAATTAGCTTCAATTTACAATTTAACTAGTAAACTTAAATTTACAATACAAATCCTTACATATTAAGTATTTTATTTTGTATGGTCTCATAAAAAGATCTAATTTGACAGATAAAATTTCATAAAGTATGTTTATTGTACTATACCTACTTAAGTATAAATAAGCATACAATCTCAAACATTTTCAACACTAATATCTTCAAAGTCAAGTAAGTTATAATGTATTTCATAAGAAAATACCAAATTTTATCATCATAAGGAGAAAAACAAAATGTTATTAAAACACGAGATAAAACGAAATGAATCTAATAAAATACTCATTTCATTTATAAAACATAAAATAAATGTGACGAATATATGAATATGGGTGTAAAATATGTAAGATATTATTCTTTGGACTCACAAACAAGCAAAGGAAAAGATCAAACAACATCAATATTTTTATCAGCACGTATAAAATGGCAACATTTATTCTAATACAAAACGAATTGAGAAGTATAACAAATCCCGCTTAACACTACGTATTTAAAAAACATTCAGAATGACTTCTATTAATTTATTTTGTTAAATGGTATTAATTAATGTTTAATTGTAAATATAATAAATAGTAAACATGTAATAAGCTATACAAATCCGAATTATGAATAGATAACGTTTGTATGGCTGGATGTAGTAAGTAATGCTTATACCACATATCTGATTTTAAGTTTTTTCTGCTAGGGGTAAAGATAGATTGTATTGTTAGGAGTCGAGGATATTTGTAAGCAATTGGGGATATATTGCTGGAAATCAGAAAACAAGTGTCAACTTTTGTGCATTATTGTGTTATATTCATTTGAGAACGGAAGCTCTGTAGATGTGACTAATGATTTACAATGTGACCTTTGTGTACCTTTACTTTACCTTTGTCGGACTACTTCGGAGATCAGACCTGCCGTACAAGGGTCCTTGTGCCAGAAGTAAACCTTGTTACGAGAATTGCGGCTCAACCTTTATAACGGAGAAGGTTGGTGGGGTTGAGATGCTATAAATATTATCATTAGTATTGAACGAGACGAGGGAACTACTGCTAGATTAGTTTACTTTGCATATTCTATGTTCATATTTGGTTATATTTGGTTTCTTCTCTGAGGATCAAGTGCAGAAGAAGATTTTTTTTTAACATGGGTGTATGTATATGTTAAACAGTATCTATTTAGTTTCCTCCTGGCTCTTCTTCATAGACCTACCCTTCAGAACCATGCAAGTCAACTTTGACGCACTTTGAACTTTGAACTTTGAAAATTGCAATGTATACCTATTGTAAATAAAAAATAATACTTATATTTTGAAAGATCTCAAGACATGTTTTATACGTCAGTTGACAGTAAATATATCATAGCATGTTTTATAAATAAAAATTTGTAAATTTAAGAGCCTGAATTTTTATTGCGAATATCTTCTGGTAAATGATAAGTAAACAAGGATTCTTCTAATTTTTTAATGACTCCATTATGTGGTAGGAGAACTTATTCAGAAAAATAAAAAGTACAACATTGAAAAGAACTTAAGCTAGGACAACAAAGTCCATTTTTCCGGTTAATAACCTCTTATCTTATCATCTATATTTAATTGGTACCCTACTTACTCGACAAACAGAAAACACAAAAATTGGTTAGTAAAAACAAAATAAAACAACAAAACTTAAGGACGGATTTGTATGGATTTTGTTGTTATATTGGTTTTTAATTTAAATATAAAGAAGGATTATCGCTCCGGAAAATATGTCATACTACTTTTATACATATCGGTTTGGCACGGTTTATTTTGCATTCTTTACTTATATAAATTTACATAACATTTTACTAAGGTAAAACTTTTTTTTTGGATTATAATATTAATTAAATTTAAAATGAATGAAAAGGTGAAAGAAGAGGAATGGCAAGCTTTAGCTGCTGATTAGTTTAGCAAACAATATTTATGTTATTTGTTACCTGGTTCTGAGAGCATCGCGTGAATCAACTGTCCTCGTAAGATAAGGTACTAAAATGACTTTTTACAATATTTTCAGGTTTGAGCTTAAACTGATTTACTACAATATTTATTAATAAGCTTTATCCCATACGCTTGCAATTTAAGTATGTATGCAGATGTAGAGGATTACGTTCATCCGCGCCTGTAGATTGAACAGCTGGTCTAGTGGTTATTTTATTTAAATATTGCTTAAAACAAAAGAAAAAAAAAATAAAAAAAACTTACGTGATGCTTTCGAATGTGAGAATTTTTAATATTGTTATAACAGAACTTGTATTTTATTGAATAATAACTTTTTCAAAAATATATTTGGATATATGTATATATCGGTCCAAGTCATTTTTAAAACATTTATATAGGTAAGATATAAAAAGATTTTATTTATTTCCCTTAAAAAATAACACAGCTATTAAGCATAATATAAAGAGAAAGAAAATAAAAACAATCGCTTTTTTCTCAAATAGTAAAATGTATAGCAAGACTATATTTTTATATAGATAGATAATATTCTTAATTGTACTCCTAAGAAACAACTAAGAAAAAAAAAACAAATAACAACAATGAAAGTTATCAAACAGCTTATCGAAAAATAATGTAAATTAAAGATAGGTGTAAAACGAGGCCTTTTTTATTATTTATTTGGTGTAAATAATAATAAATTATTAAATATGTATTTAAGAAGAGTACCAATTTCTTCTTAGGAAATATCTATTTTTTAGGTTATAAACATCCTATATTATAACTTTTTTGTTAAATATAGAATTGATTATTTGATATTGATTCCAGCAACCCACAGTAAAATAACATAAGACAAGATATTTAGTGGCGTGGTATATGTACTATGACAAACACCTAAGGAATTTGCATAAATTATAGAGGTTAAGCATTCCGCTTTATAAAAGAAATGGCAATAGATATGAATGCAACGTTTATTTAGTATTAAGTTGATGAGCCATACGATGAAGCTTAAATCAATACTCAGTTAAGAACAAAAAGTTTTTTGTTTATAAACCAAAGAAACATATACATTTGCTTATGATAAGAGATAAAGAAAAACTATAAAGCTTAATATTGAGGAGAAATTTGTTCAAGAAATTTCATTACTTATGTTTAAAGCCCTTTATTACGGTGACAGTGATTCATCTGCCCTGTTTTGTGAGCATGCTACTTAAGATTTTCAACGTTGCTTACATTGAACGTTAAATATAATCATATATATATATATATATATATATATATATATATATATATATATATATATATATATATATATATATATATATATATATATATATATATATATATATATATATATATACATATATATATATATATACATATATATATTACATATATATACATATATATATATATTGCTACATGTAATTATTAATTTAAGGAATTTGTTTGGTCTCTTTTTTATAGGTATTTAATAGGTAATAATTTATTTTTTGTTAGTATGTATTTTTGTTAGTTTGTTAGTATGCCGATAAGACTGTCAAACCGTCACAAAATTCTTAAGACGTAACACGCTGTACACCTAATTATAACTAATAATTTACAAGAAGACTCACTTTCAATATGTCACAACTTTTAGGGACTCTTTCACGACGTCAAGACATTGTTGAACATGTTGTTGGCAGTGAAATATTATCAACAAAATTATTTCTCCGACTCCGAGGGTGAATCAGAGTTTCAAGCAAGTAATTCACGCAACGAGTCGACTACGAATGCTACGGGACAAATTAGGTCAAACCGAATGCTTCCGTATACCCACATACAAGTGTCGTGATAATATTTTATATTCGATGTTTTTATTCTTGACTAAGTATTGCTACGAAGATTTAAAATATGTAATCATATAACAAAATCTTTAAACATTCAATCTTTGAGAAAAGAAGGAGATGTTCCTTCTTCTTCCGCATTAAATATATTAAGGATGTATGGATCTAACTGCACAATTTTCAACCAAGTAAATTAGATTTTGCGAATCCGATCGAACTAGCTAAGAAAAAGAATAACCTATACAGAATGTGCTTTTTGATCAAAGAAGATGAAATAAGAATATAAGAAGAGATATTTCCGTTACCTCTACTAAAAAACTAAGTGGATTAATTGAAAGAAGCTAAATTGTTCACGTTACGGGATTAAAAAGACTGAATATTAAACTTCCTTTGTAACACCTCCAGGTCTTCGAGTATACATTTTTGAAGATACCTATTTACAGTATTTCAAAGATTGTAATATTTTTAAAAAAATTATATCTAAAAAAAAGTTCTGGCTTACCTTGATGATCTAATTTTACCACTGCAAGATAAAATTGTGGTATTAGCAAAGCTAAAAGAACTGTTAAATAAAGTAGGAACAATTTGCATTATAATTCAATTGGAAAATTTTTGCTTTACGAAGAAGAATCAAATCTTTGTTATATTATAGAAAAAATGAAAATTCAACCATCTAAAGAAAAAATAAAATCTGTATGTAAATTAAAAATCCCTACAGTAACCTATCCGATAAAGAAAAAAAATCTCATGGTTATTAGTTATTGCCCAAGTCTACTAAAGTCTATGTAGTACCATTATTACCCCAGCCTATTAGAGTCTATATAGTAATACAGCCTATAAAGAACAATTTTTACTTTACAAAATATTGTAATTTTTCCGAATAAAAACAAACTCTTTTCGGCTATAATTCAATTCAATAGATATTTTACGAAATGTGCTGAGGTACAATCAATTCAGAAAATTCTCCCATTTGGTTAGAGTTTTAAATGTACTACAGATAATACAATATGGTTTTGTGTTTATTTCTGACAACTTTTAGATTTTAATAAAAATAATACTAATAGTTAAGAAAAAAAATCACCCTCTTAAAGAAGCAAGCAAGCAAGCAAGCAAGCCAACTATTAATAAGATGCCCGTTATATAATAATACAAATCTCTGTTTTTATTCATTTCATATTTTATCCTACAGTTTGTAACAACATAAATAACCGAACTGTATCTCTGAGCTATCTAAAATGCAAATACGATGACTAAATGTTACGGCAACTGCGAGGAAATATAAATGTTGGTTTACTTGAAACCATTTCATTATTTGTAAATTTAAGTGAACAGAGTCTGAAAACACTATAGAAAATTACATTACTTAAAACAGAAAAGTGAAGTGATTGTGTCTTTACAATAACATAAAAATTTTCAAAGGAAGACGGATAAAACAAGATCTATTACCTAGGAGTACTTTAACAAAATTATAAATAATGTAGAATAATTCGCTCCTCCTCTTCATACTCCGCTTTTCAAAATTTCCAAAATTATATATTTATGATAAGTATCCAGAGCTTAGAAATGAAAAGAAATAGATCAAAAGCATTGATGTACTTTACTTTTACTTGTACGGTGTACGGTGATGTTATTAAAATTATATGAAAACACAATCACGGCTTCTGTAGTCATCTAATTTTTTTAACAAAAATATAAAAAAAATAACTTCGTGAGAATGATGGAGACGCAGGCACGATGCAACGTGGTACCCTGTGAATAATATCACTGATTGTGATCCCACGTGTGTCTAGCAAAAGCAAAAACTATAAGCAGAAGAGTGGTATTCACAATCGGAACAGAGTTACAAATAAAATAACAATAAAAAAATAAATAAAATTAAAGAGGCTTAGTGCAGTAACAAAAGACAAACATATAAAATGAACACTATTATAAAAAAGGAAATATATATTATATAATCATTACAATTATTAGACCCTAATAGACCTAAAAGCAATGTGAAGCGTTTTCAGAGCAATCAGTGATTCAAATATAGATTTATGATTAAAAGATAAAAGAACGCAATAAATAGTAATAATAAATAAATAGTAGCAACAATACGTTAAATTAAGGTCCGCAGTCATACCCATGTCATAATTAGGGTCAACTCTCCTTCAAAATTATTTATTTACATTAATATTAAAAACCATACTATTAGCAAAATGGATAATTAAAATAGTCATTCACACTCCAAACTTAGGCAAGTTATGGAAAATGGTGATCGCTAAGTTATGAAAAAGGTTGTTTCGATTTCAGGCACAACTTTATTTTGGCTCTCAGTGACGTATTCCCGTGAAGTATTAATGTGGCCGGTATAAAACTATATTGTCGGTCTATAGCAACTGGTGTTCTTCTAAGTACAGAAGGAGCTGGCAGTTAACAATCGATTCCATTGTCTTTGAGAACGAGGAGGGCAATGGGTCAATAGTTGGACGGCTTTGGAAGGAGACCAACACGCACAAGTTCGAGAAGGAAGGCTTGTCAGTCTCTTGCCAATTACTTTGCCCTGATTCTGTTTCTTTTGAGGAACCTGGAGCCAAAGTTTCACTTCTTTTTTGATTCGCTGGTCTATACATCCCGTGCCATCGCTGCATTTTCGTAACCGACTTTTGTATAACAACTTATTCCAAAAATAGACGCATCCTTCAAAACAATGCTTTAGTACACTAGTGTCCGTTCCTAAGGGTCATGCTGTAGTATCTCCTCTTCAATTTTTCCATTATTAAGAGGAATATATTTTTTTTAAACATCCGCATTTACTGAATCACATGATTATGAGACTATTACCTGCGAAGGTTTACCTCGCTGTGTTCTCTCTATATTGTGAATTTGCGTAATTACTTTTGAATCTAGTTAGGATTCTTTTTGTTGAGATCAGAGCATGGTACAGTGACTGCGTGACCTTCGTGCAAGATCTGACTAAGTGGTTACGGCGAACGGGATGGTTTCATTTTCCAAGATCTCGGGCTGGTATAGTTCTACGTCATTCATTGTTGTAATAGATTTTTTTAGAATATGCTCTAATGTCTAAACGCATGGAATTATGCAACGTTCATGCAAATTTCGAGTGTGTAGACGAGATAAAGTGTTGTGTGTGAGGAATTCTGACGTATTTGGCATTAGAATTTGTCTTCTCCTAGCAAGTGAAGATAACTTTCAAGTAATCGTTTGCAATATTATACATCGTTATTTTATGCTTTTTATATTAAAATTATTTATTTGGTGATATTGGAGACTAAAACTGGAGCAATCGAGTTTTATAACATTTCACTTTCACTTTCTCACAGCTGACAAGAAAAATGATGTCCAAGATATATGAATGATGGAACTAATGTGCAGTCTACTGTTATTATCTATCTATAATCCGTAATAAGTCTTGTAATGTAGAAATAAAGAAAGAAATTTAAGCCCAAATCTATTATATTTAACGACTAGCATCGTATTTCTTTTCTTTACAACGATTTCGTCAAAACAATGGTTTGCGGCTTTCTCGATCACTATATCAAATAACGACTGAGTATTATCTTTTATTTAAATGTCTTATTAATATTATAACAAAATATTTTTAAAAGATTGAATGTTGAATAAGGACAATTAATAAAAAATTGTAAAGTCAAACTCCACATTACAAAAAAAGGCCTGTACATTAAGAAAATTATCAAGAATTTTCGTCATATTGAGAAGTACGATTTAAATAATCATGACCCAAATATTTTTTTTAAGTTAATTTATTATTATATCATCCCTACACATGAAAACGATGACGAGGCCATGTTAAGAGCTTACAAAATTGAAATAAAGGCAAGACTTTTATTGATTTAATAGATGATGTGATGATGCGCTTGCGTAAAACAGATTATCGAGGTCGACATGTATGACATCCATAGTTGATAAGTGACAATGTTATTTACTACAAATAACACAGATAACAGGCTAGTCTTTCAGGGCTACATAAAGACAATATAATATATTAAAAAATATATAATGCTGTTTTCTTTAAAGGATCTTAAACAAATTATATTGCATCTCAACTTCATAAGATTATGATAATTATATTCATTACCTTTTTCTTAGTTTGCCATCTTGACTTTTATTTTAATTCATATAAATATTGATTTCTAAATAAAATAGCAAAGTACACTTTGATCATATTATTGATTTGATATGGATTGATTGAATTTGATTATTACATGTTACTATAATTACTAATCAGACATTTTCTCTAAGAATATTAATGCGAAACATAACAAAACTTGCAAAACCAATCTGTATGTGGTTGTTTTCCGACGGGAGCCTCTTTCTTCTGATAAACTGAAAGGATCATCAAGGCAGGCTCTAGAAGTTTGTCGGCTTTGTAGTTGGTCAAAGTCACACACACAGAAACACCCTTTCAGACGCGTCTGTCTGGTGCGGTATCTGGATAGTATTCTGAGAGTATATTCTGCCAGTATTATGGGCGAGTAATTATCAAACCTCTCACTAAAATCATCAACCAAAACTGCTCCGACTACGCCTTTAAGACTCTGATCCATATTCAAATATCAAAATTCTTAGTCTAGTTAGCGAGGACACTGGCCTCCTATTTTTAGTAAGCTGGAGTAAATGGTACATGATCTCTCCTTTTTATATGAATCCTGAAAATAAGGTAAGATATTTCTTTGCGAAGGAGGCCTACTACTTTTCAATAATAAATTCTAGTAAGTAGATATTAAGTATCGGTAGAAAAAAATCATTTCCAAACCTCGCATGCTCTATAGTTTATACAAGCTCTTTTTATTTCTGATAGTAATCAGAGTATAACACTTGAGACAAATGAACTTATAGAAATCTTGTTTTTTTGCAAACTTTATATCAAATCTTAATCCAAATTCACCACAGAGCTTGTGGTGTATTTTATTCATCTTACGATCAAAGATTGTTTCTGTAAGCTGTGGACGTGAATCCAAAACATAGAAATTCATTTTGTGTTTACTTTTCCTGACAATAGTAATTAATAAACTACAATGTATTCGCATTCAGCTATATTAACTGCTACTCAACGGCATATGACACTGTCAGGTGACATTCGTGATTCGATATAATAATTAGTTGAGGAAACTTGAAAGATCTGTCAAAGCTCAGCAATCCAGATTGATTAATTAAAACCCGATATATATTAATTCATTGATTACTAAATTGTTGACTTGTTAAAAAAATAATCTTAATCTTGAATAAATATTAACTATTTTCCAAGTAAATATAATTTTTCTTGTAAAGATAAGTTGTATTTTATATTTAATGTAACTGTTAAGTTAAGAATTTGTATAAATACCATATCAAATGATATTAATGAGTGAATTATAAAATATGCTAACAATTGTAAATATTTTGTGTTGTTACTAGTTAAATTTTGAATTCCACTTCATATTATAGAATTAGAAATTGAACTTGAGGTTATAAATGTAAATGAAAGTAAATACTCTTTTTTGTTATAATTTAATTTTTTATTTTAATTATATTGATAGTGTATTACCAAATATTATTTTACAGCAACTGTCATTCGTGTCAGAAATATAGATGAAGCTATTGCTTCATCGATCATAGAATTAATATAATATCTCTATGGGCAATATATTACATTTATTTTTTTTAAAGACGGTCAGAACATTAGTTGAAAATATCTTTAAACATGTATGGGCTTGTTAAAATTATTTAAATCTATACATATAATAAAATTGTCACTGATCGATTTCTGCACATGGAAAATAATTTAAAAAAACATAATGGGGAGCTTTTATAAGAGCAAGAGAATCCAAAAAAAAGGTTTTTCATTTTGGCTGTTTGTCTGTATGTCTTTATATCTGGATGTCTGTATGTCTGTATGTTTGTACACGCTAATCTCAAGACGGGTAAACCTATTTATAGGAATATATTGTAACAGTCTTCACTTAACATTTAGTGTTTATTTTATTTGAATCGGTTAAAAAATAAAAAAGTTATGTCAATTTATGTCAACCATATAATATATACAATGCACATCTTCCTATATACATGTAATAAATCTGTAGAGGAGTAGTCTCTGTACATTAAAAGTATTAAAAAATATATAGCCAGGATGTAAAAGGATAACTAACTAAATCCATTTCTAACATTTTGATATTTTTGTCTGTTTATCTGTTTCCCGTTTAGTTGTGCACCAACACGAAAGAAATATATGGCTAATGTAAATAACTTTTATATATACAAATTGAGTGTCACTCTGAGTAACATTTAGTTTTTAATTTTCATTGAACATTCTTCACTCTATCAAAAGATGTATCTTTATACATATAAATAGACTGTAACCGGTCGCTGTCTGTATATAGAAAATATTTTCAAAAATATACACAAAAGAACCCAAAACAATGGTTTTTTCCATTTTTAGTTTGTTCGTCTGTATATTTGTATGTCTGTATGTTCGTGCACGGTAATCTCAGAAACGGACAAACCGGCTTGGATGAAGTTTTCGGGAATATATTGTCATGAGCTTCACTTTACGTTTTTTAAATTTAAGTCGATTAACAAATAAAGTTAATAATCTCTGACTTTCGTCTCATTGCGGCTTACCGCAATGATACAATAAATAGTTGCAATAAAATATTATTTTTTTATATTTCAGGTAAGATCGTACTTCTTTTTTTCTTACTTAGTAGTATTATTCTTCATGATATATAATATATTTTAGTATTGGAATACAGTGACCGGCTTCAGTTGTTAGGCTTAGAGATTTCCTCAAATCTCGACTTTTCGAATTCATTGAGTCCAGAGCAAGTGCAGCAGCAGCAAAGCTTGCCGTTCTTTCTAAGGTCCGGCAGTACTTTACACCGGGACAGCTTCTTGTATCATACAAAGCACAGATTCGGTCGTGTGTAGAGTAATGTGTTCACATATTTGCTGGTGCCGCAAAGTCTCATCTTGCGGTTCTGGACTCAATAAAATAAAAAATAAAAGGCGAGTAAAGAGGCTTATAGGCGATCCCAAATTATTCGAAGGCGACCTCCACAGCATTGAACACAGGCGTAGAATTGCTAGCCTCTCAGTATTCTATAGGATACATTTTGGTGAGTGTGCGCAGGAAGTACACGACCTAATTCTGCCGGCCCCCTTCCATCACCGTACGTTTCGACACACGGACATCCTTACGTTGTGGACATTCCCTCTGTCCGAACGAAGCGCTATGCCTCGTCTTTTTAGCGCGTACAGCGAAGGATTGGAACAGCTTGCCTGCGTCGGTATTTCCGGCCGAATACAATGTAGGTGTCTTCAAGAGAAGTGTGAATAGGTTGCTAGAGTAATGCGCCTTACCACTTAAGACTACATTCCACTTACCATCAGGTGTAATGTAGTAAAGCATTGCCCTAGATTATATAAAAAAAGAACCCAAAAAAAACTAAACAAAAACATTTTTGCTCCCGCTCTTACTTATTACTCTGTATTTTGTAAAAAGTACTTAAAAAGTCAACGCTCGGGAGCCATACCAACGCTCAGAGCTAGTTCAGAGACAACAAATAAATTTTGTATGGGAAAATTCAAATTTTAAAAACGATTAATTTAAAAAAGTCGTAGCGCAAATGTAGTTGAGTTTGATATAAAGAGGCTGCCTGCAAGAGGTGGTCAACTGATTACAAATAACCCTGTATAAAGATTGATAGTACATATTGGTGGTACATATTGATAGTATATTTTATCAATATAAGTGTTTTATTGATATTATAATACTTATATTGATAGAACATGTTGATAGTGCATATTGAAAGTACATATTGATAGTATATATCGATAGTACCTACATGTTGATAATGATAGTACATATTGGTAGGACAAATCGTTAGTACATATTGATAGTATATATTGATAGTATATATCGATAGTACATATCGTTAGTACATATCGATTGTATATAACGATAGTAGGTACATGTTGATAGTACAAATTGATAGTACAATATAGAATTAAAATACACAGATACCGTACCTATCGGTTAATTTTTCATTTTCATTCTATATTCATTTAAAATCAGACTATTGTTTTCAAATTTAGTGTTTACAATTATTGTATCCCTATATATCTTATAAGACCTGTTCATCCCCTTCCATCGGAAGAACTTCCGAGACATTTATAAAATTGGATAAGTAATTATATCGCGGGTAGCTGTGAATCTTCGGCGTCGTTTTAAATGTCTTGTGTTTCTGTTTCTTAGATAAACCTGAATTTAAAGCCTGATGTTTGATATCGGGAATTTTCAATCACTATTTATTCCCTTTTTAGTGTTTACACAGCTAGGTCTAATTTTAAATAAAACCACAACGTATACTGCTCTTATAAATAGCTATATTAAGATCATTGTATTAATTTATCGAATGACCCTATCCAAATCAATATAACCAAACGATATCGCGATCTAAGCCAATGACAACTCGTTAAAACTTATGAACAACTTATCTAGTTACAACTTGTGAACAAGTTATCTAGTTACAACTTTTGAACTAATTATTTTGTGTTCTAATGAATTTTTTGGTTTGAGCTTGACCAACGGTGTAATTGTATTCCGGATTCGCCATATTGCCTACATAGAAGATATCTGTATGTGATGTATTATCACTTATTATATTTAATCAGCACTATAAATTTACTTGCAAAAACAATTGTTTGACCACGATCCTCACAAACTAGGGGGTGTATAGATTCTCCCTCGTTTTTGTTATTTAATAAAACTGTTTGTAATTATAACAATATCAGTAATTCTATTCAAAAGAACATGTGTTTCTCAAAAACTCATTGCTGAGTATAGGATAAAACATTTTCTTTTATTGTTTAAATTCATTGTAAGGTTTATTTATAATAAACAAATTTACAGTAATATATTTGTTCTTTTAAAACGTTTCATACAAAACAAATAGAGTATAGTATTCTTAGTTTATAGGATAAGTTAACCATCTAGTGCATGTGAAGTGTGTCTGATCAAAAGTTATAATTAGAAAATCAAAACGAGGTTATAAAAAAACAGCAATAGCTTAGCGACAAAGATTTTATTATTATTTGGTAAATAGTAATACAAGTGCTTACATTAAAACATCATGTGTTACATTATATGAAACAGTATGAATAAATACTAATTGAGTAAGACTAAATAAGTGAAAAAGTCTACTTAACAATAAATATGATATTGTTGTATAAAAGTCTAAAATACTTTAAAAACTTGATGCAAAAAACTTCATATATGAATAAAACTGTTAATATTAAGAATAAATATCAGAATTCGTGGTTTAATAAGTTGTGGTAAATCAGAACACATCCCAATAAATCTTATTACCAAAAAACACTTGGGATATAATACTTCTATAATACGAGCAAGAACAATAAATATATCTTTTAAATCAATTAGTTAGATGGTCATTGTTTTTTCGTTCCCGTTGCATATGTAAATATGATAACCAGATATGTAATCAAGCTTCCAAAAATCTGAAAGAAAGACAAAACAATTCATAAGTGCATTATAGTGTAAATTTTTAAACAGTTTTTTTTATCAAACAACAATCGATTGAAATTTAATAAACTATCGGAAACTATAGCTTTGTTTACATTTATGAATCTCTTTAACTAAATTAGTTTACTGTTAAGATCTTTCTTCTCAGATTTTAATTTTTTTTTTTGGAAGTAAGTGCAGCCTTTGTACATGAGACAAGTCGATTATGTTATTTATAAAAACAAATAATACCTTCACAATCAGTGATCTGTTCAGATCAAACATTCCTAAAGGAGAATTTGACGGTTTGTATAAATTTGTGACTCTCCAAAACAAATGTAATTCGTTGTTTATATCTTCCTTGTCTAGATTTTCATACATAAGGGACGTAAGAAGTAATTGAAGCCTTTGCAGCTGTAACATTTCAAGCAACGTTTGTTATAATAATAATCTTTATTGAACACATCACATTTCATACAGTATTAAGATTACTCACACAGGAGTGTGAGTAATCTTTATACTTTATACTCACAGGAGTGTGAGTAATCTTTATACTGTATATGACAGATATATGACATATTAATGACAGAGCAGGAGCTCTATCATTAATATCTATTATGAAATATTGAGTCGATTGAAGAGCGAGTAATAGTTACATTTTTGAACCAATTCATATTTTTAACTAAATGTTTGTATGATAGATAAAAAGTCTTAAAAACATGGGTGAGATATACTTCTAATACATAATCATTCTATGATTAGCGTTTACCTATGATTGCCTGGTTCTAATTTCGATTTAACTTTACGAAATTTGTCTTTGCTCTTACATTGTATATAAACCACTTATAATTAATTGTACTTCTTAAAATAAACTTTTATGTCTACAATAAACTTACAAAATAAAATTAAGAAAATTAATGTACTTACGGTCGCCAATCAGTATATTATTGAAAGACTTAATCGCGTACATAAAAATACTGACCATTTTATTAAGCACAGTGACAAACTGTAAATACGAGTAACAAACACAAGTTTGCGCTACGTGTTACTTGACTTAAAAAAGTGAGTAAAGCTTTCATGGGACAATGTATACAATTTTACAACAAAGTAACAGCAAACGTTCAAGTGTTACCGTTTCACAAATTTAAGAGAATAACTAAAAAGTTTGTGTGCAAAGGGATACTACAATGTATTAGAATACTTATAGGATAAGCACCATCGCGTGGGTATGAAGCGATCGCTGCCAACCTACTTCAACATTATTTTATTAGTATTGTAATGTATTTATGTAATTTACAAATTCAGAGACGGATAGGAAATGCTTTTATACTAAACATTTGACAATATTTCTGTTAAGAATTTCTCTTAACATAGCGTTGTCAGGTAATGCATTCCAAAGTTTTAAAATCTGTAACCTAACCTAAGAAGTTTAATGACCTAAATTATATTTTCTTCTATACTTAATATTATAATACACATTGTAATAAATAAATAAATTAGTTATAATATTATTATCAATAACTAGATTTATCTCTTTTTGTTCTTCTTATCAAATATACATAGTTTTGTTTTATTGAGCGATATATTTTTTTTTAATACTAGAATAATCAGACGGTCACCGGATGGTAAATGGACTGCCGCCGACGGTCTTTTGCTAAATCCGAAGATGCACAAGAGCATTTCTGGCTTTTGAAGAAGGAGTAGGGACTCTTCTTGAACTAAGTTCATTCCACACATCTTAGTGGTTTGTGGTAGAAAGTGACATTAAGAACCACACTCTTGAGGATGACATGCATCCAGGTGGTAGGGATAGTATTGTACGCTATTAGTTGCAGCCAATCCTATCGCTGATTGTGGAAATCAGATCAGATCAGATCAGATTAAATGCAATTGAAGACCTATAATGATGCAATATCCCTCGGCAATGCTCATAAATCAATCCTATTACTAATTACTAATTGCCATCTCCCCTCCGACATATCCTAAGATTCCGGTTGAATAGTTCAGGATGCACAGAAAACGCACTCAAAGTATCATGAGATATCACACTACGGTCACAGACATGGAATTTGATACCGTACATGAGAGAAAAGTTTCCGAACGTCTTCTCTATTAAAATTAGGATGATTTTTTTTATTTCAATAGCCTCGTGAATAATTCTTGGAATGTTATGCTGTTCCTTGGCGAAACTTTGTGGTTTATCAAATCTGGCACATAGTGGTTGTCTATGGTATGTTCATATACTGTTGACCTCAATGTACGCCTATTTATGGTAAGCGATAAGTGTTCTTTAACTCTTGTTCCGATGTTTTTCTTTGTTTGACCGATGTATGACAATCCACAATCACAGCAAACTCAATCAAGTTTATACGCCCTGGCACATTGATGGGCTTAATTCCTATGAGATAATAGTTTTTATTTTTACTAATAGTTTTTATAGAAACTTTTTTTAAGATTTTGCTAATTCTGTCCGTAGTACATATAAAAAACTTATATCGTTCAACTTTAAATTCGGTACTTAAGCCTAATATAATGGAACAAATAAAAGACAGTCGAATTTGCTGATTTATGAAGTAAGTAATCATTCTTTCTTTATAAAGGAACACATTCGGCTGTCTTTTGTAATATCAATTATATATTATACGTATAAATTAGTCAGATCTCCTGAGTATCAATTGTTTAACTGTAACAAAAGCAACTGCGCTATTTCGACTAATGTATGTTTCGTCAACGCGTTTATGCGAGTAAATCTTGCAGAAATATCTAAAATTAGGGCGCACCAAACATACTTAACTCACTCATTGTTTAGTATATTATGAAATTCATAACCAATATAAAAACTAAACTTCATGACTCTTATCGTTCTCTTTCCTCACTAAAAAAAGGGCACTAAAATACATAAGGGAAATTCCCGCACAGACTAATTCAAACATTTTCGTTCGCTAACGCTGTTCACAGACGAATATAGGTAAATAAAGAAACTTTATCCTCTAAAAGATTTATATGTATTTTAAAATGATTTTTAGTTAAACAAAAAATCGTACGATAAATCTTTAAAAAGTTCTAAATCTTACAATAAATCTTTAAAAAGTTCTGGTACTGCTATGGAATTAAGTAGATTGAAAATTCCGTAGACAATAGTTTAAGTATTTCTTAACGCAATCAGTAAGAGGTGGCAATGACCTTACCTTTATTCAATTTAGCAAAACAACAATTTACAAATTTAAAGAAAAAAAATGGATAACAACAAATATCGCATCTATTATAAAAGACTACTGATCCAATTACCTCCATCCGAGTCTTATGGATTGGTTCCACGAAAATCATTAAACTCGCAGCATATATGATAAACCAATAAATAGCTAGTAATAAGTTTGGTTCAAAAATAACTGTAAAAATATATTGTTATATTAAATAGCTAGTAATAAGTTTGGTTCAAAGATAACTGTAAAAATATATTGTTATGTTAATATAAATGACCACTGAAGGAATGAATCATGATAAATAAAACAAAACAAACAAGAGAGAATGTATAAAAGATGTGAATAAATGTTTCTCACCTGGTTCTTGAGTTATCGCATAAAGTATCAATTTGTATGCGGACGACAATAGGTGTAATATATAACAGAGTATTATAATCGCAATGAGAACGCTATCTTCTTCTATCGATGTTTTGGTAATATTGCACACATGCACGTAGTTAACAACACACTGGCGTATGAAATTGACGGGATCTTTAATCTTTTCCCCTCTTGTTTTATCTGAGTGTCCAGAAAAAATAACATAATTAGTTTTGTATTTGTTAATAGTTCTAACTGATACATTAAACATATGTCTTAATGTAGTGTTTGTTTGTTTGTCATAAAATTCTAGACGACGCAACCTCATTTACCCTAACTCATAAACTGTAATGACATGACGCATACATCAAGGTCATCTAAAACAGTGGAACCAGTGAGCCACAGTTAATGAATTATTATAGATGGCATAGTTCTTAGTTACAGATTAAAATAGTATATTTTTATCTGGCTATAGCACGTTTAAAATAGGTTTTAATAAAGTAGTGAATTATTGAATTATTTCTTATTCATCCATTATCCTCATGAATCAAGTCTGATATATTAAAATTTGTACAGGATACGAACTATCTTGTACAAATTTTAATATATCATAAGCGTTGTCCTGGCTATTAAACTGACGTTTTTGACAGAAGTTCCAACAAAAATACCGTCATTAGATAACAACGCTTGGAACCTTCGTAGCTTTAATTTTAAGCTGAGTCTTTACAAAAAGACTTATTTCGATAAGTGTGGTGTCTAAATAGGTTTTCCTAACACTTCCCTTTGATGTACACAGGTGATCTCTAGTATGGATTAAAGGTGGAACAGATATAAATGAATAAATCAATAAATAAACATATTTCATTATAAAATACACTTAATATGAAACATCTACATTTTACAAATGGCGCCGTCAAACTACAAAATTTAATTCTAACTTCCGCTTTCCTTTTACAGATAAGCAGATATATTGATGTGAGCAATGGATGTTTAATGCATATTCTTTTATTTTTTTTTTTTTTCTATACTGTTAGCCCTGTTGGCTATTACAGCGTCATCGGGGTCTAAGTTCCTAACAACGACATGTAGCGCATCATTCTTGACAAGGTTGGCATTAGTGAGGACATTAAAAACAGCATACATTTTATTATACTAATTAAATAAGTGAAAGAAAAACGTAGTAAGTAAAAACAATAAAAAAATAAATACCTGCTTTTGATCTTACATTTACAGATCGTACTTCATCTAAGCCGTCCCAAGCTTGTATAGGCAGTATTACATGTTTTCGTGAAATATCTAAAAGTAAAACATGCAAATCAGGTAAACGTGAACAAGAACTTAAACATATTGATATTATATGTATTTAATTTATTAGAATGATTAGTTACCTTTCACTAATTGACGCTTCTTTAATGTTTCAAGAGAATCGTTAATGAGTTTTAAAGACAACAAGATCTTTTTGGCAAATAAAACTAATTGCACTTCTAATAAATTCACCATATAGTAAGAAAATAGAACCAGGAAATGAAGAGAAGTGAAAATAACTGAAGAATGTTCAAACGATACCCAAAAGAAAAACATATTTTTCATTTAAAACTTATTTTGGAAACATACATTGTGTTACATGTACATACATTAGTTTCAACGAACACCTATGTTATTATTGTTATTGTTATTGTTGTATTTGTAATGAGTCATTAGATATTACTTATTATGTATTTGATTCTAGGAACAAATGTATGAATAAATAATTTATTATATTACTAGCTACCCGCGTGTTGTTCGCTTTTTGCCTAATCTGTGGAAACTACAATTATCAAGACCTATAATAGACTTATAGTTAATTCTATAGTATCCTATTCTCGTGGCAATTTTATACATATTTAAAACATTACATTGGTACGATATCAAACTGAAAATAATAACATACATACACATCACACACACAGCCAGGACATTATTCAGATATACGTAATAAAGCATATGAATACGAAATAATTTTTACCAAATATTACGTTTTTGAGTAATGTTCAATTAAAGAATTTCTTTGTAGAATTCCAAACTGCTATACCATATGGGAAAACATAATCATAGCGAGTTCTAAAAAAAGTCAGCGCCATTCATTGAGATTTTATGTAACTAAATTTAAAATGACCATATGCACATATTCAATTTGTTATTTTATTTAAATTAAAATAAAACAAAGTAGAAATTCTATCTTTATCTAAATTAAATACGTTTATGTAAGCCGCATTCAAATCTGTTTAAAAGTTTTGAAACAGTGCTTGAAGTAAATTTTAAATTGATCATAACTTCTTTTTCCCTTAACCGATTTTGACGAAACAAAGTTTTGACAATGTGCCATTATATATAATGCACCTGTGAAAACAGCGTTCAAATCCGTTGAGTAGTTTTGAAGTTATAACGTACGAGACAGACAGACCGACAGACAAAAATTACAAAAATGGTTTTTTTGGTTTCTGTTACTCGTCTTTAATCGCCCCCTACCAGTTTTTTTGGAAAAATATTTAATGTACAGACACTCGATTTTTAGTGTCTTATAATATATTTGATATTTAATTTATTTCTTACATTTTCCGAAGTTATAGGAAAACATATTGTATAAGAAATCATAGCAGCGTATTACCAAAGACACGTGCAAGTATATTAAAATAAATACAGTGAGTTTCCATTCATTAACATTTTGACGACAATCTCTTAGAGTTTGTTGGTTGAGCTGCAAATATATAAACATATTATAAATGTGTCTTAAATAATATATTTAATAGATGGAAACTAAGCTCTTTGCCGAATCTAACGAGAAGTATGACAACCTTATCTAGTTCCTTGAGGGAGTGCAGCAACCGTAATGTTCTATTGGATGAGGTAAACACTCCAACAATCACCGCAACAAGTGTAAATAACTTAGACACCCATCTAAGCATATGAAATGCCATAACGTATCCAAATGTTAAATTACGTAAAAAAGAATTTGAAGATATAATCATATAGTCTGCAACTGAAAAATAAAGTAACACAAGCTTTTATTTTAATTATGCATAATTTTATACAAAATTATACATAATTGTTGTACAAAATTATAAACTAATGTGCTGTAAATAATAACAAGATATATTTATTATATTACCGCGATAGCATTCTTACTGCTATGAATATATTATATTCCAGAGCTAGAATGCTTGCTCTTATATTGTACTAATTTCTTTGAACAAAACCTCTAATCCGAAAAAGGTTCTAAATCGACGCGAACATTCAATAGGTTCATACCAAAATTTGATATAAAGCCATGGATTATATTTAGACAAATGATATCATTAACTCATGTTTTTTCCCATGCTGTTAGAAAAGGAAAAGTTTGCGATGTTGGAAACCACAATTTCTAAATAAATTATAAGAATGGCATAATGGCATTTTGTTTTGTTGTGAATCTTAACAATTAAAATAAATTGCATATTTAATACCAGTAAACGTAATGAACAGCTTCGCGCATATAACCAAAGGTGTAGACACACGGTCCTCATCTCTTCGAAGGAAGGGCGCAAGACCGGCCACTCGACAGAAATTCATCACCGCGTCTAAAGCACTCCGAACCATTGTTTTACTAAACTTCCAAAAATGTTAAAGACGAGATAGTTAGAGACATATTCATTATAAACAATAATGATAATATTATCAGGACAAATTACACACATTGATCTAACCCCTAATAAGCAAAATATATGCTTGTATTAAGGGTTTTAGACAACGATACAAATATATAGAAATACACATATAAATACTGCGAATATATTTAATAAACGACCAAACCCAGAAATACAGACATCTATCATCATATAAATATCTGTCCCTGTTGGGAATCGAACCCGGGCCCTATTGCGTCGATATACGTTAGGCGTCTGCGCTAACCACTGAACCAACGGAGCGGTAGACAAGATGCAAAATCAATGTGAGAGTAAGTCGATAATCCTGTAGGCGCATGTACTAGGTCGGCACACAATCGTCAATATAGTTATTAAAATAAAATTTGCTTTAGAATTAGGTTATTTACAGTTTCAATTTAACAAGAGTATTAAAAGTAAAAGATTTCGTGATACTTTTGATATACACATTATATATAAATTACATATATAAATATATGATAGTATTCCGCATATTCGTAATAAACCAATTACAATGCATATGCAATGTGAAAATGTGAAAGAGGAAAATAAATTTATAGGTATATGAAAAATTTACAAAACTTTGTGACATGGCGTCAATTTTAAATGAAGGAAAAATGTATGTAAATGAAATAAAATTAAAAATAACAGTTGGTCGTGATATGGTCAATGTATGTATATAAAATAGTAGATGGTTATATGTGAAGGAAGAAAAAAAAGAAGATATAGATATAGAGCGTGAAAAATGATAAGGTGAAAAATAAAAAATCCACTGACATGACGTTTAATAGAAGAGCATAAAAGAGGTTGACATATTGCGCAGACCTAGAATAAGTGGCGGATGAATTAAGATGATGATGATGAAAATTGTGTTGATCACACAATTTTATAGTTTGTCACACTTACTTGTCACTGTAATTACCTTTCAAGTCAAAATATATATCAATATATTACAATTGAAAAAAAAAATCTTAATTAAAAAAAAAGAACTGCCTATGATGCCAAACAGTGGCTTCTGTAGTCAAGTGTACAAGGCTGATCAACTAATATCATAAAAATATGCCAAAAATGTTTTTTTTAGCAAACTATATATATATATTATTTTATAAATCCAACCAAGATTAAAAGCATGTACATCGTGAAACAACAAGTCGTAGAAAGACATTATCTGAAAATACACTTAGCTACCACTAATTATAGCTGCGATACTTTTGAGTTACCCGATGTACACATTAGTCTACAAAGTAATGTTAATAACTGTAACATTAATATGTAATTGAATGTGTTACAATGGTTTTGTTTTTTAATTTTACTGTGTTGGTTATTTACAATGTTTTATAAAAAAATATATAATCAATGTTGAGAAAGGTTCTAAAGGAGACTTTACATCCTCAAAGCATTATCTATCAGTCAAACAAAAAAAATCAAAGAATAAAAAATAAGGCGGGAAAACAAGATAACTCAAATTTATAATAGGAAGCGATACGGTAGCTCAATTGGTACAGCGACTATGGCTGAGGTGGGTTGGTGGTGGCAAGTGATTGATCTTCTGAAAGTGGTCCTCTTGTATCATAGTTTTATTACAAAATTCGTATTAACGTTGTTATCTTAAACTACAGTCTTCGTTATTAGATTATGTGACGTATATAAATGTTTTTTTTTTATTTTATTTTTTTAATTTCATTTCTCAATTATTCCTAAGTATACAACTAACACACTTGTAATGAAAGACATGCTCATACATGATAGGAAGACATGATAGGAAGCTGTTTCAGTTGTAAATTTTTCTCAATAGCAGTGAGAACAGAGTCTATGTTATATTTGGAAAGGATCATATATTGGCCTAAAAATTGAAAACAAAATTTATTCTTTTCACATTATTATTTAAATTAATTAATTTAAATCCATTCTAATTCTAATATTTAGGAAATTTTGCTGGAATGTAATTGGGAGGATGGAACCCCTTTTATCAATAAAATTCTTTAAAAGGATTGGTCTACCGCAAATTGCCATGAATTAAATCGTAATCTAATCTGAATATATATGAATGTTTGTATATTCACCGATCATAATATAACAAAATAAAAAATAAAACATAGCCCTCGTCGACATCTATCTGTCTATATGTTCACGATAATCTCAAAAAATACTGAACGTGTTTTCATGCGGTTTTCAAAAGTGGCAAAAATTTTGGAAGAAGGTTTATTTAGGTGTATGATTCGTTATAATTTTGCATAACATCCTTTAAAAATATATATACGTATAAGAGATCTCATAGAAAATTAAATAAACAGCTTAAAAAATAATACGAAGTAAAGTGTTTCTGGGATTGTTTTTCTCTTTTATAGGCTCACAAAAAAGTCAACGTAAAAGTATCTAAAAAAATTAAATAAGTAAGTCAAAGTATCTAAAAAAATTAAATAAGTAAGTCAAAGTATCTAAAAAAAGTGTCAGTCGGATTCAAGTACGAAGGGTTATATAAAAAACGGCAAAAAATTCACATATCTCGTATGAAAGCCTTCTTTAAATATTTATTTTATTATAATTAAATTAATTGTGTTAAAAATGAATATGTAACTAAATATTCAGTAAATATTTTAAGGGTTCTTTGCCTTTGCAGTTATTGATATTGAGTAAAAAAAACTGACAGTTAATATATGGAAGCACCCTTCAAATATTAATTTAATTCTGCTTTAATAATTGTAGCGGCAACAGAAATAGCTCATCTGTAAACATTCATATGTCTAGCTATCACGTTTAGATCTATTTAGATGGATAGAGTAATAATAATTATCAAATTTGTTTTTTTTTATGTGGGCGGTATAATATTCTATATTTAAATGGGCTATAATCTATATATTACTCATAAAGAATATAATGAAATCATTTAGCACCTTCTTCTACCTTTAAAGCCGACAAAGCTCTTGTTATTTCTCTGATGATCCACTTGAATGCTTCTTTACCCTCCTAAAACATAAAAAAAAAATAGTGAAGAATACAAAAGCAAGCACTGCTGTAATGGTAAGCAAGGAACCTACTTAATGAAATAATGTATCAACATACAATTTTTGAGAATTGGTTTTAACCTGTTTACAACACTATGATATATAATTAAAAATGGTCCTTCCACAAATAGCCTCGGCATCGGGTCATAAAGCTCAATTTACCTAAGCGTGACTGGTAACTGATTTCTTTTTTTAAAAAGAAAACTTAAATGACACAGAAAATGGAAAATCTATAGTCGAACATGCGCTTGTGAGAAAAATTCAGAGTTTCGATGTCAAAAGAAACCACTAGCTATCAATTATTTTGAAGAAGAAGACCTGAACACAATAATATTTTTGAATCTAAGCAATATTGGGCTCTCGAATCTATAGAGACTTCGCGAAAAAGAAATAACATCCATATTTAAACAATAATAAATACGGTTGAGATTACTAAAGATGAAGTACTAAATTATTTACATAAATTAGACATTTCTAAGTCCGGTGGTTCGGATGGTGTGCTTCTATATTTTTGAAACGTTGTAGTAAAAAATCAGATACACTAACACATGGACGGACGAACGGACAGACAGACAGACAGACTGTTGACTGTCGTCGTTGTCGTCGTCGTCGGACTGACACCAGACAAATAAATAAATAAATAATTTCTACAATTATAGTATTTGAGGAGCGTCTTAATAAAACGACATGTGAATAACGACTGGTATATTCCTTTTAAAGCCATGCACACATACCCTCATATATTATTATACTGATACCCACTACAACAATCAAATGTCATTCATCATCATTTTACTTTATCATGATTTTAGAGGAATAGAACAATCAAATAATATTAAAATGTCTTTTTGACTTCGAATAATAAATTAGAACTCGTAATATAACAACGGTAAAGTAAATGTTCATAAGACTTTTCAAAGCTTATTTGAGACAATAAAATTGGACGAAATTGGAAGTAAAAATTTAATTGGAAATGTCTTTTTAGTTAGCGGGAGAGAGATTAAAGTTTTAAATCTGCTATAAAAATGTTAATAATAATAATATTTCATTTCTTAATTCAAAATAATTAATACAGTCTTCTATTAATGTAAGTAGCTAGAGCTAGTACATCTTTAAGTTTCGTGTCTTGGATTGTATGTAAATTTATTTATTTTTATTTATCTTGTCTTTTTTCTCATTTCTTCTATTTCATAGTTGTTTCCGTTAGTGGTGGCTAATGAACCCATCTACACCTTTTTATTTACCTTCGACACTAGGGGAGCAGTAAAACGTAAATATGTGACTCACAAAGGTATTGGAAAAAAAATGGAAAACCATGCTTGCCTCCACCCTCAGAATCCAAGGCAGCTCCATATTAGGATAGGATAGGATATTACCTAGGATTATCCAGCCAGATAATCCTAGGTTGAAAATCTTGTAAACACACAGATCACTTCTACTGATTTCCAATAACACTCACGATCAAGTTTTGGTACTACCATTTAATATCGGGAGACTATAACAATGCCTCTTCACGAAGTCTAAAGTGCAGTACTCAAGGATCAGACGGAAAGCTGGAGGTGATTTTTTGGTTAATCGAAATGTGTAGAATTTGGGTAATTGACTCACTTGCTGGATGAAGTAGAGGAAATTGTCAGACGTTCTGTATGATAGCCAAGACCAAGAATAAAGTGTACAAAGCCGCTGTCAGACTAGTAATGCTCTACGCTACGGAATGCTGGACTGTAACTCAGACACACGAGCAAACCCAACTTCACGACACGTCAACGAGATGAATATGCTGAGATGGTTAGGTGGTGTCACCTGAATGGACAGAATTCAGAACGAGTATATCCGAGGTTCGTTAAAGGTAGCTCGAATCCCTAGATAAAAAATACATAAAAACACATTGCGATGGTATAGCCACATTTAACGAAGATAAGACTCATCGTAAAAACTGCCTTAAACCTTTCTGAATGCCTAAAAGTGAGAGCATGTACAAAAGCTACATGGTGTTCCAAGATCGGCAAGGAATTAGACGCTTCCTTTACTTAAACGCAGAAACAACCCAGGAATGATGGACTTAGCGAAAAGTGATAAGGAGACACGACCCCAAATAAAAGGAAAAGGAAAGGAAAATTAGAATATAATATACTCTCTTCTTTTGAAAAACTTTGATGGTACATTAATAATAAAATAATAATATTAATAAAATAAATAAAAAAAATGTGCTTTACCCCAGTCGAGTCAGACCGTATATAGTAATTAATTGCTAGAACCTGCAAAGTTAGAAAGTTGTTTACTATCAAACACATTAAGGGTTTACACCGTAATTAAGATCGTATCAGGACCTCATATATTGATATTGATTTTTACTGTTCCATCAAAGCTCACGATTGTTTATATAAGAAATATATTTTATTTAATCCACTTATTCATTAGAGATTTGTTAAGGAAAATGGTGGGAGGGAGTCTAGGTAAGGTGCTATTTATCTCGCGGATGGTCGGTGTTGCGCCTTACCTGAGAGGAGCTGAATACCGCGTATCACTACCCTTAGTGATATTAGCGAAGCTGTTTATTTTAATTGCTGGTAAAAATATATTGATCAATGTCATAAATTTATTTTATATGAAAGGAAATCTTAAAAAAAATATCTTTGTCTTTTACTTAATATGTTCCAGCTATAAACTTTATTGTAACGTCTACTTCATCTTCAAACTTATTTCATCAAAAATATGAATCTCTGATAGCATTTGACATACTTTCGATGACATCGAAAATTTTTGTCGTTGTTACCGTCTTCGTCAGTGTATTTAACTCGCCCGAAAGAACCATCAGAGTGCTTCGACTTGTCAAACAACTCGATCAGGTCATTTCAGCATATTGCGTTATATTTTTTTAGATTTCCCCCATCTACTAAACAAAAAACAATTATATATATTAATAATATATTCTCTTTATCTCTATTTGTCAATTTACATAACATAGCTATCTTTTTTTTTTCTTATTAAATACTATTTTTGTAAAACATTTGCAGATCGACAAGAAAATTTTAGGAGATCTGGTTCCGTACGCTAATGAAACCAAACTCACTATACTTATTTTCATATACTTGCACGTGTGTTTGGTTGTTCGTGGATATTACGTGAACACTGGAGAAAGTATGAACTTAATGTTATTAGTACTTTGAAATATTTACTTAGGCCTCGAATGGTGAAAGACTTATACTATGTTATAGTGGGTACAATCGTAGTAACTAACATGATTTAAATATTTTTTATATTTTCATTTGATAATTAAAAACATTATCAATAAAATTCAAACTCCTTGACCATCAAATCTTATTTTTTGTTGGTTTACAAGTAAAAATATGTTGGTTCTTAATTGTCACATTTGAATGTCTTCGTTATAATTTGATTGTCTTTTTTATTAGTCCAATTGATGACTTCTGTTTTTTCTGAGTAAGTTTTGTAAGTAGAGAAGACCTTAATATAATGAAAATAAATCAGAATTGATCAATTTGAAACGTTACATATGCAAAAAAAAAAATAAAAAAATTTAATAACCGAAAAAATCTTGTAACTTAAAACAAAGTTTACAACAATTTTAAATAATAAGAAAGCGACCAACACTGAATTCTTGTAACTTTATTAAATGTGTAAACAAGTCTATATATCCGGCTGTATTTACGTAAATAAAATAGTTTTTTTTCATGACGTGAGCTTGTGACTTATATATTTATATAAGTATACATACATAATAAGAATGAATGAATATATATGTACTTAAGAGTCATAATGGTTCAAGAAAGCTTAATTACAGAAATTGTTGAAACTTTATTCATATATCTAACCATTTATCACATGTTTCTTCCTCAGTATATGAAACCACTCTTGATTTGTCTTTTCTTATAACTCACTACATGATAAATCTGTCTGAACTGCAAGTCGGTCTTTTCGCAAGGAGAACTATGTTTTCTTTTAAAATCTTAAATAGTTCTCTTGAAAAATTATCTAAAAAGTCTGCAATCAAAGGTGAGATCTGAGTAGACATATAATTTAATTATAATAAGCAATTATTATACGAAGTAATTTTAAATTGACTTTTAGATGTTTCCTCTGAAATACTTAAAAGTCGACAAATATATCCTATGTTGGCATGGGATAAAGTAAAGCAACAATCTTCTAACATAAGATCAACACAAGGTAACTGCTATTTATAAAAAAAATATTTAATTTAATTAAAAAGAGAACCCTATGTTACTGTTTCATGTTGTTACGGTATTGTTGAGTTAGTGAGTCAGAGGGCTTATATAAATATGTCATATATTGTTATATATAGATGTATAATATTGTTACATAATACATTTATTTATAATTTTATCCTGAAATCCTGACTAGGTCGGTTAGTAAAAACGAGACTGGACCATATTAAAGAACCTGTAAAATTTATACGTCAGTGTCTTGAAAACTACTTGCACTTGTGTGACGTCATCACAGCATCTATGGATGGCGACGGATTTTTTATTGCAATTCTATTGTTACTTAACATACTTCATTTACTGACGCACTCCTACAATTTAACACTTTGTGCAATAGCTTCGGGCCCAGGTAAGAAAAAAAAATATTTTTAAAAATTGATTCTTTATACTCTAATTGATAATTTGTAATTATGCTATCACACTATTACAGATTCTGTTAAACCAAACATATATGGTACAGTATTTTGGTGTGTCGCATATTCTATGGCTGTTATCATTTTCATAGAACCCTATCACAAGACACAGTCGGAGGTTTGGTTTTTTTTGTCACATTTTGATCCAATATAGGTATTCAAACAGATTTTAGAATTATAACGAGGACCAATAAAATGTTTTAAATGTAACTTATAATATATATAATAAGCAAGGGGTCATTAAATTGCAATAGTATTTTTTTCCTTGTCACCTTGTTTGTTTTGTTATTTATATTAAAAGAGATCTAATAAATTAAGACTATTTCGCACTGTTCGACCTTTTAGATTTTAATGGTACATGTTAATTTCATATTAAGTTTGAATAACAATATTACCAAGTATTTTTTTTTATTTACATTACATAGATAGAAAAGCTTCAGTTTATTCTTATGTCCCTGAAATGGATAAATCTGGATGAGGTAGAATTGAACAACGAACTGCAATTATTTGGGAAAATCGTCAAAATAAACAATCCAAAATACTCTCCTTTAGGAATGTTTACTCTCAACCGATCTCTCGTTGTTGCGGTAAGTTTTTATCGTATAATTTAAAATGTAAGTCCTATTTTAATATATTTTTATAGAATACAGTGACAAACGAGCAGATGGTTCATCTGATGGTAAGTGTTACCATTTCTTGTGACTTTGCAAATATAGACAAAAACATTGCCATCCTTAAGAACAAGGGATTAAAGAATCTAGAAAGGGATGGTCCGAACTTCCGATTCTCTCAATTAAAATACGAAACGCAGCTGCAATAATTATTTATAATCTAGACTTTTGTGAATAGGTAGTGCCTACTCGGTGGCAAAAGTCACATCACTACTAACGCTCTACAATCCAATAACAATTCTATCTTTATTATCTTTATTTGTTTCAGATTTTTGGAGGGTTGGTTACATACTTGGTTATCATGATTACTTATGGACCTAAATTAGACAACCTTAAACTAATAACTCATTGAACCTGCAAGTTTTGAGCACTAATTAATCTTAATAGTTGTTATTGTGTGAAAAGATATAATCGCGCACCTTACATTTTGATTAGATCATAAATAAATGTTTTGTGAATTATTATTTCTATTTAAATAAATATTGTGTAATATATTTATATTTTTTATATATTTGATCTAAATTCTGACCATAATATTATAACCCTGATTATGGATTTGATAAAAATGACAGTGAAAAATGTATTACAAAAATATTTCATAATTGAAATATTAAATTAGTATTTTTTTTATGTAATCACATACCAGCTGTTGCCTGCGACTACGTTTAGAATTAAATATGTGATATTATAGTTTAATTGTGACAAAGCCTTTAACTTGACTCCTAAATTTGAGAATAATTCTAAAAATTTGTCTAATAGTTCAAAAAATGTATACATCTTAAGAACAACATATCCTCAGATTTATAATATTTATAATTGAGATGAAGAAAATTCACCACGCCGTCATTGTATTTTTCAAGAAACATCTCCAATTATTCTTTTAATAAAAACACAAATTATGAACACTACGCAATTTCTTTTTTTAATAAAATCTAAAGAAAAACAAAAAAAATATATAATCGTCACGTATATGACAGAGACAGACAGACAGTCATTAGTGTTAACACAAACTATAGTGCCCGGCAATAAATATTGCACATCGACCTTTGGAAAGAGACAATCGGCTAATTTCGGCTTCGTAGAGCATTATCTCTGTCGCACGGAATTGAAACAATATGGTAACTATAAGGAGCTGTTAAAACAAGTATAATTGATAATTATTTTTATTCTTTGTATAAAAGCCACAAATTTTTCTATAAGTGGTGGCTTTAATCTGGGGTAAAATAAAATAATAAAAAAAAGACGTGTGGCACTCGGAGACTGCCGCGGTAAAGCTATTGCATAGCATTTTTCATCAACTTATGCAAATATAGTTATTTATTTATGTAGTTGTTTTTTTTCTTTGATGTTAATTTAAGTTGTGTAACTTGCGTGTCCGTGGTGATTTTTTTTTTCTTTTAATGAATAAATTACACATTTATAGGGTTTTTCTACGCTATATAGGATAAATTTTTAAATAAGAATGGTATAATTTCTCAATTTAAATAGGACCATATAGTCCTATTTAAATGAGAAATTATCAGTGCTATGTAATATCATAAAAAGGTTAATAATATTAACAGCTAAAACGTTTTTAACCTTAAATCTCAGGAATAAAGTTCAATTACGATTGTTAAATTCTTATACTCAGGGTCTTTTGTAACACCATAACAGAAAGTCATTGAAATGAAAATCCTTGTTGAAAAAAATATATTTGTACAAGTAAAACATTTTTTTTAAACTAAACCTTATCCTGTAGACAATAAAGTTCATAACACATATTATCAACTTGGCGCATACGCTATTGTTAAATGATAGGTACACAATACTGGTGTGTTAGGTTATTTTCGTTACGGAATTTCTGGATTCAGTCTCCACGCTCAAGGCCCGCGATAGAAGCCATGCAATAGCTTAACATGCTTACATTATGTTCACGTAATTTATTATTTAGGAAAATTATAACTGTAAATAATAAAGACCATTATAGCTATTCTTGAAATGAGACATTGTAATAATAATAATTCTAATCCTCAGTTACTCCATTACACCATCTGTGCTCTCAAAGAGGTCAACATCACTGTCACTATCAGTGTATTTATCACTAGTCCATCAGTGTAATTGTCTAAACTGTGGTGAATGCTTCTACATTCATTTTCACATTTGATTGTATGATTGCAAACTTTTTTCCACTCTTCAGCGCCGATGTTTGATGTCGGCTGTCAAAGGTTTATTCTTGTTTAGTTTCATTTACGAATTCATATAGTTATTTACATATTTTCTCCGTTTTGTTGAAAGAAAGTATGACCTAATAGCAAGAGCAATGTCCTACATTATAAGGGGCTGTAAATCCCATTCTTTCCAGAAAGAAAATTAAGTTCAAAACGTAACCTTCCATCGGTAAGTGATCCAACATGGTATTTTTTTACGTTGTTCTTCATTACAATAAACTATTTTTGTTTTTTAAATGGTTTACAAATTATAAAGAGAAAATCATCCTATGACCAAATTATAGGACTGCTATATGCAATATTTATTATGATATTTGAGTATTTTAAAGTATTCTATATTTTTTTGCTACAGTGTTGTAAAAAGCACAGTTATTGATAAGCTCCTTCTATGCTTTAATTATTATTTTGAGAAATAGGTAGTGTGGTAGATAATGCTCTACGAAGTCGAAATCAGCCGATTGTCTCTTTCAAAAGAACGATGTGTAATATTTATTGCCGACTACTGTATTACAACGTCTCATTTTAAGAATGGGTATAATGGTTTTTATTATGTGCAGTTATAATTTTCCTAAATAATAAAATTTTTAAATAATAAAAAGCATGTTTCTTAAATTATATTACTCCCCAATTAAAATAACCACCTATAGAAAAAAAATGTTTGTTATACATAAAATAAATATAATTAGAAAAGAAGAAAATTATACTTGTTTTACAGCTCCTAATAGATACAGGAATGATTGTATTTCTTGCGACAGTGATAACGCTCTATGAAGCCGAAATTAGCCGATTGCGATTGTCTCTTTCCAAAGGTCGATGTGCAATATTTATTGCCGGATACTATACGTGAAATGTCATTGTAATACAACCTTCATGCTACGACAGAGTCTAGATTCTATAACTTATCTTGTGAAAACCGTAATTCGTTTACACGACAGTAACAGTCATTATGTTATGTTGTTAAACTCTTTATTGTACACAATAACACAATGTAAATTACAATATATATAAAAAACAAAAAAAAAACAATTATTAAAGTATACAAAGGCGGACTTATTCCTTGAAGAGATCTCTTCCAGTCAAAAGTTATAGTGTATTCGCTGTTTTTTTTTTGCACGATTACTCTTTCTAGCCTACAAAATGTCCGACGATGTAATGGGCTATCCTGTCGATCCGGCATATATAATTATCATTTGACTATTGTTTGTCTATTGTTTGGTTTTTAATTATAATATGTCTATTTTTGTATAATTTCAATTTTATTTTCTAGTAAAGTTTCACTATCCCGTAACTTCTTAAGTTGTCAATAATCAACAGGGATTGTCGGTAGGAAGTAGGAGTTCATTTTTAAGCGATAAAACTAATTTTGCACGAGATTTCTTACTGAATTTATGTTAATTACGTTTATATCTTTTTGTAACACATCAATGTGCAATAAAGCTTAAAAAGTATAATTATACCATTATTAAATAATTATACAAAATTTGAGATTGTCGCGTTTCATTAAATATAAAAAAGGGAATATACATGCTAAGAAATAAATAATAGGTTATGGCTATAGGTTTTTTGATCAACCTGTCATCTGTCATCTGTCACACAGCGATAATGATGTGTTTGACAGTTTGATCTATTTCCGTGACGGCGTGATCGGACTTTGACAAAGAACGCTCAATTCTAAATATACGACACACATTTATCTATCCGAGCAAATCATAAAACATGACGTGGTACTCTGCTTAGACTATAAAGAATATAACATTTTTAATTCTATTGCGAAGGAGAAAACTGCAATCTGTTTATTTGAAATTTTAGGGAATAAAGCACATCCAATAACATTATATTAATATTCATAAATGAAATTGAAACACAAAACCCATCCGTATGGATCGGTCATTCGTAGGTATGTAATTACTTTGTAGCCTTGAATTAATGGTAGACAGTTATAAAAAAAACTAAATATAAGAATCAAGGTATTGGTAATTTTTCTACAGTATTGTTAACATATCAATAATGTATATCGATTAATACAATCTTGTACTTTATATGCTTTATATATTTTTATCGTTATAGTAAGACTCGTATTACTTCACTAGAGTTTTGATCTAAGCTTCAGAGACTTTCAAGTCAATCACTTTTCAAGTTGTTTTGTAATAGAGAAACTTGAAAGCAATAAACCCTGAAACAATGACAAAAATATCACAACAATATTATGAAATAGTACCGAAGCTTTTTTTTTTATGGAAGAGGAGGGCAAACGAGCTGGCGGGTCACAGATGACTTGTGATCACCGCCGCCCATGAACTCTTGCAACATCCAAGGACTTACAAGAAAAAAGCTATACACAAAATAATTTAGATTAATTATACCTAATAATGCTTAAAAAATACAACACGTTTGATATTCTATAAGGAAAGTCTTTAAAACAAAAATATATTTGTTACTTGATATTCTATAAGGAAAGTCTTTAAAACAAAAATATATTTGTTACTAAACAATAATTATAAAAGACTCGAATATTGATGCTTAATTGACCGGTTTCAAAAAATAAATCAGTTTGACATAAAAAAAATTCATACAAAAATATACTCTTCTAAACAAAAACTGATTTAGGCTAAAATTACTATGCAACAAAATGATAAGACAAACTTTAATAAAATTTGGTGTCGAGTTTACTTGTTCTATTGGCTATTATAGAATAATTTACAATCCCGAAAATTGTATTGTTTACTTAAATCCTTCAAATATAGTCTTGATAAATGGTTTTACTTTTAAAAATGCAAACATTTAATGTAAAAGCCTATTTTCATAACATAAACACTAAAGATAATCCTAAAATAATAGTTTCTATTTTAAAAGTTACCATCAATAAATAATATTTGGGTAGCGTTTTACTGCACATCTTACATAACTTCTACTAACCTGACGACAAAAAAATAAAGCTTAAACGAGTTGTTATCTACGATTTTTTATACTACTAAGGATAATGTTTATAATAAACTTGCCAACAATTTAGTAACTGCTGCTTCTGCAATCAGTGATCAGTCAGCATTTTTACTCCGAAATTAATAAATATAATGGTAGGACTTGGTTCAGTAATACACAGTACTTGCACTTCAATGTTTAATATCCAACCATTTGTAATAGAATGGGCGGGAGCACCCCTTACAACTCGTTTTATAATATTTTAACACTATAATATTTAGGTGAGGGTAATTTACAATTTCATAACCAACTTACAGATGCTATTATTTATACCTTATAATAAGTTCTAATAATTAATAAAAGATTAAACATTATGTTAATATCCTATGCTTCTAATTCTTAAAACATTTAACGGTAAATACTAAATAACATTCCATAATTAATAGGGAACATTCACGTATTTTTTTTTTGACGTAAATTAATCATTTACCTCTCTATATCGTAGAAAAAAATATTAATAGGCTTGAAAAGATTCTAGTTTTTTTTCAAAGTGAAAATTAAAACATTGAGTAAATTTGACCCGTTTAAACACCGCCATTTTGCGCGCGCTTTGCGTGACGTCAAATGATACATCCAGTGAATGTTTACTATGAACTTTTTAGCAATTTCATAGATATTTTAAGTTTTAATTGCTTTACAAGTCATGGAAGAAGATAAAAATCATCTTACGAGTATTGTATAGTACCGGAGTGCAAAAATAGTATTAGAAAAACACCCGACAAAGTGTTTTTTGTATTCCAAGAGATGCGAAAATACAAAAACAATGGTGTACGGTAATTAAAAGGGATAATATATGTCCTAAATCGTGTTTATATGGTTGTGAAGATCAATATAACGTAAGTATACTTTATTTATAATAAGTTTAATCTAATAGTTTAAATTTATAGTAAGTATTAAACATTAGAAAATTTGAGTTTAAAATTAACCTAACCTATCTTACAAATTTCAGTATAACTTTCTATAAAAACCGTAATCTTTTTTTGTTTTACGCAATTTTTATGGTTGTCGATTTATTTCAGGTTAAGGAAGATACAGCAAATTGTATTGAATATAATATGTGTAACGAAACAACAAAGAGAAAGATGTAATCTAAGTTTGAAGAAAGGAGTTGTTCCTTATATATTTTTGTGGCAAAAACAACAGCTGATAGAATGAGAATGTGCATTGTCAAAAGGCAAAGATTGACATCGGTTAATGAAGCCTTTTAAGAGTTGGCTATCAAAAGTAGTGTTTAAAAAAATTGGTGACCTTTACAAAGAAGTGATATAGGTAGTAAGTCCTAGTACTGCCCATACAAATGTTTGTGATATTAATCAGCCAAGACTCAGTACTTCTCCTATTGAATGTGATGATCATAAGGCAGAGCCTTGCTTTTCGCATATTAAAGATAAATAATCCAAGTGACTAAGCTGTGCAAGTTAATATTAAACCGAAGTATGGAAGTAAAGGTTTCAATGTAAATAAACCTGCTGAAAAACAAAATGTAGCATTGTCACCATTTCCTCATTTAACAAACAACATTGTTACACAACAGTTCTAAAAGTAAAACTATCTGTTTTAAAAAGAAAATTGTTTACTGAAAACAGCTGATAATACTTCTATAGCATCTTATATCTTCTATATCTGCTGATTATCAACCAAGTTATTTATCTGAGTCAAGTGAAGTGAAAAATGATTCAGAGGAAGAAACATTTTAAAAATGTATTGTGTAGTAGCATGCTAACTGCTATTCAAAAAGAGTTTGTAGGTATTTGTTTTGTTAGAGTTGTTTGAGTATTTAGAAAATGTTTTTAAGATTACCTAAACAATTGTATCATTTAATAAAACCTTTAAGCACGAAAATATAGGTTTAATATATTTATTTTTCTCAGTCACACTGATACCACAGTATGAACTTAAACGCCGATATATTGAATGGTGTGTCAAATGACGTCACATTTCCTTTCGACCAATGGTGGCGCGTTTTGGAATTTTGAATTTCGCTCCCTAAAGTTACACTTTTCATAAATTATTTTATGGCCTTAAATGATTAGTAAATTAAAAAAAAATGATTTTATTATAATAAGATGATAAAAAGTAATCGAAAAAATAATATTTGAGACCATTTAAATTTTTTTGCATGTTCCCTATTGCGTAGGTGCCTCTACTGTTGAAACTTATGAACTAAAACATGTAAATTCCAATGTATTTACCATTTAAATTGTTATAAATAAATATGACTAACAATAAGTATTAAATTGAGCGCTTAATTAAAACTTCTTCAAGCCTTTCAAACGTGAGAGCAGCATTAATTGAATTTGTGTCGTTTGTTCTAACTATATTCGGAAAATGCGGCCAGCGATAACTAGATTAATTACAACCTTCTGCTGCCACTCCTCTGTCATTACAGTGTCTAATAGAACAATGGCTTTATTAAGTCTTGTTGTAATATTTTCTGCACTTTCAAAATTAGGTATATTTTTCATCACATCAGTTCAATAAGGTTTAAATTATATGTTACGTCACTAGATTCATTTATTTCCTATTCAGTAAAAAGCAAATAAAAATAAAAAGTTCGATGTAAAAAAAGTAGTAGTTAAATGAATGCAAACTTGAATAGTAGTCAATTTCTTTTATTTTATACGATTTTAACAATTTTAAACGAAGTATAAGTTATACTTCGTTTTAATTTTTTTTGTCCCCGAGGAAGAAATAAAAAAGGTTTACTTTCAATAAAGTCGATTGCTATTTGGTTGCGGAGTCAGTTTACGATCGACACCTTTAGGGTCGTTACTCTTCCTGCTTTAACTGTTATCCTACTAATATTATAAATGCGAATGTAGGTTTGTTTATCACGCAAAAACTACTCAACCGATCTTCATGAAACTTATTGAACATGTTTTTGGAGGTATTAGTGTTACTTACACAGGACAGTTTTTATTAATACAAAATATTTTTTTTTTTAAAGTTAAATAAAAATAAAGATAAAAACATTGTTTGTCAATAAACACGTGGACGGAGTCGCGGGCAACAGCTAGTTGTAATATATATCTCTATTTTCATATAGTTTGATAGATCACAACTTGATTTTTTATAATTATCTGTATGTCTTATATATTTTTTTTTTCGCAAAGAGCACACAAAAAGTTTAAATTTACGTTTTAATCTACAAGGGATGGTTTCATACAAACTGACTTCTAAAATAACACATATTTTTTTGTTTTTTTTTTGTTCTTTTTTGGTTTTGGTGATCCTTGGATTAACGGAGTTACATATAGATACTTGTTTCGTAATCATTGCACACGATCAGATACGCATTTTCCGATTTTCGAATATCTCTTTCTTTCTTACTTAAGTGGTTATAGTATTGTATTTTGAATAGTAAGTTAAAGATAAAAAATAAAAGCTCTCTGCAAGAAGCAAATTGACAAATTTCTGTAACTTCTATAGGAGTCTAAGTGTTCTAGTTTTTTTATCACAAATAAACGTCTTTATCTTGCTTTTTTAATTTACCGTTTCTTTCTTTATAACCTACTCAACTGTCTACTACTAATACTACTACTACTTCTAGTTGTCAAAGTTTTTCATAATATAAACCGCTGCGGCTCCGTATGCCTAAAGTTGTACAATAATTAAAATAGTAATTATTATTAATTTATAAAACAAACTTTCAAAGCTCAGAATCCTTTCAACTATGGAAGCTTTATTAATTTTTTTATGAAATGTCATTACGTAATTTTAGAATTTTTAACTTCTATGCTCTACCACATCCATATTTTTCTTTTTAAAACATACCAGTTAAATTATGTGCTCACCACATTCAATCTATACATAAATCATACTTATTTATATTACAATTAGTAAAAATTAAGCTCAATCTAAAAGCTGACGTGGCTTTCGTAATTGTCAATATATTATGAAATAAAATTGAACAACTTAAATATTGATCGGTACTTGAAATATAAATAAAAAAATAAATAAATAAAAAATAAAATAAAAATATATTCATAATAATAATATAAAAAAAATAAATATATTCATTATTTACGGAAATACATTAATCACTATTTACTTTCTCTATCTATCCAGTACATACTATACATAGAGTAGGTACGTATACACAACATACTTACTCGTATATATTATGTGGTTTTAGTTTTCTTTTGATTATGTGGTTGTAATAAAAGTATAGTAATATTATTATTTGTTGTACTTTTGATAATTTCGAGACATTTCTGAAATACAAAATATGGTTTATGGGCCGCTTCCAGAATTTACTTAGAAATTGTGTAGTTACTAATTTAAATTACTAGTAAAAATTACTATGACCATGGTATGGTATATTTTCGTGTAAAAATGGAAAAACAATGATAATAATTCTTGGTAAACAACACAAAACAAACGAAACAATTTCTTTTCGCTTCTCTGTTACTTATTACTCTGAATTTTGTAAGAAGTACCTAAAAGGTCAACGCCTGGGCGCCATACCTAAGCTACGCTCAGATTTAATGCCAGTTCAGAGGCATCAAATACATTTTGTATGGGAAAACTAAAATTTTTAAAACCATTAATTAAAAAAAAATGTGGAACAAATATTGTTGGGATGTAGAGAGGCTGCCTGCAAGAGGTGGCCAATTAATTACATATATTATATATAATACACACAATAACACTATTCCATATCTATTTATATACATGTTATAAAGAATTCGATATATATCTGTTACAAAAATTTTTCGAGAGAAAAATGCTGGGATTTAAACCCTTAATATAGCAACTCTACGACCTTTAGAATAATTAAAAAATAAACGAGTACTTATAACCTATTTCCTATATTATTTTGATTTTATGAGAAATATAGAAATTTGAAAACTAATGAGGAAAATAGAGAGCAGGCTGTGTGGTTA
This sequence comes from Napeogenes inachia, assembly GCA_959347355.1. NCBI lineage: Eukaryota > Metazoa > Arthropoda > Insecta > Lepidoptera > Nymphalidae > Napeogenes > Napeogenes inachia. The sequence continues at coordinate 13,485,519 of OY365797.1, forward strand.
CAAACCTAACAGTTCAGATAATGCGTTGATCCAAATCAGTCAGTCAGCTAAAAGACTTCACTTCAATAGAAGAAATACAATACTCGAGTAATAAATATGTATTTTACGCAATAGTTTGCTATAAATAACCTAATTCAACAGGCAGTAGTACCTATTAACCAAAGCTTTTGTTGCTTGTTTGTTACCTTTGGATCAACATATTTAATTGAGTTTACCTTTGATTCTAAGAACAATGATCTAGAAGACCTAGAAGATCTAGACATTGATCCCAGAAAATAACTAACATGAGATAAATATTGCGACGAAGAATTAAGAAAATTAAAACTGAAAACCAGAACCGTTCTTCCGGCTCTGTTCGCCAACAAAAGGATTGAAAAAATCCTTTATATTCGAAATAAAACTTCATAATAACTTTTAATTGCAATCTGTTATGAAACGTTTCTTTTAATTCAAATCACTCAAAGTGCCTCTGTTTAAAACATTTTAAATGTAAATATATTTTTAACTTCATAGCGTTCTCAAGATAATTTGTTGTAACAAGTTGGCGAACAAAAAAGTTAAACAATGTTTGCTTTTAACTTCACAATATTAATAAGCCTTTTATCTGTGGGAAATTTTAGATGCAAATATTTGATTGTTCGTTAAAACATACTTTTTGAATTAAGAATCTTTTTAACCCCTGACTAAAAAGAGGGGTGTTATAAGTTTGACCTGTCCATCTGTGTATCTGTGTATCTGTGTGTCTGTGTGTGTGTCTGTGGCAATGTAGCGGTCAAACGCGTGGACAGATTTGAATGCGGTTTTTTTTAATCGAAAGTGTTGCTCGTTGAGATGGTTCTTAGATTGTTCGAAATAGAAACAGTCATCTCCAAGATATTAACGTTTTATGGGTGAAAAGTTCTTAAGCATAATGTTATTAGTGATTGTAAATTATTTTAACTCTAAATGTTTATATTTATCAATATTCGTATATACCTATATGAAAGTCTTGAATCATGTTACTTAATACATTTATAATTTAGTACACTGTCGAAATTTTCACGCGGATCCTTATTTTTCCTCGTATTAAATATAACCTATGTTCATCAGAGGGATAATGTAGGATTCTAAAGGTAAAATATTTTATTAAATCGGTCTAGTAGTTATGGAGCCTATTCAATTCAAACAAACAAACAAACAATCAAATCTTTCCTCTTTATAATATTAGTGATGACGATGATGATGATGATTATAAAATAAAGCCTATGTCCATCAGGGATAATATAGGATTCTAATGCTTAAAGATTTTTTAAATCGGTCCAGTAGTTTCGGATCCTATTCAATTCAAACAAACAAATAAATCTTTCCTCTTTATAATATTAGGATAGATTAATAGAAATACTGAAACAACTGAAAATTTGTATGGCTGTAGGTTCATTTAGTACAATTAAGAAACCAGTAACAACTTTAAAAAACCTCTAAAAATAATAAAAATATTATTATTATGTACTTATGGAAGTCATTGCGCCGAGGGACCCATAGGTATACGTAGGTTGACGATGGTGTCTATTTTACGAAGTTAATTATTGAGGACTTAGACTTTACGATTCGATATCGTAATTTCTTTATTTGTCTTGGTAACTTACTTGCATTTTAATTTCTTCTTTTATTAAGCCTCCCGACGCAATGACTTCCATTAGTACATAATAATATTACTATTATTCTTTTTAGAAGTTTTTTTTCGTATCCGGGGATTTTAAAATTTTTAATTTATTTTTTTAAACACGGTATAATGTATAATAAAGATCCATCCATCTAACCGGTATATTATAACGGCTAAGACCAATAAGTCGTTTCGAAGATTAACTCGCAATCCGGACAAACAGATACAGATTAAAAGATATTTTTATGAGAGTAATAAAAATATGAATAGCCTATAAAATATGAAACTTGTTTATCAGGAGATATCGGAAGTAGTTCTTTATGAACATTAGGCAAAAATATGAATGAATGAATGGATGGATGGATGGATGGATGGATGGATGGATGGATGGATGGATGGATGGATGGATGGATGGATGGATGAATAAATAAATAAATAAAATTAAGTTAAAATACATTGACCTAACTATAATAAGATTCATCGCTAGAAGTAAATTATTTCAACAAAAGAACGTAGGGCTTCCAATCCCGCAGCCTGCATCCAATCTCGATATTTGCGGGACTACAAATTTAAAAACGATGTATGTTGCTGTGGACACACCAACAGGAGATATATTGTAATTGTAACATAAAACAAATGATTTTTGTAAAAGTTAATTAATTTAAGCGAGTTCGTCAAAATATGTAAGTATAGAATATTATGTATTTGTACTCGAATGCGCCAGAAGAAATTGTAAAAATAATTACCTATATAAAAATGAAAATTTCATTAACGTTTAGTATACAGAAAAAAGTCTGAGTTTTTCTTTTGTTTTAAAGTGTTTACAGTTTCTATATCGCTTCGATTTTCAGTAGTTAAGATGTTAAAGTCATAATAGTGTTTGATTGAGAAAAATATGGAATAGATTTGAACCGCGTAAGCAAATATTTTTCTAAAATAAACAATATCACAAATTTTTAGTTTTTTACCTAGAAGACTTTGAACGATTCTTGTTTTTTGTTCAAAATTAAAAATCCTGGAATTTATTGCTTGCTTCTGTTCATCTATTGTTTCTTACGAATCCCTTAGAACTATACTTCCAGTAATTCTATTTGAAAATAGCAGATAGTTAAGTTATAGAGTGCATCCAAACATTTTTAAAAGTTATACCCTATAAACAACACTGAAGTTATTAATGTAACTGATCCACATTGCGTATTTGAAGTTATATAGGGTTTTAGTCTGAATGCGAACGGAACAGATTATTGTTGAAGTTACAGAGGTTTTTAAGTTATTGAGGTTCTATCAAAATTATAAAATTTGACAAACAATAATAATTAATGATTTTCTGTTCACGCTAATTATTCTTTAAGGAACTGTATTTTTTTTGTTTTGGTTTTTTTGTTTGGTTTGGCAATTTCGTAATTTTTCTGGTCATTAATAAATTCCTAATTAAGCTTTCATACTAACAACGGAAGTAACAAGAACCAATCAACGGATAGTGAAGAGCTGCTGGTGTTTACACAGCACCAGTAGGTATACTGTTTATAAACTAATTATTGAACTAGTGATTAACGAAATGATATATGAAGCATAATAACATAATATATACATACGGGACGGTTTCCCACTAGTCGCGGGTTCGAATCCCTGCCCGTATCGGTTTATTTTTCATTCTTTTTTATATAAATTTAAATAAGTTTAACATGGCTATACATGTTTAAAGATATTTTCAAACATAATATATATTGAGAAAGGTTAAAATTGATTAAAAAAGTAAATAATAAAACAAGAAAATAAATATTTTTTTTGATATATTTGTATACGCTACAGTATGCATCATTTCAGTAGAACCCTGGATGCTGTAAAGTGGTCTTACGTTAATTTTTTTCCAAAACTGGATTAAAAAGGTTTGCTAAACACCTTCATTTCTTTTTATTGGCAGTTTTCAATGGAAGCTATTATTTTCAGATCATTGATTATCGTGAAGAATTATAGCATACTAAAGTTAATGATAAAATTGCTTGACTTGTTAATTAATCATTATGTAATTCCTAATGTTTGTAGTAATTACTGTACAAGGAATAGAGTTGCTGTTATCAACAATTTTGGCGCTTTAACCTTGGACACAGTTTCTATTGTATTCTATTTTCGTTTGACTGGCTTCATCCACCCCGAAGTCCTTTCAATACCAGCGACACGTTTTCGATTATCCGACTAGATCCATCTGTCATCGTAAATGTAAATCCGATTCGCAGTTCTCTTATTTATGTGTTTATTTAACAAATTGGATCTTCAGCGAGATTTTGTTATTGTCAAGCGAATTCACTTTTCGGAAATATTATTATTATTTTGTCATTTACATTGAAGATGAATGCCAAGACTATCCATTATTATTTATTATAAGTTACCATTTTTATTCACTTTGTTCACCGGGTCTCATTTTGAAAATCAAAATTTCAAGAAAGGAAGCAGTAAAATAGCATCATATAACGTACCTTGTTAGGTTGATGCTATGACGAGCCTAGTGTCGAAATCACAGCAACGGCGTTCCAGACGAGGGAGGAACAAACAGACAATAGTTTTTTTCAATATCATAGCAATGTTACACGATTTTATTTAAACTTATTTTTTTTAAAGTGTAATGTAAACTAAAACCTATATAAATATATAACAAACAATTATTTCATACAGACAGGATATGAACCTCGGACCTCTGTGAAATCAACATATTTAAACATATCTTAGTATCATTGAAAAAAAACAAATGACTTTATAAAAAGCTCTTTATTTTTTAATAACACTGGTGGTGCTTTTGTTGAGGTTTTTTCTTCAAAATAAATATTCTACACCTATTTTTTGATTCCCAGTTATTTTGCAGATTTTCAGATATATGCTAGCAATTAGGAAGGGGGGACGAAATGAGTGACAATTTTGTTTAATAAAAATGGAAAAATATTAATCAGAAATATTTATTTCACCTACTCACTGTAATTGGCTATTTTATTGTTTTAGAAAAATACGTAACATTTATATTAAGTAAATAATTTTAATTTTGGTATTTTTCGCAAATTACGACAGTTGAACATTGAATAGCTTCACCTGAAATTATTTATATGTATTACTTGTAGGAATTTTTTTATTATTGCTGCCATCTTCTGGAAATAACCGCTAACAGCAAAGACCATCATTGCAATGTCAAACACTACTACAAGTTGTTATATCAAAATCTAATAGATGGCGGTGTAATCAAATTGTTCTAAATGCGCTGGTAAAAGTAGTAATTACTAATTATTAATAACCTATAAGTGTAGTTTATAACATTTTAGTTGGCTTTTTAATTAATTAATTACATTTGAAATGAAATAACTCAGTTAAAAAAATTGCCAGAAAGCACAAGACCTTTGTCCAAAAAGGATAAGTACATTTAAAAAGAAAATAAAATAATGTGAAGCATAATAATCTCGAACATTCCCGAGGTTCTTAAGAGATTATCTGTTATATCTTTATGCTTCTGCTTCGTATACAAATATTGCAGACGTGATTACAATCATAAATACAGGCAGCGTAAGGCCATGAGCAATCACGCTTCTCATTTCTACATTTCAAATTAATAAAAATATAAAACCTCAACCTCACGGGGGGTCGTCACAAACATAAAGTAGGTATATAAGGTATTTTTTTCTTTATTATTATTAATATTTATTATACATTCCTTCCTAGCACAAAGATTAGATTAACCAAGGTAAATTTTCAATGCCTTCATTGACATCTTTATGTATTACTTACAAAAGCTTTAACTTATATTTCTACTATATTTGTCATAGAAGTATTTAACTAACATTGCATAAAAACTGATTATAAATAAATATGGATATTATTCTGAAGTACGAATAATGGAAATAATATTAGTAAGATAACAATTAGGTTATATTAACTCTATCAAATCCTACTAATATTGTAAAAGCATTTTTTTTTTTAATAAAGAACACCAAAATAGTAATACTAAAAGCATAAAATAGTTTGTATCTCTGAGGTATAGGTAGGAAGAAACCTTCCACCACTAATAAAATCACTGCTAAATTATGAAAAAATATTACAGCAAATACTATTACAAACAATTTTAAACATATCGGGGTCCTTAAATATATTTCACACATTAGAGACATAATCGTAAAGGTAGACTTTCCTCGTGGTTGAGCGAGGTAGAAATCAAAACTGTGCTATATGCGCAGGAGTGGAGGTAATTGAGCTGTCATCTAAGATTAATGGTATTGCTTCTTAGCAATGTCGTCGGATAACAGACTGTCTAAATGTCAAATTATCTCTGCTTGTAGCTCATGCACCAAAGCATCGGTATTTCTAGTTAAGATACGTTTATCTTTTTATTGTAGGTATATCAATGTGTGCGTATAACAAAAATGAAAATAATATTACGTTCCTTCATTCAAAGGAATCTATAATTAAGGCAGTGTTCATACACTTCGTTCATACGAATCACGACGATGACTATAATATTACAAAATACTTGCTTCAGTAATAAATTCTAATATTGAGACTTCCCAGAACTAAACGTTTTATTAACAGTTCATTCAGGCATTGACAATAATCACAAAAATTATCATCAAACTCCATAAATATCCAACTATTTGTACAGCGAGCAAAACAACCATATAAACTGACAAATGTACAAAATATATTTTATAATGTATCTATTGTTTGTCTATATCATGTTCCTACAAAAGGCATCAAGTACTAGTTAATAACAACAAGTAGTTACTAGTTATGTAGGTATACTTATACCGCAACCCGCAACCAACGTAACCCTTATTAAGCCTTATTTTCTGGATGAATAATTAAAGGCAGTCTTGTAAATAAATAGCTAGTTACCGCAACCTATAGTTGGGTCCATTAGTAACGCGTTCTACTTCTCATTCATCATCCAACGTCAACAATGAAGATTTATTGCTCGCAATTATAGTTGAGATGAACACAAAATAAAAGAAACGGTAAGAATATCAGATTGAAGTCAATAGCGCTTCTGAACAATCACAGCGGCCTGGGGTACACTGACAACCTTACTTTACGAGAATATGCTAAATAACAAAGGTTGCTTTTAGATTATAAAAAATAGACTTATTTATTTAAGGAGTGTCTACATCAATGTAACTAAAATATATTTCAAAATATTTTTTCGGACAACATTTTTTTCTGTTTTTTTTGTTATCTTAACCTTCCTTTTGACTTATTACGCCAGCGACCGAGTAACGCCAAAGCACCCAGAGCTGTGTTGCTACCCACACTTGACACTCACACCACGAGAACGTGACAAAGCATTGAACCTTTCCTACAAATAAAATTTTATAACTTTTACCCTATCTTTGATCATAAAAATATTTTTATTATTTTATTTCTCAATGACGTATAAGTATGCTTTGGACATAATATTAATACCGAGGATATGTAACAGCAGAATAATAATATATGAATACATATCTGAAATTGTCAGTTCTTTCTGTGGTTCATATGTAATAAATATTTTAAGTTCTTACTTTCTAAGGACAATGATGAAACGTAAATGGTTTTATTTCTACCAAGAATTGAAAATTAATTACGATCACAATATTATTGGGTGGCTTTATTAATTATAACACTACTACATTATATAAAATTATTAAAATGAAATGAAATGTACACTACTCCTAAATAAATATTATCTTCCAATTAGGTATACACATGTTATCTGGATGGACGTCGGAACATTAACGTAATCGTAATTATAATTGAGGCAATACGAGATCACGTTCTGTGGTAATTGTAAGGATTCACTGAGAAATAACTCTTCAAATTGCCAATCATCTGTGTTAATTTATCTTTTGTACCTTTATCTGTCTGTCTTATAATGTGTGTGATAAAATAATAAGATATCATGAATAAATACTGTGTCAAAACCTTTTAACGTAAATCTGTAAGCTGAAGATACAGAAGAATAAGATAGTCTATTATAATTGATTCATTAATTTGTACTCAAATATTCATCTTCCTCTAGGTATACCAACATAAGTATTTGTTAATCGTATGTTCATTCGAGTTAATTTTTTAAACTGCCGATTCGATTTCGTAGCGACTTTTGGTGTCTGTTTGTATTTTTGTGTGTATGTTTATAAAGCATCAATTTAAATGTTTTTGATTCCTATTCATAGGAAATTTGTTTAAAACTTTAATAAAATTTGTGTCGGTTTCTAGAGTATACAAACCTACCTACCTACCTACCTAATTTAAAAATTACCTACTTTCTGAAACTTCGTGAACAGTTCTGATTGGTTGTTAGCGTGACAGCCAATCACAACTCTTGACAGTTGTCAAATTAGTTTTACTTTTAGCATCCGTCCAGAAACCCGGAAAAAATAATGAGTAATATAACACTTTCCGTTCATATAGATATACAAAATATTTCATCTGACAAAAATGAATATAAATCATGTCTTTGTAAGACATGATTTATAACTTCTATATACGTCTTAAAAGAAACTCGTTGACAGCATTTACCATATTAAAAGTACTTATCCTTAAAGAGAGGACAACACGCTGATAGGACAGGCACGATGTACTTTATCAGAGCAATAAAAATCTTGATCCTCAATACATAATATATAAAATGGTCAAGAAATAATACAGAAAACCACTCTTTAAGGATGACTTGATATTAATAAATATTAAATTTAATAGTACAAATAGAATTACAAGAAATTTCAGAGCAATATTTTGAATAAAAAGGAGATAAATATTAAAAATCCTTAATATCCAAATGAATTATACACTTCCTTGACAAAGTTATAATGTTGAATATTCCGTAATGTTACTATTAAAAATGTAACCAGAAGTTATAGAATATAAAATAACAAAAATTGTTGCAATTACAAGATGTTGTTAATTGATATGTTGACATTATTGAAATTTAAAAAATATATACATATATTGCTAGTTTGCATATTGCAATAGTTTGCGTTACACAGTAGTTCAATTGTCAGGGCGACGGAACTGTTTCTTAGAGTTCGCAGGTTAAATTTCTGCGAAGTCGATTAATTTTTCATTGTATATTTATTAAAAATATGTTTCACTGTTAGATTTAAGAAACCATCATCCATGTTAAATGACATTGAATTATGACATTAAGAAAAAAATGTTTACGTAAAAAAATTATGATATATATACATCTTCTTGTAACAATAATTACTCGCTTATTCTTTTACAATGAAACCAATATTAACATAATTTTCTTGATCAGATTTCTTTATTTTAATACAATACGCATTGTTTGAATCAAAGATCAATCAACGTCTGTCCATACAACAATGTTATAATTTATTTATTCAAGAACCAACAGACATTCTATAAAATGATAAAAACATATTTTTTATATAAATATAGAATGAAGAATAAACCGATACGGGCAGGGATTCGAATCCGCGACTACTGGAAAACCGTCGCGTCGCTCTACCGATTCCGCTCCCGTCCGAATTTCCCGTTTAAATCCCTGCCCGTAAATTTTAATAAGCTTAACATGGCTATACATGTTTATAGATAATTTTAAACGATAAAAACATATATTTATAGGTTATACAAATATTATTTCCTCAACATACAACACCTTCAGTTTGTAAATTCGATTTTAAAACACATTCATTTAGATTGTGTGAATATGCATTGATATCTGGGGTTCATTTAATACGAAACCAGCTAGATAGAACCCAAACATTTGGGTTTAGCTTCAGAATACTCCGACTTATTGAATCTATATCTGCTCTCCATCAATCAAGGATGCAGGGCGATGAGCCTGGGTGGTACGCTTGCTAAAATATTTATTCAGCGAATGCCTCACAATGGAAACGTATTTCAAAGACCGCCTTGCCTTAAGCATTAACTGTTGGAGCCAGTTATATGATAATAATATGTTGATTGCACGCTAAAATAGATCTTATCGTATTATAATAACAGACAGAATGGCAGCTTTAGTTTTATTTTCAGGGTTATGAAAACAAAGGAGCTTCCTCACTGTTCGGTTGGCTTTATACTATAAAAGATTTTTTTTTGAACAATATCATATATTTAATACGTATCTACTAACAAAAACAACACGATAAAGATGTACTAATCTATACATTTCCTTTATATTTCGTTAAATAATATTGAGTATGACGGTGCATGTCAACTCAATAACCTAGAGTCACGTTAGTTGTAGATAATAACTACAATACAGATATAAAAATACTTCTCGAAACCCTTTATTATTATTTTTATTTAATTTAGTTCTTTCTAAAAAAATATGGATACTTCCCATCCCAGGGGAAGGAAGGGATAAAGAACGCCAGGCTACCCACTAAAACTCGACGATTACGTTCATAGTGTATGATATAATACAAATGTATTTCTTAGAACACTATTACATATATCCAACAGGTTTTAAGATAAATCATCTTTTTATACTTAACCACGCGAACACTTATTTACATATAAAAGGCACGAACTAATTTCTGTATAAGTTATGTTAAGTTAAACTAACTATAACTTGGTTCAACTTTATTTTAATACGAGATATTTGTATCGTTTTATTACTGTCTAGTACAAACTCGTTTATTTGTATAAAAAGTGAAGAGGCAGGTTACGCAAGAATGGGTCTGAATAAAAAGTAGATTCCCTTTCGTCTTCTAGGAAGTTCGATAACCTCACGAACCGGAAAAGGAGTCCTTCGGGAATGTTATAATTTTGTCGTCTATGGAGTCAGACTCACGCCTGCAATAATAACGTACTGTGGTCACTACATATTTATACTTACAAATATAATATAATTGTAACACAAAATGAAAAAAAATTATAAAATATCTTAATCCTTATTATAACCTTCTAAATTCTAACTGCTGGATCATTCTTTACAAAAGTTTTGCAACTTCTACATTTCTCAACTTTTCGTCTCGTGTTTCTACTTTTCTTTTTAGAACACACTAATCGTAACTTGATTATTGAAGCACTAATATTTCTTAAAACTTCGTTCAAATTGCATTTTAATTAGAGAGTTCCTAACCTTACTCTGAAAATAACGTAAACTTTTATTTTGGAAAAATTGCTATATTTTGAATGAGAATCATGTAGCAATATTTGTGAATAGACCCCAGACAAAAAATCATAGATAACATTTTGAAAATATCAAAAACTAATCAGGCTTAAAATCTTTGTTTTGAAATCTATAAAATAAATATACATACTGTATGTATATTTAGTTATAATAAGGTTTGCAATATTAGATATCTAAAAAGTCTTCAATAAATGTATCTCAGAAAGAGATCTGTAGAATTCCGTTCCTGCAATAGCCATCTCTGGACCCTGAGTTTTTAAGTACCATAAAAGGTTCAAAGACAAAGTTAGATGTTGGAATTTCAACCCTTTTATATGCAAATCTATAACAATTTATCAAGAAAGACAGTTGAATGGGTGAGTTACACTACTACTAGTAAAATAAACTATTTCTCTAAATATAAAAGAGAGTGTACTAACCTACTGTATTATTTTGTATTCTATGGAGAAACATAAAGATTGCGATAATCTAAGATAAGTTGGTAGTCTGGTGCGTGGCTACATACACACAACATACATACATACGTATAACATTTTCTTTGTTGTTTTTAATAAACATGTCTTACCATTGTTTATATAATAGCCATTTATATTCTAGTTTATTACAATAAATATGTTACTATTTGACTAGTTTTATAGATTTTTTATATATTACGTATGCAATAGGTATTTTTTTTGCATTAACGGTATATTAAATTCTCCATACGTCGGAAGTGTTGTGAGCACCATACTCCGTAGCTTTTATAATGATATAGATCTAAGAATGTTTCATGTTGTCATGCATGCATCATTATCATGTATGCATCTATGTTTTTTGTTGTTCTTGTTCAACTAAAGTTTTTTTATTGGATTTTATAGCAACACCAAAGCATAGTCCTAAAAATGTTAACATACAAAAATCACAGAACACTTAACAGATTTAAAAAATAATAAATAGTACATAATATGAACCTTCACTCGCCTTTATAGAAATTAATAAAATATAAAGTCATATTAAATAGCAGTGATTTAAATACTGCACTTGGCAGAAAACTGCTCGTCCAAAATTATTGCGTTTAAAATCAATTAAGTTTAAATGGACCCGCCCAGTGAAATAAATAATAACACCCCGAGGTATCTGACACCTTCATAAAATAACATAACATTATTACTACCAGATAAAAAGTTAGTACTGTTCTTGTTATCACACTATTAATATATATATAAATATATACAACTGAGTACAGTTACAACATTCTCTTTATAATTATCATTAACTAATTACAATACGCACTAAAAATAATAATTAAAATATAAAAAGTGGATCCCATAAAAATAGTCTTTGGGTATGTAATGCAACCATGGACAACAAAAAAACTGCTCTATATGGGTTAGACAGATGTAGCTGACAATCAACAGCAAAAAATTATAAGAAGAAACCATAAATTATTTTAAAACATTCCCATCGCTCAGCGTGATAAGATCTATTGAAAGAATTAATATATTTGTCCTCATTAAAATACTCGCTCGGCCATTGGTCGGTGTATTAATTAAAGACGATTGGCCATAAAAGACATACCTACATACATCATTCATATGATGGCATTATTTATGTAAAATTTAATAAACAATTACTCTTGTAAAACTTACACCTTGTCTCTTAAAGGCTCTTCCAGTTAATAATAACCAATCAGTTTCCAAATCCCACCTCTCTGATTGGTTGATATCGTGATATCACAACACCGTTATGACTTTTACCAGTCGTCCAATAATAAATAAAATTAAGTCGCGAGTGTTAAAATATAGGATGGGTAAAAGTCATACAGTCAAATAAACGACTTATCGGACATCTGATTATATCTTTTAGGTTAGCGCTATACTGCAGATTATTGTAAAATAATAATTTTGGAATCAATAATTAACTTACTTCTCGTACAAGAATAACCTTGATTGATCTAGGCTTGCTGATCGTTTAGGGCTTCCTCGATGTTATAACTAAAATATCTATGTATATGTATTTAGAAATAGCAAGCGAAGTGTGGCCGCAAGTGCGATATCTACTACAGCTCGGCCACAGCTGTGTTCGACTAGTAGACGCATTAACCGAAGCAATCTATGCAAATGGCGGGAGACAATGCTGCATATTAAATTTCTATTCTATACCAGGAATACTCGTACCTATATGAAGATAGATCAATTCAAGTTGTATGGAATATCATAAAATGTGGCTGATTTAACTGTTCTCTTTTGTGTTAGTAACGCTAGCTTGGTATTGCCATGTCATGTCGTATTAAAATAGAAAAAATATGGATTAAATTTGTTTGGATGAAAAACTCAACACAAAAATGTTAAATTCACTGTGAGTTGTGACTGTGTTTTTATAATAATAAAATGCAGCCGTGGGTGCAAAGGCGCAACTATCATAATAATAAGGATTATTTATTTGTTACATTAAATATAAAATAAAAATAAAAGGATACAAGTGAGTACATACATACATAAATACATACACCGTCCGCCCACGAACAACACTTTAAAGTGAATTTTGTAAATGTCTACAACATAGCAGTGTCCCACGCCAGAACATGACTGTACTGTGTTAGCATTCCTTTGATATTGCATGTAGTTACGAAAAACAGGACATCATATTGGTAGAGTTAGTGGAGGAGATGCAAAACAAGATAAAAGTTTTTATCTATATGTATACATATAAAGATAAAAACAACAAAGATCTGCTCTGCTTATCAATCGTTTTTATTTTGTACGATTTCGAGTATTAGAAAATTTGATGGGATTACATCGTTATTTGTAATTAATTGGCCACCTGTTGCAGGCAGCCTCTCTACATCAATCCCAACAACATTTGTTCTTCGATTTTTTAAAAATCTTGGTAAACAACACAGAAAAACGAAACAAAAAAATGTTGGATACCTCTTTTCCTTATTACTCTGTATTTTGTAAGAAGTACTTAAAAGGTCAACGACCGGGCGGCATCCCTACAGAGTTAATGCTAGTTCAGAGGCAACAAATGAATTTTGTATGGGAAAACTTTAGTTTTTGAATTAAATTAATATTAAAAAGATTGATGTAGAGAGGTTACTAGCAAGAGGTGGCCAATTAATTACAAATAACCCTTTTTATTACTTATTAATATTATTTAGTTATACTAGTTCGTAACAGTTCTGTGCTGTGTGGTACATTTCAAAATATATGCTTTCTATATATAACAAAACATCAAAAGTCCTAAAAGTATACTTAAATTTTCAAATAACGATTGTGTCGAATACTCAAACGTTGCACACCAAAATATTCCCCTACATTTATTTGATATTTGATCTTTCTTCTAAGTGATGTTTCTTTGATGTGGACAGTCCTACGCGGGCTTGTAATTTGTATTTTTTGCTTCAATAAATTGCATGTCGATAAAAAATAATTATTATTATAATATCTGAACACATCCATCATCTTCACCAATTCGGAATCGCCTTGTTTTTGTGCAATTAGTATGTAATGACTATAGCACAGTTAATAATGATTATTACTGATATGTAGTATTTTTTACGATAAATAAAAAACACATATTAAGAATTTAAATTAAAAACATAGTTTTATTTAAATTAAACTTTTAATAAATATATAAATTACAAAATTGATCGACACGGGCAGCTTATCGCTCGAAGCTGCGACTTCTGAGTAACCGTCAAGAAGCTCAGCCAATCTTTATTTTATAGACGCCGGCGACATCTGTCAGGCTTCTTTCGAATTTGTTAATAAATATTTCTAAGTTTGCAGTTAAGACTTGTTAACATGGAAAAGATCCCACAAGAGATATTAATATTTGAAATTGTCTATAAAAAGGTTTTGCAATTTACAGCTAGAATGACATTTGACAGTAATGACAGTTATGAGCAATATCTCTGGACTTTGAATAAGACTGTATTTTTTTTTTAGGTTTTTAAATGACAGGCCTGTTAAGAAATAGTGCCTACCTAATTGAAGGCGATGGAGCCAACATCTAACAGACGGTGATGAAACATAGTTGATAAACCCCTGCTACCTCCTTCGGGGGATGTAAACATCGGCATCTTAATATCACATAAAACCTATATGGATATCGTAATACGATATCAGTTTAGTCTAAAAGTAGGGTTTATTTTACCTGAAATTATAGAAACTTATCGATGTTAAGGATATTAGAGAAGTATCCAATCTTCCGCTCCGTAAATCCGTTCTGCGGAACATTAAGTAGTTTACTGCATTCTTGTAAAACACGGAAGAGGTTAGGTACACACTTTTATAACTCCATTATGAACGCCGCATAACATTACTTTTTTCTTTTTACTCTCGCTTTTTTAATTTATGAAATAGAATGATTTCACATTATGATACATTTTAAATAAATATAGAATAAATAATCGATTATCTATCTATCGATTCGTGTAGGATAGGTAGCTCAATCGGTATAGTGACGGAACGGTTTCCCAAATAGCCCCGAATTTAAGTCGTGTCAAATTATAAATTATATATATTAAAATTTCAGTTAAAACTTACATTATTATATTTACATTATATATTAAAAATTAAAAAAATATATATTTCCAGGAGGGGCACATTGACTTCGCTGCCTTAAAGATTGATTGCGTACATAAATGTGTGGGTGTGGTGTCGCTACCACCTTGGACATAGATTTCTCAAAAATAATGAAACTGTCAATTGATACCAACCTCTTTGATTTGATCATACATATATTAAAGACATTAACTGTAATTGATGTTAATTAGCATTGTTCAAAGAATCTTTATTTAAATTACATAATATAGTATTCTCCACATTCTGTGTACATCAAATTTCTATAGCAGTCAGTTCCCATGCTAACGGAACACTAAAGATAATCAAACAAAAACACCGTGATGGAAAATAAAACTAGATAATACAATGCAAATAGTGTAGGTCCTATTTCTAGTGTTTCACACATTGATACTTAACTATAATTATGGAAACTGTCACAAGCAACTGTAGAATGAGCGATTACAATTGACAATACAAATGGCCGATAATAAAATAATTGAAGCGAAGAATAGGTAATTATAATAAGACATGCCACAGCCAAGAACAATTATTAAATTATAAATATCACGATTAGTGCTTGAAAAGATAATAATTATTATTAACATTTTCATTCTTAAAAAAAAATCCCCGATACAAAAAGATCAATAAAAATTATAATATTTTGTACTTATTGTTGTTGTACGTACGTTGACGATGATGTCTATTTTACGAAATTAATCATTGAGGACTTATCTATACGATTCGATATCGTAATTTCTTTATTAGCCTTGGTAAATTACTTGCATTTTAATTTCTTCCTTTATTAAGCGGTCAACGAATATTAAGAATTAAGAATATTATCACTAGTTGTTGCCCGTTACTCTTTATGATTACGATCATAAGCAATACAAATATATTTTACAGTCTACGTGGAAGCAGTTACGGGCAACAGCTATCCCTAATAAAGTAATTTACCTGAATAAGTGTAAAAACCTTTTGGCTTACATAACAAGGCTTTAACAGCTAATTATTACATAACAACCTTTCCCCCGCCGGAATAAAACGTCAATATTTTGGAGACGACTGTTTCTATTTGGACCAAACATAGATAAGAACTATCTCGACGAACATAGCTTTCCGTTAAAAAAACCGCATTCAAATCCGTCCACGCGTTTGGCCGCTTCTTTGCCACAGACAGACACACAGGTTCACAGAGACACAGATCGACAGGTCAAACTTATAACACACCTCTTTTTAGTCGGGGGTTAAAAAGAAATTTTCATGAAGACAAAAAACAAAACAAATGTCTCATTTTCTTTTATTTCTAATAACATTGTACTTATGAAAAGCCAAACTCTAATTGGTTCCAAATGGTAGGTCCAAGGAGAAGACTGACAAGAAGCTCCTGGGATACTCTTTACAACTCATTTATAAAATTATAATTATCACAGTGGTGATAAGTAATATTCAGATATACTAAATAATATAAAAACATAAAAATAACCGACTCCAGTGTAGAGATTGTTAAACATAAACTTTACAATTTATTACAAGAGATATTATTATCCTATTTAAATAACAGACCAAAATATGACCGTCCATAAAATATATACACGTAATAGTATAAATATTACAAACATTGTATCCAGGTGACAGACAGACAGACGTCATAAATAAGCTTTTTAAGTGAATACTTGTGGTACGTGTGGTCGAACAGCAGGTTACTGAAACAAAGACCTATAATGTAAGTATTGTGATCATCAGGACCCGTCGCAAATTGGTTTATTGAGATTGTAACCACGATGAGATTACAACGAGTGGACTCTACTCTGCACCCAGTAGTGGTTGGAAAACATTTTTGGTGATGCAGTGTTTTGTTTATTAAATTATAATTTAATTTATTAATTAATTTATTATTTATTTATTGCTATGGCAATGCGCTTTAAAACCTATGTCTACATTCCACTTACCATCAGGTGGAATGTAGTAAAGCATTGCACTAGATCGTATAAAAAAAAAATCTTGCATATTGGTTTATAAGACAGATCCACGTTTGATCTCTATGTGTGATGATAAGTGATGTATCTGGATTGAAGCTTATTTGACTAGAAGTGAACGGCTTGAAGACCTCACAAATACAATTTTGTAAAAAGAACTGCATTCCTACAGAAGTTCTATCCATAATCTATAAAATCTTTCTTATATACCTACATGCATATAACTTTATATACTTCTTCAAATTATTTACAAAATCGGTACGAAGTCACTGGAGCAGTTATGAATAGTTCAAACTTTTCCAGTGTCCGTGCGCTCACATATCACTGTAACGGCTACTCAATACAGTATTGTAGATTCAATTTATATTCACCACAGGGCATTTTCTCCTTTAACCTCGTGAAACGTGTCTCGGATCTTTAAAGAGGCGTTTATTTTGTAATCGAGTGTACATACAGCCAGTAACACAGGGGTCTTATAAGAGAGCTGTTAATGTTAATAAATTGAACCCAGTCTTCGTTTAATTGCTTAACTTTTATTTTGAACTGATTATTTACATCTATGAATATGCCTTTGATTGGTCGATCATTTCATAAAGCTAATCAAATCCTTTCATATTCCAATCCAACGAAATTAATAAAAGGGCGCTCAAAAAAACCTAGCCATGACAGCATCCGTTCATTGGCAGCCATTTTCTAAACCTAGGTTCATCGTGACGGAGAACGTCCTACAATACATATCACCTATATGTCATATTTATTGCAAAAAGTTTATTCACCGACCATCCGTTCATCTTCAGTCAATAGATACTACTGACCGAAGGCTGGCCGCTAGTGCAGCGTACGATGTCGTTTGACTAAGTTCCTCGGCAAAAAACTAGTTTTTATTTTATCAGATAAGGAAACCATAATAGCCAACATCAACATTTTATGATCAGTCTTATATGTGTGTTGACGTTTCGTCGTACTAATGAACCCCGTCTAATGAAGTTACAGAAATCGGAGAACTTCAGTTTTCTGATTTCTATCCAATCGAACGGAAGAATTTTCATCGCTTACTTCTTATAGTTCCACCATCCATTACTATATTACCCGCAAAAGTTATAAAGATCGTTCAGAAAATGTTTGTATTGTCCTTATTGTTGATGTTATAATTTGATTACAAGACCATATTAACACTATTTATACCGACAATTTTTAAAAGCCTACATTTACACATACGAAGACATTCAAGTAAATATAGAACAACAAACAAAAAAGCTTCACAGATTCCATAATAATAAAATTAATGTATTCGAATTTATGATAATATAACTCCTCATAAACACAGAATGAACACTTTATGTTTACTCGAGGACCCAATAATTATTATTCTTATAATCATTGCAAACATTTTACTAAGAAAAATCCTACTTAAAACACCTGCCATTTCCGCTTCAGCGATCAAAAACTGGTTTCAATAATAATTCTAAGCTAACTGAAGCATTAAATGTATGATAAAAACATTTACCAGATATTCCGTGTTACTTTAAATATTACCGAGTATTTTTATACGTTTTATTTATTTATTCAACAAATTTGTTACATAAAATATATCTAAAGTTGTGGCTACATGACGCTTTGGTGTAACGTCTTAAAATTAAATGCTTTGTTTCACTGTTGTAAATTTTGATACAATCACAATAATTTTATAATATACATATTATTATTGTTAGGTTTTTTTAATAAATAAATGTATAAGTATTATACATTTTTTATATCATTTCTTTTATTTTTTTAACTGAGCATATAAATGACATCCGGTACGTTAAATTTATATCGATAAAATAATCCCTCACAACTCTTATTTCATAATACTACTTAATAATATTGCAAATGTTAAAGTATCTTTTTCGATCTTATAGAAGGAGTCAAATAAATAAAGTGTTTGTAGGTGTGTCTGTGTGCACGTAGCTCTCTAACACCGATAGTGGGCACAGTTCGCAGCCTCTCGCACTAACGAACAAGATGCTCGTGCTCAGATAAACACTGTATTTTAATACAAGAAACTACACTTTGACATGGCTGGGACTAGGATATAGTTTATAGAAAAGAAACAGATAAACATTTACTAAAGACATCAAACAAGTACCTATAAAATATATACGGTCATAAAGTTTTTTTCTTTTACTTAAACATGTACTATGTTTGTCCCGACTGACGTTTAGAACTTTATAACTAAAGTTTATATTCTCCTAAAAACATGAAATATTATATTTTGACTTTTAATTAAAATTTATTTACAAATACAACCAGTAAGCTATAGGTACATAAAAGACAATTAGTTTAATTATTTATTTTATTTCTTATTCATTCATTCGTTTAATTATTTTTTATCGGCGGGCGGATCCGTAGCAAACCACTAGTGAATATAATATGAAATAATAATAAGTTATATTATCGAAATTATGTGGTCTAAAAGAAATCATCTGGACTGAAAAGTAATTTTATGCTTCACTTCACCAGCTTTCATTTACAAGATCATCTTAAAAACTTAATCCAACCCAAAAATAAAAGCATTTTGCTATCATATACATCGACACGGACAGATTTCAAAAGAAGATACTTTGGTATCAGTTTATAAAATCCTGCTAATATTATAAATGCCAATGTAGGTAAGTTTGTTTGTTACGATTTCACGCGAAAACTACTCAACCGATCATTATGAAACTTTGTACACATATCTTTGGAGGTATTAGAAGTAACATAGGATACGTTTTATAAAAAAGGTTTTTTTTGTACCGGTAAGTTTAAAAAAATTAGAAAGATAAAAACGTGGGAAGAGTCGCGGGCAACAGCTAGTATATAATAAATACTTCATAGAAATATATATGTATATACTATTTTAAAATATGCATGAAAAATATTGACTTAGAATAACTGTGTCAGGTTTAATATTTTTATGGTAGTATATGAATGCGAGTGTATGTGGTGTGTATGTAAGGTGTGTATGTGGTGCGTGTATGTATAACAACCTCCAATATTTACACGCTGTTTCAATAATGATATAGGGCAAGCAGCAGCGCCGTAGCTTCAGGTGGCCATTATAAAGTACACAACTCCATCTTAAGTCAAATTAGTACTCGCCGATATAATCTAGAGCTATTGAAAAAGCATTTATGCCCTGATGTGTTTATTAAATTGTCGCTAGTTATTTACGAGGAAAGAACAAGATAACTTTTAACATAATTGTCTTAATAGCCAATAAGGGAATTATAGTGACAGGTCGCTTGAAGGCGAATGAATTAGTGTTATTATTTTAAAATTAACTCGCAAGATAAAGACCTCGAACTATTTTAAAGATAATATTTGTCTGGGCGAGGACTTTAGCAAATAAAGCAACTGTACTGAGTGCTTTAGTGATGTGTAGGATTACTAACTTGAGCATGATATGAGTACAGCGGGCAGCGTTCGAGAAATGAACTACCTTATGGGTAAGTGGTGGTTCATCTTTGCTAAGTGTACGTAATGTCTCTCCGTAGTGTATCGTCATGTGTAGGCGTAAATGTACAATTACTTACGGTGGAACTACCATAGTACTGTTTACTGAGCGTATGAAGAAATGCGATCGGAATTACATGTTATTCCAACATGCTTATTTACGTCTAATAAAAACTAGTAAAATGTTTGAAAATATCTATAAACATGTATAGACATGTTAAGTTTATTTAAATTTATTAATATATATAGTATGAAAAATAAACCGAATAAAGCAGAGATCCGAACCCGTGACCTCTGGGAAACCGTCACGTCGCTTTACTAATTGAGCTACCGTATATCCTAGTAAAATCTATACCTGTTTTTCCCATTTTTCCATATAGTTGAGGTTAATTAATTATTTATCGATTCTCATTATTTTTGCTACGGGGGTTTGAATTTCTACACACAGTACCTGAGCTGCAGATTTTTTTGGAAATCTCCTAAGATTGATTTCAATCTCAGATTGTGGATCAAATATAAATTTTAGCCTATGTGACAAATCGGCATTGACATATTATTTCAAACTAAGTACTCAGTTTCATTATAGGTAATAAAATATTTCTTACAGCAGAAGTTGTAATGCCACTAGTAATAATCGGTCCGTCCGTTGGTTGCTCGTTGATTTTATTTTCTCGACTCCGACATTTGCATTAGACACGTTATATAATTCCTGTTCCCATCAAGAAGAGTTAGTTCGTTAAGCATAAGAATACGGAATACTGGACATAACTTTAGTTTTTTTTCTCTCTTATGACGTTCAACTCGTTAGTATTTATCTAACATTAAGTATTAAGAAAATATATTTATATCATAATAAAAAATACTCATACACGTGCTTATCAAATTACAAACAATGTTTGTTTTTAAGAAGACGTGTAGTTTCGTATTTTGACTAAAACTATACTTATATTTTTAACTTAGAGAAACTTTTTTTTTTTTTATTAGTTGAATGTAAGTAAAAATCAATCATAGTCAATCAAGAACATCATAGTTCAAATTATTAGTGTGATGAAATTTTATCTGGTCTAGCATGGTATTGTATGTAGGTACGTATATATTTATCAAGCAGTTTAAATATGTTTATCAGATACCTATTACCCATAATACAAGATTTTATTATTTCAGAACTGGTTGGCAATTTCATAATATTTATTATTATTAAATTGATGTGCTTTTTTAGAGATATAAATCATCTATTCCTATTTCACGTTAGTATTATGTAATCAAAAGTATTATCATTGAGATTTAAATAAATTCTCAGGGCTGCGTGCGATCAACCTTACGACTACGTGCCCTCCGTCAATAATCAATCTTACTCAATTAAACAAATAACCACATGCGAAACCAGTCGTCGACCATAAAATATCTTGTTCCGCTACAGACTATATTATCTAGTTTTTATACAGAACTAGTCATGTTTAGATACTATAAGCTCGTTTGCAAATGAACCTTTGCGAGCAGGACTGGTATAGAAAACTAGATTTTCACGTCTTGGAACGTTTAGAACGATTAGTTGCGAGGGTTTGCTGATACACTATCAGCTGTTCCGGCGCAGTCCGCCATGATACCGCGCTCTGAGCGCATGCGCACGGCGTTCAACCGCGACCACTACTCCGGCGACCTCCATACAACTCTAACACCCTCACATAATTATATTATAAAAACACTTCATACATCAATAATTATGCTTTAATTGAAATGATAAAGAGTTGTGATCAAAATGTCACTCGGGGCGCGAAAATTTATACGAGTGACAAAAATCTTACTGGCCGGTGTGTGTGTTTTTTGTGTTAGTTGGATAGCGAGTGTTAATGAATGGCACTCGGGGGTCCCGTGGAGTCGCACTGTGGTACAAGAACACATATCTACCATGCGCACTGTAGTGGGATATTCGGAGGCTAAGCAGGCTGAACTAGATAGACCCTCACCCGTATCCTGCAAAAGACTTCCTGCCTTACCGAAAATACCACACACCGTAAGCATTAGCTAACTTTATTATTTCACAAGTTTAATTACATTTTACTGTACATACTTCAATAATAAAAAATAATTACTAATTTAAAAACAGATTATTTAATACTAAATTCTCAGATACATCAACAAATTGGTTATATACCTTCAACCATACAATTAGTTTTCCATATTTCCATAACCAGATTTGCCGCCATTATCAATGGTTATTGCGAAGTAACGAAATTGACCATAAAATATTTTTTATAACAATACCTGCTTTACATATAAATCATCTCAACATCCTTCAACAGACACTAAAATGCAAATCAAGCCACTTCCTCTCCTTGTAATAGAGTCGGTAACCGCTAGTTTCATTCAGATATAACGCGTTCGTAATTAAGAAAACCTCTTAATTTTTTAAATTGATATAAACTTCAAGTAAACACATACTCTTACATATAAATTATATTCAGTTTTTTTTTTTTTTTTTTTTTCTGGAAATACTGCTTAATGTTATGCCTTTTGCTAAGAAAACATCCAATCATTAATTGTTTTTGTCTGTCTGTACTTTCGTTCACAATAACTGATTTTCGATAAATTATCATGATTTATCTCGGACCTGATGATTAACGTCGTTTTTTACAAATAAAAAAATATAATCAAATGTATAAAACATTTTTTAAATTCATATAGACGCTTAGATTTAAATAACTACTGAAAGTTATTAATAGAGTTTAAAAATACGTTATTAATTTAATTAATGATACATAAATATATCAAACATATTCTATGCGAATAACCATAGAGATTGTATATTATTTTTATGCGAATAACACACACAATTGTTTAAACTTACGTGCATAGATAAAATATAACAACAAAAATACTTTTTTTTTAATTCTGAGTCTTTTCGATGCAAATCACAAGCATTAATATAATAATTTAATAAAATAATATCCAATAATATTAAGTTACTATTACTAGATACTCGTAAATAATAAAACAATTCATAAAATGCAAATAAAAGCAATATATCTAATAAATAGTTGAATATAAATCACAGATATGGTAAGCTGTAGGCTGTAGGTGGGTACTGGAGGCTGAATCCAGAGATAAATATACCCGTTTTGTATTGATTATCAATACGATGGAAGATAATAAATCGGAATCAATATCCAACGTAGTCAGGAGCTACACGTATCTACATTACAAAAACTTTTTTATATTATAAAAGAGCAAAACCAATACTAACCTAATAGAGATCGAAGCTTTATTTTATTTCGTAATATATTTATTGATTAGGTCATCCTTAAAACTACTTTAGGAATGACCTGATGATCAACGATAATTATAGAAAGTCATTGTAAAATTGTAAAGGTCATTAGTATGAATAAAAAATGTAATAAATTTAATTTGGGTGTGGTTTTGGTATAAATCGATACTTTAAAATCAAGTTATGTTCTCATTCATAATAAAATATTATCTATTTCTATCTAAGGTAGACAGATTTATCATAAATTATTTAAAGCTGTATAATCTTTAAATGAAATAAATATTCTTAAGCTTGATAATAACTTGAAACTTATTATAAGACGTCAGAAAATATTTATTTTTAATATTGAATATTGAAGTAATAACAAGGAATATATTATTTCACGAAATAAATAACTTTTATAATTGTAATACAAGAATACTTGTTGTATGTTGTAAATAAGTACTAGGTAAATAATCTAAATTAAGCGAATTTCTCCTATAAACTCTGCGACAACATCTAGGGACCTCAGGGTCAAGGGTCGGTAGAACAATAAATCTATTATCCTATCCCAATATGGTCTAAGCCCTGTTTCTAAGTCTAGAAACGTGCCCGCTGCAGTTACCTAGGTATACACATTTATTCTATATTTAATTATCTTTATAGTGTTGTTTGGTTTTTAATAGTAATTAATAAATATCAGTAATAAGTATATTATCTATTTGTATTTTCATTTATATTTATTTCATTAAAAATTAATAAAATCTGCTAATAATAATACTATCATATTACATTCACATTCCTTCCTCTCTTGTCAACAGTAACTTATAGTATAGACTACTTCACTAATGGTAGTATCAGACTACTTCACTAAAGGTAGTATCAGACTACTTCGCTAATGGTAGTATCAGACTACTTCACTACTGGTAGTATTAGACTACTTCACTACTGGTAGTATCAGACTACTTCACTACCGGTAGTATCGGACTGCTTCACTACCGGTAGTATCGGACTACTTCACTACTGGTAGTATCAGACTACTTCACTACTGGTAGTATCGGACTACTTCACTACTGGAAGTATCGAACTGCTTCACTACTGGTAGTATGAGACTACTTCACTTTTATATAATTATCGGAATATACAGTCTGTAATTCTGTAATCCACGAAAAGTATCCACGAATACAAAATGTTTGAGGAATATTTTGTCAAAATAATTATTATTATTTTGTAAGATTTTAAGAGTCAGAAAGTTAACCAGAACTCAGAACGATGTTCTGTCATAGATAAATGAGAGCAACATGACATAACTTCTAATACATACAAATTTTGTGTAAACCAAAATTAATAACTAAATATAGTTAATATTTATTATGAAACAATAAATAATGAATCCTAGATACTATACTGATCCTACCAGCTGATGCCACGCTAGCCAAAGTTCCTCATGGTCCTTGGACAATATAATACTCGGTCCTGCAGCAGGGCTTCATAATTATTTTATTTATTCTGTATGTATGTTTTCTTTTTAGTGTTAGACTATAGAATCAATGCTTTTTATGGCACTTTAATATGTAAATAGCCCTGAGCATTCTATTAAAGTAGGAAACAATGTCTCTTCCCTCTTTGGTACTAAAAATTAAAAGAAAAGTAAAACAATACAAGTCATCGATATTTCTGGATACAGCCACAGATAATATTAAATATAGTGATACTTACAATAATATTGACATAATTACAAGACCCAGTTATTATTAAAGTACCAAGAGGTAATAAAGATAGTATCGAATTCGGTATTGATTACATATTATTAGACGAGTAAAGAATTATGCTCTTACAAAAAGATACATACCTACATGTTATTGTTACTTGTCAAATGACTCCACGTATTTGGGCGTATTATTACGCGTTATTTAAGCCATTATCTTTTTACAACTGTAATAATCCATTAATCAATGAAACAAAAAGTTTATTGCAGACAAGAAAATGCAGGATATATGGGATGTATAGTATTATCTATCATTATAGGATTTCTTTGAGCACTGGTTCTGAACCTATGGGTGCTGGTTATATTGTGGATAATAAGCTTCATGCCCACTTAGGAATTATAATAACCATTTGTTACTAATTAACATTACTTCATACTTTTTTACTATTTTTTAAGATGCACTTACGTAGAGATGAGGATAGATGAGATCTATCTCTGTGTATGTAAGCTCCGAAAAACCAAAAAAAAATGTATCGAAATGTAGAGAATCTGTTATTGTATTTCCCTGTTTCTAGAGATATATAATAGAACAATACTTAAACTTGGTTATCTTAGCAAAATTATTTAGGACTACGCACATTATTATATTTTCTAAATTATTTTAATTTTGCAAGTCGAGTCATGACTTAGGTAAGTAAATATCCTGGTACTTATTTCATAAACAGAAAATAAACATAAAAACAAGAAAAAGCCAGAAACTATATTTTGAGCATACCTACATATCGACACTTCGAATTTAGAACCATATAACACGGCTGACGGCTCCCTGTGTCTTTGACCAAATTTAAAAACAGAATAAACAATTCAAAACTAAGGTGTCATCTAATATAATAAAGAGTTTGTTTGTTTTTCTGGTTTAATGTTCCTTACTAAGAAACAACCATCTGATTATATAGGTATATGTTTGTCTGCGATAATCATCGCGCATTACAACAAATAACTACGATCAAAACAAACAATATTACAAGAGCTTTAAAAAAATAACACTAATGTGGATGTTTCTTTGCGTCTTATCAGAAGTTTTTATCAATTAATATAAACGTACTCTTCTTTACTTGTATTATGTTTTATAAAAAAAAAAAAAAAAAAAAAAAACAAATAATTGAGAAGGTCACTAGGCAACATAACAGTTGTTCTAACAGCGACAGTCATTAAAATGAACGTGACAAGGATTGAAGTCACGTCCCTCAGAATGTCAAAGCGCTTCTTTTTGGTTAGTTGTTTACGCTGCATTCTGTTTAATAAAATTACCAAATTGTGAGTCAGATAATAATAACAATTTCTAACTGACGACTCACTCGAGATATGCTTCGTAAATGTTAATTGGACAATAAATACCTACAATAATCTGTGTACTGGCATCCATAAAACGCGTGAATGGCAAAATATTTTTTTTAATCTTTCAGTCGGTCGTACGTAAAGGTATGCACTCTGCAACCAAACCCTCGAAACCAATTAGTATATCTGTGAGTGTATCTACGAATTTATCTCTTTATTATCAACTACAAATATATTATCCAGTGGCAGAATTGTTTTATTAAATTTATAAGGTACATTTTATATTATAAAAATCTTACGTAGTTTGGTTTAAAAAGTTTCTTATGCAATATATTTTTTTAAATTCGTTTCTAATTGTTGTTCAGTTGTAATTGTGTCGTATTCACATTAGTCTATATCTTATATATATTATCTACAGTCTTTCTCCAACCTAAGAAGGTATATTTGCAAATAAATGAATGCGCTAAATAAAATTCCCTTAATAGAAAAGCGATCAAAACAATACTTGAGGAGCTCGAAAGCACAATAGCTAATCACGCACGACTTGTTCATCATACTGCTCATTACTAAACTGTCCTAACTTCAATAATATATGTACACTAAAACAAACCTTATTGCAGCGATATAGAGTTGCTTTTTTATATCCATAGTGGCTGAGAGATAGCCGAGCTTTGTTTAATATGGTATAAATCAGTTAGTTTCCACGGCACGAGCAAACGAAGCCTCCATTTATGCAAATGTGTGTGTGCTTGTGTGTGTGTGGGTGTAATCAATACGGCAATGTATTGATGGTGACAGAACCTTAAATTAATTACCGATAAGTTCCACGACCGTCCGCATTAACATAGTAAATTACGAGACCAACACTATACTTACCTAATATACTTTAATATAGGTATACATTGGTATTAAATCCATATAAAAAGACAGCGTTTATGAATGCATTCAAATTAATATAATTTAAATTCTGATAAAAACATGTTTCTCAGACAAAAGAACAGAAAGCGCTCTCTGATATTTAATAATAAGCAAAAAATATAATTGCAAGGCAATTTATAGAAATGTGAAGTTTTACATACTAGTAGTTATAAGAATATTAAATAATTGCAAGTAATAATTTAATAATAACTTTATAACAGTACAATCAACACATCAGCAACTATTATTATTAACGTTATTTTTCACTGCAATATAAATAAAGACAAAAAATATATACAATGTGTTCTGAATCAATAACAATATAACTAGGTAGTAGAAATCTTGAAGTAAATGTTATTATGAATCATCCATTGTATTAGTTATATACATCGTTATATTCCGGTTGCCTCTGAAACAAAAAACATACACGTATAACATTTATAACACATTATATTTCCACATAAGTATTTAAAATTACATAAAATAGCCGGAAGCAAATGCTATTGTTTAGTAATACATTATACATTACAAATATTATGTCATACATAGAATATAATATATATAACCTGGCTTAAAATACAATGAACATTATTCCTTCTTAGTGTCCAAGACACACACACACACACATACACCACGATGTATCTTTATAGATCTATGAGTGTTCCAGAACCGCACGTGGTTTCCCGGCAGCCAGGAGTCGTCATGGCAGCTCGTGGAAGGTACATCGGTGTCACTATACGCTGCCTACTATGACGACAGACTGCCACAACGATACATTCGTATTCTGGCTATGTTTCGTGGTAAGTACCTAATGCTCATTTACCCTACAACATATTTTATTCAAGTATTACGCGTGACAGAATGTGATTGGATTGATAGTCTGGGTCTATTAGCACAAGTAAGAAATACTAAATTAAGGATTTAAAAAAAAATATCACATATATTACAAAATTATTGTTGGACATATTTCATCTAAAACCTAAAACTAATAATTATAAAACACATTTTTGTAGCAAAAACTATATGAAATCTAGAAGATTTACATTTTAAACAATGCATTAAACATAATATGTTATTTTAATTTATTGCAGAATCTGTGATAGATTAAAAGCTTATGTTTTTTGTTTAATTTAAAATATATTTAAAGATAAGATCTATTTTCCTAATAATGTAAAAATAAAACATAAATGGTTTTATTAACAATTTTTAATAATTAATAATAACAGAAATGACAAATTGCAATCCTGTCATCAAAAGCTGTATGAAATATTAAAAACAATATGAATGATGCTGTCAAATGTCAATATTTTACAAGTATGTATGTGTACGTGTGTGCAGGGACACCCACTGCTAGGTGGCGCGGTTGACGAGTGTTCACTGTTATTAATACCGAGGCTCGCGGGCATAGTGATGTATCACGTTATTAAAACAAGACATCACATAAATTATTTACATCGCATTATTAAGACCCTTAAGTAAAAAAACATAGCTTTATTTAATAATTGTGTCTCTGAGGATAATTAATATCTTTGATATCTTCATCAAAATCAACATTCGTTTCTTAAAAGAAATAAATTTTAATCAGAGGTTTTTATAAAACTAAATTGCCTCGTAATTGGTTTTGGTTTATTTTATAACTGGTCGGATAACGCGTCTTTTCTCCGGGCAATATTAATATTGAATGCGTATTTTAGTGATTTTTTAAATATAATATTTATTTTTTTTAAATATAGTATAATAATTTTGAAACATGACATAATTACGAGGTTCACATGTGTGGTTACTGAAGTATTATTTTTGTTTTAGGGATAGCCATCATATTTCTTTTTTTCTTTAAAAAATGTGTAGTTTAAGTTTTGTATAACAATTCGATAACATTTTTGTAACATTTTATTTCTTTAGCGATAAATTTCTAATAAACGAAATATATTTAAATTAAGCCGACTTACGTACGACTTACTAAATAATATTGTACAAAGACTATTTCAACTCCATTATAACTCCTTTGAGGGTTTTCTTTCTTATTTATTTTTTGTTATTGATCTCTCCTTAATAGTCTGTGCACAGTTAAGGATTTGTTATGTAAAAAAATTAAACCTCTTATGATTGAAAATATTTAATTGACTTTCCTTACGATAATAATTAAGAAAATACACTTTCACGTCTAAAACGAAATTTTACTACTAATATTTTAGAAATTAATTATAATCAACGTAAATATTCGAGGTATATAGCAGACTGTCAGACAATACTTTTGGCATCGGCCACCAGCCACCTGGCAGCTCTCGACCCTGCACTCTGTACACACGAACTATATGCTACGACTTTTTTGCATATTCAACTATTAATTTAAAATCATACACTTAATTTACAAATATACACTTGGATTTAAACTTCTTTACAAAGCGTAAATTTAATTTGAATGACGTGTCTTTCTTCTTTTGTATATTTTAACACTTTTACATTGGAACTCTTTTTACACCTTTTATGCAAACATTCACGACCTCAAGCTTCAAAGAGAACGATGTATTTATGAAAGGTGTGATTTATAAATGAATATTTATTATTACAACAGAATTTAATTGAGTAAAAAATACATTATGCATTCCAGTCATTAATTGAATTCATTTAAATAATTTTGTGCTATTAATAATATATGTAAGAAATATTCATAATAGCAAACAAATTACACCTTGTCAAATGAATAGTTATTTTCGTTTTAAATAACTCATCCTTGTTTAAAAATATGATTCTTCATAACAAAACATTCATTGTAATAAAATCCGTGATTTGTTTTATAAAGTAGCTTGAAAAACAAGTCTCAGTATGTGAGAGCACGAGTGAGATAGGTCTCCTCTCATTTGTCACAGCATCGGGCACCGCGTCGTGTAAATTCCTTCCCGGGAGATAAACGCCTCTCCTATACTGTAGTGAGAATAAAAACCACATCGCTCTACCCTCTTTGGTGCATGCCTTAAGAAGTAAATCATTTATAATTCCTCTTGGTACAAATTGTGTATGTACTTTACTTAACTTACTCGGTTTATTTTCATATCAGTCTATATAAAATAAGGAGTACAGTAAATATGTTTGTACCAGGAAGTGCGGTCCTGCTCGAGACACCGCAATTCAAACACCGTTGTAATGACAGTCCCGACGCCGGCTGCGATCACTAACTTTAATAACTATTATTTAAACTACCATATCTCATATCACATAATGTTCTGTTTTGTCGAACTTAGACTTTTATAGTTGACGCGTTGTTATTACCTTACAAATTGTTTTATTTTATAAAAACGAAAAACACTACAAATTTACAAATAATTTAAAGGGATGTTTAAATTTTAGATGTAATCCTATGTTTATAATACTTTGCAAGTCATTATTTAAATGTCGTTCCAAAGTTAGATCAGTTTAAAATATATTTTTGTAATATGTAAAAAATACCCTAAACTTGTTTTATACAATTAGATATATATTTTGAATTTAATTAATCCAAGAAAAATTGATTGATTGATTGATTTTGTTTGCAGGTCACAAATTATCTGAAGAGTCATTATTCTGTCAAACTCGTTCAACAAATTCAAACGACTATTCAGTGGAAGTTGTAGCAGCGAAGCCATTGGAGATATGGTGGAAGGACTGGGACAGTGCGTCCTTGGATGTATTTACACCTCTGCTTCTTTCCTGTCCTCTGACAGATACTTTGAAAGGAAGATCCGTGGTGTCCGTGGTTACACAACCATGTGAAGATCCCTCCAACGCAATTCAATTTGAACATTCAGCAACTCAATTCCACAAATACGCAAGGACTTTTACTATATGTGTTAAAGATCTTGCCTTTCAAAAAGATATATCGTATAGTTTAATGGAATGGATAGAGACTAATAAGCTGCTTGGTGTCGATATGATAGATATGTATATAGATAGCTTAAGTAAAGAAAATGAGGAAGTATTAATGCACTATCGCTCTCGGGGCTTCGTCCGGTTATTTCGTGTTCCTATTAAGTATAAGTCCGAAAGATCTCTATGGCAGAGGAGGCGGGACCATGTTGTAACGTATAATGACTGTCTTTATCGAAATATTATCGAGTCCAAGTTCATCGTGCCACTCGATGTGGATGAAATACTTTTACCAAAAATAGCTCACACGTGGCCAGCGTTGATAAAAAGACTGACGTACAGAGGATGGAATCCCAAAAGTCATTCTGCCATTTTAGTTCGTAACGTTTTCTTCTTTGACTTCTTACAAGGAGTATTTAGTTATAAGTCAAATAGCAGTGATGTATACATTAAAAGAGATGATGTTCGAATTAATGATACAAAAGATATAACTTTTAAAGATGTAGATAGTATAGAAGAAAATATAAATAGCAAATACTCAGATATGATTCATCACAAATATAAATCTGAATGCGGCAAGGAACTGCCTGTACCAAAACTGACAAGTCACGTAGTTAGTTCAGCCTTCATTAGCCCTATAGGTCGGTACAGCAAGAGTATCATGGTTACAAAGAGAGTGCTGACAGCGTTCAATCATTATCCCTTGGCGAGTCTGGGTTCAGCGAGCATCGCGGGGTGGTCAGCGCCCTTTGAAGAGGTGCAACTCAATCATTACAAGGTAAAAAATATTTTTATCTGACATATTTTGCTTACAAGTGAAGATATTTTAATTTTAATGCAAAACTAAGAAATAACTGCAATTATTATTATTCATATAATAACTTAAGTGTTGAAAAAAGAATATTTAAATGTAGGCAGCAGAAAGTCGTGAGTGGCCGCTGCAGCTATTTAAATACAAAGAGTGTAGAGCGGCATAACAATAATTTAGCAAATTCGCAACGTTCCCGGCACTTTAGTGTTTAAGTAAATAATAGTGTCGTGTTGCAGGAATCATGCAATTCTACAATTGTTGCTGACTGCGAGATGTATTCAAGGAGTGCTCATCTCGACCGCTCAGCTACTCGTCTCACTAAAGAACTCTTGAGAGTTCTCTCCTCAGCTGTCTGTTCCAAATTAAACAATATCTAAAATATTGACTCTTATTTTTACCTTCTGCTATTTTATTATTCCTGAATAAAATGACACGTGATGGATGAAGGTTAAGTTATGTTTATGACGTTGCGGATTTATTTATAGTTTTTTAAAAAAATAAGAACAATAAAGGATGTGATGAATGATCAAATAAATCCATGAATGCTTCGAGAATTAAATTAACGTCGAGGTAAAGGGCCGATAAATTATATTTATGGTTTTTAATCAATTTTAAATCTAAAATTCTTTTATTTTATACATCATGATTGGTGAATAATAATGTTGTATATAAAGCAAAAAAGCTTCCAATGCAATTATCCATTTTTGCGTGTTTGTCACAGAGTAACGGTAGTAGTAGAGGCAAATGTCCACGATACTTAGTTAATCGCGCGTGACTAAAGTTATCGTCATTAGTCTGTACTGTAAATAGGAAGGTAATGTGTGGGAACATTATAACTGCTCGAGATGTTCGTTTTATCTACGATATATAAATATGTGTAGTTTAGAAATATTACATTTAGATCAATAATAACAGAATATTTAAATATTCTGTTATTGGTTGAAAAGTATCATCTCGTGCAATAAAACAAAAATATAATGCTAGAAACAACATTATTACTTAAATATAAAAATATAATGTAAGAAACAACATTATTACTTAAACATATCAATATAATGTTAGAAACAACATTATTACTTAAACATAAAAATATAATGTTAGAAAGAAAATTATTACTGAAATATAATGTTAGAAACAATAAAGATATAATGTTCGAAACAACGTTGTTTTGGCTAGATATAACTTTTTATTTCGAATGCTAACTACGTATCTTATTAATAAAATTATTAAAAATCGAATGCAAAATCATTATGGAGTCTACATTCGTGTCAGTAATCTGAAAATTATCACAAAATGGATATAAGAGTTCAATATCAGACATAAATTATGTTTATCTTGTCTCTGAATATCTCTCGGTAAAGAAACTAACTAAATAATTTCACACTGTAGGTATATGTATTTTGCATGTTCAGTATCTTTGAGTAGGCTTCACTATTACTATAAAACTTTAAGTAACATGTAAGTTGTATTTATGTGGGACATTTAATCTGCAATTACAATATGTAATCAAATTAACATAAACACATTACGAGCATCATTCATACTTATAGACGCAACATGTATTGAAAACTTTTAATTTTCATATCTGCAAGAAAATATAATGTATATAATATATAAATAATACCAGAACACCAAAAATATTTCTAAAATATAATTAAATAAAGAAAACAGTTGAAATATAAAAGATATATTATTGAATTCATTTGGAAAAAAAAATATTACGAACATATTTATAGACATATTTGGTATTATATTAATAATATTGTCACTTAAAACAGCTTTAAAACATCCCAACGTCAGTAGTGCATAATAACATTTGAGGGCACTTACATTCTTGAATTCCTACTTGAATACGCGCAAAAAAAACACCTCAAGTTCCCGCGGCCCTGATTCATTTACAGTATCTGATAGCATCTGTTACTTTATTGGACATTGGGTGCGCTGATCCCAGATAGCACAGCATCGATGCAACATTAATCAATTACCTTTAACCCATACAATGAGACGATTTTATTGCAACCGACGCAAAAATCAAACCGAGATATCGATAAAATAGTAATTGGACTCAAAGATGCATTCAATTTATGTTTGTTTTCGTGAATATATAAATAGACTTGTAAGATAAAAGATATTTCATTTCTCTATATGTAGTTATATTGATCGTTCGATATAAATTCTAATTTTGATACTTGAAAAATGATAAACATTCTATATTTAATTTATTTTCAAATACAGATTAGGAATAATTGATTAATAATATTAACGATTATTGCAACACAAATTGCAGTACCTACATAATTGAATTAATAAAACCATCTGACCTCAATGGTAAATGCATCCAGTTAGTAGGTGAAAGTTTGTTGAATACTTACTCAATACAATCCACTTCATCTTATCTCTTTCAAACGTTTTTTTTTTTAATATTCATTATATTTTGACCTATCCGCATCTGCATATATAGCATTTCATAAACTAAACCTGGCAGTCTGTGTACCAATGATATATGGCCCTGTAAAATTTGGACCTGTACCCCTACTATGAGTTGTGACGTTACGAATACTACGACAGTTTACCAAATAGTAAAATCGAAACATAGGACTCTCCTAAATAACTAATATATAAATTTATTTATCTTTAGTTATTTAGGATTATTCACAAATTATATTAAATAATATAATTTTTTAACAGATTTTATAATTATTTTAAAATATTTTGATGCATAGTGTTTAATAATTATGTGCTTCGATTTTACTATTTCGTAAACTGTCATAGTTTTCGTAACGTCATATATAGTATAATTTCTGTAAAGTTGTACGTATATCACCATTAAAGTCCTTTTTCGTGTATACCTGTCAAGTATCTTGATTAATGTACCTCAAGTCGTGTGTTTGTCCTGTTTTATCACTACAGTAAATTATTTATGAACGACAGTTGCAACAGAAATGTATTTCGGATTAGTTTCTCAGGTTTTTATTATTTCTTAAGAGAAACATGCAGTTTTAAAAACTCATTTTTAAAAAGCGATCTTACATATGTCTTTGTTTAAATAAACTCCTACGTGTGAAGAAAAGAGATATACAAGGTTATTTGTAATTAATTGGCCACCTCTTGCAGGAAGTCTTTCTACATCAATCGCAACAACATTTGTTCTACGACTTTTAAAAATTAATAGTTTATAATATTTAAGTTTTGCCATATAAAATTAATTTGTTGCCTCTGAACTGGCATTAACTCTGAGCGAAAGTATTGCGCCCGGACCTTGACATTTTAAGTACTTCTTACAAAGTACAGACTAATAAGTAAAAGAGGTAGCAAAATGTTTTGTGTTCTTTTTGTGTTAATTATCCAGATTTTTAAAAATAAGTAGAACAAATGTTGATAGGATTGATGTAGAGAGGCCAAATTATTATAAATACCCTGTACATTTACTTATTTCAAAAGTATTTTTTGCTAAACAGTGAAAGAGCTTTTAGCGGTAATTATGAAAAGAATCCATTTCTTGTTGATACATTGACTCCGAGTAATTTATCATCACTACCTTTCAGCAAACATTTAAATGCTAGGTGAAAGTAGTATTTAATATTACATGATATATTTTTTTTATAAATAAAAATAACTACTGCTTTAGGGGAACTCTCTGTGTAACGAAGTTTTTTACAAACTTACAAATAACACAAATAACGTATACACAGTACACACAGACGTACTTTGTTGTGTCAACAACAAGAGCAATTTGTGAATCACACGGAGAATTGTCCCGTGTGGGAAGAGGAACACGAGCACGGAACATAACTCTTCGTATCGAACCTAGGACCTTTAACTTAACAGTCAGAGCCACTAACCGCTATTGTTATGATAGCATATAATTTTAATAGATGACATGGATGGATGGGTGGATGGATGGATGGATGGACAAACGCTCAATAATGATGGTAAGTGATGTCACCATTTCAAAGATCAAAGAAACCAATGTATCCCTAAGAAACTAGGAGTACACAGGAATACCATACGCTCGTATGGTATGGCAGTCAAATTATTTTAGGTTCTAGGTTCAACAACCGCCACAATATTATATTATACCTAATATTGTATATCGTGTTAGCTCCAACAGTACGCTCCATACACATCTTAACTACATAGAAAAAAACAAAAACTAAACTATAATCTATGTATAATATATCTATATATAAGACGTAGCAATTTATTTTTACGCAAATATATATAATGAAATACTTGATCATATTTTATTTTAAGCATATATGACAAATAGGTTTAATAGAAATTGGCATAAGAAATGAAATATATAATGAAATAAATAAATATATATAATGGCATATTGACTGCGTAAGAAACAATTACGGTATAACGATTTATAATTGTCAAAAAGGGTGTCAGTAATTATCCAAACCAGATTAATAAGTAACGTGTTGAGCAAGAATTGACATGTAGTACACACCCACAGCTAATGGGAAGGTATGTCGGAATAATATATGAGTATCTTAGATAACTAAAGAAATAAGACGATATGGTGTTGGATACCGCCGAATGAATTTAATTTCAATTTACATTACGTGTACAATTTTAGATACATGTATATTATCACTATATTATACATACAATACACATTAAATACAGAAGTATATGTATTCAAAACAAATAATATTAAGCCTAGAAGTTTAACGAGCGTAGTTTATGCTCTGAATTCCGGACCAACCTATCACCAAACTACGTCACGACCTACCACCAAAATAGGTCCCAAGCTACCACCAAAGTACGTACCAACCTACCACCAAAATACGTACCAACCATCCTTATTACTCTGTTATGGAGGTAATCTTACAAGATCTACCAAACGCTACACATGACTGGAATCACTTTTTTAATTTTATGACAAGCTTCTAGTTTCTCCAAAGGCGCTTAAAAATACACGTTTTGTAAGAACGGAGTGACTTCTGCGAGATCATAGAATTTTAAACCAACTAGTAGTATAACATACAACCTTCTGACCTCTGTTACAACATACCAATGTCTTTTATGTGGGCTATAAATTGTTATAAAATGTTTGAAGCACGTTTTCAGATTATTTTATTTCTTAAAATCAGTCTTATAGACAATTTAATTAACTAATCATAATTTACATAATGAAACCCATTGAATTGCAAGCAAGCTACATTATTAATGTAATTCTATATATGAAAAAGATATAAATAAAGTAGCTTCTTATATGAAAAATAAAACATAAATACCACACTAAAGAAATGGTAACAATTTGTTATGTGGAGCGCGAGCGAGGCGCGTGCCATACTGATAGTTCTTGTTTAAATTCTGATTTACATTTAGAGAAATTAAATTGAAAATGTAAATCACATTACATTTATTTTCAATTTGGATGTTTCTAAAATATTTTTTCTATTTATATGCACAAAAAACTGTTATAATAAAATACTGGGTAATATAGATGAGTTCACTCTCTAATATAAATTTAGATTTAATTTACATAATTCTAATTCTATAGATATTAATTCAGCAAGTTACGGAAATATTCATATGAATATGTATTGCTCGTTGTACACAAAGTTAGTACAGTCAATGCACTATTGAAATTTATCGTATCCTGCGAATCTAGTGCCTCCGAGGCTTCGAACGGTCGACGACCTAGGAACAGCGTTAGGATACCTAGGTTCTACCTACAAGCTGGATAGCACGACGAACCCGGATGCTTATTTGATTTATGGGACAGATAGTGGGATGAAGAATGGTAATGAACTACAAAATGTCGTTGGAATGCATAATCGACTGTAAACTATAAATATTACGGAATATAATGTTTTATAATACTAGTTTTAACTTCAAAAGCTTTTATTTACTGTAATAACATTTAATTTTATGTTCGCAATTAAGAATAAAGCCGTAGGCTGGAAATTTATTTACGTCATATTCTTTTTTTTTTTACTTATTATTAGTTAGTTTAAGCAAGATTACTTAACAGTAGGTCTCTATAAATTGTTCTAATATTAAAATTCTTTTATATACATATTTTAGTAAATCGCTGGTCTATTATACTACATTATAATTATTTTAAAGTATGTTCTGTACAAATAATACAATTTTCTTTAAGTGCTACGATTTTGTGTCATATTTAATTAGATCTCATTAAGTAATTGGTTTCCATTGTAATAATAACAACAATGAAAATGCATTGTTTTATTTTAACAATATCAATTCTTAAAAGCTTCTAAATATAAATAACCGTTTTTTATCTGTATAATAATGGATTAAATATAATAAGATTTTATTAGACCATATTAAATGCTTAGAAGCTAATTAATTGAACGTGTGCGAAAAGAAAGTGTAGCAAGATATTGAAACCAAACCACAAAAACATACGTTATCTTAAATAACATTTAAAATAGATGTATTAAAAAATAACACCATATAATTATGTAAAATTATCGTTAAGTTAATTAAAAATGCCCATTAAGTTATTTCAATTACAACTATGGGTAATAAAAGTGACTCAGGAATAAGGTGAGGCTAAACCTGCTATACGATCTAGTTTATGGTTTATGGCTCATATAATAATTACAATAACTTGGGTACAGCTTAAAGACAATATCCAGTTTAGACCAGTCTGAGTAGGGACAGTTATTTTTATTCTCATAAGACCCGGAAGTCGTTCACAGCATTCTTTATGTACTTAAGTCTATTTATTAAGCTCCTCCTAAGTACTACTTATTTATTAAACTTTTGGTAATACATTTTTTAAAGCATTGTAACCCAAGTAATTATATTTGAATGAACAATAATTCAAATAAAATTAATAAACAAACAAGGTACGCCATCTAGCGGCCAATGATAACAACAGCTGTTCTTAACTTAGCCTCTATTTACATTTACATCTAGGAGGTATAGGAAACTGTGGAATAATATTATGATAATAATTTAAAACTTTTCTACAATAGAATACAATTAATTATTTTCTATTTCAAGATGTTGATACTTTGTTAAACGTACACTAGAAGAACTTGGCATCGATCATACTAAAGAAAAATGCTTTGTGAAGTCATAAAATGTAAATGTAAACAAAATGAAAAGTGAGTGGAAGATATTTAGGTATATTATAATAATTTGAAGAACCTTCCAAGACATCGTCGGGGGTAGAACAGTATAATGAGTTTTGCGTCAGGTTGTGATGATGATGATGATGACGGATGAGTGAGTTAGTGAATATAAATGAGCTGTTTGTATTTTCACTTTTATTTACATGTTTCCCAGAGGTCGATGACATCACAGAGTCCGAGAGTGCATTATGAAACTAGTTAAACGCATAAAATGTTTTTAAATAGGAGAAAAATCTAATTTAATGTTAAATTCAGAAAAGTTAAGTCCAGAAATGTATAAAACCGTCATTTACTACGACTTCGACGAATTACTGAACGATGTTCAGAAGCTTGCAGGTTTTATGTTTGGTTTGATACCTAATTAATAAATCGCACGCTAAATAATACAAAATGTTGATTACAATATTATTCGTTTGATAATAATTACTGTTTAGGTTAGTATTGCACAAACAATTACTTCGCAACTTTATGATTGATATTTTAAAATATGCGTACCTTTTTTCATTGCATACCTATAGACGGCCAAACGAACATAATATAGGTAGGTAATAGGTATTATTGTTCATATTTAGCAGAAGCAGATTGGTTATATCTTAAAAGTTTTTTATTTTTCATATGTTTCCAGATATAATTAGACAAATAGGTATAATTAGA
Source organism: Napeogenes inachia (assembly GCA_959347355.1). NCBI lineage: Eukaryota > Metazoa > Arthropoda > Insecta > Lepidoptera > Nymphalidae > Napeogenes > Napeogenes inachia. The sequence continues at coordinate 13,525,910 of OY365797.1, forward strand.
TAGGGATTTTTTTTTAGTCAAAATTATTTCTCATATTTTATAAGTCAAATGTAAGACTTAAAAGTGTCAAATTATATTTATTTTGAATTCAAGGAATTATTACACTTTTAATAAGACAAAATAAACAGAGTACAAGTAATTAGTACATAATGAGACACAGTGATATTAATTAAAAAAAAAGAATGAAGAAGATATAACCTTTAGGTCGCTGTGAGATAATCACCGACATCTTAGTAAATTAGCCCATTATTATTATTATAATGAGCCCATATTTTCGTAGCGCTAAACAATAGCAATAAATTAAACAATTGTTTCTGAGTATGTCATTAACGGCGATAGACACCTTTTGAATTATACTGTTGAGACTGCAATAAATACATATATAAGGATAAAAACTACACATTTTTTTTTATTTTGTTATAAGCAAGGATATGTCATTATCACAAGTTGTCGGTTGACTAAAATCATTGTTCCTATAATTAGGTTAAATATCTGTCCTCTAGTAAGTACCTACTGTAGTTTGTAGTTTATACTTAACGGGAGATTCCATGGGACTAATGAACCGCTGAAGCCGCAAACACTATTTTTTATTTCCACCCGAGCCTGCCCGGTGGTTTAAAACAGTTAACATGACTCACGTTGCTTTGTATGAAGCTTTATAAGCTCTATTAATAATAAAAAAATAGATGTGGTACTTTTACCGTTTCTTTGAAGATAAAGTTGTTGAAACTATAAAGGGTAGACGCTCAACAAATGTACAGTCTCAGCTGTGAAGTATGTTAACTGTATGTAATTAAGATTATATTATCTAAATTGGTCCTTACGTTATTGAATATGAATAACAACATTTAATTGTCTTTAAGTATTAATTAATTATCACACTAGATATATTATGCGTATTTACAAGTTCTACAATTTGCTTGCCTTCATAAATTATAGGTACATTATTTGTATGTTTTAAATTATAATTTTTATTTATTATAATTTAAATTATAAATATTTATATTTGTTTATTATTTAAATTTTCTCCAGAATTCTAACATTAAAAGTATTTTTGTTTTTTTTATTGCGTTAATACTTTTAAATATGAACGTTTACTGAAAACTTTAAATGAAATGAATAAAGGCCACCTAATGCCTATATGTTCTACTGAACGTAGACAACGTGTGTCAGTAAAATAATACTTAATCATTTTAGTACTTATATTTATATAAACTCTATCTACACCACCGCTTCTACAAACTTTTTTATGATTTTATAGAGCGGTTATCTTTAAAACATACAACCTGAGAAAAAGACAATTAAATTCCTTGGATTATTACAGTTTAGACTCATTTGAATCAATTACTAACATAATTTATAAACGTAGCTTGTTATCCGTTTTTTATATATTTATAACATTGGGAAAACATATTTTTAGGATAGACCGAAATTATATTGACAAATTAGTCTAGCTCGTCAACTGGTTCCATGGTGTAATGGTTAGCACTCTGGACTCTGAATCCAGCGATCCGAGTTCAAATCTCGGTGGAACCTGATTTTTACTGCTTTGTATGTTTGTATGTACTTGAATATTGTCCAATTTCTTTGTTTAATTTTTCGTAAGATTATGTATTTTATTTCATAATATATTAATATTATTTTATGAAACCACTGAATGGTCTCACTTATTAAATCTAATCATAAAAAATATGCTCCTCGGCGAGCACATCAGTGGACAGATTTGCATAATATTTAAATGTTCTGAATATGAATCACAAAAACCAATATGAATCAGAATAACTCGGTAATACGGGTGAATGTTTGTGCGGAGTCGAAAGTGTCGAGAGTCAATGACTAACTTATCGTGGGAAAGGGTGACACTCCCTTAGGATTTCACGAGGACGGAATCACCGGCCTAGGAATTTTGATAACTTAACCTTTATTTAACATTTACCTTATTTATCATATTGTAAGTGGTATTTTAAAGCAAACATTATTATTCTTCTAAATTCAAAACTTGAAGTTATACTTTATTCGGGTCCTTTTTTTAAATAAGCTGGCATATTGGCCCGCACGTGTTGGCCAAATGTGTCCAATACCTATATTGAATTCTTTGTCAATCACTAATGTACATAAATATTGATAAATTATTGTAAAACACCCTCCTTATTAGACCACAACTCATTAATAAATTTTTAGTTTTTTGAGTTATTAACCATTCTTAATTAAGATCAATATTTGCCAAAAGGTATTTTTTGATAGTACCTCATGCGTGGCGAGGCAATTCGCTCTTTGGTCATCACTAATTTAGAAAATCTTAATTTTTATTAATAAAGTATAATCAAAAATCAGATTCAGTCTTTAAATTAAAATGAAGAATCTTAATAGTTGAACTACATGAAGACTTAGGGTTGCTTTGTAGAAATAAAATAGAGTTTATGATGATAATACAGTTTAAGTATAGTTAGTAACTCTTACGAATTTATATGCATTCAAGAATAGTATGTATTCATATCCTATTATAAAAATAACTAGATATTCTTCATACAATTATATTCCAACATTGAATGCCGTGACAGAATATTCATTGACCCAATTATTTAATACTCCAGGTGTGTCACGAGAGTTCTTTGTCTTCCTTCAATGTATATTTTTACGTCATGATGTTACCATAGAGACAAGTTAATATACAAGCAATGTCAATGTTTCTATTAAGTAACAGTGCGTCGTACTAACTGTTTATTAACCACTAAATAATCATTTTAACAGTTGTTAAGTAGATATATGTTGTGATAGTGCACAATTAAATCGGATATGCTGAAAATATTAATCATTGGTCCATCCGATGTGTGTAATCAGTTGTAGTGTTTATCAAAAGAATAATTGGTTACAAAAAATCTATATTAATTATAAAATCTAAAAGAATTAATAACAACTATAATTATCGTAATTTCAGAGTGGAAAAACTACTCTTGTGAACTTTCTCTCGGAATCTATAAATATTGAAGAAGCGGGTCCGCCGAGACCAACTCAAGGCGTTCGTATCGTCGAATTTGAACTTCCGCAGAATTTAAGCATTAACGACAAACAACAAAAAATCGATCTTGAAATGTGGGATTGCAGCGGTGACCACAAGTGAGTTATTTAATTAAATATTAATATTCTAATTAAAATTGCTAAATTAAATCTTTAATTATGAATGATGTCTGACCCAAGTTAGGATAAACAGTGAAGTTCAATTTGCTTTGTTTCTTTTTTTGTTAGATTTGAATCCTGCTGGCCAGCTCTTCGACTTGGAGTTCAAGGAGTTATTCTCGTATGTTCACCTAACACGGTCGCCGTCGCTGGCAGGGAAATTGAATTGCTCTATAATTACTTCGTTTCCCAGGCAAAGTTGTCCGCAAAACAATGCGTTGTGTTTTATAACTGTATGGACGACCAAGAAGATATGGAATCATTAAATCTGTGTATGTTTTAAACTGTTTAGATATTTTTAGATTATTTTTTTCTTATGAGGCTTGTTTCTTACAGCTCCCACGTTCTCAAAAGTATCACAAGTGCCAGTAAACCTTAAAACTGGAGGCAACAGATTGAAAATAGATTTTTCAAACTTTATATCATCAGTATTACAAGCGTCCAATAAATGAATGTTTTAAGATAACGTTTAATTTTTAAACATCATACCTACTCACCAATGTATCTGCAATCATTCATTACTTCTGAAAAACATCCAATCATTATTCATTGTTTTTATTCGGTCCCTTAAAAAAAGATGGCTGAAACAAAAGGTGAATGACGGTGCAAAATTAAGACATTTAATATATTAAAGATATTTATTTAGTCCAGTGGCTTTATAATTACAATACTATAATGAACAACGGAAGTCTACTTTATACAAATGATTACTTTATTCTAGATAAAGGATCGTATTGCTCAGATCACTAAATGTATTACTGGACACCATCGTAATTGCAACTTATTGCTACTTCTTACATAGAAGAAATCATTCGCGAACGTCTCGATTACCACAGAACATAAAACACAATTATAATGCACTCAGTCTTTAAACATTTGGCTCGTATAATGAGTACCTTTAAAATGAACCAATTCATTTTATTGTTTTTATTTATAATCATTAGAATTATTATTAATCTTAAGATGAAAAACTTCAATGATTTAATTGCTTCGAAGTATATTTACAGTATTTTAAATCTTGTACAGAAAACTTACGCCTAATAGAATAAAATAATTTATAAAAAGAACTACTTTAGCAAGTCTACGGTTACTAATTAATAATTATCACCTTGATCACATATTGTATGATGTGGAAGGAAGGTAAACGTTATCACATATGTACAAACGAGTACCTAATGCCTGTCATTTTTCCAATTACCCCGCTCGTTAAAATTTTTCCTATCTCTATGTCCTCTATTACCACCCCTATTCCACCGATCATTATTACCTCTACCACGAGGACCTCCTCTATTCGGAAATCTTTGGAAATTTTGATCTCCTTCCATAAAGTTAAAATCATTACCTGGAGGGCCGTTGAATCCCATGTTACCAAAATTATGCGGGCCCCCAAATTTATTGTTATTAAAGTTATGAGGTATATTCGGTGCAATACCCAGTAAACCAGGAGTAGGGCCACCTCTCGGATCAGGCATTTGCTGATTGAAGCCGTGTATAGAATTCATATTATTCATATTACCACCCATGCCCATTGGCGGCATGTTCATCATATTCATATTACTTTCCATGGGTCCATGACCTCCCGACATATTATTCATACCGAATGGATTTACATTCTGGTTGAATCCTATTGGTGTCTTTAATAAAGCTTCTTTAGGTTTAGGTAGATAGGAAAACTCACCGTTCTCTCCAAGTGCAATGCCTAAATTTGTAAAAATACTACATAAAACATTATTATTTTGAATTGAAGTAATATCGAATTTCTTACCCAATGGCTTTTCTTGTTGGTGCTGTTTTACCATTTGAGTTACTGGTGCTAAATTTTGATTTACAAAGATTTTTTGTGTTGAACTTAATTCCTTATACCAATTTGAATTTTGTAATATTGATTGTAATTCTAATGAGTTAGATTTTTGTTCTTGACTAGGGGCTTCACTTTGATCTTTAGGTTTCCGTCGGGGATCTACTCGAGGGCCAGTATTTACAACTTTTGTCGACTTTTCACTATCACTATTGGGCTCTTCTACCGATAATCTGAAAACTTTTCTTAACCTAGGGTCAGTTAGAGCTTGTGATTTTGCTGTACTATTTCTAATATCTGTATAATCGGGACGCGGTATGTGTATGGCAAGTAGTTTGTAATTAACTGGCGGATGACTGTTAATTGATCCGTTGATTTCAGAAGCAGGCGTGTAGTTAGGAAGAGGTTTAAATGGTAATCCTAAACGTAAATCAACATCACCGCTCGTATTTTGTCTTAAATCAGTGTCTCCGAAACTAGGTACTTTGTAATCCGTTTTTCGTAAGTCGACGTCTGCTCTTCGACGTCCGTCTGTTGGTTCACCGTCTACACATTCGTAAATAGATACACGATTAGTTTTTTTAGTATTACTTTTATTTGTTTCAGATGGGCTATCAATAACTGTTGTGGGCGATCGTTTGGCGCGAGGATCCCGGCTTACAGTCAGCTCTTGGGCTTCTTGTATGTTATTTCTAATATCTGGTGTCTTAGTCTCTTGTAAATTATTTTTCATGGTATTGAGCAATTTTGTCACTTCTTCACTGATATCGATTTTAGAAAGATCTCCAAGTTTACTTAAGACAGAGGAGGGTTCTATTACTGCGGGTGTAATTTCTGTCGGAGACATTAATGGTTTTTGGGGAGAAGATATAGGTGATTTCTTTTTAATGCCTTTTTCTTCGTCACTTGAGTACCACTTTTCATCAATTAACAAGTTGTTGTCTTCGTCGTCATCCGTAGTTGAACGACGATGTCTCTTTTCAGAATTTTTGAATATTATATCAGGTTGTAGAAACCGAATATCTGTATCAGCATCTAATCGCAGTGAATTGCCATCTGCGTTATAATTACGAGAGCTCGTGTCGCCGTCGGAAAATGGAATAATTCTATGATCTACATCTTTAGTTTCATTTAACGAATGATTTTTATCATTATCTAACGTCTCGTTTGAGATGTCGATATTTTCTTTGTCTTTTGTTGCAAACTTCAAGGCATCTTTTGTGTATTGGTCAATATCAATCATATCTTTATTATTTGTTTCTTTTTTAAATGATTTATTACTTGAAGAATCTTCGTTAACATTAAGTGTTTGAGTGTTTGGTTGAAAGCGCATATCTACGTCTTGTCCGGGCAATTCTGATGTAACCGACAAACTATTTGACGTAGGCAGTGCAGCCGGTGGGACTCTTAAATCTAAATCTTTAGCAGGGGCATTACTACTAAAAGGATGCTGTGGTTCAGCATTATTAATTAAACCTAATTTCTGAATACTCATCGTGTTAAGTTGAATATCTGAGATTTGTTTTAAAGATATTCCAATATTATTTAACTGTAATACTGTTAACTGACTTAATTGGTCTAGATTTTCAATGCCTACCTTTGAAAGTTCGTAAATTTGTCGAGGTGACAAAACGCCTGTTAAATTTTTAATACTTAAAACATTTGAACCTACATTACTATTCGGAGATAAACATAGATTTTGATTTGATTCCTCATTTTGCCATCTCGATTGCCGGACTTTAGGTGAAATCTTGTTTTGTCTTTCGTTATTAAATTGATTGCCTTGTGGTGAATCTATATTGGGCGGTGGATTTGGAATATTTATATCGAAGAGAGAAGGAATATTCTTGGTTTCAGTACTACCATCTGTGCTTTCAGAAAATTGTTGCATTAATTTAAGCTGGGTAGTTTGGATCATTTTCAAGGCTCCATCTCTATTAAGTCTTGGAAAGTCTCCTAAAATTTCTTTGGGAGCCGATTCAATGTGTTTTAATAATATATTTTTAAGTGCATCGTTTAAAGGTTTACCATGTGCAAACTTACACTCATCTTTGTAAATACAAGGAAGCCCAGTATGATAATATTTACAAGGGAAATCGGCGTGCATATATAAACACTTATCTCTTTTTGCACAACATTCCATTAAATAAAACTTGCATAATTCCATTTTTCGTGGAGGTTGAGCATTATGAGAATAAATACAGTCATCACCTTTATGACATTTTCCTTGCATATAGTATAAACAAACTCCGTCGGGATCTTGCATAGGATGTGTCCCTCTTCTTCTATCGTTTTTATTGTTTTTATTTCTATCACGCTGAGGTGGCCTGTGTCTTTGTTGTCGGTGTTGATGACCTCGAGAGTCTTGGCTGCTCTCAGAATCATATGAGTCTTGTTCTTGATAAGCTTCGTCAGGAGATTGTTTTTGTACAGGTGAAGCACCTCTGACGCACATCATTTCTGCTTCATCCATTTCGTCTGAATACTCTTGCTTTTTGCGTTTTTTGCTAGAACCTTCTTTTCCGTCGTATTTCTTTCTCTTTTTATATTTTCTTCGCTCCTCAACTTCAACCTCGCCTTGAAAATTATTACCATCGTTTTTGTTCATAACTTTTCTAATAGCCTTTTCAATTCCACCCGCAAAATCTTCTTCAATTGACTCTGCATACTTACGATTTTTTTTACTTTTTTCTTTAAGTTTCTGTTCGCTTTTGTTTGATTTTGATTTCTTTTTCTTACCTGACTTAGAGTAATAAAAACTTTGATTATCTGTTTTTTCTTTATTTTCTTCAACAGCCGCAGACGGTGCTTCCTCTACCTTTTCTTCGTTTTGAGGTTCGTTTGCTTCTTCACCGTCACTTTCAATTTCTCCATCTTCTAAATCTTCAGTAATAGTTGCTGGGTCTGCCATTTTGGTGTTTTCACTGAAATTGAGACAAACGAACAATTATTATACTTTGTCATGACATCATAATTAGTTAAAAAAAGATATACTTCGTAAGAAAAAAAATGGTTTAAGTTATAAAAAAATAACATTGTTTTCTAACTTTAAGGCTTTTGTCATTTTTCTTATATTCGATGTAAAATCGTAACTTTATTTTAATATAATATAGACATATTTAATAATTAATTATCAACAGGAGGATTTGAAGTTGCGACCTCTTAAATTTCGCAATCGCGCGATCGAAAAAGATTGCAGAGGTGCTGTGGGAAGCGATGTTCGAATTCTGTTCGTATATTTTTTTTTGATGATATGACTAACTTAAAATATCATAATCATAATATTGAAATCGCGAAACCATCTGTTGTTTGTTAAAGTTTAAAATTATGAATGTTAAAAAAACAGTAAAATATTTTATGTTTTAGATAATGAAGAGACAATTGAATTAACAAATAGACTAATCTAAATATCGTGGTTTTAATTCATTTTTAAATGAAGGTTACAAGTTATTTATAATACTGGTCGATCTCGTTTTCATAATGACCGAATTTCTTACCACACTTATATTCTAACAAATACTTATGCTCTAAAAATTTCGACACACTTTTAGACTAAACTTTGTTATTTTTTAAATATTGTCATACGAATAATATACTTCGCGTGTTATCAACTGCGGAATTAAGAATTTGATAAAGTTATTCTATAGATAAATGTCCGATATCTGTTTGTGTTACAAAAATATTGATAAGGAGTAAACACGATTTAAATTAAGTACTTTACGATCATAACTAATAATGAACGTTGAACAAAATTATGTTTTCCTGTTATAATTTTAAAATTTAGAACAATACATTTTCATAATTTAATAAAATCTACATAAGATTGTAATTAAAAATATAGAAGTATTACATCATAGAAATAAGCAACGTCGTAGAAGCCGCCATTTAATTTGGTATAACCCTTCCAATTTCAAGAGGTTTTTCAGGTTGTAAAATGAACTTTTCTCAGAAAAACCATAACTTGTTATTGTAAAATTATTCGGCTTACACCAAAACCTAATTGAAATTTACTTCATATACCCAATATTTAATAAATATAATGACATCAAAAACAATTAGACCTAATACAGCGCACACTATTGTCATATGTATAGGTCACACATACATAATCGGAAACGCTGGTAGCCGACGCCCTCTTTATATATAGGTATAATATATACTCAAATGTCAATTTGGTTAGAATTGACTAACTGTACAGCTAATTTAAAACTAAAGAGGTGTTAAATATGATTCTATTGCTTCAAAGGAGAGCAATATTCAGTTTTCTCTATACTATACCTAATATTCGTCGAAACAATTGTCATTTGAATGAATCTCCAATATCACAAACTAAAGTAAATTGCGCAGTTATGGATTCAACATGTATGGCAGAAGTCAACAGACTAACTGTTCATAGCCACAACTTTCAAATAAATTAGTAGATACGAATAGATATGCAAGCAGTAGGTGGCCGTTCACATTTCACAATGTCTTGCTAGTAGCTGCGCTGTGTTCTGGCCACGATATATAAATGACGTCAGCCTTCTAGAACGGCAAGATATTTGTCCTTCCTTTTTCGAGGTCACGCGTACAACGCTCACTCACACAATCACAGACTTTCTAGTGTTGGCGTATAATAGTGAATCGCGACTTCGAATAACCTACCCAATTTAAGATGTCATTTACAAATCATTTGGTACTGTAAAGTTTTAACAAATAAATTATGATATAGCATTATACCATCACCAAGTCCCATTTTACAAAAGAAAATAGCATTTAAACAATGTTAAGTTACTGACAAATGTCATGTTCATGCACAAAATAGTTAAAAAATATTGTTTTCAAAAAATTATATCATCCAAGTTGATAGCTAAAATTCAAAATGGCGTAGTATCCGCTGCCATTTTAACAATTTTAGTGTCAATATAAACGATTTTTAATTAAGACTAGTTTTACTTTAATATATATTGTTCGCAATTTGTGTATCAGTATATTTACACGTGTGTAAAATTGCAGACAAAGCACTTTAAAAATTAACTAACGGGGACACGGATTTGATAATATTATTATGGCCTAGCAAGTAAATACATAATTAAGTGTTACCAATCTTACATTAAAGGAACAATTCACTATGTGCGACTACTATACGCCATGTAAAAGAATTTCATAGCATTGCTGCATATAGACGACGAAACAGTTCAAATACGCAATAATATTGATTTCGAATTCGGACGACGACTGCAATGAAAACAAGACAGGATTTGTAATAATTTAGTTCCAATTTATAACACTACAATTTGTGGCGCTCTCGTTTACAATTCTGCCATACTGACACATAAAATGAATAATCGTTTATCTACTTTTAATATTAGATATTCTAAACTGTATAAAGAAATAACTTCCATATGAGTTATATATTAAAAAATTTTTTTTGAAAGTATTAGATAATTGTACTTATATCAAATATCGGCAAAATATATTTCTTAATAATTGTATTATGTCAGTTCCATATCCGTGAATAGACAAGATATTATTTCTCCAAAACAAATACATCTTCATAATGTTAATGAATATATTTTAATTGGCGTTTAATTTTAATTACTGCGTTAAAACAATAAAATGGTTTTAATTTATTCTAAGCTTCTTTCTATTTAATTAAAAACAAAATAAAATATTTTAAAACATAAAATTTTTATATGTTATTTTTTTATTTCATAGCATATTTATTATTTACCCAACATTAAAGGTGTTTATGTAGTAACATTGTTGGAATATCTTAAAATTTATAATATATATTTATATAGACATATATTAATCATGTATCTTTGTATCTGGTAGAAGTTATTCTCCGTGTAATTAGTAATTATTTCGTTGTTTTATTTTTATTCTCTACATGCTATGTCATATGTGTTATTTGATATGTCAAGTCATTGTCAAATTGGCAATTTTTATCAAGTTGTGAATTGTGATAACAAATTACAGTCAGCACTTTAGTAAATGCTGCGTTATAAAAGTCTAGTTACCTTAAATTATATACAAATGAGTACAGAAACATTACAAACGAATATTAGTGCTTAAGTACAATGTAATTCTCGTTATTACGCTTATATTTGCAAGTGCTACAATTGTGTATTTTGTTCCTGATTCTCAATAACAATGTCTGAACCAAATAATCCTTTTGTGGGTTTGCTAGGAGTTACGGAAGCTAAATCAGGAGATGACTCGGATTTTAATTCGAGTCCAATATCTTTAGACGTAAAAAATTCCCAAGATGATGAAAAAATTGTTGTTATAAACAACATCATAGAAAATGTTTTTCACTTTACTATTAACGCTCAGGCTGTAGACAAACATCCAGATAGACAGTTGGTATATCTCGAAGAACTTGCTCAGGCCATAAGCCCTAGAGTACACATAGATTTGGAAGCTTTAGAACAAGCCTTATTTGAAAGATTGTTACTACAAGACATAGAGCAGCAAGTCATACCGAAGAGAAGTACAGCCATCAAAGAGCATGTAATTCAAAAACAAGTATTCCCATATTTATTTAGTTCAATGGAAAACATCCAGAGTTACAACCATATAAATAAACCCTATGTGCAAGAAGCTTTAGACAAAATGAAGGAACTTATATTTCGTAATGCGGTTACAGCATTGAAACAGCCTGCTTTATTCGAGGATCAAGATTTTTCACTACAACTTGTAGAAATTTTGCATCTCATTATACAGCAAAGTCATGCATTCTTTGTTGATTTGGTAAAAGCATTTGTAGCTGAAGGTAAGAATAAAAATATTTTTATTATATATTTTTGTATATTTGCGTTAAATGTGTTATTGATTCATTGTAAAATGTTTTCTGTTGACTGAGCAAAAAGTAACTGCCCATTAAAACAAGCAGTTATGAACAAAAATTTGATCTTTTTCATAGTTTCTAGCAATTTAGAAAACAATACTTGTCTCTCATATGATATTTTCTATGTTTTGACACTGTATATCTTTTTTATGTGAAAACATAAAAAAGATATACAGTGTCAAAAAAGACACTGGTATATCTTTTTTATGTGAAAACATAAAAAAGATATACCAGTGTCTTTTTTTTCTGTTGCAATGTGACAACCAACCTATTTATCTTTTAATTTATCATGACAAAAAAATGACATGTTAAAATACATGTAGAAAGAAAAATTCTTGTACACTGGCAGCCTAAAACTTGCCACTTCTGGAATGGATCTCCATAGACTGTTTCTCTATTCTAAATACTAAATGCAAGTTAACACTTCTATATTTTTCAGGTGATGATGAATCTAAAACACAACTTAGGGATTCAATGATGCCAGTTTTACGAAGAATTCATGTAGATGTTAATAAATCAAATTTGATTAATTTACCTATCTATATTTTACCTTCAATACAATTATTTGCTAGTGAGTGTTAAAAATATTGTACAGATACTTTCATTTACATAAGCCTAGTTTTGAATGTGTTATTATTATATTAGTAATTATTTACACAACTTTTTACTAACAAGTAAATATTTTCAAATAAAGGTGATCCAAATTTAGCACCAATTTTAATGGAAGCTTGTGAGCCAAAGAACGAAACAAATGGAAGGTTCTACCAAGATAATGTGTTAGGAGCTTTGCTAAGCCTATCAGTTCTACCTCGCTCTACTAATGCTATGCCTGATTATTTTGACAATCCCATGGACCAGGTAACTATAATTATTTTAGATAAGATCAAAACCTTTTTGGATGTACAGACTTTCTACTATAAAAAGAGGGAATGTTTTGTAGAAAAATATATGAGATAGTTAAAAACCCAGTTATCTATTTATAGTTATATAATATTCTGTTGTTAAAATAATTATTAAAAAAAATAATTCCAGGCGGCAACATCACTAATAGAGTCCTCACTTTGGAATGCAACATCACATTTGACAAATTATATGCACAAGATATTTTTATGTTTACTGAAGGGTGGACCAAGTTTAAAAAATAGATTATTGACATGGATTGGAAAATGTTTGAAGTCCAATGCTGCAAGAGGAAAACTCTGGAATGTACAGGTGAATATTAATGACACTATGGGTCTCTTTAATCTATCATTTTAGGAAACAGTAATAATCCAATTAAAGTATTTAAATTTATATATAATAAAACTAAAAATGGCTTCCATTAAGACATTTCTTTTAATTAGACTGAGATCTTTTTACAAACTTTAATGTTTTAAATATAAATTCCTCTTACTTTTCACAGAGCAATGAGATGGGAGCTGCGACCTGCGTGTCCGACGGTTTCATGCTGAACTTGGGAGCGGTGCTGCTACACCTGTGTCAGCCCTTCTGCAACACGGCCGACGACCCCAAGGCGCTGAAGATCGACCCCACCTACGGTGCGGTACCGGTAAGTATCGTACAATACATTATTTTATCGTAAATAAGAAGATGACCGGCCGCTAGGTTGTAAGTCAATTCCATTGAATAAATTAAAAATAACAATTCGGTCGGTTGCAGCCAGAGGAGTGTCCCGGCAGGTCGGTGCACCTGGACTGCCTGCACGAGGAGACCTGCTTGCTACCGGTGCGGGAGGAGGCCGGGGTCGCCCTCCGGAGGCCCGTTGCGGAATCCTACAACTTTGTCACGGAGTGTTTCTACATGACACAAAAATGCATCGACTTAGGTATTACTTCTAGGTTATTACCGTTGCATTAAAATCAGATTATAAACAAAAAAATATTTTTAGTTTTAATTCATAAGTAATATGGTTCATTTTTATTATTAAGATATTTTGGTGTATTATTAACTTACCGATAATATTGAATTATATAATTTATCAATTTTTACAAAAGTAAGAGTGAATTGAAGCGATATCGCGGACCTCCGCGACCGTGTGGGTGACTTGTCCGTTTTACCTTTATATTACTGGACTCTACGGTGCCTCCTAGCGAATAATATTAGTTTATACGTAATATATTATTATAGTATCCGTTTTTTTGATGGGTCGATTTCTGAAAATACCGGTGTTACTTAAAAAAACTTGTATTATCCATTCGATTATATTTTAATAGAATACCTTTCGGTATTCTTTTAAAATATGAAACTACAACCCGCAGTAAAATAATGTCTTCTGTAATACTTAAATACCGTTTCTCTCCAACGTTTATATGATTGCAGGCGTCCGCGTGTGTGCCGAAAAGATGTGGCGCGTGGGTCAAGAGGTGGGGAGAGCTCAGCGAGCGCTGGCCGAGGCCGGGCCCGCCAGGATGATGGAGCCCCTCAGGCAGAGGACGGCCTTCCTTATGACCAAGTACGCTGGAGCTGCGTCTTTATTTATTATTATTATCATCGTTTTTTATAGTATAGTGATGTTTGTGGGGAAACATACCGATCGGGAGTATGTGTTTGTCATATCGTGGGATAATTTAATTGGTTTATATCTTTCGGAATATAAAGCCGATTCCGATTTCATTCGGGTAGATTTTTTTATACTTCTTTTCGATTTCACGCAATGATCATAACGATCGTCAAATCTCCCTTTCGTACGTACTTCTGTTCAAACCTTCACTCCGATTCCAATTATTGTATCAGACGCATCATAGATTAGATTAATTTTGCAGAATTCGTGAGCGTTCCGTACATAAAATATCAAAAACTGAAAGCATAACGAAAACCATCCACCGTCCAGGTTCGTGACGTTCCGCTGCGCTCTGCTGGAGAAGAGGATGCTGACGGACCTGCACCGGCTGCAGGCGGCCACCTGCTCGTGGCTAGTGCAAGTTGCGGCCGCGCCGGACCCGGACGAACCCAAAAACAACTACGCGCCCGGACGAGAGATTCCCGTCCGGATACCCATCGAAACCCCGCCGCCTGATACCTTGAGGTGGGTAACCGTGGAGGTCCTCGTCCCTCAGAAACGTGCGGCTAGAGTTGGATGTTTCTCGAGTGTCACCTGTATGCCTTATAGGAATAAGAAACCTCCGACTCCGAGTGTTCTCGTCCATCGTAACCGCTCACTCGCACCGGATAATTTATATAACAATATATAAGGATAAGCTTCGCCACGTTTCCAGGTGCATTCCAGAGTTCGTCCTGGAAAACGTGGTGGTGCTGATCACGCTGTCCCGGCGCACGGTGGGCGCGCTCACGGACGAGGCGGACGCGGCCGGCCTACTGCGGCCCGCGCTCACGCTCGTGCTCACCTTCATGGGTGACTCCGCCCGCACTTACAACCCGCACTTGAGGTACGTACGAACGTGCTTATACGCACAAATTTCCGCTTAATGCTTCACTAAATTATTCTTAGTAAAAAAGATAAACAATTATGAATTTCATATTTTGAGCAATGTGCGCTATGTAAAGCTTCCGCCGATAAAACTATTCTAACATATTTCTTATTGTTCTTATGTTGGCGAAGTACTTTTATCTCTTTTTTAATAATTTACTTGTAGTTGGCTGTTATTTGTCTTGGTGTGTGTGTAATGTATATGTGCGTGTGACCGTCGTCCGTCGCATGATATTTATCACGCTTTTATTATTTTGTTTCTTGCACAAAGTTTCTGCATTTGCGAAAATATGCTTCGTAATATCTGCTTACTGAATTTACCTTAAAACAATTTCATGAATGAAATTAGATTGTAATTTTATTAAATGTGAACCTCTCTGAATAGCCAAGTTTAATCATTGATATAATTGTAAATAAAATAGCATTTCTTTTGCTCTGATCAAAAAATATATTTTATATCGTAATACAACAAAATACATATTCAATGTATAATTTATTTTATTGAAAAATATATATATATGTAAGTTATTTAATGATTCTAGAGCCCGTCTGGCTGAATGTCTCGAGGCCATGTTACCAAACCACCCAGACGATCAACAACCCTTGAGCAACATGGCGTCCTTTTACAGGGAACAGCTCTTCAAGGAACACCCCCATAGACTACAAGTACTACTTCAATATACAATAATTCAAAAAAATACACTCAAATATATTTTTTTTTTGCTATATAAAATAAATTAAAATCTATGAAACTTCTCATCCGATTTAAACATTTTTAATTGGTGCAGAATGAATGTTCGGAGCCCGACATAGCCTATATGTTATACATATATACGAACTGCCCTCTGCTGTCGAACGCGGAAGAAGTCAGAGATAAGGGCGGCTCGTAATATACTAATAAGTGACGTCACACTCCAGCTGGTGCCTTGTCTGCTGGACGTGTTCGTGGGCATCGAGATGACGGGGCAGAGTGTACAGTTCGAGCAGAAGTTCAACTACAGACGACCCATGTACCTCGTCATGGACTTCCTGTGGGGCCTGGAGGAGCACAGGGAGGCCTTCACGTCAGTATCAACTATTATGAACAATATATTCAAAGTAAACGAGCGATATTGTTTTGTCTCGAGATGACGTCCGTATTTTTAACTATTTTTTTAGCTTATTTATTTTTTCTATCTAGTTGTCATTATGTATTTGTTTTGATTGATATATGTAGGTTGGTATTTTTATTTGCAACAAGAGTTATTCAATTAGTTTGTTTTTTCTCTAGGACATATTTTGTTCAATTATAATACTTTGTCGAATTATAACTTCAGACGTCTGGCGAGAGAAGCGGAGGCGAACATGGAAGCGGTACATCCTCCTATATTCTTGCGCTTCGTCAACTTGCTGATGAACGACGCCATTTTCTTGCTGGACGAGGCGCTCGGGAACATGGCGCAGCTGAGGAACATGCAGACGGCGCAGTGCGTACTCTATTGCATTACTTGACTCATCTCGTATCATCTCGAGTCCTCTCTATCTCTCTCTCTCTCCAGGGAGGCGGGTAGCTGGGCGCTGTTGTCCAGCTCCGAGCGCGAGCAAACCCTGTCCAACATGTCCCACACGGGCATGCTGGCGCGCTTCGACAACATCCTGGGTCGCGACACAGTCCGCACGCTGGTGCGCCTCACCCAGCACGCGCCCTACGTGTTCTGTCACCCCACGCTGGTGGAGCGCATCGCCTCCATGCTCAACTACTTCCTGCGTCACCTCGTCGGACCCAATAAGAAGAATTTCAAGGTTATTTTCGCCCTTACTATTTTTTTAATACGCTTCTTATAGCTTCGAATGTATCTATCATTATTGTGTCAAAAACTTTGAACCTGTTCTTGAATAATTTTTAAATTTGATTTTTGCGTATTTGTGGAGAATCGATGACAGTGGAATAATTTTAACAAAAAAAGACACGCTTTTATGACAATAGTATTTAAAAATAATGGTTCCTTACTACTTGTACTCCACATTGATCCCAACAACATCTGTTCTACGGCCGTATCCGTATGAATTAAAAATTTCCCTACAATGAGATCATATTTTAATAAAATCGCCGCTTCAATTAAAACCATTTAACGGACTCGCGGCCGGTAAGGAGCACATCGCTTCCGTTACGAAGTCATACCAACGGCACCACCATAATTAAAATAATAAAAAATCCAACAGTATAAAATATTAAAGATTTGGCTGAATGCAATAGAAATAAAGAAGTCTGACATAGAGGTTGTTCTCGCAGGTGAAGGACATGAAGGAGTACGAGTTCGAGCCGGCGGGTACTGTGCTGGACATATGCCGCATGTACGTGCAGCTCGGGACCAACGAGCGCTTCTGCGCCGCCGTGTCCGACGACGGACGCTCCTACTCGCCGCAACTGTTCAAGCTGGCCGAGGATGTTCTGGGTCACTATACTATATCATACTTACACCAAGCGACATACTACTATCAAAAATCCTATAAGCATTAAAAAAATACTGCGGTCGTTGTGCTATATTATATTTTCATAGCTACTTTTCTTACTTACATATATAAAATTTTATCAAATTAGTTACATTTTTCTATAATGTCATAATACTGACATTTTTTTTTGTTTTTATTTGATGAGCCGGTATCATGCCAATACATCAATGTTTCTTACCCGGGTTTCGTCGCTAGTTCTAAATGATAGTTCCGAACGTCCCTATCTAGATGAATATAGTGTATACTAAAAAATTGGATCCGTCAGTGCGCATCGGCGGCGGCGGTCTGATGACGTCACTCCGGGACGTGGCGGCCAGAGTGAGCACCCTGGCGGAACAGCGCCAGCGCGACGAGGAGATTCTCGCCAACGCTCCCGAGGAGTTTCTGGACCCCATCATGAGCACCATCATGAGGGACCCGGTCATCCTGCCGAGTTCCCGGATAACCGTCGATAGAACTACCATAGCTAGGTTTGAATTTTTGAAGCAAATTAATAACTATGAGAATCAACAACGATTTAAATATTTAACAAAAACGTTTTATTAAGTAAACATCGAAGTGACATCAGTTGGCAGTTTACATCTACAGAACCTCTATGCCCCCTAGACCAAAAATATTTAAGTCAGAAACATAATGAATGTATAGTTTGATGTAAGACAGCCATAGAATTATTATACATAGAATAGGTGAGCCATAGACATTCCTGTGAGTGTCAGTTTCAGACACTTAAAAAAGATGCAAGATGATACTGTTGTCTTTGTCTAATCACACATGCGCAATGTAACATTTATGACGCGTTTTTTGTTTGAGTTTTTTTATTATTTTATTTAAAATTAATTAAAACATTTGTGTAAAATATTTTTTAACCGACTTCTTCAAAAAGGAGGAGGTTCTCAGCTTGTATATATATATATATACATATATATATATGTATGTACACCGATTTCTCCGAGATTTCTGAACCGATTTACGTAATTCTTTTTTTGTTTGAGGCGAAATAGTTTCGAATTGGTCCCATAAAAATTTGATTCAGGTTCAGGTTTTTATTTTATGAGCATTTTTGTCCAAGTTTTGAACTAGATCCTCTGGGCGGAAATCGAAACGTGCTGTAACTAATGACATCTGTTGTTTTGGATATGTGAAGTCTGACACGCTGCTGCTAGCCGGTTCTCACGTTGCTGAGCAGACTCGGTTGCTGTACGGTTTCGTATCACTTCTAATCTATGAGCCCTCTGCTCAGACGACTCATTCTCTAAACGCTTATTAATTGAAATCAAATATGAATTAAAACATTCTTTGAATACTATATCGAGTAACCACGAAAATTCAATGATTAGTTATTATAGCTTAAAACGTAAGTTATTAATAAATTAATACTGTATTTTTAATAACTATTTTTTCTATGTATTCTTTATATTATTCTAGTAAAGGTTTAAAAAGTATCTATAATAATTATCACGTAAAATCAGATCTATAACACGAGTTAGGTACACCAATTATTATTGTCCTTGAAATATGACTAGCTTATTGTAATACATTCTTATTCTATATTTAGTGTCATTTAATTCATCACTTTCGTGCTTCATATCGACTGATTTATATTGACATAATTAAGAACAATAAGAAGTATTAGTTGCTGTCGTTGATCATACAGAGGTTCCTGTTCTAAAATATGATCAATATTATTTAAAACTTTAGGGGGGAAATTTTTCAAAGTTTCTGTAATGATAGTAAACTAAATATTTCGTTTTATTTGTGACGATTTATAGCGTCTTAACATTTTTTTCTGTGCAATGACCTATCAAAATAACATCATCCAATGGAAATATTATTTCACTTTTTTTTATAATTCAGTAATTATTTGTCATTTTATAGACTCAATAAATAAACTATAAATTATAATTATAGTAAGTATATAATTTTGTATAACTTTTACTCAAATTTGATCTCATACGTTGATATATTAGGTTAGCTTTCAGCATTTTAGTAAAAATGACAATTAGTCACTCAATTGCTACGAATTACGCACGAGACGACTACGACGAAACAAGAGATTCCATAAAAAATAGAGACAGATAGGTAATTTCGATCTACCTATCTCTTTTATGTTCGATCAAACATTTTAGGCTAGCTTCCTTACTCTACGTATAATATCTCTTACGTCCATACATTGAAATAGATTCAATAAAAAAACTCTTGTCATTTAACTATAGGCTCTGTTTGGACTGACGGTAATTTACTTTGATGATATCTATACGTAAATAAAAACATCGACGTGATTGTTTTTTTACGTTAAAGCATTCAATCAGTATGATAGGGTCTTAAATTATCTATATACTTGTTAGCCATATTAAGATTAGATTATTTGTTTTATTGTTGATGATTTTTTTTAATATTGTGGTTTAAAGGTATTTTCATATCTATTAATAAATAGGGTGTTACTTATGATTTTTTTTACTTATAAATATTGAATGTTTTAGGCATCTCCTAAGTGATCAATCGGACCCATTCAACCGCTCCCCGCTATCCATGGACCAAGTGAAATCAAATACTGAACTCAAGGAGCAAATACAAAATTGGATTGCAGAAAAGAAACAAAAGATGGCCGCCAGTACTACCTAATGTAAAAAATAACTTAAAGTTATTTAATACTTTTATGTAGCTTCGATCACATATAAAAATATATTACAAAATGTATAAATTATATCGACCACGTAAAAATAAAAAAAAACAATCATTTTTATTTTTCGAATATTTAAATTAAATTTAAATAAAGGAAGCATAGAATCATATTGCTCAATGACTTCTCATTCTCATGTCTTAAAAGTTATATTAATTATATTTATGTAATAACAAATTATTACATTTGGTTATAATTAAAAATGATTATTTAATTATATTTTTGTCAGGGTATTATTTTAAACACGTTTTCAGATTACCTATAGGTATTCAATTATTTTATGACTAGTTTATGAACGATGTTTTATGTTGTTTTTAAACTAGCTGATCCAGACGGTCATTTTTGTATATATTAAAAATATATTGTCTTTGGGTGTCTAACTATTGTCTATGATATGTTCGAAAAATTATTTGTAGAACTTATATGTCTGGATTAAATTGATAATACAATTATTTTAAGAAATCTATGATAATGTGCAGGTTAAGAAACACCTAGCTATAATACATTTAGTAGTTTCAACAGTAAATGTATCTTTATTGTAAAGATTTTGTTTTTGGAAGTGCGCATATTTTTTCCTGTTTTATATGTGATCTGAGCTAAACATGTAAAACAAATGATTATTTAGTGTTCATTTTATATAATCATGGATGTTCTCTATGTGGTGTTAGGGTGTGGTGATTATTGTAATATTTTAATTTATTTCCAAACTGCCAGTACCATATACAAATAGGGAAAGGCCCATTTAAGTTCTGAAATTTATTTGCATTTTTAAAACACTATTTCTTTTTCATTCCTTTATATAATTGGATCGTATTAAGATAGATAGATTTAATAATATTATTATTGATTTGAATAATATATATTAGTTCTAGTTAACATGTAACACCACAATATTATTATCGGTACATTTATAAGTTCTGATATATCTGAAATTCAGACATATATTGTGAAAATAATAGAAGATACCTGGCAACTTAGAATCTTGTTAAATAGAATTAGGACAGACTCGTTACTTGTCAAAGATTACGTTTATTTTGAATATTCAGCGTTATCTATAATGTTAGATATGTCTCATTACACAGACAATAGAGAAGAATTGATGATAATTCTACTAATTCTACTGCTGGTTGTTCCCTCAGATCTCTTCTAATTACCTGTGTATCACTCGTGCGATTTATATGTTACCTCACCCAACAATATGTCTTATATATAAAATATTTTACGTATAAACTTCAAATGCAATAGATAAGAATATTTAGTCAATATATTGTAAAACATTGAAACTCGCCCTTCCTATGGCTTGGATTTAAATTAGGAATTTGTCTGTTAACTACTTCAATATAGAAAAAAGAGGTTTTCAGTTTGTCGATTGTAGTGAGTCCTGGTTATAGTAAAGCAAAATAGTGTTAATTTAAAAATAAAAAATTAAGATATACAACCGTAAAATTATTAAAATAAATAAGTGATTAATAGTATAATAAATAAAAGACTTAATTAGGTACGCCATATAAGAACACTAAGTACTAAACACATGTTTTAGGTTTTTTTCTGAATAAGTCTTAAAGAAAGGTGATTATTTAAGTTGTTACAATTTCATAATTTCGGTGTACTGTTATTATTTATACAAGTGAGAAAATATAATTAAGCTATTCAGTTGTTCTTTTTTGTTGTTAGTTCATTTAATTTAATTAAGGATTTTTAATAAATTATATAAACTCCTGTGTAACATTTCATTCTGAGTGGAGGCACCTACTTTAGATGCATGCATGCTTAATTCGTCAACGCGAAATTCAACATGATAGTTCACAACCCTTTCAACTTTAAAAATCTGCTCGATTCTTTCAACTTTCGAAATCTTCTGGAATCACTTTCGTGTCTCTTTCTCGATCAATGGAATTTATAAGATTCAATTCATGTTAGTATAGATGTTTTTTTAGATCTTAGATATATTTATGTATCTTAATGGGAAATGTATAATTTTAGTAATAAATATTATAACTTATATCATGAAGATTCTTTGATGATGATATGAAGATTTCAAGATTGTACTTTATATATTTATTCTTGTCCATAAACAAGAAACATGATCAACCAAGACGTACGTATAAAATACTTTTAATTTCACTGAGGTCAACCTTTTACTCGTCTTGATCTTAAGTTTTGCTTGCCCTTTTCTGTCAGTCCATCAACCAATATTATTAGAATATCAAATTTATTACATATATATACTGTTTATGGAATTACAATTCAAGGCAACACTGAAATAAATTGTAAAACTTGTTAGAAACTACCCAAAGACAATCTGTCATGGCGGAGTAATCAGCTGATAATTGCAATGCCGAAGATTAGAAATAAATAGTTTCGTTTAGTTTTTAATTAATTAATTTTGGCTTACCTTTGATTACAAGTATAACATTTTAAAGTTGTATTTCGTAAGGGTTTAAAAAATACTCAAAGAATGGCGCGATGTCCCTTGTCATCTGTCAGTTTTATTCATTCATCCATTGTAGTGCAGAAAAAAATGTGACTTGTTTGATAAAATCTGTTTTACACAATAAGTGTTAGATGAAGATTAACTATTTGCGTTTTATATCTTTTTATTCTTTCACGAAAATACCGGTTACAGCAATGCATTCTAAAATCTTATAGCAACATACATAGCGTAGTCTTTTCTATGGCCTAACATATTCCCTTTACAAAGAATCTGAGCGGCGTCGGGGGCTTATGTTATTTTATTGGACATTGAAGTGTCGTTTTACTTTATATGTTAAAATTAGTGTGTAAACCGTTTCTAAGTGAGTGTTAAAAAAAGAAACGAAAATGTCCGGTCGAGTTCGAAAACAATCTGATTGTCCTGTGGGGAAGCAGGGTCCTATGAGGGCGACCCTGCCGGTGTCGTCTGTTATGAAAGGTGGTGGTCTTAAGAAGAATGCTGCAAATAGCCCGACCCTATCTCCTACAAACTTGTGGCGTCGAATATCACCAGATCATGCCCTCTCTGGACAGAGAAGTCCAGGAGCTGTGAACTACAAAGGTACTTCTATAATATTATACATAGCAGAAACAGTATAAAAGACATATTTACATTGAATTATGGGATAATTATAAATGTCTAAGGTATGTTCCGGGTTTATTACTTATACATAATTCAAAAAGTAATGAATGACAATCGCAAATCATTTCATATATTTGGAAAGAATGCTATTAAGATAAATATTTAAAAAGTATAACAAAATATTAGGTCTAGGATGAAGTAAAAATTAATACATGCCTACCATACCTAATATATAAACACAAATTATTAAGAGATTTTTCACTAAAAGGTAATTTTGGTTTCCATCTTAATTTTTTGTCACCATAACTTCTTTAATATGTAATTGGAATATAATATATTGAAAATAATGTTATTTAATGATAAATTCAATAATATCGTTTTTATTTTTCTTAAGAACTAGTTTACTAGGACAATAGCTCCATTCCTAGGGAGGAAGACATAGTTTATAAAATATAACATTAAATGTACCATGTTGATTTATTGTTTTAATTTAATAATATTAGTACAAATTAAACAAATTGATCTAACCCCTAAAAAGGCAAATTATTTGCTTGTGTCAAGGGTGTTAGACAACAAAATACATAGAAATACACATTATAAATACTGAGAATATATTTACTAAATTCATTTACTTATCTATATTCATCACATACATGCCTGTCCCTGTTGGGAATTAAACCTGAGCCCCGTTGACTAGTTATATGTTATAGGCGTCTGTGCTAACCACTCGAACAATATGGTGGTTACAATAAATATATTTTAAACTCTCTATATTTTTATTGCAGGCAAAGGGAGATTTGGTTCCAATGTTATCAGACGCACAGCATCTTTAGACACCCTATATCACAAAGGGCAATGGCCCAGGGATTTCTATTTTCATGCAGGACAGCTACAAGTTGACAAGTCTACACAAGTAAGAAAATTATATTAATACCACAGTTTAATAAAAATATCTCAGTTAGTTTGGTAGTCAATTGACAAAAATATGTTGTTTTTTAACAAGCATCTAAACTTTAAACATTTGGTTCCCTATTAATTATAATAATCTATAGCTAATACATATATTCAATCACTGTAAATGATTTTTATATCAGTATTTAGTCTGTAATAACAAAAAGAAGTCTGGCAATACTTTTTTTTTAATTAGCTCAACTAATATATTTCTTAATTTTCTTTAAAGTGGCTATTCAATTTCAGACAGATGATGGGGGTGGAGTATCTGGACGTTCCTCACGAGGTTCTGATGATGATAAGTTAGATCGTTTCCTAAGGAGCCGTCTACAAAGGCCTCATAAACCTTGTGCTTCCGGGGATTATTCATCACATTCTATGAGTCCTGGCTTTTGTAAGTAATCATCTTAAACATATTTTAGGATTATAGAATTACCAAATGAACAAGATTATTGATTCTTAAAATTCCCATACAATTAATAAACGTTTTTTTTGTTAAACTAGTAAATTTTATAATTTTTTTTCACTATTTTTAATACAGTATGTATTATTTTTAATGCAGTATATACTATTTCTAATGTAGTATATATTATTTTGCATGTAGTATATACTATTTTTAATGCAGTACATACTAATTTTAATGTAGTATATATTACTATTTAAAATGTAGTAGGTAGTATGATTCTAAGATTTAAACAATAATCTACAATTGCTTATATATTAAATTCTGATTGCAGGGTCTCGTTTCGGCACTGGCAGTGTTCCACTCCGAGCAGCTCGGTCATCAGTCGAAGGCCTTAATCAAGAGATCGAGAGACTTGTGCTTTGCCCTGCTAGTGGGACTCAGACCCCTCATCTGGATAGACTACGGGATAAGGTATTATAATGAAATAAGAAACTCCAGGCTTTAAAAATCTATCTTCACAAAAAGCAACCGCAACCTTATATTTTGTGATATGTAAAATATACTATGATATTAAAAAAATATACAAATATTAAATGAACAAGCTAAAAAGATCTAATTTTATGAATCTGTTGTTAAAATTAAGGCGTAAATATGCAAACAAAGAAAGCGCGGCAAAGTTACGTGGAATAAAAGTTTTTAACGTATTTTTTAATTTCTCGTTATATTAGTATGCAGGCAGCAGCTGCTTACCGCGTTCATAAAAACATAAAGAGCTATTTTATGACTTAAATTACAAGGGCTGATAATTATCTTACATGTCAAATGTATTAATAAGGTTGTTTAAAAAAGTTTATTTAATTGCATTTCCAGTGAAAATTAAAATACAAAATATTTTTATTCAAGTAGGCATTTAAACGCAGTTTTGAATCGTCAATGATTACATTAATATTGTCAGTATAGTCAGTCCGTAAGTAAGCTACCACCACACAGGTCAGAATGGTGGTCTGCTGAGAAGAGCAGGCCAAAAATAAAATACTGTTAAATTTAAAACTAAGAAAAGGAACATCTAAGATATCTTGTGGAACCTATATATGCGTACACTCAAACCCATGAAGAATTTGTTAACTTTTTGAATAAGAAATTTAGGCCTTCTAAGCTTATATTTATTTATTGTATTAATCGTACGTCTGTCGCTGTTTTTTATATGAGTATTTAATTTTTCGCATGTAAATAATATGTTATTAAATAATAAATATTCCTTATAACAATCTCTCAGGGAGCCTACAGCTTTTCAGTTATAAATAGCCCGCGTAACTCTTTTTTAGGTCGTATTATCATCAGTCTTCGAGGGTTCGGCTTTTTGATTACTCATGATTATTCATGATTAATAGAGAAAATTTTTGACCACAGTGGTCTGAACTTAGATTCGTCATTATCGTTCTTCATAAATTTTAGAACAGAACACGTTATCAACACTATTAATTTTAATAGGTGCAGAAATGACAAGTTAATTAGTAATGTTTTTTGTCACAATATTGGAAATTAATTAATATTTGTTAATAAATTAAAATTAGTTGTTATTAATATATTGATTATATTGATATTACCTAACAAGTTTTTTCACTGAGTTCAAAAAAATATAAAAATGTTTTTAATATCACCAGGTGACTCCAGAAGGTCATCGTGCCCCTCTTGCAGAACTCTTGAGGCGCTCAGTCAACACACAGACTCCACACGATCTCTGTCATACGGCGCATTCTTCAGGTAAATATATTTATTAATATAATATGTACTTACAATGTTGTGTTAATATGTAATAGTTATGCAAATTACTTTAGGGAATGTTTATAATTTAAAAGATATTAAAATTAAATGACTTGCTACTTGCCAGGTGCTACTTACCTTAACCATGAATAATTATAATTAACTATGTTATTGTTTATATGAGGATTAACATTTAGAAAAAATGTTAATAACATATTTAATGTGTTCTAAAAATATACAAAACATATCTATTAAAAATATATACATTTTGTATAAATTTTAAATAAATATATAATAAAAATAACCTGATACGGGCAGGGATTCGCTCCCAAAGGTCACGGGTTTGAATCCTTGCCCATGACGATTTGTCCATTTTATATTCAATTTAAATAAACTAATATAATACATGTTTATGGATATGTATTTTATAACATATACTTCTTTGATGTTCTATGAATGTTTTGGTAACATGTACTTCTAATAATGATACTAAATGATTTAACTGAATGAGATTATATATTGTAATACAAATGGGCTTAGATCCGCCTTCCCGAGGGTCCCTCTCCAGTGCGGGCTCGGCTGAGCTTCTGGCCACAGGTCTAATGTTATATATACTTAACTATGTGACACACTGCAATTATAACTACAATTTACTTATTTAGGGCCATGTATTTGTGTATAAATATCAATTCCTTTAAACCCATGTACACACCTCGGTACAGTCATATATTGCAGTGTGTGCGCACTTAGTACATCCCCTGCAAATGATAAGTATTGTGCACTTATTATAAGTTTGAAGCATGGGACTTACCATAGTATTCTGATTATTCATTTATATATATTTAATTATTTTAAGTAGAAATATTTTGTTTTTTATTGTATAAGTTATTGTTGATATTGATTTATAAATTCCCTTTTCTTATGTAAAGGCAATTTATAATACTTACCGATATTTATGCCTGTCAAAATTACACCCACATCACTATAGTATAAACTCATGCAATTTTATATCATTTTAGAAAAGTAAATCAAAGTAGACGAGTCAGACATAGGTATTATTATTGGTTAACCGACTGTTTTGTTGATTCAAAACCAAACACATCTATAAAGGTGTGGTTTTGAGAGTTATTTTATTGATTTTTATTTTGTAGTTCCGGCATTGATATTTATTATTGCTTTTTTTCATAATAATGATATAGTTGAATATTCATACAATATTAAAATTTCATTTCCAGGCGGCAGTGTCTGCTCATCTCCAGATCTCGACGGTTCCAAGCTGGGAACTTCTCCACAGATCAATCGATTCCTGGCACGCGAACCTCCAGATGGCTGTGAAAAGGTACATTAAGATTAATTTACACCTGGATAAAATTTTGGGAAACATTTATTAATAAAATAGTTGAAATACTTCATCTGAAATATAATATCTGCTGTATTTTTTTTATTCATAATCTGTCCACAATCATAGTATATACGGACGGACATAGTTTACAAAGACAGAAGTAATTATCCTCTTCCCCGCGTGTGTCTCGTCCGGTCGTCTCTGTAGTAAGACCCGTCCGTCCGTCCCTCCTCGACCGCACGCAGTCATTCAAATAAATATATCGTAATAGGTGAATTAATGCAGAGAGTAATATATTTTGCAGGTGAACCTGAAGGCCGGCGAAGGCTCGTACTCGGAATCGATATCGGTGATCAAGCCGTCGGTGCAGGCCTTCACGCTGCGGCAGTCGCGGGGCTCCGCCTTCCAGCCGCTGAACCCGGCGCCGCAGCACTGATACCCGCCGCCCGCGGAGGCGCACTTCGCGAGACTCATCAAGATGGCCTTCTGCTGCTTCACGGCGCGCTAGAGGCCATCCCGAGCAGTCCGCGACCTGCCTCCTGAAGCGGGTTTTTTCTTTCTACGTTTTTTAATAGTACCCGGATTTGACGTCATCCGTCATCACGAGGACGGTATCGATACGAAAGAATTCACGATTCTCGCTTAGTGTTGGACCCCCGGCCGCCTCGTGGATTTCGATTCGATTACATAAGACATTCACCGATATATTCGATATTTCTAAGTACGCGAGCGGACGATGAGAGCTATTTTTGTATGAATTATTATATATTATTGAGTAGATTATTCTTTCTAAATTTACAAAATTAAATGTATGCAAGTATTGGGCCACGATTTAATTATATATTGCGATGTCGTTATATAAAACTTATAATAGTAATAATATTCACGTTGTGAAAGGAAATGTTATACAAAATCTGATCTAAAACTAAATTTTTTTTTTGCTTAAAATTAATCTACTCAATAAATAATGACCGGAGAGAAGTTAACGTTGCTATTTCTGTTGTTCGTTTCTCTTAACTAGATGTTATAAAGAAAAATCAGTCCAATGTCAAATAGAATTCTTGTTTGAAATTGTAAATATATAAAAATGTTAATACCAAACTACCCAATGTCGGCACCGGAGGGTCGCAGGTACGAGTCCGGCCCGAGTTGATTAAATTTAATTTAATTAACATTTATAATGAAATAATGAAAAAAATATGGAAGTTAACCAATATGTATTTAAATAACTAAAACCTAATTTAACAAATAGTTTTGAGAAAGTCCAACGGAAAACACACCAATGATAAGGTTTCTGTGTTAATAAATATTACTAACAAAATAATAAATAACTTCAAGTAGACCATTTTGCGTTAGACCTAAGACAAGTATGACGTCATTATGCACTAATGACAATAAAAATTATGTAAATAGCAAAATTGAATATTTAACGCGTTTATATTCATTCAATCATCACATTTATTTACACTAAATAAAACCAAATACATTAACTAATGACAATTTCATCTCGCTTCTTCATGTTAACCATTTATTATGAAAAATAATTATGCATTAAGCCGTCATTGGTTTAGTTTTAATTGCTTAAAACTTATTTGGTGATGATACAAGGAGCGACTGGACATAAGTTTGATCTCAAATATTATTTTAAATTTCTTTATATATACTCATTTATTGCCATTGATAAGTAACGGATATTCTTGTAAATTCGTTTTTTTTTAAGTTATTAAATATATTTCGCTTTTTTTTATGTTTGCTTGCTTTTGATTTTGTGTTTTATTTTTTTATGTATCAATTTTTATGTTTCTTAAGTAATTGAGTGACTAAGTTAAGTACAAGAAAAAGATTTACTACTTATTGTAATTTTCAAATGTAAAGTTTCTTCTTTTGCAAGAATATCCGTTTTTTTATTTAAATTACTTTGTATGAATCAATAAAAAAATATTTCAAATTGTAATCCACCTATATTTATGAGAATTAGATTTTTTTATCTTTGTTCGATAAAAAAAATGGACCAAAATTCACAAGGGCTGGAGTGTCTGAAACGTGAAAGGGTTAGGTTT
Organism: Napeogenes inachia; assembly: GCA_959347355.1. Lineage (NCBI taxonomy): Eukaryota > Metazoa > Arthropoda > Insecta > Lepidoptera > Nymphalidae > Napeogenes > Napeogenes inachia. The sequence goes on from OY365797.1 coordinate 13,555,895, forward strand.
GAGATGGGCTGGTTTTCTATGAGATAGCTTTAAATTATGGGATTTGACAATGAAAAGTGGAAGATAGACTGATTTTATAAATCTTTACTCAAGCTTTGATACAGGTATCTTGACAATGAATATATAAAATGTTAACTCGAATAACGCGTGCGGAATATTTGTTCTCTCTTGGTATCAGAGGTATCTATATAAACCTGAAGCTGTAGCCAAACTACAAAAGCTCTGACGATTCTACTTAAACGTATGGACGTAAGCTTTAGTATAGCGTAACCTTATGTCAAAGAAGAATGATTGTCATTCAGCATTCTATTCAATAAGCGTCAATGTCACTTGTCTATAACCTCTGATGTAAATACAAATGTATTTGAAACATAAAAGTGTAACGAAATCTAGAAACTGTACTGGATGTGATGGACAGACACGGTATTCGTTTTATATCTTTTGGATAGGAAAGTTGGACCATGCCAATAGGATCTCTCGTTTTGGCCAAAACGCATTTCTATCATCGAGACTGATAATATAGAATGTTGAAAACATAGTTAGATCTGCTTTATTATTTTTTTAAACTTTTGTAAATTACTACGGCAAAATATATTTTTTCAAGGCTCACTTTTGGTACATAGAGTATTTTAAATCTTGACATTGCTCAAATCGAAATTTTATTATGAGCCACTTATGATGTATGCCGAATTTCGTATTATAAACATTGTGATTATGAATTTCAAGCTGACACCTATGTATTATAATTCATATATTGTATTGAATATATTATAATTTAACAAATGAATGTGATATGTATGTGAATATTGATTGTTACTTGATAACTTTGGGTATTGGAGTGTCAATACTTGTACATTGGTGGAAAGTGAGAGGGCACCGAGTATGCCCGAGTTGTGAAGTGTTACCGAAGGTGCTGAGTGATGTGTAGTGCTAATTGTACCGTGAAGACTGGTGTTGGTATGGTTTGGACTTGCTGTAATTGAACAGTATATTTTTTATTTTTTTCTATGAATGTGACAAACTTTTCAGAGAGTTGTGGTGATGTACAAATACATTCATCATTGCTTTAGTATGTATGTAGAATATGTATATTCAGTAGACACATACATATATACAGGCCAATCATTTTTAATTACACATTCATAAGTAGTTAATATGTAATAATAGTCTATGCTGTGCAAAAACGTTAAAATATGGAAGACGAAGCCGAGCCAGTATTTAAAATCCTGATTACTGTGTAGATTTTTCTCATAAGTGCAATATCTAGCTGTAATGTTGACAAATTAGCTACAATTAGCAAACAGTATGTTGTTAAACATTGCATATGTGCTGTTAGAAATACATTTTATTTGTTCCCAGATTCTTTGCTTAGTTGCACATTTATACAGATGTACAGTCTCCATGATTATATTAAGCTTCATTTTGCATTGCTTCCTCAGGCTTCCGTGATGTTAATAGAAATCCAAAACAATGTTATGCTTTACTAACATAATACTTACATTATTTAGGTTTATGTCACAGGTCCAGGTTGTAATTTAGGATTTATCTTTCCCATTGACGTTACCTAATTTAAGATTTAGTGTATTTAGGTGATCCGAAATATTAGCTGATAATAAATGTGTGCTATAAAGAAGTACCCCTTACCACTTAATTTTATGTAATCCACTGTGTGCAGTGAGGTTTCTACATGAAGTTGTTAGCACATTCCGCATATTGCATAGGAACACCATATTATTATCAATTGGACAACTTTATGCAGAAATGTTAATGTTTTTTAAAGTAGATAAAGATATTTTTGTATGTTGAGGGTAGGAGTTATGCAAGATGTACCATAAAAGTAAATTTGCTAGGACCTTAGATTTGATAGTTCTTTTATAGATGGTTAATATTATTTTAAAGTTTGCTTTTAGATGATTAATAAGTTTGTAATTTTTATTACTATGATATTAGATTAAATACTAACATTAAAATTTAAAACTAAACCAAAAGTGCCCATTGAGATAAGTTTATAATTCAAGCAAGCCTTTTGTTCAACATATTGTTAAAGAATAATAACATATGTTTAGGCGACAAAATTAGTAATTAAGGAAATTATCAAACAATTGTTGAGTTTTAGTTTTCTAAAATTGTTGAGGTGTATTGAAAAAAAATGTATTTTTTTTTACACACACATGTGGAACAAGGGGCTTGTTATTAGAGGCATTAATTAACATCAATAATAATAGTATCTATTTTAAGTAATGATAAGAATGGTTTTATTATAGTTTTGTTTCAGAGAAGAAATTCTAATTACTATTTTTGTTTCCAATATTTTATCACTTTACCTGTTTTCATTGTATCTTGCTGTATTGCAGACATATCCAATATACAGACTGATTTAAGAACTGGCTTTTTATTTCATATTTTTACATTTTATACTGGATTCTAAAAGATTAATATGTACAATAATTTAATTACCACCCAATTAGTTGTTTAGTTTTAAAATGTATGAAGTCTTGCTTTTAAAATCCTTGAATACTAACAATTCTATGTGGTTTTTACTTATACTAATCAGACACAAAGAATAAATGCCAAAACATTGATAAGTATAACAATGTTAAATAAATTATTAGTTTTAACATTAGTTAAAAACTAATTAAATGCATTTAATAAATAAAAAACATTTCTTTAACAAATGGATAAGAGTATTTATTATCTACCACTACAGATATGTTTTAAGTTGTTTTCTAATATTTTGAAAGATATCCAAGTTTTAATTTTTATATTTTTAATTTATTGATTTAATTATTGGATTGTATAACCTAAAAGAAGTTTACTACAATCCTCTTAACTGTAATGTCCAGTATGAGGTGTATAAATGATTAAAAGATTTTTGTACATATAATTATTTATTAGATATATTGACCTAGTATTGTATACTTCGTTTAGTTTGTATGTCATCTAACAATATTCTGAGTTCTTCATCTTCAAATCTTCCTTCAAGAGATGGAATCAATGCTTTAGCTTCTTCAGGTGTTTCCGGGCAAAGATTTGCTAAACTAGCAACCTCAAACTTATGTAACTTTTTGGATTGTAAGAGGCTGGAAATATTAAAAAAAATTGTGTCAACATCATCAATTTGTGTTTTCGTAATATGAAATCAAATATAAATTTAATTACAATTAAATGTAAGCAACTCACTTTCTCACTGCAGTTATAGTTTCTTTATTTTTAAATTTCTTAAACATATTTGTATATGTAAGTGTTTTCATAAAAACTTCCGAAAATTCTTGTTCTTCTTCAGCAGATTCATTTTGAGCTTTTCTATGTTCCAGTAACATATCGACTTCTGATATTAAGAGAGTTTCTGCGTTTTCAAATTCTGTCAATAATAAATTTCATTACATTGCAGCTATTTTATTTTAAAACACTAGAATTGTAATGTTAACACACCTTTTGGAAACTGTAAATCGGCGGCGTCTTCTTCCACCACGTCTTGTAGAGGTCCAGCCATTGGTAATGTACTTCGTGAATAATTTTCGGCTAAATATGATTAGATTTTTGTAGTCGATTGAAATAAAAGAGGTATTTCCTTAACGTTTCTATAACATTTACTTTTAATTTTTAGAATATATCGGTTTTACCGCTTCGGCTTTGACACTTAACACTTATGAGTTGTGACTTATTAACTGACAAGTGACACGGGAGTCGGGACACCTGACAACCTTTATCTGTCCACTGTAGGGATGATCGATTAACATCGATGTTCGATGATCATTGATGTTAAAAGAAAAAACATCGATGTTGCTGTACGAAACATCGATGTTAATTCATGGCCTCACACTCGACCAATAATAATAATATCACAGGTCAAATTATACTCACTGATCTAACCTCTAAGAAAACAAATTATTTGCTTGGGTTAAGGTTGTTAGACAACGATACAAATACATAGAAATACACATTAAATACTGCAAATATACATACATAACAAATGAACAAACCCAGAAATACAGGCATCTATGCTCATCACATCCATCAGCACTATCTGAAAGAGTGTTTTCTAAAGCTGGTTCTATTCTCAATAGATTAAAAGGTTCTTATTTAAAAAATAAAACAAATATTTAATATTTTTCCTTCAGTTGACTAGAATCCGCCAAAATGCGCTGCAGGAGTTGAGCTGAGCGCTCTTCCCCTTTTTTATGCTACTTAAGTCGGTCCAAACCGCGGCCAAAGAGTTTCAATGAAATTGCTGTCACCGGAAAGGTTAAGAGTAACGATTGGCGAGCGCGCGAAGGTTCAGTTAAGCTTAAGTCTATGGGAGATTCAGCTTTTTTACCATATTTTTAAAACGAAACAATATTTTTTTATTGTTTTTTGGAGTAGAAGCCCAGTCACGTCCTTGACATGCGTGCCAATTTTGGTTAAAATTGGTCAAGTGGTTTTCCTGTGATGTGGCCTCAATAAATTGATTCCCAAACTTACGCTCAATTCAATTAATTCGAAACAGTTATGTATTATAAACTGTAAATATAGATATTAAAACGACCAAATGAACATGAACAATATGGCGTCAGATGATTTTTATTTAGATTCCAGGGCTGAACTGTGCTAAATATTTAGAAGGTATTATTATAACAAACCAATATACTATGATAACAACATTTTTGTATGTGATACCGCGGTTCAGAAATACGATGGACATGCACAGCGAGCTCTACTGAGATCTAGAAACTGTTAGCTTAAGTCTATGAGAGATTCAGTTTTTTGACCATATCTTCAAAACGAAAGAATGCTTTTTTATTCTGATTTTTGGAGAACAAGCCCAGTCACGACCTTGACATACGTGAGAATTTTGGTTAAAATTGGTCAAGTGGTTTTCCTGTGATGCTGCCTCAAAAAATTGATTCCCAAACGGTTAAGAGCTTCGCTTACGCTCAGCTCAATAAACAATATTGGAATAAGAAATAATTTGTTCAGTTCCTCATAAAGTTTTAACAATTTCACTTTATTTTAATTCATGGTCAACTATTTATTAAAAATTGATTTTTCGACGTTTTTCGATAAATATCTAACATCGATGTTGGGCTTTCGATTATGATATCGGTGTGAACATCGATGTTTTTCTAATATCGATCATCCCTAGTCCACTCTCAAGTGTTTATTAGACTCGAGTGATCGCAATTAGAGAAGAAAACATAAACTTCAAGCATTTAATAAAGTCTGCTTTTCATTCATTTTAAAATGGACTGACAACTTAAATAAGCAAGTTTAATAAGCACGAGCGTATTGGCTTTTATTCAAACAATGAAAATGCACCGTTCTAACTATACGCATAAGACTCAAATTAATAATGTATCGTTTCCTAAATGAAAATATGAGACTTTACTTACATTACAAATAATAAATATTTTAAGTTATAATATTTTTTTGTTTTTCATTAAATTGCTTTATAGTTAAAGAATTACTTATTTGCTATTGGAGTTTGTACCTTAAGAATCGATTTTTAAATCTAATAAGACCCTTTAAAAATAATAGTAATAAAATGTGATCGAATGTACTCTTAACGTTTTTACATGCAATTTGTAACATCGCCATCTATTTTTACCTTAACAAAAACATAACTACATCTGTCAAATATTTCAGTACAGCGAGACACCGCTAGACAGCGTGACAATAACTCATGCGTTTATTGTTTAACATTTGTTAATTTAGTCATTTTTCTTTTACGTTTATAAAAAACATTAAAAGCGTTTAAGACAATTAAGCTTTTTAGAAAGTCTGCTAAAATTTCAGGGTTTTAGAACTTGTTTTCGTGATACTAATGGATCCGTTTACAACGATATGCGATATTTTATATCTAACGTTCATTTATTTCTTTTTCCTCTTCTGCTATCGAAATAAGAATGTAGGTACATATGTTTTAAAATCTTCCTAGTCATTCAAGAATCAAGAGTCAAGACTGACATATAATAACTATTTAAATCTCAAAAGATATGTCGTTTATAAATACGTAATTAAAGATGCTTCTTTTAGAATAGATAACAATAGATATTTCAGGCCTAATCAACAGAAAGGGTTTTTGCCCGGAATTTCTGGATGCCTGGAACATAATACGTTAATATCGGAAAGCCTTGAAGATGCTAGAACTAGCGAGAGACAAATTACGGTTTGTTGGATAGACTTAGAGAACTCCTCAAAGACAAGAAAAGACAAAGTTGCCTCAGAGCTCGAGTCACGACTTCAATTCGATAAAAAAATTATGATAGGTGCTCAAACAAATAAAGTAGGGCTAGGATCAAGTAGGAAAGTTCAAGACATAGACATAACAAAATCTTTTATTATGTCTATGTCTTGAGCTATTTCTCGTTTACATAAATGATTTATGTCAAATGCAGATACCTCAGGGCAAAGTTATATCTTTTGCGGATGATACTGCTCTGCTTTTCAGAGGGAGTACATGGGAAGACGTTTTTTCGGTTGCGCAATGGGGATTTGACAAAGTATCACTGTGGTTAAAAAATAACATCCTAACGTTGAATTCCTCTAAGACAAAATACCTAGCCTTCTCTGCATCTAAGGAGGTCTTCCGGCTTCTGGTCTTATTCGCGCTCATATCTGCAACCCCATTTTAAATAGTGTTTGTGTTTGTTTTGAGATTGAGAGAGTGGAAAGTATTAAGTACTTGGGAGTCACTCTTGACTCCTTGCTTAACTTCAAGCTGCATATCACGTCTCTAGTGACTAAACTTCGAAAACTTGTATATATATTTAGATCTCTAAGATATGCAGCAGACCAAAAAACTATAAAATCTATATATTTTGCTCTTTGCCAATCGCTGATTATATACTGCATCACTGCATGGGGGGGTGCTGTTAAGACAATACTTTTGGAAGCGGAGAGAGCCCAGCGAGCAATCCTTAAGACAGCCGCATCCCTTCCCTTTAGATACCCAACTAGTGATCTTTACAACCTCTGGGACGTTCTATCCGTGAGGAAACTGTTCATCGCAAGAACATTACTTAAAAAATACGTAGAACTGACATATGATCCAAATCTGAACGCTGGTAAAAGACGAAAACGCAAGGTATGTCCCATCGTCAAGGCTTCCACCAGTCTTGCTAGAAAGCATTATTATTATCTAGGCAATTTTTTGTACAATAGAATCAACAAATCAATACCCATCTATCATCTTGCTAAACTCAAATGCAAACTTACTATAAGTAATTGGCTTAAATCCTTTACTTACATAGACATTGAAAATCTACTTGTTTTTTAATCGGCTGACTTTACACATACTTAATATTGTATTTACACTGTGTAGTTCTTTATTGGATGGATATTGCTTTTGTATACATGTCTAAATTTAAGAGTTTTTCTGGTTTTTAATTTTGATGTAATCATATTTCTCGTTTTTCCTCTCTAAATAAGAGCATGTATTTCTATTTCTTTTGGTTTTTTTTAAATACCTAATAATATTGTCATAGCATTTAACATCTAAGTATAATCTAGCATGTATTAGTTTCTAACCGATGGGAGGACCTGGTGACCTAATAGTACAGGTATTTTATACCTTTTTTTAGGCACCAGTCCCTCACCAATCAAGTTGTGTTTATTAGAATTAGCCTAAGATAAGTACCAATGCAAAATGTTTCAGCTTGATTGTGATGGAAATAAAATCTATTTTTATTATTATTTATTATTATTATTTTATTCGACAAGACGAAAACGATAGTTACCGTCTCCACGCGATGAGCCTAGAAATTCAAAACGAATGGGTGACCATAGGAAATTTTTGTATTCCACTAGCTTTGAAGTGGCGCACCTTAATTTATGATTGGTCCCCAGTATTATTAAAATTCTATCTTAATGCATTCCAAATGATTCTCCCAGATCAAAGTAATTTAGTAAGATGGGGCAAAGCCACCGAAAAGTCTTGCAATATCTGTGGGGAGGCAATAGGAACCGCGAAACACCTATTGGTAGGGTGTAGGGTACTTCTAGATAAAGGTCAATACTCGCGTCGCCACGATAAGGTATTAGAAATTATACGGGAAGCGGTTAGTCTTTCAGTAGCAAGAGCGCGGAAGGGTATAACAACCACCAAACGATCTATAGAATTCGTAAAAGAAGGCTCCTCCAAAAAATCAAAAGCGAAGCCTTATTCAATTTTAGGCGCGGCTCCTAATTGGACTCTCATGATGGACACGTATGAAAAGCATTACAAAATCCCGGGGGATGTTGGTGTTTCGTCATCCAGACCGGACTTATTCCTGTATTCTAGACATCTGAGGCGCGTGATACTTGTGGAGCTTACTGTTCCTTGGGAAACAAACATCCCAAGGGATCACACATTCAAGCTCAATAAGTATTACGAACTGACCAACGAACTGATCAGGAATAAATTTATATTTAGTTTGTACGCGGTAGAAGTGGGAGCGAGAGGTATAACAGCAAAATCTCTTTATAGCCTATATTGGCCTTTCTAGAACAAGCATCGGTTCATTTCTAGAACGTATTTCAAAGGCGGCATTAGTGGGTTCTTTTCAAATTTGGTTAGGCAGGGAGAGGAGTGTGGAGGGTGAAGGTGAGCGTTTTTGCGCATTATAAAGGGGCCCCTAAACCTACTCCTGGGTCGCAAGTCCCAGGCACTGCTTGCACTCCTCTCCTTGCAACGCGATGGGCCCGGCACCCGCACGGTGAATCCATGGAATGCTAAGAAGCTTTGTCTATCTTATTTTATGTTTATCTATATACCTATTTAAATTTACGATTAATCTTGTCATCAGAGATGTATTCACTATATCTCGACGAATAATTCTTTTTGCTTGTCAAACACAAATTACTAGACATGTTGCATACACTTGCACATGAAAATAATGATTACGCTACTGTTCTTAAGAGATCTTAAGAAGATTCTTCCATTGGATGTTATTATGCCATATTTCTAATTGTTGGTTTTTAAAGACTATTTATAAATAGAGAAATACCGTCATCGATTTTTAAATAAAAATGTCAATAATGTTCGTTCATAATTAGTAATTTGGTAACAGACAAAGATTCTTCGTGGTTAATATTTTTGCTATCTAAGCTATGATAGTGTTCGGGAAGTTTGTGCAATAGATTTTAATTTAATGTTATGTCGAGCATGTTTATGAATTCAATAATGTAATCTGCATCTACCAGTCGACCTCCACAGTCCACACTCGAGTGCCCTAGGTGTTATTGTACACACAGTCCGGCCCTGATTCTCTCATATTACCTAATACATAGTTTAAAATTAAACATACATACGTTATGACTTATGCCTATATAATAATAAAATAAAAAGCCTTTTATTTCATGGAATTAAATTTTACAAGATTGATACTTAACTCTACTTTTCTATCTTAACCTACTTAATTATTGTTTCTTTTAAAATTAATGTTAATATATACTTATATAATACGTATGTTAAAATTTATCGAAAAAAAAGAAAAAATAATAATTACTGTGTTATTGGTAGATTGTACCTACCTATATTGAAGTATTTTCTAGCTGGTTTTCCAGAACCCCTTCTCGGGTAAAGGCCTCCTCCAAAGAATTCCATCGTCCTCTATTTTGGCCTTCTTGTATCCAATATGGCTATATAATAATCGTTTTATTATATGGGTGATTCTACAAAAGTTGGGTAACTTTTAGGGTTTTTTTGTTTACTGTAGTTTTTACGTTAAAATTATACAAATTTGGGTTTATAACATAGGTAATCTATATACTATATTGTTGCGAATCGGGCCAGTCACTTTTCAGAGAAGTTTCTGAAATATTTAGATTTTTCAGAATTTGACTGCCAGAGGACTGACGAGGGTGACACAATACTGATAAAAAACACAAATTCATAGGAAATATATGATATTTATTAAATCTCTTAGAAACAAATGCTATGCTAATGCTTAGTAAGTTAATGCTTAAAATTAAAAAAAAATGTATTACTATGAGAAATAAACCATCACAACATTCATAACAGTCTTGACATTTTTAATAACATTATTTTACTTTTAGGCACTTTTACTTTAAAGTATATACATTGTATATACAATGTACAAACAATAGAAATTAAAGTATTATTATCTTTGATTTAGTATATAAGGTGAAATATATATGTTTTTCCTTGTATGCAGATAATTTGATGTGTTCGCTTTTAATTCTCGTCAAGCGAACCTTTTCAGTTTCTCTTTTCTTTTATATAATATCTTTAATAGTCAAATTTGCTGTTTTTATAAACGCCATGATTTTTAATACTGAATAAAATAAAGGATGAAAGTGAAGTGATAAAAACAAGAAAAAACATCAGTACCCTGGACACAGTCCTTATATCGTGTGATGTGGCGCCAAAGAACTGATGCCAACGGACTGATGAAAAAGACATAAATTTGAGGTTATCATTAAAGTTAATGTTTCTTTTCGTATTTTTGAATATCAACAAGTTACATTTAACCAAATTATAGTACGCTATTTAAAAATGAGAATAAAACTAAGATTTATAAGGAAATAATGATTTACCACAGTACTGATTTTTTGACTGGATTGGCACAAGAGTACGTCATATCCGACGCAATAGCACTGACTTTGTAATGATTACCAGGAAATGCCTGGGTTCAAAGCTAAAAGTACTACCAATATTTAAAATTTAACAGGTTTATCCTCTTGAATCCCTGTTATTTGGCGCAAATTTCAAATTTGAAAAATACACAGAGGACTGACGAATGAAATTAAAGACAAAGTTTCTTCTTTTTTAAAAAACAATGTAGAGATTATTGTATTATAAAAAACGTAATATATATTGTTATGTACATTATAGATTGTTACCAAATATTAACTTTTCTTAAATTAATGGTACAATTTAATGTACAGTCGATTGATTGAGTGTTTTTGGGCTTGTGACAAGCCAAAGGACTGACTTTTTGGGCATACTTTTTCTTTTTAAAAAATTGGTTTTTGAAGTAAATATCAGAAATTGAGTGACTAATTAGACGAGATTTCATAATTTCAAAATAAAATATAAAATCTGTAAAATATAACATTATTTCATATTTATCGACTGATGACACTGAGTTACCCAATTTTTGTAGAATCACCCATATTTACGTATTTCGAGATTCAGGTTAAAACTTTCTGGATTTTATTTACTATTTTACGAACGAAAGACCCAATTTTATTTACTAGTATACTCTTAAATATGAAAGAAGTCACGTTTTATTATGATTTATCAAATGATGATGGCTATAATAGGTTATATATGGAGGTGAGGTAATGGCACATGTCTAAAAAAATGTTAACATTTAAGATAATAAGAAGTTAAGTTATATGTTAGATATACTTAGAAATTAGCACAATAAGACTTGCAAAAAATATGTACCTATTTAGAAGAGAAAGTTTAACATAATAGAAAAACCATAAACAAAAAAAAAAACCTGTAGGTATAATTTGTTAAGCCCTGTCCCTTAAGTAAATAACAAATGAAAAATAATAAATATAGCTGAAAAAGATATAAGTAAGTAGTTGGGAGTTAGATCCACTCAAAAAGTGCGGAAGATAATGGATAAAAGAGAAGATCGGAGTGAAGCATAAAAGTAGGTACGAGAGAAACAACTGCGTGAACTGGTTTGAATGATTAATTAATTAAAATAAGAAAATAAGATTCCAATCCCGTAGGGCGTAAAGGATGGTTAAAAAAAATATGTGTGTGTGTATTAGTGTACACATGTAAGAAGTGAAACTTCTTTATGACATAATTTTTTGAAAAATGATTTACTAATTACAACTTTACAGGAATGGCTAATTAAGCTAAATTAGATAAAGTATAAGCAAAAATAAAGATGGCGCGTAACAGAAAAACGTTACAATTTTTTGACATTGCTATAAAATTTCTCCCATCCGTCCATAAAAATGTTTCACTTCAAATATAGCGCGTAACGGAAAAATGTGACTTAGAAATAAAGATGGCGCGTAACAGAAAAACGTCATAATTTTCATTAATATTAATTAATTAAAACGTAAGAAGTGAATTGACTGTTTCCGACGTATAACTCTTATAGCAGTATTACAATAATCTTACTTTCGATTTTCGTACTATGACATCCTAAAAGTAATATTATTTTAATGTTTCGATAAGAAGTTTTGATGACGTCATCCTATATCATTCACTTTTTTACTATATAAAACATTATTAACTCTTACCATGAACTATTTTTGACAAACAAAACATGAAAGTAATATTACTTTTATGTCTAATTTTGACATTTAGAAATCGTTTGGTGTTCAAGACGGATTTAGAATGTAATATTGTTTATATGCCCAATTTTATTACTTTGAGTTAGTTTTTCGCGACAGATTTACTTATTATTACTTTATATTTTACATATTTTTTTAGCCAGCAACTACAATAGGCATAAATAATACAAAATAAGTCTAGGCTGGCTAGTCACACCACATGTCATTGTATGATACTCTCAAAATTACAAGGGGTTTAAAGGGTATTTACATTTACAAAAACGATTCGTAAACCAATTCTATCTTTTAGTCTAAATTAAATAACTATTATTTTATGATTATTTTTACTGTTTTCGTTCAACACACTTAAATCATTTATAATGTTATAAATATAATGGTATAGTGTTCAACTCAGCACCACCTCTTTAATTCAAAAACGGTTTAACATCAATATATTTTGAATAATATTAATTAAAAGGCTAAAACGTAAGAAGTGAATCGACTGTTTGTGACGTATAATATTCTCATAGAAGAAACACATAAGTACCATAAAAAACAGACAAATGTACACAATTCACTTTAAAAATAATAACTTTAGACTTCTTAACATGTTGGATCGTCACTATATCACAAATAAAATTATTCTTCATAATTGTTTCTGCTGTTTCGAGTTTTTGTTCGTCCTAGGTATAGCAAAACAGACCTTGTAAAGATCAGGACCCCAATGCTTCATTTCTCACCCAAAACTCGTATTTCTTTTCTATCTTACTTCTTCTATTTCAGACAATGAATGAATTTTAAATATTATAAATGATATTAAGTAATTTCTTCTTCATGTTATAATCTTAATTTATTTATTAGTTTCAATAAAAAGTCCATAAAATCGTAATGTCCAGTATGTAATTACAATTCATTATTTAATTATAAAACTCTAATCCGATAATTTTATTTTTGGTTTGTTTGTTTTGAAATCCACATTCCTGTCATTTTAATTATTTATTATTTCCATAGCAACATAGTGTAAAAGAGATGAAGCTATACGAAAAAAGCTGGCGCGTAACGGAAAAATGTCACGCGTAACGAAAAAATGTTACCCTAAAATTTTTTCCAACCCCGATAAAGAAGTTTCACTTCAAAAAATAAAGAAAAATATAAAAACTTGTCGAATCAAAACACTTAGCTCACTACTTGTCACTAAAAACAAAATGGTTCATGGGGATTAAACTATTGATTTTTATATTAAAAAAATAATAACCTGAAATTACTTGTCATCTGGTACTTACAAAAATGAATATATATAGCGCATTTTTTATATAATTATTAAATTAACAATTAGATACATATTACATCATATATCATCTGGCGTCTATACAGGTTGACAAATAGGTACTTATATAACAAATGCGGGTAAAGTTATTTTCTTTTTATATAATAATAATATATGTAATACCTATATCACTTTTATAGCTAGCCAGCAACAATAGAGAAATGTCATGTATGGTTGTTTTATGAGTCCCACTTCACAGCATCCTTCAGTAGTTCTGAATTAAAGTTCAGAAAGTGTAACCCTTCTGTACTCGCCTGAATTATAGTTAACTTAACATGAACTTCTAATTAAAACCTTACGTGGACTCCACTTAGTCCTTGAAGTAAAATTGCTTGCGGCTATACAAGCGGTAAAAAAGATTTTACTAATTAATTTACCCAGTCTAGATAGTGATTTCACTCAAAAGCCAAAAGGTAAGCGTCAAAAAATAGCCTGTATTTGTCCCGAAACCCGATGCTTCAATCAATCGCTATATATTTTATTTTACTTCAAGGAAACAAACATACGTGCTGGGGTATACCTTCCCATTTATTTGCTATGCCTATATTTAGTCCGAATGCAGCTTCAGCTTATTCAACTTGTAAATGCTTATTATTTTTTTTTATCTTCATTATCAATTAGTTTTTAATAATAACAGGCTCTCTAAATTGTTATTTTCTCAGCTCAACTCTATAAATGGTATTTTCAAAATATTCACGGACTTTAAGTGATATTTTGACATTTAATTTATTTATAGACTTTGTACCGATTATGTTCAAGATTATACAAAATGTAGGTGTTATATGATTTAGTATTTTTTTTGGGTTAGTTTAATCTAAAGGTTTGTTGGACGATACGATGGTCACACTTCAAGTTCTTACAAAATCAAAAACTGAGAAAATTAGCAAGCTATTAGTTTTATTATACAGGGTTATTTTTAATTAGTTGAGCACCTTTTGCAGGCAGCCTCTCTACATCAATCCCAACAACATTTGTTCTACGACTTTTAAAAAAATCTTGATAAATAACTCAGAATAAACAAACAAAAAAAATTTTTGCTCCCTCGATTATTTATTACTCTGTATTTTGTAAGCAGTTTAAAGTATAGGTCACGACAGGCTAGCGAGAGCCAGAAACTGTTAAATGCGCGCACCAGCTTTTTTCGTATAGCTTCATCTCTTTTACACCATGTTGCTATGGAAATACTAAATAATCAAAATGACAAGTATGTGGATTACAAAACACAATTTACATTAACCAAAAATAAAATTATCGGATTAGAGTTTTATAATTAAATAATGAAATATAATTACATACTGGACAATACGATTTTATGAACTTGCTATTAAAACTAATAAATAAGTTCAAGATTATAACATGAAGAAGAAATTATGAAATGTATTTATAATATTTTTAAAATACATTGATTGTCTGAAATAGAAGAAGTAAGAATGAGAAATACGAGTTTTGGCTGAGAAATGGAGCATTGGGGTCCTGATCTTTACAAGGTCTGTTTTGCTATACCTAGAACGAACAACAACTCGAAACAGCAGAAACCATGATGAAGAATAATTTTATTTGTGATATAGTGACGATCCAACATGTTAAGAATCCTAAAGTTATTATTTTTAAAGTGGATTGTGTACATTTGTCTGTTTTTATGGTACTTATGTGTTTCTTCTATGAGAATATTATACGTCAGAAACAGTCGATTCAAGTGTCTTACGTTTTAATTAAATAATATTAATGAAAATTATGACGTTTTTCTGTTACGCGCCATCTTCAAGAAATTCGTAAGTAACTTATTGTTTTACTAGCAGACTCAGCCACGCGTTGCTGTGGTTGCTAAGGTTTTGGATATACCTATTACATTGTAGTAAACTATTTAAGAAGTCACGGTATTTGAAAAAATAAAATTAAAAAAACCCCCGACCGCTAAGTAAAGGAAAAAATTTAAAATGCAAGTAAATTTATCAAGGCCAATAACGAAATAACAATATTTTGATATAAAATAATATTGTGACTTAAAATGAAGATGTAAGTTATCCTATGTTTCAAGTTGAATCAAACTGCACACGGTGTGCAAATTTGATTAAGATCGGTTAAGTAGTTTAGGAGTCCATCGCGGACAAACAACGTGACACGTAATTTATATATATTAAGATTTTCAAAGTAGTGTCCATTCACATCAATAAATCGCTGCATCCGATGGAATCACTGAGAAAAACACTTTGCACACTTTGTCCACTCCACCTTAGGGTTTTTTTCGACTGGGAAACACAGTCACTCCTTCCTAGACGTCGACAAAACGTTTTCCTTGAAGTAATCTTTTTATTTTCGGGAAAAAATAAATTCGCCATTTGTGAAATCAGGGCTATAAGGTGGGTGACCCAGTAATTCTACGTCCAACTTCGCTAAATAGTCGATTGTTTGCGAGTGACGAGACGTTGTCGTGGTGAAGGAATCTTCCAAGAACTGAGGTGTCATTTTTCCCGAGCCTTTTCCAAGACACGTGGCAAACAATATTTAGTGTACTACTCAGCAGTAATTGTTTTTTGATATTCTAAACAATTGTGGCGTAAAGACCTATCCTTCTGAAGAACGAGGCCGCTAAATTTTTTCCAACACTTTGACTCTTTTCACTTTGGTTGGCAACTCCTCGGAAGAAAACACCCACTGAGCTGTTTCTCTTTTGTTTTCCGGAACATAACAGAAAATCCAGTTTTCATCACCCGTAAATGTCAAACACAGCATTTGAGTCACTTCCGTTAAATCATTGAAGCATGTCACGGCAAACATCAACACGATGGGAGAGTTGGGTTTCGGTCAAATTATGAGTTGTCCACCGAGCACAAAGCTTCCTAACCGCTAAATGTTCATGGACAAATTTTGTGCACTTGACTCATACAGATGCCTAAGCTTGGCCAAGATAACTTTCTTGTTGACTTTAATGATTTTGTCAAGATAACTTTCTTGTTGACTTAAATGACATCGAGCGTCATATAAAATCATTAACTCAGATCATAAATCATTAATTTAATCATAAACCATAGAATTGCATAATATCTCTATGGACGTGACACAGACAATTTTGAATTTGCCGGCAAATGTTAAAGAAATGACTAATGTTTGATATACTCAATAATATAGGCAATAGTTTAGTTATCAATATTATACTTATTTTTTATTATATTTTTTACAAAAGCCTTACAAAAGGCCACTTCTAAAAATTTTCAGTTTGACCCGAGGGTCAAATATTATAAAATAAATTGGGGTAAATAATAATAAATCGACGATATACGAGTATGTCCATACTTTTGTTTTAAATAAATTCTAAATAAATTTAAAAAATCTTCTGTCACCATATTCACCTATAGGCAAGATATGTTTTCCATACGGAAAGTATCTTAAAAATATCAGGAAAAAATAAAAAATATCAGAAAAAAATAAAAATCAACATAGTTTCGCAACAACATTTATTTGTATGTACACTCAAATTTTGTTATTTTGTAAAATGTACAAATAATAAATGCACGACATCAGCATTATAAGTCAACCGTCCAAACACAAACAGACAACTTAATTTAAGATGTTAAATTTAAATTTCAAGTTTGGTCCCAATTTATCCCAAGCTCAATCAGTTTACTTATTAAGAAATTATTTGACAGTTGAGGCGATAATGGCTGTTAGGTCTAAGCTACACAATAATAAAGTGATGAACAGAATTAGATTTTGAACATAAATTCAGCTGAATAGGACAATAATTTTTTTTTTACATGTTTTACTTCAAACCAACTGCGGTAACACGATAACACACATGTGTTTTAAATAGTTAATTCAATTACGTTTTTATTTATATCGTGGAAGCTGCCTGCGTTTTTAAAAATAAATATGTTATTAAAATAAACAAAAATGTATAAATGTTGTAAAAATATGTTTTCTCGTTTAAAAGTCGATACTCTTAGGGTGTTGCAGTAAAAAATTGTACAGTTACAAAATTAAGCCCATTCAAAAAAGCTACCAAAAAGTTTATTTAATTTAGCCATTAAGGACTGGAATGAAAACAAACTAATTGATATTACCAACATAAAGATATCGTAAATGTCAGTGATTACTGTAATGACAGGTTGGTAGTTGGCGTATTTATAATTTAGTTCGAGTGCACACAAACTCTTTAATATAATATATTTAATTATCACAAGTCTTAGCTACTCAGTATTAACATTAAACATACTGACTGGCGTGCCAATAATTTAAAACTATTTAAAAGTACAAATATAACAATAATTTTGATATGTTACACAATAGGATGACGCATCAAAGTTACCGTCTTACTCAATATATATTAAATGCGTAGGAAGTTCATTAAGTGAACACCAATTATATTATTAAATGAACTCTTTCTTGTTTTATTCCATAGTTTGAACACAAATCTAATTAATTGAGCAAGCGAGTGCTATCTTAAAAATGGCAGACATTTTTTATTAACAATGCTTAATACTGCACCAAAAGTTTTATTAATTATTGAACACTAAATTTAATTATATCAATGGCACAGTGCTATTATTGCTTTCAAATAACATAAACAATATTAGTGAGTACAGTAATAGTTGCAAACAATGATGTCTACTTAGTAGGTATACGATAAGATGAGAGTTCAAGCCATCTGGAAGAGATTTTATATAATCATGGTACATTTTACTTACTTTTCATAAACTAAATTACAGTACTTTTATAATAAATATATACAGCGGGTAGGTAAATTAAGTAACTAATTATTATTACTCTTTAATATCACATAAGTACGCATCGTTCCTACTCGACCTACAGATTAAATATAAAGTAAGATCGCTTCATGTGTGGATATCAATGATACAATTAAATAATACCATAACGTTGGCGACCTCCGCCCGCCGGGCACGCAGCACGCCTGTACACGGTTACTAGTCACATCACATGAAACAGCAGTCGACTTAAAGTAACACAGCTGTCCTGGCGACCCTTCATCTGATGGCCTGTTGGGGTCTGTAGGGTGGGGGAGGAGTCTTGGGCACTTGCGTGGGAGGGCGCGGCGTGTGCACCGGGACGAGGGCGGTGTGGTGCGCGGACGCCAGGGCCTCTTCCAGCTGTCCAGGGATGATGGTGACCTCTGGGGGGGAGGGAGTGTCGACCCTGGCACTGCTGGTGGTGGCGGGGAGCAGTCGCGCCGGATTCAGTTTGATGGCGTCGTCGTAGGTCGGCGGCGCCCCCGCCACCGTGTCGTAATCTGGAGGCTTCTGTTGCATCGTCTCCTCGTCTGGCATCGATATTACGTGGATGGGATCGTCAATCTGTAATAAAAATAGTAAAAATATAATTTTCACTCAGGTTTTTTCGGCTGAGTGAATATTTTTTTCCAATTTACAATATCATTACAATGACTGTATAGAAATAAGGAAAACGCATTGTTATGTGAAACGTTATTCTGCCAAGTCTATTTATTAGATTTTCCTCTTAGATACGAGGAAATTTATATTACACTATTTTTCACTTATAAACGTTATCGGTATGTATAAACTTTAGCTTTTATAAAGTTACGTTTCAAAATAAAAAACACAAATTTCTAAGAATTTTAATCAGTAGAACTGGATATGATAACAATGAGAAAAACAAGTATTTTTTATAACAAAATATATAGATCTTCCAAATGCAATCGTATCTTTTACTAAAGATAATATAATATTTAACCTTGATGCAATTTTATATGGAAGCAACATTGTAGATGTAAACCTACTTGGTGAGTGTCTGGCGAAGTGCGGTCATTCTGCGGCTGTCTGGCCGGTGACTGCAGCCAGCAGCACATGGCAGCGCAGATGAGGAGTGCGCCGGCGACGATGCAAGCCACGCCCACATAGCGTACGGGCTCCGCGTAATCCTCAGCCAGCCCCAACCAGTTAATCAGTGCGCCTGCGCATAGCAGAACCATGCCATAGCGGTATGGCCGCTGCGACTGTCTACCCTCATCTAAGGACATCCCTGTAACAATTGATAACATATTTAATAATTTATACTACGTTATAAAATCAATAATGCTAGAGCAAAAAAAGAAAACTTATGGCAACTAGGTACTATATATTTGCATTCTCTTAGCATTTAGCATGTTTATTTGTAGGATTTTCGTTTTGAGATAAACAAGATGATAAGTAAGAGTAATGATAGTGTAATCGACATCCGCTTTATAATCTGTGTCACAGCGGCTTAGTATTTTAGCAGTACCCACACTAAACACTTAAAGCAAACGAGCCTCATCATCAAAGGCGTGGAAAGCGCCTGTCATGCAACGTTCTAGGGCAATGGCTTGTTATAACGGGATTCCTTTTTCAAAGCCTCTGCGTTTAAAATGAAAGTTGGGAAAGTTTTGTTTATGCAAGTGGATTTACATTTTATCCAAATCGCTTATAAAGACTATTATATTAAAAGATATTAAGGAGAAAAAACGGTAATTTATACAATTTAGTTATCAAGAGAGAGCTGGGAGTGGGGACTCAAGATACTTTTGATTTGAGCTTAAGGAGATGCTAATGTTTTTTTAAGTATGGCGTTGGTTTGACATTACATCGAGGCCGGGGACACAATAGGTTCTCAAGAGATGTAGGTCAAGTTCGAAGCGTGTTATGAACGGCGTCTCTGTCACGCATCAGCGAGACATGCGAGTGGCAAGGATTAAACAAGTCTTTGAATTACACTCAACTCACAAACTATTACTGGACATGCTAATTGTGGGTTTGTCAATTCTGTTATTAGTATTATAGATAATTATATGAATGTAAAATGTACTGACTGTTTGTATACATTCTGATAGTTATTTTGAGGATAGTTATTCTAAAAAGCATTCCAAGACTACAGATCCCGTTACACATTTTAGTAACGATCTTGAATAAACGTAGAATAATATATTATTGACTTAAAATAAGTAATTTATTAAACAAGAAGCACATGAACTGTATTTGAGGGATTAGAGTAATTATCCATGAAGTTTCTCCATAGAATCGTCGAAACTGAAGTCTGTGCAAAAATGACTTTCGATTTTTTTTTAAACAAAACCCAAAGAGATACTCACAAGAGTTTTGCTGGCCATGGTAGTCATGTTCAAAGGTAGCAGGGTACACGAGCCAAACCATTTTATTTAGATATGTTATTGTTTTACTGAACACTTCGTCGTTTGCGGCTTCTTATTGATAACTAAAGAATTGAGATCTCCGAAAAGTATTCCGATTTTATCTTATCATAATATTTTTTTAGCATCAATCAATATGTCTGCAGAATTGGGGGAATATTTGTGATGTCATCACAAAACAAATTGCAAACAATAGAGGGTGGTATATTTTTTAATGTTTTAAATAGAATTATAAACTAACATACGAGTAGTTATTTACTTTATCAGAGTTATCCAATTTTGGTTGAAGTTGTCTGCGGACAAAAACCGTTCCGTAAAATAACTATCCTTAATAGTAAAACAAGCTTTTTCATTATTTTTTTTTGTATATATAGGTGTATATTTGAATATACATTGTTTTAGGTAGTTTAACGGACGGACTGCCATAGGTAAAAAGATAATGGCGCGTAGGAAAATATATTTTGTGTTTCAATGATCTTTGTCAATGATATACCAAACAGTAACTTTAAAAAAACTTTTTATACCTAATTAGTATACATAGATGTAAATGATGGTGAACACATTATTATCATTTTGTATATACTGATAGCACAGCGATTGGTAATCTCAGGAAAATAAATAATGTATAAAAGTTACCGAACAAAAAAAAAGTTACAGAACATAGGTGTAGTATATTAAAACTGACTAGGTCAGGTTACGCCTACATCTGTACCGACTAAGGTTTCCTCGCCCACTAGGTTGGTAATGGGATATCACATAATAAGATTAAAAACCCCTTAAATCAGGTATTAGTCAACTTTAAACAAAATGTATTTATTATTATACTATTATATTAAATAGTGAACTTATTAAAGATATAAGGGAGGTCGTTTTATCTATAACATATTGAATTGACACGTCAATATCAAAACAACTTTTAACATCAAGTTGTACATTAACTGGTTTATGTTTTCATTTTAAATGTCTTACCATACACACTTTCTAATCAACAATGACAGTAGAGTCCGTTTTAATATTCACACAGCAATATTGTTGTTTTAATTATTTTAGCCATATAGTTATTATATAGAGCAGGAGAGTCGGTCTAAAATTTGAATATTGAAAAAAAGAGAAAGCAAATGACGCTACCTATTTGTCTCTTTTTGTGTGATTAGATAAAGATAAGTATGGGTCTTTCATCTTCCCTCTTTTATTGTTTGTTAGACACTCGCACTATCAGGTCTGTCTATGACTTCCCTACTCTATGATTTTAATAGACAAAAAAAATGATTGTACCTAACTAGTATCGCAAATATGAAATATGAAAACTTGAAAATGTCTTACTACTTACTACAGGGATGAAGGGAAGTAGTAGCAGTTTAACGAAGGATGTTTGTGATGTCAGAGCGGGTGATACTACCACGTCGAGTCAGACTGTATGAGATGTAGACAATTGGTAATCTAGGTTTGATGAATTATTAAAAAAATATATATTATTAAATAAATATTTTCATAAATTAAATTGTAAACGAAAAAATATTTTGGATACTTAAGACATAAGTTCATTCATCCATCATCGAACAGTTCAACTGAGGTCTTTGGCATATTTAAATAAAAAAATAAAAAACCGCTAGCTTAACCGCTAAACGATATATGTACAGTATTTCTTTAAGAATTAGAAAAATACTTAGAATAGACTGAGGATAGACAAAACGGATGACAAGGAAATAGAAACGAGATAGACATCGTCCGCAGAGGAAAAGGAGAAAGTATATCAATATATTAAATATTATGTCTATTTCTAAATACAATTCTTTAGAAAATTTGCAACATTTTCGATTGTGGGATACCAAAATATGTTTATTATTATTTTGCAACCGCGCATGAATGTGACCTAACATTGTCTGATATAGGTACCTACTTGAAGATGATTTGTTTATTATGATTTATGCTAGTACTAAATATACGTTATTATAGTATTTATTTTACAAGTGAATAAGTAATAATTATAACTTATTATTGCGAGTAATTATTGACAAAAGTGAGCATGTGTTTATTTGTTAAGAAGTGTGATCCATCTGAAGCCGATTATAAATTATAAACTTGAAAATAATAGCATTACATACGTATAAAGGTATTTAATTACACAGGTGTTCCTTGGAAATTATAACCTTATATTTCTTATA
This sequence comes from Napeogenes inachia, assembly GCA_959347355.1. Taxonomy (NCBI): domain Eukaryota; kingdom Metazoa; phylum Arthropoda; class Insecta; order Lepidoptera; family Nymphalidae; genus Napeogenes; species Napeogenes inachia. The sequence goes on from OY365797.1 coordinate 13,578,753, forward strand.
TTCATAAATAATGCGTAGTTTATAGCACAGATAAATCAATAGCAGCCATTTATCTGTTTTTGTACGTAAAATAAATTTAAAATTATTATAATAATAAAATAAAGTATAAATTGTTCTAACATCAACCTTATATATATATATATATATATATATATATATCTTATTATTCATAGTGTTTTAAAATGTCACGTCCTTGTAAATAATTACGTGACAAAACAATACAGTTATAACAATAAACAATCTTTTACTTTAATATGAAAAGTACATATGCATATATAACCATAGATGTATATATAGAAACACAATGTAAATTGATATCAAAATATATAGATTATTTCTTTCTACTAGATATAAATATTCCCAAACTAGTTTTAATAAATACTATTCATTAAAAATAATTAAAGGAATTACAATAGTATTTGATTTAGCAATGTAATAATGAGTGTGTCATTTTCCTCTCTCACACATAATATAGGAGGTATTATTAACAATACTATCTGGCATCCATGGGGAGTTATAAACGTGACCAAAATATATATGTATTGTATCATATTAATATGTTAAAGTTATTTATATATAAAGTATGTGTTATTTATGTATATAGCCATGTTAAGTTATTTAAATTTATATAAATATATAATGAAAACTTATAGATGTCACCACCGTCCCGATAGAGACGATCACATATAGAATGCTTAATTCACCGAGACGGACAGCGATACGGTAGCTCAATTGGTAGAGCAGTGTGACGGTTTCCCAGAGGTCGTAGGTTCTAATCATGCTGCCGGTATCTGGTTTATGTTTCATTCTATTTTTCTATAAATTTACATGTCATAATCGTCCTTATTACATATACATAGTGTTTAACAGCAAGCAGGTTATAAACTTTGAACCCGGTTCCTATTTTTTAAATATAAATTTCATTGTCTATACTGTTTAAAATTGTCTATAAACATGATTTATATTTTAAAAAAATATCGACTGAAAAACTCAACACGTCAGAGCTGAGTTTGGAACCTCCATGATCATATCGGTACGGAAAAAAGGGATGTTAATCCAAGTCAATGTTATTAATTTGTTATTATTTACTATTCCATCTTATATAACTCCAATTATTAGTAATTATAAATACATTAGTTTTTATGTTCCAAGCGTAACGACTAGAGCAGGATGCGGGCTTCCGACCGCTCTAATATTGAATGGCCTTTCTTTTATAATACTAGCTGGTGTTAGCTACTTCCTCTGATAGACTACTATACATAAACAAACGAACAAACAAAAAAGACAAAAAATGTTAATATACGATTAAATATTGTTATATACTTCTTCTTAACACGCAGACAATAAATAAAATAAAAATATGCAAAACTTGAACTTAAATGTTCTAATAATCTTAAAGCTATCTTCAGTTATATATATTTTTAAAAGGTATGGTTGTTGAGACACGGAGGATAGTTTAGAACAATAGCTAGTGAGTCAATTACCAGGTAAGTAGACCGACGGTGGAATAAGTTGGTAAGTCTGTAAAAAGTACCGGTACCTTGCACCCGACCGCTGCGTGTGCGCAGACCGTAACGACTTTAGGGAGACCTTCCACGCAGAACCAGTGCCGCCTCACAGAATATAAAGTTAAACATTTTACACACAGCTCGTTTTGTCAATTTTTGTTTTTAATAGTACTTTTTAACTCTTAGGGAAAGTTTTATTGTCGTTGTCTCAATTAATTTTAATCTTAAGTACTTTTTTTACTAATAATAGCACACACCGTGTGTATCAAGTATGTATATTATAAAATATTTTTAAATTATAAAACTATAGAACAATCTAAACAAAACATATCAACCATAATCGTGATCCACGGATTAATGTTGAGTATTTATATTATATCGCCGATCGTTATATTATTAATGTTATTGTAAAATATATTAGTTTTCGCGAACATGACATTCTTTTCGACTCGAAGTGAGCAAGTGACCTTTGAAAGCGGAAGCCGTATGTAGCCTGGCTTAGCCTTCGTCGATACCAAGCTAAATAATATGAAAATACATACTGCAAACGACTGCAGGCGCTGTTTGACGTTGCTAAGCTATATGTGTAGCTTGAGTGTTAGATCACTCAATCCTTTTTATATATAGTTAATTCAAGGTAACCTTACTAAATTATAATGGTAGCTTTAAAATGAATATTTTAAAAAGGTATAAAGAAATTTTACCATGGTCTACTATCTCCTATGGTACGTCGGTTTATTGATAACCATTGAACGATTTGTTTGATATTGAGCAATATATATACATTTACATAATTAACATTTACAAAAGCTTATTTTTAATCTGTATTATATTTTAATTTAAATTCAATTAAGATTGTATTCTAATGCATAACTAATGGTTTATGATGAAAATACGTTTTATCGTGTGGTTCTAAAAAATATCTATTGTTAGTTTTAACAAAGCAAAAAATAGTAATTTTATATCTAATATATATATGTAAATGTATTGATTGATCCGCCGATTGTCCCGCCCTCAGCGCCGCCTTACACGCTTTCTTAACTAAAGTCATAGATAATAGTAGACTCATTGTATAGTTAAGGATATCTGTTGCGCCATGTTACGTAATATTAAGACGAGAGTTTCCTTGTAGATAACGCGTGCAAATTGTAAAAACACTTAAGGCAATGACATGATACATTTTCAATCTTTTTGTGAGGATAAAAATAGGATCGAACAAAGTGTCCTAAGGCCTTGGCTAATTTGAAAGGTGACTAATATCTTGAAAAAAACAAGCAAAAACCTAAAACGATAATATCGCACTACCAACGAAGAGGAATAATGGAATACGGGTTGGCAACAACAATGATACAAATATATATTATAATAGTAATGAGACGGACTCGGTTATCAAATATTGTCTGGAGAAGTTAGTGACACATTCTAAGTTTAAAGTTTAAGATTAGTCTGTTCGTGTATCACGAGAAAAAAGTAACAGGATTTATATGAAAGTGAGTGTAATGAAAGCTAGAAAGATACTCGAAGTAGAGAAGCGATTGAATTTAAATATTTGTACAAATAGAGATTCTTATTAATCACACATACAGACATACAGACATGTGTGCATCTTAACTACTCACTGATTGACAAGGATTTTATAATTGTATTTTAAGGTCAATAATACGCTATATTTTTTTATAAATAAATGTAACTAGGTTGTGTCATTGAGCTTTTTTTTGAGAATGAAAATTAACGACAGAGGTCAGTTATTAAGCAAGAATTATGTTTTATTTATCTGTTTATCCAGTTATATAGAGTTTTACTATTAACGAGGAAAAAGATTGAAAATCTATTGAATTTTAATAAGTTTAACATTATATGAGGAATGTTTTATTAATTCTTTACACACACACGCACACACACATATATTTACTTGCATGCATAACTAGATATTACTGATTTCTAAGTAATTCTGTTGATTTTGTAGGTAAAAGAGGTGGCGTGACGTCCAGGTAAAACCTCGCGAGCAATCGTTCATTCTTGCTATCGTTCAATCATTCTCACAAGTGAATAAATGACCCAAAGTATGAAGTTTAGGTAGGTTCAATATAACTTTATTAGTTCTTACGAGGATTCCAACTTTAAAGAGCTAATGGTCCTTGAAAAACCAGTAACAATTAACATCGGATAATTTGATCAGATTAATATAAAAATAAAACACAAAAAAATGGTATTAAAGACCAATGACGTCATTGGATTTAGATTGGATTATTGAACTTTACGATTAGTAAATAATAATAAATCTCAAGAGGCTTATCAAGGATCACAATTACGATCTACCAAAAGATAAAAATGAATAAGATATTATTAAAGTTAAAAATACGAGATTATAGAATAAAAGGATGACAAATTTCTACAACTCAATGTCAAAAGTCGCAGTGTCGGCTTCTACTGTAACGTAATTTACTTTGCAAAGTATTTTTTTAAATTAATATTTTTAAATCGTACCATCTGATTATCAGTCAACCCTATTTGTATCGATAGATTGTTGTGCGGTCTTGTAAGTATTATATTTTTTATATATAGTTTATAGTGAAGTGGGTTATTACCGATAATTGCCGTTTATTAGAGGTAAATAATGTAGGTGTAATTCCTCACTCATATTTACTTGTGTTAATGATATCTGTCATCTGTCAACTGTCTACGTGCCCAGTGGCATGTTAGAGCGTTGACTTAACTTAGGTTTTATAAAAGGTTTTTTTATATCTTCTAGCAAATCGCTAAATATTTGATTTAAATTTTCTATGAAGGTAATTCAAAGTAGATTTGTGGAAATATGTTTCTTTATTTTAAACTTCAGTTTCTCATTCATTCATTAATTTTTTTATAGTCTTAGTAACTTTTTTCATAAAAATGTCATTTTTACTGTATATGATACCCGAAAACAAGTAAATAGTTCATATGTATACATTTTTATATTCAATGCTAAAAAATAAGTCACACGTACCACCTCAGTATTAAGTGATGACTAACACGAGAGAAAGTTCTTATAATTCTTTATAATCGTATCTGCATTACGAGTTATGGCCGATGACGTATTAAGACACCCACAGTGGGTCAGCGGTGGGTCACAGTGGGATGTAGAGGGTCAGCCGTGGTTGCTATACCGTGCTTTATCTTATATTAATTTCTCGAACCTTGCGCAACAGCTGATAAAAGTGACAACTGTGTTTTGTTTTGTATTGTATCCGACTTAGCATTACGATGGATTTATTGGATTACGGTTGTAATAAACCTAATTCAATTATCCACCTTTTTCTTATAAGACCAGATAACTGATTTCGTAATAGAGTTCATTTAGTTTTGTATAATGCGTTTCAAAGCTTCTTGTTTTGCCAAAAATCAAAAGGGGTTAATCGGTTTCTGAACTCTTTCAATTTTAATGTTTATGACCCTATTGTATTCTGTCCAAAAATACTAACGGAGTATCATCATACAAAGAAAAGGAAAACGGCTGAATAATATTAACTTTAAGATTTATTATATTTGTAATATTATATAGGTAGGTATTAGTATTACATTTAGAGTTTATAAAATGTTGTTTGCAATCAACGTTATGTTAATGATAAGGAATTAAAAATATTGTATATAATATAATATTATCTAATATATTGTATTTCCTATGTTTTCTTTATCAGTAACGTGCAAATTATTTTGACTTAAATATATAATGTGACGTTAGTTTATCAAAAACACGAAACGATTTCATAATTTAAGAACAGATAACAGATTACAAGATGCACAACAGAATTAAGAAAAATAATAAAAAAAAGGTTTGACATAAAATCTGTATATAAACAAGAAACATCGAAACAAACTGTTTTTGTTTTATTTCAATACTTGTAATATATAATATAGGTATATAACAATAATAAAACAATATTAAAAAGAAAAATGACATACATATTTCATACCTTGAAATACATACAAATTAAAAGTTTAAGGATTTATTAATTTACGAGAAACATCTGACAGACGTACAGTCGTGATTCAGAGAAGGCTTCATTACAAACATAATACCTATATGTGCATGTTAGTCATATTCCTCACAATAATATAATAATCACCGGTAAAACACTAATATGAGATATATATTAAATTATTTAAATTAAGAGTCCACAAAACAAAAAACATTATAAATATATATACAGTATTATCTAGTTAATAATGTAATAAGATTCGTTTTAATAATTATTTATTGTAGGTGAAGTAAAGAAAAGTTGTGATATTTCGTATCTACTATAACATATATAAAATACATATTGAATACATAAAATAAATCTCACCTGCGTCAATTACGAAAATCCAAATAAAAATCTACACTGATACACAACACTAAACTTAACAAACAGTAATAAAAAAGATAAATAATATTAAAAACACTTTAATCGTCTGATGTCAGGTAATATTAAATAAATTTACGTCCGACCTCTGCGAGGAGTTTTATACATGTGGCGGTTACGGTTTAAACACCGACTTATAATTATTCGGTAAAATACGTGACTGGTTGACAGTGACGTATGTCAACGTCACGATTATACTATATCATAGTACCTACTTAGTAGCTACGCATTTGTCAAAACATTTGTGTTAAGATTACTGATGAATCAAACTATTGTGTAATAGCTTCGTCTTTTGCTGAAGATTTAATTTGTTTATACATTTACTTAAAATCTACTTTATTTATGACTTATATATAATCAAGTTAAACGCCAAATACACACAATTTCTTTAACAAATATACGAAGCCTCTTTAGCTGCGTTGAAAAATTTCCAAAACTAAATAAACGCTACATAAGTGATAATTTTCTTATCCGTTATCTTCACATTAGTCTGTTTTCGAAGACAACTGGTTATACGTTATCATGTCATCTTATGCCCAATGTCGAGAAGACACCGACCATCAAATAGAAAGTACGAATGAGGATGAATATTTATTACTAATAACTTGATAGTAATATCTGTATATAAAGAGGCAAAGACAGAATATTTAGTTATTAATATAAGAAAACATTTTTTAACTCCTTAGTCATTAGTTATGATCAGAAAACAAAGAAACCCATAAGAAACAAATGATCAGAAAATGCAATTTCATAAAGACGTTGTCATCAAGTTTTCTACAATGGTTATATATTATAGTCGATGTTCCCGAACACTAAATAGTCTACCACTAGACTATAAAAATAAAAAAAAAAACATGTTAGTCTTAGTAATATTATAAAGAATACCTACCTAGTTATAAGTTATCACGCAAAAAGGTTTTACGTAACACATCATCACGATAGGAAAATCAAATGGAATTAATAATTTCTATAAGATATTATTATTAAATCGTGTGCATACCCACGTACTAACTAACAGACGATAATAAGACTAAATGAATCACACTACCCTCCATATATATATATATTGACATAGTTCATTTACTATGAGCCTGCTTAAAATAAACTTTAATATATCCAAATATTGATCTTCGTGAAAATATAATCCAGTAACATTCCGATGTTATTGAATACAGTCTCACTGAATATGAAAAGCAAATAATGCCTACTTACGATGTAAGTATGTATGTATTATATTTACAAATATATTTAAAACTATTATTATCTTTTTACATATAATATATAAAATGCAGTACTGCAACTAACAACTATATAGATAAGAAATATGAAATAGTGCTAGCAATGTTGCAATTAAAATAAATATGTATTTTTTTAAATACTTATAATTTTTTTTTTAACATCAGTTCATTGCTCGACGAGTACCTAAATCAAAGATGATTAAGCATACAAAAATATTATTTGTATTTAAGCGTATCTACCTACTAAGATTTGAGATGAAGGTACCGTAAATTTAATTCTTGTTCTGTATTATAAAGAGGCAAAAAATATGTTTTTCTGATTGGTTGTCACTGAAACAATTACAACTAAATTATCAGAGGCAACCTTTTAAAAAAAGTTTTCAAACCTCAATCTCGATATTTGTGAATCACATTGTAGAAAAATATCTCTGATTATCCGTTTTTTTTTAATTAAAAGGTCATACTTTTATTGAACATGTTCCGCTGAAATCGAGATATTTACATCTAACAGAAATTATATTCGATTCCTAGGACGAAGTCGCGAGCACAAACTAGTTGTAAGATAAAAGAGACTCAGTATAAAGAGTTTAATGAGACTAGGTTCTATATAAGAAAATAAAATTTTATTTTATATATGGTAGATAACGAAGTTATTTTACGATTGTTATTTAACAGTTAATAAAGAATATTTACTTTATCTGTTGTTTATTACGATAATAAATTCAAGTGCGTTTTAAGTTTCAGGATATTGCCTTCCACTTCAGTATTTCTATCAGTTATTACCACTTCTTTTATCCTCGGTATTATATTTAATATGTATGATAAGGAAAAATAGGTATTACTTTTTGTTTGACGATGATCTAGCATTATTGAATAGTTTTACTACATAGATGATTATGAAAAGCCATTATATACGACACAAATTACAAACATAATGGATTCAATCGATACTTGGATGGTTGGAATGACCCAGCAAGTTCCATCCAAGTTCGCAAGCCTCGCTCTACATAAGCCGTTTTGTTACTTTCTGAAACACGCTTACACTCAGGGGAATTGTACCATCAAATTTAATTCAACTTCTAAGACTGCGTCACAAAACAGGACGTATTAAATTAATCTAAATAGTTATATTAAGGTAGAACATTTCCTGGTTGTCAAAAATAATAATATATATGGCTCATAGCATCAGAACCGGAATCTATTTGCGACCGGTGTTAATGACTTCACAGATTTCAGTTATTCGTTGCTTGACATTTGGGTCAGTCTATAATAGCTTTTGACGGTCTATTTGTGTATTTTGTGTATAGGTGTATATCCATTATTACTTTATCAATAAAGGTATAGTCTTAGCGCTCTTAATTTATACACGCACACAAATATATAAATAGGTATTAGTTTGTTTTCCTCGACGAATGATTTTATTCCAATGATCACGTCGGTTTATAATTGGAAAATCGATGATGTCATGTTATATATATGAGACAGGTATATAATATATATCGTGGCTGCATTATAATGATACCTAATTGTGTAATAGTTTTATCAATAAAATCGTACAATCTTTGTGAAAAGGTTATGAATGTGATGTATGTAGTCCTAAAATAAACGTAGTGGTCTTTGCCAAACAGAAGTGATTGGGTTTATTGCGTTCCCTACCAGCTGTTTTTTGGTTAAAAATACACATATACTGTTAATAAGGGTCGCTTTGCTTTGATCGTCAATGTATGTCCCTTGTTGTGATTGTCACTGGCGGTAAGGTAAATCAATAAAGTATTGTATCGTTAATGTATAATTAAATCGTTCTATAACATGTTATATTCGGTATTTATGACTCATTGATATTAATAATAATGAATATGCTAACTAAAAGCACATTTTATTTCATTTCTAGTCCTTTTACGGACCATTCCTGTTTAATGAAGCTCGGTGAATTGAAAAATTAAAAAACTCTCTAAACTTGGCAAGTCCGGAAAAGAAAGTCTCTAGACAATCAATTAGAGAAGAGAAACTACAATAGGTTCAGCAGACTGTATTGTATGAATAGAGATATTATGAGGCCCATAGACTAAATGAACGAATGAAGTAACTGTAGCCGACCTTCTCACTAAAATAGTTTAACAGAACAGTGCTAAATAACCATGAGCGTCTTTACATTCGATTATACAGCGATCTATTTCATTCACTATGAATTAAATATCTTATCTCTACCTAGTTCGTGATTAGTTTTGATAAACTAGATTGTCAAAACAAATATCACTTATAAACTCTTCTAGATATTATATACTATACAAGGCACGCTTGGTCAGATTTGTGCCGGTCAAACAATTTACGTTCATTGACGGCAGTTAACATCAAATTTGGGAACATGTCAAAAAACTAGGTCATGTGACGCACTATCTCCACTTTCGTTTGTATTTCACTCAAATATAATGAGTTGCCATAGAGATATATATATTTAATTACTTTTAAATTTGAAACACATTAATAAATGTCAATAATAATTCTTAACAATAATGGAAATCAGTAAAGACTTTATAATGACCGTAGTTTTTAAAATGTGTATATGAGTTAGAACTCGATTTATTTCCTTGTTGGGTATATTGTGTTTTCACATGGGGAACTTTAAGATTATGTTATCTGAATCAAAACCGGAAAATGACTCATTTAATTTCTTATTAGTCAATATATTTTAAAAGATATGTGTTTTTTATGTTCACTATCGCACAAGGAAGATTTCTGTACGTATTAGATAATTGACAAAAATATTAAGGTTTTCCAACACATCATTATCTTTTTTACAGTACGGAATGTTTATCCTGTGTATCTGTGTTTCGTCTGTCTGTTTGCGGCATATAGCTCCCAAACGAACATTTTTTATTACAGATTTAGTTTTTTATTGTTGGAAAGATGAATTTATCAGTGTTTTTAGTTATGGTTCATGTGTTAATTTTTTGAATACTATAAGCTCTTTATGTTATGATATTACGATACTTCTCAATTATGTTATTTTTCCCATACATATATAGTATAATATATATTTTTTAACCGAAACCTTATCATTTGTCGCGCTTTAATTCCTCAAGATAATATAACCGAGGTGGTAAGAAGGTGGTAGGGCCGCTACTGTTCCATTAAAAACAACCTCAAAGCGATCATTACACCGGCAGGATGGCAATCAACTTTAATGTTTAATTTTACGATCTCCTTGCGGGGTGTCCGCTCTAACTGAAAATAAAATCCATTTACGACTCTTTAAGATCCGATTACGGCTTCTATTATTAATAAAAATATTTCTTTTTTATACCGATTATAAAAATAAATGCTCTATAAAATAAACAAAGAAACAGTTACACATAAACTGCGGAAGCATGCTTATTAGCATCGCGCCCTATCACGGCATTAATAGACTTTTCGGCTTGTAATGTAATGTAGGTCACTCGACAAGAATTCCACTAACTATAAAATAGCCGAGCCTTCGTTTTACAATGGTTATATTTACACCATGCTCACCCCTATATGCCCCCTACAGACCCCCTACATGCCCCGCTACAACCTGAATGCCCCCAAAGGTTATGACGGCAATCAAACCGTCGATGAAAGCCGTCGAAAATGTTATTAAGCATTAATTTAGAAAGTGTTAGCTACAGATTAAACAGTTTATTAACTGTAGCCAAATAATTATCAAGAAGATTGCAAGTATAAAAAACAAAAATAAAATGTTGTTAAGTCAAATACTGAACATTTATGATGAACAAATACACGATTCACAGATTTTGATGATGTTTTGCTGATTTAATTGACAACAACTTTAGACAAATATTAATAGATGTGATCTTCAATGTGTTAATATAATTGTTGGTAGTTGAGTGTTTATGACTGCAGTAGGTACCTACACACATACCTACATGTAAACAGGCTTATAAATCAATCTCGCCACATAAGTTATTGCATGTATGCTATATGTTATTGTATATTATTGTGTAATAGTTTATAATAAACATTTTACTGTCGCTGCTAGAATTTACATTATTTTCTTGATATTGTCGAATTTGTGAATCATCACCAGACTTCGTATATCCAAATTATTTGTGCAGATTTGTTTCTCTGTCTTCTAATTTATAAATATACCGATAATTATGATTATCAAAACTGCTTAAACCTGTTATCTATGTTTATGATAAACTTATTTCCTTACCTGTTTCTGGAGTTACGGAAAAACCAGAAGATTATATGTGGAGGAAGTCTCTATTTGATATTGTGGGGAATTTGGTACCTCATGTTTTTTTTAATATACCTATTATACAAAATTTCTAACATGTTGGAATTTCAGGTTTTTGTTTATTAAATTACAGTTCTTTTAAGAAACTATTAGGGATACATTTTTTAGTAATAGTAATATTGAGTTAATGATAATAGTGTATATTGAATAACTGGTAATAAAAATACAATTATTTATGTGGAAAAGTTGGGAATAATATATATAGACTTTCTTTTGGAACGGTGTCAAAATATTTTTATTCTTAAAATCAAAACAAACATTAATTTTAATTCTGTGAATATTAGTTTTTTTTGAAAGAGCAATGAACTGAAAGTAGTGTAGTATGAAAACTAATAAAAGCGTATTGTTCAGGTGGTCGAACCTAGCTGTAGTATTGATTACTACTATGGACTGTTACCCGTATGCGGGCTGACTCGACTGAGATACTATCAGCTAGTGGACGTAAAGTAGCTCTTATATATAAATTTGTAATTTGTTATTTTATATTGTATTATTAACGTGAATACTTATTAAGTAATAATTTGTAATATCTGTATTCTACTTTTATGCGCCAACGCCTCTTCAATTAAGCTAATTCACTACAATTTAAGATTATTGTCTTGAAAGGTCAAAAGTCTGGTGCACTGATATTCTAAAATGGCCGCAGGAACTGGCTTATTACTTTTAATAATCAATTAGTAAACTAAATTCAAAAATAAGAAATTCAAATTAGGTAAACTAAAATCAGGTTTTTTATATTATGTTATACATTATATATAAAAAAACTAAATAAAGTTGATTAGTAAGTATATATTCAGAACTCTATGCCACTATCAGAACAGATTATTCTTGAATTAAAATATTTATGCAAAATAATATATTATTATATTAATAGGCTGATCAAAACAACCAATATTACATAACAGAGCCCATTCGTATAGAACGCATGTAGTAAATAAAAATCAAATATTCATTTAACGTCATTGATACAAAAAACACGAACGTCCTTACGAATAAGGAAGTGTTGCGAATTAGGAGGAATGCAAATTAAGACGAGGCGTGTTCTGACGAGAATTAACGAATAACGAGTCTTATTGATTGAGACTGCCAATATCGTTTGAATTTATTAACGGCTAAATTAAGATCCTCGTCACACAAGGTTTATAAAATAGATAGATATAAACATTTTGTACAGACTCAAGTATGGTAACATCTTTACTCTTACTAAGTTACCTCATTAGTGATTAAAATGGTTCCAAATCTAATCATAAAACGACATACACAATTGCTTTTATTTTGTAGAATATAAACTATAATATATTGCTATTTGAATATGAGTATTTAGATAAAGAATAAAGATATTGTGACTATTAACTTGTATTAAAAAATTGTGATTATTAACACGAGTATTTTTGAATATTGGTTTCACTAATATTGTTCTTTATAGCACATTTTTTTAATATTAATAAGTAGTTGTTAATCAAAGTATATAAGGAAATCTCCAAATAACAGGTATACGACCTTGATTATAAAAAAACTATTAATAATAAAATAAAAAAAGAATATGTATATTAGTTTAATTCAGTTTAAATATATGGTATTATTTATGTAAATATTCGATTTATATTTTTTGGTTGCCAAATATTATTTTCCTCACATAGATTATAAAATACTTAAATGAATTATACACAACGAAAAATAAATTTTAAAGACAAAAGGATTAATATTTTAATTATCTTTATAAGACTTGTCCTGACTAATTTATCAACAAGCTTGACATTTTATGACAATGTCATTAACTGTCAATAATGTATGTCAATGTCACCTTGTATCTTAGAGGACAGTAAGTAAGACAACAATGTTGTTTTCCATCCCTAAGGAGTTTGTTTAAGGGATGAAAGTTTTTACAGAGCCATCATTTTTAATTAAAAAACATTTTATGCTTCCTACAGGGAGAAGAACGGCTCAAAGTTGATACAATTTTTTATCAATTGTATTCTTGTGTAAAATCATCAAAACTAAAATATGACTACTATGTCTTTTATATATGTCTTTTTGATTTACTTGATATTAATTGTAAGATTCATATTGATATTTAAATACCATTAAGAATACACTCTACAGTGACGAGTTTGAGTGAAACAAATGGATTTGTCGGCGACTATTTAAAAGAAACCAATGGAGTGGAACCAAACTCGATTAGAAGTAGGTAGGTACCGCTGACGACATCTAATGAAAACTTCATATTATTATAAAACCTATTTGGTAATATTATTTTATCTTTTTAATTTCATTTAAATATTACTTTGGTATTATCTTTGAAATACACCTTGGAGTAAAAGTATTCATAATTTCATATTATGTATATTAAATAATTTTATAATTTATATAAATCCGTTATTACTAATAGTTAAGAAGAAAAAACAACAATAGACTATTCCCATGTATCTCCCACGATAATTCTAATAATAAATAGATAAAGTAACAAGAAATTGAATGCATTATACCTACTGTAATACAAATAAACTGATAGTGAAGTATCATGACATGAAGGGGTAATACGATATTGACAGACGAATACACCGACAATTAACTTTATTAATATTGATATGTGAAGGACTTATGACAAATCAATGATTACCTAAACATATGAACACTTACGTTGCATGATAACTGTACTAGTTGCCGCCTTACATCAGCTTCGGTTCGCATTGTTCTAGAATAAATTGAGTCGGTTAGAACCAAAGCCGTATCTTATCACAATTTAAATATCACCGGTTTACCACATCATTAGATGACAGCACTAGCAGCAATTAATTTAATTAGGAATATAAAACACGATGGAAGTACAAGTGACACATGAGCTCTCTAGAATAGAGACATCTGTACTGTCATTGTTTGCATAAATTATTGAGGTAATTGTAAGGCTTCACTTGCGTCAATAATGCTAAAAAGATTTACGTTCGCTGTGAGCGTACACTAGGCGACAGTGCCGCTACCATCACGCTTATTACTCTATGAGTTATAATGACACGAGGTGGTAGGCTGTACTAATCTGGTTATATAATTGCCGCATGATTAGATCGAGTCAACCCAGCCTTGGACAATATAAGATGGAATTCAAGAAAAATATGTTTAAAAATACCAACTAAATGTTACTCATAAGTAATTTACCGTAGGACATTATAAGTACGAAGCAACTTCTTAGAATGTGTCAATATATAGATACTATTTGATATATAAAGTCGTTGGATATTCATAATTATATAAAATCCCGATTACTCAAAATTTATTTAAGAATTAACCAGAGAATAAATCTTAGGTATACTTAGTGTCTCTGTAGGTATATCATGTGTAAAAGAATAAATGTTATTCCATAGTTAACATTTATCTGAGGAGTTAAACTGACCCTTATTGTAAGAATATATAATTATACCAGTAAGTGATGTTACAAGATTTTCTTATTATTGCGTAAACAATACATTTACACTTCACTGACAAACTATTAAAGAAACCTTGTCGGAACTTCTCGTTGAAGCCTCTTCAAAGCTAGTTCTATGCTAACACTCGTTTTTTCTAGTTTGGAAATGCATTGTTATAATTACACTTAATTTTTCCATAGAAGAATATACTTTTTTTATTTTTACGAACAGAATATTTTTTAGATGATTTGGTCAAATGATAAAAGTAGTCTATTTTTATGACTATTACACAATGTAATGTAAAAAAAATATTATTACATGCATCCATCAACCCGATTTGAATTATATCTTCGCCAATTGACATGAAAATACGGTAAGTAGCAGAAATATTGCATTTGAGGAGTTGAAATCCGGAAGGGATAAAAAGACTGAGAACCAGGAAAAGTAAGGTCAGGGTTTTGAATACCTAAAGATGTATTATTAAGTAAACGATAATGTTCACATTGATGCAAATAACCATTTAGGTGATGATGATGATGTCACCAAATCGAATTCATAATTAAACAATTAACACTGATTTCTTATAATAGTCGATGACGGAAATTTACAGAGGAAATACCATACATATAAATAATAAAGTACGTCTTTGGTAAATTAATGTATAAAGCCATTAGTCCTTTAGATTTAGTTTAATTAAAATATCAATATAGATAATAAATGGTGCATTTAATTTACTTTGTTAATACGTAAGACGAAGAATAATAAAAAGCACATCACTTAAAATCAAATATTTTGGAGTGTAATCTGGTTTTGTTATAAATATAGCCCTAACAATTTTTTGTTCTGTTCCGTGACATTGAAATCAATTCCGCAATAAAAAAAAAATATTCATTTCAGATGAGATATAAAATACAACATTTACGGAATTTTCTTTTTTCCAGTAGCAATAGGATACCATTCCTTCTGTCTTGCCGTCACAAGGAATCTGAGCTCGTGAAAGTTTTTGATTGTAATGATGCGAACAAACATACAAAGAAACAGTAGACAATAAACAACAAAAACTATTGTTATATATAATATTTGACCTCGGTAATATTTTGTTTTATGTATACAACTGGCGGTTTAATGAAAAACAATGGTAAAATAATGATTCTTAAATAAATATTAAAATCGATTTTCTTAAACATATTTTATATTTTCAAGTGTTAAATGTCTGCCTGTACATAAAGACAAAAGATGTTTGCCTTTTAAATATAAATGTTTTGTTTTAAGTCAACAGTGGTGAATAAATAAAACTATGTAGAGGACTGAAATACAAACAGTTTTTAGTTTTATGTATATGTAGTAAGTGTAAAGTATCTTTGAAAAGACATAAAACTCACATTAAAATGTTTGGTTCGGAACTAATTACCGTTAAAAGTTTATACGTATTTACGAAGTGCAATAATATAAGGTAAATTATGTTTTGAAGTCATATACTATAACGTATTTATAGTTTTATTTATAAATGTATTAAAAAAACTATACGAATAACAATTACAACAACAAAACAAATAATATGTAATCGTTCAGAATTAATTCACGAAATACGAACGCCATACACGTACGAAAGTGGTTCCTATTGTAGAAGCCAACGATACTACGTGGGTTATAAACAACAAAACTATATATAAGGATTCAATCAAAACAGTACGCTTATTAATCGTCGCCTTGAATTGTCAATAAATTGACGTCAATAATGTCAAAATTGATCATAGTTGTACTAACTAAAACAATGACTATATTGACAAATTTACAAGCATGTACTCGTAGGTAGAGACAAAAGTGGCAGAGACAATTTGAATTGGATTTTTTATTTGTTACTTCGATTGGAATGCTGTAACTTTTTTGGCATCAGGCCATGTATGCACTTGTTCTTTAATCCTCAAGATGCAGACAATCAGTTCTTAATTAAATGTACAAAATGCTGAAGGACACACCACTTAAGACTGAGGTCAGCTATATATTCGTCAGAGCGAGAAATTGAAAACAACAGTATAAATAACCAGAACTAACTGCCCCGTCCACTTTTGAAGGTGGAAAATCAAAACAATAAAGATAAAGTAATGACAGTAATCTATCGTGTATCAAATTCTCATTATCTCTCATTGTGCCTCCATGTCGCAACAGTGTATGTACACTTCACTCATTGTGAGGACTAGATATTGCAACTTATATTGGATTACCTCGGTATGTAGAAACAGTGTCAAGGTACTTCAGCCAACATAAAATTGCAGCTGAACCTTTTCTTTGATTGAACTCTTTAGCAATCTTCGAGAAGAGAGTATTGTAAATGTTTTAAGAATAATTCTTGACGATGTTATACTAGAGGATGGTAAATTTATTAAAATAAGCTTGCCAAAACCGGCCACTATGATCGTGCCCATTCATAATGCTGGTGACCCTGATTCTTAGCGACGCGGAACTACAATCTCTCCTGTTTTAATCGTTCTTTTCAATTATTTAATATTGTGCTATTTAAGTGTTGTCCAAATAAGTTACAATATTAACTAATATGTCAGTGTGTTGTTGTCAAGGGTTTGAATGTATTACTATCGGCTATATAAGGTATAATAACAAGCGCCAAATTTGATAGAAATTGAAGGCTTGGCAAGAAGTCATCATCTTTGATATCTCTATATATATTTATATTTGTGTCACCACTTGCTCATAGTGGCAAATAGAAAACATATAAAAATAGAGATTCTGTATGTTGTTTGTTTGCATCTCCTATTTAGAAAGTATTGCGCGGATCGCTCACCTGCTCCACAGGAGTTTTTCCAAAAGTCATAGAACTTGCTGCACGAGCACATCTCGACCGAGAGTTACTCCGCACTATATACAATTTATTTTTAAACTTCACTTTAAAAGTTTCGCAACTATTCAGAATTACACGACCGAGTAGATGTCGACAGTTGGAAAAACTTTTCTCATCTAATAAACAGTACCGGTGTAAACAAGTCAGTTTAACGGCCCAGATCGCGTCCGACTCTGTACCGTTGGAGCGTAGAAAGCGAGGAGTACGGCCTACGAGTGTGAATAGTCATCGTACCGGATGGTACGTTATTAATGGTGGCAGATCGGTACTCGCGATCGGCTGACGCGCGGCGTGTTGCCAGATCGGGCTCCCTCATGCGACTGCCGGCAGTCGTGAGCCGGCGTACGAGAACTACGAGACCGACGTCTACGCGGTTCGAGTCATATTAAACCAGAGGGAAAGACAAATTTGCTTCGTGATGAGATTATTATTACACGAAATAGACGGTTCCCGCGTTATACATTCAATCGAATATTTAATAGGCGTGTAATGACAGTTTAAAATCTGCGACGCGTCTCATTATGGAAGTACCGCATATGTCACGGCTGTGTCAGGATTTATGATATATTGATATCGTTGTTTGATATGGAAAGAGCATTGTTTCGGTATACAATTTGTTTCCAAAATATTTCCATACAAAAGAGTTCAACGATTTGAAAATGATTATATGTATGGTAAACATGAGGCATTTCTCGTAAGGGATTTCAAATAAATCCCTTACGTGATCAAATTATAATTTTTTATTTAAATTTTAAGGATTTAATAAAAAATATTATTTATAAAACACTCTTCCGTGCGAACCGTACGACTCAACCGATAAAAAACGGATGACTTTTAAATTAAGAACATACGAGAAGGTAAAATGATTATAACATAAGCTGGCAACAATAATAGCACCATTTTATTCTGATGATAAAGTCACTCCATATGAATATGTATCTACATATAATTATTGACGTTTTATATTAAAAACCGGAATAACTCGTATTATCAAAAAATAGCATGAAACAATACAAAAGGTAATTCTTGAAGGCTGATTCAAAGAATATAGAATTATTCAAGATTAAAACTTGAATTAATTAAATCACTAGATACAGGTCAGGCAACACTTATAAAACATTGCATTAGGATGTATGAAGGTTAGCCCGTGTCGTAAGATTGAGTGCGGTCTTTGTTTATAAAAGTAGATCAGCTCAGTTGTTTAGGCATCTCTGATAAGTCTTACATGGTCTGGAGAAATCAAATCTGATTGACCGCAGTTGGTGTGCGGGCTGGGTCGTCCAAAGTAGTACTGTCCCCTCGGAGACGAGCTGGCTATATAGCTGACTGTGGCTCGTATAGCAACTGAATGAATATGTACCGGACGTGAGCACGCCTACAACTCCGGAACCTTTCTTGGACTTGTGCATGGCTTTGCGAGCTTACTCATATTTATAGCACCGTTGTTGGATGGCTTCGGAGGTATGACCAGCCGTACAGGGGTTCTTGTGTCTTGGGCAACTTTGATGCGGGATATCCCCATTTATAATATGGGGGTTGGTGGGGTTGAGATGATTATACACAAAATAGATGGAGCGATGGAGAGGTGAGAGTCTTGTGGCTCGAATGTTGGCTGGTTTAACTGGATTATTACCATCCTCTCATAGAAGATCGCCATAGACAATCAATCATAGCTTCGTTTTGAGTGGAGAATGCGGCAGCTGGAAGCGAACCCTATTCTCTCTGAGGGTAGAAGCAGAACAAAGTGTTCGATCTTAATGATATTCCTCCATGATTTCCGTCAGTAGTGGCTACGCTACTGTATCTGTTCATATGTTGCAGATGTTGACTTCTTAAACACATTATACCGCGAATATATTATATTAAATACGTCAACGGAAGAATAACGTACGACAGAGAGATTCGACAAGTTTACTTTAAATGTCAAATTTAAAATATTATTTTATAATTATTGTATAAAAAACATCTGACAATCTTAACATATTTCCTGGGGACAATAAAAATATATTATAATTATAAATCCGTATTTTTTCCTGATAATAACGATATATTATAACAATTAATTTACCAATAATTATTTTATAAAATCCTTTTAACATAAATATAAACTTGTTTATTAAAAGTACGACTGTAGTCCTATAAGTACGTATGTGTGTATGTATGTATGTATGTAAGTATGTATGTACTCCCTCTCCATTCAAGTATTCCAACGGATACAGGAAGAAACCTTACGAGTTTAAAGAGCTGGGAACAGTCCATGAAATGTTACACCACCTAGCCACATGTCATTGCACTTTTATTTTATAATATCGTTTCATCCAATTAGCAAAATGAAATCAATATTCAAACAGATATTGTTTTCAACTATCTATCCAATTATATTATAATATGTTATGTGTGCGTAAATATAACACATATAGTAACTGTACGTATTCAAGATATATTATAATAATGATTTATTTCCTAAATAATGATTTTATTATATTTAGAACCGGTATCGCGTGAAAACCGCACGGATGTTACCCGGGGGTGGTAAGCCCTTTGGTTAGTTAACCTTTTGGTTTTATCAGTTCCATAGGGCCATGAATTAAACTTCAGAATTTGGTATTATTTAAGTACCCATAATATTATCACACTACTTGTTGAAACCAACTGATTTGAAACTAGGCGAAATTAATATTATAATTTAGTATGAGTATGTAGACATCGCATTTCTCAACAAATTCGTGTTCTATAGAACCAGTGGAAGAGTCAGTGGAACTTCAAAACCTAAGATAAAGTATAAACAATTCTTAAACTAACTTTTAAACTATCGCGTTTCATTATATATTATTATTTAAGACATCGGTAATTGACGCGTCCGAAATAGGTATCACATACCTTTAATTTGAATGACATTTCGAGCAGGTTGCACCGGCCGTGGTCACAGGCTGGTTTCCATTTCATTCCCGATTTCCATTTTATTTCCGATTTCTTAAATAATAATATATAAACAATTCTTAATTCTATGTAATTCAACCTATTGAAAAAACTTACTAGGTATATAATAGAACTATTGTATATATATACACATATGACAAAAAATATATCGATTAACCCTCAGCTACCCTTTAAATATCGTTTGACCCGTATCACCACAGCAGTGCGAATTGAAATAATTAATATTCAATGACAAAACAGATAAAAATAATCATATAATATAAACATGATTCGTACGTGCGTGTGTAGGCTACCAAGGTCGCGCCATAGTTTACAATTATAATGTAAACTCTTATAGAAACCGGGAAGTGTTTGGAGCGGCTGTGACGTAAAATACCACAGACTGCATGGTTTCCTATTCGACTAGTATATTTATTCTTGATTTAAATAATAAATATATTTTGTAAATTTAAATTAAATAAATCTGAACTTGAAAGTTGCCATACTTAAAACATGGTTTGTCATAATATTCCTTTTACTTAAATTGAAAAGGTTGTTACAGTTACATCATAGAAAATATAAATTACAATAACTAAACGTCGCGTCCGCCATATTGCTCTTAACCTTAGATGAAGGTTTATGAAATTGCTTGTATTTATTGAAACTGGTTTGTTGATATTTCAATGGACTATTTAATTATTTGCATTTCATTAACACTTCACGTATTATATCTTCCTGTTCTCGTCTTACTACAGATTATGAATAGCGGGAAGCATTTAGATAAAATATATTATTTTATATTAATTATATATTATTGAAATAATAATAAATATATATATATGGAGATTCCATTCAAAACTGTAGTATATATTGTTATCTATAAAATAATCTATCGTCTATCATTTGTACACAAGACGGACTTAGTTTTAAATTTAATATAGTTTAATGTATAAATTTGCTAATACCTATTATATGTTATGTAAGTTGATGATATTATTGTAAGTGTACTATAGTAATAAAAGACAACCTACACGCCCAAGGCGCCGCCGATAACCTAAAAGATATGAAAGTTTACCATCGACGCTTTCTATATATTAATAATAAAACCGAAATTTGTAAATCAATTTATGCTTTGCTAATTACTGAACGGATAGATAAAGTAGATAAAGACAATAAACATAAAGAGTAACACGAGAGTTATAGGAACTCTAGAAGGTTATAACTTCGAATCCTAAATGTTTTAATAATCTGTTTATTCTAAATTTATTAACAATAACAACATTGAATTAAATAGATAATCTGTATTGTAATAAGGATGTTATTATAAAAACCGTTATGATTTATTGAAGTGCTCTTCAATCAAATAACAAGAACGGCCATAGAAAGCGGGAAATATCCTTATCACTCTTCAACAACCTCACGTTTTAGTATCATTGAAGAACATCACTGGTTCTGTCCTCAAATTATCGCATTTATATACTGAATAATATTAAATTTATAGTGTTTGACCTTGTTTATTAATCGAATAGCTTACTAATAAATATTAATAATACCCGTTATCGATATTTTATTATATAATGTAAGATAGATAAGTACACAGTTAAACTCGACTGAGCTCATTTCTTCATACAATTTACAGCGCACTCTTTGACCTCAAAGAATAGAGACTAAAGGTTACCACAATACTAAATTAGTACACTAGTTGACCTAGCGCTTAGTAAATGGTATAATGAAATAATTGATTCATTGATACATTTGAAAAAAGCTCGTCGGCACTGTCTAGGCCTGATTGATATAAAATTTATAACCTAATTGGGCAACGTATTGAAGTAGCTTAGCCCCCAGCCCTGGGCACTGAAGACGCACATGTTTACTTATAAAAAACGAAATATATATAATTAAAACAAATTCCAGCACGCTTGTAAAATTATAGATAGATAGAATAGATATGTTGAAAATTATTGTTGCTTTTAATCTAACTATACTTATGTGTTTAGTATTAGTTAAAATAAAGATGCTTAACTTAAATGTTCGTCATAAAACTCACTTATGTCGCTTTGAGAAATTGGTAAAATTCCGATCATTTTTCCGTTCAGTGGTCACCTCTAGAGTCGTCCAAAACTTACCTGTGACAAAACAAAGGTATATTAATTTCTTTTCAAAATTAAGTTGCACAAATTGAAAATAAAATTTTAAGTACAAGATTTGGCAAAACAGTTAAAACACTAATATTTTTTATTACATAATGATGTTACCAAATAGATTTATTTTAAAAAAAGCATATCTATTTATAATATAGATGTATTAAATAATATATTGAACATTTAAAATTGTAACTATAGGTTATTTAAATTAAAAATATATTAATACATAATGGAAAAATTCGTAGACGGTCAGAACTCGAATCTGCTACCCCTGGGAATCCGTTCTGTCTTTCTATGAATTCAGCTATCGCTCTACCAACTGCCTCGATGAATTCATCGTTCGATATAAAATCGCCTTTTCAAATAAATTTTCATCGACAAATGTAGTTAAGAAATGAATTTACGTTGTTCCCTTAAATTTAATATATCTAACCATAAATAGTAGTTTGAAACAGATATATTAGT
Source organism: Napeogenes inachia (assembly GCA_959347355.1). Taxonomy (NCBI): domain Eukaryota; kingdom Metazoa; phylum Arthropoda; class Insecta; order Lepidoptera; family Nymphalidae; genus Napeogenes; species Napeogenes inachia. The sequence continues at coordinate 13,601,946 of OY365797.1, forward strand.
TCCTTAGAACCCGTGATGGGTTTCACAATTATATTTCAACAACATTCAGTCAATATACAATCAATTATTAATAATAATTAAACGTAGTAAAGAATAAAGTCGCAGCGAACTCAATTCCGACATTTTCATTAGAATAAAACATGATCCTGCCATGTGGCCAGATTGAAATTGAATTCTCCATTGGAGTAGAAGATTTAATTAAAACTGTCATGTAGGTCAATGACCGACAAAGAATAGATCGCAGCTCAGTGTTCAAACTAGCCTTTTAGTGTCTTTCCTCATAGGGATTGAATAAATATAACTAGCCGAGGGGTTTTTGTTTGTAATCGTTTACGACAGATACATGTTTATCAAATAATTAATACACTATTCTAGTCAATGTTATTTAAATGTTATTACATCTATTTGATATACACTATAATAAATATGTGTGGTTATATCTTTGATGAAATTATTCTTTGTTATAAACCCGTCGTTACTCTTATCACAAAGACACTTAAAAATGTGAATATTTTTAAATTCTTCATTACTTTAATTCTTCAATTCTTCATCAAAATTTATAAATACATATAATACTATATGATGTACGTCATACAAATTCCATCCAATCCATCCAATGGTTAAGTGGTAACATTAGGCCATAGGGGTGAGTCGACCCAGTTGTAACAATGTATCTCCAGTTATTGACGTTACAATGACACACGCGTATATTTCGTGTTTTGATTTTTATTTACCTACTTATTTACTCAACTTTGTTATTTATAAACTTATGCACTCTTCCTTCTTATTAAGTATCCTCATTTTTATAATAATCATTCAAATATAAAATGTAATAATTAATTATTAAGAAACAGAATATTCATAAACAGAATTAATTACATATATAAAAAAAATATGATTTACGTTCATTCATTCATATTATTTTCAATAAGATGAACACAAGAAATACTTAAGGTGGTTTATTGGATACAAATCGATATCAATACAAAATAAAAAATATTTCAATCTAGATCGTCATTTTATGAAACGTCATCATTGAGTTCAATAACCTTTGTTTTCACAAACACGTCTAATAGCTAAAATTATTTATTACTCGTAAAAATATCAACTAACTAATTATACTCTTTCCACTTAAATTAAATAAACTTAATTCATAACTTACGTCTAAGGGGTCGTGCGATTTTGATGTAAGACTTAAGTGCTATACTACAGAGTACACACATTGTCGCTAAACTCATTAACAATTCATATAACGTAATGATAATTTTTTTTTTTTTTTTTTGTTTAAAAAAAAAAAAAATGATACCTTGAACATTCAAAATATATACTAAGTAATGTATAAAACAACTTTATTAGTTATCATAATAAATAATATAACTAACATATAAATAACTAGTTGTTTGATAAAACTAAAGTAGACAGTCAATATTTTTACAGTAGCTACATATTAGACTTTAACGATTTTCTAAAATTATCCCCTGTGCTCGATGCATCCCTCTGTACCTACCGATACAGCACGTCTACAGTCTAGACAGACAAACCTTACTTATATACATATTTACACTTTATTATCAGTCATCTCTACATATAGCGCCGTGTAGAGATCGTGTTATCTGTGCTCTGTTTTCTATTACTATTAATAATAAACATGAAGGACGTTCTTAGTATTCAATTTGTATTTTAATTTTTTTTCATTACATTAAGAAACAAACTGATGACTCTTATACAGGTACCTATAATAGAAAAGGAAACTTAAAATGCCTTGTACTCTCGTCTAACCTCTATTTTAATACAATATATGTTATATATAATACGAAACATATACTGTGTCATATATCACATTTATCCTTGCACTTGACCGAGACAATGATAAACAGGTCAAGTCTTACCATGTAGATGTCTGTCTGTGAGGTTGTCTTCCTCATCCCACCACGGCTGATCTGCCAGTCGTCGTGTCGGTCGTTCAATGTGTCCATAATACTGAAACTCCATCACTGCCACTTTATAAACTTTATTCGATTTATCATTCAAGATTAATCACTATATTCACAAACACACCGTTCCGGCTAGCGTAAACTCGCGTGACTGATTTGCTTTAACTTGACTACAACGAGATAATATTGACATGACTTACACTGTATCAAACTTTGCAATATACACTCTCATGGCTACTGATAGCCAAATGTATACAAATATGTGCAGTTTGCGCGGTATTTTATTGCTCTACGTGTCAACAACCGGAAGGCAATAGGCGTTCGAATAAAATAAAAATTGCTACTGGCCAGCATTCACTTTATCGAAACTCTACAAAGGTTTTACTTGTATTATTACATAGAAATAACAGTATGATATATATGTGTACTTATTATTATTATTTGGCTTATTTCTCGTATTTAATGTTACAGTATACGTTTTTCATTCTTATTAGCACCTGTGAGATCGCATTCACAGTAGGATGTTAATGAGACAGCTTAATATAGATATTTTATATTTGTATAATTTAAACTACTTATAGTATTTCGATAGCCTTGTTGCAGAGGCTTGTGACGCAAATGTGTAAAAATATGTTTCCTATATACTTTAAAAATTTGTGTATATTTAAGGAAACATGGTATTTCATTATAGTAACAAAACACTATAACGTGAAACAGTAAAAAAGTTAGTTAGCCTACCAGGATGTCTCTTTGCACGTTGATAAGTTAAATATCTTAGATTTACGAACAAAGCATTTCTTCTCAGATATGCGAATGAAAATCGTATAAAATATAAACACTCTTTTTTTTCCCACCGTTCAGATCCGGACAGATGACAAATACCTAAAATATGAAATAAAATAAAAAAAATAAAAAAAATATTCAATAAATATCAATACAACAGCATATATTGATGTTGATACATCAATTTATATTATCAAACTGTTTTATTACTTTGTAAAAAGAGAAAAAATGACCTCAAAGATTTCTAATAAGTACAGATAGGCGTTTGTTTACAAGAAAAAACAAAAATCGTTCGATTTTTTTTTAATAATTCTAAAAGAGGTATTTCAATAATAAATATTTAGATTTGTAGTTTAACATAAAACAACACCAGCTATAAAATAATCCTCTGAATAGAATAACTTGAAATCTTTCATAAATATATATAATGCAATTTAAAGTAAGAAGTTAAATATTATATATTAAAGTTTATATTTTTTATACCCCACTTTTAGTCGTTTTGTTTTGAATAAGCACCTAAGCTAGGGCTTAAGATGTCTTCTCTAATCTACTTGATCTAGATCCGAACGATATTTAGGATAAATACATCCATAAACGACGTCAATGATAAATACTATTAATCTCATTAAACAGCCATATTTATATGGTTATCAAGGGCGTAGCAACAAATATTACAAGGTAGCTGTAATCAAATGTACCATTTAGATAAAATTTTAACTAAAAAACATTTATGAGAGGTTAATCAAGAAGGACGCTCTAGAAAAGTTAAGATTACAAAATCGTTAAAAATTAATGAAAGCTTTTTAGCTGTGAATTGTTAACGAGCAGTCGGTACATCTGATGTAAATGGTGTGTTTTACTTTTCAGGGACAGCTTATATATGTAAAGTTACAAAGGCATGGCCACCCTTCAGAAATGGAGAGGACTGACAAGATTACATGTTTAGAGGGATTGATATATTTGGGCAACTCTCTTACTTTATGTGGCATATCTACAATAACGGTAATGATATCTATAATAATTTGCATTTCCGAACGGTTGGTACCACCATCAAACGGTGAATTACAAAAAAAGAAAGGTAAGGTGAAAGTATCCTCAATAAAATACTGCAAGAAGGTTGCTTAACATTAAAAAATTAGACCAATATAGATGAAAACAAAGATTGTTAATATGTAGTACCCACATATTGTATTTACAATAATTGAATCTCATTCCAATTCTTACAAGTTATCAGAATACCAGCGAAACGAGACAATGAGGACGATGATTAGAATTTTCAAGTAAATTCGGATAATAATTTTAAAGATAATAGATAGATAAAACTGAAGCTGTTTTGCGATAAAACGTTTAACCTACATAATAGTTGCCTAAAATGAATAAAAGTATTATGTATATGCTTTGAAATTATATATTTCGTATTTTTTTCTTTTAAGAGTTTTAATCTTACCTTTAATTTCACAATAATCTAACGATCTTATTTATTTATTATTTTTATTAATTATTTATTTACAAAGTCATAACATATACATAATTGAATTTTAAGAACAAAAAAATAACTACGTTCGTTAAAAAAACCGACTTTAAAACTAAAAGGTAAAAAATAATGGAGATTTAATATTTATTATATACTACCTATTATTTATATGTCCTATTTACTAATAGGTTTGAAGTCGGTGCCAAACCATTTAGTATAGGAATTCAGTTGAATACATTTTCGTAATTATTTATATTTTTGTTTTTCTTCGTATCGATTCAAGCTAGTAATCATATTAAGATTTAATTGTTCTTTTACAGCTTTATTTACGTATCTTAATTTTTGTAGTAGGCATTTCATAATTCACATGTCCATTTAGTTGAAGAATTCTGTTGAATATATTTTCATAATTTTACGTTATTATTTTTATTTAATACTTTTTAGTTTATTGCTACATTATCAATTAGCCATGGGTAGACCTACAAAAAGGTGCTGCACGCTTTAAAAAATACAGATCTCAAGAAACGGGCACGGATAAAAGTAGTCGTCTCCATAAAAATTCTCTTCGAAACACAATTTCACGTTCTTTAGAGAACTATTAAACATCGTGAAAAACGTTGGTTGGCCATGAAGGCATATATGAAATCACGATTATGTCAAGAAACTCTTGATCAGCATAATTCTAGACTCGATAAGATCCAAGAGCGTCTTGCGAATGAGCATTTTGAACAGAGAGCTAATGAACTTGGCCCCATTAATAAGCGTTCAGAGAACGAGTCGACTGGGCAGAGGGCTAATAGATTAGAAGTGATACGAAACCGTACAGCAACCGTGTCTGCCCAGCAACGTGAGAACCGGCTAGCAGTGACGCATCAGACTTCACATATTCAAAACAACAGATGTCATTAGTTTCAGCACGTTTTGATTTCCTAGTTAGTTCAAAACTTGGACAAAAATGCTCATAAAATAAAAACTAATGGGCCTATCTGAATCAAACTTTTATGGGACCAATTCGAAACTATTTCGCATCAAACAAAAAAAGAATTACGTAAAATGGTTCTAAAACTTCGGAGAAATCGGTGTACATACATAAAAAAATACATATATATACCGGCCAAATTGAGAACCTCCTCCTTTTTCAAGAAGTCGGTTAATTAAATATTAAAAAGTAACATTATTCTGTTTATGATCGACATAAGATAACTTGAATTAATCATTGCTTAAGGCACTAGACAGGAACTAGAAACTACATTTAAAAGTAAAATATAAAAATTCAATATCATTTTTCATCATCGAACGCACAATTAAACTTCAAGTTAAAATAATCAAAATCAAACAATCACCGTCAATGGGTAATAAATAAAACGTAAGCCGCCATTAACAAAGTAAACAAGTAAATACTCACGCCGGTATTAATAAACCATCCGTACACATTGTCATTTAACATATCATAGTGTTATTTGTATTATAAACAATGACGAAGACATAAAAGCAACGCGCGAACGTCTCGCGAAGCACTGACTCTTAGAGGTGACTTGAAAGGGGTTTAAAAATGATTACAGGTCGCCATACTGGAACACATGCAAATAATCCTTACTCAAATATACGACTGATAATTTTTAGAGAACATTACTGTAGAAAATGCTAAATATTTTGTCAGAATTAACATTGTTTTTTCAAGATAAGAGTATATTCGTGTCAAATGTTTATGACGTACCGACAGTGGGCTATGTTAACTCATGATCTCCTGATGCCTCATGAAGTCTTTATTGGCCGCTTAGAGCATGAGACTTAAAAAAAAATAGATATAGGTACTGTGAATGTAGCGTACCTATAAGACAAGCCTTATGCTCCAACTTACAGCGCACTACTAGACCCCAAAAATCGCGAGTTAAAGTAACCAACCAATTCATTAACAACCTTTTCACAATGTCATATTAGTGTCGTAGTTGACCTAGCGTACAGTAAATTGGATAATTAAATGGCTGCTTAAGTTCTCTTTTCATACATATCTATTAATTATCTTTACCTACTTTATCCAATGGCCTTATTCTAAATTATTCCAAATTTACCATCAGATTGAAAGTCTGTTTCATTTATATAAATTGGCGTACCACAAGGCTCTAAATAAGTTCCTTTCTTGTTCCTCATTTACGTAAATAACTTACCTTTGTTTGAAAATATCTATAAACATGTAGAATCATGTTAAGCTTATTTAAATTTATATAAATATAACTTACCTTTATGACGTTTCAACATGCGATAGTATTGTTTGCTGAAGATACTTCTCTAATTAAAAAAATAACAAACAGCAATCACTAATAGACGAAGTAGAGTGTAGAGAATGCTCTCTTAGATACTGTAAAATGTTTAAGCGCTAATAACGATTTTGATGAGCAACATGCTCAAAATCAAAAGACAAAATATATTCAACTTCTATTTAAAAATGTAAAAACGACAAAATGTACAATTAACTTAGCTAATCTACTATGTTTTTGGGATAAGAATTGCATTCGGGTCGTCAAATATGTGATTGCCAAAAAGATTAGTTCTGTCGTAAACACGGTTCAAAGAATACGCAAAGAATTCAAACGTTGAAAACAATAGATTAGTTAGTTTAGTTATTTTCACAATACCTATCATATCATATGACATATTGTGGCATAATGCGTCTGATATTAATACCATATTTGTACTACAGAAGATAGTTGTTAGAGAGGGAGAGATCTACAACATGAGACCACGTGAATCCTCAAGGAATTTTAAAAAAAGAATTATGACAGTATATAATAAAGATATTTTTTCAAATTCAATTTGTACTAAGATAGAAAAAGAAGAAAGAAAAAATATAGTTTTTATTTCCTGAAAGAAAAACTGCTATTTACATAAAATTTACAGTGGAAAAATAAAATAAACATTCTGTAAATCCTTCTGGGTCAGTTGTATACGTTTATTTTAATAAACTCCCAAATATACATATTATATGAAATTTTGTTAATGCTGGTAGAAAATGCCAAATAGCATTAAGTCCGACTGTTGTACACTTTTTATTTTGTAAAAATTGTGCAATAAAGAATAAAATAAAAAAATATGTCCTTAAGTAAATTTTAATTATACGTTGAAATTTTGAAATAAAATCATATTATATTTTTAAGGCTTATATTACCGAAGGTTCGGCCTGTGAATAGATTATCTTTCATTGATTAACTATTATCTTACGCAGTTTGCTTGAAGTTTTTAATTACTCTTGTTTATCATATTGCTCCCCTTAGAAATCATTACTTAACTCAAATATGGTTATCCTCGTGGAAGGGTGCAGATTGCGGTGACTGGTCGTCTAGCTGACCACGATTGTTTTTTTTTATATATTTTATATTATATTTTGCAATTTAATTATTTAAGCTCATTGTTCACTAACCAATAAGCCTCCACATCCAATTGATTACGATGGTTCTGGTTTATCGTAATTGGCTTTCTAAATATCGACGTTTGTGAAACAATGATAAAAAAGCATAATCCGGCTGAGTTTTTTATGTGATTCTTCACAGACCAGGGCGCTTAAAGGTTTAATTTTAATACCCTTTACAGAAGGGTTTATTTCGATAAGTATGGTCTCCTAATAGGTAGGTCCTTGACAATTTCATTTGACGTACACAAGAGTGGATTTAAAGTCGAAAAACATATGAATAAAGAAATAACTCTATATTTATATTAATTGAAGTTTATTCGTGCAAGCAGCTGTTTTACGATGAAACTTGTGGCATTTCGTTATATTTGCATAAAATATTTGTTAGGTTTCTTCATATGTTCCTACAATTGAAGGACTCTACGAGCATAGTACATGAGTCTGCAGACCTAATTACGTAACTAAAAAGTATAAAAATGAAAACAATTTTCATGAAGAAAATGAGATACCTATTCAACAATTTTTAACTTCTAGATAAGATTATTCAGACCAAGGATATATAAAATGAAGCCATCTTTATGCATTTAGAGATAATTTAAAATATACTGTAGTATTTGTTATACATTATCAGATATGCAATGATATTCCTGAGTAAAGTAAATATTTTTTTGCGTCAATCACTAAGCTCGTGCAAATGTTGTACATATAATATATGGAGATAACAAACTATACAGCCGACAATCAAACAAAACAACGCTTTTGTACTTAGTACGACTGTTTGATCCTATTGTTTCTTAAATATACTCTCAAGGCCTGAATACATTTTACCTGTTTGTTCTACACCTAATGAGATACACACATTCCTTTCTCGATGTAATTATAATGTATTTATGACAAATATAAAAATAAAGTATCATATTTTTTTAATTCTTCTACTCATTTAAAAAATAATAATAATAATTGGAAATGTTAAAAAAGAGATTAGAAAACTTCACAAAGTGTCAGAAAGAAACTGTAATGGAGTTGTTCTTTGTCGTTTGCTGAACCTATGTAAATACTATGGCTATGTATATTTATGAAGGCTATAAAAGACTACGTATTTTCTTTCATCTGGACGATGGCAGAACCTCAATCATTTCATAACATTCCATACCTTTTTGTATTGTTTTTTTTTTAGTTTTATGTCATGTCTATTCTGTCCACCACAGACCTAAACCGAGCGAATTGTTTTTGTATGATGGACAAGCGGACAATACATTCAAAATTCAAATTTCTATATAAATATGTATCTATGTTTTTTTTATAAAAAAGACTATTTTTTCTAAAAATTGCAAAGGGAAATGGCAGGTTATAGAAAGGCAAGATAATAACAAAATATATTTTGACATGAAAGGACAAATGTTAAAGACAAAATAATTTTAAGGGCTTAACGATTAATGTTATAACTAGAAGAGCTCCCTAAAATGAAGATATAGTAGAATCTATGAGGAAAATTTGTCTAGACAACCGAGTTTTAATGATTTTTATTACACCAAATCTACTATTCAAACCAATATTCGCTTTGTTCTAAAGCTTTTAATCAATAAATTGCTTTATCCATCAAATTCACTTCAAAATCTACATAAACTAGTACTCTTCTTGTTCACTACAAGTTGGACTACTTATTTTGATATTACCAAATTCTAATTATTTATTTTATCTTTGAAAAAGTTACGAAGAACCCCACAAGTCATATGTCTTGATTTTTTTTTTTTAGTTCTCATAATAATGTTATAAATTCTTATGTATTAATAAATTTTACATATAATTACTTGTTTTTATTATCGAAGGGAAAATGAACTAAAAGAACAATATGAAAACTAGTTCTGTTCTTTATCAGAGTTGGTACTAATTGCCTGCGATCAATACGTATGTATGTATGTACCTACTGCTAATTATATACGAATCGATATCACGTGTTTTATTATTTGTAACTATCGGGACATGAAACATTAAAGTTCATGTCAGTTGGAGAATTTTATCTATTAATTACTTATTTTATAATACAGTGGAAATTGGATGTAAATAATACTTGCTCTAATATAGCAATGATAGTGTTTACTTTATTGTTTATCGGGAACTGTCATTTGTTTTTTTTAATCGATATCTCATTTATTTTATGAGGTTGCAGACTATATAGCATCAATAATTTAGAGAAAAAAAAATAGGCAAATATTCTAAAATACGTTTTTAGTCTATGACCGGATGTTCCGAACTAATTCTGAACGAACCGCAGACAGCATAAAACACCTACGGAATAAAATTACATAAAAAAGTAATTCTATCTCTCTATTAACATAATTGTTTATTATAGCCTTGTTCATTTAAATTGTAAGTAGTTCTTAATTAAGATTACCTACATATTTAAATATTTTTTGTAGTAGAAACTCATTATCCTTGAAAGTATAATTTTAAAAACACTTTTAATATTTTCATATGAATAAAATAATTTCTAATTTCAAATAACAAAGAACTTCGAACAATAGATAACGAAAAATGGCAAGTTAAGTTATTCTTTTATTATTTCATCCACTTTGATGCATTTGGATGAAGTAATACAAGATTTCTTTATTATTTTTTTAAAACATGGCTAGCCACAATGATTGCACCCCGCCTAATAGAAGGTGAAATTATATTCAAAAAATGTAAGTATGTATGACGACAAAAGCCAGACGAGCTGTTCGTCAACATTATAGCGCCATAAACAAAAGCTTTTTCAGGGCCCGCTGGTAAAACCTGGTTTATAAGATGAAGGGAACGCATGCGCTGGCAAAGAATTCCACAACTTTATTGTCCGGCATAGAAATGACTTGCCGAACTTTACCGTAAGCACAGTTGGAGTTGAAAATACATGTACCCACACGTACTTCCAACGAGATGATAATGAAGAGTTCTTCAGAGTATTCACCTAAATTAGTATTAACAGCAATGATCCTACGCAATTGCAGAGATGCAAGTGCACACAGAGGAGGGAAAAGAATAGGTTTTCCAAGTAGCGCTAACAGAGATGGCAACTGCCCTCACGAACAATCACGTCCTGGATTTTGCGAGGAACCTCCCCTCAAGTAAGTAGGTAGGTAGTGCTGGGGTATGATGAGTTGAAAAGGCCCCGTCTCTCTGGCCGGCGAATCGATCTACACTTGCTGGAAACCCAAACCCCCTAGCAACCGGTCATGCAGAGCTGAACCCGGAACATTGCCCGAACGCAACTTGGCGGGTTGTGCACTCTTGCACCGTGGTAGTTTCAACCGGCCGAACATTGTAGCGGGAATTTCAGTACAATGTTCTCCCACTGTTTATAAATGATGATCACTGTTTATAAAAATATAAATGCCCTTGACTAAGTTATCACTTTTTTACTAATAAAAAAATACATCCTTTGGTTCTATTGGCTCTATCAAAAATATATTATTTCTAAAGTCGGATCTTTGTTTTACGTAAAGAACATTATACTTAGGGTCAAGCCATTACACATGACAAAAGAATCAGTTTTTTATTACATAAATAGATAGTCAAAAACCTCAACGAATTGTACTAGCTTTTATAACTTCCTTCAGTATACGTGGGTAAGTAATAAAGCTCTATTACATTGATTTTGTTATCATAATGTTACTATAATTATCGTAGTATATTCCATTTCTTTTCTCAAAGAGTTTTTTGTGAAATCTAAAACCTGGACCCTTCTTATTCAGATTTGTGTTGCTCTGCTTGGTAGACATTACAGAGGACTGTCCTCGATCACACCTTCTCTGTAACATCTGGGCATAAATATGGACTGAATAAGTATGGACTACTAGAAAGAGAGACTGGAAAAAAAATATCTTCAAGAAAGTGCTTTTCCACGCGAAAATATTTTACCGTTCCCACAACTTCGTGAAGCGTGACAAATTGAACCCATGTCAGTTGGGAGTAAGAACGTATTATCGAAAAACAGTACAAGCAAGTAAACAATACATATTTGTAGTTTTGTTTGCATTGCCTGACGTTTGTTGCTAGTTATTAGGAATAATTCTTTTTGTGTAGGTGTAGGATATATTGTGTGTGTAGAGTTATAATATGTTCGTAGTTAGTAATCCACTTCTTTGTGGTTTAGATTGATCGCCTATTCTATTGTGTCTGCAATTAAAAAGTCGGTATTTAATAACATTATTAACATATTTGGATTAACTAATGTTCACAAAAAGATTCCTAGAGTTTGTTTTCGAAAATATTAAAATGCTAAATTATTTTTCAACCTAATATATTATTTAAGAAAAACAATAATTATTGTAAAATAACTGAAACTTAGTATCCCCGGTCTACCCTTAGTAACAGTTTTAGGGCATTATTATATGTACAAAGATGATAAGTTGTAAACCGTTCTTGTACCAACATTAATAATATGAAAGAATAATAAAATAACGACAAAAAAAAATACAAAATCTTTCTCTATTCAAGCGTTAAAATCATTACAGGCAATTGAGTATTAAAAAGCATTTAGTAAAAAACACTTTTGTAACTCTTATCATAAGTACCTAAATATAATAAACATTATTTAAATATCAAGGTAGAAGAGATAATATAAAGCCTTTATTCGTTTAGTAATTAATTGTTATCACGTTACGCGACGCTAGTTAATTTATATATATATGGAAAAATTTTCGTTTCAGACAATCAGTATGCAATGACAGCAGGAAGTATTGAGATGAAAGAAAACTTTTTATCCTGAAAATTATGACACATAAATCGTGTACAACCTATATGACAATACAAGAAAAACCAGAAAGGGATTTAATACTTTAATTGAGAACAAATGACATGAAAACAAAAGTCATAGTAGGTATATGATATGATTGATATATGATATATTTATTTGATAGGTAGGTATATTTATATGATATATTTATTAACAAGGATGGGATGGATTCTGTTATCCTGAAAAAAGGGGATCGTCTTTTAAACTGTGGAGTACTTGTTACGCCAAGTTTTAAAAGGTTTTGCTTATAAAATCTACCTCTCTTATAAACTTTCATTCACCATTACACCTTCCAGGATATAAACTAAGCCTTGTAATTTTTAATTGATATTTATTATTGAGGTGATGAACAAACAGTTTGGCATTTATTATAGTTACAGAATGTACTAGTAGGTTTGTGTATTCTTATAATCTAATAGTGAGGAGAAAACTCTAGATTTGTTTAATCTCTGAACGTCTAAAAAAGTTATTTTTACATGTTTTGTGCAAGTCTGTTCATCTGTTTGTTTGTTCATACTACAGTAGAAAACAATGAGCAATTTTTATGAAATACAGATGTGCCATAGTTATTATCTGAGTCATATGGTTTTCTGTAGAAAAAAATGTTTCCCCACAAAACACAGATGTTATAAAATTATCAGAAAAGGCTTTTGGTTCAATTTTAATATAATCACAGATGACTTACGACTGAAGCAGAGACGCTAAAGAAGTCTTACATAAACATTTATGTTATTTAGAACTTTTGAGTATCTACTACAGAACAGAAGTACTGCAGAACAGAAGAACTACAAAACAAAAGTACTACAGAACAGAAGTACTAGAGTACATAAGTACTGCAGAACAGAAGTATTGCAGAATAGAAGTGCTGCAGAACAGAAATACTGCAGAACAGAAGTACAACAGAACACATTCATAATCAAGTCATAAAGAAAAAATATTTATTTCGCATTACGAATGCTGAGACGAAAGGTAGTTCAAAATGAATTTTAGAAATATTTAATTACCAATAAAATTTAATAATCATAATAAACGAGTATCCAAGACGCAGCTATCTGTTGTGCAAACTATTTCAATAAATACCATCCCTCCATAACATTAAAAAGAAAATAGGTAAAAACGTGCTATGAATAATAATAATATATTACATAATAGCATTCAATTTCATTCTTATCTGTTTGTCCATCTAGTATTACTAGCAACCATATAACTTGAATTACTCGTAGTCAAAATAAAACTCGTAATAATTACTTTGTTTAAAAGTTACGCAATAGAAAAATATGTTTTCTTTCAAGAAATACAAAACATTATTATTTAAAGCGACGTTAATACCTTTTCCTTATCTTATCTTTGTCCTTAGTGTTACTAATGGCGTTCTCTTCACTCATTTTAAAATAAAAAAATATAAAAGTAATAACCGAGTCATATAATAGATGCATTTATATTACCATAATGATTTGGATTTATCGCCATATTTTGCGCTTCAAATAAATACTACAGTACAGAGTACGGAACAAATAAATATTCATAAGTCAATAAATGATATTAAATAAGTGTTCTTACCGTCACAGTCCTTCCCAGCGCCGAGGATGTAAGCGCTCCTCATCAGATGAGCCATACTTGAAAGATTTAGGATGCTGAGTCGACCAAAATTTAAGTGTACAACACAATATCATAGATTTTATTATTACATAAATGTTGCGAAATATTATTATATCAGCTACAGTTAAAAGAAAAACAAACTATATTTAAAATAATAGAATATCAAAACACCGGCTCGAGTCGGTTAAAACGCTAACAGGCTACATTTCGCCAGCCAATATAATTTTAATTCCCGATCTGTTATAGAAAGTGTCGTATAGTATGGTAACGATTACACAAGTGATGTAAAATGAACGCTAACCGAAATTATAAGTTCACTTCGCGAGAAGAATACGAAAAACCTTTGAGTAGCTTATATTTTATATGCGCAATAAACTTCTGTTTGCTTCGTAAATATAAATGTTATGATTGCTCGTATATATACAAAACTAGGGAAGCCCCTAGCTTTTGTATTGTTTATAATATTGTAGACATTATTTATTGTAACTGACAGAGATGACCGTCATATATATCATTCGCGATACATGTACTCGTAATTATCTTCGTCTTTTTAGAGAAAATAATAGATGAAACTAACTTAAATATATTATGTATATATTTTTTTTATAAAATATACTGAAAAAGCTAAATATACCTACATATGGTCTACAGATTTGTAGTCTTAGCAAGAACAAATCAACATGTTAAACAATCATTATTATCATGACAATATATTTACATAGCTTCCTGATAAGATGATGTATTTTCCTGTAATTCATGTCTTATATCATGTCTGTAAACAAAACCCATGATAATTATTAATTTTCTTCAGAGTATATTCATAAATAAATACCAACAAAAATATAAAGTCCACTCCATGTATTTTTAGCTTCATTGTTGACTTGACTTATAAATAATAAAATTGGGAACGAAATAGAATCGCGTAAATAAACATAAACATATTAGGTACATTTTTTAAAGTTAAAATAGTTGTATGTACATTTTAGACTGTTGAAATAAATAGGTACATGTAGTAAAAAAACAACATTTGTTTTTATTAAAATATAGTAAGCAATAATTGGACAATATTTAATTATTCTTTCCTAATCGTTAAATATAGAAAATCATTATATTTAATATAAGGAAATCAACCAAGTCATTGAATTATGACCTTGAACATTTTTACGCTAATTTAACTTTCGCAATTCTAAACAGCGTCATATAAATATGAAATATGGTTTTTAAATAACACGTTGTTGTTTATTTGAATAATTATGAAACGTTATAAATATTTTATCTAATCTGGATTTTAAGGACCTTATTAAAAACCACACCAATCCCCTTATTCTAATCCCAATTATACATCTTAATCGTAATCCTAATCTGAATCTTTATTCTATTTCTTTTAGTTATTTAATTATAAGCTGTTGCCCGCGACTTCGCACGCCTTAAATTCGTAATGAAACAATCCCCTTTCCTTTTTTTTGGTTTGGCTTCTATATGACTTGTTGTAAGAGATACAATCAAAATTACGACATCGGCAAACATCGCTGACTGTCAAAAATATATTTAAAGTTTTTAATAAGGATACAATATTAGATACTATTATTTTTTAACTATTGTAACCATATATCACACTTATAGATTTTCATTGAACATAATCAATATATGACCATGTAAACTTGAGGAATTCTGAGCCACACAATGGACGTTATTTTGACCATCAACTTGCAGGTTTGGTTTTATTAAAATAAAAAAATATATTTTGAATGTTAAATAATATGTATTAGACATTCAGTTAGCTTGATAATTGTATAAAATGCAGTAAATCACGGTGACACGATTGTTTTCTAACGGCCAAGTAGAAAAAAAGAAAAAAAAATGAAATAGGTAGTAGTTTCATAATTTGTTGCGAAAAATCTTTTTTTTTATACCATCTAGGTCAATGTTTGTCTAAATTTCACCTGATGTAAAGTGAAGATGTTGTCATAGATGGTTCTCTTGAAGACACCCACATTGTATGTGGCCGGAAATACCGACGCAGGCAAGCTGTTCCAATCCTTCGCTGTTCGAATTAAAAAGACGAAGCATAATGCTTCGTTCGGACAGAGGGAATGTCCACAACGTAGGGATGGATACCTGACGTGCGTCGGAACGTCCGGGGATGGAAGGGGCACAGGGGAATTAATTCGTGTAATTCCTGCGCAAACTCACCAAAATCTGTCCTATAGAATACTGAGAGGCTAGCACTTCGACGCCTGTGTTCAAGTGTGCAGTTTCGCTTCAACTAACTCGGGGTCACCTATAAGCTTCTTCGCTCGCCTCTCTATTGAGTCCAGAACCGCAAAATAAGACTTTGCCGCACCAGCACATATGTGACCACAGTACTCATCACACGACCGAATCTGTACTTAGTATAATACAAGTAGCTGTACCGGTGTAAAGTACTGTCGGACCTTCGCAAAAACGGCAAGTTTTCCTGCAACTGCTCTTGCTCTGAACACAATGTACCGACAAAAGTTGAGGTTCAAGGAAATCTCTAAGCCTAACAACTGAAGCCGGTCACTGTATTCCAAGGATACATTCTGGAGAGTAAGAGTCAAGGTGAGAGGGCTCTTTTTGGCTTAGAACAGACACGTCTGCGTTTTAGAGGCATTAGATTTAACAATACCCCATGAGGAGACTGCCTGAAGTTTATGATTCAAACGTTGCACCATGGCTTCTCTTTCAGACTGTACTTGATCTCTACTGGCCGGAATGCTCGGCAGATATCTTTCTACAACTGTGCAGTCGTCTGCATAACCATGGATTCCGGGCTCCGGAATGTTTTCGGTCTTCAGCACGACCACATTCGGCATTAAATCATGGGCGAGCTTTGCCACCGATGCTACATCAGCAGAAGAAATAAAATACTGTATTGGCTGATGCACCACATCGGTTATAGCATCCGCGCAACTCGACGGATCCAAAGAAGAGAAGCAGACGTGCCGCCAAGGATAAGACGCAAAAAAGTGCCGCATCTCATCCCAATCTGCTGACTTGTATTTCCATACTCGCCTAACACCATGAGGTTCGAAAGCTGGTGGGGAATATGTAAACATAGATTTCACCAAACAGTTATTATGATGTAGAGCAATATCAGCAGCCTCACTGAGATACTGAAATAATCGAGTTGTCTCCTGGTCAATGCTGTGCGAACGGTAGACTCAGGAATACAGAATCTTTTCGTTTCCTGTGTCCACTAAAACCCATAGGGGAAAAAGTGGAGTCTTCAAGGTGACGGAGACGCTAGATACAGAGGTCGTTCCGCCTGTATACACAGACTCCGGCCCGTGAGCGAAAGTTGTGCTCTAACGAGTAACCGGTATAATCTAAGGGCTCAAAGGATATTGTATGTGTCTCTCCGTCAAAAGAGCAAGCGTGGCTGCTCTGTCTCAAGATGGTGGTGGACAGGTAAGAGATTAGAGTGCAATCCCCTGATATTAGCAAGGTGCACTTTGAGTGGGGAGGAGTGCAACCACTGTAAAAACTTTTTCTTATTTTTATCTTTCTTCATAATAACAAAATTAAAAGTGAATAGGGATAGGAAATGGCAGTTGAACGAGGCGGTACGTATCGAACCCGACGACGAAGTTGGTTAAGTTATGCCAATGGGAGCTAGCCTGGAGACTGCTAGAACCAACGAACCACCGCCTCCTCCGTCTCCCCCAGGGAACGCCATCGGGCCTCCTCGTCTGGTCACCAACCCCAGCACCATGGAGCAACTCTGGGATTTAACACAGCTGGCGGCTGGGCAGCCTTTCGTGGGTAGCTAACCCACTAATTGGGCCCCAACTATCTGCGGGCGGCCAGCGGAAAGCCATCGCTTTGGATTCCACTACCCTCTTCGACTAGACACCCGACAGAACAAATACCAACTCGACGCCAAACCGGTTCACCAACGCAACGCAGCTGTTCAGACCCTTTTCCCATATACATAATATATAGTTAAAAATAGATTCAAGAGTAAAATGTTTCCAAAAATTCAACCGTATTTTTTAATTAATAAATGAAAAGGATTTTATTTCTTATTTTTTAGTGAGTAGGCACAAAGAATGCCACCAGATTTAGTTTGACGTTGAATTTTGGGACACGTTGTGTGTGTATAAATTCATTTTATCTTAATTAGCTTATAGGTCGTTGTAGATGATGATTTAGTTAATGACTGAATTCGGATTTTCCAAATGGTCTAAAGACTTGTTACTTTAAATTTATTATTAAACTTGTTTCTTAATTTGCATTTTATTGGTTAGTGATTGGCTGGAGATATTGATCTTCGTGGCGTAGGTACAGTAAGGTCTACAACCAATATTAACGAAAGTAATATACCTAAACTTTTTGTACACCTTCCTAAATTAATAACATAAGTATCTTTTACTTCAATTTTATAATACATTAAATGGAAGTAGAATTACCTTGACGTTTATAAAAAAGTATATCTGATAAATAATCGGCTTTTAAGTTTTAACCATATCTAGGTCTTATGTCTGATTTAATTAGGTTTGTGAATTACTGACTGATAAAAGAACCTATTTTAAAACCTTATACATTCACAGATATCTGGTAAATTAGGATCTCATGAGGACATCATTTACACTTACCATCAGATGAATTAAGTGCCAAATTTGCCTTCCATAGATATACTTTATAGCTACCCAAAAAAAACAAGAAATGTCATCTACTACAAGTACAGCAACCTGCTTGCCCTAAATAAATAGGGTGTGAAATTATGAAGGGTAACATCTTATAGGGATACGTCAGCCAAATTAGGTCAATTTGAAAACCCTTGGGGTTGAAAAGCCCTTACAATTTAGGTTAAAGCTAATGATACGATTAAGTGGCATAAGAAAGAAACGTCCAAAAATATAAAATATATTATTACAAAAAACTAATTTTAAGGTGTTCAGTAACTGTACTGAAGAGTATGAGTTTCGGTGTCATGTACTGACATGACACCGAAACTAAAACATTTTTTTTTTAATTATTGTGTACTTGTATCTCGGAAAAACTACATTCTGTTTTTATGAAATATGGTGTGAATATGTATATATATATAAGTAGGTACCTAATTAAAGAATTAGAATATCTATACATACAATACAATTGTCACTGATCGATATATGTACATGGAACATATTAAATAAATTATAAGATGTCTTTATAACAGCAAGAAAACCCAAACAATGGTTTTTCATATTATATTCTCAGGGTATTATAAAACCCTTTCCAATAAAAAAAACGAAATAGGACTACCAACTCTGTAAAAAAATATGCCGATTAAACCTTTAAAAAAAATAAAAAAATAAACTAGAAATACTCCTACACGCAAAAACTGTTTGACGGAGTTTGATGAAACTTTGAAGGTTTATAGTTTATACATTGTTATGCACAAAGGCTACGATTTATCAAAATCGACGCGTACGTAGGTAGCACCTAATAAAATTACTGCACGACATTTTAATATGATTTGGTGTGAAAAAGATAATATTTCAATACAATATACCCATTCATACACGCAGACACATTGAAACAACTAAATACTATTCAGTGTTTTTAGTATCTCCTTCCCTTTCTTAATACTTAATACGTAAATCACAGTTAAGTGCGTTCAGTAATAATTTAATGTTCTTAAGTATGCCATGACTTAAACCATTGAAATTTACTACCCTTAAAATAGCCAGTAAAAAGGTAATGGTGTTTTGTATAATGTTGCCATGGATACGACCTTGCTGACCCGTTAGTTAGGTCTCGCATCTCACGTGGATTGTAAAGTTCATGACCTACAAGCTGATTATTAAACTTCTACTCATCATATATGTTTATATATAAATAATTATAGGTAAAAGAATAAAGTGTATCTTTTAATCATCTGAAAGTGTCTATAATATTCTTCAATAGATACTTAAAATATACAAAAAATAATAATTAAAAATTTAAAAACCCCCGATACAGAAAGCCCTCTAAAAAGGCTAAAAATAATATAATTATGTACTTATAGAATTCGTTGCGGCAGGAGACCGTTGTACGTACGTTGACGATGGTGTCTATTTTACGAAGTTAATCATTGAGGACTTAGACTATACGATTCTATATCGTAATTTTTTTATTTGCCTCGGTAACTTACGTGCATTTTAATTTCTTCTTTTAATAAACCAAAAGGTAACAAAACCTAACACAAAAAAACAGTTGTTTAATTATTTCTATTAATCTATCCTAATATTATAAGGAGGAAAGATTTTGAATTGAATAGGATGCGAAGGTATTGGACGAACACAACTTTCGATTAAAAAAAAACGCATTCAAATCTGTCCACGCGTTGGGAGGCTACATTGCCACAGACAGACACACAGATATACAGATACATACATCGACAGGTCCAACTTATAACACCCCTCTTTTTAGTCGGGGGTTAATAAAAAATAAAACAAAGTTACACAAAATATTACCTACCACCAATTACTAACTCACTCATTTATAGAATTATTTAAATCTATTGAACCGATTCTCAGAATTAATGTAGGTTTTAGAATCTACATTCAGTAGCGGATTTAGGCCTAGGCCCGTGAGGCCCGGGCCTAGGGCGGCAAATTTTGAGGGGCGCCAAAATTTTAAGGATGACTAAAATTTAAAATCGATTGGGTTTTCTGTAAACTGCAAGACCAAATTTTAAAGTTTATTTTATTGCGCTCTTACTATCGAAACATAGTACCATTTTGAGGGTAGAATTTCTTTGTTAAAATAATTAATCAGGCAAGTCCTAAAATTTGAAATAAAAGATAAAGGGCGCCATATCGTCTCGGGCCTAGGGCGTCCTCAAACCTAAATCCTTTACTGTCTACATTAATTAGAACTGCCTATCGAACAGACATTTTTTAACCTAATTTTATGAAACCAATTTCACGAAATCCATTTAAAAAAAATTGTTTGTGTGGTAAAATAAATCAGGAAATTCAAATTATTAAGATAAAAATACATTGATTTGAAGATTATGACGTTGTTCTATCGTAAGGTGCGTGAATCATGAAAAGAAACTGTAACGAATAAATAGTTTTTATTAGTTCATTTACTGGATAAATGAAAAAGATAAATTATTATATAACACTTTTTTTAATTGTGTAACATGTGTAATCTACTCTACATGTGTAAACTATTTATAAAAAATAACCTTTATTAAGCTCTTCCAAACGACCTAGCAACAAATAAGGCTCCATACAAGACCAATATTATAAGACAGTAGAGTTGTAATAATCAAACCATCCATTTTTTTAAAACTACATAAAAAGTTATTTTATTTAAACGAAACATTAAATACTTAACATTTATAATCTTCGTATAAATGAGAATATATTCATGAAAATTACAATAGTATTATATCGATATATAATAATTTGCCAATGCGTTTTAGAATGCAATTTTACCTATAATTGCCTTTTTTACGGTCCGTTCTTTGTAAGGCCAAAATGTTCCACAAAAAGCCAAACTAACAATTATTATCTTTGACAAGATTTTTTTATACTTAATTAATAAAATAATAGACACTACGAACATATTGATCAAAAGCTAATAATGTGGCACTTGGTCAGTCGTATTTTATAGTAAACGAGTAATTAACCTATTAAAGAACAATCGTTTCATACTTTTTGCCTTCTCCAAACTACACTACGATAAAATCTACACATCCTCGATAAATTGCTATTAATTATAAAAGACAAAGAATAATTAAAGATATATAGATATATTTAAAACTTCAGAAAAAGTGGAAGCAAAAGACAAATAAAAAAAGGAAAACTACAAGTAAGCCTCTGGCTTAAAAGAAAAACTTTAGTAAAAATCATTGTTGATTATAAATATTCCTGATTACAAAAATCGAGAACAGATTCGGAACTAGATTAAATAATATTTTCTTGTAGTTCGGATGAACACTGTACGAGATTATCGTAGAGAGATAATAGGGAGTCATTGACCGTATTATCTTGTTCCATGTCTGAAGCATCAGTTGAAGAACTGTAAGAAACAAGAGCTATTTTTTGTTGCAGCTGAATATATTGGCGTCAAAGGGCTCTTCTCTTCAAAAGTTGATGACACAATTAAAGAGACGTGAGAAGCATTAGTATGCCTGCTTTCATCTATCAGAGCCCGAGATGTCGATTCTGACACTTGTCCAATTTAGACACCGGGGCGGTTGACCGATCAGCAGGGCTATTGCGTATCTTTTTTGACAGTTAAAATGAAAATCACTATCAGTAAGTGCGGACATAATGGTTGTCAAACAACTAATTTCCTATAATGTAACTATAGTAACAACCTGCCATGACGTCACAGCTGATGGTCCTTAGAAAAGTCAAAGTTAGCGAATAGCCCTGCTGATCTTGTAATATTTCCGGTAAAGGTTATAATTTAAGGGACATCTTCGAGTGTTGCTTCAGGATCAAAAGAGTATAAATCAGTGACTTTGTTATATTGGTTATAGTTATACCTACACTTGGGACATGTTCGTAAAAAAAAATATCGAATTCATCTTTGATTAAAGTTCTCTCTAGAGCATTGCAAAAGTATTTTAGAACTCCTTCATCTCGGTGGTGTTCGAAAACAGATTTGTTTACTGATTGATTTATCTCGTGGTTGAAGTTCGCGCGCAGTGTTAGATGGAAGCAATACAGCACTGCATTGTCTGCTTCTTCCAGAGCCTATTGTGATAACTAACACTTTGCGCTATCGAATATAAACAAACACTCAGCGGATGCTTTACGTTGGGAAAAATGTTTAATGAAATCTACCTACAAGTTACTGGTCATGGTGCCTTTGGGTGCCATGCTGACCTTTCTTCCGCCACCAGGTGGCAAATTTGATTCTAAATCTGATCTGTAAACTGTTCCTAATCCCTTTAAAAGTAATGATGTATGGATGGATGGAATTACCTACAGCATGTACAAACATCGCTATATTAATATTTTCAGCGTGCTTTGAAGAAACAAGATGTACTCGGTGTACCTTTTTTCAGTTAACCTTTCGTTTTATCAATAATGTCCATGAAAAATAATTTTAGGTATTTTAGATTGCCAAAAGGCAAGAGTCTAAAAGAATTTTGGAAAAATATATTTTTATGATATTAGGTAGGTGTCTACTAGAACCTTAAGGAAACCTTATTTTATAATTAATAGGGGCCCAACTTTTTTCTTGTCAGATATTAATTTGGTATAATTTGTAAATATCTTCTTCTTTCTAGGCCCCAATCTGACAATATCCGGCATCAAATTTATAACTGTATCGCCTTTATCTAATTGTTAAACGTCAGAGTTAAATTTTGATAACCTGGCAGAATGTACCAACTCTGAAGTTTAACTGAAAGAATCAGAATTATCCGCAATTGCTATCAACAGACAGCACTATTTATAATTTTATTATGTTTGTTAAAAGGGTTTTGCTATTTATACTAAGCTTTATTTTATTTATATCGTAACCATATGGTCATTCTCCTGCTGTGGCAGACTTATTATTTTGTTATATTAATTAAAATAAATCATTATTATTAATTAAATTTACTGTGGGATTTTCAGGTCCCTAAACTGTTTTTTTACTTCGTCTTTCCTTTGAATGAAATTGTCAGTTTAAATGTGTTTTTTTGTATGGATGGAAAAGAATTTTTAAATACTAGTTTCGTATTCCTAGTCAGTTAAAACATTTACCGCTCATATCTATAGAGTTATATCAACTATAATAACATTCAACATTTAGTAGGTACCTACAATCCTTGAAATTATTGTAGTCTTGTGATTATTGTTTAATTCAATACCTATTCATCTTCCTGGGAATAGGTCGTTTTTCCGCTTTTAAAAAAAAACAATAATTGTGTTAATTAGAAAATTAGCTACCACAATATCAAAGTGCATAAATATTTGTAAATTTAATTTGAGATACATACAACAATATAGGAAATACGAAAATATTGTTTTTGTACAAATATATATCTAGAATATAAGTATATATCAAGGAATATATCATTCTACTATATACTAATTTATATGGAGGTAGATATATTGAAGATTTTTTTTTTTAATATTTCATAAATCATTAAAAAAATGTAAGAGCGATTGTATATCGTTGGAAAAACACCATCTTCTTAAAAAGTTGCTGTAGTTGCTATTACGTTCACGCGACTTTATATTTGACTATTGTGTTTGTTCATCTCGTCCGTCTATCTTTAAGATCCACATCTAACCTAATATTGTATGTAACGGTCGAGTAAATCATCTTCTTAAAGGATAAGGTATACTATTTCTAATATATAACATACAGGTAATAGTTGTCTATTATTTAGAAAACAATAAAACAAAGTTTGTTATGATAATATTTATGTTATTGCTGTTAAACCCACTTCAACAAATAAATAGGCACTTGCATCCATATTGAAGTATGCTTCAAATTCCCAAGCACTTACATACACCTCTATCAAGTTCTCGTCTCTGCAATGAGCTATATTTTCTGAAACAGATTATATTACTAAGATTGTAATATTCATAATCATTATTGAATTTAAATGTATAGTGCCATTCTTTAATAAAATGTACATTATCGGGGTTCAGTAACTCATAATAGAAAAACATATATGTCAAACCTAACTTCGTCTATTGTGCCGGTGCCGATACCCAAACCATTTTATTTGATATTTTTTTTATTAATATCAGTTTTATATTAACAGGAAAACAAATAAGTCTTGGATCACCTAATGGTAAGTGATCAGTGCCGCTCACGTTCGCTTATAATATCTGAGGATGTGCAGGAACACTCTCGGCCACTACACAAGGTCAAATCTTCCATAGAGCACTAGATCTCCGACAACTCGAGCTGCTTGTCGTTTATGCCCGTATCTGCGCTTTATCAGCTCGAATTTTTGATTTCTTGTGAAGTTGGAGCACGTGCTCTTCAGGTCAACGCGAAATTGACTATAGCTCGATGTTTCCGAACCCAGTACTCCGATACTTGACAAGGCAATGAGTGAAGTGTTCTCGAAGAACGGTCAAACGATAAAGCACGTTGCACGGTTGCATGTTGGCAAGCTTTCAGGATTTCAGCACTATTCCAGTCTTGAAAGAGGTGCGATACAAACGTGAACTGTACTGTACAGGAGACAACTCAGCTGCGCATGCCTTGAGCAGAATAGTTAGTATACCGCGGATGGTAGTGATCCGGAGACTTCTAGCTTTATTCACACCTAAACGACACAATGCTCTCCATACCTCTTCGTTAGTGATGCGGATTTCAGGCATCGAAATACCGCAGTGAGGAAGATGTGCTGGAGAAACATTGCCAGTGTCTAGTTGCGAATTATCAGCAAACAGAGAAGCAAGTACATTCGCTTTCTCTGTTGCTGTGTGGGCCAGGGATCCATCCGGCTTCAGCAGAGCAGGCAGTGAGGGTTGGCAGAAGTTCGACTCGATGGCTTTGATAAGAGACCAGAAAGCTCTACTGCCAGTTGGTCTAACAGAGAGCTTTTCGCCATTCATAGGGATTCGATCGAGACGAGCCTTCCGCAATACCTTCTTGTAGGGCTTGGCAGCTTGGTTAAAGGCTATCTTCTCTAAACTTACATCCGGAGTTTTGCAGCTTCGAGCTTCCTTATTGAGGTATGCCGAATGTTTTCGGTCTTCAGCACGACCACATTCGGCGTTAAACCATAG
This sequence comes from Napeogenes inachia, assembly GCA_959347355.1. Classification (NCBI taxonomy): domain Eukaryota; kingdom Metazoa; phylum Arthropoda; class Insecta; order Lepidoptera; family Nymphalidae; genus Napeogenes; species Napeogenes inachia. The sequence continues at coordinate 13,627,612 of OY365797.1, forward strand.
GCGAGCTTTGCCACCGATGGGTACTTCAGCAGAAGAAATAAAATACTCTATTGGCTGATGAACCACATCGGTTAAAGCATCTGCGCAACTCGACGGATCCAAAGAAGAGAAGCAGACCTGCCACCAAGGATAAGACGCAAAAAAGTTCCGCATCTCATTCCAATCTGCTGACTTGTATTTCCATACTCGCCTAACACCATGAGGTTTGAAATCTGATGGGGAATATGTAAACACAGATTTCACCAGACAGCGATCGGAGGTTCCCAAGGGGGAGGTGACCTCTACACGATACCTGTCCGAATCAGTTGTCAGCAGAAGGTCCAGGCAATTGTCTGTATGGCTTACCACATCTGGTACCCTTATCGCTTGTCTCACCAGCTGAAAGAGGTCCAAGGACAACGCAAAGTTCCGCGCTTCTCTTCCAGCATGATCGGTTTTCTGATACGGGAACAGCCAGTCCTGATGACAGACATTAAAGTCCCGCAGAAAGACGAGCTGCGCTGAAGGGTACTGATGCAGAGCCATATCAGTTGTGCTCTAACATGTATCCAGAATAATTCAGGTGCGCAGCGCTTAAAGAAAAATATATCTACGTTTCCGTCAAAAAGAACAGGTGCGGTTGCTCTGTCTCCCGGTGATGGACAGGTAAGATATTAGAGTGCAAACCCCTGATATTAGTGAGGTGCACTTTAAATGAGGAGGAGTGCAACCGCTGTAAAAACTTTTTCTTATTTTTGTCTTTCTTCATAATAAAAAAATAAAAGTGAATAGGGAAATGGCAGTTGAACGAGGCGGTACTTATCGAACCCGACAATGAAGTTGGTTAAGTTATGCCCCTGAGGCTAGTCTTGAGACTGCGGGAACGCCCGAACCCCCCCAAGGATCGCCATTGGACCTCCTCGTCTGGTCGCCAACCAGCACGATGGAGCCACCCTGGGATTCGCAGATGGCGGGACAGCCTTTCGTGGGAAGCTAACCCACTAATTGGGCCCCCAACTATCTGCGGGCGGCCAGCGGAAAGCCGTCGCTTCGGATCCCGCTACCCTCCTCGATAAACAACCGACAAAACAAACACCAACTCGACGTCAAACCGGTTCGCCAACGCACACCGCAGCTGTTGAGACCCATTTCCCAGAAACAGATTCATCGAGCAACGTGCCGGAACACGACTAGGTCGCTTAGCAACACGATTTTGCCCGATGGGTGGTAACTTTGCCGGCGACCCGATGTTATGGTCTAAAACCTAGACCATTCATTTTACCCCGTGACAAAACCTTCACTAAGGAAATCTCAACAGGAAACACAAGTTTCTTTCGGCACTCGTCTACTTTTGAATCTTCCGGTCGGCTGAAAGATAAAGCATCAAGAAAAACAAATTTGCCCCCATGGGTAAGTTGCGAGGAAAGTCCACATTCAATCCTATCCGCTGACAGGTAGTCCAGACGCCCTTGACAATTGGCGTTTCTGTGAATTCCCTCCTCAGAATTCAAACGGAGACCCGAGCAAGATTATTTGGACAGAGGTTCTCCTACTCCAATGAAGCCAGCACTCCCTATGGGAGAATATCTTTAGAGAGAGCTATCATATTCCGGAAAGCGGTTCGGGTTTAGGCCGGAGCTCTCGACGCTCACCTATACGAAACACAGTGGCTCTACTTTGATATAAATTCAGTCATATTGAATTACCGGATTTTTTGAAACCATATTCATATGTATTTTATTGTATTTTTCTTTTACCTGTTATTACTTTTTTCAATCTAAACTCATTTTGTAACATATTTGATATATTAGTAATGGCTTCTGTAATTTCAGAGCAGGACCAGGTATTGATAATAGGTTCAGGTGTTGATTCTAGTTGCGAAAGAGCTTTCATTTGATTATTAATTATTTTAACACCTGAAAAATATTTTAGAGCATATTATTTATAAGCAACAATTATTATATATAAATAAATATTTTACATACTGGAATTTGTTTAAGTTTTCTAGAAAAGAAAGAAACCTCTAATTTAGATAAAACATGTTTGGAGGTTTGTTTTAAATTATAAATGAATTTATTTAAGCATTATCTAGTTCATATTACAACATAACATAACATAAGAAATATAATATAACCTTCTATAATATTCTCCAAACTATTAAGTGCTTGTACTAGACTTTCAGTCAGTGGTTTAGTCTGATGTGGGTAGTAATTGTCAACACATTCATATAATTTTAAAGCAGAAATGGCTTTACATAGCTTTACTCCTTTTTCTTTTACACTTAACCAATCATTTAACAAACTATGTAAACTAGAAATGTGTGTGTATACTGTTTTGGACACCCCAGATACATCTTTATTGGGTGAATATATTTCTGAAATAAATTATAAAATATAACTCAAAAACAAAGTCAAATTTACTATGTTGATATTAAATATGTGTAGTTTTTAAAGAACTATATAATATAGTGTACCCTTTGGGCTGAAATAATTCTGAGAATCTACATCTTTCGAAGGAGTTTTTGACATGGTTTTTAATGGTTTAAAAAAATTACAAAGGAGACAATAAAGAAATATTTGTCTAAAATCCAAATTATACTAAAAATAAATATGTTTTAGCCCAACTGAGCAAACTTTTATGTCTTCGATTAATTTATATTTTTGTGAAGTTCTGACTTTCTGGCTGACGTTTAACTCAGCTGACAATACGTCAACTATTGACACTTGACAGTAGACAGTAGTGTGCTGAGATTTCTATTATGTATTATTACTCGTAAACTGCATAAGGCTGACCAAAATACAATCAAATAATGTATAACATAAACAAAACCATTGACGTCATACCATTTAGTTGGATAGAACATATAATTTTTAAATATTACCATTTTAAATCATTTTAAAATCTTTATAAATTTTAAGTTATAAGTAGTTTCAAGACTTTTCTGAAAACGTTTTGCAAGGGAATACTAGGGCTTTTTTAATTAGATTTAACACATTATTTTTAATTAGACTATATAGGGCACGGGGCATCTACTACACCCAGGGTGCGCAATACACACATAATATTTATCTGATAGAAGAGGAAAAAAATGTATCAGGTTGGTATGGGGTCTTTTTTTTATTTGTACTTTGTAATACTTTTGTAACAAATATATTTTTTTATTATTTATTTTAAAAAGTAGGTAATGAAATAATTACCTAAAAGACGAATTGTGTTAATTTAAAATTTATATTTTATAAAACGAAAAAAAAACAAAAATAAAATATTTAATTGTAACGATAACAATTGAGTACTTTAGTAGACACTGGAAGTGAGCGGGGAGTGGTATCGGTACGGGGGACGTAACGCGTCTGGAGAGCCAATCAGCGCTACGTACGCCCGCCCTTCATCCCTTGCAGATAGACTTCGGCGCAGTCTAGTCCCTTAGGGTTGATTCGTGCAGCTAGTTATACTGTAATTACGCACAAGATTATCCTAATAGGCAACTTTGAAGTATAGTGGATGGACGATACAAATAGTTATTGAAAATATATATCGTAGTTGAATAAAAAATCCGTTATTGGTTTGCGCTGACGGTATATAAATATTTTCCAAAACACTATGTTGCTTGTCGTATTTGTCTATCTTAATATATATAAATGACGTGTCACGTTGTTTGTCCGCGATGGACTCCTAAACTACTTAACCGATTTTAATCAAATTTGCACACCGTGTGCAGTTTGATCTAACTTGAAACATAGGATAACATACATCTTAATTTTTAGGCGCAATATTATTTTATTGCAAAATTATTTCTTTACAATTATCTGTGAATCCAAACAAGTTTAACAGATGGCGTTGTATCTGTTGGTTGGATTGAGTTAGTGTTCAACAGATGGCGTAATATTAAAAGTACAAATGTTTCATATACAATTTAACATCATAACCAACACGCGATGCTGAGAATAAATTATGAGTTAATTTTTACTGTTAATATTGCCCGCCACGTATTACTTAGACTGAAGTATATATAACTGAAGTATATATATTATAATAAACATAATACAGTCAAATTATACCTGCTTCTTCGTTGAATCTATTTATGTGAGATGGGTCAACCAAAAATATTATGCACCGATTAGTGCAAAATTAAATTAAAAAGTAAATTATTGATAATTTAAAATAACAAATATTATTTTCAAAAACTTAAAACTATCTGCCCTACATACCTTATTTATAAATTTGTAGTGTACTCATTTGTTACCATCTTAAATAAAATATTAATAATTAAATTTAAAATTTAATACCTCAACTGTACGATAATTTTGATCAATCGTGTTCAAAGACCTCTTTCAAATTCCAATCCGGTGAATTTTTAGACCGGCTTTAACGTTTTCGTCTTCTTTGGTAAATAATAATTTCATTGTTGCAACTACCCTGTTGGTCAAGTAGTGGAGCGCAGACGCCTAATGTATAGCGGTATAGTGTCGTATAGTATAGCGTGGTGTAGTCTAAAAAAATAGAAATATTCGAACCGAATATATTCAGCATCAAAACCGAATAAGTGTTTCGGCCGAATACGAATTGCGAAAAAGATGACAAATACACCGAATACCGAGTACTTACCAAATATTCGGCGCATCACTAATAATTATTATATTACTGTATCAATGGTTAGGTAATGGTAGTAGAAAATCAGTCATAGAGGTTGCCATGTTCTTTACAAATTGCATCTATGTAAAAAAACCTAGCGGTCCACATCATTATTTTTAACCCCCGACCCAAAAAGTATTATAAGAGGGGTATTATAAGTTTGACCTGTAGAATTGTGTATCTGTGTGTCTGTCTGTGGATACGTAGCGGCCAAATACGTAAACGGATTTGAATGTGGTTTTTTTTTAATCGAAAGCTTGGTTTGTCAAGATGGTTCTTAGCTATTTTTGGTCGAAATAGAAGCAGTCGTCCTCAAAATTTTATTGGTGCTGGCGAAAGGTTTTTATACAATATTGATAGTAAAAACCTAAACAGGGGAAATCAGTGTATTCGTAGGTTCATTTAGTACAACATAGAAAAAAGTGAAATAATTTAAAAAAAAACAGAAAAAAAAATTAATAAACCCCGATACTAGATGACGTCTAAAAAGGATAATAATATTATTATGTACTCATTGAAATCATTACGTCCTTTGTACGTAGGTACGTTGATGAGTGTCTATTTAACAAAATTTTCGGAGCTAATGAATGAGGTCTTTGACTATACGATAATATCAAAATATTGTTATTTCGTTATTGGCCTTGATAAATTTACTCGCATTCAGAATTTTTCCTTTACTTGGCAGTCGGGGGTTTTTTAAATTTTTATTTTATTTTTTCTAATACCGTGACTTCTTAAATAGTTTACTACAATGTAATAGGTATATCCAAAACCTTATCAACCACAGCAACGCGTGGCCGGGTCTGCTAGTATATATATATATGTCTGTTATATATATATAATAATAATAATATATCAGGACAAATTACACACATTGATCTCACCTCTAAGTAAGCAAATTATTTGCTTGTGTTAAGGGTGTTAGACAACGATACAAATACATAGAAATACACATATAAATACTGAAAATATATTTAATAAACGACCAAACCCAGAAACACAGACATCTATGCCTGTCTCCGCCGGGAATCGAACTCGAGTCCCATTGCGCCGTGACGTCACGTTAGGAGTCTGCGCTAACCACTGGACCAACGGGGCGGTTAAATATATCCGAATACGTTCCACGAATCATTATCACCAAAGCATTTCATATCAAATCAGATATAATATCCTTTTCTCAGACTGCCCCAGCGTTGTCGACTAGGAACAAAAATCTATAAGAGAAACCTTTACACTTATCTGTTCATATTTTTTACCATTTAATTCAATTAATTCTTAACTTAACTAAACTGAACAAAATTCAATTTACCCTATCCTGAAACCTTCTCTAAGAACTTTTACAACGTGAGATGGTAGGCGGTATTTTCCGTTGTCGTCCATATTCAAGTTTAAGGCAAAAAGAGTGTCAACAAAGTCGGCTTTTTTTTGCCATGTGAACCAGGGAGTCATTTCCAATGTGCAACGACGGGAGGGAGGGCTGGCAGAAATAGACGAGGGAAGCTTTTGAGAGCGCTCAGAATGTTCGTGTTCGAGGCGGGTAGCTTGCCAGCTGCTCATTAATTTGGACGAGATTAGAAGTTTGCTTTTGCGATTTGCCGATTGAAGAATCTGGTGGAATGGTTGTATTTTCTTCTTAGAACGTCGAACTCTAAATCCTTTGCAACTAGCAACTGCTCTAACACATGCATTGAACCAAACCACTGATTGGCACTACAAAGTTTGGTATACATAATTCCATTCCCTGCAATATCAGTTATTACTTCGGCGACTAACGTAATTTAGTATCAAGGTATTATAGTAATGATTCAAAAATTTATAAATTCATAAACAGGTAGTTTTTAAATTCGATATTTAATACAGGATTGATTCGAAATTGAACAAAGACGTATTGCCACTGCTACTGTGAAGCACAATCATATACCTAATATACATAATTATATTCTATTTAGTTGGGTATCAAATGTCAATGTCAAATTGTTAGACATTTCATGTCTGCTATCTGTAAATTCTGATTTCTGAAATCTGACGCCTAAAAAGAGACAACAAAAATAATAATTTTGTTTATTGTTTACAGTTTTAAAATTTTTTCAACATGTTAAAATAATAAAATAATCATCTTTAAATAAATGCAAATATAACCAGACCGTTTCTATACATATGAGTAAAATGCCGGTTGAATTAAATAGTCTCACAGAGGGATGGTTAGAATTAGAGAGTGATCCCGGCCTTTTTACTTTACTCCTTGAAGATTTCGGGGTTAAAGGGGTTCAAGTAGAGGAAATATATGATTTACACAAACCATTAGAAAGTCCAGTTTATGGATATATTTTTTTATTTCGTTGGATAGAAGAACGACGTTCTCGACGTAAATTTGTTGAACAAATTGAAAGTTTTGTGCGTGATGAAGAAACCATTAATAATATATTTTTCGCCCAGCAAATGGTTCCAAATAGTTGTGCCACTCATGCACTTCTCTCCATATTGCTCAACTGTCCAAATCTTCATTTAGGCGAAACGCTGAGTAGATTAAAGGTTAGAGTAACTTTGAGTATATTTTTGTTATTAAATATAATAAAACAATTTTTATTCTCCAGCATCATACTTTAGGTATGAATCCTGAAAACAAGGGCTGGGCGATAGGAAACACACCAGAATTGGCATGCGCTCACAATTCACACGCTATTCCTCAAGCCCGGAAAAAGACTGATAAGAATGCTGGAGTTTCAACTGGGCGATTTACAGGTTCTTTATTTTTATTTACGATTATTATTTACAAAGTAAAAGAGATGTACCCCAATTATTATTTAAAATGTAGATGAATATAATTTAACTTATAAAAATTCTAGGGGAAGCATACCATTTTGTAAGTTTTGTTCCCATAAATGGACACTTGTTTGAATTGGATGGGCTGAAACCATGCCCCACTGATCATGGTCCGTGGGCAGCTGAGGAAGACTGGACAGACAAGTTCAGGCGAGTCATGGCTGAGAGACTGGGTAGGGATGCTGGGGAACAGGTTCATGATATAAGGTAGGATTTTATACATTTGGTTTCAATATGTGTAAAATAAAAACTTTTTTATATTTTCAATAAAACATCCAATTTGAATATTCAATTACATCTTTTTCTTTCACAAGATCCTAAATTGTAGGTTTAATCTTATGGCAGTAGTGCCAGACCGAAGAATCGCATTTACCCAGAGATTAGGAGCATTAGAAATGAACCAAAAGAGAGTTAAGGAGGCAATCTCAAAAATAGGAAAACATTTGAGACATTTACTGAATAAAAACAGAGATTACAATGGTAAGTTATACTCAAGTATATTTTATAAGTGTTTTTTACTACTACAAAAAATCCCTAGTTATTACTTTAACAATAATTTATTCCCAGCAACTGTTACTTAGTGTTGTCTATACATACATATTATTTATATGTCATTAGTTGTATTATCTCATATTTTCAGATAGTTCTGAGATGAACAATATCGATGCAGCTAACGAACATTCTGTTCAAATATCTGAAGATGCAATTCTTAATGCATTAGATGCATCCGAAGTATCATCGCTGGATATAAACTTTACAGATTCTATCACAATAGAAATTGGTTCGTCTGACTGTCCATATGACAGTACCATTACTTTAGGTAACTAGCCTTGCATCAAATCTCATATAAAGTTATTTAATAACCTATTTAAAATATTATGATTTAAAATTTTATTCCTTTAAGTAATGTTTTGGTGTAAAATATTTTAACATTTTAACTTAATTTTTAAAAGTTAACTACAAAATAAAATACTTTTATTTCAGCTGATCCTATTGATCAAAGTGCTATTGTAAAATTTGTGACAATTAATGGAGAAAATCAGATACTATCAGATGTAAGTATTGCATGAATACATGAAATAAAATTATGAAATGAACCTTATTCAAATAAAAGTCAGGTTAAATAGATTTTTGGAAAAAAGTTGATATTACGTATTTTATATATACAAAACTAATGGTTTTTTTCTATTAAATCAGATTTACCCAACATCAATAACAGCTCTCATCAAAAGTAATAACATGCCGATAGTATTATGCTGTGAAGTTACGCCAGAGTTACCATATAGAATGCGAAAACTACTATTTACCCATGCCGAGTTAAATTTTCTCATGAACAGTATTATTGGTGAAGTGCAGTCGTGTCAGCAGGCTCTGAACGACGAGAATGATAAACGGGATATGTATAAGGTGTGAGAGTATGTTTTAATCAACCCGTTCAAGATATTTTTGTTTATAATCTATATGGATATATATTTATTATTATAAACGCGTGTATGTAAATATGTATATTTTTATATATGTGTATATACTTAAACGTGTGTATGTATGTAGTTAGTTGAATGTGTTGTATGTAATGCTTTTTTGTTTTTATCTTTTGTTACTATCTAAACAACATCCACAATACGTCTTTTGCTCCTACTAATTGGTTGCCTGGAAGAGATTGCTCTTTAGCGATAGCGATAAGGCCGTTAAATTTGCACTTTTTTTCGGATTTTTTATATAATTGTTTTTCTGGGTGTACAATAATGGATATTTATTATTATTGTTTTCTAAGGCTTTCACGAGTAATACACTTTGAAATAAAACTGTTTTTACGGATTTAACTCGCGTATATTGAATCAAATTTTAAATTTACTAATTTAGGTAGATGACTAATTAACTGACTTACTGACAGACACCTCCATCTCGTCTTACCGTGAACACGATTGCTGCAAAGCATTCGAAACGTCGGGTCAGATTTAAAATGTAAATTTAAAATTTAATTTAATATACGCTAGTTAAATCCGTAAAAATAGTTTCATTTCAATATATTATTATTATTTCTTTGTATTTTTTTCTCTTTTTATCTCGCCTCCATATCTACATTTAGTGATAAGAACACTGATACTTTAAAATTGTCTATAAACATGTTTAATTATTTTTTTTATTTATATGCCAAATTTATTTACTACCGTATCGCTCAATTGTAGTTCGAAAGGGACGGTATAGCAGATGTTGCAGGTTCTTTGAAGTGATCGTCAATCAAATATTAATATTGTTTTCCAGGTGGATGACTGCCGACGCACGCATAACTACGACGAATTCATCTGCACGTTCCTGTCGATGTTAGCAGAGCGTGGAGTGCTGGCAGAACTGGTGGCAGCGCAACTAGAGCGAGGGAGGAACGCTCGGGTCCGGCGACGGCGGCCGCGGCCCCGCCCCCGCGCCAGGCCCCGCCCACGACCACGAGCGAGGAAGTGATAGAATGCTGTCTCCACCGGGCTGTTAGACCTTGCAATGTTCTAAGTACCCCCAATATTGTATACGGGGTTGATATCCTTTAAATGTAGAGACAGCAGTAATTAAGTATTTTTTTTACATTATTTCGATCTTGCATTTACAGATTTTGTTTAAAAAATTACAGAAACGTGTAACAATAGTACTTGGTTATTTATATATAAACTCTTTGATGCCATTTAATCCTGTTTGTTGCCAAGTTGCTGCCTTACTTGTCAGAAATTCACTGCATTAACTGGTGCTGTGAATGTAATGTAAATGAAGTCTAAGTTTCTTCAAATAATTTTAGTGTTTGCCTATATAATAAAATATTGTTAGCTAAGTTATTATTTTTTTAAAGTGATTTATAAATCTCATGAACACTAGTGTTAGAAAATAATTCAACCTTTGGTATCTGCGTTTTAAAATAAGAAACACTTACTTTTAAACCCATAGCGGGTTCACATATATAATAAATTATATAACTTATTTAGATAAACATTTTTTGTTGCAAAAAAATAATATGCTTGCATATTTTCTTTGTACTTGAATTTTCAATGTGAATTATTATTTACTGAGATGTAATCAAATAATCATATTATGTGGTTTTTTAAATTTTTGTATATACATGATACTTCTGATATGATCATAAATAAATTATTAAACACATTAAGTATTTTTGTAATATCCTTTTTATGTTATTACTACGAATCATCAGCTTATATTATTATTATCTTTGGTTTTAATCAGCGGAAGCTAGTTTTGCACAAACTTTTTTCCTAATTCATATATTTATATCAGTTAACACTGCAAAGAGGAATTGTTGATAATTAATCCGATTAAAGTCTGTATTAAGCAGCGCATTAAATAATTATGTGAAAAGGAAACAATCTGTAATTTGTTAAGCACATTTTTATGACTACTGAAATCACTTAATACATTGATCATAATTTGTAATACATTACAATGAATATGATGAATTATAAAAGAGTTTTAATATTTTATTTATTAAAAAAAATGCAAAGATTCTATAAAGAATAATTAACAAAATTGATAGGTATTAAATAAAACAAGTTTTAATTAAAAACGAATTATATTAGTATGCTACGAACAGCGCCGTATTTACATGATCGTTATATTGTTAGAGAAATGTAACAACAACATCATTATAGTATGTATTAGGCACGTACTTCATCAAACAATTTCCTTAAAATATAATTAACATTAGGAATAATGACGCCCGACATTACCAGCACACTAAGATGGCGTACAAAGTAAGGGCAGCAGCGCAGGAAGCAGAGAACCGGCGTCTACTGATTACTCATTTAAATAACTCTATCCCTTACAATCGGATATAGATCAAAGACAATCAAAGTTTCTTCTGTACGATATGTACTTACCATCGATCGTCGGTCAACTGCTCTTTACATGCCCGTACAATTAACATTGGCTTACGGAACGCTATAAACATCTACTCAAATTTAACTCTACCCTAATTGTAAATTGCTCAGAACCCAAATCATTAACAGACGCACATTTTAAATTATTACTTGGACCAGACCCAATAGAAAATACAAAAAAAAAATGTAAATAACTTATAGAAGAATTGTATGTGATTTGTGAATGTCGAATATATAAATGTTCTCAGGATATGAACGAATTAAAGTATGTTAAGGTAAGAAACGTTCGAGCCGGCCTGTTAATGTATTGAGTATCTAAAACACAGTCGACATACACGTAACAGTAACACGCCGATTTATATATCATAACGACCACTCATTCACAAATATGTAACTTTATAACAATATAGATATAATTATCTCGTACGCGTACATAATTCGAATGCGTTATACAATTAATTTGTGTGGAAGCGGTACATGTATTAGAAAATGTGTAAATAAATTGAATATCCATCTAACAAACAAATATATTGCGAGATAATAGGTTGGTTGCGGCGACGAGGCGAGGTCGATCGAAAGCACTGCATATCACAGACTAACAGAAGTTTAAAAAAAACATCCTACTACATATATGGCACTAACAATACTAAAAACAGAAGAAATAGAAGAAAACAGCTAAGGCAGTTCTTTTTCAGTGCTTTTCTATCAATCGTCAACCCCGTCTCGAATCGAAACGATACGTAAAGTATACGAACTCAAATAACATCGCAGCAGACATATCCAATATGTTACATTTCAATCACAATACAATCAAATTTATAAAATATTGGGTCCTTCAACAATATATTCCCACAAACATAAAAAAGAAATAATACTCAATAACAATTCAATAAGACCGTCACGTGCAGAGGGCGAGCCGGGCGACCGCACGGCCGGACCGCACGGACGAACCGGCCGCGTGCGAATCGGAAAACATAGGATACGCAAACGCACGCCGCCATCGCACATCGAATCAGATGATTAATAATAATTATACATTATTTATTCTGATCCAAAAATTTCCACAAAAACTTAATAAGAAACAAAAAATCTACATCACACCTTAGCACGCTATCCACTACGGCATCGAGGAGGGGCGGGGCGGGGGGCGGGGCCAGCAGGCAGGGCGGGGAGAGGGGCCGGGGGCGGGGCGGGCCGCAGCCTCGCGGGGCGCACCGCGGCCGCGCGAGGCGCACGCGGGTTTCAACTCGAGTCCTCGAGGGCCGCGCGCTCCTCGACGTCTTCGGCGTCGCTCTTCTCCTTCACCTCGGCCAGCCCGGGTATCGGTAGGTCTTTCAGCTGTCTCTTCTCTATTTCCGCCTTGAAGTGTTCTATGTCTTGAGGGCTGAAACGGATATATAAAACTTAGAATCTATCTCTAAATTACCCTTAAAAAAAATCGTTCACGACCGGCCGGCCTCCGGCGACCGTGTCCCGTCGGCGCCCACCTGATCTGCACGAAGAGTATGCCGTTGATGAGATTGAGCATGTCGATGACGGAGGCCATGGCGGGCGGCTGAATGTGAAGGGGCGCCGGGTGCGCGTGGTGGCCGCGCGCGTAGGCCTCGGCCAGGCGCTTCTGCACCACCACCGCCTGCTGCGTCAGATGGCGGAGGCACTCCGACGACTCGCGGGTCTTCTCGTGCTTCTCGCCGAGCTGCAAGAGGATGTCACGTCCCAGTTAAAGCACATACTCATTTTGAATCTATTATTAAAATGAGCGACAGCTCGAAGCGAGCGTGTACGAACCAGCTGCTTGTAGATGGAGTAGGTCTCCTTCTCGTGATGCAGGGCGGCGCGGAAGTCTCCGAGGCAGGAGAGCGTGCGGGCCAGCAGGTGGCGCGCCACGGCCGCCTTGAGCGAGCGCGGGCCGTGCGTGGCGCCCGTCACCCGCAGTGCGCGCTCCGCGAACCGCAGGGACAGCTCGTACTCGCCCACCGCGTGCAGGATGAGGGCGATGTTGCTCTGAGGACCGACCGCTTCTTTTATTATACTCGGATCCGTTGAGTCCAGGATGAATATCGTCGTTTTTCTATTATAAGGCATTTCCTCCGACGGAAACCATCACGACATCGAATGAGGTCAGATCTATTAGCGGAAAAATTCGTTCAGTTTCGGGACCGCTTCCGCCGTCGCGTCAGTCGGAAATAGTTTTGATCTAAAGTTTCGACTCATATTTTTTTTAATCGGCAAGTAGCGACGGTTCGTGAGTACTCACGTCCAGCAGAGCTATCTCTGGATGGTTCTCTCCACACACCAGCAGGGCGAGGTAGCGCGCGCGGTAGAGCAACTTCAGGGCCGTACTCACTTGGCCGTTGGCGAAGCAGTACAGGGCTAGGTGAGACTGGAATAGAGACGGAGGCGATCGTCAAGCACCACTAATATTATGAAATTGTTCATCATGCACACATTATACTATTTTATTTTAGGATAAAACCATTTTCAGAATTACGATGAAGCACGAGAATTCTTTCTACAATGTCCGTTTCTTATAAAAAAATAAATAATGAAATGCTCACATATTCCGTGATGGTGTATGGGTGGTCGATGCCGTTGACTCTCTCGGACATGAGGACGGCCTTCTGCTGGTAGGCCATGGCGTCCCTGTGCTCTCCCGTGACGTAGCACAGTCGCGCCACCATGCGCAGACACTGTGCTATCTCCCCGTGCATGGCGCCGTACACGTTGTTGAGGAGATTCAGAGCCTCCGCTATGAGCTCGTGGCCCTCGGAGACGGCTCCCGATTGAATCTTGTTCTGACCCGTCGTGTAGAAGTTATAAGCGTCCGAGGCCTGAAACGTTAATTACGGTCAACGTGAGATACGTGGCTCACTTCCACACGTCCGTGGGTCTCCCCGTAAAGATTTGTTTGAAATATTTATATTTTATTTATATTTTAAATAAGCTTAACATGTTTATATATTTTCAAATATTTATATTTTATTGAGAATACTTTTAATTTTACAACAAAATTTTGTCCAGAATCTAAATAACTTTTACACTGATTCATAATAAGTACTTAAAATAAGATTCTTAAAAACATATTCACCCTCGGATTTATATGTTTGACGACGGGGAAGATGTTCATAATATCTGAACTGGAAAACGCAGTCTTGTTTTTATTGTCGAAGTCGTACTCGCGAAGTAACATCTGCAATCCCACTTTCAGTGCGAAGGACCTGGAAATGTTTCATTATATCAAAACTGATAGACGGACGCCACTTGAAATATGTAACACTCGGGTGCGACCGTCACCTGAGAAGCGAAATTTTCTGGAGTCCATTCTTCTCGATGACCGCATCCATATTTTCGGCGTTCAACTCGTATCCCCAATAGGACTGTAAAAAAATAAGGTAACATATTTGAGAATATTTATTTTGTCAATTTTGTCAATAAATATGGAACGTCTAAAATATATCGAACCGACCTTAAGTTCCTGCTTGATCTGCGAAAACAGGGCCTTGGGGGTGAGATTCTGCCAGTCGGGTGTGGGCGGCGGGGAGGCCGAGGTGTGGTTCTTCCTGGCGCGGCGACCCCGGGAGCGCGCGGGCCGGGCCGGAGCCTCCGCAGCGCCCGCCGCCGGGCTGGGGCACGCGCCCAGCAGGCAGTTCAGGAAGTGCGCCACGGCCGCGCTCGTGCACATGGGCTCGCAGCTCTGGGAGATCACATTTTGGTTATATTTCAATCGAACGCCTGATCTTTTGTATTGCAAGTTTGTAAGTAGGATATTCTTTATCTTTGAAACTGACTTAACAATTATTTAGAATGTTATTTAGAGTCTTATTTAGAGTCGCGGGAGGTATATTATCCCGTTTAAATTAAGGAGCATTTCGTGGGGATCGTTTAGGTGAGGTAAATAGAGAAAAAGCCACTCGACAGAATACGTTTCTTACGAACACTACCTTCCGTACTGAATGGCGGGAGCTACCGCGGAAGGCTGATGTTTTGTATAAGTGTGATTACTTATACTGTACATATACTGTATGTATTTTTACTCGTAGCGTTGACGACGTCGACACAAATAAATATCTAATTACTGCCAACACTCTTTGGCAGGATGTTAACATGTAAGAAAAATATTACATTTGCGAAACAAAATAATGTTTTAGGTGTAGACGATAATACATATTATTAAAAGAATTAATGTACTCTACTACTAATAGAATTATTGCAAACTCTGAGATTCGAATATATAAAAGTACTATATGCGAGAAGACCTTTTAATCGACCTAATATAACTAGAGTAATTGTAAGTTTGTTACATATTTCCGTGTTCATCATCTTATTTGGACATACCGTCTTGGTAAAACTGTTTATGTAATTTCAAGTAAAAAAAATATATTTCTATATTATACATTTTTAACTTTATAGGTATATTAGCAGATTTGATGAAAATTCATGTAGTTCCTTTGTTTAAAGGTGACGATAGACTAGAAACCAGCAATTATAGGCATATTTAAATTTTACTGACCTTAATTAAGAAATTATTTACAGCAATAAAATCATGCATAGTGAAAAATATGGTTGGACTAAAGGCAAACAATTGATGCGGGGGCTATGTTAAGAAGCATAGCACATTTACGACGCATGAAAGAGGTCATAGAATGTAATCGGGGTGTTTTGTGATTTATATAAGGTCTTTGATTGCGTTGACCATGAAGCATTACTATGCTAACTTAAGCACTATGGTGTGCATAGTCCTTAAGTTTGATCGTATAGCCTTTTATCTTTATCTTAATCAAAGAGTCCAAAGGATTGATGTAAATATACTAATTTTAAATCGGCTGGTTCTCACCTAAAAGTGGGTATTCCACAATGATCTATTCTTGGCCCCTTTTTATTTTTAATTTATATTAATAACTTGCCCTTTTTCGTAAAAGCTCTGTTTGACTTTATAGTTTTTGCTAATGATACCTCATCAGGTATCATCATAACTCGCTTACTGTTAAAGTTGAGCGTAATAGGGCTAATTAGGACGAAGTAAACAGTGTACTGTTAAGTGTTGTACATTGATTTGGATATAATAATACGGTCTTAACTATTAAGAAAACTACATGCATAAAGTTTACACATCCTAATGTAAAAAACAATGAAGTGTCAGAACTGATTGACTCAACAATTTTCTTAGGTATAACTCTAGATAAAAGGTTCCAGGGTAACCCCCATCTTTCAATATTCGCAGACTAACTCGGCTCAGTCGTGCTTGCAATTAAAAATTAAGAGAATTAAAAGACATTAATACATCCCGCCGGTCGAGTTGTACCATATACCTGCAGGTATGGCGTGTAGACATGCTTGGCGGCCCGCAGCAGCAGGTCCGCCAGCGCGATGGCGTGCAGGTAGGAGAGCGCGGCGTGCGGGCGCAGCGCGGTGGCCACGCGGCCCAGGTACCGCACGTTGACGCCACGTGCGTGCAGCGCCTCCGCCAGCCCCGCGCCGTCCATGGGCGCCGACGCGTGCTCCAAGCACTCCCGCACCTGTAGCGCTTCGATTCATTAGTATCTCGATCGGATCGCTCCTGCCAGGTACGATATGAGTGGAGAGCGCTCACGAAAGCCGGTATCTGGGTGGTGAGCAGGAAGGCGGCGGCCTCCTTGACGAGGTGTCTCTGGCGCGCCAGCTGCTCGGGCGCCGCCGCGTGCTTGATGCCGGCGGAGTACACGTCGGGGTTGAAGCGCACGTCAAACTCGGACTCCTTGAGGGACGCAACCGCGCGCGCCGCCGACGCTACCACCGCCCGGGAGCGCTCGCCGGCTGTGGATTTAAGATGTTATGTATGTAATAATTATATCGTATTTATATTTTGCCCAAATAGTGATCAATTTTCTTGCGTGGTGTGAATGTGATATGGGCTCGTGCTCTACGTGCCGTATTCAATTATGGTTGTGTTTAACGTGGTCTGTTATAAAATCAAAAATTAACTAAACGTGCGCTTACAGTCCGTCTCTTGCTTGTCTCCGCTACAAATGGAATCGGTTATGCTCTCTACGATCTTTTTAGCGACGTCCGTATCGATGTCGGAGTAATTTTCGTTGAGCAGAAGGTCGTCGACCTTATCTTTTACGTCGACTTTTTCCGCGCTCTCTTCTTTTGCCTCATCTTTTGTGGCATCATCATTTTTGGCAGTGTCTAGCTTTTCTTTCTTCTCCTTCTTATCTTCCTTTTTCTGTTTTTTCTCTTTAGTTTCCTTGTCTTGACTTTTATTGTCTCTCTTAGTCTTTTCGTGCTCCTTGACCTCCTTTTTATCGTTTTCCTTATTTGCCTCTATAGATTTTTGTTCGGTTATTTTACTCTGTCGCTTCGCACTTATCTGTTGCAGGTGGAATGCGGCGTATCGTATGAACATGAAGTAGCGTGCCCTAAAACATATTAATGTTACGATCGTACTTCACAGTATCTAAAGAAACAATCTACAAATAAATACAATACTCACTCAACAAAACTGTCAACTAATTCCTGTCTGAGGCAACACAATTTGTGCTTATGTATGATAGGGAAGCCCATAGATTTAATATCCTCCCTTAATTCGTCGTCCTCCACTGAAAATTAAAAGGAACAAATATAATCTACCGATAGGTTAACGACAAAGACAAAAATACATACTGTCTATACTCACACTGAAGGAAGTTGACATCGGGCGGGAAAGTACGTAACAGGTCGAGGATGTAGTGGCGGCCGTCGTTGCCGATGATGCCTTTACACTCGACGCTGGAACACAGCTCCACGGTGTCTCCGTTGGCGCTTATGACCGAGTGAGGCATTATCTTCAACTGCTGGCCGGCCTTGCTTAGCTAATTATGAGAAATGTATGTCAAAACCCATATTCGGACTTGTGGTATTTAGAGTCCTTAAGTTTAATTATTATTAGTAACCTTTTTGTAAATCAATTTTTAATTAGCTTCTGAAACGAGTTCTTTATAAGTTGTTAGCGATTTCACCTCATTTACTATCGTAGTAATGTGGTGAAATAGTTCAATTTTACAACATCATAAATAACCACTTTCGATATGCAAGTCATACAACGAAAAACTATATAAGAAACTTCGCTCTCGCCGCTGGAGGTGACCGTCCTCAACACAAAGAAATCAGAACTATTAATAACCAGCTCCATGTATTTGGGGTGCGACAGCACGGTGGTCCCGAAGTCGATGCTGCCGTAGACGACGCTCTGCTCCTGCTCCTTCTCCAGGATGCCAGGGATGATGGACTGCGCCGTGACGCGGTATCCTCGGTAGTCCACCACCACCGTGCCCAGAGTGTGCAGCCCTGCCGCGTCCACGGCGCTGTACACGCGCACTCCTTGCAGGTCGTACCGCTGGGAACATTTATATTATAATTCAAAATTTATTGAAATTTCCAACTTTCATACCGCACGTTTTTCGTTACGATAGGTATCATACCGTATGCGAATTCGCAAGAATTACTCGAAACGTAACATCATATAAATAAAGCATAATCTAACGAATGAATATCTCACCGGAGCTACGAAAGCGGCGGCGTCCCCGCCGAGGTCCTTGTAGTGGTCGCGGACATCGAAGCCGAGGGAGAAGAATATATTGTTCCAAATGAACATCTGCATCTTGGGCTCCTCGCCGGGGTTGATGGCCATCACGTTACCGTCCACCACCGCCATGGCGCCGCGGGTGGCCGCCGCCACGAAGTCACTGTGCACCTGACACACACACACAAAACACTGTAGATTCTATAGACTATGGATCTGTGGCTCCGTACCAGCGCGTGCCGAAGGTGGCAGATAAAGCGACTGTGAGTTTTGTACACAAACCGACTCGGATACATCTAGATCGACGGTGAGTTCATAATACCGGCCCCATAAAATATTATGTGTACCGTACCGTGTATTATGTGTATTCCTGACATTCTTTATACCTTGAAGATGGCCCTCTCCCGCAGCAGTCTCTCGGGCAGCGCGGTCCTTGGCAGCTCGCGAGTGGTCTGCAGCTCCTCATTCCAGTCCCTGGTCTGTCCCGGGATGTGCTCCTCGTAGCCCAGCTTGGACGAGAACGCTGCCGAGGAACGATCGACCTCTTACCATATATTCATCGACCC
The DNA here is from genome assembly GCA_959347355.1 of Napeogenes inachia. Lineage (NCBI taxonomy): Eukaryota > Metazoa > Arthropoda > Insecta > Lepidoptera > Nymphalidae > Napeogenes > Napeogenes inachia. The sequence continues at coordinate 13,647,027 of OY365797.1, forward strand.
ATCGATATTACTATGGATCGATGGAATGCCGTCGACTAGTATCGATGTATCGGTTGGAAAACTCCGACCGTCTCTCGATATCTAAGTATGCCACGGATGGACATTAAAATCTATATTTGTTTCTTTTTGGCACCACTAAAAATGTAATATAATAAACCTTACGTTTTTTGCAAGACCAATATCCAAGTAGTAGTAATTAATTAATCAGGAGAAGGTTATGCTCAGTATATTAATAGACGTTTAATATTTATTTCGTAAATGTCACTCACTGTCTTCTGCTCTGATGGCGTCCACGGTGTGGTCCAGCATGGGTGAAGCCCATTGGTATACTTGGTAGGGCGTGGCCACTCTCTCGAAGGGGTGTTTCTGCATGCGTCTCTTTTGCACCGACGCGAAATTACGTTTGAAAGACGGAGACACGATACTGAGGAGCTCGATCAGGGAATGACAGAGTAAGGACGGGTTGAACGGACGTGGATTGAACACTTCTTCGGTGGATCTGAAATGGAAATAACTTTTGATTTAAACCAATATTACTATTTTACCAATTTTATATACTTTACTTATATTTGGATACATCTTAGTTATGAGGATGCGTTTACAGTTTTTTTTTAAATATCCTCCCTGACCAGGAAGACATACTCAACTATAAACGTATAAACAAAAAACCTAAAAACCTTATATAGTAATCACAGAAAACAAACTATTTTTTTTACTAAGATTTATTTTATTTGCTTTTCTAGTTGATTCCTTGTTACAAATATTTTGAAATTTCTAATACCAATAAGTCGTTGTGAGGCCATTGTAGTGACTTAAGCTCGGCTGACCTAGCTCCTTTCGTCTAAGAGATCAAATAGTAGCTACCGATGTGAGTATTTTCAGGTCACAATATAAAAATATTTCAATAAATAATAATATATACATATATATTTTAAATTTAAGTTTTACATTAATAAAAAAAAAATGGAAAAAAAATCAAATTATCAAAATTGTTTCCGTAGTATACAAGGTTACGACGTATACACACACACACACAGTGTAATGTATCTTTGTCAATGTAATGACGTGACTTGATACGGTATGTTTTGGAACCGCGTCCTTACCCCGTCAAGTGTTAAAATCAAAGGTGTCTAGATTTAAATCAGTTAGTTTTTTTTGTCATCTACCTCCGACAGTTTCCGGTGCAGAGAGTTTAAGATGTAAGCAAAAAACCCAAATGTCAAAAATGTTTAATTAGGTGTTGTTCACAAATTTCAGCTTCCTATAGTCGGTGAAGTCATTTGGATTGAAGTAGTTTTAAAACATGAACCACTCACTGGTTGAGGTAGAACCCGCGCGGGCAGGCGGTGATGTGGAAATGACGATCTTCAAGAGTAATGACGTGCAGGTACAGCAAGTCACCGCACATCTTACGAGGACCGGGCGGGGGGTTCCAGCCCGATGTGGTTAGAACCTTCAATTAAAAGATAACTATTATTACACATGTTGTGTTGTTATAAAATATAAAATAATCTGTGAGGTTGAGCCCGTCTTATATATCTAACGTTTTATGGTTTATTATCCAGTTATTATCATGGTTAAGGATAAATAAAGATGGATACCTTAAGACACTGCGGAGCCTTATTCTCTTTTGTAAGTCCCGGATGGAGAGGTAGTAGAGGTCGCTCCGTACTGCCGGGCATGATGTAGTCCGGTGGAGTGCAATCGACACTCTCTGGGCGCGATTTTTTCTTTTCTGAAAATAACATTATAGATTAAATTCCTTTCCACATTTCCAATGATTAAAATTGTCCTCAAAGGAAAGTAAAAAAAGTAAAGTACCTAAAATATCACCCTGGGTGATAACGTTCAAAAAGGCTAAGGAACTGCACTCCTGTCCGGCGTACGCGTCCACATAGTCTATGGACTTGAGGAGGTCCCGGACGTGACGGACGTGGATGCGAGCCTCGCGCATCGTGTACGACTCTTCTACGACCTGCATCAACACACATTTTTTGGATTAATAATGTTACAGAGGTTCAGCGTCAATCATTTTATAAATTTTAATTCAAGAACATACCTTTATTACAGAACCTTCTTTTAGACCTTCAATATTTTTCAATTCCGCAAAATTATCTAAAGTAACGCCATCTAGTTGAAGAGAGAAGCAGGTTCTATGACAGGTGTCCTCGCGGTCCATCAGTACCTGATGTATTTCTTGAACCAGCTCCATACTGGAAACCTGTAATGTGATATTATTTAGTTTGGCTTGCCAAGGAATTGGAATTGTTGATTCGTGATTGTAAATATTGAATGTATAATACCTGTATATCTAATGGCTCGGCTCTAGGGCTCACTATTTTAACAGTAAATCCCATGTCTTGGATAAACACAACCTCGGCATCTCGCTTTTTCTCATCGGCATCCTCACTCGGCGATGATTCCCTTTCGTTTTCACCATTGACTATTTTCTCTGCGTCCCCTTTGGCCTTATCCATATTAAGTTCCGATTTCTTTGCAACTTCCTCATCTTTAGCGGGTATTTTCTTATCAGATTCTTTATTTTTTTCGGATATTTTTTTCTCTTTCTTCTTGTTTCCGGCCGACTTTGGTGCATTAACCTTTGTTGATACGTCTTGAGGAATAACAACGTCGTTACCTTCATCTGACCTATTTGATTTGGTGTCTTCTGAATCACTGTTAATACCATTAGAAACTACTTTACTACTACTACTAATATCACATTCAGAAGGATTTTTCGGATCACCATTCATAACTTTTGTATTGGTATTATCAGTTCCGTTTAAAATTGGTTCTTTGGTACTTAACTTATCGTTAGAGCTAACACTATCGTCTGATAATGATTTTTCTCCATTTAATTTATTAGTAGTTTTAGTCTGCAACGTTTTGTCACTATTTGTCTTTCCTTTGGGGCATTCTGAAACCACAGTTACTCAATGCTTATACAACAAGAATTCAAAAAATATTAAGTTTTTAACTTTAAAGTAAGATCAAAATTTTTGACAATAAAAACAAACCTGTATTTAGGGGAAACTGTGGTGGTGTGGTATTAGATTGTGGCGACGGGGCCTTACGCGCCGCGGCGGCATACGACACACGTGGCACAGCACTGCCACCGCCCTCGTCATCCGACCGCCCATTTGGTGTTCCAGCGTGCCCATTACTACAATTCACTATTTTTACGTCTGTATTAAGTTCCTTTTTCATTTTTCCCGCCTTCTCGGTTTTAACAGCTATAAAAAAATATTTAAAAAATATTTGAGTCGTACGTAGCAATAAGTAGTCTATAATTACATAAAATTAGTATAATATTAACATCAATTGCATCTCATCGACCATACAACCCTTAGAACGCGTCGACTCTTTTTACTTTTTAGGGTTATAACCCTTATAACTCAAAATGTATAAAGTAAATATTTGGTAATTATAGACCAAAATTATTAAGACTCATGCATATTATTATTTTTCTTTAGTGTTGTTTCGTAGTTCTAAAACTTGATGCTCGGGACGTCAGAAATCGAGAACGCCTGTCTTGTCCCATGACCGATGAACACGTGGTTAGCGCTGGCGCAGCGCCAAATATCTCCAGCCGCGAGTCAATAATAGATGGCTACGGGATGCCGCCAACAATAGACGCTATAGACGCAGCGGTCCATTCGACTTTACTCTTTTAAAAAAAACTAATAACTTAATAATGATTTCATTGAAAAATCAATCTTGGTAAAATTACCAAATAAAAACATTATTTGAGTTTAATTATAGAAGTTTAAAGTAATAAATTGTCATTGACCAGTTTCTTTTACCATTGTTATGACAAAAGCTACGTCTTGTTTTATTTGTCCTACATTTTGATTATCAATCTAACGACGTTAACCGTAAATAGGCGTGTGTGATAAGAGGGCACAAACAACAATAATCAAAGAGATAGCGAGTTAATAAGGTTCATTTTAAAAGTCAAAGACATAGCATTTTGATAAATTTATACACAAAAAGAGTCATTATGAGTGAGTGAAGATATGAAACGAAAAGTTTATCTTCCTTGTCTTCAGCAAACAAGATAACAGAGGTAAACCGTCCATGGCTTGAGATATTAAAATCAAAATTTATGATAAGCAGACGTTGACACGATTAATTTTCCTGCCGTGTGAACATTATCAGACGTTGCAACCTAATCTGTCCTAGCATTTTTTATATAATTTATGCTTAAAATAACTAAAACGTATATTCTTATTATTATTATTTTTCTAACCAGAGTATAATATTATTCTCTACCTGTATCTCCGCTATTAGTTATTTTTTGTCCTCAGTTTGACAATGCATCGCAAAATCGTAAATGTTGATTTTAAATTCATTCAACCAGTAGGTATATGTTACCGTCGCAGCCCAGCCATAGTGACGTTCAATAATAAATTATGCAACAAGAAGCCGCGTTGCGCTCGCACCGATCACTGAATATTTAACCTCTGGGTCCCAGATTATGTTATTTCTTATTGGTCCTTAACTTGGCTCGTATAATTTTGATAAAAATTATTTGTTACTGATAATCAACTATTATTAAAATTTTGACATATTTACAATGACTGACGTCAATTATTATATTCGTCATTTAATGGCAGTTCACAGACAATATAGGTACACGAGTATACACAAAAATTTTAAAAAGTTTCTTTAATATTAAATATATTATTCTATTTTTTATAGCTATTTAAGCTGCGTCTTAAATACTATAAATGTAAAGTTTCTTTTTCGCATTTAAAAATTAAGATTAATAAAAAAAATAAAAGACAAATAATCGCATAAAACATGATAAGAAAGGCCAAAGTCTCGAAGCATACATAATTATAATATATACGAAAGAATCAACATGTCATATTGCATTGTCAATAAAATTTAAGTGCGCAGATAGATGCGTAGATGAGAACCAACATGATGTTCACTACTGAATATGAATTATTTATTGTCAAATAACTTGCATGGCAACTACATTACGTTACATAACATTTAAGCCGCGGCTGGTTCAGATCACTTTAGAAATGTGTTCTGCTCAAACGTAAATGTATTTTGCCAAACAATCGTAACACCGTCTAATAATAAAAAAATATCTAATTTAACAATATATGACAAATATCATTGATGTATCTCACTCAGCCGCGTTGTGAGAATAAGTTATATATAAATCTCAGGTTTAGATGAAGGGTAGATTTTATTTTAAATGATAACCATGTTATGGCTATCGCAAAAAAATATTATCTATTACAATAAAAAATCAAATAGCAGATAAGTCATAGGTGGGATAAGTACATCCTGTATTAAATGTAATATTTTCATGTACATCGTAATAGTACACTTATTAGTATTAGGATCGGTTGATGCAACATATACCTACTGTAATTAACGACTGTATACATAAATATAACGTTTAAAAACTGAAGTTTATTTATCTTCTTTTATATTTATATTATATATGATTAAAAATAAACGTCGTTAAAATCTTAACAACGATATAAACAATAAAATAAATCTTGAATTGCATAATACGTGTTATAATCGCATTGTAAGTTTCTTAAAACTGGATCTAACACAGGTATGGCAGTTCTTTTTTGTCTCTCTTGTTCAAATTAGTTCCTCACGACGCGACGCAACTTACGCTGGGTTTCCGATGCATTATTATGTTAACTTCATGTTTTAATATTACACCTCTCTGCGACTTCTTTGTTACGTACGTAAATATGAACATTACTTTAACTAAAGTATTTCACGGCTGTACCCAATACACATACGCGTTATTTAGTATTACTATTAGTAGGTATCTAATAATAGGTCTTGGTAATTTATTAGAAACTCTTAAGTTATGTATAACGTTATCGTTGAAGCAAAAATCACATCACATAAAGTCTTATCAATAGAAAACCACTTCAATCAGAAATCACTAAAATCTGTAGATGTTAATTTTCTTGTTATGGTGTTAAGATGATTAAGACTTTTCTTGTTAAAGTTATCATCTCGTTCAATTTATCCTCGTAAAATCTATGACAAGATAATTAAAGGATAATTAAATTCTACTGTTTAACTTTGTTGGATTTTCATATACCTACCTACAGTTTGGATATGAACCTATTAGTTTCTTACACTACCTATATTTTTATCATTGAATCTGAACCTTACTTTTAAAGTGTTTTTTGCTAGAATGGAAAATTTGATTGATTTTGTTTTAAGGGCATTGTTTCAATTTAAATTTTAAATACTACAGTTTCATAAACTCAGTTACAACATTTACATTTTGGACAGAGACGAATTTGCTTTTACATACATAACTATGTACTTTTGGTCTAGGATATCAAATAATTTATTATTTTTCCGAAAAATGCTAAAAGTAATATGTCAAGGAACAGAATACGCAAAGTAATAAAAGACAGGTTTAAGAATAGAACATCAGTTGTAAATCAAAGAGCGTGTTGATTGTTGGAACATATTATATTTATATGTGAACGTAGGTTGTATTCTTCAAATACATAATAGAGACTTCAAAATTATGAACAAAATCTAATAAGAATGATTGACGTACCCAATTCGGAAAAAAATATATATAAATAAAAAAATATAAGTGTATGTATTTTTAGATTAGTTAATTATAAAGAAAATAAAAACGAATATACCTGAAATTTTAAGTACCTTATAAGTGTAGGGTTTAATTAAAAATATAAAATATTTTTGCCATGCAAAAATGTACTCTACTCGATCAAGGGTACTAAACTATTGGTAATTATTAATTATGAATTAAAAATACACTAATTACAGTGCTATTAAACTGCAAAGGAAAATAATCAATTTGTTAACAAGCATAGCAACTCATATAATATACCTATAATCGAGAAGAGGAAAAGAAAGAACCACAGGTTTTCGAAAAAAAACTTAATCATACATGTGGTTTTAGAGTCTTCGCTACCTATTATCTAATCATATTAACTATCATTAAAATACAATATCACAACTCACCAACTGATTTAAAACCACTTATCATAGCTGCAGTATTTGTACGCATTCAATGTTGTTTCGGTAACTATAGTATTGATATAATAATATTAATACTGTATCCAACCATAATAAAACTCCTGACTACGTAAATGACAATAGACACATGTACTCTCTGAAGTTTAAATATAAACCTGCTTTTATATTTAGATTATTGTTGCGTATAAATAAATATATCCTTGTATCGTAAAATTATTAAATGAAATAATTTAATCAGAAATATTATAAGACATATATTAAAGGATTTAAATGTAGAATTTATCAAAAAATATAAGGCTAAAGAAAGTGGGTAAATATGGTACAATTCATCTCTCCCAAGTTGTTAAATAGTAAGATCACGTTGACTTCGTTAACATATGACACACATATGTACTTTTTCGATGTCATTGATTGTCGTATTTATTATGATGTATGAACAGAGTGACAACTGACAAGTCATTAACTTAGGCACTACCTCCACGAGGGAGTGGTGACCGACGACTCCACTCTTCTATCGTTGAGTAATTTTAACGGTAATACGATTATTACGTAAGCATTACACGCTATATTTTCTAATGTTATTATTGGTTCGACAATGGAATAAATGGTCGCGTGACATCGTATAGCAAAGTGAGAATATTTCTCGAAGATAAACTGGAGATGTAGGAAATTCTCGACGTTTTTGTCGTTGTCAAAACGCTCTGAGACCAATCAATTCATATAGCATTTTTAGCACAAAGTTATCGCTTCGATACAATCGCCCATGGGTATGGCGCCTAACGTCCAAGGTCTGCACCACCAAACAAATTCTAACTTTGTAATCGTTGCTATGGGTAATCTGACAGTAGATTCAAAACTACTTTAGCAGTCACAGAGACATTTAATATTTATGAAATCTATTACACATTTTCCTAACTTATCAATCTGTTAACTTAACATGTTTTTAACAAGTATGGTAGAAATGATAAAACCCAAATACATAATTAAGAATATATCCATATGTATAAAAATGTTAGATTATCAAAAGGAAAATTTGTGTTGCTCGCTTATTATAATGAAAGTTCCTCTTCCTTCCTATATGATTCTTTCAATAATTGTATGTCTATCTCAACATCACTCTATTTTTTCTTTTAATTTATAGACACACAATTACTTGCTTATAGATACTTAATATGTATAAAAATATTTCTTTGATATAATCTCTAAAAATTATCACAATAATTAAAAGAAAAACATAATTATTGTTAAACTGTTTTTTATTTCAATAATCAAATCAAACTTTTTTAAAAGAATGCTTAAACACCATGCTATGTCTATTTCACAAACATGCTACCAGCATATATTAAGATAACCCAGTCTCAGCGAAGAAGGTCAAAAGCTAAATAATATACCTACAATAAAACCAACTATATATTCCTAACTAACAAAACATTCATTATCCCTCTTGCATCTCAGATCAATAATTGTATTCATAAGTTAATGTTTTTGACCTCAGAAATATATTCCTACATTTATACTATTATTATTATGCATAATATAATATTTTTTCTTGAATGCCAATCAGCACTTTACTTTAAATACATAAGTGAGTGTATATCTAAGTCAGGTGACCCAATACACAAGCCATATCTAAAATGACTGAGACACTAACTAATTATGCATACATTTATAAAGATATGAGTATTACTATTCCTCCTATTTACCTATTATAACACTATTATTAGTTTATTTTATAAAATAATGGTAGAGTAATTTTAAACTATGTTGTGTAATACCAAAATTTATTAAAATTAATCTTTGCTGAAAATGTTGAGATTTTCTTTTTATAATGTGTAACTCATAATTATTAGAAGATTACTTAAATAAGAAAATTAAACATTAAATGCAAGAACACGCGATTTTCCAGAATATTTAAAACTCATGTGTCCCATTGTATTCTATCGATCACATGACTGCAGATTGCAATTAATGTTTTTTTTTTAAATAAATAGCATAATATCTTATTCGTAAGATTTATTACCAACAGAGGCAATGTTACATAACTGTGGGCATGACCATTCTATAACTTACCTTTATTAACATTATCACCGCCACTTTTTTCGTTAAGATTGTTAGTCACAGGACATTTTTTCACTTTATGTGAAGATTGTTTAGTAGCATTATCATCATTCACTTCACTACCGAGAGCCATAACAACACGAGGAATAAATCCGGCACTGACTGACCGCGAAGAGCACGGTTCTACACTCAGCTCAAAGAGCACATGCGGTACATATAGAGTTCAATTTTGTATAGCGCACGTTGAAGTTCGCATATTACCCTGCCGAAAAAACAGATGTTGATTCCTATTGGTTTTGCAATTTTTCTTACCTACTAAATTTTTTTATGTAATATCTCCTTACTGGAAATTGTTTTTAGTATATTTTTAATTATATTGCATAATATTTCAGACAATATTTTTGATGCATAGAAATAACCCAGCAATGTATAAAGAAGTTTTTATTTAGTACTTTTCAATAAAAGCGACACCTAGTGAGTACATTTTATATTTAGAAAATCAATGACATTTTTTATGGATGCATTCTGTAGTGTAATAATTGTTATGTTGTGTTCCTTAGATTCCATTATTAATTTATAAAAAAACTTTGTTACTTAAAAAAAAAACTATTTTAAGAAAACCATTGAATTAAATTGGCACTAAATATATAAAAGCAAATAGCTTAAATTATTTGTATGTAAATGAAAAAAACAACACAGGAAATATTAGAAGTTCAGTTTTAAAAAAGTGTAGTTTCCTCCAAAACCAAATATATTAAGAATTTTATAGAAAAAATGTAAATAAATATAGAATAAAAATTAAACCGTTACGAGCAGGGATTCGAACCAGCGACCTCTGGGAAACCATCCCGTCGCTCTACAAATTGAGTCACAATAATTGAGCTACCTTGCCCAGAGATCGCGTGTTCGATTCCCTGCCCGTATCGGTTTATTTTTCATTCTATATTTATGTTAATTTAAATAAGCTTTACAGGGCTATACATGTTTATGAATATTTTCAAACATCTACAGAAATATTAAAAAAAAATAGAAGTACTTATTTTTTTTTATTTTTATAGACCAATCTAGCAATAAACTTACTGTACTTGGTGTATAAATATTTATTTTGATATCATAAGTTCATGACAATCAACAAGGTTCTTTTGTTGCATATATATTGAATATCTGAGGAAAAACAATTTGACTTATATATTTCTCCAAAACTTTGAGTGACTAATACGTCAAAATGAAGTGACATTTGTGATGGATATTTGACAGCTCCTACTTCCTATTTGACATATATGATATACATTACTATTTTTATATTCTTCAAAATAGAAGCCACCTGACTTATTTCGCAAATATATTTATTATTCAGTTTATATAGTTAAACTTAGAATTTCTTGTATTTGCTACATAAAAAACCTGTTTCGTTTGGTTTTGTGAAATACCGCTAAGCTGGCGTCCGAAAATTATCCTAAGGTTTAAAAAGTGTATAGTGTTTTTGTTTTTAATTGGCGCCTTTATATTTGAATATTTTTAAATATCACGTTAATTTACAGAAAATGCTAGACGGATGGTATTGCCGTTCTATAGCTAATATGCAGGCTAATGAAGCGGCAAGTGCTAGTAATAGCGTAAGTGCGGAAAATCCTCATAGCAGAGACTCTCGTAAAGATTATTCCAGTGATAGTAGCAGTGACCCTGAACCGGAGCCCAACTACAGAGCACAATATTTAACGTTAAAAAAGAAATTGAAGTACCTCATATATGTAAGAGTAAAAATTTGTACTCAGTTTTAGTTGCATTAAAAAATTAATCTTAACAACGTTTAAATAACTTATATTTAAATAACCATGTATTATAGGAAAATGAATGCTTTCAAGATGCTCTAAGATGCAGTCAGAAGCGGCTATTAAAAGTTTCTCGGGACCGCAGCTTCCTTTTAGACAGATTGCTTCAATATGAAAAACATGAGAGTTCTACTTCAGACAGTGAAGATACAGAATCTTCTGATGATGCTACATACAATAATGCTGATGTTATAAAACGGTATTTCTTTAATATTAAATAACAGGTTGTATATTTATATTTAGAAGCATGTTCATTAACTCTAAACGATGAAGACTTTTGGAAAATGTGTAATAATTGTTTTGTTGTGTTAAGTGACATACTTTATCATCATTATGTAGAATTTTCATGTTCACTAAGCATAACCATAAGCATTACAGGACAATAAAAATGTATCAAAACTTTGTATTTTGATAATAATTAAAAATTATTCTGGTTTTCAGGAAAAAGGCTGAGACTGGTGCAACGCAACCGGCTTTATCCACACCATCTGCAATCAATAAAGGTCTTAATAATACTATGAAAAGGAAAAGAGCTGTTGTCCCTAAAAAAACACCAAATGCTAATAATCCTGTAAGACAAAAAATTATATGCACATAAAAATAACAACCTTTTCAAATTAGGCCTAAATTTTATTTTTAGTTTTATAAATACATGAAAAAACTTTGATCTTTTAATGTAAATATGATATGAATACCAATTTCTTAGAGTAGGCAATTCCTTATGATGGCAAATATAACATATAAATAACATTCCAGCATCAAGCTAGTGGGGCACTGATGGCGAAGGCATTGCCTTTGGGACTTGGTGTATCTGCTGGCGATGGGCACATGACGCCAGAGGAGGTTGAACGTCATCTACAGTCACGGCAATCCTACCTGGAACTGCTGCCTGAACGCGCGCCCCCCACTGTACCTACTGAAATGTTCAGCAATGATCCTTCACTTGATAGGTTAATTTGTCTGCTTGCAAAATCACAATCTATACTAATCATATTTTATAGATTATTTTTATCGTAGCATATCATATTTTGTTTTATAAAATAAGGTTTTGATTCAATTTAATTAAGCTAAGATAAAAATATACATAATCAAATCATCATACCTTGAAGCTGGAATCAACTATATCCCTGATTGCCGTTTGCATATTACATTTATGTTTGAAAATATCTATAAACATGTATAACCAGGTTAAGCTCACGTAAATTTATATAAATATAGAATGGAAAATACGAAATATACGAGCTATACGGTAGCTCAGTTGGTAGAGCGACGGGACAGTTTCACAGTAGTCGCGGGTTTGAATTCCTGCCCGTATCGGTTTATTTTTCATTTTATATTTATATAAAAATATATTACATTTAGTTTCATTATTTACTTTTTTTATTCACATATTTAATATTTGTGCCATAATTTTACAAAAGCTTTTTTATATCTATGCTATAACGCCTACTTAATAACCACTAATACTCTTTAAGTATGCTACACAGACACGCTTTCGTTGTTACTGCATTGATTAAATAACTTTGAACAAAACACCTTACATAATGTAAAATTTTATGGATAGAATTTGAAGGACAATGCGGACAATTACGGCGATTTTATATACATTACTTTATCTTTACTATTAATCATAATTGCCTCTTCTTTATTTTCAGTGAATCAAACGACGTTCTCGAAAATTCACCAAATGTTGATGAATGGCTTGATTAACAGTTCCTGTCCATCACTTCGGTGAAGATGAAGAAAGTAATACCATTTCCAAGACCAATAAATGTCTCAAAATGTTTATTCATAAAAGTATTGTTTTTAACAAATACATGTAAAATAGTAGAGATGGACATGCTTTTTGATGGCAGATTAAATTTCTTAAAGAATATAGACAACTTACTAGGTTTATAGCGAATAATTAGATGTGGGTAAGTTATTAATAACCCACTTGACCTCAGAAGAGTGCCAACATTCATGGAAAATAAAAGAACATGATAAATATGTACTGGTTAAATATTTATTTAGACAATTATTCATAGGATACAATATAATTTGAAAGCGCTAGAGCAAACGTCTATTGGTACCACACTCATATTTCTCATGCCATATTTTACAAAGTAATCCACACAATACTTAAGGTATTAATGTTATTCATTAAGCTTTTATACTCTTATATAATTCACGAAATTATGTAATATTTTGTAATACATAAATATTTGAAGCATATATTATTATTCTATATCTCATACAGTTCTACTATCCAAAAAGCATCAGCATGCTACATCAATAACAACATTAAATATTCCACATAATGCTACTGTGCCTAAACAACTATGATATTAACAAAAAATTACATGTCTAATTTTGTGAGATTCCTATAAACTGATGAGTACATGTAACAAGTTATTATATATCAATTCTAAATACATGAGCTAGAGAAGGTACATGGCATTGGTTGTTATTACTATCATATCCTTTTTACATTATGATATGAAATGTAGCTACATATAACTTCTTTTGAATAGGCTTAATACATAGATCATGTATAGCAAATTACAATTACATTGTCGTAATGTGATATAAAATTCAGCTGCATTTGATGCTCATTTAACTACTGCATAAATATTTAAAAATTGATAATTCAAACTATGAAAAAAACAATGAGGTTAATATTAACAAGAGTGTATTGATTTCAATACACAAGTCCATTCTTTCAACATTGCTTCAATTCAATTCTACAGCAGTTGTTATTATAGTGCTGCAATTATAAATTAATGAATATAAATATAGTAATATAACATTATATTAAAGGAACATGGGAAGATGTTATCTTAAGACATTTGCTTACCACCATGTCTTAAATCTAGTACTACCAATATCTTCAGAAAATGTTTCTATATCTAAGTAACTCCTAGATCCAATTTAATAAAGATTATATAAACAATGTTTTTTTGTATTTAGTAGAACAATTTTTTATAACAAGATGTAATATTGATTACAAAATATCTGGTAAACAGGATATACAATGGTCAAAAATAATTAGGATTAATACCATAATTATGATATATAAAAAGAACAAATGCTGCATCAGTAACAGACGGCAAAGTATATTGTAGTGTGATAAAGTAACAATTTATTTTTTTATTGAATTTAAGAAAAGTAACATACAATTTTGTTTTATATATGCTATCATAATACATTCTGGAATACCTAACTGGTTGATCCCTTTAACCAAAAGTAATAAAAAACAATGATACAAAACTATATAACTTATATACACATAAAATATTTTTGGTACATTTATATTTTAATTCATATTTGATACATCACTATTTTTTGAACTGCTTAATTGATGCTAAATAAAAAGCTGTTACAATTTCATCCAGTTAAAAAAGAAAACAATGTACCTAGTATGGCTGTTTGTTATAATAGTGTAACTAACACTTCTTCCTCTAAGAGAAATGAATTATTAAAAATTATTGAAAAATGAAAAGAAAAATTATTAAATATTATAAAACACTTTACTCTCAAAGTAACCTAAGAAAACAATATATTACTTCATCTTTTATATACCGTATGTGTTGATTAACAAGTTAATATACTTTTACTTTAAGCCATTAATGTTACTAATGATAAATACAAATTATACACAAGAGATTTCAATACAGTCAGTGTACAGTTCACAAGTGAATCTTTCATAAAATACTATGTTAGCAATTTACAAACACTGAAAAACTATATCATTTTAGAAGAAAGTGCAGCCATTTAATATTTCATTTATATCATCTTTAGAATTGATCAGCCAACAAATTACATACCTCCTGTGAAACTGTTTCTTTACTCGATCTTACTGTAAGTCTGAACATTTGCGCTTGTTTGTTAGGTTCCAATCTCATAAGGCATCCTACCTGCTGGACTCTTGTGTGTACAATCCCCGCACAGACAAAGTTATCAGGATTAGGGTCAATTCCATCTAATAATTGCATACCAAAACCTGCTAATTTGGTGCGTGTGGCTGGTATGTCAATTGATCCTTGAGCCTTAAAAATTTTTTGGGCTCTCTGTTGTTCACCACCTAAGTTCTTCCATCTTGCAAAGAAAGACTCTCCATTCATTTCAGTTGGTTCAAAAAATTTATTAAGAGTTAATGGAAGTTTCATAGAAATTTTTTGTGGGACATTATTATAAAGAAAAGTCACAGACATACTGGGGACATCTGCAAAATCTTCAATACATTCAGCTGTTAACATCTGTTGAATTTGAGCACCTGCTTCCAGGATGGGCTCCATAGGTTTCATTTGAACATTTAGTTTGTGCAGATCAGTCCAATGCAATTCAGGATGAACATTTTGAATAGCAGATTGTGTTTTATTGCCATAGAACAGACCAATCCTTCCTAAATTTTGTCTGTATTCACTTTTGACTCCAATTTGTATAAGATCATTTTCAAAGAGTACTCCATTGTTCTTAAACAAAAACTTCTTAATATTATTTTGTTGGACAGTAGTTGGACTTATTTTAGGAGTGGTGTATAAATCTCCTAAGACATCTAGCAAACCGTTTCCAGTATTGGCATTGGAGCCAGGTGGAGTAGATAATCCAAGAAGATCAGCACTAGAATTATTTGTATTTATTGAATTATTTAGAATTGGTGCTGGTGTCACACTAGGTTGTGGGCTCTTTGATTCTCTTACATCATCTGGAATACGACCTGGCTTTTTCTTTTTTAGTACAGCTAAAATGGATGATTCACGCTCTGGGAATGCTGGCATTTCTTCTAAGACTGTTGCTAATACATCAGAACTAGCAACTATACTCAATTGCAGATATTCTGATGCTCTTTGTTGTAATTCTACATCAGCAGAGCGCAGATTTGAGTCGGCACGAAATACTTCCTGCACTCTGTTTTTAATTTCAGGAAAGAGGTTAACTAGTTTAATATAAGTTGACAATAACAGAGCTCTTGTAGCAGCAGAACATAGATGATACTTAGAATGGAGAAGTTCAAACTGGACTTGAGGTGAAGATCTGGTGTCACCAGCAATTAAATTCCCAAATTCCCCAAGAATGTAACCACCCACTTTAACCATATTTTCATGGCATGTTGGAGCTTGAAGAGCTTCAAACACAGTTTTAGCTGCATACCCTTGGACTTCATCTCTGTTAATAACAATCTGGATAACTCTATACCATACCTCTTCAGAAACATAATCACCAGCAATTCTTATAAGATTTAATATTACATCAACATACCAAGTAAAATCAGTAGCATATTTTTCAGACAAAATGGCAACTTTAAGGACCATTTCCTCTCTGATGGAATAATCAGCTGTTTCAAGATAAGCTAACATTTCTTGAACAATTTCTTCAGCATTTGTTTTATCACACATGGCATATAACAAATCAACCGCTTGCTGTCGAACTGATACATCTTTTTCCATTTTCATAGATAGGATGACAACTTCTTGATGCTTTTTAACAGCTTCATGAGAAAATTCTGATGTAGCAAGATGGCACATTGACTCAAGGGCCAAGTATCTTAGATTGGTTTCCCTGTTACTTAAAAATTGGCCTAGCTGATTGCATGCCCTAACTAGTAAATTAGGTTCACTGTCATTATGAATTATAAGGCTTATTGCTTCAAAAAGAACAGCATTTTTTGCATTAGAATGTTGAACTTTCTTAGATTTTGGTGGTTCCTGAGCTTTATTGAATATGGTTTCTAAACATTCAGATAAACGGCCTCTTACTCCTGGTTCTTCTGAGGGTGGTGTATAGTTTTGTAGTAAGCGTAAAAGTTTGACAGATAGCCATGGAGCAGGTACGAAATAGTAAGTGTAATCCTGCAAATCTGTATAACTTGCAGTAACAATCCGGCTCAACCGGGCAACAGCTAGAGTCACACATCCTTTATATTCATCTGGATTCTTTTTTACAAGTGCATCTATAAGAGAGGTTGCTGCTGTGACAACCCCCATATGTGGGTCATTTAGCAAATGTATGATTCTAGATGTCCACTCACCCCCTGGAATAATTTCTGGACATTTACGGAACAATCTTAGTAGACAGAGTGCTGCTGATTGCTTGACAACATCCATGGTATCACCAGAAACTAGTAACTTTGGAATCTCAGTTCCAAATGCTTCAGCCATATCTTTGCTGCCAATATTAGCTATACATTGAAGAGCAAGGTTTACGTGTATAGGGTTTCGAGACTGCAGATCATTTTTAATGCTCTGTATGATAAGCTTTATGAGATCACTGTTGGTATTAACCAGAACAGATATAAAAAGATATCCAATTTGTTTCTCAGAGTATTTATTCGAGGAAAGCAAGTTTACTGCTTCCATGTGACCGAAATCAATATCGTGGCCCAACAAGAAGATAAATAGCAATTTGCAGACATACTTTTTCTTCTGATAACCATCTAGAGTTTTGTCACCTTTAAACTTACTACGTATGTTGGCAAGCTCTTTATTAATTCTTTTAATTTCTGCTTCTTTACTTTTGCAGTTTCTTATATCAGATATGAAAACTGCGAGTCCTCGCATTCCATCTCCCCTGACGGCAGGCATATTGCCAAGAGACCTATCGAACACCAGTTTTACGCCTTTTTTAACTAGCAAAAACAAGATTACTATAAGTAACTAAAGGGATTCAAACCCAATTACTGAATCAGTAGCGGCTTTAATACTTTCGTAGCCGTCATTAAACACTAATAATTCAGAATCGGTCACCGAGCTTTCTTCTACAACGCCTTCCCATATTATCTATGAAATTGAAACGTCAGAACGTACATACTCATTGTTTATGGATCAATATCGCAAACTGATGTATCGAAAGCTACAGAAAACTAAAATCTTTATTCATAATTTAAATGGACGGGGGGCATATAGATTCAAAGTGTGTGCAGAACAAAATTTTATTTCAAGTTAAACATAACGTTTGTTACTGTTCATTAATGTTACGAATTAACTTAATTTTTATGAACTTATAGACAGATAATGGATATATTATAGACTAGCTTTTGCCCGCGGCTTCGCACGCCTCAAATTCGTAGTAAAAGAATTGCCTTTTGACTTTTTTTTATTGACTCCTATATGACTTATTTTAAGTGATACAATCAAAATTACGACATCGGCAGACATCGCTCACTTTCAAAAATCTATTTGAAAATTTTAATAAGGATACAATATTAGTTACTGTAATTTTTTTATACCTCTCTTGTTTTTACTAAAACGTCCATTTAAATAGTTTTTGAACAAAGTACTTAATAACCATTCAAACCATATATCACACTTATAGATTTTCAGTGAAAATAATCAAAATATGACCATGTAAAGTTGAGGAATTCTGAGCTACACATTCACAATGTTATTTTGACCATCAACTTGCAACTTGCAAACGCAATGTCCCTATATTTTAAATCTGAAATATTTTCGTAAATATTCATTTAAATTACATGCTATAAGGGGCTATATTGTTCCATATTAAATGTAAAATGTATTTAAGGCACTTAATAAGATAAGGATTAATGCTGTATTGGTTGAAATCGCTTCGTAAATAAGCCATTATTTCTCATATAAAGTAAATGATACAAATTGGTTATTGTGGGTTATCCCTAAGAGATAAGCATATACCATCGCGGACTTTCTTGTAGAACTTCTTAAGGTATTTAATTTAATTCTTGTAGAACTTTTTAAGGACAACACTTATTACATTATTTTGATCTATCTCGTAGAGTTCAGTTAGCGTTTGCAATGTAAGCGCAAAACAATGTGTTTGTTTACGACTTCACATTAGCAATCTTAAAATTTTCTATGATTCCCTAGTATATCAAGCATGTTATTATAAATATAAACCTTCCTCTTGAATCACTCTATCTATTAAAAAAAACTGCATCAAAATCAGTTGTGTAGTTTTAAGGATCTAAGCATAGTGCATACATACATACAGACATACAGACAGACGCGGGAAGTGACTTTGCTTCATACTATGTAATGATGAACGGATACATTAAGTCAAAAAAATATTTGTAAAACTGATTTGCAATGCCTCGTCCACTTGTTCGTTGGCTATTGAAAAACCAAAGCTCAATAACGAAATTTGGTAATATGTGAAACTATATATGTATTACTATTATTTTGATTAAAACAAAAATAAAACTAAACTTGTAAAGTACACTTGAATATTGATAAATTGCCCTATAAAGGTTTAGAAGGGGAAGTGGCTATAAAGATCAAGTAATGTGGTTACGGAAAATTTGCTGACTGGCCACTGATAATGGACACTGGACAGAAGGTAAAGGAAATATATCAACATATATATATATATGTCCTGTACAGACTTTTATTTTTATCATTCAAACGAACTTTTTTGAATGCTTTTGCTTTTTTATGAAATCTTCCATCCAATAGGATCCAATATGTATTAAAAATATTTTAGTTACAGATTATAAAAAAGACCATAAAGTATTTACGAAAACATACATATTTTTCTCATATTCTAAATTCTCCCTTCCCCCAGCGATTTTGCGAGTCGTGAATTGGTGATTGTGAACGTGAAGTGCGTACTGTTTGATTGTTGGTAGTTATCGGTCAGAAAGTCACAAGATTAACAAAAACACACAACTATGAGATTCTGCGATCAATATCATTATAACCTATTATAATTTCATTGTGATAAAAGTATATTATCTAATTCTATAGGCTTCAAAAATGGACTGTTCATTATTGGTTAGGAAATTGTGATTAAGGCCTGGTTTCAAAGTACAAAACCAGCTAATGAATGATGCATTCTATATTTTGGCCAGGCAGAGTGCTATCACGTGCTATAAGAAATGGACTGTCAAGTTTTTCTAACGCTGCTGAATTAAACGTTTCGACAAAGAAACATCCTTATTTAGTATCAGTGGTTTGTGGATTTCCTAAAGACATTGCTAATGGACGGTCTCATAAAGGACAATTTGGAGACGACGCATGGTTTTCCACTAATTTCAACAATGCAGATGTCATTGGTATATTTTTAATGCTTACTGTACAGTTTGTGGCATATGTTGCTTTAAACAATATAAATCGTAAAAAGTGTGTAGAAATGCTTTAAAAACGCATATACTTTTGTAGTATTAGATTATTAAAACTAATGTAAAAAATTCAATATGGACAAGTAATAATATATATTGTGTATAATTTTATGTTCTTTGATAAAACTAGAAGGATATCAAAGCTAACTAGTAGTCTAATAGAATAGGTTTAATATTATAGGGACTAATCTGTGTCTATAGAAAACTATATATTAGTCAAAACAAATTTACAACATATCCTAATGTCATTTCATATTAGAATCTCATCATTTGCTACAATATGTACAAATGATGAGATATTAATAAACTAATTATTCTTATGTAATAGGGGTTGCTGATGGAGTGGGAGGCTGGCGTGCGTATGGCATTGATCCTGGAGAGTTCTCGTCATATCTCATGAAGACATGTGAACGGTTGGTCAAGATGGGCCACTTTAAGTTGTCTGAACCAGGAGACTTACTGGCTAAGTCCTATTATGAACTTCTAGAACATAAGAAACCCATACTAGGTAATAAGATTATTTGACCTTAATTTTTTTTACATATTTTATCCAGATTTTTTATTTGCTTAATCCTTACAACATCAATATTATATATAATTCTATTTCTTGAGGTGCAATTATGTGATATTTTTAAATTGATTTGTTATTGACAAATAATTGTCTTTGGACAGCATTGATAGCAACTTAGTGATTAATGTTATTAGTTGTATTTTAGTTCTGAGAGAGTTGAATAATTAAAGCAAATCAATATTAGATCATTTATTTTTGACCTAGTGAAGTATTGTATGCAAGATAAAGAATGACTATAGTATGTTGTTTATGGTAGTAAATAATAATATATTGTTTTATTTTATGTTATTATTTCCAATCTACAAAAAGTGTCAAGATAAAAAAAATACCACAAATGAAACGTCCTTTATCTTTCAGGCAGCAGTACAGCATGTGTAATGATACTAGACCGCAATGAGAGTATAATGCGTGCAGCAAACATTGGCGATAGTGGGTACATGGTAGTGAGGGGAGGACGGGTGGTTCACCGCTCTCATGAACAGCAACATTACTTCAACACTCCCTACCAGCTCAGCCTACCACCTCCTGGACATGACAGAAATGTGCTTAGTGATAGGTAAGTGTTGAGGTTATAGTTAATAAATATTGTTTATGTAGTGAAATTTTATACAATATTTTAAACCATTTAGAACAGAGATCACATTGTTTTTCTATAATGTTTTAAGTTCATTTCTTTTTGTGTTTTTAGAATATCTGTAAAAATTTCAAAGTTATCTGAGGATTAAAAAATATATCTAAATAAACAGATAAACAAGTAATATGTACAACATAATCAATTTCATAAGAATACAACTTAATTATAAAATGTTTGTGAGATGTTATTATTTATAAACAATGCATGAGGTTAAATCAATCAAACTATAAAATGTTTTATGTCTACACTCAAACTACTTCTTTAATTATATTTTATTGGCTTAACAATATATTAATGCTGATGATGCAAGTTAATCATCAGTTTTTCTGCCATGACTCAAAACAATTTTTTTTACAACTTTTATAAACATGTTATGATTAATTTATATTAAGTTAACTTGAATGTATATAAACACTATCATTTCGTAATTGTTTGAAAACAGTTTTATCAAACGCCATTAGAAGTAACTGAAAAGGTTAACTCAATAAAGATAAGTATTATTATACAATTTTAAACCTTATTATTCATTATAAATCATATCAAAAGATTTATTTTAGTAAATAATGTATATATGTATTCATAACAACAATTTTTTTTCTCTCATTTTTATAATAAACAGTCAACTTTATTCAATAGAATATGATTCAAAGGTCAAGCTACTGACAATTACCTATAAATAAATCAAATTATGTTTCTCTACTTATAAATAAACTAAGTTGAGAAAAAATATATGTAGCAAGTATGTATTTCAAACTCAAAACTGAGTAATTATCCAAGATCAATATTTTTTACAATAATAAACTCAACTATGCTATAAATCTAAGGCAGGATTACAAAATTACCCATTATATTACTTGATTAGTAAATGTATGATAAGGATGTTAAAGTAAAACAGTTTTATAAGACATACCTATTTATTTAATTTTATGAGTAATAAACACCTACAAAGGTTTGGAAGGGACTATAAAGGGAATCAAGTAATGTGGTTATGGAAAATATGCTGACCGACCCACCTAATGTAAGGACAGGAGGAGAAGGGCTATATCATGTACAGACTTTCATTTTATAATTTTGACCGCATTTTTTTTTATCATTTCTTACGAATTTCATTGATATTGATATGTATTATTTCATTGAATCTTTTCATTTTAATTGCTTGATTATGAACCTTATTTTATTCACATCAAGTTCACATTAATCATTGAGATAAGATTACATCGTGATATGTATTTGTCTGAAAACATAGTCATAATATAGCACACACAGACACATATATAGTCATATATAGCGATAATGAAGCACAATCTTATCACGTAATTAGCATTCTCTATCTCACTTAGTCACTCTTCTCTCTCCTTTACTCTCAGGCATTGCAATTTTTTTTTGTTCAATCGAAACATACATTTTTATAATTCTATTTAATATTACCCAACTGTCGTCTCCAACTACGTCCGGGTCAATCACTATACATGCAAAACATTCGTTTATAATATAAACAGGAGTTAGGTATATTATTAAAAGGTGCTTTTATGGTTTAACATACAAAAACTTTTTTAAAAATCAGACTTACTTCAAGAGACCTTAAAAAATAACTCTTCAGATGTATTATTTTAATGTATTTCAAAAGATATAAACCGGTTATTTGTAGATATTCTAATACCTAAGATCATTTTATTTCATTCTCAATGGATTTTTATGAATTCGGTGTTTGGTTTTTCTTTAAAGGTTATTTTTTTTAATACTCAAGGCGATGGTTTTCAATGTATATTCTTTGTATGCAGTGTATTGTGTAAAAAATGTTTTCTTAAGTCATGAGGCCGCTAGTTAGTGTCAGTCCACACCGGTCATGTGCTCATTCCACAAACAAGTAACGTTGTATTTCTGCATGCACTAATATTAGAATTTTTAGTTCACTGGATATTTGCCAGCTCTTGATAATCACGTGCGCTGGTTTATTTGTAAATTAAATTGTTTTTATTTATGTAATACTATTAAACTAAATATAATATGGTGTATGATAACATAAAATACATATTATATATATTTTTGTAATATTCTTTAAATATTAATACTAAAAATATATACTACTCAAAATTTTTAAAACCATAAAAATAAAAAACCTATTATTTGGAGCTTTGAAATAAAAGCACAAGTAATAAATAATAGGTCGTTTGAGAACAAAAAATATTGATATTTCAAATGTCTGTAGATAGAAATTAAACCTTATAATATAAATGGTGTTGCCTGAATTAATATAAAACACAATCCACTGGAAACTATAATAAACCCTGTGTTGCGTCGAAACTACTCGAAACAAGGGATTTGCACCAAGGGACTGACTCCAGGAGACTGTGTTTTTTTGTCACTAAACTGGACTGTATTAATTAATTACGAATCCTTGTTTATTTCACAGCTAAATTAGTAACTGTACGTTTATTTACGTAATCGACAAATCAAAACCATATTCTAATTAAAAAAAATTATCACTCAAACTACTTACCAGGGGTCTGTTACGCATAACGGCCCCGACGCGTAATTCAGTAACTATGGCAAAAAATTAAACTACCCGCAAAATTCATTCAACACAAAATTGAGTTATTGTCATAGAGTATATAATTTAGATTTTTTTTTTAAATAAACCAGAGGTCTGTGTTCAAATGACTAGTAGGCATTCAGGCGGTAATTTCGAATAATTATTATTACATTTACGTAGTATTTGTTCAACATATATACTTTTCAGTATATTTAGTTTTATAATTTACTTTAAATTTGTTACACGCACATAAATATTATTTTAAAATTGGATTTAAAGTAAAGATTCTGGTATGTGGACGCGCCAGGGGACTGTGTTTTGACAGGTTGGGATTAAAAGAAAAAAAGATATAAAACATTTACATGATCAACAAGTAGGTAGCCTCTAAAATACTGTAATGTACTATAGTTTTAGATATTTTCTTAAATAAAAAATATACACAACAATGTGTAAATTGCTTGGGACATAAATTTTCCCGTTAGTAGAGAAACACTCAACTATAGTTCTGAAATAAGTTAAAATGTAGAGTTTTCAAAAGGCTGGTACTCAATCGGACGGACGTATCAAGTTCGTTCCAGGCTCTAAAAGATGTTTAGTGCAACAATAATAGTTTTAATACTTCGGTTTATTTGATTCTATTCATGTTTATAGTCCGCATTCCTTTTAATGATACCAATACGGAAATTCTACGTCTAAGTGCAAAACGTTATTGATATAAAATTTTATTCTATTGACTCCTTATATCTAAATTATAAATAAATAAAACCTCCACCACATTTGCAGGCCAGAATCAGCAGAAACGGCAGAATTCAAAGTGGAATGCGGCGATGTAATTCTCGTGGCGACGGACGGCGTGTTCGACAACGTGCCCGAACCCGTGCTCGTAGCGGAGATGAGGCGGGCCGGGGAGAGTGCGGGGGAGGGCGCGGGGGACGGGGCGCGGCTGCAGGGAGTCGCCAACTCAATAGCCTGGATGGCGAGGAACCTGTCCTTCGATGGGTGCTATATGTCACCGTTCGCGAAGAGCGCGCGGCAGAACGGCATTGATGCTATAGGTAAGTTTGTGCTCCTAAAACCGATCCTAATCGCAGATAATATTGATAAATACGACACAAGTCGTATCGTAAAAATAGTACGGCACGGTACGGTAGTAAAAATCGTAGAAATAATACGGCTTTGAACCATTCGTCCTCCGATTCAAATCGGAGGCGGTGTGTAAGAGCCCTAATAGCATTGACTGCATGGTTGGATGGGATGGACGCATTTTTTTAATTGACTTAATAAAAAGAGGTTACATTTGTCGCTTAGTTTTTATATCTCCGTTTTTTCGTAATCTACATGTTTGACGGTAGCGCCACTAAAATGTGAATATGTCGTCATATAGATAATAATAGCCTTGTATTCATTATTTTTGAATGCTTACATTTTAATATATAAAGATGCACTTAAAAACAGTTACGAATATCACGTGAGTGTCTGTATGCTTATAATGGTTTGGACTTTGACGTCAAGGTTGATTACGTAAGGCGACAGCGCCTAGGAAACAAAATAAATATAAACTTTTTCCTTCTTATTGAAACACGCTTTACATTCACGCAACTTTGCTAGACGTATTGTTTTTATATAGGGGATAAAAAAGTATTTCTTTCCCTACTTCTTTGTAAAGTAATATAATATCGAAACTAGATTCGTTCTTTATATCTATGATAATTAATAATTATTGAATATAAAAAATGTGATAATACTTGAAATCTTATTATGAGTTGCTGTTTATGTATGCGGGCGGACTTTAGAGTTCATTAGTAAATAGCACAAAGTTCATTTGAGGTAAACTTAAGCTTATTTTTAACAAAAAATGTTGTAGCTTTTTACGTATTTGTGTACTAGAAGTAGATAAGAGGATATTACTCGAAATGCAGAGGATTATATCGTTATAAAACAGAACAGCCGATAAAAATATAATTATTTTACCAATTTGTAATCAAGTCATGAATAGACTGTTTCCGGCGAAATTATTTGTTCTCTCCCCTCTCGGCCGCCATTATTAGCCAACTGTCATTAAATCATTTTGTATAAAATAGTCCCCATATTTCTAGTTATATTGTTATTACAATCCGAACCAGTTATACAACTGGTACGTGGGTACCGTCCATAAAAATTATAATTTTCTCGCAATAATATTATATATTTCCATATCATGAAAACGTTGCATGTCAAAATGTGACCTCGCTAAAGTATTTACAACTATAAATTTAAAGTAGCCATGCGAACTACTCCATTTGTTGATAAAAACATTTCGTCTGGACTAAAGATGTAATAAAGTCACACAATTTATGTAAATTAATATTAAATAATAATTTCAATTTTGTTCTCAGGTGGTAAACCAGACGACATAACGGTGCTACTCGCAATTGTAGCGCTGTGAGGATGTCACTATGTGATTTATTAGGTTATTTTAGATACAGGTTTATTCAAATTACTTGCAGTTAGCTTAATATACATACCAAAAAGATATAACGGTATATAATTTGAACGATTTTTCTTTGTTAACTAAAAAGATCTGAAATTCCAAATTACCAATAACAGTCTTGACAGATACGAGTCCACAGACTATTCACTCAGTTTTTGCAAGTTTTGTTTTGCTAAGTTTCCTATAATTTAATTCGCTGTCGCTAACAAATAATTATCATATGGATAAATTCCATATATGTATGATATTGTTATTGTTGTGATTTTTGAAAATTAGTGGAAAGGTTGGCGTGATTGTGAATCAGATTATGTCAATTGTAAATTAGTTTTTTTTTTTGTATTATTTTTTATTTTTTGACGCAACTTTCTTTCTTAATTTGAGAAAGAAATTTACAAGGATCTAGTAAACTATCTCCGAACAAAAATAAATTATCTCTATTTTAAATGATGGCGAACTTGAATTGATAAGATTGCGTCAAGGGTCTACTCTATCTCCATAACATCTATGTCTAGTGATGGCTCGTGTTATGTCACGAGGAAGGGAAATGTTTATTTTGTTCCATAATCAAATGTTTTTTGTCGGATTTAATAACAACGAACGTAATTATTGTTGTTTTGGTGTTTGAATGAAGACTGATTCTAGTTTAACTGTTCTTGTTGATATTTAAGATTTTACTGCAACATGTACAAATAGCAAAATATTTTTTTATACATCCATATTTAAATATCAAATAATCAAAGATGTTTTTTGTTACAAATAAAATAAGCCGCAGTCATTAGTCTTCTAATCTTTAACACTAATGAACGAACTTAAAATTACTGATTTGCCATGGTGATTTCAAGTCATTCAAGTAGCTATTTATGATATTTCCAGTGCAGTTGCATATCTCATTTTGCGATAAATAAATTGAAGCAAGCAGTACAATATATCCAAAAACAATAACTAATGGTATAATTATAAAATACTAAATAATTGATAATTTTCATTGCATTTGAAATCCACACCTTGAAACAATGCATATTATTAGAGCAATAATTATATTCTAATTGTATTTGAATGTTTCTTGTGTAAATTTAATGTACATTTTATATGTTAAATATTTCATAAGTACGTTCCTTCAGGATCCGCTGATATAGTTCTTAGTAACTTTGATTTAAATGATCAGCAATCCACTTGTGTAAAGCTGTAATGGTTGAAATTGTTCACTTGGTATGTAATATTCTGTAAATTAATACGCTACGTATATACATAATACATGTGTGTAGAAAAATTGCAAATAAATAAATTGATTTGATCATTTGGTTTCATTATGTATCAACTTTTGATATTGACTTCGCCCGCATTGGACTTTCGAGTTAATTCAGGCCACTTGTTAAATAGATCTTCAATAAAAATACCTGCGACTTCAAATTAAATGTATAATTCAATAATGCTGAAAGTACTGCTTTTTACGAATGTAATCTTGACTCTAGCTATTACGTTACCCTGTGTACTTTTGTAAAGTGTACCTTTTAAAGATTTGTTGAAGTATGGGCCGCGGTCTTCGAGATTATCCTGCTCATCTTACAAACAAGAGAGTTCGTTCTCTCTGTATTATATAAGTACATAGTTAGTACTTGCAATCCAATTTAAACAAAAAAAATTTGGAGGACCAGTGAAAATAAAATAATATATAAATACCTAATAATTATACAGGATTGTTAAATAAAAAGCTTATGTATATTATCATTTAATTCCACGCATTATGTAATTGCAATATGTATCTCATGTACAATTACTATAATAACCAGTGGGTCCCAAGTAGCAACATGATGTGATTCATGCAGTATATTAAACTATTTCAAGAGACCCGGTCCAAGATATTTTTTATTTAGATAAGATTCTAATTATATTTCCATAAATATTAGTACCCTAGAATATAAATCATAGTTGGAAATAACGAGAGCATGATTGACTTCGTGTGTTAAATATTTACAAATAACTACTGGGTGGTGACAGTGCAAGGTTACAAAGTTCATCATTGTTCAGAATAGAATGTTAAAGTGAAGGTTAAATTTTAATTAATCCATGTCATTTTGTGCTGTATAATCAGTTTAATCCAATGTACTTATGCAGCTTACTCTAAGACAACTAGTTTGAATAGGTACATATTTCGGGAACCATACATTATAAAATAAATATTTTGGCTTGATTCTTAAAATAGGTAGAAATTAGCTTATTATCTGTTTTCATCGTTATTGGGATGAGGATTTCTCCAGTCAAAACCCCCTGGTCGAACATCTGCCAGTTCATTTTCGACTTCCGGTAATGGCACATACTCTGGTTCTTCTGGTGCCGGGTCAAATAACTTTTTCCTTAAACAAATATAAATATAAAAAAAAAAAAAAAAGTAGATGATGTATTTAAAAGTAAACAAATAACTTTTTCCTTAAACAAATATAAAAGAGCAAGTTATGTAGTGTAATATATAAAAGTAAACAAATAAAATTGAAACTTTTTACTGATTCATCTGGTAACAGTAAAAAGCAAACAGGTAAAAAGTGTCAGCTTATTTATTTTTAATATGAAAAAGTTTTTATTTAAAGAGGGAATTCATCCAGAATGCAAGCAGCTCATTATTTAATTTAAGAACACTATAGAGAATTGTGATGGGAAATTTATTTAAAGAAAATTATTTATATTTACAAAATTTTTGGTGTTTTCAAAATCTTTTGGCCTCCTCTTTGACGTGGAAGAACATCCTCAAGAAAGAAATAAACATGACCAATAGCCATCCCAACCAAATCCACTGATATTGAATTGCCAAGTAACACTGAGAATCCAA
Organism: Napeogenes inachia; assembly: GCA_959347355.1. Lineage (NCBI taxonomy): Eukaryota > Metazoa > Arthropoda > Insecta > Lepidoptera > Nymphalidae > Napeogenes > Napeogenes inachia. The sequence continues at coordinate 13,676,030 of OY365797.1, forward strand.
GCAGCACCCACGGCAAGTATGGTGCCTGAAATATAACAGTAGGTAATATATTTTTGTTATTTACTTTAACAATAAAGATATTTGTCTACCTGAAAATTCATTAATCCAAAGAAGTTCATCCGTACATGGATGTTTCGTCTTGACCATATGTATACAATCATGATAGTAAAAGCTTGTCCTAAAAAGAGTAAATTAACAAAAAAAGCACATATCTGTATTAATAGTTAAGAACATTATTTTGTTCACTGCATTGTTATTTATACCATTATGTATTGTTAAAAAGGATACAATCATCAAAATTCCGCCAAAAATAAACATTACAACAAAATCTGCTGTTCTACCCCTAAAGGATCCCTCCTCCAACATTCTACAATATCTGTACGTAAATATCATATTAAAGAAGAAATTGAAACCTAAGTTCCCGAAGAAAAGGAATGTTGTTAAAAGTCTCCATAATTGATACTTCCTCAAAATAACAATGGGATTAAAATATAATTGGAAAGGAGACACCAGATCTAGTTGCTGAAAGAAAAAGAATAGAATAATGTTTTTTGTGCATTTAATAGCAATTGAAAGAAATAGTTACTACTTACCACAGCCAGGGTGGTTATTACACATGCTGTTGTATATGCTCTGGTAACTGGTGGAACCAGCATATATTCTTGCAAAAGAGTCTGGTAGGCCATTTTTATAACTAAGATTTACAATAAAATCATATTAAAATAACTAAACTATTTGTATGGGCGACCTATGCACTGTTGAATTCAACACGATTGGGCCACATCAGGATTTTCTGAAACAGCAGAATAATAACACTGTTATCTGTGTACAAAACGACCGACGTATCACTTATCAGTTTAAAACATCAAATGGCTTAGCAAATAAATAAATTGTGTTAATAATTGGTTTGCCATAAAATCGCATATTTACTAACGTTTATGATTCTTGAGTTGGAAAAGTTTATTTTAATAGTATGTAATAGCAAATTACAAAATATCAAATATGTAAAGGCGGAAACGTTAGCCTATTTCAATAGATAGATGGCGCTATTTTATTTTATCATAAGTCAAAAATATTGGCTCCACATAATTATGACAAGTTAAAAGTAAAGAATGTGGATAACTAATAATTATTTCATTTTACAAAATACGAATTTAATTTTTTAATGTAATTTTTAGTTACTTTACTTAGCCACTATTTAGAAAACTAGAAATAACTCAGCTACAAAATATAGATTCTTAATTCTAATTCAGATCTACCAAATCTCTTCATTAAAAAGAACACATTGCTAACACATTGCAGGACAAAAAAAAATAGCAGTTTTTTTTTGTTACACCCTTCTTTGGAGAAAACTAACCACAAAATAGAAAATTTATAGAAGTATAAACTTGTTTCTAATCCCATTCAACTTATAACAGTGAACACCACTCAACTTTTGCTGTCTACGACAATGCATTGCGCTTTCGGCTTTAGTCATATTGACATTGACATAGTGTCACCACTTACTGTTCTATAAACGTCAAAGAATGAAAAATTGCTTCAAAAATCGATATTAAAATAAATAGTGTTTATTTATTTTGAATTACAAAATCTATACACTTTATAAAATTAATTTGAATTCATCCAAAATTAAGGCCTATTTGTTTCATAGCATAAAAAACATTTAAAATGGAAACGAAGGAAGTAGTCGACCATTTGGTGGCTCTCAAAGTTATGAGACTTACTAAACCGGCTCTTATAAGCCCTAAGATAGTGACTTGTGATTTTAAAGATTTGCCTGGGAATATATTGAACAACTTTCTTAAAGATGATGCGACTTCAGTGGTTCAAATGGAGACACTAGCTGCTGGACAGTTTCTTTTATTGCCTCAAAGTTTTGGTAATATATATTTGGGTGAAACATTCTCATGTTATGTCTGTGTGCATAATGAAACAAACCAGCCAGTTCAAAGTGTGTCTATAAAGGCAGATTTACAAACAAGTTCCCAAAGAATTCCTTTAACTACTCAACAAAACCAGTCCCCTGTAATGCTGGATATTGATGAAACACTCAGTGATGTCATACACCACGAGGTTAAAGACTTGGGTACTCACATTCTAGTCTGTGAGGTAACATACATGTCAAACTATAGTACTTTAGCATCATTTAGAAAATTTTTCAAATTTGAGGTAATGAAACCTTTGGACGTCAAAACTAAGTTTTATAATGCAGAGTCCGATGATGTTTTTGTTGAAGCCCAAGTCCAAAACATAACATCTGGCCCAATAATATTGGAAACAGTTTCATTAGAAAGCTCACACCAGTTTTCAGTTAAGTCTCTTAATGAAGATAGCAATGAAGAATCAGTTTTTGGAGATGTAACCTTGTTACAACCACAAGAGAGTTGTCAATATTCATATTGTCTCACACCTAAAGAGAATATATTAAAAGATATCAAGTTGTTGGCTGCTGCTAAAAATATTGGTAAATTGGACATAGTCTGGCGGTCCAATTTAGGAGAAAAGGGAAGACTGCAAACTAGTCAGCTACAAAGAATGATTCCAGATTATGGAGACATAAGGGTAACTTATGAAAATTTACCAAATCAAGTTACAGTTGATGAACCTTTTCACTTTAAATGCAAAATAGCCAATTCCAGCGAGCGCACACTGGATTTAATTCTTAAACTCCGTTCTCTTCAAGATTCTAGCTTACTCTGGTGTGGTGTTTCTAATAGAAAATTAGGTCCATTAGAACCAGGAAAAACCACATTTGTTAATCTTACAGCTCTGCCTATTAATTCTGGTCTCCATAATGTAACTGGAGTATCCTTAGTAGATCTATTCCTTAAAAGGACCTATGATTATGATGACCTAGCATCTGTGTATGTATGTTAATGAAATATAATAGAAATTAATTAGTAAATCTTATAAATATTTAACACATTAAATTGTTATATGATTAATGATCTTTAGCTTTTGCTAAGTCTAAAATGTAAATGTAACTTGTTCCTATATTGAAAAGTTTGGAATAATTGCTTTTTATATTCCCTTCTGAAATGAAAGTTATAAATATATTTCTTCCTTTAGAGATTTATGCTTGTTTTTTTTCCCCAAGAATGTTAAAAATTATAAATATACATTTATTAATTATGCATATTAGTCAGCCAAGCGAATCCGAGCGAGTATGTAAGTCCGCAAAACTATGATAAGTATAACTAATTAACAAGTGAGTAACTGATATTATAATAGTTATGGTTCATAAAAGTTGAAAATTTATATTAAAAATTTTACATATTTGATAGAATTTGATCTTGAAATAAAACTATTTTTACGGAATAAAACTATTTTTACCACACTGTAAAGACATTAATAGTATAAATCATTTTGTATTTTTCTGTAGGCAAATTATTAAATACATAAGTTATCTCATGATCTCAAAAGTGAAAGATATCATATTGATTATTGGCTATCCAGTAGCGGATTTAGGTTTGAGGACGCCCTAGGCCCGAGACGATATGGCGCCCTTTATCTTTTGTAACACTATATATATATATATATATATATATATATATATATATATATATATATATATATATATATATATATATATATGTGTGTGTGTGTATAAAATAATTAAAATAATAACAATAATAATAAGAAATCTAATTCAGGTATAAATTAAACATTTATTAACAACTTATCGTTAGGGCCTTCACATTACGTAAAACTATAAAATTTTTACGAAAAATTGAAAAATAAAAAATTTATTGCATGAGTCAACTGACACTTGTATAATTTATCATGGTGAAATAATGTTTCGATTTATAATAAAGCGCAAACAAATGTTATAACTAAATTTTGAATAAAAAATATGAAAAAATCTAAATTCGTAAATAAATAATATGCTAGCATTAAAAAAAAATTTTTAATCTTTTTGTTAGATATTTCAAATTTTAGGACTTGCCTGATTAATTATTTTAACAAAAAAATTCTACCCTCAAAATGGTACTATGTTTCGATAGTAAGAGCGCAATAAAATAACCTTTAAAATTTGGTCTTGCAGTTTACAGAAAACCCAATCGATTTTAAATTTTAGTCATCTTAAAAATTTTGGCGCCCCTCAAAATTTTGCCGCCCTAGGCCTGGGCCTCCCGGGCCTAAGCCTAAATCCGCTACTGTGGCTATCGAGAGCATAGTTTAGTATAATATTATATTGTGTATAGCTTTATAAGATTTGGAAGAATTAAATTGGACTAAAGCTCAAATAGAGTAAGTAATCAGTACGCACTGAGATTCAAGACTAGTTTCAATCTATTGAAAGCTCGACTCTACAGTCTGACATAATTTTAGCTGTAGCCTGTGAACTTTGTTCCTTTACCTACCTCTTTAAAATATGTAAACAAAACAAATTGTTGGTATCTGACATTTGATAGTCTGTGGCTTTTCTATAGAACGAATTTACGAAACCTCAAACTTCAAAGTCTAAATAGAAATTCCAAAATATTTATTATTTTTCCAAATTATCTAAAATAAATACCCAAAATGGTGCTAACCAAAGAATACAGAATTTGTATGCCAATGACAGTTGAAGAGGTACGTATTAAATCCTATTCTATGAGTATAATTGTATTTATTAATATTCAGGTTATGTTTGTATCTAATAACAAATATAACATTCGCAATTTTAGTACCGTATTGGGCAGTTATATATGATTGCACGCCACAGCTTTGAACAATCAAGTAACGGCGAGGGCGTAGAGGTAATAGCGAATGAACAGGTTACTGACGAAATAAACGGAGTTGGACAATTTACTGAAAAACGTATACATCTCTCGAGGTATTGTTTTTACAATGTTTTCTTGAGACAAAGTCAAATTTTATAAATATATTCTCTATATCTATATCTATCTCTGATAGAATAGGTATCCAAAAATATATATTTTCAAATTTTTATTTATCTGTTCCAGTCATCTACCTTATTGGATCCAAAGTTTAATACCAAAGGTGTTTTATGTTACTGAAAAGGCTTGGAATTATTATCCATTTACAATTACAGGTAAATAACATTTTAAACAATGGTTTATTAGTTCAAAATGTATGTATGAACTAATTTTATATTTTAATTTCATGTACTGTTAATCCTCTTAGAATACACTGTAAGTACATTTTATGTATTTGTTATGTTGTGTGTGAGAAAAGAAAATAATAGCTTTCTGTTTTTTAGTGTTCCTTTATACCAAAGTTTTCAATATCCATACAAACTCGTTATGAGGACAATAACGGGACTACAGAAAATGTAAGTATTTGTTACATAATTAATATAGTTTTAAAAAAAGGCTAACTATTTTTACCAGTGAATTTTATGTAAGGATAGATTTCACACTAACCATGAAGTTAAAGTTAATAAGTTATTCTGAGTAATTTATTTATATGTATATCCTGTTACGTTTTATCTATTTTATGTTTTGTCCTTTGCTATGTTAGGTTTATAGTTAATAATAGTGGGTTATTAATTTTACATAGTTTCCTCATGCTTGCAACTCGTAATTTTCTATTTAATTGCCTAATGTTTTAAAACATTTATGAGCTTATATAGCCATGTTATGCTTATAACATTTTTCAATTAATATACAACAAAAAACAAAATGATAACCATCCCAGACAGTTTCTCAGAGGCCTTGGGTTCTAGTCCCTGCCAGTAACTAAAAAATTAAATTTTCATTACGTATTTTATTTAAATCTAGTGGGAAATACACTTACATAAAATATATAAAATAAATTGAAACTTGCTGAGAAAATTAGATGAAAACCGTTGTAATTATATTAAGATTATAATTTACGAAAAAATTTAAGAAATTTGTTAAAAAAGCCTAAACAAACAGATCCAATAGAAAAATGGAATTACAAATGAAATTACTATGGTCCAACATGAAAGAGAATATCAAATAACAAAAGAAATAAACTGAAACTATAGATGAAATTTTTCAATAGTTTGAAATGTATAATTGTTTCTTTAGTACTAAGAAAAATTAATGCATGGAATTTACATTTCCTAATGTTATAACAACATAACAATTGTGAGCCTTAATTGTAGTTTGTTCCTTAACAATGAAGTGTTAGAACTGACTGACTCGACAATTTTCTTTGGTATGACTTTGAATAAAAAGTTCCAGTGGAACCCCTATCTCGCAAACTCAGCTCGGCCGTCGTTGCTATTAAAAAAGTAAGACAATTAACAAACTTGAATACTGAAGCTCGACTCGTTTATTTTAGTTACATTCATAGTGTTATTACTATGCGGCAGTGCTGCCGAAATTGATTCTATAGTTATTTTATAAAAAAGAGCTATACAGGCTTATTAATCTCTATCTTAAAAGCTAGAGATTGCCTGAGAGATACTTTTAAAGAAATCGGTATTTTTACGTTCGCTTCTCAATACATTTTTAATTACATACTATATGTACGCCAACATTTAAATACTTATGAAAAAAACAGTGACATACGATAAATACAAGAAATAAAAAAAACGCCTAAATTTAAACTTTAAAAATCAAAAAAACATCCTCCATCGACTTGAGTGTACACATATATAATAAAGTTCCACAAGATATATTAGATCTTCCTTTTCTTAATTTTAAATCTAAAATTAAAAGTATATTATTATATAAATCTCATTAAAACATTCAACAGTTTCTGGTTGATTGAAATGTGTGGAACTTGGGTCATTGGCTCATTTGCTGGGTTAAATAAATAAATAAATAAATAAATGTTATAAGGTATAAAGTCAAACATGGTTAAATTTAATTAAAAAAAGCAATTCTTGAGTTTCTGGTCAACTCTTCTCAGCAAAATAGAGAATTGTATTTGTTTGTAACACATAGATCTATAACAACTGGAAAGCCACTGACTGACCTTCCTGAGAAAGCATTTCTAAACCTTCTTCAATTTTTAAAACTTAATTGGTTTTATTTTTTAACCCCCGACTAAAAAGAGGGGTGTTATAAGTTTGACCTGTCGATCTGTGTATCTGTGTATCTGTGTATCTGTGTATCTGTGTATCTGTGTATCTGTGTATATGTGTATCTGTGTATCTGTCTGTGGCAAATTTCCGGCGAAACGCGTGGACGGATTTGAATACGGTTTTTTCTAATCGAAAGCTATGCTCGTCGAGATGGTTTTTATTAATGTTAAATACCAATTTCAATTTACAATAGACGGTAGTAGAGAGGTATACGATGTCCAAGGTGGCAGCTGCCCCCTCCTGCCCATCCCTTTTCGGTACGCCCTTTTGATATATGAGTACATATATCAAAAGTTTTTGGAGTTATGAATTAAATATAAATAAAAAAGGCAAAATTTTCAGTGCTTGGGTTTGACACCTGAAGAACTTGAATCACGTGAAGTTGATTGCATTGACATAGCATTTGATGAAATAAAACCACATCATTACAAGGAGGCCGAGGATCCGAAGTTGTTTAAATCAGAGAAGTCTGGGCGGGGACCGCTTGTTGAAGGCTGGAGGGAGACAGACAAGCCTGTCATGTGCTGCTACAAAGTAGTTCATGCCAAGTTCGAGGTGTGGGGACTGCAGACTAAAGTGGAGGAGTTTGTCCAAGGAGTATGTGTACATTCTTTAAAAATCTCTATTAAATATAACTAATCTATTATAATAACTTAGTATTTTCTAGAAGTTTCAAATTTTCATTCTATGTTTTATGACACCTTCTAAATTATAGAAATTATATGTTTGAATGTTACCAGTATTCCAGTAAAATGTACATATTAGGAACGTTAATATCATAATGTTTTCTTGTTACAGTCTATACGAGATATACTCCTCCTTGGTCATTGTCAAGCATTTGCTTGGATGGATGAATGGTTTGACATGACCATAGAAGACGTTAGAAAATATGAAAAGGAGATGCAAGATAAGACTAACATGAAGGTTTTACTTAATTATCAAACATTACACTTAACTGGCTTAATAAGAAAAGAGCTTATTTAATGCAATGTTTGTTTTTAGATTATGGTTGCATTGGAAGAAAACACAAATGAAACAGGTGATACGAGCAGGAAGTCGTCTCAGCCCTCGACACCAAGGAGTCCGAATGCGACCACGCCTTCAGCGGAGTCCAAGTCATGGTTTTCTTGGTCGTAGATTGTGACAATGTACAAACCAACAAAATTAAAGATATTTTTTATTCACATCGTGTAACGGTTCGGATCTCTTATCTAAACCTGTTTACCCTATAGTGATGGGATAACAAACAATCACTCCAAAGAACGAAAAAAGGATTATACAAAAGATAGACTCCACAATACATACAAAGATCAGAACGTACCTTCAGACAGGTTACAGAAAAAATAAAAATATAATAATTGTATATGTGAGTTTATATTATATTAATATGTCACAGACATACATGATGCCTAAAATATTCAGTTATATTTTGTTGAAATGTGTCTAAGGTCCAACAGCGCCAATATCTCTCCAAGATGTTTGTCGGTCACTACACGGTATGTATGTAGTACTAAATATATTTAATTGTTGTTGGTCTGTTTGTTGTGTTCAGTAGTTTTTTTCACACAATGTGTTCACTTGTTGTTGCATTTTTCATATCAGATGTAGTTTTGTTTACAATCACTTGGCTAGGTATCCCAAAGTGCATATTATTTTGCTTACTAAAATACTAGTAATTAGATTAATATAATAAATATTTGTAATGTCTGTCCGTATGTTACCAAATAAATTTACAAATAAGCTCGATATATTGAACTCGAATTCCATTATTATAATATCTAGGGTTCCAGGGCTATTTGGTGTAAGCAACATTTGCAAAAAAGAAATACTTACATTATTGGAACCAGAAAAAAACACTGATTCCAAATACGTTATGACTCTATTTCGCAAAAAAATGTCGCTTGGATCCAATAGCTCGGGAATCCTTTATATATATTGTTTAAGTAATCTTCATCATAAATCAGTATTTTCTAAATATTGATAGTAGATATATTCATGCTAAAATAAATAAAATCGATGTATGTCTGTACTTTGTTACTGAGCAATAGTAAGTGCTTTAATTTAATACTATTATCAGCCGGGTTGTACTTGTTGCTTGGTTATCACAATTCACATTTAAAATCCAAATAATCCACTTGAATACTTATTGAAATTAAAATGCAGAAAAAACAATCTTAAGTTTAAAGTTTCAAGAAAACTGTCTTTTTTCATAGATATGAAATCATATGAAAAAAGACAGTTTTCTTTTACTTTAAAGTACGCTTAGATTTTTGGGAAGCATTGACCTATTATTAAAATTAAAGATTTAATAGATATTTGTTGTGATATTAAATATGTATAAAACAAGCAGTTACTTGCTTTTGTACTTAGATATGCAAATTGTTGGTTTTTAAATAAAATTTTAGTTTATAAATACATATATATTATGAAAAGATTATATATATATAAATCTTTTCATGAGGCATTGTCATTATTTATTCACACATTCATATATCTGTGGAACAAATAGCACTGACCATGATATTAGATTATTTAGTTTATAGTGTAGCCTAATTTACTATTCTATGTACTCGATACCCGATATTGGAGTCTCTTATGTAAAAATATATGTTATTAATAAATATTAATACTGTATATTCATCAATTTTTAATACTGTTTTTTAAGACTCAGATAAAATTTAACTAATACCTTCAATGTTTCACATGTATAAAACATGGCAAAACATTAAAATATGTATTATCTGGTTAATTACAACTGAGAATTTAAAAATCGCCTTTAAATAATTTTCATGCTATAAATATGTAATTACTTGTCTATGTTTTTCAATGGAATTGTGAAAAATCTCAAATATGTAGTGAAAAAAAATAGTGTTTTAAAGAGTAAAGACGAATTAAATGTTAAAAATAAACAAACAATTGTTTAGAGACATCTAAAAGACTTATAAATATGGTGTAATATTAGATTACCTAACTACAACTGTAGTTTACATCTATGACTGACATCTTTAGAATTTATAAAATGGACATTCCGTCAGGTTGGTTTACATTGACCGAGGAAAATATTATTATTATTGACTTGAGCAATTTAAACTTGATCTAACTAAAAATAACCTTTAGTATTATTTAAAATGTTATATGCTCTCGTATACTAGTATAAAAATACTAACACATAGAATAAAGTAGGATAACAGTGATGGTGATTGGTGATTTTCCCATAGAGTTGTTATACATTTTTTTTTTTTTTTTTATTATTATTATTTTTTTTTTTTTTTGTCTGTCTATGCTGTTAGCCCTGTTGGCTATTACAGCGTCACCGGGGGAGCGGGTGGGTCCGGAGACCCACCCTTGAAAAGGGGGGGCCAGATGGGCCCCCACGGGGAACGACGTCCCGAGGGCGTCTCAGATTGAGACACGGACTGTTATACATGGAGTAGGGAAGCCAGCCTAAAATATGTCCATCGAAAAAAAGAGAGAAAGCAAATGAGGCTACCTATTTGTCTCTCTTTCTTGCATGTGTGATAAGACAAAGATAAGTATTGGTCTTTCATCTTGCCTCTTTTATTATTTGTCAGATACTGAAATACAAAAGTCTGTCTATGGCCCCCCTTTATATATAATAATTCTATGGAGTTTCGGCACGCCTCTGTCAGTTGTCATCTGGATTCTGGACTAAAGCTAAACATAAACGTTAGTTGATATTATTATTATATTATTAGGTTCAATAATTGTACTCACAATAATGATATCCTTGTATTTATTTGTTGTATAATGGTAACTAAGATGTTAATAACTTTAATCAATTGCTGTGTGAGCAAAAGATTAACATTCAATGAACAACTACCTTAAAAAATTATATGTAGCGAAAGAAACTTCGACGATTCTTTTGTTGTGTGATTTTGAACCCTTACTTATTATTATTATATAATTTACTATTGCTTAATTACAATATTTAAGAAGTTAGTTACATATCGAGTTCAAGTATTTTGTCTTAGTCGTGCAATAATAAGTCAAAGATAAACTTTGCAAAATAAATTTCTGTGATAGTTATACGAATATTCGAATTAATAAAGGCATGTTGAAATACTTCTAATATGTGTGCTTTTTGTGTTAGTTTATTTAGATTAAAACAAAGCAGTCGTATGGATGTAGAAGTGTTACGATTTAATTCAATGAATACAATATAATTCCTGACTAATATTTATGTACTTATATTAATTATAAATTTTATAGATATTGTGCAATTCTGGAGAAAAAACATTAAATATTTGTTAAGCTGAAAATATATTATCAGTCGCGTTCGTATCCCAATAGCTTTTAAAAAAATATAATTGTTAAGCTCCGTTTACATTGGGAACCATTCACAACTCTGTCAGGCTTGCAAACACTACCAATAATATATTATCAGCCTTATAAATATAAGTTAAATAAATTGTAGTTTAAAATGAGATTTTATTTTTCACACCCCTTCAAGAAACTCATAATCCACTGTAGATGAGGTCCAATACTGGTATAAACACCAGGCAGTCCTTCCATAGAACAGATAAGGCCATAACTTGATAAACCTTGAAGTTTCCCTGCGCAAATGAGTGGTCCTCCAGAATCGCCCTGTAAAAAACTTACTTATTCATTTAAATAACTTCATTGTACACTTGTAAAAGGAAAATAAAGTACAGAAGTGTAAAATAAATAATACAAAGCAAACGACGACCTTATCAAGAAAGAGATTTCTTTCAGATGACCTGCTCTAAGGACTAGAGTAGATACTAATAGACAAGGAATAACAATGTAAATAATAAATATAATACAATTACATATGTACTATATCCTATCCTATCTTATGTACAGGGTTATTTGTAATTAATTGGGCTCTTGTATTCAGCCTTTCTACATCAATCCCACCAACATTTGTTCTACGGCTTTTTAAAATTAATAATTTTAGAAATTAGGTTTTCCCATACAAAATTTATTTCTGCCCTCTGAACTGGTATTAACTCTGAGCGTAGGTATGGCGCCCGGGCGTGGACCTTTAGTCGTCTTACAGAAAACAGAGTAATAAGTAAAAGAGGGAGCGAAATTTTTTTGTTTTGTTTTTTGTGTTTATTAAGATTTGTGAAACGTCGTAGAATAAATTATGTTGAGATTGATGTAGAGAGGCTGCTAGCAAGAGGTGGCCAATTTATTACAAATAACCCTGTATATTTAATTACCTACAATAGTTATAAATACATATAACATAATATATATTATAGCGGCAGATAATATATATTATAAAACGGTCTTTAAAAATCGTTAGTGAATTTTAATCGATCTAGAGATAATGTGGTAGCCAAAGAAGGAAGAGGGTAGCAAATAAGATAGAGACGGAACATCGACGCTTATAGGAAGCCAGTTGATATTTTTACGATATTCAGATGTGATCGAATTTTCTGTATTAATATTAAACGAATAAACAGATTGTTCCTTCCTTCTAGTTTATTTTAGAGATCCTCGGTTAAATCAAGGTAGCAGACGTCAACTTAATCTACTCGACAGGAGAGCAAGCTAGTTTCGTTATTAACTAACAAACAATTTTAATTCTTTTTGAAAACAATAAATTGTTTGAATATAAACAAAAATTAACAATTTGGTCATAAGACAGTGTAGAACGCTTAAAAATAACAGGAGGAATTCAAGAATATGATAAGGAGATACTCGTAAGATTAGTAATAGAATGTACGAAGTTGTTACAAGAGAAGAGGAGATCGAACACCTTCTTGGGAAAACAATAGCATTGAGCATTTTTCTTGATTCCGGTACATTTCTTACAATCAAACAAAAACATTGTAACCGGGTGGTGGTGATAGTAGTTGCTGAGATATGTTAAGGCCAATGACTCTGAAAGTGTCCATGCTTCTACTAAATAAAGCTATGAATATGGATGATATGATATGTCAATTATGACTCACTATCGAATAATGGTCAAAGTATGATATTATTACTTCATGCTTAATCAAATAATTGCGAAACAGCTATACCTATAGTTGACATGACGCCAAAAAGATTTAACATTTCTCACGACGTCCATCCGTTATAATATTGTCCTTCACAACTGAAATCTCTTGTAGGTATATCTTAGAAGTGAAGTCACTTAAACGCTGGTTGGTGCATTAAAGTCCGTTCAGTGTCAAGTCACTTCATAATTTATATTGATGATATAAGTTATTGTTGCATACATTTCTATTATCTCACGTGAATCATTTCACGTGAGATAATAATGTTAATAGACCACTTGTGTATCTCTTTAATATTTTAAAGAGAAGAAAAGTTTGTTTTATTTTTTAGTATTAGGTAGGTAGGTACTAAGTATTCGAATTTGATAAAATCTTTTTGCGTTTTTACTACACCCTTTTTTTGACGTCTGGAATCCATTATGGATACACACCCCCACTCACGAAAAGATATGGATGGTAATTTGTGACTATCACCCACTAAACCAGACAGTTGCCGCCGTGTCATAATGGGATACCACGGAATCGCTTGCACATTCAACCCTGGCGCCGATATTTTTTATTAACAAAAATATTATATTTTTTTTAGCGGGAAGTCAAATAAATTTAGACAGATAAAAACATTGTTTGTCAAAAAAGAAGAGGACGGATTCGTGGGCAACAGCTAGTAGCATTATAATGCCATATAAGTTAATACACTATGTGCATACAAATAATAAATATTTATAAATATGTAATAAACTGTGTTATATACCTACAATATTAGTAGTGATTATTTATAAGTAGGTATCACAGCAAAATTAAAATACTTAATTATAATTATAGCTACATTATTGAGTACCTAATGCTCAAAGAGTAATAGCAGACATTAATTGACGTATTAAACCTGGAAGGTCGTTCTAGAATTTTGTTTTACATCTCAGACCTATACATACCTGACAAGCATCAGCCCCGTATCCTGAGGCACAGAGCATCCCACTATCAGGTTCAGGAGCTACGTATTTACCCAACATCTCTGTACACTTATCAAGTGACATGAGCTCTAAGTTAGCAGCACGCAGAGTTTCAGACGCTCTTCTACTCGCGTCGTAATATCCGTATCCGAAAATAACGCAGCCTCCTGTAATTACATACAAGCTTATATATTTCCATGTACATACTTTTATTAAATAAAGAATGAAAATTTCCGATGAATATATTGATAAAGAAATTTTCCTTTTACTTTTGCAGATATTTAATATCCAGAATCAAGAGCGCATTATTTTATTTTATCTTCCAAAGATAGATAAGTACTTACCTACATGTAAAAAGAGGTGTACGATTAATATAAGTATTTTGACGTCATTTTCTTGTCATTGTAACATAAAAATTAAAAATCCATTATTACCACTGAGTTACAGATATGTAAATCGTCTATTATTTATTTGTCTTTACATTGACTTTTTTCTTTACTGTATACAAAGGGTTTGCTTTAGGAAAATAACATAATATTTTAATACAATATTAATATGAAATGAATGAATGAATTTCTTTTGTTATTTTCACTGCCCAATATTGTGTAAGTAAATATAAAGGAAAATAAATAATTATTGGTTTGTATATCTTTCATTGTTAATAATGATTTTTTATAGTAAAGTGACAAGAAATAGCGTAGGTAATAATTATCAATGTAGGTATATATCAAGCAATTTAAAAATATCGAATGACGGCAATATCTTAAGTTTTACGACCGATATTAAGATGGAAAAAATGTTCTTCGTAATCTATATTCAAGAAGTGTTTGATTTTCCTGAATCATTATGACTGAAGTAATGCTATTAATATCAGCTGTAACTATTATTAAATATTAACAAGCATGTAATATAGGTCAAAGGTTTTTTTTTGCTTTTCTTTACATTACGGAGACAGGTGAGTACCTACTAAAAAAATCTTGTAGGGTATTTGAAGGGCCGACGTAGAATCTAAGACATATATAATTTAATTTTGTAGAATATACAAAAAATATTATGTTGTGTAAGTCTGTTTGTCCTGATTAAAAAAAATAAATAAAAATTAAATCCATCTTTTTTAATTCTCCGTGGAGAATTAAAGAGTATTAAATGAAATTCATATGTAGAAATTTTGAATACTTTCGGATTCTCCGTGAAGAATTAAAGAGTATTAAAAATAACTCATTTGTAGAAATTTTCAACCCTCCTTATTCTTCCGAATTCTCCGAGGAAACGAGAATTAAAAAGCATTAAACTATTTTAATTCTTTCTTATTTTTTTCAATTCAGAACAGAAATTGCTACATTATTTTAGTATTAAAAGCTAAGCTATTATTACACATATTAAATCCTATTCTATCGTTTTCAATCATAAAATGATAATATTTTTTTTTGGAACATGAAGTAGAATCAAAAAGTATTCATTTCAAGTTTGATCGGAATTTTCCCTAGAGTTAAGAGTATGGAAGAGTATCAAATAGGTTTCCATAATTGTCCTTTTTCAATCCTTTTTAATTCTTTTTTTTTAATCAGGATGACAAGAGCGTAATGAAGTGACGGTAAATGAAAATAAAACTTGAAACTAAGATATTCATAGAATAACAGAATATATAAATATAATAAATAACAAAATATACTTAAAAAAGGAAAGGAACGAAAGGAACCGAGGTATTCTTATTGTATTTTAAACTAAACTTTGGAATATTAAGACAATTTATTTATTTGTCTATGAAGTCTCGTAGTGAACTAACATAATTTTTTATTACACATTTCTTGTCACTTATACTATAATTTATATAAAGATCAACGTATAATTATAATTCTATTTCTGATTAGATAAATATAGAGCATCATTACTCTTACATGAGGCAGGTGCCAACAACTGCCTACAGCTAGTTTGATGTTTTGTTAAACGTACATTAGATTGATGTAATAAATAGCCATTTTGTTATTTATTATTTCATAATATTTAAGTTCATAGCAACTCGTATCTATTAAGAAATAATATTAAATTATGACTTCCTTCTAATAGTACGATAACTTCGTCTAGAGACACAAGAAGTTGTTAATTTGTGAATTATTAGTAGTGTTACCAACAGCGATGTGTAAACGAGTATCAGACGCAGTAACTGGGGGCTGTGGCACTTAAGGAACGTATGTGTACTTAAGGAACATTTGTCTTTGACTAACATGTACATGTGATAACTTTTTTTAGGTGGTAGACCATATCATCGGGTCGCCGGCAAAGTTACCACCCATGGGCCAAGTCGTGCCGCAAGGCGACCTAGTCGTGTTCCGGCACGTTGCTCGATGAAGCTGTTTATGGAAAATGGGTCTGAACAGCTGCTGAGCAGATCCCTGGGGGGGTTCGGGCATCCCCGCAGTCTCCAGACTAGTCTCCCAGTGGCAAGACATCCCCAATTTCAAGGTCAGATTCAATACGTACTCCTCGTTCAACTGCTATTTCCCATCCTTACTCACTTTTATTTATTTTTTTATGAAGAAAGTCAAAAAGAAGAAAATGTTTTTACAGCGATTGCACTCCTCCTCATTTAAAGTGGACCTCTCTAATATTAGGGGTTTGCACTCTAATATTAAGAACGAAAGTTGTGCTCTAACGTGTATCCGGGATAATCATCGATTCATCACGATCACAACAACGATCTTCTCAGTGACCGACAGTACGGATTTCGTCGAAATAGGTTCGCTGAGGACCTAGGAATACAGTGACCGGCTTCAGTTGTTAGGCTTAGAGATTTACTCGAACCTAAACTTTGGTCGGTTCATTGAGTCCAGAGCGAAGGCAGCAGTATCAAAGCTTGCCATGCTTGCGAAGGTTTGGCAGTACTTTACACCGGGAAAGCTTCTTGTTTTATACAAAGCACAGGTCCAGTACTGTGGTCACGTATTTGCTGGTGCCGCAAAGGCTCATCTTGTGTTTCTGGACGCAATTGAGAGGCGAGCGAAGAGGCTTATAGACAATCCTGAATTGTTTGAAGCCGACCTCCACAGCCTTGAACACAGGCGTAAAATTGCTAGCTTCTCAGTATTCTATAGGATAGATTTTGGTGTGTGTGCTTAGGAATTACACGAACTAATTCCCCCAGACCCTATCCATCACCGGACGTTCGGACGCACGGCAGGTATCCATCCTTTTGTTGTGGACATTCCACCTGTCCGAACGAAGCGCTTTGCTTCGTCTTTTTTACTTCGATCAGCAAAGGATTGGAACAGCTTGCCTGCTTCGGTATTTCCAACCAAATGCAATGTGCATACATTCAAGAGAAGAGTGAATAGGTCGCTAGTTTAATGCGCCTTACCACCTAAGACTACATTCCACTTACCATCAGGTGGAATGTAGTCAACCATTGCCCTAGATTATATTAAAAAAAAGATATATTTTTTAATATTCATTTATATAATATAATAACTGTATTTAGACCGCAAGTTACGGTTTCAGATAGTTATTGTTATGTCATAGGTATATGCTTTTTATTAAATATATAGTAAAATATAAATAACACCTCCTCGTGGACCAATATACCTCCAATCTACCCCCTCGAGACAAAATGGTGAATACGTGCCTAACGTTAACTAGGACTGGTGTAAATAGTAAATAATTTGTTAAAATTGATATAGTGTTTATATCATTTAGGTAAGTTTTAATATAATCTAGGAAAGGATATCTCCTAGCCATGGACCTCTATGTATTTAGGTCACAGACCCGATAATAAATACATAATTGTTTAATAGTACATGTGACAGTCCCAAATCACAACATCTTTATTTTGATTGAAATGTTTGGCAGACGTACAGAAACGATGCAATAGCCGATCTAAAATAGCTACAAGTGACGATGTTAAAGATAGGCTAGTAATAGGCTTATTAGGATAGGTTCATTAGGATAGACTCATTAGGATAGCTTCATTAGGATAGCTTCATTAGGATAAGTTTATTAGGATAGGTTCATTCAGTTACCTGATATTCCAAATGAGGAGTCGGGTAGTATACTTTTAAGCCATTTTGTGTCATCTAAATGAAGGTGTACCCTTAATACTGCAATGTCGTGTGCTCTAGAAGATCTGAAACCATACAATTACCTTGTAACATGTTTGAATTAAGGGTGAGTTGGTATTACTACTTTCCTTGAAAAACAAATTTGTTTTCGATAAGCGGTCGCTTCTCTTATAGGAATTCTATAACCATATGTGGACGGAATTTTGATGATATAATAACTTAATAAGAGAACTACAAACTTAGTGACTTTCTAATTTAAAAAAGATGCATAATTGTATGTGCTTAATTTAAAATAAGTTGGTATAAAATAATTTACGCAATTGAAGGAAAAATCAACATGAAAATTGCAAATAGGACAATAATATAAATAATATAACTCACTCATTATACAGGGGATGCAAAATAATTTCCAAAACTTGAGCACGTGGTGTGTTTGTTTTATTAGTAACGCAGTAGTTACTGAGATACAGGGTGTATCTGGCTTCAGGGTGTAACACACAATGTGCAGCTGTTAGAGCAATGTCCTTTGTCAAAATGACGGCCCCACACAGGTGTTGAGAGGTCGCATTTCGTAAAGATACTACCTGATTTTGAACTCCTTAAAAATATACAAAATTATAAATATTATTAAATTAAATTAATTATTAAAATTACACAATGGACTAAAAAACAAAGAGTTTACTGTTTTTAATTCAGACATAATCATGTTTTTTTAATAATCAACCGCCTGCTTTCACTTAATTATAATTATAAATACCGCAAGGTACCTCGATCCCGCCAACTACTCTCTTCACCCTTCTAGACTTTGCTAAACGTAAATAACTAATAATAATGATTGTAATTGCGAAAAACATGACACTATGTACTTTGATTAACATGACTTGTTTAATTATTATCAGTCATGGACTCAACCGTTATAAAATAGGAGCTGGTATAATTTTTATTTATATTTCATGTATTCTCTAAAATCGTGACGGAATACTGAATTACTATTATTTAAACAAGTGTTAACGTTCACTGATACCAGATACTTTGCTACTTCTACAACATATATACAATTTCGTATCTCATAATTCTGTCTGTATGTATGAATTCTTGAAATTTAGATATTTTAATATTTAGTACATACCTTACCTAAGCGGGGTTTTGATAATTTTATAGAAGTATTTTTTTTATAACGGTAAAGTAGAAAGATATGTTACTTTTTCACATATTTGCTTATTTAATTGCTTTTCTATAATAAGAAATACCAGAAAAATTATGCTATGTAGAAGGTGGTCTATTGAGTATTAGATATAAGTATTCACATTTGCATATTTATCTTTTGCATAACTTATTCTTGGTAATAAAATGTATGTTTTCTGTTAAATATTAATAGAAACTTCATAAATGGAAAAAAAAAATACTCAAACAAATTTATAGACATATTTATTACACTTTTATAATAAACTATGAAGGGTTTTATATTTTGATAGTTATTCAGAGTTTGTAATTAAACTTGTTAACTACCATCGCAAATTACAGTCACCAAGCTTAGGTTATCAGTCTAATTATATTTGTTATTATTATTTATATTTAATGATACGTGAAATACGTTATAAAGCAAGGGTCCCTTAGTTACCTATTTTTTAACCCCCAACTAAAAAGAGGGGTGTTATAAGTTTGACCTGTCAATCTGTGTATCTGTGTGTCTGTCTGTGTTAATGAAGCGGCCAAACGCGTTTTGGTCGAAATAAAAACAGTCGTCTCCAAGATATTGACGTTTTATTGGTGAGAGGTTCTTATGCAACAATTAGTTGTCCCCAGCGGCTTCACCGGCGCTATATAGGAAAAAAAAGCCTTGTTATGTAGGCCAAAAGGTTTTTCACTTATTTATTCAGTTAAAGTACTTTATTAGGGATAGCTGTTGCCCGTGACTGCGTCCACGAAGACTACAAAAATATATTTATATGGCTTATGATCACAAAGTCACAAAGAGTCACGGGCAACAGCTAGTGATAATATAAATCCCTTCATCAAAGTGTTATTAGTGAATGTAAATCAGTTTGAATTTAAATGTTTATATTTATTAATATTCGTATATACCTATATGAAAAAGTTTACATAAACATAGAAAGAAAAATAAAACCGATACGGGCAGGGATCGAACTCGCTACTACTGCTACTTTATCGCCGTATAGCGATATCAAATCCCAGCCCGTATCAGTTTTATTTTTTATTCTATATTTATATCAATTTAAGTAAGCTTAACATGGCTATACATGTTTATAGATATTTTCAAACATATGAAAAAGTCTCAAATCATGTTACTTAATACTTTTATAAATTATTACATTGTCCAAATTTTCACGCGAATCCTTATTTTTTCTCGTATTAAATATAACCTATGTTCATCAGGGATGATGTATGATTCTAATTCTACAAGATTTTTTAAATCGGTCCAGTAGTGTCGGAGCCTATTCAATTCAAACAAACAAACAAATCTTTAATCTTTTTTATATTAAGATAGATTGATAAAAATACTTAAACAACTGAAAATTTGTTTGTCCGTCAGTTCATTTTGTACAATAAAGAAAACAGTAACATAACCTTAAAAGAAAAATAAATAAAATTAAAAATATAAAAGCCTCCGATACAAAAAGACCTCTAAAAAGAATAAAAATAATATTATTATGTACTTATTGAAGTCCTTACGTCGGGGGACCGTTTATTAAAAGAAGAAATTAAAATGCAAGTTAGTTACCAAGGCTAATATAGAAATTACGATATAGAATCGTATAGTCGAAGTCCTCAATGATTAACTTCGTAAAATAGACACCATCGTTAACGTACAACTTACGTACGTTATAGTATAATAATAATATTATTATTATTTTTATTCTTTTTGTATCGGGGGTTTTTTTTAATTTTTAGAGAACTGATTCCTTGAGATATTATGTTAAAATAAATTCGAATGTCAATACTACTCGTTTTATTATTATAAATTATGATATAAATGTGATTATTTTAATATCTATGTACCGAATTATAGGTTAAGATATACATACATTACCTACGATCGTGTCCTAATAAAGAAAAGGCATTATTCTTCCACGAACTGTTCTTATAAGAAAACTACAGTTTGCAGTATTTAGTATCTATGTCAATAGTAACAATGATAAATGACACTCGTGGAATATGCGCCAAGTGTCTGCTTTATTAATAATAATTAGCTGCATGTAGGCGCTAATGATGAAACGTTTTAAATTAGTTTTTGTCGTAAGCAGCGATGAGTACGCCAAAAATAATCATGTCTATAATTATTTAGTGTTTTTGTTGTTGCATACGTTGCCAATAGGCAGAGAGAACTACAACAGACAGGTGGGAGCGGACAGCGTGCTGGTGGCCGGTTTATGTAACGCGAGGGCGCGACTGCGGCGTCAGCGGCAGTGCCGCGCCACCGCCGGGGCACATCACACCATGGACCGCCCGAGCGGCAACCCACCACAGCCGCCCGCACACTCCGGCTTTGGCGCCTTCTGCAACGCGATCTCTGGAACGTTCTCGGTACGTACGAGACCGACATCTAAGCGGCTCGGATGCCTCCCTGCATCTGATCCACTGGCCGGCTTACGAAACTATCGGAGCCAAAAACGGTTTTTGGCGCCGATTTACTCTTTACATTCTATTGCCCATCAAATACGTAACCCACGCCAATTTACCTAATTGAAGTGTCGCGTCGGAATCTATTTTTGGACTCACGTGCTTTCCGAGGCCGTCGAGCGAGGTCCACGCCGACAGGCTTTAGGCGGGAGATAGCGTCGAATCGGAAAAGTTATCACGAGAATAAAAAATATAAACAAGTTTATTATTAGAGTGCTCATTCGTGCCGGGTCGCACGGCCGTGATTTGTCCGATCGCTGTGATATACCAAAATATCCGCGCAATAAACGCACCGGCGGCACAAAGGCCGGGCGACATCAGGCACTCGTGAGATCTCTACAACCCGTTCAACACGGTCACCTCTCGCGCGCATCTTCACATCTCGGCTCCAGTTATCCAGCTCACCTAAAGTAGGTACTCTGTAGCAATGGAATTTGTGTGATAATCATCATCTAAAACGCTAAATGGTGGTACGGTTGTCAAGCACGTAAAGGTAAATGTTTTCGTTGCATTTAAATGCGTGATCAGTGACAAGAAACAAGTGAAAAAGTATTATGTACACTTTACATGTCTTCAGTTGAGCCGCGGAATGTTTGTTTTTGTTAGAACTTTTCGTTCCGTGGCCCACGTGCTCTCAATTAGCATAATTTGTGTGAATATGAGCGTCAAATAGACGAAAATATATGGATACGTCGTCTGCTCAAAGCGTTTAAAGTATTTATGGGATACCTATGGTATTTTTCATTAAAATCCAATGTTACAACATTGCATTTTAACAGACAACAATAATGGGAATGACTTATTAAGTCTTGAATTAATTTAAATACATTGTAAATAATATAATATTACTTTATGTGTGTGTGATTTAATATTCTTTAGTTAATCCTTAGAATGTTACCGTTAGATGAGATAATGTTTGCCGCTTCTTGTTAATTTGTGAGGCAGTAACTGCAAACAATCTTTTATATTCATTTTCATTTCCTGGGAGCACGTTTGCTCTTATTTACTTTCAACAGAAGGTATATTAAAAATAATACAGATTATTTTACAAATATAATTTTTAATATTTACTTATAATTTTTTAAAAATATAATAACAATCGATTAGCGAAGGTAATGATTATTCTTTAGATAAAGAAATAAAAACTTGATTTTTTTTTATTTATTTACGATTATTCGTAATGATATTAATTACATTATCTTTATTATCATTCACCTTGTATACATTAAGTGCACATTTGTCTTTTCACATGTAGTTTTATTTTTTGTGGTTTAACCACGTTATTGTTTCAACTAATTGCTTTCCTAAAAACCGAGGCGTTAGACTAATTTAATGGAATATCAATTGGCGATCTACGGCGTAGCAAGGCTTTCACGAATTCTACGAATAACACTATCATACCCGATACCATTTTAATATTGAATGTTTGTTTTGGAATATATGCTTGAAATTAATTAAATTAATTAAAGTCTTAAATAGTGTTTAGATATTTAATGTACACAAATTGTGGTATATACACAAATTATGTTATACACCAATATATGTTAAATCAAAACAAAAGCCGTATCAGACCGTTGAAAACAAACATTGCGAGCTGTAATTACAATGTATCGTGTGTCAAAGGCCAGAGGGTGGCCATTAGTCAGGTCACACCAATACCAAGTACACACAACACAAGTATACTGCAAGGTTTCGTGTAAGGGTTCCAAGAATCGATCGACAGCGTTAGCATTGCCCTCTTTTACCCTACAAGATTAAAATTCCACTGTGACTTGCATTCCACAGATTTTTCTATTGATCTTTTGAACCGCACTTTCTTTATTCGTATTCTTCGAATGTCTGACATTTCTGTCATTCGATTATGACTTTCATTAGCCACTGATTATCAGAAATCTTAAAAAGATAATATTTACGTTTGTTTTCTGTATTAATCTTTCAATCAGGCTCATCATAGAGTATCTGCTTTAGAACTGCCAAAAAAAATATGCAGTTATTTGTTATATTGTTTTTCAAAATATTTTTTTTATACAAAATACGTATATCAATTCGTAAACTTCCAGAAATAATACTATATTTTTGGTTTAAAAAAAGATAGAGATACAAGATACAACCTGATGTTTTAACGACACAGGTGAAAATAATATCACTGATATGTCAAATAAATATTATTTTCCATCCATATTAGAAAAAGTAAAAGGTTGGCCTTTGTATCGTAGTTCCGAGAAACAAAATAAAAGGTCTGCTTTTATGTTAAAAAGAATTATTATAATCTAGATTAGGATCAAGTATTTTTTTATTAAAAACAAGAGCTTAAACAAGAATGAAACAAGAACGAAATAGATAAAAACAAGGAATTTAACTAGCGTTGCTATAATACTAACTGAAGTTGTTATAAAGACCAATTAATAAAGAACTACAATTACTAAAACTTATTATTATTTGATTAATTATTCAAATATATCGATAGAACTTGGAATAACGATTAGTCATGCAAGAGCTAATGTAACTAATATTATGTTATGTACAAAATATTTGAACAAATACTGTCTGTATTTTTAATCTATGTAAGCTTGACCAAGTTCCAAAATTTACACAAACATCGCTAAATTGTAAGAGAGTATAATGACTAATAAGTCGCCACGTTCTGTAACACAGTCATAACTAACCAAGCAAACGACAACTCATCAGCTGGGGATTAATAATTATAAATAACAGAACTCGACTGCTGTTAACTCTTATTGTGATCAGCTCCCATAACACCAAGTTGACTGTATTATTTGATAATGAAAACTAATTGTCACTGGAGTTATATATTTAAAAGGATACGACAGTGCATAATTCGATATGTAAGTTTTTTTTACTAAATTTTTTTTTTAACAGTTTAGTAGATACAAATATTTGTCTAGAATATAACTGTACAATACTTATATATATCATTCATTCATCATTCAAAACTGTCTTACCTTTACTATATAACAGTGTACGTTCAAATATGTATCAGTTGGATGTGAATATAAAAATGTTACAGAAACCTGGGCCATTCATTACCATAACCTTCAGCTGTTCAAGACCGTAATCCCATGATTTAGTTAGGTTATCCCTAATGCTTCAAACGAAATTTAAAATACTTCGTTCTATTTTTTCTGGCTTGCCGCCAAGACGAAGTTCTAGGGAGACAGTTGGTATGCCAGCAGCCACTAGTTCGGTTTACCTTACATCATTACGATATAATTTGTCATTTATACAATATATAGGTATTTGAATATGAATATCCCATGAAATATTTTCGGAGGTCATTGATCTTTTGTATTAAGTCATATCTACGGAGAGGACAAATTCTTCATGTCATTATAATTAGGTAATGGTTTTCAAATGAAACCAAGAAACTCATTAGTCAGTCTTTAGGTAAAATACAAAATATTACAATAACATATTTAACCAATACAAATTAGATATGTATTTCTTCCGAGGATTTTTTTTTAGTATAAAGGCGTTTTTAAATATTTTTTTTTTGTTTGAAAATATCTTAAAACATGTATAGCCATGTTATATTTTGTTATGTTTATATTTTTTTTTTGTTTGTCGATGTAAAAGTGCATCTTTAAATATATAAAAAAATTATTAAATATCATATTAAATTTAATAATATTTACTCTCTTTATTACAGTTATGAGATGTATGACGAAGTATGTATTATTTTAAGTATTGGAAAAGATTAATTTATAACAAAAAGTCATAATTCAAAAGTTAACACGAAGCGTAACTTTAATTACAACTAAATAATAACTAATGGGTTACTTTAAGAAGTTCTTTATGAAGTATGCGATAATATATATTTATAAACTGGTGTTCATTTTAATTTATGCAGGTATAAACAAAATATTATAAAAAAATTTTTGAATACCATCAAATTGCCTCAAAGTTATTACACGAGCCTTTTGCTGGGTTTTTAAGACACATAGATATACGAACATCATTTCGTCTTTATTATATTTTGCTAGAAACCATTGCTTCATAATAAATCAAGGTGTAATATCTAATATTTTTTCAGTTTAAATGTGGAGATCGTCAAAGAATATGTAAATATATTCGTAGTATTACGCTATCATAAATTCGTTTCGCTAACGTTTTAAACATTATTAAAAAAGAAATAAATATTGGGGTTATATTAAAATGTAACAATATTTATTTAACCTTATTTATTTACAGGGCATGGCGACCACTTCCAGAAGTAGAAGAAAGGTAAGACTATTATATCAATATAATTATGTCTGTCGTAATAAAACTGTTTGACATGTTCCATACAGATGGAATGGAATCTTTTAGGACAGGGGTTGCCAACATAATGCTGTAATGCGACGTATGTGAGGATGTTTTCAACTATGTGGCTAATGCCATGTATGGTAGAATCTTTTCAACTATGTGGCTATTTTGAAACATTGTGTCCCTTGACTTTGGTCACTTTGTTCAGTTAAATTCTTCAAAGTATTGCGTTTCTGAATGAAATTATTATTGAAGTCCAAAACAATGGCATATTACGTATAAATAGGTATAGTTGTATAGATAAATAATTTGTAAAATTAACACTTGTTTACAAAAATGTAAAATTAACATTTGTTTACAAAAAACAATTATTTCACACTCTTTCCCTTGAGTGTGTAATTAAAACTACTAAAATCTTATTGTATGTAAATAAACTATACACAGATTGATTTAATGAAGTCTTTGAACGTTGTTTGGGAACAGTTTCCTTTGAACTTGAAGATGTTAAGGTTTGTTGTTTTATAAGATTTTAGGTGTTTGTAGAAATGTAACATTTTTCAATGTTGCAGAAATGTTTACTGGCCGTTCCTCAGTTGATGTTGTGCCAAACGCGACATTGGCTATTTCAATGCAAGACTTCATTTGGTCTTTACACTCAATTAATACTTATAATACATTCAAATTATGTGTGTGTTTGTTCCATGTCTTTCTGATGATCTGTAGATGTGTGTGTCCTTGTATCATTCTTGGCAAAGGGCAATAACGCTAATATTATAAACGCAACGATGACATTCAACTCATTCCTGCGATAAATAGAAGATATTAATTGATAATAACATAAAATTAGTACAAGTGGTGCATCTTGATTCATAATTAACATCAACATTAAACGACCTTATATAAATTAGTTGACACACTCTGTGTTTGAATGTGTTTGTTGTTTTACCGGTCGCATTTTTTATGATAGCCCGTTTATTCAAAAAGATTTATGAGCAAAATCGCATCACACGTGATACAGCCACTATAAAAAAACAGACTAGTAGAAGTTCTACAAAATATGAAAAATGCATATTATTATATTATTTCAGGAACACGGAAAGGAAATATTTCTTCAGGAACAGTAGTTCTGAAGAAATGTTGTAATACGAAACAACTTTTTTTAGTCTATACTGACGGCATTGCGGTTAAAAACTGGCAAAAAGTTTAAATTATAAACAAATATCCTAAAAAATATAAAATTTATCGTTTATATCCTGATATATTTTATTCGTACGTATAAAACATTTCGGTAGCTACCATCAATGTATTTGTTAGAAAAAACAGGTCGGATATTTTGTGAAAAATGGTTGGATAAGGGTCATAATTGGTATTTACCAGACTCGTGCAATCGCAGAGGCGTCGCTTCTGTCTCTGTGATGGAACCTTTTATAGTGACTTTTTATTAGTGACTTGTAATGACACCACTTTGTATTGCAAGAATAACCTTGATAGTAGTTTCTTCCATATTCCTGAAATAATCTAAATCAAATTTCTAGAACTAATTTCAAATATTTTTGTTGTTTTTTTTTTTGTTTAATAGTGGCTGTATCTCATGTTGTGTGTTTAGGCTTATAAACGTTTTTTATCAGAAAAATTTAATTGTAATTCAACAAACACACTTTTCGGCTAATTAATATAACTACATACATCGTGAATTACAATTTAAGAAGCACTCTGGTTCTAATTATTATCTGCACATATTAAATGAATGAATGAATGAATATACTCTGGTTGGATTAAAGAATGAATTACAATTTCAAGCTAAGATTTTATTACACTTTAGAAATCATCCTTATATGTCTATCATAATATCGAATATTTATGCTTAAAATTATTTTGTCTTTTCTGACTCTTACCTACTTATGAATAGGATATTGTCTTGTTTTTTGTTACTGATCTATCTGTATCCGTTTGAAAACTTATCTCATTTTTTTCAAAACAATACGGTAATTGATTTAAAATAATTTACGAATATTTACCAAATTTATATAGCATTAAAACTTAAAAATATATTACATGCAAGCGTGAAAATCAAGTCTCGTGTTATGTCAAGTATATAATATTATATTATCATTATGAAATTATACTAATTTAGATGAACAAGTAAACATAATGAAAAGATAAATTAATATTGATTAAGTAGCCCAATTATATTTGAAAGAAGATAAAAATTAAGGAATATATATATAATTTTTTGTATTACCTCTAAGTATCTAGGTATACTTATAATTTATATCTAAATATGACACATTTAAGAAAAGGAGCTTAGTTGGAATGTTGTTAGGTATTTCTTTAATACAGAGTAAGTCGTCTTAAGTGTTTTATCTCACCAGCAACGCCTTTGATAATACGTACAATATTTCGTAGTCAATATATATAACAAATAATAAAAACATTATATAATATAAATTTGTAGAAGGAGGATATTTTCATAAATTTTTGTTTGTTTATTAGTTGGAGACAGTAGTTTGTTAAGTCATTAGTGTATGTCACGTCTCCGTCTGTCCGTCTGTAGTTCACGTGCGTAGTTGAAACAAAAACAGTTAGATTTTATTAGTTACCAGTGCTGTTAACAGTAAGTTGGACGCGTACCAAAAATAAGAATATAATCAGATTTTCTGTAGTCATCTATTGATCAAACAATGAACTGATAAGCAATACAAAAAATAGATAACGGTCGAAAGTTGATAAAAAATCCACTTATATGTCGCTGGAATGTATTTAGAGTGAAATCGTTGTCTTTATCAACATTTATAAATCAATTGTTGTAATAATACAGTGTCGTGTATGTCTGACTCGGACGGTTGTGTTGTTTTGCAGCAAGAAGATGAAAAGAAGAATAAAAAGAAGCAGTCGCCGGTTGACACCCGGCCATCCGTACCAGCGCCGAGCGAGGCTATGCTTAACAGTAAGTGGACCTTGGCTTATCATACTGAAAGGTTAAACATACATATAATAACATAACAATACATCCTTACAGAGAATACAAATGTATACAACTAGCAAACATATCACTATTAAATAAAAATTGTATTAAAATAGGTAACAAAGTAGAATATCGTCGCAGGACTGATAGATATCCATTATGGCATTAAATTCGCAATCGATTCTAAAGGTCAGGCAGTGACGATATCCAACCTTATAATTTTCTTTACGTGCCTCAAAACATTGTTCTATTTCGTTTATTTAAAAAAAAAAATAATGAGTCTAGTAACAGTTGTTTTCATTGTACACGAAGAAATTGATTGAAAAGTTCATATAGAAAAGTTACATTTCATATATGTAATTGCACGATTGTTATACAAATCTATTTACATTTCATAATATAGGTAGTTATTAAAAAGTATGTGTATTGACTATTTTATTGATGAAAATATAATTTCATGTGAAGTCCTTGGAAAATAATCAAAACGCATATTAACTGCCATTTCGTGTCAACATCGATTTAAAGTACCTGAGTGCTTATCTATATTAGTTTATTATGACTTTATGGTGATAAAGATTATTAGCTACGGTATAGCTAAGGTAATTTTCCTACACAGGTAACATAGACATATTTATTGAAACTGAGGGATGTCTGTTATAATTTCGTATTCTTAAAAAAAAACCTTTTTTTATGAATCACACATTGTTATCAAAACTTTTCCACCCGATCATGGCGTAGGCGAGAAGAAATTTTGTAGAAATTAAAAACTACAGAGAATTTAGTTCGTTGACACCATTTAGGAAGGAGCCAAGAATGTTATAAACAGAGTAAAATAAAAAATATTAATCGAGTTACAAAAAGCCGGTCACCATCCCACGATATATATAATACTACAATTATTTTGAGCATTGATAAATCCGGACTACTAGTGTTTACAAGTCATTACAACAAAACGATAGTTATTTGGCAAGCGATGGTAAATGAACAAGAATTTATGAGATTACTACGAAGACTTTATTACCTCTTGAATTAACTCGGATTTAAATAATTATAGTTAAATAAATAAAACAAACAGCTCAATTATAATCTTCAAAATATTAAGGTTTTTTGTTTCGTTATTGAAGAAATGAGTGTCAAAAGCCAGTCTGTTGACTGTCATCAAACTATGAGATGTAAGATAAGAAAGACATGGAATACGTAAGTAATCTTTTGTAAATATTGTTAACGTTATAAGGCTGTCTGATGAGACGACGCTCATTTTCACATAAAACATTGGTAAAGAAACGTAATTAATTGAATTATATATAAAATTAATATTACATTTCATATTTTTTTTAATCTGTATTTATTTTATAAGTGGGCCATGACTTATCAAAAGAATAATGATTTCTGTAAGTTTATTAAAAATACTCTAATATCTAATTACTTTTATTTATTAAATAAATACTTTAATTAAGATATTACTTTAATTATTGTTTTGTCTTCTTCATTTCTTATCCATTTCGAATCATTATTTGTTTTGCTAGTTGTTTTATATAGACCTGATAAAATATTACAATATCAATTATGGAATTACGATAACTTCAACATAAATATAGAATAATAAAAATTACATAAAGGTACTCTTATATTTGTAAATTATTATAATACATTTATAAAAATGTTTGAAATCATCATCTCTTTACTTATTTGTTTTTTTGCTCAGGTCCAAAAGGACAAACCTGAAAAACCTGAATAACATTAATGAATGACCTTGAAAATGTTTCGTTATTTTTCTCAACATTTTCATACATTCACGTATAAAACATACATACTGTTAAATAAATGATTTCATATAATCACTAGACGTGGTACTTAATATACTTATTTTTCTCTGTTAATTGCAAATATCAATAATACATATTACTTGGTAATTATTTCTCGATATTGGCATAATTATATTCCGTAAATATTGACGACACGTAGGAACCTAATTAAAGACTTGTTTTCGAACCGAACCTTACAAGTTGACGTCCTATGTCTTTCAAGGATAATAACGATAAGGATAAAGGATAAAGACAATTAATTGCTAACGTATTGTATTACCGTTGCTATTTTATTAGTTCAGGAGAATAAACATATTTTTATTGCGTTTTATTGCGTGTTCTGATATATATTTCTTCATTCTAGACCTCAGAACAGCTTTCGGTCTGCTGGACAGAGACAGCGATGGTCATGTGACGCCAGCGGAACTACAGTTCATGTTACGTAACCTTGGCATCGAAGTCAGTGACGAGCTCATCGCCGACCTCATCAAGGACGCCAGCAGAACTGGTCAGTAGTCTTCCAAAATTATTATAATACCCAGAAGACTCTGAATTCTTCACAATACTTCACAATATTTTTTATTGGTTTATAGTTTTAGTCATTTTAATAATATTTTTTATTATCGTTTATGTTGGAAGTTCATGAGCGCTCAGAGCGTTGAGTGAAGTTCAAAGTTAAACTATTTGAAAATTTGATCGAATCGATTTTTGTTGTTTGTTTGTCAAAGTTTGTTTATTAACATGAGCGTTTTAGACTCTCTTTTTTTGTACTAATAATAATATTTGCCATCGATGTAGAGATGAAAATGTTATAAAAATGTCTCTATTCTTCACACATCGCTGTGTCATTATAATTAATTATCTCCTCGTTACGTATGATTGATATATGTTTATTTATTTTGTAGTTATTATAATACTCGGATGGAGTATTAGTAGTGGGCGAGCGCTAGTTACGTCT
Organism: Napeogenes inachia; assembly: GCA_959347355.1. Lineage (NCBI taxonomy): Eukaryota > Metazoa > Arthropoda > Insecta > Lepidoptera > Nymphalidae > Napeogenes > Napeogenes inachia. Next base: position 13,707,658 of record OY365797.1, read on the forward strand.
ACCCGACCTGTCTCAATAACATCGACACTCTAAATATAAATGAGTATTTACTGACTGGACTGTAAAATATATAATTGCACATAGATGCTAGAAGTGAACTTGAAACTGAAAATAAATCATATTCAATTCACACCTTTAAATCACAATTTAAAATAACATTTTGTAAATATGGTGTCCTTGTCGTAGTTCAGCTGCTCTCCGCCCACTTTATACTTTGAAATTTTGCCAAAATTGAACAAGTCTTGCATTGATTCATTTTAAAATACTGGATCATTAATCGAATGACTAATAACATTTCATCTTAAAACGTATTAAGACTTATAATTCAACCTAAAATTAGATTAGGGTATTTTCTTTGGGTTCCTGTTATTATTGGCACGAAAGAAATGGGGTCGAAAGATTTATTATAGGTGTGTTAGAAATAAACAGTACGTGATTGAATTGATGGAGTTAATATATTCCATGTATTATTGTACTGGCGTGCTGGTGGTGCCACTTCCGGTGACCTCGCCTTCCCACAGCTACCCTTACAACCACCTCGGTACTACCCTTAGAGCTACGTTGCTCTATGGTGCACGAATTTCATTAATATTATATTTGGTAAACACATAAAATTATAACGCAATCAAAGATAATGGATCCAGAACCGTTTATTCTAAATTGCATTAATGAGATCATTTAATGATACCATTTTTCTTTTCTTTTTTTTCTTTTTCTTTCAGATATTATTTTATTTATAGGAGATTTATTGCTGTTACTAAATAAGTTTCACGAATAATAATTTATTTTATGGACTTTTGTTTCAGTTATAATAGTCCGATCGCTTTAGTACCGTTAGCACGAAAGCGTTATATATTTCAGTTAATAATAAAATAAATTTAACATTAAATTATAGTTATAAAGTTTAACTAAAGTGTAAGTTTAATAAAATATTTAATATTTGAATACTGAACCTCACCTTAGAACAATATAACGAGTCATATCATAGTAATAATAATACTTTTCAGGATTCCTTTAAATTATAAACTTTGAAGCAAATTCAGTAATTACAAAACTATAACCGACTTATTTAAATAGTGTACAATCACCACACATACTAACACGCCAACACACACTCACACACAAACAATAGGTATATTTGAAATTATAAATAGATTATGAAAAGATAACCGATAAGAATAATAAATCATTTTTATAAATATCGTTTTTTAAGGTATGTCATGTCTTTAAGAAATGTCAACAATTTCTCGATTAAGACCGTTATATGTTAGAACTTGTTTTATACAAAACAATACTGACATAACAGTTATCTACCATCGCTGTATGCTAATCTATTTGTTATCAAATGTTGTGCGCCCCTTACCTTGGATTAAATAGGATAAATTAAAGCCGTAGTTAGATTTGCGTGTTGAACTTCGTTAACATTACTTTATGAGATTAATATCTTACTGGCTTTTGAGTGAGTGGTTCGAAGTAACTTTTTTTACGATACGAGATTACATCAGACGTACAGTGGTGATGATGCGCGTATAAATAATCTGGTTCTATGAATTTACCATATATTTATGTGTTTTCAATCTAAAAAGCGGCTTGACAGCCAAATTCACTAATTTGTTGAACATTACGTTAAGAAGATATGCGTTTTCAAACCAAAATCAAATCTATCTCTATGTTATACAGAAATAAATGTTTGTTAGTTTGTTTTTCTCATATTCTTAATATATTTTTCCTTATGTTATATACACCTATCCATTTTTTTTATTAATAGCTATTTGAATTAGAACAACTATTTTACATTAGGCGGTGTGAGGTAGTTAGGTTTGGTTCGTGTTTTTATAATTAAAACCAATTCAAACAGTTAAAATATTTAGTTAAACACCAATACCAATAAATGCTTAGTAATAATTAACATACTGTGGCAATCTATATCTGTAAAAAAAGTATGTATGTACCGATTTCAACGAAATTTTTTGATAATCTTTAGATTGACCCAGCCAGTTAGTTTTGTGGCGATCGGAGAACCTTTTATTGAACATCACTGACAGTTTTTTACTACTGATATGCTATTGTTTTTATATAATACAATATATACTGTTATTTTATCTAATACAAAAGTCATTAATAACTATTATTATTATAAGGCAAAATGTTTTTGGGATATTATTCACAGGTATTTATAGTTTCTATAATAGGTTGGAGATAGCTCTGGCATTCACCAGCTTTTGTTCTATAAGTTGTTAACTAAAACATATTTTCAATAATACAAATGATTTTAGGTACATTTATAATTCCTTTACAATCTGATTATGTTAGTTGTGTTTATATTTACATAATATAATAATAAATACTTTCAAGGACCCCATATATAGTTTCAAGGAGGCATTGATCATATTTTTAAGCTCCAACTCAAAAAGAGGTGTGTTATAAGTTTGGCCTGTCGATCTGTGTATCTGTGTATCTTCATATCTGTCTGTGGCACTCTGGCAACCAAACGAGTTGACGGATTTGATTGCGGTTTTTTTTAATCGAAATGGTTCTTAGCTATGATTGGTCGAAATAGAAACAGTCGTATCCAAGATATTGATGTTTTATTGGTGTGGGGAAAAGGTGCGTAATATTGATAAAAATACTTAAACAAGCGAAAACTTGTGTGTCAGTAGGTTCATTTAATACAATAAAAAAACAGTAACATAACTTTAAAGAGCAGAAAAGAAAATAATTTAAAAACCCTCGATACAAAAAGATCTCTAAAAAGAATAAAACTAATATTATTTCGTACGTATCGAAGTCGGGGGACCACTATATAAAGAAAAAAAATAAAATGCAAGTAAGCTACCAAGGCAAATAAAGAAATGGCGATATCGAATCGTATAGTCCAAGTCCTCAATGATTAACTTTGTAAAATAGACACCATCGTCACCGGTTAATCGACTCAACGACTTCCATAGGTACATAATAATTTTATTTTTATTCTTTTTAGAGGTCTTTTTGTATCGGCGTTTTTTTTATTTTTGATTATTTTTTTTAACTTATGTAGTTACTTCTTTGATATTGTGTCATAGTTCTATTATAGTCATTAAATTACAATTAAAACAATACGTACAACTATAAAATTATGTGAAATAACTAAAAGCCTGGCTGCCTGCTGACGTCATTCATAATGACTTTTCCTTTTGGCGCCATAATTAAGACGTAACGATACAACTCACTCATTGACTATCGCATTAAGGGCAGAGGTTGTTTGAGTAGTCGTGAATGAATGATTACTGTAACCGCACATACCGACACTTTTGTTAAGATGTGTTATAGTGAGCATAAGTTTGTTTACGAATAGTTACGAATAGGTTTTAATCTTTCTTTTAAATAATTTTAGTTTAAAAATTTATTATTATTATTATTACTATTATTGAAGATTAATACATTAATTAATAATTATAAAGAAAATATATGTATATTTGACATTGTCAAGATTTTTCTTTCTAACAAAGCATAGTATGCACCATAAAATGTTAATAACTGTTTTTACGATATAAACCTTGAGTTAATAACATGATGCCTCATCATTGATAGATTAAAGCTGCAATATGAGAGTGAAAAATTATTATGTTAGAATAAGATACACTTTACGACCTAATTATGTCATAAAGTGTATCTCATATATGAAAAGATATAGAGTAGAGACAGACCTTCTTAATTAAAAGAAGCTGTAGACAGAAATGCCTTCGAATATTTAGTTTTTAAAAAAGGAAGTAATTAATGATTTGTGTGGTTTAATTTTTATATTAATTTATTACAGGGAATGGTCTCATAGACGAAAATGAATTCATGCAGTGGGTGACGAAAATACAGGCCTTGCAGGGTTTAGATGTTACCACGAGTGGAGGGGACTCAGAAGAAGAAATCACGAGAGATTTACTCGCAGCATTCAAGTATGTGTAAATAATATACAAGTAAAAAGTTTGGTTAAAGAATTTAATACTGAATGAAGTAGATTGTTTACTAACTAAAGAATTAAAAATATAAATTTATGAGGATTGACAATGTACAGCTATCCTTAAAAACTACGGGTTTTTGAAACTACTTTAACTGATAGAAGCCTATTTTAGTAAACATTTTTATTTTAATTTGAAGGAAGAAAAAGTTTGATCAGTAATCATGTTCACAACACGCATATTTTATGTCTATAACTTTACCGACTGAGTTTTTACCGGCTTTTGTTAATGGTGGGTAGAGCTCTTAAGAAAAAGAGGTAAAAAGAAAGTTAGTTTTCAACATTATCCGCCACAACCTCATAAAATAAAACTTAAATAGAATAGATAATAGAAATTGATGTTCACAAGAGTAAATATGACTTATCGTTTAACGATTTTTAGGTTTACTTTTTTATTTTTGTTTATACGTTTTAACGCTATAGGTTATAAAGTATTATCCATCATTCAAAATATTTATATAAAGTGATGTAATGTTATAATATTACAGAGTGTTTGATCGCGATGATAACGGTTATATAACGCGTGATGAATTGCGATCTGCGTTGGAGATGATCGGCGAGCCTGTCACCGACGCGCAACTCAACCAGGTGCTCGCGCTCGGAGACATTGACCATGACGGACGGATCGATTATGAAGGTACATATATATATATATATATATATATATATATATTGTATATAACCAAGATCTCTGAGCAGCAACGATCTCCCAGGAGACAAGTATTGTTTTATTCATTATTTAATAATTGTCATTAATTATATTTACGAAACAACATTTGTCGTAGCAACCCAGCTACGAAGGGAAGCTCTACGTAGGCTAGAGTGATTTTCCGTAGAATGCAAACCGCAAATGTTTAAATATTTATTTTATATTATTTGTTGCTATAGCTATCTGCACCGATAAAGGTATAAATAAAAGGACAATAATACGGATATTTTATAATATTGCATTACATATCAGTGATACTATACACCTTATCTATTGATAGCTAAATAAGAAACAGATACACAATTTCTTTTTGTAACATCCTAGTAGTAATATTGATTATTCTTATTAAGAACCAGCTTCGACCCTAATTACATTATTGTGTCCTGTGTTATATTGATTCTAATTTCCATTGTTTAAAAAATCTATAAACATATAATGGCTATATGTTGGGTTAAGCTTATTTAAATTTAAATAAATACAGAATGAAAAATAAACCGATACAGGGAGGGATTCGAACCCGCGACCTCTGGGAAACCTAGCTACGGAATACGGTAGGTAGGTAGCTGAAACAGACGGTTTCGAATGCGTATCGGTTTATTTTTCATTCTGCATTTATATAAATCTAATTTCCATTTCTTACAAATTTTAATTATTGTTAAATTTACACAAAGTTTAATGATCTCACTATTGTTTCAGAGTTCGTTAAAATGCTGCTGTAAATTACCTCAAGAAGCAAGAAAGACCTCACTAGATGTAACAGTAGGTAATAAAGGACTTTTGTCCGCAGAGATTTTGAAGACGATCCCTAGTTTTGATTAGACACATAGATATATTGTTACTGGATATTGTCCAAAAATTGTTTTAGGTTAATAAATGTATTTATAGATTTTATAGGTTCTGATAAACATACAAATATAGATTTAGAATACTTAATTTTTATCATCATATTGAAGCTAGCTAAGACGTATTTCACATAACATTGTTAGAGTCTTATTTATTTAATGTATTATGGCTTAAAATCTCCATCAATATATACTTAATGACTGATAATGATGATTTTTTCTAAAAGATATTAATGTTTGTTTGTTTCCTTACACTTGTACTTAAATGATTTTCGCAATGTTATTTGATAAAAAGAGATTTATATTTAAAAATACATTAAAGTATACATACCTAGCTAGGTATGTATGTATGTACGATTATAGTTATCATAAAATGTAATTTTATGGTTGTGAAGAAAAAATCGAGAAGAGTTGAGTATAATTATTTATTATATTATTTTTTACCAAATAACACTAAGTGCCCACATCTTGTTAATATAATATTTAATAAATTTATGTTAAAACAATTGCAAAAGTGGACTATTTATAATGATTTGTTCTATTTAATTAAAAGGTTTTAAGGCTATTGAATGTCGGTAATACCTACATGTTACTAACAGCCGTGTTCACGTTTGCAATAGTAAGATAATTATCGCCTTTGTAAGGCATGTGATGTGGTTTATAAGTGATCAAATAAATCATTAATTTGTATAAATATCATTATTTTATTTTAATATTATTTTATTTATACATTTCAGTATTTAAATATTTTTTCATAAAACCCTTTTCGTTTATAATATAACAGTATTTTCTGTATATAAATTTGTAATAGTGAAGTAGGTCTTGTACGATTAAAAAATAAAATAAATAAAAGTTTCATAAAAAAGTGGCTCCTTGCCTTAAGGCAATAAGACCTTTGATGGATTAATTTTCATAATTTATAATAATTAGATAATAGTTTAATAATTAAATATAGAAGAGGATCAAGCACGATCTCTTTAATCACCGATCTCATTTGACCTCAGCCTCATCACCAGTATGTCGCGGCTAATATCGTTAAACACAACAGTAACATTTCAATTCTTCTTTAATAATATAGATGTCGTTAATTTCAAAGCCCTCACTAACGATATTGTAATATTAGTCAAGTGGTCCAATAATATATAACCATAGAGTTATTATACAATACTATATAACCACAGAGTTATTATACCTACATAGAATAGAAGAGTCAGGCTAAGATGTCTTTCAAAAAACCAGAGAGAGAAAAAAGACCTGTCAGTCTTGTTTTTGTGTTATTGGACAAATATGTCAGACTTTCGTTATGTCTTATGACAAGCCTGCCCCTGGCTTCCATAGAATTATGCTATGTATAATAACTCTATGGACATAACACCTTCGCAACAAGTGTAGAATATTTTGAATTGTGAATAAATCAAAATTTAAGACTTTTTGAGTTAGCTAGATATAAACACACTATATTTTTTTGCTATAAATATTTTTCTATAAATCTAATATAAAACAAAAACTAACTGGTTGAACTAACTAGTAAATAGTAGGTATATTGTATTAAATATGAGTCACATACCATCATATTTTTTTAAATTCAGCGCCATCTATTGCAAAACTATAACAACATTCAAGAACCTTGAAATGTAACAAGTTCCTCTCATAGATGTCTTTTTAACTTTTTGTTGAAAGTAGTAATAAGTTAAAAGCTATAACAATTATAAGAAAACAGTAAAGAGAATGTAAATAATAATAATTACCTCGTTGATGAATTTGGAGTATTATAAAAATAGTATTATCGATATCGCATGACTTTTGTGTCATATCATATCAGACTTTCCATCTTATACCTAGTTTTTAATCTTAAGTAAGATACCTACATCTTAATAAGAAAGTATATTTTTATGTGTTGATACCTACTTCAAGTCTGAAATCTCTTATACTTTTACAATGTCATAATTTTCAAATATCGGTTTTTTTTATCGCATATTATCTGTTGCCAGCGAATTTATACTCTACCCACAAATATTAACATTTTTAGTTACCCTTGTAAATGAAAGAATTTTACGCAATGAAAAACCAGATAATAAGAGTACAGCAAACATCATTTATATCATATACCTATAACCAGTTTTTGTATTTTCCTTAAATCTACTTTAAGAATAAAAGTCTACCTTGTATAATTTCACGGTATACCAGATTTCACAGGTAAATCCTAACCGTGTTGATGATATTTTTATTTTATGTTTATTAATAGGTATTACAGTATTATATACCATATTTATTTATATTATTATTCGGATAAATTAATTGTTATTAGATATTTTTGAAAATTTAAAATTTCGTATGATGTTCTAAACTTAAAATTATAGTCATAAATATACGTACCCAAAGTATATCCACGTACTTTGAATGGTGACATAAAATCTATAGTTTGATTGGTTATCTAATTCCACTGAAATAAGGAAGTTCATCCTTGAACGGCGTACATTGAGAATAATTTTATTCCGAGCGACATACAATAAGTAATTCACGATTAACAAGAAAGGATAAAGGAAAATATAATAAATATAACGCTTTTTTAATTTAAGCTCCTTTAGGTTTTTTTCAATATCTTCAGTGTACATGAACACCATTAATTGCATTTTTATAATAATATAATATCCATACTTAATTTTGGAAGTTATTCTTACTACCGCAGTTTATGTAATTTGAACAAAAAAAAAATGATTTGTTTGTTTTGAAGCAATGATGATATGAAAAATGTATATGATTAGTTATTAGTGACATGTTTTTGTTTGTATTAACATACCATAGGATACCTACTCATCTGATAACCTGTTCACAGTCATTCGTTACGTTTCAAGTATGTGACAGTTGATGATTCTTTGCCAAAAACAGTCTAAAACACGGAGTGTCGTACATAGGCAAAGTTACCAGCAGGTTGTTTTACTAACTCTTCGAATTGTCTCATTTGTCTTAAAATTTCTCGTAAGAGATCTTATTATGTTATTAGTTGACACGACTCCGTTTGGATGTAATTTATGAGAATCTGTCAGCAAAATTACCAAACAACCTGAAATACGTGTTTACATTTTATTTTTTTATTGAAGAGTTCTTTTTTTGTTATAACTAATACAGCAACAGCTAACAGCTTTTATGTGAATTGATGGAATTTTGAAAAAAGTGAACCAAGATCAGCATGGCAGTAGTTTCGTAGCCGAAGAACTGGAGATTGACCACAAAACAGTTTTGAGTCATTTGAAAAAAAGCTCGATATTTGGGTCCCACACGAACTCACTGAAATGAACCCAATGAACCGTGTACTCATTTGCGATTCTCTACTGAGACATAATGTAATCAACTCGTTTCCGAAGAGATTGATATGAAATAGTCACGGTTAGATGAAAAAGGTAGGATAAAAAAGGTCAAGGTCAAAGGTCGGTCAGACTTCACAGACCATCCCAAAACCCGGGTTAAGTCGCAATAAGGTGATACTGTGTGTCGCGTGGGACTGGTAGAGCATTGTTTATTACGAGCTTCTACCGCCAGCAGAACCGTCGACTCGGATCTTTACTACCAACAACTGATGAGATTAAAGCAAGAACTTAAAAGAAAGAGAACTGTCAAAACTAGTCTCCTTTTTTTATCAGAACTCCCAGAATTCCTACAGCAACGGGTTATGTCACCACTTACAAGATGGCAAAAAGTTTTTAAACAAAATGGTACATACATACTATAAATAAATGTCTTTTGATGTATAAATAGATGGCTTTTGATATAAAAAATGAGGAAACTTTTTCCCCTATCTAATACATCAAGTGCTTTTCGGCGTTTCATGCTTATCTGATAGAAGTAGATAATATGTCAAGCTATGGACATAAAATTATAAATAATAAAACTGAATGGCGATAATTTTTAGAGCTTAAGTAAAGTAAATTCATATGGCCTTAAAGCGTTAATTATTAAATTAAAATTAATGAAAAAAAAATTCTAGTAATTATTTCACGGAACCCTTCCTGTGCGTGTTGGATTTTATTTTTGTAGAAATTATTGAAGGCGGCAACGGATCATGGTACTGGTTACTCATAAAGTAACTTATCATTCTATTATAGAATAAAATATTAGTTTCACCTGTAATTTAAAAGCGATCATCTAATACTAATTGCTCTCAAGCACACATTAAAATTCAACGAAGCTTACCCAAGTTTACTTTCAAATTTAATGGAATATTAACGAATTTCTACGCCTTGTTTACTAAGTCGATAATGTCGCCAAGTTTATTTAAGGACCCCCATTTGTTACTGGCTGACATTTTGTTTGTGCCTTCAAAGAAAGATAATATCGATATACCACAATGATGATACCTGACCATCTTTTTGATGAGGGAATAAATAACTCATTGTATAATGATATGAAACACGTTCAGTTAAACAGAGTTGTTTATAATAAAACTCAAAAGGATTATGTAAGTATTCCTAATTCCTTAGGAAAAATCTAGTCCCTATTTTTTTTTCTCTGTTGGAATTGGGTGGTAAACGAAAAAACTAAGCATGCGATAATAAACGGTTATCTTTAAAAAATTACATTTGTAAATATGATGTTACTCTTAGGAGTGGGAAATATCTTCATTCTTACTCATTGTTCGCAGTCCTTGTTCTATAAATTATATAATAATAATTGGATACCTCTAGAAAAAAATGAGAGTAACACAGGAGTTGGAGGATGAGGTTTTCTCAGTGACTCTACGAGAAATAGCTTCAATGGGACAGTTGTCATCGAAGCTATTACTCGTATCTTTTGTTAGGGAGTGGTTTCTACCTCGTTCCACTCAGCCCGTATACGAGCTGTAACTGTTTGTCATTTAAAAATACATGTATAAAAATATTTAATTCATTTGTAGGAGCGCGAGCAACGTAATTTGCTATCATCTCAAGACGGCGATACTTGTGAGATTCATGATCAGTTTTATAGAGATCATAAGTTACTTCTGGTTTTGTTTCGAGCGCTAGCAGTTATGCCCATAACTCGTTCACGACCGGGTACGTCTATACTTTTATAAATACTAATTAAAATATCCAAAATTATTTTTATTTTAAAAGGTTCTTATCCTTGTTTTAGTTTGACCAACATTTTTTATTAAATTTGTTTGTGAAAAGAAAACAAAATTGCTACCTTTTTAAATTCATGTCTTACATTATCGTAGGTATTTTAGTTGTATTTTATATACAACAATAACTTACATTAAAATTAATGTTGCATTATATAAAAACTCTACAAATAAATACTTATTTTCTATTTTATAATAATAATAGTTATTTCAGGTACAATCACATTTAGTTGGAAGTCTCGAGCTACAATGTACGCGATATTTTTTTATATCGTAACAACTGTCATTGTTCTTATAGTTGGATACGAGCGCATTATGATTCTTCGTTCTATCAAGAAGTTTGATGATTATATATATTCTATTCTATTTGTCGCGTTTCTTGTTCCACATTTCTGGATCCCATTCGTAGGGTGGGGCGTCGCTCATCAAGTGGCCATTTATAAAACTAATTGGGGAAAGTTTCAAGTAAGGCCTTAAATTTTACATTGTTATGTTACGTGTGACCCGAACTCAGCTTTCAAAAATACGTGATTTTTTTCCAACGTCTTAGATTTATATTTTTCGAAATGAACATATAAAAGATATGTGTTTTTTTTTTTTATAAAAAAGAACAATTGCTAACTGTAAGTACAATAAATGAATTAAAGAATGAAATATAGTATTGAAATTTCAGGTACGTTATTACCGCGTTACCGGAGAAAACCTACAATTTCCAAACCTTAAGACTTCTATAGTCATCATAAGCGTTGGTTGCTTGCTCCTGGCTGTCTGTTTTCTCCTTAGTTTATGTGCTCTGTTGGACGGATTCCTATTACGTCATACAACAGCTTATTATCATATTATTACTATGATAAACATGAACTGCGCCTTGTGGTATATTAACTGTAAGGGAATTAAAATTGCATCACAGAGCCTCTCCAACTGCTTCCGGCGGGTACGAGTGATATTGTCAAATATTATTTATTCGTCATCATCATCATCATCATCGGCCTAAAGACAAATTACATTTATTTAATCACATCTTTCTTCATTCGGAGATAAAAATGACCTAAATAATTCTCTAATCTATCAGTGTGGCTATAAAATAAGTCCGAAAATACAAATAGACATACACAATATCAATTTATATTATATATATATTTTTCTAGTATTCATTCGTAACGTAAATTATTTAAGTTCATTTTATATAATAGTCACAAGTACAAAGACAAGTTTTTATTTGAACTAAAATTATTTTTCCAGTACACTTAATTCATTAGATTAAATACTCGTAGTTCAAAGAAGAGTGAACAAGAAGTTCTTTTGTGAATAATTTCACTTGAATAATCATATAAACTTTATATTTCTCGTTATCGTTATGAATCTCTCTTATTAGGACGTAGAGATGGAGTGTACGGCGACTTTGATATCGAGTTATCGCTACCTCTGGTTAAACTTATCAGAATTGCTACAATCATTAGGAAATGCATACGCTCGGACATATTCCACTTATTGTCTTTTTATGTAAGTACTTTTAAAACTCAGGATTCTGGATCTATTAGGTCAATTCCTAATTATGTTCTAAATCATTTCAAGGTATCAAGTCCACGTTGTCGATGATTTTGTTAATATTATTAATATTATGTTCTTTATAAAAATAACCACCTCATCTGAAGTTATAAGAAAATATTAATATATTTAAACTTTATTTATACTACGAGCATTAATAAATATAGTTTATATTTAACATTTGTTTTTAAAATGTCAGGTTTTTTAACATAACCATTGCGGTGTACGGTGCGCTCTCGGAGATCGTAGATCACGGCTTCGGGTTCAGCTTTAAGGAAATGGGTCTCTTTGTAGACACCGCCTACTGCTCTACGCTACTTTTTATTTTCGCTGACTGCTCTCACAAGTCTACGCTTAAGGTAATGTTTGTATCATAAAATAAAAAAGAGAGTTAGATGGAGAGGAAGGGAGAGGAAGTAGAGATGATGGAAAGAGCTGGAGGTGTAAGGGGGAACCAGGGAGGTAGGGTAAATATTCAAAAGATAAACTTATATTAAATAAGTTTACCCCTTAAAAAGTTTATAATTACTGGGCTATAAAGAGGTAAATGTGAGTATGTAGTAAATGTAATGACAGTAATTTAACAGGTTGCCGCTGGGGTACAAGACACTCTTCTATCCATAGATGTCTTGTCTGTTGATAGACCAACACAAAAGGAGGTAAGCATTTTTACTATAAATGTATTAATATTTTATACATATAATTAAAATATGTTAGTATAGTTCATTAGGAGCCACCCAACTGAAATTAGATATATTCCGTACTATCATCTGACAGCAGATAAGTCTGAAATTACTGACACGTGAGACTGCACAAGGTTTATCATTGTTTGTGCAAAGTTAAACAGTTTTCAAAGACTAAGATATTAATTATTATTAATTTTCATTCGCTAATATAAGATTTTAATGTGATCGCTTACAGTAAATTGCGTTTTTTTTTTGTTATTTACCATTAACAGAAAAAATACCTTTTCCTTTCTTTTATCTTAATGTGAAATATAAAAAAAATATAGAAAATATTAAGAGCCAGTGAAGTAAGAATTTCATTGTTTCTTTATCTTATTAGCCCTCTAGAGATTTATATCTATTTTATGTCATATTTTACAATTAAAGACATTTTTTTATGCTTTTGAAACTGTTTTCATTATATATATATATATATATATATATATATATATATATATATATATATATATATATATATATATATATATATATATATATATATATATATATATATATATTTAACAGTAGTAGTTATATTTATATATTTAACAGTAGGTATTTACCCGGCCATAATCATGTAATTTTTAATCGGAATTTGCCCGACTAGTTTCGAAGTCATGAATAGGAACCCCGAATGGGTAAATTCGGATTAAAATTACGAAATTTTAAAGACAAAAATTGTTTTCATTATTTTAAAATTAATATTATTAAATGTTTGTTTCTATAAATATTTTTCTGTTCTAGATAGATCATTTCATACAGGCTATAGAAATGAACCCCGCTGTGGTGAGCCTAAAGGGATATGCCGATATCAACAGAGAACTTTTAACATCGGTCTGTACCAACATTGAAACAATATATTGGTTTATGTGTATTTAAATAAATAATATTACGAAATGATTTTAAAACAAACAAGAATTGACATCATTTTCATTTATTTTATTTATGACACTTTATTGCCTACAAAAAATAAAATAGTATTAACAGACAAAAATAACATTAAAACAAATTACAAAGACATTATCATACAACGACCTACGAGTAACAGGATGTTTTATATTATACTAACTGTTGTCCGCGTGAACTCACAGAAAGAAACTCACAGAAAGAAATAAGTTAGTATGAAAAGCATTCTACAAGCATAGTTTTATATGTTCACCCGATAATTTCATTCTAAGTATGGGTACATCATATTTAAAATCAGATTTATAATTTTGAAATTATTAATTACAAAAATAATATACCATCTGTTGCCCGCGTCTCCGTCCACGTGTTTATTGACAAAGAATGTTTTTCTTTTTAATTTTTTTTAACTTACCGCTAAAAAGAAAATGTTTTTTTTTATATAAAAAAGAATAAAAATCTGTTACTTCTAATACCTCTAAAAGTATGTGTACAAATTTTCAAAATGATCGGTGGAGAAGTGTTCGCGTGAAAGCGTAAAAAAACAAACTTACATTCGCATTTATAATATTAGTAGGATTAAAAACTAAATGCATCTCAATACTAATGCAAATTAAAACAAAGGTATTTGATACTCCGAGGTATTATAAACAGTAATGGACTGTGTTAAAACGAAATAAAACTCCGAAGTATTGTGACATTGATACTGACTCCAAGTCTCGAGGCAATTCTCTTTAGCATTGTTCTGAAACTTCACTTTGAATTTAATATCCCGAAATTAACTGACTCGGGCTGACTAATATCATATTTTATAATTTAAATACAGTTTGCGCTGTTTATTTAATTATAACATTACATATATAATGATGGCCATATTTGTATAATTAATATTTATGTTATATATGTACATATTACCGGTTAGATCAAAGATATAATTACAACATTTATTATCACGCTTACAAAAGTTATTTTTTGTTACAGGCAATAAGCATGATCGCGATATACCTTATCGTCCTGCTACAGTTCAAGATTTCCTTACCCAAGGATATATCAACTACTGATTAAAGACAATTAATTAATCTTTACTACACAAATTTGATAATAAATATCTGCATACAATATCATTACACGAACTTAATATAATTATGCAAAAGAGTATCCTTAGAAAATAAAATGATATTAATGAATATGTAATTTTGTTTTTAACCCCCGACTAAAAAGAAGGGTGTTATAAGTTTGACCTGTCGATCTGTGTATCTGTGTGTCTGTGTGGACAAAACAGTAAAAAAAAAATATTTTTTTTCTTATTTTTAGAGGTCTTTTTGTATCGGTTTTTTAATTTTTAATTTAATAATTACTAAGCTTATTGCTTAATGATGTAGTAATTTAGAGAAGCTTAACGTATCACTGAAATGTTAGTGAATAATTAATACATGTAGGATAGGTGTAATTATATGTAATGAAAATGCTAATGTATGTTGGAAGGATTCTCTAACATATTCACATCTAACAAGTAGCTACACATTGTCCTATAATCCCGAAGGGCATCAAATTTTATGTAAAATTATTAACACGTCCTAATTATGTTAATTAGATACTACCTGTCATTTATATAATAAGTTATTGCTATGTAAAATTGTAGTATTATTTTACTATGACTATAAAGATCGTCGCTTTATGGTAGTGTTATCTTTTATAATAAGTAGTAGTTAAAGTAATTATATGAGAAAACATAATTATCTAAATGAGAAATGACGCTTCATTATCTGATTGAAATTAAATAATATTAACCAAGAAACATGTTTAATATTGTAATATCTTAAATTAATATAGAATGAAAACAATATTCGTAATAGGTCATAGTTCAATTGGTACCTATTTTCACGGTGAATGAGAATGCGATGAGGGTAGCCGTGGGTTTTAGGGTTGGTGGAAAGACTTAAAAATGGCAGCGCCTACATAACCGGTCGGCCATCAACTTCTTGGCCGTTGGTTATCTTTTTGGTTATCCTTAACGGAGTTTACCAAACACCAAAAAAGGCTATAATCAACAGGACGCTTTTCAAAGAGCTCGCAGTTCCTTTCCCATCATGTAGCAGCAGAGCTGATCTCCTAAAAATGTTGATAGTCATTAGTAATTTGCACCTCCTACACGTTTATACTTAAATGTCTTGTGGTATAGAACCGTGCTATGATTAATGATATTAACATTTATTAGTATGTAGAGATATAGAGTTAGGAGTTGAGGTTATTTCTGAGCAGCTGGAGGGAATCTATTGCTGTAAATTAGCACATAAGCGTAAGGTTTACTGTGCTAGGGTTATTTCGGAGCAGAAGCTGGTGTGAATAGTGATTGACGATGTAATCTTCGAGTACCTTTCCTAGCTTTATAACCGACTATAAAAAGGAGGAGGTCCTCAATTCGCCTGTATGTTGCTTGTGTGTATGTTACGCGATTACTCCGGCGTTTGTAGACGGATTTACAAATATGTTTTTTTACAAGTGTGTTAGATTTGTTTTGTTTTATAGTTTTATTACTAAATTAGTTTCAATTGCTGTCCACATTATTAAATTATGGGAATTCATTTAATAATAAACATTATACCTAAATATGGTATATACAAATTACTAATAATTATAATAAAATAATTCTTTTTTGTTCTGTCGTATTGCATTCCATGCAGAATGAATTTTATATGAAAAGATATTAGTATTCTTTTGTTCAAATTCTAATATATTAAGTATTTATCTTAAACGGAACCTTGTTGTGTTATAATTATGTATGTGTGTAACAAATTTAATTATTAAGCGAGCATCGAACGTGCTTCAGTCTGATGATTAAATAAGCCTGATAATATGGACCATATGCAGAACATTCTCGGCCGCTCTACTAATATATGAAAATTGGATTACTTGTCTGTGTGCTGTGTGTGGTAATTATATTAACATATAACTGCTTACACTTTCAATAGTACATAATATTAATAAATGCCATGTAATACACATTTGATACGTAAATATTGTGTTTTATATGTCAAGATTTGACTTTACTATTACTTTAAGTACTTTTGTTTTGATTTATTATTTATTATAGCTTAATAAATAAATAAAATAAAATATATATTTGTATTATATTAAATCTAGAGTTATGTTTCAAGTTTAAAGTCTGTAAAGTTTATTTTAAAAATAGATTAAAAATAAATCAGAAAGTCGTAAACCAGAGATTTGATTTCCCTTTCAGAACGAACATACAACGTTTATTATTAACAGATATCAAGTTGAAATTGATAATTGAAATTTAAATTGAATCATAATAATTGTATTAATTAAGTCTTATCCTATAATTCCTCAACGTCTATTCGTATATCTTAAATGATTTTCGCTATCCATAATCATTACCAAATCTTACGACAGCCACAATGCGGCTTCATTAATCAACTTTTCCAATTATCATCGAATTTTCTCGAATATTTTAAAATATTTAAAATATTTTCCGCAGTTAGATAAATGTTGAGTGAGTCGCGAGATTTAAAAAAATATTTAAATCGTTATTATCAAATATTTCGTACATCGTACAAGCATTGGAACATATTTTTTAAATTCCTTTTTATCCCTTACACTTGTTTCAATAGGTTCAGAATTTCACAAATTCTCACCGAACGTCTGAATTCTAAAAATCTATGAAATTTGTACTCCTACGCAAAGTTTTGAGGTTATATAATGAGTGGATATTGTAAGTGGAATTAGTAAGTTATATCAATATTCGAGTTTAAATTGTTTTCAATTACAAATTTAGGACATTTTAAACTTTTATAGCCTTAAACTAATCTATATTCAATATTTAGTTAATGTGTCCCAGAGGACGCGATTTAAAATCCTTGCTCGTAATAGTTTATTACTTATTGTATACTAATAAAATAAATATATAACTTAACATGTCTATACATTTAAAGATATTTTCGAACAATTAATTTATATATCTATTGACTTAAACTATAGCTATAATGTATAATAATGGTAACCAATTTCTCATTATAAAAAAAATATGAATTCTTTTCTGTTTAATGTCATGAACATAGACTATCTATTGACGTAACCACGTGGATGACATCAGTGAGTAGTGGGTAGTCGGTAGCGTACAGTCCGCGTGGAATATGGAGTGGAGATTTGTATCGCAGTTCGTGTCAAGTGCGGTTATTAAATCTCAAGAGCACTCTAGATAATGGAATTAACTCGGACCCCATCAAAATGACCATTTGTTTCACCTCGGGAATATTTTGCTTTTGAAATGTTGACTTTTATCTAAACCTGAAAAGTACAACACTTACGTAGATTTTTAATTAATTATTATAGTTTATACGTTAAACTGAAAATTAAACTCATTACTTAAAATAATTTTGAAAGCTTTTAGGTAACTCGAAACTTATTGTTTTCAATAAAAGCGAATTGCTACCATTACAACTGCTGAATAATGTAGCACATGTTGACATAACATTGATATGCATTTATAAAACATAACTAACTGTTTAGTAAATGTTTAAACATGAATACTGGACCAACAACAAACAACATGTTACTCATGTTAGTCTCAGTCATGTTTTGAAGTTTTAATAATCCTGCCATGCAGTTACGTAGTTTTGGTTTACTTGCTAAATATCCAATTTATCATGTGTCACAAGTACTACATATAATAAGTAGTTCTTTATTTCCTCAGCTATAAATAACATACAGGATGTTTCGACAAAACTATTTAGATAATTGAACTTGCTTTATTTAGTTGTACTTAAATTGTAGCTTTCAAATGTTTTTATTCACAGATAATGAAAAGAAAATTCTTGTAGTAGTTTACTTTAATGAACTACTGTTGATAGTATTATAAAACATTCAATTGTATATGAGGCAAAGTTCTGGCTAATTATTTCGAATTCCTGTAGTGTTGGTTTTCTGTTTGTGTGCGAGAATTGCTTGCACTGAAAATCTATGTTGACTTAGATAATAAGCTATCACCCAATCCAATTTGATTAACCTCATTTCATTAAATTTTGCATATACATAGTAGGAGTACACAAAGACGAACATTATTAAAAAAAACGTTTGTTTAATTGTCTTTGTAGTATTTTATAAATGTAACAATGTTTGAAAATATCTATAAACATGTATAACTATGTTAAGCTTATTAAAATTTATATAAATACAGAATGATACTATTTATAAAAATGATAATATTATTATTATGGTGATGATAATATTTATATAAATATAGGACGAAACGAGGTCAATTGGTAGAGCGAAGGGACAGTATTCACAGAGGTTGCAGATTCGAATCCCTACCCTAATATAAATGTAACAATGCTTTTCTTGAATTGGTGTCTTTGGTCTCTTTACTATAATATTAAATTTTGTATGTCTAAAAACTATCGATTTGGTTACAATAGCTTAAAAAGATACTTTTATTAAAAGACAGACAGACAAAAATAGTTTTGAATAGTTTTTGACTTATCAAAAATACTTAAGTTTTAAACAAGTCATTTTCTGATTGTTAATTTTTAAATAAAAAAAATCTTTGATATAGTTTTCTAATTCGTTTGAAGCATTTTCCAAAAGCTTTTTTTGAAAAAAAAATATTGTAATTATTTTTAAAAAGCAGAACCGATGTTAAATAACATTGTACATAATATTATCTTGTATAAAGTAAAATAAAAGCTTTTTGTATTCTATTGTATTGTATAAAGTAAGTTAAATGCAATGACCGGGAAGATGATGCTATGACCGACAGTAATCTTTTACTATTTACCAAGTACTATTTAATAATAGTAAAAAGGAGAAATAAATAATTGTAGTCCGCTGACTAAATATATAAAGGGGCTCCTTTCTTTGATTTTTCTGTCATAGAAGTGAAATCAATTAATCAATCAAAACAAATCAATCAATCATCAAGTTAAATCAATCAACCAATCAAATCAAATCAATCATGCAAGAATATGTAAAACTTTAAGTAACTTAAAATTGGGCCGCAGAAAAAATATAAGAAAGATTATTTACCTTCATTTGGATAAAATTATATAAAATTGGTCTATTCAGGTAAAATTTTTAAGATTTTATAATATCAAAACAAAACTTCGACAATATACACATATAATAGAGATTGCATACAAAACGAGAATATGAATTTTTGAATTCGAGGGTTTCTTTACTTTGTAAATTGTTGCATTTCCTTTTCAAATATTTTCTTTATGTCAAGCAAATATTTTCTAATTTAACATAAAAAAATAAAACCACCTTGGTCATACTCACAGGTAAAGCGGATGGAAATCTCTCTTTTTCTTACAAAAACTTGTTGATACAAAAATAAATATAAATTAATTCTAAACAAGTTAAACGCGCGAATCTTCAGGGACTCACTATTTACACATTTTGTGTAGGTGTCTTAGTATTTCTTTATCTATTCTGATTACTTACAAAATATAAATTATTACGCTTAACAATGAGTTCTTACCTCTGTACCTTGTTTTTATATTTAACACAACTGATAAAAGATTGGTATAGGTTTGAAATAAATATATTTTGTAAGTATTCTGTTATTATATGTGTTTTAAGCTTTCATATGACTTTTTATTTAATTTTATTTAAATATTTTTTATAAAAATAAGAGTATTAAAACCATCAAAACCAACAACGCTCTTTATCTACAAAAATAACGGGGTATCGAGTATTTGGTGTGATCTATGGCGGTCGTAAAAAGCTAATAATTACACAAAACATCTCATGAACAGTATCAATAATTAGAGGGTAAACTTATTATTATTCCCGAATAAATCACTTTGACACTTTGATAATGGAATAGATAAAAATAAAATTAAATATAAATTAGTTAAGTTTAAAAAAGTTTAAGAATATAAAACTTTTTGGTGAGAAGGAATAGTTGGAACCTATTTACTGTATGGATACGAAGTAACTAGGTTCTGATAGCTACCAACCAGTAATCAGATGCATCTCGCATGATAAGCGAGAAAATCGGCAACTTAATCCGTTGTTTTCTTCGTATGTATGTAGCAAAAAATCCGTAGCTATTCTTTAAGGGTTGAAAATCATCGGTATGTTTGATTATATTGTATTAGTCATAGGACGCGTCTATCACCATTAAGTAGCTCTACATTCACTTATTAGCCTGAAAGTAAAAAAATACACACAGACAAGATAACATATTGTCAGGTTTAAGCCAAACTACTATTTTTTATGAAGGTACTTGCTTTGAGGTCTTAAAGTCCAATTACAAGATGTGGTCACTACGACACAAGTTATCAACCCACCTTTTCTATTATGCATTGTTTGTTATGGTACCACTTCCTACGTGCTAATACCGGTATATAATTCCTTGACATTATTCCTAGTAATCTTTTTGTACAAAAAAAAGGATGCAAGTTTAAATCTATTAAATTAAAAAAAGATTATGCATATTAAAAAATAGAATTGGGATGAAATCCGTACCTACAAAAAAAAAAAAATATGAAAGAGAACCAGACTGAGAGTTAAAAAAGATATTTGTTTACTATTTTCCCCGTATAATTATACTTGAAAATTCTCTTTCATCTTCACGAGAAAAGACAAAAACTGATTTGGGCAATAATTATAATACAATATTACCACTGGAAGGATTTGGAATTTTAAGTCAAAATAGGAGATGCTTTTCAAAAGAGGCATTTGTTCAACTTCTACAGATAAAACACATAAATTGAGTTGGGTTAATAAAATGTTGATGTTCATTTAAAATTATAATATGATAGCTTATTATTTGAGGTGGGGGTAAATGGGAGAGTCAATAAAGTAGCTGGTATTTAAACTGACATGTATCGTACAAATACAAGTCGTTTTAAATACTTTTGACTTACTTGTTTTTAAATAAAACATGCTAACCTACTTTGAAACTTAGACTAAGAGTTGAGTGGAAGTTTAGTATTGTTTATGACGGTATGTATGTTTATTATTCAGGAAGGACATGTTTTTGATAATGTTATTTTTAAAGAAAAATATAAATAGAATTCCATTATAGAACAAGTAGTTAAATGCGGACTTTTTTTTTTTAACTTCAGATGGTTTTTAAGCTACGAGTAAAGTCAAATGGTAGGAATGAATTTAAATGTCAGATTCATACATTTTTTTTTACCATTCCTGTAGACAGATGAAAACCTACAAAATGATTAATAAAATGTCGATTTACTTGGAAAACAATTAATGTTACCAAGTAATGATAAAGATGTGAACACATTAACTAAAAAAATCAAGTAATCAACAGAAATTGCATGAAAATGAACGTAATGGGGGCTATAATGTCAGAAGGGGCATCATCAGGCGCCGCAGCAATAATTAAGACCCTGACATAAATAATAAAGTTGCAGACTATTTATAAAATGGCATCTACGTGTCACGAATATAAAATACAAGAGGCTACAGATTTACAAACTTAATAAACGTCAATGATTGATGACCGAAAGGCGGAAAAAATATTAAAATTGACGTATTGTAAACAATATTGCAAATGCTGAATAGATTCATTATAGAAGTTAGAAATTATTTAACATTTTAGAAGTATGACAATATTTATTATAATTAAGTTCCCAGTTTCAAGTCCGGACTAAGTTTCCGCTACGAATAAACAGTGGTTAATAAGGGTTAGCCAAATTGCGAAATTTGTAGCTGCAATTTATAATTATTTAGTTTTAGTTAACAAAATCTATAAAATTAATTAAATAAAACTAAACTACTGTCATTATCGTGGTGACGTCAGTCAAATGGAAGTAAGAATACTGACCGCATTCCTAATTTGAATATTTAATTTTAAAGTATAAAAGACATTATTAAAAGTGTTACGACCAGATCAGTCAAGGCGGAAGTATACAAATATAGAACACATAGGTAGAAAGATCATTAATACATATAGAAAAATATGATAATAAAGACATATAGTTATATAAAAAGTTGAGAATATGTATTTCTAATATATGTTTAACAAAGTTGAAATGTTAAGTAACAAATACATAACTAAATTGCTATACCTGTACCAACATGCACATGTTGTGTCGTGGCTCGTGATATCAAAATTAGCCGGTACATAACATTCAAGACGGTTGCAATATTCAGCACAATACTGTGCAAGGAATGCTAGTATTCTAATATACACATAACTCTATGAAAATATATTTCACATTTTCTGCTTTTCTTGTGCTGATATAAAGTTCAATTTAAAGTGCTTTGAATCAGTTTTACCTGCGGCTTCGCTTTCGTTCACACATCCTCTCTGGTTTCGAACTTCTTCGTAATTTTTCTTCTATGATTTTCTTTTTCAGGATAAGAACCTTATATTCAGTTCTTGGTCTACTTGTAAGCTAAACTACATATGAATCCTTCCATGCATTTTGCTTATTAACAAATTGTCAAATATAAATACGATATTTTTATTTTTATTTTTGAATAATATTAACTTAAACAGTAATATTTTGCATTATATTAGTAATAAAGAAAACACAGTTGAGAATTTTATTTAATTGATTATTATCTCAAATTTAAAAAAATATATCGTCGTAGTCAATTTTTAATATTATTAAATTTATTATTACAAATATAATTTTATTTTATTAGTAATAATATGCCAATTTGTAATAAACTAATGCAAATATAAACTTTAGCTATTTTATATTTAAGTACTATAACATTTTCTGCGGTTTAATTGACAAAAGTTTTCGCAATATCAACTTCATATTATTAGTAAATTTGATACAATTAACGAGAAGTTATCTGTTCAGAGTAAACAAAACATGTCATTCTTGTACATCCTACAATAATTACTATAAATTAACTGAAGAACAACTAACATCGAACAGGATAACTACTGTATTGATTAATACTATATATAAAACTCTTAAAGAAAAAAAATAAACAGGTTCAAGAAATAAAACAATACATACAACTTTGTTTCGTTGCTTTGATGTCACAAAAAAGAGTAAAAATTAAATCTTATAGTAATTGAAAGAGCTACCTGTAGAGATGACCTTCTAAGTTAAATAACGACACCATGCAAGATTTGACAAATAATTTGCAATTTGTAGAACCTAAACTATGTAGATAATATCCCAAAATACTAACGGAAACTAGAAATTAGATACAGTCAAAAGTATTTGTTAGATGTCTGGATTTGTTAATTAATTAATAATATTTTCATGTTTTTAATTTATAAATGTTACATTCACATGATGTAAAAGTTATTTTAAATTTAATTTTGCCGACGGACACACAACTTACAAAAGTCTCACCCGAATTATATTAAATGTGTTAATAAAACAGAAACGTAGTTAAATGATTTTCAAAATTTAAAATATTTATAATAAAAAGTACCATTAATATATATAATGTATAATGTTATAGTTATTTCATTAATAAAAATACAATCATTTAATATAATAACAACATTAAATATCTATGGTAATTTCGAAAAACTCAAAATGTTATAAAATGTAGAAATATATAAAAAAATACAAATATATTTTTTTAATTTCAATTCTATAAAGACAAACCGATATTATACAGTGTTTATTTATCGTAAATTCTAAAACATCTAACAGATATACCTTATCACTGTATGATGCATAAGTTAGAGGGCGGTCCCGCCCGCCCAGGCGTGTATAAAAGCTCTCGCACAGTCTGCTACGGCACAACGCACTACAACCTCCGCTCAACCGCCCTGCACTACCGCCCTACGTACTAAAGGTTAGTTTTTATATATCATGTTTTATTTTTTGTGTTTAATTTTTTTTATCATTGATAAAGTTTTTTTATATCATTCAAAATTTGTGGAATTTCTTCTTAAGTTTAAAACAAATATCAAATTTAATGTTTTGTCTTCCACAGTAAAATCGTAGTAAATGTTATAGTACCTAAATATAAATTCTTTATATTTTCACTGGTAGGTTGTAAGATATCATTAATAATAAAATAAATAATAATCATTATAATAAAGTTATTAATATAACTTATAACATAAAAAATACTACGAAGTACTTTTCTTTTAATCTTAAACATTGAAGTATTTTGGAGATAATCAAATAAACAAAAGCCTTAAGTATGTCTCTATATTACTAAAATATTGAGAAATATTATACTTTACTTTATTGAAAAATATAAATTAACTAAAAATTTTAATATTCTATTCATATCCATAGAATGTAATTTAGTCAATTATATCTATCTTCATTGATGTCATCATCTATATATAGATTAAAAATGAAGACCAATCAAATGTGATTACTTGCACGTGTCAGTCGAACACACGTGTAATATCAAAGACATACTAGTATAGAACACGAATTTACATATTCTTATAAAAACTAAAAATGTATATATTTTTTAAGTTTCTCCTATTATAATTTCAGAAAAAAAAAATGTATAAAATATCATGCTTTTAAAAGCATTTGGACGATAAAGTTCAAGTTAGTGTCAAAGTTTGTAGCTACTTTGTAGAGGTTATTTTCTTCGTAGCTATTACACGCGTTGATGTCTTTCAATGTACATATAAATTATGATTGTCTAATAAGATATAACACGTTTAATAACATTGTACTGTGTATTATGGAACCCAAGTGTGTACATTCATATCATTGTGTACATTCAAGATAATTTAAAAAGAAAATGCTACGTTTAAAATACATGATACAGAAGTCGAGTTTTATTTTAATTCTTTTTATTAGTTTGTTGCAAAGTTCATTGGCGCGTGATTTAAAACCTACCAGACCGATTCACATTGATAAAAAAATTGGTAAGGTTTTAGTCGCAGTCGATATAGAATATTTTTTACTCAGGAAAACTTTTTCTTTCACGGAAAAACATAAAAACAGATAAAAAACTTAACGATATTATTGAGTCCATATTTAGTTACGTATACTATTATTTATGTTTAAATAAAAATATAATAAAACTTTCCTTTAAATGTTCAAAGGAGTGTATAACGACTTTGTTTGCTTCACTTTCTATAGAAACCAATCATACATTCAATTTACGTATTTGTATTTGAAGTTCAATAACTAGTTGCAGTAATGGTAACAACAGGTCTATTTAGCTGTTAAGGATTCTCGTTGCAACCATTTCAATAGGAGACCCCGCAACGTCATTGGCAAAGCCTTCTAATGAATGGGTTTATACAATAATATAAACTACTTGCATCAATAAAATAGTATAGTATAATAATTAAAGGTATTCGTGTCTAAAAATATACTTGTAATACAATCGAATGATATAGAAATATAAGTATTGAATATATTAAATCAGATTATTTATTTTACCAAAATATGAGTTTAAGTTTATATATATATTTTTTTTATATATTTTTATATTTATTAAAATAAGGAACCAATTGAATTTTAACTAACATAAAAATGATCTTCCAAAGAGCAATGTCATAGTAAATTAATTGGTATACATTAGTTTAACTGAAGTACGCGTATGTAAATTGATGAAGCCTGCCAATTTAAATGTCATTTTCTCTATGCGGTGGCCTACTTTTGACTAACGATCTAAAGATGATTTAATTTTCAAGAAGTTTTATGTTCTTTGTTACAAAAACTTATTCTTAATTTAAGAAGATGAAATATAAACCTATTTCTAGATTTAATACTAAAGTATAGTAAAGGATTTCTAAGAATGTGCCAAGTAATGGCTATCCTTTAAAACAATTTCATTTCCGACGTCGGGTCACTGCACACTGTCTTTGATGATTAGCTTTCTTTGATATTATTACAATTATTAGAAGAGGAATAAGGCTGTATCCAAAAAAGAGAACGAAATTGATATTATTTGATACCTTTTATTTAAAAATAGGGAACAAAACAATTTCAAAACAAAACAAAGTTTTTTTATATATATTATTACAATATTGGCTACAAAAACAAATCACTTATAATTTAAAAATGTCATTATTGTGGCTACAGTGTTATTGATAGTTAAGTTAAGTTTTAACTTAAGGTATAGTTAATTAATTAATTATAAATATATCTTTAAATCAGGTACCATGATGCGAGTACGAGGTCCACTGGCTATAGCCGTGGCCACTTTGCTGGTCTTCTGCACTGCTGATCCTCATCAGGTATTAAACATTTAAGTTTTATAATAATATGATCTAGGGGTATTAATTTCAAGCGTCGTGACGTAGAATTTACAAAATGTCTTAATAACAAGTTAAGCTTTCAATCAGATACTAATCATTCTCTTCGTCAAAAGGAATTTCTTGTATAAATATCGAAAGGACATTGAGAAATTTAAAGCCTTGGATTATAACAGCTTTGTTGAACTAAATGCCTCTCAATAATGAATACTGTTAGGGATTTCTTCTGATAAACAAACAAATATACTTAAAGTATTTTAAGACAATAAACAAACAAGATAATAAAAATATGATTGTTTTTGTTCAATGATATTCATTTTTCTTCAATAATAATATGTGTTTATTTAGGAACAAGATGTGAGAGTAGGAGATCAGTCTGGAGATCGCTACATGCCAACTGGTAAGGTTATAACTATATAACGAATTCAAATGCACGGATCCAAGACTTGCGTTGCACTTGGGAATGTTTACTCTTACCCCCTCGAGCACTACGTTCACGTTTTTTAATAAACTCCACGTCCGCGTCATAACCATATTCACATCTTACGTGATGCAATATTTTAATATAAGATTTTATTAAACCCTTGCACTATAACCGCACAATTAATTTTATTAATATATTTATGCACAAACTCAATTACTAATACAATTTACCCTACTCATTTTGTTCACGGTGATGGATTTTCGCACTTCACAGACTTATTTCTCCGCACGATAACTGCACTTTATGTATAATGTGCACAGTCACCTGTTTAGGGTAAGTACATGGTTTATCAAATACACATAGTAATACTATTTGTATATTATCACTAACACCATTGACTTGTTGCAGATCTGGGACAGAACGAAGAACTGGAAAGTTTGTTAAGGTTTCTTATGCAATATGAAAATGCTATTGACGAAAGAAATATGGCTAGAATTGGGGGATCCAGTTTGCTTGGAAGAAATTCGGAACGTTATCAAAGTAATGTTCCCGGAAGAATAGGTGGAACCTCCATGATCGGGAGAGATGGTTATGGTTACAACAACTTAAACAGAATCGGTGGATCTAGTTTATTGGGAAGAAATTTAATCGAAAAAAGATTTCTAGATCCATTGGGAGGTGGTAATTTTGTTCGTAATCTGGATTCTATCGGAGGAGGCAATTTTGTTAAGAAAAACCTTGACCAAATCGGTGGACCGAATCTAGTCAAAAGGAACCTAGACTCTCTGGGGGGTGGAAATTTAGTTCGCAATCTAGATTCGATCGGAGGTGGCAACTTTGTCCGGCATGTGGACCCACTCGGAGGTGGAAACTTCGTTTAGGACATATCTCTTTAATTTTAATACTAATAACAAATATTTTTCATAAAGTCTTATGTGATATACTTGGCAAGTGCTAAATTTGATTAATGTCCATCTTTGTTAGTATGTCTGTATCTATATTCGATGCAATTCAAATAAATGTAATGCAAATTAGAAACTAAAATGTCTTTTTATACAGAATCCTATAACCCTGTTGTTTAATATAAGTGTGACGGAAGATTTTATATGAGATGTGCTTAAATTATTGATTTAAATATGCTCGCGGTATAAAATTCTTTTTAATTTAATCAAGAGGTAAGATGTTTTATGTGCCCTTTATATATTTCGTTCATGATTATAGTATAGCAGATATATTTAATAATCATATTGTGATGTAGGTCATAAACCAAGAAATTTGGATCCACTAGGCGGCGGGAACTTAGTCCGCGAAGTTAGAGATTCTCGCCGCCCTTATTACATGGGGAGGAGATTTGAATTTGGAAGGTATGTATGTTGTTGTTTTTTTTTTAAATATATTATGGCTTATATTGCATTGTATAAGTCATCGAGCTTAACCTAGCTACGTGTCAGTTTACGAAAACATGTATTCTTAAATTTTTCTGTAATGTTTTCTAATATTCGTTACTTTACTAGAAGGCATTCGGAGGATTTTATTATGAAAAATAATGACTCTGCTGACACTAGCTTTGAATCCTGAAATTAATAAATGCGTTTTCTAACTACTAACAACTAAGAATGGTATTGAATGATTTGACATTCATTACATTATTCGAGTATATAAAGCGAATATCGCTTCAGGCTTCAAGGAGCACTCATCTGTTGCTTCAAAGAGAGACTCAGTGAATTTAGTTCATGTATATCTTAGTTACTATTTTGTGCGATATTAGTAATAAAGATACTTAAACCAAAACACGCAAATCATTATTTTAATTTAATTGTCAACTTGTAATTTCTTTTAATCAAAGCAAACACTTGGAAGGTGTTTGTATATTTATGATTATTATACTCTTGAATATGTTCTCATTGTATGTTATTCTATTAGTTAATTATGTTTTTAACGCAACTTAATTCTCTGAGGAACAGCGCTAATGGTTCACAACAGATAACAAGTTTTGTTGAGTAAAAAGATACTTAATTGTGAGTAAAATTACGAACTTATGAAAATTAAATTAAGTACAAAAGAGAATCCTTTTAACAGAGCTTTTATAAACATTTAATAAAATTTTATTACTCATATTAACTCGCACACACATTGGTTTTTTTTCGAGAATAGAATATTATGTTTTGTACATCGTACAATACATTTTTTTGTTCATGTTTGTGTACAGAGATAATAAACCATTTTTTATTGTAATTTTATTAAGGTTGTGAAAATCATTTGTTGTTTATAATGAAACAGAGGTAACAAGCTGTTTTTATTATAAGGTTGGCATGTATGTAAAAAAATATATATTTTTAAGTGTGTAGTATCTAACACTATACTTGTATTGTATCACACTACACCTCCAGTGCATACGGAGCTAAGCGTGATCCGTGGCTGTTTGCTTCTCCAATCGACTACGGATATTACGGAGACTTCCCTAAGCGCAACTTTGATGAGATCGACCGGTAAGTGAAACTGTCTTTAACTGCGTCTTGTATTTCTATATTTTAAATTTTGTCTTGAAATTTTACACAAGCTCAGGGAAATTATATTCTATTATATAAAATATAGTTATATCTAATGTACATATAGTTTTTTCTTATATAAGTCAAATTATTTATAGGTCGCTTAATAAACTTTTTAACCCCCAGGTTTCGTTATCCCTGATACTTTTTTAATACTAGATAAGAGTCAACCAGGGAAATTTACTTAAGTTTGAGAGAACATAAAACTTTATCAATTGCGATTGTCTCCTGAATAATATATTATAATCACTTAATTTGCTACACCAGAATGGCTTGGTCACAATTTTAAAATTCTTAACTTTTACTTCCCAAATTTTAATATATAGTTGGACCATCTTAAATGTTTAGTAGCTACTTGTTCGTAACACACACACACACACACACACACACACTAGATGTGATAATAATTTTATAATATATTACAAATAATTGATTGTCTTATAAAATAAAAAATATAGGTACAAGTAGCTAGTAATACAAGTCCTATAAAATAAAAACTATTTAAAATTTAAATAAAGTTGAACATGTTTAGTATGTTTACAAACAAACATATACTATAAACTTTTCAATGGTAGTCAAATTTAAAGTCAAACATTTAAATCCGCAGTTTGTCATTGAAAGCAACCCTAATGTTTATTTCTCGGGTTTCATACATTTTCGGTTCGTGTAAATTTTCTCATTTCGCCAAAGGGAGTTACTTGTATTTGGGAGGTTTAATATGATAACACT
Organism: Napeogenes inachia; assembly: GCA_959347355.1. Taxonomy (NCBI): domain Eukaryota; kingdom Metazoa; phylum Arthropoda; class Insecta; order Lepidoptera; family Nymphalidae; genus Napeogenes; species Napeogenes inachia. The sequence goes on from OY365797.1 coordinate 13,738,323, forward strand.
CGTGTTCTAGAATATGTACTTGTTTATGTTTATATGTATATTTATATATATACAGGTATCTATGTATCTGATAACTACAGCGTTGGGAATTTCAGGTCAAAGTTTAAATAATTTGAGTTAAATAATATTATTATAATATCTTCCTAACAAATATACATAATAAAGGTGCTAAATTAGTGTATATTTTACATTATTTGCAATTCAAATGATTTTACTTTCACAGATCGAACTTGGACAACTTCGTGAAGAAGCGGAATTTTGACGAAATCGACCAAACATCTATGCCCTTCCCGTTCAAGCGATTCTATCACCTCTTGGGGCCTAACTATCTGGACACCCCAGTGTACTATACCTTTTAAAATTTAATTCATCGTTTGCTATTTAAGTCTGTCAGGAGATGGGATAATATTTATAATAATTTCAACGGTCAGGTTGAATGATATTAATGCGATTATAACAACTTTTATTCATGTAACTGAGTATAATATGTATTAATTAAACACATTTCAACATTAATTAATTACACCGATGTAAAATTTATTAACCTACAGCTGGGTACCATTAATTATATTTTACTATTGGTCGGGTAACTTGAGTAATTGCTCTAAATATATAACGAAACATTTTAGACACTATAAAACAAGAATTTGTTAGAAATATCTAAAAAAAAAAACATTAATACATATATTTGATTGCAGTTCAAGCTTCGACAAGAAAAGATACAGACCCGACTACCCAATGGACGAGATTGATCTCTCTCAGTTTCCTATCGGCTCCAAGCGCTCTGTATACTCCGCCAGGCACCCTCTGCGATAATTCCTCTGATTTCTTCAAACTATCAGTTATTTAATTTTCAATCACGTCCCTTACAACTAATCCTTCTAAAGTCTTTCCCCATCTCAATAAAATTCTTAATTATTTCAATATAAATGTCGTCTTCAAATATATTTTGCTGCGCTACCCTACTACCTAATTATTCAATTTAACATTAATATAATATTGTACTCGTATAAATAACATTATTTTATATAAAGCATCAGTATTATAAGTTTAAGTAGATATTATTAGTTAAGAAAATGCTTATATTTAATGTAACACTATATGATATCAGAGAAATATAAAGTAGATATATGTATAAAAAATATATTAAAATATGAATAATTACAAGATATCTATTATTTTAATAAAAGTATGTTTTAAAATACACGTTTTTTATTTTATATCCTTAATTATTTAAATTTCAGTTTTTATTAAAACTTCAACTAATTCTGAATAATAGCGAAAAAAAAATTGTAATATTGGTGATTATAGTTATTTATTTAATTCCATTAAAAAAATTATTATTTTTCTTTGGTAAATAATAATATTACGAAAACACGCATTCAGCATCTTCTTAAATTGAATAAATGAACATTTAGGCCGTGTTCCGAAATACAAACCAGTATACTGGCCAGTGCTGATGACGTCAAAAATCGACGCCAATCGACACCGACACCAGTGCAATATGGCGTGGGTGTTATGACGTCATTAGCCCTGGCCAGTATGTTGGTTTGTATTTCGGAACACGGCCTTAATAAATCCTTTGTTGTTAAACATCAATACCTAAATTAGCTTACATTTTTTAACAAAATACATTAATAATATTATATTATTTATAGAACATTCGTAAAAAATATAAAATATTTACAAAAGTGTAAAAAAAGATGTAAATTTGGTGGTGGCACTAAAATGCGGTCTCTCCCGGGTAACCAAGGTTGATCATATTATCCTCGACTATTTTTTTCCACATACCTACTTTTATATTTTATTTATATATTATATACCATCTTGAAAATTTAACTTAAAACATGAGCATTAAGTACACTGAATAACTAATATCTACAAATAAATCTCTACCAGCCACCTAAAAATGAATGTGAGAAAAGAAATCTTAAAAAATAAACTATTGGTACAATATTTAGACAACAGAAACAATTAAAAACTGAAAATAAAACACATACACATAAACATCTGTTTATGTGTATTTATTATGTTTTATTTTCAGTACATATACACATATATACATATGGACTGTCAGATGTTTATTATGTTTTATTTTCAATACTAATACACATATATATATATGGACTGTTATATAATATATATATATAAATATATATATATATATACATATCTATGTACATATACATAAGAGTCCAAGAACATTCAGCTGCCTTGTTGACTATGCAAATTCAATCTTGATATTATATTGACAGATATCAACGGATTGTTATGAAATTTGTATGTCCAAAAGAGAATGTTCATATGGGTATTTTTATTCGAGGTATTTTAATGGAATAGGAAAAGTTGGAAAATATTAAATATTCTCCCAAGGTAGCCGTATCTGTAGATTGGTTGGGCTGACCAACCAATCTACAGAGTAAACAACTCCAGTTTGTATGCAATCAGTTACTCAGGAAATAAACACCACAGCAAACTTTTCCCAAAGCCGGAAAATTATGATGGAAATTGCAAAATTATGTCTCTAACATTAAACAGAAGTAATTCAGATTAAATACTGTCAAAGAAGTATTTTAAAACTATCCTGAACTATTAAACAAAAATATAAATTCAATTCGCTCGAAATTAAAGCTAAAGCGTATGGAACGCGATGAGTTGCGTTTTGAAGTAATTAAAGTTACTTCATTTGTTTTAAATTAGTTCATACTGTCGATAGATTAGGTTTAATAATTAATTAAAAAACTATCTGCGATAGAATTGAATTTCACTGAATTCATTAAATACTTGACATTTTAAAAGTTTAAGCGAATATTATTAATGACTTTAATAAAATTACTAGTCGCTGACGAAACTTCGCATTGATATAAAAAAAAATAAGTATTTTAAAAGCTATTACAGGGTTTTGTTTTAATTACATTTCATAATAAAACTTTAAGTCATCTACATTTGGTAGATATCAATCAAATGCGTAAAGGAAGTCCCTTTAAGGAGAAGGATATGATGCCTTTGGCACTTCGTCCCACATAACCAGCTTAAAGATCCTTAACATGATATCTTCGGCACTGGTGCATGTGATACCAGATGATGTCTCATCAGTAAAGTTAAATGATAAACGAAATGATGGAAGCGTGTTACCTTTGAATGTTGTCTATAATCTCACACTAGGTACTTTTGCACGCAAACATGACAAAGAGATCAGAGCGGTCCAACTCGTGTTATAAAGCCACGACATCTTAATAGTTCAGGTTTAAGTTTCTTGGACTACCAGGGAAACTTGATGTTAAAGGTATTAAGGTAATTGCTGACGTATGGTACAATCCAATTCAGTCTAATTTATATTTCGACACCCAGCTTTGGTCATTTCGTAGGAATTTGCGTCGAAGCCCTTTATTGTCACAACAGTTGGCCTTGTTTTGTGGAAGGCAATAGCTGCGGACAGACTGCGATCATGAGAGGAAACATCCTCTTGATACGTGACTTTGTTTCGTCAAGCATTAGCTCTAGTATCAAGGTCAATTCTTTAATTGTGGCCATAAACACAACCACTGAAAACCACAAAAAGCACCCTCACGAGGTTGGCCCGTTGACCGTTGTGAGGCATCACCCTGCCCTCCCAACAAGGCACATCAGCTAGAAAAGGATAAGGCAGGGGAATTTCCACCTTCTTCAACCTTGTCTACCCCTACGGCCCTACGGGCGTGCGTTCGAGTACGATTCCCTGACAAGCGTGGCCTACTTTGCGGCAATTACTTGCTCACAAAAGGAAGCCATTGCCATGTCGCTGTCTCAAGGTACCCCTTGGAGCAGATACCTTTCGTTCCTGCCGGACGACCAATGTCGACACAGACAGCGCACCGCAATACTCCGGAACAGTATTATATTTTAGTATTATAGTAGGTATATAGTTATAATCTTGTTCAATTTGTAAGATTCACCATGAAAATAATTATGTTTTTGCGATGTGAAAGGCATCTTAACGTTGACTCCTTTTTTTTTTCATACGTTGGGAAATCCTTTATGGATACCACCCAGCCCAGGGGAGGGCCAGGACGGTTATGTGGGACTCGCTGAGACTTCAGGATACCCACTAAAACCCAACGGTTACCCTCATCGCCATAACGGAACGCCACGGGATCGCTTTCGCACTCACCGTGACGCCCCAGCAGAAAGTTCCCCCCCCTGAATGAGAGTGCCCGAGTAAATACGTTGACTCCTATAGTAAGCTATCATCACACCAAGTTTCTTCAAAATCGGTCTATTAGTTTGAATGTATTGTAATGACAGCCCAAACAAAAATAGTTTTTTTCATAAATATTTGAAAATATATCGGACTAGAATACATGCTATGCTTAGTTGGGTCCTTAATTAGTTTTGTTTATTTTAAAACGCTACCTATGACATAAGCTAATTCAAAACAGATCTTATCGTATTCTGAATGAAAGGAAACTGTTTGTCATTTTCCAGAGGTCAATGCCTCTGAAATTAATAACCCAACCCAAGTTCAAGATCATATCGAAATTTCGTCATATCATCTCATGATTTATTACATTGTTGTTTGCAAAAACGAGGTTTTCTAACTCACTAAAACTTCATTATTTCCTTATTTAAATAGTAATATGAATATATCAATAAGTATTAAAATATTTCATGTTAGTTATTGCCTAAAGAGGCTCTAGGCCAGTCTTTCCCAAAGTGGGCGATAACGCCCCCTTGTGGGCGCTGGAACCCTAGAGGGGGGCGGTAAGAGACCGAGAAAGATTTGGGGGGCGCTGGTATCATTTAGGGGGGCGATAGATGATTTGTAACTTTATCTTATTCATATTTGAAAATTCACTAAAACTAATATCCTTCTACTACACAACATCCATTTATTAAAAAATACATGGTTACCGAAACACATCCCTTCTAGGTACAGTTTCGCACAAGTCGCAAATTCGTATTTTTGCCCGTATCGATTTATTTTTCATCTATATTTAATACAAAGAATACTCTTTCAATAGTTATACAAGTTTAAAATTATTTATAAACCATTAATATTCTAGTTTATTGTATAAATAAAACCTGACAATAAATTAAATTAACCTTATAATATATAATTAAAATGGCACGAGCTCGAGATGAAGCGACGCGAGATATCGCAAAATGTCTTTGCGTCAGAAATTCAGGGCACGCTGATTTGTCGTTATGCAGCAGTCAGTGAGCATCCGTGCGGGCTTCCTCCCGACCTACCATCTAAACTCGGACTTACCCTAATAACCTTTGACGAAACTCGTGATTGCCTTCGACGTATGAAGAACGGAAAAATGGTAGGACCTGACGATCTTCGGATCGGAAGCTTGAATATCGTTTAGCTCTGTTGGTACGAGCACACCAACAGAGCTAAACGATAAGACCGAAACGAAACGCTTACTGACCTTTTGAAACACATTTTGAACACTGGAAAAATGCCTAAGCAGTGGCAACATAGTTTTATTACACCTATTTACAAGGGAAAAGGCAGTGTTCAAGACTATGGTAATTATAAGGGCATTAAGCTTATGAGTCATGAGCCATGAAGATCTTCGTGCACATGATTGACCTCAGGCTCCGCCAAAAGTGCACTGTCTCTGAGTCTCAATGTGAATTTCAGCCAAGATCGAGTACTATAGACGCTTCAGAACTTTGATGGAAGTATACAGAAAAAAAAGAGCTCTGCGCGTAACCTTTTCAAATTTGCAATAGGCTTTTAGCTGTGTGCCTCGTCAGTGTATCTGGTGGACATTGTGATTAAAAGAAATCCATCCATCCTTATTTTGAGACTATCAGAGATATGTACCATGACTCCTATGGTTAGGACCTTCGTTTGCGACACCAAACCCTTCCAGATAACAGTAGTGGTTCACCAGGGCTCAGCCCTTGGTCCGTTCTTATTCACTCTCGGCTCAGATCCAAGTAAAGTGCTTCTTTTGGGCAGAAAGAATGTCCACACAGTAGGGATGGATACCCACCATGCGTCGAAACGTCCGGTGATGAAGGAAGGAAGAGGGATGGGGAAGTTAAGTCGTGTAATTCCTGCGCGCACTCACCAAAATGTATCCTATAGAATACTAAGAGGATAGTCATTCTAAGCCAGTGTTCAAGGCTGTGGAGGTTGGCTTTAACTTATTCAGGGTCACCTATAAGCGTCTTTGCTCGCCTCTCATTTGAGGTCAGAACCGCAAGATGAGACTTTACGGCACCAGTATATATGTGACCACAGTACTTTACACACACGACCGAATTTGAAATTCTCCAAGCCTAATAACTGAAGCCGGTCACTATATTCCAAGGATACATTCTGAAAAGTGGGATCCAAGGTGAAAGCACAATGCGGAAACTGCCTGGAGTTTGTCATTCAAACGTTGCACCATGGCTTCTCTTTCAGACTGTACTTAATCTTTACTAGTTAGAGAACTTGGCAGATATCTTTCTACAACTATGCTCTCATCTGATACCCATACCCATAGATACCGGGCTTCAGCTGATCGTTAATGTACAGCAGATAAAGGATTGCAGAAAGAACGGACCGAACGGAGCTGGAGCGTAAGTTAAACCTATGGAGGGGTGAGCCTGAGAACGGTGGTCTTAAAATAAATATATCGAAGACCGAGTACATGGCTTGCAGGAGCCCAGACTCAACTACTATCCATACAGGTCCAGAGCGAGCCGTTAAGTTGGAAAAGTTCAGGTAACCTGGATCTGTTATGCACGAGCCTGGAGGCATCGATTACGATTCCCAAGGCAGGATAAGCGCTGCCTAGACTGGTGTAGTCTGTAATCGCAGTATATCACCTAAAATCAAGGGGCTGATAAAAAGGAGCGTCATCCGACCGGTTCTTATATACGGCAGCGAATGTTTGCCAGTACCATCTCGACATACACAGGAAATTCAAGTCACGGAAATGACTGACCGAATGACGAGGGAGGAAATGATGTTGAATTGGATGTGCGGCGTTACGCGGTCTGATCACATACGTAAAACATTCATTCGAAGTAGTCCAAGATGGACGCCTGAGATGGTATGGCCACATTGCGCGCCCGTTTATGAGATATGTCGGATGGAAAAGCCTTGATATATCTGTTCCTGGAGTGAGATCTCCCGGATGTACAAGGAAGTGCTGGATGGATGTCGAAGATCGTGCAAAGTGGAGTAGGTTGATCAGGAAGACAGACCTTGATATACGTCAGGATGAAAACCAGGAAGATGAAGACGAAAACTTTTAATTGTGAAAAGTGGTATTACTATTGATCAATCTTAACTGTTGTTATTTTTTTATAAAAGATGCTTTTTATTATGAAAAGTTGTATTACTATTGCTCAATATAAAATGTAATTTTTTAATCAAAAATACTTTTAATATTGTAAGGTTGCATTATTATTGCTCTTTCTGGTAAGATGACTTATTTTACCAGAAAGGAAACGAATCTAATCTGTTATTCAAGTTTTTAAGATGAAAAACATTGGGGGGCGTTACAAAATAACTGACTTTCAAAGTGGGCGTTGGACGAAAGAAGTTTGGGAACCTCTGCTCTAGGCTCTAGTAGTTATCAATTGAATTCACTCGACCGTTTTATTAGAAGTATACACTACCTGTAAAATTCATACTAAAATAACTACATGTAAGAATAATAAACTACCTGTAAAATTAATACTAAAACTTGCGCTAGATTTCTTTGTATTTCGATATATCATATCTATAAATGTCAAGTGATTCTAATATAATTTCTAACTTAGGTGTTTAAAATTGAACTGATATTCCTGGCGGTTACACTGTTTTATAATACTTATCTGCTGAACACTTACTTATACATTTTAAATGATTGACACGAATCGTAAGATGACTAGTTGATTTCACGAGTACGTAACTTAACGTTTCATATGTATCTACTTAGATCTCTATCTATTTTTTCCAATTTCCATTAAAAGTTGAAGATTTATATTTCCACGTTGTTAAAATGCTGGTCACACTTAAATATTAATCAAATTATAAAAAGCTATATTTCTAATGTGTTCATATAACTATAATAGTTATAATAAATATTATAAATTAAAATGTGTCAGGAGAATAAAATATCAAGATTCATCGAGCGACACACATTGTATACAAATGAATTCATGGATATATTGTATAATGTGCCTTTGATAAAAGCCTTGACTAAAGATTAAAGATAAGCTTACCTCTCTAAATAGTTACAAAACTCAATACGTGAACAATTACCGTAGTTTACTAAGAATAGCGTATTAGGCATATTTGGAAATAAATTAATCTTGAGTTAACTGTTTGTAATGTACAAAAATGTCCATATTGCACAATTTTTAGTACAGATTCCTTTTTAAACCAGAAACTCATTAAACTTTATGTAAATTAAGAATTCATAGAAACTTTGTTATTTACGATATGAAATAAAAAGATTTCTGATTATAAAAAAAAAATAAAAATGTAAATATGTAATAATACTTGTATAAAAGTCTTTTATGTCCTAAAAGATGTTGAACTTTCTATTTGGTAAAGGCTTCATTAATAACAAGTTAGTATTAGAGAGCCCGGCAGTCGGTAGTCGGCAGTCGTCACTAATCCCCTTTGACCCTCACTCGACTAATTAGTTCTCATTCATACTTTATGTTATCTACTTACAATAAATTGATGATAATTACCAAATTATACTGCTTTTTCATTAAAAATATTTGATTATAAAGGAACAAGTTCCTATATCTGTATGTCATATAACATTAATTAAATGTTTGTAGATTAAAGTTGCTTTAGGAGTATTTGAAGGAAGTTTCAAAAACATTTTTATATATTTTTTTTTATAGTTTTACTTTAATACCTTGTTATTGACACTTTTATAACATCATAAGGTAAAATAATAGAATATAACCGGTCAAGTGCTAGTTGGACTCACGCACGAAGGGTTCCGTACCATTAAATATAAGAAAAGGCAATAAAAGTCCGGTTTGTTGTCCTTAAATAATCATTTTATTATAATATACTAATTTTGGAAGTGAATATATAACTATATACTATGTAACTCTGAACAAAATATTATGTATTTCAAGCGTCTACCTGTAGGCTGCTGCTATAATTAATAACCAGCAAAACAAAATTACTTTTGTTATATCGGAGCGCCTCTCAATTATTTTTTTTTTTTTGTTTTTAGTTTTTTTCGATATGACGGCAACAAAAGTACATCGTCTGTGAAAAATTATAGCTATCGCGATTCATGAGATGCAGCTTAGGACACTAAGGTCTTAGTAATAGGGTTTCGTTTTGGGTACGGAACTCCAAAAAGAAAAGGTTTCTGTTCATTTTTATGACAAGTATGCAAAGTTTCTTCTTTTCTGAATACTCTTTACGTTTTAAAATAAGATTTCATTGTAACTGAACATCGACTTAATTATAAAATAAAAAAATATGATTACTTAACTTATCAATGACATTTTACACTGAAAAATTTAAAACATTGGCTCTTACTTTGTGGTTGTGGCTTCATTCTACGTTTAAAAATTAAAATAAAAAAATATTGTTTCACTTAATGTCATTTATAACGACTACTACTACTATTTATGTTACGTGTTGTATATCTACTGTTTTCTAGAAGGTAGCCTGTAGTTATTATTTCTTAGTACTGGTTCAATATGAAACTTGTGTGAGTTAAACGTAGTCTAGTGTGGGTTAAAGGTAGTCTAGTGTGAGTTAAACGTAGTCTAGTGTGAGTTAAACGTAGTCTAGTGTGAGTTAAACGTAGTCTGCCAGCGGGTTGATAAAGACCAACATCTCGACAACATAGACTGTTTATGGAACTGTTTAGAACAGATTGATTTTTATGACGTGATTATGTTTATAGCGAAGTATGAACAAGTTATTACACTATACGGTATATATCAGATCTAATAACAGATAACAATATTGTAACATAATAAATTAAATATAAATTTAAAAACCCCCGATGAAAAAAAACGTCTAAAGAGAATAAAAATAATATTATTATGTACTTATTGAAGTCGTTGCATCGGGGCCGTTTGAGGTACGTACTTTGACGAAAGGGTCTATTTTACAAAATTTTCGGGGCTAATTAATGAGGACTAAGACTATATCATTTGATATTGTTATGTACCTTGGTAGCTTACTTCCATTTTGATTTCTTAACTTTATTACACGATAATGTTATTTTTATTCTTTTTAGACGTCTTTTTGAATCGGTGGTTTTTAAAATATTTTATTTTATTTCTTTTCTGCTTTAAATTATTTATTTTTTTCTACGTTGTACTAATAACTAAATGAACCTACGAACACACTAATTTCACTTGTTTAGGTTTTTACTATCAATATTGTATAAAAACCTTGCGCCAGCACCAATAAAAGCTCCATATCTTGAAGACGACTGCTTCTATTTCGATGAAACATAGCTAAGAACCATCTCAATGAACCAAGCTTTCGTTTAAAAAAATCGCATTCAAACCCGTCCACGCGATTGGCTGCTACGTTGCCACAGACAGACATATATAAACAGGTCAAACTTATAACACCCCTCTTTTTGGGTCGGGGGTTAAAAACTTAGCTAAAATAATACTACTACTAACTTATGGAATATCATATCAGCAAAACCCTTCAGGCACTCGACCTAGGTCACATTACTTGACTGTTGTTATCATATCAGTAACTAGGAATCTATGAACCTAACTTTATTTATTGATAGTCAGTAAAAAAATTAAGGAAGTACGAGGTTGATAAGGTCTTCTAATTATTTTTATACTGTACATAATATGTTATTATATTTTAATTAATTTTATATGCAAAGTTGAATGAAAATATACCTTTGCCCTAACAATAACAAATAGTGAAACATAAAATGATGGATTGCTGTGTTTTGAGTGAAAACATCGTTCATTTGTTTTTGTTTTCGGATATTCTCTGTTTTAATTAATATACGAGTGGCGTATTGGAATATATTGTGTTAGATTTTTTTTTAATTACAGAATATCGATTTTCTATCGTCATATTTTATTTGTTAATTTAAATAGCTATTATCTACTTCAATCTCTCTTCCGTCTTTAATAATAAGTCACGTTAAATTTATACAAAATTCGTATTTTTATAATTTTATTCGTCTCATTTCGTAAAAAAATATATCCACAATGAAAATGTCAACGTAAAAATAAGCTATCGCTTGGGTTAATTTATTTATATAATATTGGGGTAAATTTTGACAAATTATATCAAATAGGCAAATAGACAAACATTAAAAAAAAAACTATTTAGAGATCTGAAGGTCATTTAGTAGTCTGTATGAACGTTAAGATGTGACCACGTTGCTACTTTATTGTACGTAGGGATATCTAAAAAGTATCTTCAGGACTTGATGTAAATAAAATTCATCGAAGTCTTGAGACAGGCTTTCAATATAGTATTTGATTGCATTACGAGCTCGGCTGCTACAAAAGAGTCGGTAAAATGTTTCAATGAAAGTAACGAAATACATTTATCAAATTACTCTTCCATGAATTCAGATCACTTTTATTTCACAGCCTTAGAATATAACCATAGAGAAAATTTATAGAGAACATTATATAGAGATCATTCATTTTATAATCTGCATATTATGTAAAAATAAATAATATTTTAAAATGTAGGTATATAACAGAATTGTAGAGCATATATTCCATAATTAGAGGATTATTGTTAAATAACTAATAAAAATAATAAGTGTTGTACAGGAAAATAATAATATAATTCAGTGACAACTCTTTAGTATATATTTTTTTTTAATTTTTATACAATACTTAAGATATTAAACGTGTAATCCATGAATAAACTTGCCATAAAAATGCACTTCTAGGACGTCAGCTGCAGGTTTCGATATTCTGATAAAAATATAAATATGGAAGAGCCGATTTTGAGAATCAAATGCTTAAATGTTTGTTTTAACTTTTTACCACGCTCCTATTTATAATATAATTTTAAAATACACTTACAGTTAATATTATGCACCTACGCTATTGGATGATTTAACAATATTGTATTTTTATTAAACATTTAAATTTTTGATATAAAAAATACACTTAATGATGACCTACGTCAAATATATTTTAAAAGTAAAATGTAAAAAGTGACATTTCCAGTGCTATGTTACTACATCCATGGTTTTACCGAGTGTCCTCAAGACTAGTGCAGATATGATACTCTCTAGTTAACTTCTAACAATTAAGTTTTAATTTCATTATTTAGAGTATTTTTATATTTAACTCTGAGGAAAATATCTGTATTAAAAATGTACATACTAACAACTCGCCAACTTAAAAATTAAAGCGATTTTACAAAAAGGGTACAATTTATTTCAAAGAGACTGCAAAGAGTAGAAGGCGTCCTTAATTAAATTCGTTATCCTTTCGTCACTTATCCCACTCCTTTTACTTTATTTGGCACACGTGATCGGGGAACGTGAACATAAAAAAAGTCTAGTAAAAAAGTAAGTCTTTCGAATTTCGAAACTTTTTAGCCTAGACATCCATATCGTTTGGTTATTTCATTATTCTTTGTGGTTACTAGCTATATCGCATATACATTATATTTTGTAAAACGAAGGTTTCATTTTCTTCAATTGTCATCAATTAAATCGTTTCCTGTTTAAATAGTATTATTCGTAACATGACAAGTATGAAATCCAGAAGTCAAAAAGATAGATAAGTATTTTATACTATTTAATACTAGTCATAGTCTGAGCGAATGGGTGGCAGGGGGCTGTTGAGAAAGCGACCCTCAGAGTTTTTCTAATCGAAAAACTTTTTAGACGACAAATAGACGTTACGGGTGAATTTAACTTTTAACTTGAGTTGAGGGTTGTACCATGTGGCCCTTTTGTGGCTCGTTGTGACATCACGATCACACTGCCAAGAATTATAGAACATGAATCCAAGGTTTTATCAAAATTGGTTGAGTAAGAAGATCTCTACGCGACTATATATGTTTAGGTATACCAATATATAAATTACAAAATCAGTAAATACAACCCGAGGCTTGCACCATGTCCATCACCACCTTGATTGAAGCCGCACTTGCTTTTTCTGACGTAGAAGTAGATATAATGTACTTTGAGCATTGCTTATCTGGATATACCATGGTGCATCATTTTCGCTCACGTAGCACGTAACGATCTTTTTTTCCGTATTGATTCTATCTATGAGACTGCTGATATGGCTCTGTTAGATACTAGATCTATCATCGCAGCTTTTCTTTCTGGGTTACTTACTTACTGCGTCTAAGAAAGGCGTCAAACCTTGTCGCTAGGTCTCTCCCAGATGGTTAGGCAAGCGACCAGGGTGCATGATTTAGGTAGTCATACAGCTAATTGCTAGGACTATTTGCTGACAACTGATCGAAACAAATAGAAGTGTAGAAGTTACCTATTCCTTGGGAACCTCCGATCATTAGCTGGTGAATTCTGTGTTGACTTATTAACAACAAAATTTCAAATCACATAGATTAGATGAGTATGGAAATACAAGTCAGCACCGGACATTCAGACGAACGATAGGCTACCCTTATGTTGGGCACATTCCATCTGTCTGAACCAAGCGCTTTGCTTCGTCCTTTATAGTTCAAACAGCGAATTACTGGAACATCTTGCCTGCGTCAGTATTTCCATCGGAATATAATGTTGGTGTCTTCAAGAAAAGAGTGGATAGGTTACTAAGTTAATGTCCCCTACCACGTATGACTACATTTCCACTTTCCATGAGGTAGAATGTAGTCAAGAATTAACTTAGACAGTATAAAAAAAATAAAAGGAAAGTCCAATCTAAACATCTCCAATAGCGGGAATTGAGGGATAAGGTAGGGTATTATATCTTGTGTTCAGGGTCAATGCTTTATTCAAAATATTAACGGTTTTTTTTTTATTCGGTTCAGGCAGTGATCCGATTCGCCTCGGTCTACCCTATATTATAAAATTTTACTTGGCCATCATTGCACATTAATGTTTTTGACAGGATACATTATTTGTTATGCTGAAATTATATCGGATTTCGACACAAGCGAAGTCTCTGTGGAGTAATCTTTTTGCCGAATTCAATATTTGCAATATTTAGTTTTAGGTCAATTCAATAAAATGTTTAAAAAAAATATTCATCAATTCATTATTATTATAAAAAAATCAACGAAATACCATACCTTGCATTTAGTTGTCCTCTAGCAACTCTTTTTTAAAACAAGTCGTTTAATACTGAAAATTAAACAGTGAGTTAAAAATCGTGAATTTAGAATTTTACATATAATTTTTTTTATAAGAACGGTGGCAACACAACTAATAGACTTAAGTCTTATTCCATAAGATTGAAAAAATACTACACTCGAAATTTACATTGTTCGACGAACATGGAAATTTCAATTTTAATCTATATTATTAAGAACATAAGTGCGTATAACAAGGCTGACATGTCCGTAGGTAATTTAAAAGAAATAACCTGAATTAATAAATTAAAGCACCTACGTAACGTGGAACTCTTAGTTATATGCTGTCTAGATTAAATGTGAATTATGCCAATAAACCTTAAAGGTACGTTTATTGAATCATTTTCTTTAAATATGTGTAAGCTAGCAAAAGCTTTTGTCTGCTTTTTTGCACATGACAGGACGGTGATAAGGGGTAAGTCTGGTTAAAGAACATGCCGACATCTTATATTTTTAAGGGCGATATTCTAAATGAGAACTATATTTGATAAAACCAGTTATAGATTATGAATAATAAGTTGTTTCTTTAATACCTAGCTTATTTTTTACTATTAAATAGTCCCTAAGCAAACTTAATAAATTTTATTTGGTGCTTAAGTTTTTAACTGGACTTATTAACTTATTGATTTATAAGCCTTTATAAATATATGTACTTAGTACAGTGTCAGAGATTTATTCAAATCGTTAAATTGGAAATGATCTGAAAGTATTGTATTTCAAATCGTCTGCTTTGAAATAGTCCAATAAAACACAAATAGCCGTTCTATTGAAACGTAAAAGCTACATCAAAGTGTATAAAGCTATTTAAAATTTTCAATATGATGTTTTTATAGTATCGGCATCGAAGATTTTTCAAGAGAATGCCATGATGCTGATTACTGAATTTATTTATTTATTTATTTATTTATTTATTAATCGCACCAACAAGGTAAACACTATAACAAACAAACATTGAAACAAGCATACATTATGAAGTAAGTGTTACCTCAATTATAGGAGCAAACCACATTAATATGAGCAATATACTATTATAAAATAAATATTATTTGTTACTATTATTAAACAAATTAATTGATTAGTAAAAAAAAAAAACAATAAATTAAAAAAAACAATAAATTAAAAAACATTACTAGATTCAAGATGTCAAATTATGTCAGATTTTTAAAAGCAAATAGTGAAAAAAATATTTAAGAAAAGTATAAGCAATTAAATAACAAACAATCAAATAACAAGCAATTAAATAATAAATATAAAATGGTTAACATAATTATAAAAAAAATAAAAAAATGAAAATAATTAAAATATACACATTAAAAATTATGTTTAGTTTCAATCGGAACAATACAGTAAATGAGTCAAATGAATACAAAAATTAAATTATAATAAAAATAAAAATTTATATGACAATACAACGGAAAAATTCAATTTAATAACTGCATTAACAGGTTTTTGAAATATTTAAGAGAATTTGAGAAAATATCAATTGTTAGAGGTTTGTTTGATTTATCTTCAAAAGAGTTCACGGCAATATTTAAAAATTTGTTATGTATATTGTTGTAACTTCTAAAAAGTCTGTTCAGAGGGACGTTAAGCCCTAGATTTGATCGCGCTAGTTTTTGGACGAATGGATTATATTTCATTTGTCTAGGCAATGTTCTAGGAATATCTAAATTTACATTTGATAAAAGATCAGGAGCGTCAAGGTGACCATTAATGAGCTTGAACAAAAACATGACGTCTAGCATCGTCCGGCGGTCAGATAGCGATTTCATGTGGAATTGATGCAAGCGATCGTTATAGCATGAGCAGATGTTCGACAAGTTGTAACTGTAAGATAGATGGCTAAGAAACCGCTTTTGCACACTCTCAATCCGCTTTTTATATATGTCGTAGTAAGGGTTCCATACAACACTACAATATTCGAGGCAACTAAGTACAAAAGCGTTGTAAATTGTAATTTTTGTACTCGGATTTTTCAATTCCCTGCAATTTCGTTGAACGAAACCTAACATTTTGAATGCCCTTCCTACTATGTTATCAATATGCAAATTAAATCGTAAGCAGCTGTCCAGTATAACACCTAGATCCTTAATATGATCGACCTGTTTCAGTTGCACATTGCCAACACAATAGGAAGTAAAAATCGTGCTCTTTTTTCTACTGAATCGTATCACGCTGCACTTGTCACAGTTCAAACTCATGCCGTTTGATTTGCACCACAAGACAAGATTATCTAAATCCCCTTGTAACAATATTTCATCAGCCGGCGAATCGACCGTCCTAAAAAATTTTAGATCATCAGCAAATAAATAAAATGTTGAGCTTTTGAAACACCTACCAATATAATTGAATTACTTATCAAAATTTGCCCAATGAGACGTTATATAGACACATACTATACAGATGAATAATATTATATCCGAAATTTTGGTTTTAAACTAAAACTATCCGCCTCGTTAGTAGGGTGGTTAGCGCAGACGCCTAGCGTATAGCGATTCAATGGGGCTCGGGTACGATTCCCGACAGGGACAGGCATGTATGTGATGAACATAGATGTCTGTATTTCTGGGTTTGGTTTATTAAATATCTTCTCAGTGTTTATAATGTAATTCACTTATACCTACCTATATAAGCAACTTTACTTTTCCAAATCCCAAATCAGCAAAAGACTTAATGTTTGTACTAACTACTGCTGGCAAAAGATTTATCCTATATTCTTTGCTCATAAAATTAAATGATAATGCATAATATTATCTTAAAATGGATAGTAAATTGCTTGAAACAAGATCTTTAATTTGTCTGGAAAACTGGATTTCATTTTTATTATAATGGCATATAATGACGTATACGATAAAGAGGCAAAAAAACTCAACAGCCAAAATATTCCTAAGAAGTCGACTTATATCACACATACTGCCTATTCCTACTGGTTTCCTATTGGTACTGATTTTCATTTTAGAGAAGCACATACAGATCCAAAGTTCTCCAATCTATCCAGAATAATCCAGAATTATTACCCCACCCCTTAACATCAGTTCATGGGCAAGATTCCATAGCTATTTAATAAACTAAACTTTTTCCAAAGTCCCTTAATGCTAACAGTATGGGTACATTCTCAAACATTTAGAAAAATTGAGATCATGATTTTTCTGTGAGCTACCAGCTACTAATTTAACATTTCATTAGTTTGGAAACCGAGCTTTTCCGACTTAAATAAAAGATAAGCATTACAAACAGAGATACCTCAAAAACCTAACTTGTTCTATATAGAAAACAAAACTGGCACGTTACCTCAATTAGTTTGCATTTTTTGAACCTTACTTAGTTAAAATATAAGTTAAAAACTCTCATTGTGTAAGTGTGGTTAAAATCTCCGGAACCTTAAGCTATGAATGATTAACTTCAGTGACGTAGCTAGGGTATTTGCAGCCTGTTGCAGCTTAGGACTTTATGCCCTTTTAAATGGTCAAAATAATTTCCAATTTCAGAACATTTTTTTCTTCTATTTTTTAGAGTAACTAACTATTACGTAATTCGATTTTTTGTGTTTTTTCTCTCTGATACTATTTAGAAATAGTTTATGAATAATAGTCTAAATTTCAAATAATAGTCTAAATTCTTAGAGGTTTATTCAATTCAATTTTATTACGCCACTGATTAATTAATGTTCTCGCATCTAAATTTATATTAATAAACCTCGTCCTTAAATGTGGAATATTTTTGTAATATTATGTATGGTGCTTTTGTTTTGGTTAGTTTGTAAATTGATAAAATCAAATACTTCATATAAAACAATAAATCTCATACTTAATAAAAATATTCACTTATTACCGTCTATTACTAAAATCACTAACTTATGCATATACGAGTACTGTATAAACTTTTATACCGTGTTGTTTTAGGTACGTAGATAGGTAGAGGTAGGTAGCTGAACTGGTGAACAATGTAACTGAGCTCTTAAGTAAATATTCAAACTAATCTCTAGCTAACTAGTCTTTTAAATAAGCTTATTTTGGCTTAACCTAACATAATAATTGTGAATGAGTTTATTACAGTGAATGCGTTTTCATTACAAAAAAATGCATTTTCATTACAAAAATAGTATATACATATATCTAACTTATAAACGGGGGATTTGTAGTCTAACTCCGACCTTGTTAAGCCAACCATATTAAGTTGTTGCTAATATGTTCTGTATGAAATAGATAGTTTCCCCCCCACTACTTTTTGGTCGAAAAACTCTTTATTTATAAATAAATTACCAGTTTTTAACTTTGTTTTATTGTTAATCCATAACCACGGCTAGTGACATTAGAATATTCGGAAATAAAGAAGGTATATAATATCTATTATCTATATTCTATCTAGTGCCTACACATAGACCTATAAATTTTGTATAATTGATCATATTAAATAATCTTATCAACAATTAATTAAAATCCAATGTACGTAAAGATATTGTGAGCCTCTCTATAGAACGGACTATTGAAATAGCCTGTGCAGAACTAGAGCGTTTTATTGTTATAAGTGTTTATAAACCCCCCCAAGTTCGTTATATAAATCTTTGGCTATTTTTGGGAATGTTCTATTAAAACTATCTGCGTCTAATCAAATTTTCTTGTTTGTGGTGATTTTAACATACATTTATTATTTGAAAATATCTTTAAACATGTAGTTTGAGATGTAGAATGAAAAATTACCCGATACGGTCATAGATTTTTACCCGTCTCGGAGAATTAAGCATTCTATATAATATGATCGTCTTTATAGGGACAGTGGTGACATCTATTAGGTTTCTTTCAAAAATAGACAATTAGCGAGCGGTACGGTAGCTCAATTAGTAGAGCGACGGGACGGTTTCCCCGAGGTAGCGGGTTCGAATGAGTAATTTTCATTCTATAGTTATATAAACTAAATGTTAAGTCAAGTGCATGAAAATATATTCCCGAAAACTGCATCCAAATCGGCTAATCCGTTTTGTCCAATGCGGCTTGCAGTTTCTTGGTAGCATGGCGAGCGTTGAGAGAGCGGGCCAGGATCGCTATGTCATCGGCATAGAGTGCCAACACAGTGCCCAGGCCGACCGGGATGACATTGGTATAGTGTGCATATAGGGCGGGAGACCACCCACTGCCCTGCGGGACGCCTGCTGCTATGGTGAGGCTTGAGGAAACGGCGCCCTTGACTCTCACTCGGAACGTCCTTCCGACCAGGAAGTCACCGAGCAGTCGCGCGAAGAAGTGAGTTGCGCTGCGACAGAGAATCTTGAATATGAGGCCAGGGTGCCAGACCTTATCAAAGGCCTTCGCCACGTCCAGGAAGGCCGCGGTAGCGGTCTCCTTCTTATTCGTGGCGGCCGCCGCAAAGTGAAGCACCCTGGCAAGTTGTAACGTCGTAGAGTGTTCGCTCCTGAATCTGAACTGTTCGGGGCGTGGCTTTAAATACTTTTTGATTGTGGGTTGGAGCGTCTTCTCGAATAGTTTGGAAATGGAGCTTAGAAGTGTAATTGGGCGGTAGCTATCTACCCTCCGGGGCTTCTTCCTTTGTTTCAACAGAAGAATCACCAGGCCATCTTTCCACGCGTCTGGGAAGTATCCCAGACGCACGATAGCGTTGAGTAGCCTGGTGAGCTGGGCTACGGCGGCAGGTGGGAAAAAAACCATTGTTTTTGGTTCTCCTGCTCTTATAAATGCCCCCCCCCCCATTATATATATATATATATATATATATATATATATATATTAATATTTTCCATGTAAAGAAATCGATCGGTGACAGATTTATTATACGTATCGAAATGTAATACCAACCGACGGCCTCCTTGTTAAACTCCACTAATATAAAGAAAAATTTTAAATAGCTCAGTATGATTTAAAAGATACTTTTTTTTAAGAAATTTTATTCTTCCACCATTTTATAAGGAATTTAGGCTACCCCACACTACTAATACTAATTAATAGTATTCAAATTTATTTTTTTATAATGTCATCTTGATGATGACAGTAATTTTATGTTAGAACTTAGAAGTCTTATATTATAATCTATTGTGAGCTATTGCTGCCATTATTATATATTTTTCGAATTATATTTGAGATCATTTATTATCTTCTCAGTAAATCAAAGTAAAGTAATTACATCTTTTTGGTTTTTCAACGAAAAAATTGTGTATGCCTGTACTACTGAATCAAAAAGTCGCATTATTTTTATAACAAGTTCGCCTCTTAGATAATACTGAACCTTTAACTCACTAGCGCTCAAAGTCTTTTATATTACTTCGGAATTTTGTAGTATAATCTGAAATCACAAATGGCATCGTATGAATGAAATTGACAATTTGACAGTTAGATTTCACTAGCAAGTAGCAACTAGCCACTAAGAAGTAAGATAATTGCACGGGAGACATTCTATTTCTGTGTAAGAAGTTTAGTGTAAAGTAGTATTTTATTTATAAAAACGTACAGTGTAGTTATAGTTTAAGTATGTTATTTATATAAATTTTTATAAATAAATATTTTGTACTGCACTCAGCAGACATACCCGTTTGTGTTATCAATTTGTTTGTTGTTAAAGTAGATAAAGTTGTTCTAAGAATGACGGATAATAAGGCTTTAGTGATGGCTGCTAACGGACAATTAGATAAATCTAAAGAATTACAAAAAGAAATACTTATGGAAAAGCTTCGATCGAAAACGTCACAGTATAAAAATTTAAATGAAACTTCTAAAGCTGTTCGCATGGCTTTGTTGGTAAGTTAGCTGGTTTTAATACTTTATCTTTACACATTTATTTATTTTCATATTTAAAGCATTCGTTCTTATTCATAGAATATATAGATGTGTGAATAAATATTAAATAAGACAAGTCTAACAATATTTTATAAATCAAATTCAAATACAAAGGTAGAATCTTCTACTTAAAGGTGGATTTAGACGATACTTCTAAAGGTGGTTCTACAGATTTTATTTATTATTTTATTTTTTATAATAAATAAGCCCCAATGCTGTGGCTTAAACACTTTCATTCTCCTACAACTGCTGATAGAATTTGATTTACAGTTCATAGAAATCCATACATTTACAGTTTTACAGATTTTTATTAATACCTGATTTATTTCACCATCATTGATTTTCAACAAAACTGTTGTGTTGTTGTGCAGAAATGCATTGTAAATTTGAATCCATGTGCTTATTTAGTTATTTATATCAGGACAAGAGGTGGGCAGTGGACAGTGCAGATCGCATGATTCTACAAAAATGCTTGGACAGTTTACAACACTGCATCAAAGTTAGCTCTCTACAAAGCCTCATTGAAAGACTTGAATGTCTGTCTAGACAGCTTGGGTACGAGGATTTTTTTTTTGTTTTACTAAACAATAATATAGTGATATTTATCTTCATTAGTTATTAGGTTTATCTTAAAAATGAGATGAGCATTATTATTTTTCAGATTAAAGTTTGTTGTGGGAACATCTGGTGTTAATTTATTTATATCTTCTGATATGTTTTATTTGGAAATATTAGTGGAGTCCTCTGGATCCGTGAAAGATGTCAAAATACATCATGAGGGCAAGGTTTGTAAAAGATTCAGCTATAATGCAAATATTGGTTTCTAGAAAAACTTGATACTATAAATTTCTGCAAATTTTTCAGATAGAGCAGCAAAGTTGTGAAGAGTTAGTGCAGTGTATATCCCGAGGAGACTTTGCCGATTTCACAGCCCAACTAGAAGGCCTCACTGCTGTGTATCAGTTAAATGCTGAAAAGAAAGTAAGTGTACTCAACAAAGTTTTATTAATAATATATATTTTCAATTAATATTTTTAATATAATTTTATTACAGTTTTTTGACAATAATTATTTGAGATTTAATGAGTTTAAAAAAATTAAGAATTTTGTTGCAAGTATACTTTAGATATATCCAACATATTTGTAGTGGTTTTCATTATTATAATTTTTTCTTAGGTAAAATGCAAAGCATTCAGTGCTCTGCAGAGTTTGGAAGAAGACTTGTGTACGTTACGACAGTTGCAAAGCTTTATTAAAGATCCTTGGGCACAAGTTCATAAAAGCCCCATAGGATTCTTGCAGAGAAGACGGGGAGGTATGAAATACTATTAAAATTTATCTGATAAAATAATGGGCTTACAAATAAATAAGTTTATTTAACTATTGATAGAAAATAGTATTTTTATTTAATATAGAAATATAGTATTTGTAAATTGCAATTTTTATGTCATCTTAGGTCATGCAATGCGTCTTACATATTTTGTATCGCCTTATGAATTACTGGACAAAGAGAAGGGTTTGAAGCCACTTACAGTTGAACTACTCACTTTGGGGAAAGCATCTTCATCAAGTGGCCTGGCCTCACTAGTGGCCCCATCTCACACACCCATTGGCCATTCAGCTACAGTTCTTCTAGAAGGTTCTGCGGCTAATAAGCTTCAACTATCTCCCATCATTGCTGGCGGACAACGTCCGGGAAAAGGGTAATATATACTTTTTTACTTAAAATAAAACTAGTTATCAATCAATAATAAAGTATTGCTTTTAGAAATGGCCCAGTATATGCACAATTGGTACCACAGAATAGTGCAATGCTACCGGCCTGTTTTACCCTTAAATTATCGCAACCAACACCGATGTGTGCAGGACTGGCTAAATTGATACACGCCACTACAGATGTAAGAAAAAATTGCAGATTTTATAATCAACTGTAGAATTTACCAAGTGTAACACTTTGAAATATTTTAGGTTGAAGTTGCCGGAGATTGGGCAAATGCTAAACCAATGTTAGGGCTAGTTGCCCAACAGGCTTACAACAAACTTGCTCCTGGCAAGACCGTGGAATTAAATCTCAGTAAAGGACTGTTTTTAGTAAGTATTTTTCACAATTTTTTATTATACTTTAGTTACTTGCGGTGGCTCACTTATATCAGCTTGTAACGATGTAGTGTAGAAGTCACGTTTGACGCAGTGGCGCCCTCTGTCGAGCTGAACTATTGAACTATCCTTCATTGAGTTCAATGAACATATTATTTTATGCGTGTAACGACCGTCTGGTAAATTTGGAGTGTATGACTTTGATGAATTTGGAAACAAAATGGAGGATACTTTACTAACCTTTGTCTTAAAAAAACCTTTATGTTGATAATGTGTTCTGTTATTATAGCATTTATGAAACGACGCTAATTGCGGATTTAAGTTCAGATTACCAAAAGTCGAATCTTCACTATTAAGAATAATGTTGTTCAAAAGTCGCTAATGTTTATTTGTCCGATTTGGATCCTAATAATTTATACAGGGTTACTTGTAATAAGTTAACCACGTTTTGTAGGCAGCCTCTCTGCATCCATCCCAATAACATTGGTTCTACAACTTTTTTAAAATCTTGATAAACGTACGTTCATCATATAGAGGTTATCACGGAATATTCCCTCCCAGAGTCTCCCGGACTCCTCCCCGCTGCTCCCCGAGAAGTGGCAGTGCTACTTCTTGTGCGAGTCGCGCGGTCTGGAGGGCCGGCTGGTGAGCAGCGTGCCCTTCACGCACCCCTCGCACGTGGCGCCGCTGCTAGGCGCGCTGAGGCAGCAGGCGCTCTTCAACGCGCTGCTGGCCAGCTGCGTGCGGCTGCAGAACAAACAGGGTGAGTGCTACCATCTCGGAGGAATTATTGTTGTATTTGATGGAAATGACGTCCGCACAAAAATTTTGTTAAAATCCGTCCAGTGATCTTTTTATGATACGAACGAACAGAGAAACAAAAATCTAAAAAAATCTTTTATTTCGAGATCATCACTTGGAGTCATCGCTTTCTTCTCTTTCATCTTTTCTATAAAGTTAATATATCCTTTTCGTAATAGTCTGAATTCAAATGTAAGTCTGTCCGTTTTATAATGTAAGTTTGTTTTTGCATCCCATATAGTGAAACTTATAGCGTCTATATATTTTCAGTGGTAGATTTAGATATCGAAAAGGTGTTAATGTTCGAGGTGAGCGCGCTGTCGTGGCAGCACATCTCCATATCTCTGGAGCACCCTCTGGATGAGAGCATGGCCACGGTGGAGCTGGACCTGTCGGAGCCGGCGGCGCCCCGGGCTTCGCTGTACACACTCAACACGCCGCCTAGAGAACGACTGGACGATTACATCACCAAAGTGCTGCAGAAAAGCCACTCCATACCTATAACACTGAGGTGTGTGTGTACCTTGTCTCGGTTTTCGCTATTCACTTTTGATGTTAGAGAGTTACTTTTGGCCCTTTTTGGAAATTTTTTGCTTATCTGGCGTAATAAAAAGTATGTATTTCAATAAAATAAAGTATCAATTTGATTAATTCTGCTAAAATTTCGAAAAATTAAACGATCAAAAATATTAACATTACGTTTTAACAATATATTAAAACAATGAACAATCAGTGCCCGTCCGAGTCGATGATACTAATAGAATTTGTATTGTTCGGCCACAGTTTAAGAAAATAAACAATTACGGGGAGAAAAACAATGCGTAGCATAACAAATTATATGCAATATGGAAAAAATAATGTCCAAAAAAATTATAGCTAAAATTTCATTTTAATACTAACTACTTTGTCCAGTGTTTCTTTCGCAAGGTTACATTTTTTTATCGAAACTAAACCCATTCTGTGTCTTAAGTAGTCGCTTAAATGACAGAGCAAAGAACTAGTGTTATTTTAATTTTGAAATTTGTTATTTTACATGTTTTTGTTTTATTTCCGTGTTGCAATTCCGTTCAGTAGTGAATATTCCTTTTATTCAGTACTACTGCAGATTTATTAAACGAAACGTTAGATCTTTCTATTATATATGATACCATTATGTCTGTATCGTCGTTTTTTAAGGTCATTGATAAAGATATGGGAACGAGAACCGTCAACAAAGCAGATGAACGGCAGCTATTCGGCTTTGGAGTCAAATTTTAGCTGCGGCATGGGGGGCATCGACCCCGGGGGTGACGTGAAGCATGAGCCGGGGACCATGCACGGCCGGGCTCTGTACCCCGCTAACGTGAGCCATCCGCACCAAGGAGGTGAGAAACACGCCTGCTATAAAGGTTCTGGACCGAAATATACATTAATTATAAATGTATATGTAATAAAACAGAGCATTCATCAACACTTGCAGTATTTTTTTACTAGGTCATAAATTATAATTCTGTACAATTTTAAGCAGTCTTTACTTTAATTTTCAGGTACTTATCTGTCTGAACAACAGCATCATTTATCTATGATGTGTCAAGATAATACGAGCGAACTAAAACCTTCCAGTTCAGAGGAGCGTAAATCAAAAAAGCGCAAAGTGGAACCAGGATTGTGGCCAAGTCATAAAAAGGGTAAACCGGGGATGAATGACTTGATGGACTCCGATAGCGAGAGCGATAACTCTGATGGCTACGGAAATGAAGACGATACAATGAATAGTAATTCAACTATCGATGACATAGAAGGTCGGGAGTCATCCGTCTCTCAAAATGAGTTCGCTTCAGACCTAGAACTGTCCGGTATGGACCAATCTGATGCGATCGGCGGACAGGAGAACAGAACATCCTCAGACATGGATAACTCAAACGACGGAGATGTTGAAGATATAATCAGGTATTATTATAAATATCCTAATTTAGTGGTTTACATATTGGTGACATTTTTGACATTTATTTTTATATTATATTACAGGAATTCTTTTCACAAGTCTGAGCACAAAAGGCAAAAACTTAAAAGTAAAGAATCGGAGTCACGAAGAAGCACATCGTCGTTGCTACTGGACTTGACTGAAGGGAAATCTTATATGCCTTCCTCTGTAAGCATTACTCCAATAGGATCCACCTCTAACCCACCAAGCGCCGGGTCCGGGTCTAATATTTCATCAATGCTATGTCTCGATCGGAGGCCTGGTATAGAAATCATACCGATCACTGCGGCTCCACCGGCCGCTTTGCCAAGTTCAATTACTATCACGCCTATAACATCTTCGCAGATCAAATCTCTTGATGATAGGATAAGATCCGACAAAAAGTCCAGCAAGTCAAGCGAGGAACGCAGTAAAGAAAAGAAGAAGAAAAGACGTCGGGATGACTCTATGGGCCCACCCGAAAAAATTCCACCCAAACAAGATCCCTTAACCAAACCCGTATCCGTAAGTATTAAACCCACTGACGGATCCCCGATGCGTCCTGCTTCCCCAAACTCCATTTTGAGAAAATTTAGTCCAAGTCCTACACAAAGCAGGTCAGTATCCATTACTAAATCACCGAGTCCGAGTAGTGTTAAGGGCATGGGAAAGCCATCTGGTACTTCCAGTCACCACAGTAGTCCCAGACACTCTCCCGTTCAAAATAGTCCTAAACATTTGACAGGATACTCAAGTCCAAAAAACCACAGTATTTCTTCCCCGAAACATAGTTCTTCTGGGTCGGGGAAACCTAGTATGTCGACATTAAAATCTGCAACAAGCGGCTCCCCTTCCGGGAAATCTAGTGCTACAGGGTATGACTTGTCAAAAAAGTTATCTAAAGAAAGCTACGGGTCTAGTTCGGTTACATCCCGTGATAAAGAAAAGAAACATTCCAGTTTATCTTTTTCCAGTTCCGATAGAAGCAGTCCCAAATTAAAAAACCCAATGAAATTGAAACAGTTAGAAATAACTCCAGTTTCATGTGACAGTCCCATAACAGAACCTTTGATATCCCCTTCCAATATCGAAGTAAATAAGTCCAATGCGCCAAGCCAAGCTAGAAACAGAAAAGGTTCTCTTAGTGCAGTGATAGATAAGTTGAAGTCTGCCCATCATTGCGGCACAGATTCAGAAATAACTATAAAAGCAAGTTCAAGTAGCAGTAGCAAATTTTCTGACCCAAAAAACAGTTCTGGTAATTTAAAAGTAAGTGAGAGTAAAAATCAAGAGTATATGGTAAAGCCTAGTCTAGACGGTATGAAAATAACTATTAACAAAACACGTTCAAAAGAATCATCTAGTAGTAGCTCAAAGTTAAACTATTCTAGCTCCAGTTCTAGTAAACAATCATCACCTCAACTCACCCCACCAAGCCAGGGTTCTCCTAAAACTCATACCGGTCTCAAACCCGGTGTCAT
Organism: Napeogenes inachia; assembly: GCA_959347355.1. Lineage (NCBI taxonomy): Eukaryota > Metazoa > Arthropoda > Insecta > Lepidoptera > Nymphalidae > Napeogenes > Napeogenes inachia. Next base: position 13,765,674 of record OY365797.1, read on the forward strand.
TAGTGGGCCTGCTTCAAAAAAAACCCAGGTCATGCAATCGTCCAAGTCTGCTAACATGACATCAGGTTCAACACCTACAAAATCCAATATAAGTCCTTTGGAACAATCAGGGTCTACCAGTAGCAATACCTCAAAAGTGCCTTATTCTAAATCATCCAGTGGCAGTTCGACCGGAATAAATCTATCTTCAAAGTCGACCTCGAAAAGTAGTGGCTCTCCGAAAAGTACTAGTTCAGATCTCGTTAAAATCATGAGAGACAGGGAACGTGAAAAAGCAAGAACAAAACTTCTTAGTAATTCCGAAAAATCGATTTTCACTTCCAAATCCGAGCGTCACTCAAGTCCAAGTAGTTCGAGAGACGACGTGGATGGTGATAGATTTAAAAATTCTAAGGACGCAAATTTTCTGGTTGAAGGCCTAATGAAACCTCTTGATACTAGTAAATTTCAAATACCAAAATTAAAGAATCAAAACACTCCCGACAAAAATAGTCCCGTTTCGCAGTATGACAGCCGTTCGATGGTTAACGATTTTTCGCGATCTGCAGATCAAAGTAAATATCCCTTTCCGCACTACGATAATTCAAACAGAAACTTAGACGCTCTACAGAAGTCGGTATATCCCCTTAATGTACCTAAACCGTTATTAAACATGGGTGGAATAAGTCCGAAAACTGTAGTACCTGGTAAGAGTGAGCAGTCTGAGTATTCCAAAGCAATGTCAGACAGCATAGCGAAAGGCGAAAGTCCGCAACGAATTAAAGATGAAGTGAAAGAGGGTTATTCGGGATCATACCCCTTGATGCCGTTGGACTTTAAAACTGACATGGCCAAAGGGTTTCCAGCTCCTAAGGGAAGTTCGGAGGATAGAAAAGGAGCGGATTCTTGCATGAAACCGCCAGCTAGTGGATCGGTAGCCCGCAGTGGTGCGACCACGCCGCAAGAAGCTGCGGAAATGTTACTCGACTTTTCGTCATCTTCGGGAAGCAAGGTGTCGGGTGTTGTGTCCGTACGCCCCGTGTACCCAGCATCCCCAGCACTCTTGCAGTTAGCAAAGAGTCCCGCTCCGTCCCCATTGGTAGCTCCCTCTCCTCATTCCAATTCTCCTTGTATTACTGATGATGAACTCATGGATGAAGCCCTGGTGGGCCCCGGCAAATAAAGTATCAAGCAAGAATTTGGAATTTTTTATTTATTTTATATTTCTAGTGTGAACTGACTTATGAATAATTATAATAATCTATTTTGTATAAACTTGAGTCTCTTCTTCAGTATCGTAATTTTTAAATAAAAATCTTGTGTGCGTGTTTAAAATATTACTTACTACTTAAATATCAAAGACCATCAGGCGTGCTAATTTATTAATAATTTATAAAATTTACACACTATTGTATTTTTCTTTGTTTTATATGTTTCAAAATTATTTCAAATTATATGTAAATATTGTTATAGTTTTAAACAAATTCGACCATGTCCTAAGCTATATTTCCTTAAGTGGACTGAATACGATATAACTAAATGTTCACTCCTACAGTGCCTTAGCGATCACGTTAGGAATGTTCTCAAGTTTGTTATACATCGCTTATTTACACACTTTTAATTTGTTGTCTCAAATTATGTTGTTGTATCTTTTGCTACTTTTTCTTAGGTTTGTAAAATAATTCGTGAGCTATGTATTTAAGATCGTAATTTATTAATTAGCTAGTTTCATTTATATTGGCATGACAAAACTTTACACATTCAAGACAAACACCAATCACGTAACGCGAAGTTAATATAAATTATTATACATATTTATTTGTTGTATTTCTATTTTAAGCTTTTAAATTAAAGTTACTTTAAAATTAAGTGTTTCTGATATTGAAATGTGGTTATAGCTACATCTAGGTGTAAAAGAGGATTTAAGCCTTTCATATTGCCATGATAAGTGGTATTTATACTAATACGTATTGTGTTCTATATTTTAGTAATAAATGGCAAGTGAATTATTATATATAAGTAAGTTATTAGTATATGTAAATAAATTGTATACTTTAAATGTAATTTTAGAAAATCGATAAGGTATTGATATGCAAATAGTTTAAATTATGGATAAGTAAATGTAATAAAACATTATGAACTGCTGGTTATATTTTATTTTAAATTATTAAGTTCTTAAACATCTAAATATATCTTATTATGCAGTGTTTAATAAAAACTTAGAGAGCTGGGGCGATAATATCCGTAATACGGGTAAAAGTAATATCTACTATAAGGGTAGTACGCGTAGGGTCTTCTGTTATATCTCCTTGTTGCTTTTCTGGTAGGATTCTGTCTACGCGGCTTCTGTTTCCTCCGGAATATAGGTATGGGAACGAATCCGGACGCAGTATCCATAATCTCATTAGGATCTTTGTTTAACAAATCGCTATATAAATAATCTGTTTCTTGTGCGGGAACGTACTCGTCTTCCAAACTAATATCAACATTTTCCTGGACATCAAATAGCAAAGGTTCCTGCAAATCAAATGGTGATTCCGTAATCGGAATTTCGTTATTATCAGCTATAATAACATCCATGGTTTGCTCATACGGTACACTTGGTAGATCTTCCTCTAGTGTTTCAATGCTTACATTTATAACATTATTTTGTTCAGTTTCTTTATTGTTTGATGGCTCTTTCTGATTGGTTCCCGAGTCATTATGCTCTGACAATAGAGGTTTCTTATCACTAACTTGTTTCAAAGAGTCTGCTACAACGCTACTCAGCCCCACAGCTAACAATAAAATTATGTGACTCTTCATTTCTTCTGTATGAAAACGTTTCGGATGAAGTTAAAACTGAAATGCAATCTTTGTATAAGATAAGATCTTTATATTATAACTTTCTAGGTCAAAGAAAGGCGTAAATACATAACATAAATATTGAAATAAGTAATTAGGATGAGTTTGTCACGACCTACTGGTATACTAAAGGTAGATAACTGCATGTTTTTCAGTATTGTCTTATTACTATTCTAACCGGGCGTCCCCAATGACTCAAGTAACCTCCTCAAGCTTTTAAAGCCAAACTGATAGTTTTTTTAACGCCTTGTTAAGTTAAGTTATATATATATAATGGTTAAAACAATTCTAATGTAACTCCTTTATTTAAATTATTTTTGCAATTTCATCCATAACTAAACTTAATGCATAATGTTGCATCAAATTATTATCGGGAACTGCTTCTGTGTAACTTTTTATATGTATCAATCGTATTTTAGCAGGCAATAATTATTTTATAACAATAGGAAAACAAATAAACATAAGGTTTTTAAAGTAATTTGTTTATGAGGGTCGGAGAAATCACTTCATTTTGGGAAGAGAATCTTGCCTACAATAGTTTGGGAACCACTGGATTTCACCTTTTATCTCAATAGTAAGTACTTACATAATGCGCGCCTCTTAGACGGTCCCAATTTGGTTGATATCGTCTTTGGGCTTGATTGTTTCTTCTTTGCGCTCTTGCTTGTTCTCTTCTTTCTTTTAGTTTCCTCATCGCAAATCGCGGTAAAAATGGATTCTGTGATTCAGCCGTTTCCATCATCTCATCTTCTGGTATTTTTGACAACAAATCTGTTTCTTGCAGGGGTTGTGACTCGACTTTGATTATAAACGCAAACACAATAATTGCGAAGACGCAAAACAATCTAAGACTGAGCGCCATATTTTATATTGAATATAATTATTATAATTAATGGAAATGGTACTGCTACGATGTCTAATCCCTGTTTAAATCGAATAGTCTCAGTGTCAGGTTATATAGGATACATCATAGTACTGGTGACACAGATGTGCTTGTTTACAAAATGAATGTGTTTTCGGAAATCTAACGGATAATAAAGCTGCTTCCAATTATCGCGTTCGTATTTATAGTCCTGTCTGAAAATATTAAGCGGTATTTTTATTGTATGGACAACTGTACAAATATATTTAAATATAGACATTTCATTTATTTTTATTAGAAAAAAAACTTAGGTTCCAATAAGTTATACTTATCTAAGAAAAAATATTAAATGGTTCCAATTGGTCTTGGTGCTCATATAAACATACATTTCAAACAACAACCCATACTATGAATAGAGATCTTATGTCACGTTAAGGCAACTGTTATGACCGATTGAGTCATACAATGATAAGCCGGTAATGAACTAAGTTCCGACCTTAGAATAACTCAAACGTAGAATTCTCCGAAATTGCCTAATTAATTTATAAATTTAATTAGATTACATTTTCTTGTAATCTAAGTTTCACTAATTAAAATATATATTAGAGATGCGCCGAATAGTAGCTTCACCGAATACCGAATATTATTCGGTTTAACCTTTACCGAACCGAATATTCGGCCGAACTATTCGGTTTACCATTTTATTGATTGTTTGTCATAAACAGGTTCTAACGTAATGTACCTACATGACATTACGTGTGGCTGCTGGATGGATGAAAAAATATATTGATTTGTGGTTTAAAAATATTCTTTTAAAACTTAAAAATAAATCCCGATTTAAGTTTCAAAATAAATGTTGACGATATAAATACTAATTGTAGTCACCTAAGCAATAATAAAATAAATAACGTTGACTTGATATATTTTGAAACAAATGTTGATTTGAAGCTAAATTGCTTTTTATTTTTAAGCTTTATAAGATTTGTGTGACTGTGACTTCTAATAAATAAATCATAAATCTTAGTTGTCTTTCAGTTCTTTACCGTATCGTGTAGCATGAAAAAAATTAAATATTCGAACCAAATATATTCGGCACCAAAACCGAATAATTCGGCAGAATACAAACAAATAGTGAAAAAGATGCCGGATACTGAATATTCGGTGCATCTGTAATAAATATGTACTTCATTACATAGTATACAGCAAAGTTGCTTCCCGCGTCTGTTCCTATGTCTGTAGGTATGTATTTATGCTTATATCTTTAAAACTACACAACGGATTTTGATGCAGTTTTTTTAGTAGATAGAGTGATTCAAGAGAAAGTTTTGTATGTATAATAACATGCTTAATATGTCATAGAACCATTGATAATTTCAAGATTTCTAATGCGAAGTCGTAAACGGTCACATTGTTTTGCGCTTACGTTGCAAACGCTGGCTGAACTCTACAAGATAGATCAAAATTATGTACTAAGTATTGTATACCTTAAAAAGTTCTACAAGAAAGTCCGCGATGATATATATTTAGCTCTTAGGGATACCACAATAGCAAATTTTTATCCTTTAATTTTTACGAGAAATAATGGCTTATTTACGAAGCGATTTTAAGCAATACAGCTTTAATCCTTATCCAATTAAGTTCCTTAAATACATTTTATATTTAATATGGAACAAGATTACCCTTTCCAGTATGTAATTTAAATATATTCGAAGATATTTCAGATTCAAAATATGGGGACATCGCGTTTGCGGCGGTATGGTCGGCCGGCGCACTCTGGTATGGAACCGTGCAAACCGTCTCAAAAATGGCTTTTGTGAATGTTCAGTATTGAAAATTTTATTAATGCATATAACTAATGAATGTCTAATACATATTATTTAGCATTTAATATAGACTTTTTTAAATAAAACCAGACCGACATAGTCTCACTGCACATCTGCATTGTGTCTTAATGAACCCCTTTTATTTATTTACAAGATAAATTTGAAGTAGTTACTCGTAGTCAGATACTTTGGTCTTACGAAAATCTGCCTCTTCGTTTGCCACCTTATTCTACATCCTTCTCCATAAAGTCTTTTACCATACAAGCCATCAGGAAAGTCAAATCCTCGACTACTTTCAAGAGGCTAGTCAAAGATCATTATCTCAAGTTTGTGCCCTCTAGACTAAATATATTATCAAATTTTGTTACGCCTTTTCCTGTACTGTAGCATTATGGTTTCCATTTTATAAACCATATATGTAGGTATATATTTTTTATAAATAGATATTTAGTAAACATTTTATGTACCTACTTACATTTTTATGCACCTCTCTACCCTCTTTTTCATTCCCACCAGTATATTTAAGATTGTCCGGAGGAGATCGTTACTTAACGATACGCCCGCGTTATTTTTACGAAAAAATATACTTAGATTAAACACATTTTCCCTGAGGGCTCATGTTCGAATCCTGAGATATAAACTTAGATATAGTCTATATTGTAGGCACTACAAGCCAGAGGCGTAGCGAGCTTAACTCGCGCCCGGGGCACAATACCGTTTCAGCGCCCCCATTTTAAAAACAGATTATTTTTCACTTGTTATTTTCCGGACACATTACTTGCTTACGGATTTTTTACTTGCCTTTTATGTAACTGTATATATATTGTATAAGAACGAGATGGACTTCATCATGACGGATAAGAAGCACATATTTAGGCAGGTCTTAGTGATGAATAACCGGTATATCGTATACTACTGGAAGCGATCACCGACTTGTAAGGGCACCCTAAATATCAATTTTAAGCTCGAGTGGAACCGCATGATAAGGTCTATTTTTCGTACAACTATGCCCCAAGCCGGACATGATGCGTTCCAGCTGGAACTGCAAAACAGATTCCATGCACTCGAATCCGAGGCAAATGTTTATGAAGACTTAAACGTCATAATGGGGATTATGCGCGAAGTGGTAATGGTGTACTTTCGGAAAACTAAACTAGATAAGACCAAACATTTCATGCTAAACCCTGGAACTGATGCGACCTCGACTAGAAACACAAGAGGTTCCTTTGTCGGATACCCAGTAGCTCCACAAAAAGATTCAGAGCTTGGTACGGCGTGACCACCGAAGCTGGAACACTCGCCGCATACAGAAGATGATTGAGTAAATTCAAAATCTTTACAAAACCACTGGGAAAAGTCATCTGACAAAACTGACTGACCTCGAATGGTGTAGCCGTCACATCAGTTCCGGAGATACTTGATGAAATTGAGGATTTTTACGCAAATCCATATGCCTCACACGCACCGAAGCCTTCTTCCAAACGCGAGCGACCCTAGAGCCCCAATTACCCGCCTCTTTACGGACGGTCTACCAGACGTAGATTTCGACGAAAACTTAAAAACGATAAAACTCCCAGGGAAGACGGAGTAGACTATGAGCTCGTTAGGGCTGGAGAGAAACCAATCCTTGAAGAGCTTAAAAGTCATTTAGCTCTGTGATAACCATTGGGACTATCCTGAAGGCGTGGAGCAGAGATGGCGCTCCTCAAAAACTACTATAATTAAGTAATTATCCTGAAGTACAGCCATATGAAATACAGCTTATAATTGTGGCTCCTAAACACTTCTGAGCCACAATTATAAGCTGACTATATAAAATAATTATAATCGTCTAGCATCAAGGTTTCATACCTTCCACACACCGGAGCAAGCTGCGTTTTGTAAATGTCTGGTTATGGTGTACCAGGAAAAACTTTCGACTTCGTTTAAACCTTTGCTATTCTGGAGTCTTTGCAGCGCTGCTCTACATACTACTCTACATACTAGAAATCTCTACCAAATGGCAACAAGGTCTGTCCAAGTAAATAACCACCAAACAACTCCTATCCATCTATCTATCTATCTTGAGGTGTAGGACAGGGTGACGTTATATTCCCGAAACTTATACCACTGCGCTGGAGAATGTTTTCAAGACATTGTCGTCGGATTATTGGGGCATCAATGTCACTGGTGAATAGCTCACGTACCTTTGCTTTATCGATGGCATAGCCATAATGACAGAATCCCTGCAAATCCTATCCTATACTGTCTAGCCTCAATGCTGCCTCAAGACGTGTTAGGTTCCGGATGAACTTGGACAAGACCAAGATAATATTCAATAAACACACCATCCCCGAACTGAAAATTGCGTAACATATTTGTGTCATCTTTGACACAATGCCATAAGACGAAGCCGAAACGTGGAACCTGACGATGAAACTGGACCACTGTCTGCATGTCACCCAGAGAACTATGGAAAGGTCTATGCTTGGGATCTCACTAAGGAACACACTCCTAAATGAAGTTATCTGGCGGTGGCAGTGGGCTGATCATATTTGTCGCAGAGCCGATGGTTGATTCAATAAACGGGGTCTCGAATGGAGGCCTCGAATGGCAAACATAGTGTTGGACACCCACCGGTAAGATGGACCGATGACTTGAAGAAGGTAGCTGGCAGTGACGAGGACTGGAGATCGGGTCTAATAGCGTGCCCTGAGGGAGGCCTAAGTCCAGCAGCACATAGTCTCACTGCTGATCTGCGCGATCAACGGCCTTCTACGCCAACAACTGTACTTTTTATTTTATACTGTGTCTTTCCGAGGAGTTGCCAAGCAACGTGAAAAGAAGTCGAAGTATAAGCAAAATATGGTGGCCCCGTTCTTTAGAAGGATTACGCGACAATTGTTTTAGAGGATCAAAAGAAATGTTACTGCTGAGTGGTGCACGAACTACTGTTTGCCAGTTATTTTGGAAAAGGTTTGATAAAAACGATCTAGCAGGAGAATCCTTCTTGATCGCTACAACGCCTCGTTGCACATGCGAATAATCGACTATTTGAAGAAATCAGACGCAGAATTAATGGGTCATCCGTTTATTATAACACTGACCTCACACCTTGCTATTTTGATTTATTTCCGAAAATAAAAGAAAAACTTCGAGGAAAACGTTTTATGGACGCCAAAGAAGCAAAGGCTGCGCTTCAAAATGCTGTCGAAAAGCCCTAAAGACGGGTGGGCAAAGTGTTTTTCTTTATTTTCTAGGAACTTTCTATCAAATATGTACTAAAAACAAAATAAAAACTTGTATGGGGCTCCGATACAACAAACTTCATTTTTTTGCTCAATGTCAATAAGGGCAATAGACACTTGAAATATTCACAGAATATTAATTTATATATTCACTTAAAAAACCTAAAAAGGAATAATTACTATTGGGGGTTCCCATACAAAAAACGTGACTTTTTGCGCCCTTTCAGTTTTATATTCCCTTATAAATAAAAATAAATTTTCAAAAGGGCTCCCATACAATAAATATGTTGTCTTTTTGATATTTTTTATATATAATGATACGGAACCCTTCGTGTGCGAGTCCAACTACAAGCACTTGGTTTGATATTTTCCCTTTTTATTTACGAATTAACTGTTTTGTATTTCACTCACAGTAAATTTAAAATATATTATCAACAAAATATCCAACATTTTTTATTTTGCTAACTTTTTGGCGCCCCTATGTGAGTAGCGCCCGGGGCATGATGACACCCCTTGCACCCCCCTCACTACGCCTCTGCTACAAGCCTCAGTTTATATGTACCATCTACACCTAAAAGCTGAATACAATTTAAGTTTAAATTTTAACGTTTCAGTTCTAATGAATAATAGTTAAAATAAGATAATGTGAAATTCAAAATTATGTAAATTGATATCTTCAAATTTATATTTTTAACAGAAAATTAATTATTTTAAACTGACATAAGGAAAAAATACATACGTATTATAAATATATGTATTTAAGTATAATATTTCTTTATCACTGTTAAGGATATTGAGAAATAGAAAAGCAATTGTAAAATAAATTCTCAATTAAAATACTTTCGTGTACGTCACATACATCGAATAGTATATAGTTATGATATTATAAATATTTACTATTGCCATTATGATAACTGATAAGTACTTGGCATAATAAATATAATGTGTGTATTTAATATAAAATTGAAGTCGCAATACAACTACTTACGATCTAATTAAGGGCTCCAGCTAGTCGGCACTTGCAAGACCTTCACTGCTGAACAATACGGAGTTGATATAATATCTACGCATTTTAAGTGATGATAGATACTTATTATCCTAGTATATTTAAATGTTTATACATTATTTGAGTTTTTATACATGATGTAAGTTTTTTTATACATGATTTGAGTTTTATACATGATTTGAGTTTTTATGCATGATTTGAGTTTTATACATGATTTGACTTTTTATACATGATTTGCGTTTTTATACATGATTTGAGTTTTTATACATGATTTAAGTTTTTATACATGATGTAAGTTTTTATACATGATGTAAGTTTTTATGTATGATTTGAGTTTTTATACATGATTTAAGTTTTTATATATGATTTGAGTTTTTATACATGATTTGAATTTTTATACATGATTTAAGTTTTTATACATGATTCGACTTTTTATTCATGATCTAAGTTTTTATACATAATTTGAGTTTTTATATATGATTTGGGCAGTCCAAGAAACTGGCCAAGCAAATCTATAGTTGTTAGCGCGATAGCTATAGTTTGCGTTACATTATACGTATAGTTAGTTTAATAGTTATTCCAGGCGGAGGCGGCATGTTATAGTGTTATTGTTATTAAAATGGTAACTGTTGAATAATTTGGTTATCTACATTCGTGAATAACTAGGTATCTACTTTCGTTGTTGTTCTACATGTACTAAGTGTACGGCTGGAATGAAAATTTGGAGAAGCAAATAACAAATTTAAATTTATATAAATATAGAATGAAAAATAAACCGATACGGGCAGGGATTCGAACCCGCGACTACATGGAAACCGTCCCGTCGCTCTACCAACTGACCCACCGTATCGCTGTCCGCCTCGGTGAATTAAGCATTCTATATGTGATCGTCTTTATCGGGACAAGACATTACGTTCATTAAGAAAAAACCTTTACTAGGGCCAGGGCACTATTATTCACGGCTGTATTTACGATCGTCTTGAGATTTCACGGAAATAGGTATAAAAGCTGATGCTGATGCGAAGGAGAAGAAATTCAGCATGGAGGAAACATTTGTTTTGAGTCGATGATACTATCTACTTATATAGGAATGTGAATTTGTTTGTTGTTCTTTCACGGCTTAATTACTCAACCGATCATTATTCTATTTTACAAACACGATGAAATACAGTAAAAGATAGATTTTCATTCAGAAAAATTTTATGTTCTCGACCGTCCGACATAATGATTCTCTTATTAATTATATTTATTAAAATGATATAAGTGTTACTTTAAAAGTATTTAATTTAAACCTTTTCATTCTAGAAAATATCATGTCATCTAACGATTGGCACGGTTTCCAACATTATTGATACAGATGTTGCATTTGCAAGGAGTCAGCGCAAGACTAGAAGGCACTCGCTTGGGTTTACAAACCCGTTTTATATTGATGCTTTGTTATCTAAATTAAAGAGAAAAAGATCCATACCCGCCATCATAAACAGGCCACCCCTAAAGGCAGACTGTTATAGCAGATCCATTATTTTTTTCGTCGAAAATTCATATTTTAATTTTATTCACATAAAAATAATTTATTAAAAAACAACAATTGTTTTAAAATTAATTTATTTTTCATACAATCTTTCTATTCTATTCTCTGTATATAGATCAGGGGTGTCCAATCGCGATTGACCGGTCTATCGCGGCCGCTAGTCAAGTCGATTCCCGCGAGGCAAGAACTATTGAAAATTTTAAAGTTGAAATTAAGGTTTACCTGCCCTAAAGGTCCCTTAGAATATCAGGAAGTAAGTAATTCTTAAAAATAAATAAGGTAGATCTAACAGCGATTTTCAGTAAAAAGTCGATCTTAGTTGTGATTAAGTTGGCCACTCCTGATAAAGATTTTATGTAGATAATACCGAATTCTAATCCTCTAGAAAAAAGAGAAGCCATCGGCGTCTGCATTTGTTGAATGACATTCGATAAGTAAAACCACTAATAGGTACTATAAAAAAGATTTGGCAAAACAAATAAATATACAAAAATATGGGTGTAGGAATTATCTCAACCCATAAATGTGCGATTTATATGTTGATATAAACTTACCTTTTATATTGCGGTTAAGCAACTTGTGTTTGTAATATTTTGGTTGGACGACTCTTTCGTAACCATGTTATATGTCATAGTAACTATAAAATACATTATATATTTATGGTAAATAAATATGTACCTGCAAAAAATATATATTTTTTGTATACAAATTTAGAATCTTAATATACGTGAATAAGCCCCAAGGCCTTAAAAAAGCCTTACATCCCGTTTGCCTATAGGTACTTTACTCCCATCTATTCTGTGATTGTTCGAGAACAATCAGTATCTGGTTACTAATTTACAGTTCCAATGATAAAAGCCCTTCTGTAATTCACACGAGTAAATTTAAGGCTCTTACTTATTTAATAATAAATCATTAAACTCTTATACTATTATTAGAAGATAATTGCTAATGCAAATATTAAAACTAAATACCTACGAGTTGCTTTAGTAATTGGTATGAGTTTGTATAAATATTTCTACTAGAGTAAATTTGAATTGATGAAACGTACAATTCGTGTTCCAAAATTTTCAAAAATCGAAAACGGTCAATTTGAAAAACTTGATATATTTTTTTATGGTTTAAAGTTAAGCTTGTTGTAATAAAAGTTTTTTAATGATAAGGACTCTAAGGGTCGCGTGTCAACCAAATGTGAAATGAGCCAATGCCCAGCTCGGTCAGTCACCGGTGCAATGCACGACTCGTAATATTAATATATATTTTATATATAACGGTATCCTCGATATATTGAGGATAAATGAATTAAAAACATTTATACAAGTTACCTGACATTCTTTGTACAAGCTTTGTGAGTTAACCGGTAAGTAACAAAGAAGTCAACACTGATGTTTTTTTTCAAAGAAAACAAAGCGCGCAAACATTGTTATATGTTTATTTTATTTGTTTTGTTAGACTTATGACATAAAATATTAGTTACAATTCAATCTGAACTTTTGTAAGTAGAGTTAATGTGTTCCTCGTGTCTGAAATCAAAGAATTGATTCCGTGCTCAATATTACGCAATATGTCTTATATATTTAAAATACCTATATTATTAATAATAAGTTTAATTGAGCTGATGTTTATTTTAATTTGAATGAAATGTCAACAAGAATCGTGACTCAGGAACATTCAGTGATCACTCAGTAATCTGTAAACAAACTAACAATCGTGTTTTTGTTTCAAGATATTATGTTTTGTCGATATCTACGCATTCCTTTATGTAAATTTCTAAAATAAAACCATTTTTTTGATCCAATCTTATTAATATATATCTTATTTTTTATAACATTTTTCAAATATATTAAGTTAAATCAACGTTATCGATACCATCTAAACATCTGTAACAAAAATTTTAATGTTATACATTTTTTCGCGATAATTATTTTAGTTTAACTTATTATCACGTTTCCAATATATATCACACATGACCTTGCATGTTAGTATCTTACATAGTTGTTCTATCACTCCAAATCTCAGGCACGCTTCAAATGGTGACGTCACGCGTGCTTGGTGTCGGTCAGCCAGCAGACCGGCCTGTCAGCTGGTCAGTGATCGGTCCCTGTGGCCTGTTGTATGTAGTATACTAGTAGTACCAGTCGCTCCGGCCTCCCCAGTCCGCAGTCGGCGCTCCGACCGCCAGCAGACGCCGCCGCGGCCGATCTACTTAACTATTGATCGCTTCCATTCATATTGTTTTGACGTTTCACTGTGAAATATAGATGAGTGTAAATAAACTATTGACTTCTATCTAGTTTACAGTGAAAGTTCCACAGATTTAGTTCAATTTAGACTATTAGCACAATTTATTTAATAATTATTTAGCAAAATGAAAGACAGCAGTACACGGTGAGCAGATTTTTGTAAACTTTTTGTATTTGTGCATTACACTTTATGGAATTACAATTTCAGGCAATATATGAGAATATTTTAAATATTGAATTTGTTTAATTTAAATTTAAAACTACATTAAAAATGATTACGTTATATAAAATGTTTTAGTTTAATAAATTATAAAAAATTCAAATTTGTTTAAAATAAGATCGTGTTAATTTTATAAATGACAGCAAATATATTTTGGTTTAGGTATTATTTGACTTCTTAATGGCCCTTTATCTGTATTTTGAGAACATATCTAACTTATATTATATATATATATATATATATCATTTAATCTAATAAAAAAAATGTGCAATATTTCAAACTATATTTCAAATATTTTTCCATAAAATCTAACAATTTTATAATGTACCTAGTATGAAAATAGTTGTCTTAATTACATTATTAATTACCTGTATCACAATTCGAGATAGAATAGATAGAAAATAGAAATATTATATAGATTTCTACTCACATTTAATTTAAAACTTATAAAATATCAAATAGGTATGTAACAACAAAACAAATTGTAGTTTTTAATAAAAATAAATCACAGCACATACCTACTTTGGCCGCTTTAATAATATTACCTTGCACTTTAACCCGTTCTCATATGATTATGTTTAGCCAAAAAACATTAACTATGCATTAATTGATACAAGCACATTTGACTAATTTAGTATTTGAAATATTTATATATATTCATTGTGGCCATACGTCTGTACTGTTACACGTACTCTAGTAGTCCTAAAGTCACATTTTTATAGAAATAATAGACTGATAAGAGTATTTTGTATTCATTTTATTTGAGACCTCCACTAATATCTACTTTTTATAACACCTTTGTTTGTTCTCGGTCCGCTGAGACTTTTTTGTGATAACGAAACCTCATGGCCATCCTTTTTGAATTTAGTAATGAATTAAACATCTGTTGTGAGACCATTCAACAATATCTATTATTATCAGCCGACAACTGCCAATTTAAAACGAACATACATCACATAACAGACCGCTCAGTAAGTATTTAAATTATAGGTATATTATATTAGTGATGTGCCACATTCCCGTATCGTATTAGTGTTCGCGGATATTCAAGGGAAAAATACTTTTATTGCTTAGCGAAATATAAAATCTTTTAGTTTATTTTTTTGTTAATTATATACATGACATTTTAAAGATGGTTATGCAATATTAACCACGGTTAATTTTTTTTTTCATTTACTGTAATACAATGAGGTATAGATTTAGTACTTTGTTAAGGTATTTTTGAAGATGGCTCATAAATAAATGTTATGGTAAATTGAAATTAGGTAACAGAGCCCGTCACTACATGTCGCATAACTCTGTGGCGTAAATACTGAAAAATTCAATCGATACATTTACTATTATACAAGAAAGCCGACTGCGTAGGTGCGAAAGAGTCCTATTCCCGGATGTGTCATTTAGATAATAATTCTAATCCGTATCGGTATCGCCGACAAAAATATTTAGCAAACCGACACATCACTATTTACCATTCAAATACACGAAGGTCACATAGATATTTAAGTTTATTTACTAATATTATAAAAAGGGACAGAACTTAAATCTACGACCTGTTTTTTCTATTAAGTACCTATAACGTGTAAGATATCCTATACAACATAGATATTTTTACCTCTTCATGTTATTTTATCCCAACAACATAAAAATTATATCATATTTTTATATCTTTAAAAACCCTAAAACTTTGTAATGCAACTCAACTAAAAAGAGTTCTTATTATATGAGAAAACTATAACGTCTGTAAAAAATAAAAAAATATATATAATACAGGTAGGTACTTTTTTAATCTGGAAGAATTTTAAAATGTCAGGCATTTCCTGCACTGCCTATTGCTGTTGTATTATGAGCTAAATTAAAGATACAAATAAAAAAACCATGATTGTATAGGATATTAAATCAACGGTGATACCTAATTATTTCTAGTAAGACTGCATTTATTAATTTTAACCGTCAGAGTTTAATGAGAGACTGTGTCCTTGAGTTCGTACTACTATACAAGTATCTATGAGTATAGATGATATCAAAAGTCAAAATCGTTTAAAAGACAAAATCTTTATATGATTCATTATCAGATTATTATTACTAATAGCACCTACTACAATGATTAAATGAAAGAAAACGTTAGACTCGTTACAAATCATTGTAAATGAAGCAGTTAATGCAAATTGTTTCACAATATGACCAAATGTATCATGTTAATGACATAAATGACATGTTACATTCTTTAATGACAGTATATTTTACAAAAATTATTCATTAGCAAGCTGTGCCTGCGATTTCTTACGACTAGATTTCGATTTTGATAAAATGTATCTTTTGTACTTACCAACTATAAACCTCCAAATTTCATTAAACTCAATCAAATAGTTTTTGCGTATAGGACTATTTCTAGTTTATTTATGTATATTTTTTATGTATAATCATCACTGGTAAACCAGCAATGGTTCGGAAATCAGAGATTATTAACTTCCTTATTTTGCAACCGATTGTTCAAAAATAAACGAAATATAAAGTGAATCCCATGACAATATATTTCCGAAAACTGCATCCAAATCGATTTCCATCCAGATCGATCCAACCCGTTTCTGAGATTAGCATACAGAGAAACAGACAAAATAAAAAACGATTGTTTTGGGTTCTCTTGCTCTTATAAAAGCCCCCCATCATGATTTTGTTTTAATATTTGCCATATACAGTTATTGATCAGTGACAATTTCATTATATGTATAGATGTGTAGATAATCAGATTCTTAAGAAAGAATCTTTAGAAATAATATTCAAAAGAATTACTTTTGAAGAATTCTTTTATATTAAAATTTGTAAGGATGACACATAATTGTCATTTGTTTCATAGCACAAAAATATTCATGAGTCTACTTTAAATACACCTGTGGCCGCGAAATAGTGACTTAACGAATTTAAAATAACCATATTTATTTCATAATTTTTCTATTTTAAAAATATCATCTAAGTTAACGGGAAAAAAATATCAGTATAGTAACTTTTAACCGCAAAATCGCCACTGTCTTATCTTTGATTTAAAAAATACAATTCATTGGGATATATTAATTTTGTAATTTTTTTAGTCAAGTACCTATATTAAAATATCTCTTATCTGACATTTTTAGAATTACTTTGGATACAAAAAAATATAATAAGTATGAAACTACTTGTACAAGTAGGGCAAAGGCATTTAAGTAAGATAACAACACCGAAACATGAATTGTTCAATGTTCATGTTGCCAGATTTAATTGGCTAAATATAGGTTTCAGTAAATACGCTATACTTATACATAAACAGCCAGAGACTGTACTTATTTAAATAATTACTAACAACTAGCAGATTACACATGTAACTTCATGATTTTATATAAAATGTTATTTGTACCTTATTAAATTAATTATTCTGGTTTTAAACAACTATAAAACTATTTCACTGTCTTCTTTTTCTTCTTCTTTTAATTTTTTTGTAATAGTGATTATCTACGACTGCCATCCTGCTTACAATATCTCAATCTTTTTCTTTACTTTTATTTAGGTATATCCGCGTGAAGTTATTATTCTTTTTTTAATGTGTAAAATTAAATTGTGATATACGGAATTAAATTACAAAATTCTTTTTTGTTGTCGATACCCGAGGGGCCATAGAGGGATACCAGTCCATGTTTATATTTAAATACATTTTAATATTCATAATATAATTTTGATCACCTGTTTGGTAATAATATATAATAAAAAAGTTACGAGGTAAAATCTGTGCATTTTATAATTTAAAAATATTCTTAGGTGCTCAATAGGTAGGTACATCTTAAAATAAGTTTATATATTTTTTATCTGCTTGTATCATCGGATATCAAATAATAATTACTGGATGTAATAATTCTGACAATATTCATTGTGGTTATAGGTTATAACCCCAGTTTATAAGCTCCTGAAAATTCTCTCATTTACATAAAAAATATTTGATATATGATTCGATTATAACAGTACTACTAGAGTGATTAAGATACATTTCGCTTCGGATTTTCTTTTGGTATCCGCTGACATTCCGGGAATAAAGGACAGGCTTTGGTATCTTCAGTATGGTCTTGACTTAATAGGAAATAATCATACCACGAGTGAACACTGACGAGCTGCAACTTGTGTGAAGCACCAGTAACACATGTGATACGGAAGTAATTGAAAAATTACGTAATGGGTAAATATCTAATCTTTTACGACGAATGCTATCTTGAAGTTTTGCTATCTGTCAAGTACTCTGATTTGTGACCCATGACTTGTTAAGTGATATCTATGAGATATCTATACAGATAATTCTTATAACAATTCTGAAAAGTGAACATTCAAAGTTTATCTTCTCGTTCGTTCCACCAAATATAGTCAGGACGTTATAAAATTATATATATTATATATTATAATTATATAGAAAATATGAATTTTTATGACCCATTTCCGGAATAAAACAAATTTCATTATCACCTTTAAATTTGATATATTAAAAACTATTTTAAAAACCTAAACGATTTTTGACTTGTTATTTAGTATTTACTATTTTATCTCACATTCAAGTTTCCGATAATAACAATCTAGCCTCGGTGAGTTGATGGTGATTGGATCCTAATTGACTTATTGTTTTGCAACGTGAATCTAACGTTTCATTTGTTTATGCATATTTGGAATTACAAACTTAGACAAGCTTGAAATCTAACCAATTCATAATTTTATATTTGTTGCATATATTTTTTAAAAGAATTAATAAAGAGTAAGAGATTTTAAAGATATTGAATTTTTAAATGAATTAAAACAAAGATGTTTTTATGTAAATTAACATAAATCTTACTTTATTCTAAATATATTCTTTTGGCATTATAATTTAAATATGACTTTTGGCATATAACCGCCACGGCTGGTTAGGACGTTGTCTAATCTGAAGGTCCAATTTTTGATGACTTCTTCAAAAATTTGCTATCATAGATAGGCAATCACGCAATCGTTTCGAACTTATCGGCGTGTACTAGCGACTTCACATACCTCCACTGAAAATAGTCTAGCAAGCTTAAATTGCACTATCTTGGAGGCTGATTCGCGTCTGATATTATGCGGTAACCAAATGTTTCCTTTAATAAATAAATTATGGGACAAGCTGTGTGACATGTTGCGCCGTCTTGTTAAAACCACAGCTCTTGAACGTCATGATTGTTCATTTGATGACCAAAAAAGTCAATAATCAATGATTCCACCAGCCTATAAACCAAAACAAACAGTCAGTTTTTCTGGATATAACAATGAGGATTTAAGGAGCATCATCACTCTAAATACGGCAGTTTTATTTATTGATGTATCCATATAAACAAAAGTGAACTTCATTACTAAACAAAACTCGCTTATAAAAATTCAGATCTACAGCAATCTCGTTTTGAGCCCATTCATCGAATCTACTCCTTGCTAAGTGATCGTGGGACTTCAATTCTTACACGAGTTAGATTTTATAAGCACGAAAACCAAGATCGTTCCGCAGAATTTTCCATTTCAAGTGGATGGACACATATCCAATTCTTGTGCACGATGACGAATAGAATGATTCGGATCTTCCTCTACGCTACGCTTTACAGACTCTCTGGATGCATATTATTATTTAGAGTACCTAAACGAGGTGCGATAACGTTCAATAGTTTTTGCTCTGAATAATTGCTCTGATTGAAGATTATGTTTATCATAAAATAGACGTAGTTTATGAAACGTATATTTAAACGAAACATGCTTTTCAAAATATTTTTTGGTTAATTTGGAATCGTTCTTCATGTGTCAGTCTATTACTGTTGAAATGCCGAACCAAACTAAACTAAACGTAAATTCCTTGACAGCTGCTAAAATGGCCGCCGGTTGAAAAAGTGTGCCTTTATGTAAAATAATTAAAACTTTATATGAATGAAATAAATTTCTAAGTTCCGAAAGTCATATACAATAACTCTGTAATTTGATTTACTTTTTGTTTTTGGCGACTGTTTTCAGTCTGACAGCCTCTTAAAACATTAACCGTGACCAACAGAGCGGCGTTGCCCCAAAAACATTTGTTTCCAACGGCTGAAAGTTATAGAATTCAGAAAAATAACAATTACACATACCTACTTGACATGGATTGGTAACTAAAAATATATTCAAGAGAAATTAGCAAAACGGTTTACCAAAAACCTCTATTCTCATAACATAGTACACTGAACAATAAGCCACTTATTCTTTAGGAACTGATCAATTTATATCTTTCCAAATAAAACGCCGCGCCGTCGCGTCGTTGTAAACTATAGTTATTTTATCTAATCAAAAAGCTATTTATATGTATAGTTTTAGAGTACATGTATCTAGTGCTCTAACTTCAATAACTAATTTTAAAATGCTCATTTTGATCATAATTTATTTCTTGTTGGGTGCCTGTATTTTTTACTTTTTAAATTACGTGAATATGACTAGCCTAAATAGCCATCATCAATGCGCCTGCGCAGTATCTACAGTTTGAAACTATACCATCGTATTTGCACATGGATAGTGCTTGAATCGCCGAAACGAAATATTCTGGACAATAATCCACAATGATTGAAAATTAATAAGAGTCGTCCTTGACTGTCTCAAATCGAACAAATAATACCTACCTACCAAAGTATGGATTTTTTTATTATAATTTTATTTTCTTTCTATTAAGTTTTTAATTTGAGACTAATCTCCTACCTATTTTACTATTTACTTAATATTATTTATATATTTTACCAGTACAAGGTTAACAATAGTAAAGTTATTTAAATTTAGCAAACTTAAACTTTTAACATCGAGGTTGAGACTTGAAAGTGGGTCAACGAACCACATTTATGACATTACTGTTGCCTCATAGCTCATTCATAATAAAATGTTATAAAATTAAAAACAAAAATAACGTAGAATTTTGCACATATTGGACATGAAAGAAAAATCAACTATCATTGTAAGTAAACTATATTATATATATTAAAAAACGTATTTACCATAATATACCTAGTTTAACAGGTATAGGAACCACTAACAACTCTCAAGAGTAGTGTTTCTATCTCGACTACTTCCATCAATGATAACGTTAATGATGGTGACAAGAGTCTTTGGGAATAATGTTAATACAGGAGTAGTGACATATATATATGTATACATATATCGTAAATACGTAACTGTGTATACAACTAACGGCGTATATATGTACGTAGGCAATGAGAATGCAGACAGGATTCAATCTCAATGAAACCTGTCGACAGTTGAATAAGATTGAATACGTTACTCTTTGTTGGCTGCTTATTTACAAACAAATAACTCACGAAACTGCTAGCACGTCGAACTGAAAACTAGTTATGTACGCTAGCGAAAGCATTGCGTGAAAGATACGATTATAATAATTGTCAATATATAACGTTTATCTTATTGTCTGTACAAGCCACTAAACACAATGACGGAATAGCATTAGAAAAACAGACATTTACATAGTAGGTACGTACGCTTATAAAATTCGACCTAATTGCCTAGAGTTTTGTGATCTCAATAATAACAAAAAAAAAATTATATCAGTAAAAAAAATCTCCTTTTTTTTGGAAGTCGTCAAAAATCGTATAACTTGTCATGTACATTTTATTTTATTTTTAATCTGTAGTGTCACTACAGCATACAGCTGTACAGGAAATTGGGATTGTATTCGCCAAGACCGGTTGGCAAAGAAATACTAAACTCGAACATTGACATAGTCAACTGACATTGAATTTGAAGTGAACAAGCTTTCGTTATTATATATATTCAGTGTTTTTTTTTTTAAATAGTTGACCAAAACTTGCATGCAGCCTCACTACATCAATCCCAACAACATTTGTTCTACAACTTTTTACAAATCTTCATAAATAACACAATAAAGAAGAAAACCAAAAAATTTTTGGTTACTCTTTAACTTATTACTCTGTATTTTGTAGGAAGTACTTAAAAGGTCAACGCTCGTGCGCCATACCTATGCTCAGAGTTAATGCCAATTCAGAGACAACAAAAAAAAATTTGTATGGGAAAATTAAAAAAAAACTTTTAATTTTAAGAAGTCCTAAAACAAATGTTGTTTCGATTTATGTAGAGAGGCTGCCTGCAAGAGGTGGTCAACTAATTACAAATAACCCTGTATATATAGGTATATCTTGCAGGCAGCCTCTCTACACCTATCCCAACAATATTTGTTCTACAACTTTTTACAAATCTTGATAAACAACACAATAAAAAAAAACATTTTTTTTTTATTAGATTTATATATAATAAATAGGACCATAAGAAGATTCCATGGTTAATTAAGAATACACTAGAAGTGTGGTATAAAATAAGTATTTTTTATTGCACCATCTTTGACTAAGAAAGATTACTAAAGTATATTAATACATTTAAATATACTATGAATTAGATAATTTATAAGACAAATTATAAGTTATATCACTGAGACAATACAATGTCAGAGAAATAAGGGCTAAGGGTTATTTGATAAGAACGAACTGAGTCAGTGTAATAAAACGTGCCAACGAACAAGACGTAGGGAATTATTGAACGAAATTACCATTTTAATAGAAAATTATGGTTCTGAATTTATTTGGTTATAACATTCACTGCAATCGAGGTTTTCGCATTATCAAAAATCAAAGGTACTGTTTATTTTCATTAGATATCTATATAATTATATATAATTGTCTTGTTGTTTATGAGATATCATATTTATATAAAAGCTGTTCTTTGTATTTTGTAATTTGTATGAAAGTCTTTACTTATTTCCAACTATCTGCATAGATCATTGACGGAAAGAGATGAGTTTAATTTATGTAAATACGTTGATCTATTGATAGATCATACCTAATATATAATGATAATATGTATTATAGTAACTAGGTTTTTTACATGATAAAAGAGATATTGGAAATAAAATTTATTAAAAGTTCTTAATACAATATGTAAAATTAGAAGTATTGTGAATTCATCATGACACCCAAAATATATTTTATCTTATAACTTTGCCCAAATTTATTGTTTTAAAAATAATTGTTTATGTTAAGGTTAAAAATCGTTTTTTTTGTTTTATGATTACATGTTTGTTTGTTTGCGCAACAGACTAAAACTTCTAAACGGATTTGGATAGAATTTAGTGTCTGTCTAACTCAAAAACATAAAATTTCAACTTTTTTATAGTGATACTTGAGTTGAGGGGGGTACCCCTCCCTACTCCTCCCAGCTCGCAACATCGTTCTATTATGTTCGAAGCTCTTCTGCTATAACTTTTCTATTTTTCGCGAATCAGTACTTTATTTTCGGGATGAAAGGCGCCCTAACCTATCCTGTACCAAACACAACTACATACAAACATAAACCTCTTCGATTGATTAAATACTAAAAATCCGTTAGAGTATAACAAACACACATTTGCATTTATAATATTTGTTAGAGAATGCAAAAAAAATAATGTAATTATATATTAATTTAAAATAAATCTAAAGAATTATTGAATACATAAATAATATAAATATACTTCATAAAAGTTTATTGTTGGTAATTACAGTAAGGTCATCTGCGTTCATTCGGAAGACAAGATCAGTCTGTGCATGGTGAAACAAACACACACACACTCAGGGTATTCACACCAATATAACATTTTAATTTATTCATATCGATATATTCATATTACTAAGTACTTAAGTAAGTATTATGTAATGTTCATAGATAATACTTATTATATGCTTGTGTATTTTTGTAATGTTATCATTGATAATGGTATGCTCATTCTATGTCAGTTATAAAGCTTTACCTGTCATCGCTTAAGAAATTATAAAGTAAGTAGAGAAAGGCTTAAGGCTATTGCCTTAATACTGGAGGTTTTGCTAATATGTTTTATCTGCAAGAATATGCAGGTAATTATTAAATAAATATGAAATAAAAAATAAGCCGATTCGGGCAGGTATTCGAACCCGCGACCTCTGGGAAACCGTCGCATCGCTACTAATTAAGCGACCGTATTGCTTTTCCGTTACGACTGCTATAATTTGGCTACAGTCTTAAAAAAAACCTAAAAAAACATTATGCCAAATATCGTAAAATATACTGGGTTACTGCTTTCTGATTCTCAACAGAGGATCTACACAATCTATTCAAGATGCTTACAGTTAGACAACTTTTTATTTTACAAAACTTAAAAAAACCATTCCTATTTTTTGATATGTGCCATTTCTAAACGTCACCATTTCAAAACAAAGAATACAAATGTCACGCCAAGAGTCAGACATGTTTCGACCTCATAAATAGGAATTCCGAATGGTTTCGAAAGTAATCGGGCAAATTCCGATAAAATTACGTATATGTATTTAATAATCATCATGGTTCCCGAACGTTTAAGTATAAAAAAATACAATTGTCCTAATAAAAAGTTGTACTCCTACCTATATCTCTCTCTCTTACTTTTTTGCTACCTCGCTCCCCTACTTTGCAACAGAATAAATAAAGACAAATTTTTTATCCTTTAATTAAACATAACTGGAAAACTATAGTTTCTAAATAGCTTCAAGGCCTAGATTATAATTTACCAATGTCTTAAATCCATGGAGTGGTGGATCGAATAATCATAAATATAAACATACATAAATAAATACTTTACTTAGCCATATTCGCACACATAGACAAATGCACACACAATCACACAACATTGAATAATCATATTTTTGTTGTTTATCTTAGTAACTAAGATCATTTACATTATTGTGATTTGTCATACAGGGTTCCTAGTACTGACACCAGACTCTCTTCTTAATTATTACCTATGTTTTTTCTCGTCGTAATTATTACCTATGTTCTTTGTTAATATGTTTTGTAACCTTAGAGCACTGTGAGAACAAATAAAAAAATATTATTATTACTGATAATTCAAACGACAATAATTTAATCCTTATAAGTTTTTATGTGGTGTTCAATTTCCTTAAAAACAACGTAAGCGTTCTGATTAGTCGCTACCTATCTACGTATTTCCACTAATACTATGCAATATATTATTTTATTTATTAATCAGTTATATTTACCTGTCTGTTACCTAGTAAATTTAATAAAATAATGTTATACGAGTATGTAGCTACTGATCTGTTTGAAGACCTCGTTTTTGGAAGTCAATTAAAAATCTGCTAAAACGAGTGTTAAGTAGAACTCCAATTAACACTCGTTTTAGCAGATTTTTTTTAGTTTAGTAAATAAAGCAAAAGCAGCAAAACTTAGTTAAGTTATGCTGCTTTTGTTTGCTTTGCTATTAAGAAATAGAAAGGATTTTACTTAAATTTAATAATAAGACACACAATGTGTGTTCTCTCTTATGGCAACACAGTTATCAACGTACTACAGTGTTTATTCTGATAAGATCGAGCCAGTCAAAACAATGAATGAATGTGACGAATAAGTAGTTCATTAATTTGAACAACTTCTCAATACACCAATTAATAATTCACTTAATCTTTTCTCAAATATTGAACAAATTTTCCTTATATGGAACTATCAGACATTACTGTTGGACTTAGAAATGTCTAAAGAAAGAGCTGTCTCTGTCATTCATCTATACATATAATAAAATCGTCACTGAGTCATTGCTGCACATGGAATCAAAAAAAAAAAAACATCATAGGGGGGATTTATAAGAGCAAGAGAACCCAAAACAATGGTTTTTCAGTTTGTCTGTTTGTCTGTATGTCTTTATGTTTTTTTGCACGCTAATCTCAGAAACGGCTTAACCAATTTGAATGCGGTTTTCAAGAATTTATTATCACAGTATTCACTTAACACTTAGTGTTTATTTTATCTAAATCGGTTAAGAAATAAAAAAGTTATGACTATTTATGTCAATGACGTAATAGGTACCATGAAAATCTTATTCTATACATGTACTTAAAATAAATATTGGCTTCTTTATGCCAATACAAAAAAAGGGAAATGGGAATTGTTTTACTACGAATTTAAGGCGTGCGAAGCCGCGGGCAAAAGCTAGTAAATTAATATAATACATCTATCTATTGATATAATACTGTATTTTTCATAGACTGAGTATACAAGAATAAGGTCTCAATAAACTAAAATTGAGTGTCGTTTAAGTTCCTTGACCTAAAAGCTATGGTCATTTATATGATGGTCTTGAGTCTTGATTATATCAGGAAAAAGAGTTAAAAAAAACACTTTTGCATATTATACGTTTTATTTCTACCATACATTGAACATATCTCACTGTTTCTTTATATATCCATATAAGACTTGTAATTCCATATTTTCTTTAAAAAAATTGAGATTCAATTTCAAAATAGACCTAATATTTAAGAGAAATAATTGAAAAAAAAAAAAATACTTCGTTAAATTATCTTCCTAATTATAATATATTTAGATAAATCTGTTTAGATATATTATTAATCATATAACTTAATTATGTCGACTTTCTTTATATAATTTTTATGTTTCTTCCCATCTTTGTGTTTTATAGTACTGTCATAGTTGTCTATGATTTATATATTAGATACATTTATCATCTAATACGTTTTCTTTTGTTCTTAGCAATAACTTATTTAATTAATAAGTATTTAACAATACTCTTTACAATCTTACAATTATTTAACAATAAAAACTGGTTGTCAGTGCGGCTTTGGGCAGGTCATAAAGTA
Source organism: Napeogenes inachia (assembly GCA_959347355.1). Classification (NCBI taxonomy): domain Eukaryota; kingdom Metazoa; phylum Arthropoda; class Insecta; order Lepidoptera; family Nymphalidae; genus Napeogenes; species Napeogenes inachia. The sequence continues at coordinate 13,792,110 of OY365797.1, forward strand.
TATTAAGTTATTCACTGATACCATCATAATTAACAAGTAACAAGTTCTTTTGTCTCTGGCATCAATTAAACCAGGTAACTTTACGATTTAAGATAGTTTATCTTACAGTTGCCACGCTCATCGTACCTACACAATACTTTACTGTGCGATTTCGTTATTATAATACTATTATTTTTTTCTTATAAAACTGTAGGCAAAGAAATGTATACTTATATTTACATTATTTTTACGTCTCATTAATGATCCACTTTAAAAGTAGCACAAAATACGAACTCAGGGTTTCATCTTATCATAAAGAATATAATTATCTCCCCTCGAATTTGGAGTACAATAGTATTATATTATTATTGGTTTACATTTATCTTTAAAAAAATATATGTTTAAATTAATTTATTTTTGAATATAAATATTTAATAACATCGTTATGTAGAGAAGAAAAAACAGATACTATAACATGTTCGACACCTCAGTGTGAATGAAGTACTCAATAAATGCCTAAAAATAATTCTAAGCAGCTCTCTATCATCCCATATAGTATTAATAACAAAAACACTGAAACACTGACCTCTAAATCAAACCATATATAAATATAACAAATGTTACGTAGTACCTAAAGATGTTTTAACTGAGTCTGCTAACTTCGATATTAAGATCACTTATTTAAATTATAATTTCCCCAGTGATGGCGCCCACGAGGTCATGTTGGCGAAGAGCAGCAAACCACAAGTCAAAAGCAAACCGGTTCAAAGTCACGAAGAATATGAAGCACTCCAGAGTTTTCTGCGCAGCATCAGTTCAACAGCTACTTTACCTCCCTATGTCAAAGGAGAGACATACTCTTCCGTCCGAGGAGTATTTAATCAGGTAACTGGAGACTATTTAAACAGTTCCTTAACCATTCACAATTTATCAGGATTGGATTCAATTACAATGTTCTCTGTTAAACTAAGACCTTCAAAATATGAGAAATTGTTATTTACCAGTCTCAGAGGTAAGGAAATAAAATGGACCAATCCAATGATTTAATCTCTTTGAAAGGTCAATGTAGATCGTTTTTAAAAACAAAAGATAATGTACAAAATATTATTATACATTAAAGTTTTAATATAACTCAAAATCTTGTAAACAGTGTTTTATAAATATAGAAGGTAGTTTTAAACTATCTTGCAAACATTTTAAGATTGTTTTTAATAGTTTACCGAAAAAACAAAGTATTATAGATAAGTGGTAACCTAATTAATTCAGACTCCGACTTAGATACTATCTATAGTTCTCTATTTCAATTTGTAAAGATATTCAACGGCACATTTTGTAAAATTCCATATTAAGATGAAGGTTTGTCGTTAATTTCCTCGACATTTATTCAGTTTTATAAACTGGGTCACATCACGACAACATACGTATATAAATTTTGTAGGTATGTGTAATGTATTTATAAATATATTGTATATATAATATAAAAGAAATATAGTATGTTTTCACTATATAAGTTATTTTTTATCTACTTCATACAAAACAACCATTACCACTTAAAAATTTTGGGACTTCGGATAATTAAAAATCGTTCAGAGTGCGTAAATGCTCATACCAAAGATAGTATCTGGGACTTTCTTTTATCTATATTTATATGTGGGAGGATATTACTGTCGAAATTAAATATCGATCTAGAATCCTAGATTAAAATGAAACTTATATAGGTCATCTAAATCACTTATTTGCTTTGACAAATCGAGAAACGGATTGATATTCAATCTTTACTAGTAGTAAAATTGGATCAGTACATATCGATTATTTATTTCTGTTGTTGTCGGCATTATTTTGCATTCTCACGAAACCGTCCAAGTTGGCAGATAACTTTAAAGATATTGATACCCAGTCATATCCGATAGTATCAACGATACATAAGTACTGCGTATTTAAGATATATATTTTGAGATTTTATATTTAAAGTTTGAAAATATCTATCAACATGTGTAGCCAGCCATGTTAAGCTTATTTATATTTATATAAATATAAAATGAAAAATAATCCGATACTAGCAAGGATTGGAACCCGTGACCTCTGGGAAACCGTACTAGCACTCTTAACACAAATAAATAATTTGCTTACTTAGGGGTTAGATCAATGTATACACTGTACACATTGACACAATTTATCCTGTGATATTATTATATTAGTTTAAAGAAAATATATCCATAATGCGTGTAATATTCTGACATGCACTGACGTTTTAATTAATGATGGAGAGTGGAAACTCATTTTACGTAATGAAACATTAGTTAGAGTCAAGTCGTGGCAAGTTCTGGAAACTCCTACGCTTTTATGATATTGTTATTGATGTAAGGCGGTTACCGTAAGACAGCAAACATCATTTGAACCTCATTATATATAAAGCCGGCTCCTGTTACCAGATAAGATGAAAGATTAATTTAATTTGATGACTTGTTCCAATATAGTTTAGTGATATAAGTCAAGGTCAAGACGGGTGAAGAAATATTAAAGATATGAAATATTTACCTTTGAAATGACTTTGGTAGATAATACTACTGTTCATGCTTGGTATAATATTGTGTATTCAATAGACAATGTTGTTCTTATATGCTGTTTGTTGTTGTACGTTGTTTATTATATTATTTTGTAAATATATTGATTTGACTCTGATAGGTATACCTATGAGTTAAGAGCTTTAAGAGCTGTTACTAAAATATAAAGAATTTGTATATTTAAAAATCATAACGATAATATTTTTGATGTAGTGCTTAATCACATGCGCCGTGCTAATATTGGCTGCGGGTGCTGGACACCCTATTGGTTTCTCAGCGGTTGCGCTGCCACAACTTCGCACAGAAAACTCAACAATGAGAATCAACGATGACATGGGGTCTTGGATTGGTAAATTAACGTTTTAATAAAATAAATATTTATAAAATTCATTTGTTATTTTCCATAACATTGTAATCATAAACACATGCATCTATTACATTCATTGGCTTTAATTTAAGACCATTTCTATGAACAAGTCACGCGAGTCCATTAATGTTGTTTGTGTTAGATATTCGAGACCTCTCGAAGAAATAACTATGTAAGAAATACATAAGTAATCATGTCTTATTTATCAAAGACATTTTACAACAATGTTTTGTTATTTTTCAATGCAATTAGTTATAGCAAGTACTTCTGTCTATGTTTATTTTCTACAATTGATGTATGTTACTCCAACAGATAATTCTTCAATTAAGAAACACTGTATATATGTTTTAATAGTAACAATTAAGAGTCTTGTGTTATAAAGATTAATTAGAAACAAACAGGAACCAATTTAAGAGTAAAATTAACACACCATCTGTCACACAGCTAGTACCTAATTAAATATTTTTTTTCTCTCTCTTAGTTAAAACATTTTTTGTACCAATCCCCAGATTAAGATATTTAACTAACTAGTGAACCATTATTTCCAGATATATAACAAATAATGAAAAGTAATAAAACAGTAAAAGTAGCATATAGGTATATCTATATCAATAATTTGATATTAACCCAGTTCAATTTATTTTTATTAACCAGCGAGCATCCACTCAGCGGCCACTCCTCTTGGATCAATGCTGTCTGGGCCTATTATGGAAGCGATAGGTCGAAAGCGAACATTACAAGTATCTACTTTCCCACTGGTGATTGGTTGGATTCTCATTGGAACGTCAACTCATCATGCACTACTGCTGCTGGGCAGGATCGTTTGCGGCTTCGCTGTCGGAATTCTCGCAGCACCTTCACAAGTCAGTTCTTATTTTATGTTGCAAAATAATATTTATAGCCGCTTCCATATATGGCTTTTGGAAATATTACATCGATAAATGTTGTGAAAGAGCGTCATGGTGTGACGTCATCGTGACTTACAATTCCTTTGAGGAAGATAATTACTATCTTAAAAGTCAAGTATCTCAGCAACTTTATTCTAATCTAAAAGTACCTACTTGATAGGATTTAGCCTAACGGATCGTTTAATGATACATATTTGATGTTGTAATATCTAAATTCTTTGACATTTATCTTTTGGGTTTAAATACTTATTGTACTATATTTTCTCAGGTGTATTTGGGAGAGATATCTGAACCTCGACTGCGGGGTTTGTTAATTGGTACACCTTTCGTCGCGTACTCTTTGGGGGTGCTGTACGTGTATGCGCTGGGGGGAGCGCTCTCATGGCGTTCAGTGGCACACCTCTCCATAGTACTTCCTACCTTAGCCTTCATAGCGCTCTGCTTCTCCCCCGAGAGTCCCACGTGGTTGGCCCGCCGCGGGCGATTCCACGACGCCATGGCAGCTATGGCGCGACTACGAGGAGATCCGGATACTGTAAGTATTCTGTAAATATTTCTAATATTACCAAAATACATTGCTTAAATTTAAACGACGGCTGATGCGTTTCAATTAGATGCATCGCACTCAAGTCGAGCTAAAGTATTTTGTTTTTATTATGGCCCTCATTGGAACACTCGTCAATGTTCCACCAATCGCCACTAATGAGCTCAATAAGAACGCACTTGACAATTGACATTCACACTAACAATTCAATGTGTAACCCGCCTCCTCGTTCCTAAGATCAAATGTCACTGCTTTATTAGTGTACAGTCTCATTTTCCTCGCTTTATAGATATGATTAGTGGAATTATTCCAAGTAGCGTAGATTATCTCAAGTTCATCATGTTGAAGAATTAACCACGTTTAAATTATGCGCTCAACTAAATTCTAGAATTTTATCTGACATAAAATTCTAGAATTTAGTTTTTTAACTTAAATCAAAAAACTTTGTTTCATATCCTCCTCCTTGCCTCCTTACTGTTATTTTTTGAAACCATTATAAAAAAACAGTTATTATCACATAAACCTACGTAATGGTAATGTAAAAAGATATATTTTATTAGGTTGAATTTTATATACAACTTTACACTGTTGTGAAGCTTTCCATTATGTGTAACCTAACCTACCCTGGTAACTAAATTGATCGAGCAATAAATGTACGTACATGTATCAATATTCTTGTATTGTATTTATTTTTGTTTGAATGTATCTACCAAAACTATTGTCTATTGAGTAACTATTTAGTCGTATAATGGTGGAACATCCAAACTTGATATTCGTTAAGTAAACGTATCATTAATTTTGCTAATGACTGTTTGAACAAATGAAATTAATAAACAAACATAGTTCCAGTTTCATGAAAATTGGGTGCGGTTATGTAATATTATAATACACTTTGATATAAAGATGTTTCAATTGATAATGTTACTCTAGGCGCAACGTGAGCTACACGAACTTATATCAGCTCGAGAGAAAGAGAAGGCTCGTGGAGAAGAAACGCTCCGCTTTTTCGCTACTGTTTTGCGACCCCCCGTGTTGAAGCCCCTGCTCCTCATCAACGCCTTCAACATGCTGCAGATACTATCCGGAAGTTACGTCGTTATTTTCTACGCCGTTGACATCGTCAAGGACGCAGGAGGATCGCTTAGCCCTCATGTGAGTACATTAAACGATGTTATGGCTTTTTATTTTTTAAAAGAATATACCTACCTAGTTGTATTTTCAAAGTGTGGTAAAAAATATAACAATTTAGGGAAACTTTCGGTAGATCAAAAGTACCTACACGGTATTTTACGGTCACAAAAGGGGTAGTTTTTCGTGCTATATTATTTTTCTATAACATATAGTACAATTGACTATAATATAACAAGATACTATATTATATAGTACAACCCTAAATGTATGCAAAGTCCAAGGCCGGTGGGACACTTGTAATATTCATAACCGGTACAAATATTAAATATAAGTGCTTAAGTATAGATTTAAATATATTTATATATTGTATACTATCCGAATATAATATTAATTTGACGAAATATTACTTACATACGATTAGAGTAAATTGTATAAATTTTACTAAGTATATAATTTCTAAGTAGGTATCATTACAGTAAAACGTTTTACTCGTAAACTAACTACGAAGATTAGGTACATGACCCTCATTTTGTTAAACAATTTTCCTTATCAGACACTGAAAATTGATAAATTAGAATAAATACATACTTATACGAAATACATATTACCTATATAATAATAATGCTATTTTTTATTAATATCGAACTATTATAATTTTGATAATTCATTTGGATTCAAGAAACAAAAATCCTTTAAAGATTATTATGTAATGCTTGCAAAAAAAAAATGCTAAGTATTTAACATGCAAATTAATAGGAAACCATAAACTATTTTATTTAATAATTATTGTTTTAGCATTTCATAATAAACTATCCTTGTTCATGTTTGGATTCTTAACACGAGTTTTTATTCTTCAACCTTGAATATATTTTTTCCTGAATAGTCGCATGTCGTATGTTTTTTAATTTATTGTACAATTATTGACATAACACGACTTTAAGTTAGTTAGTTCCTATCGTTTGTACACTCAGTTCCATCAATCAATATTGAGTGAGTGAACTGATTTTATGCTTCAAAGATAAGAGATAACACGTTAAAAACCAATAAATGTTATCAATGACTGACAATGTTCGAGCCTTTTGCCAAAATATAAATAATGGCTACAAGATATAACTTTTTCTGATGCAATTATTGTTATCAGTGTTTAAGTATTAAAAGGAATCTGGTCGATTAAAATTGTAACAATCTGAATCAGAATACATAGTTTAGAATTATAATTTTTCGTGAAATAAACTTTATCTTTCAATTAAAATTGGTATTGTTGGTTATAGGTATCGTGATAAAACAAAACAGAACACTGTAAAGCCTTGAACTATTCGGAAGCCCTTGAACAAAGAATCTTGTACTTTGTTAATATTCTAAAAAACTAAAATTCATCATAGTCTTAAATACACATCAGAAGTGAAACTAATTAATTAGCTTGGCAGAATAGTAAAAAAATATTATATTCTTGTTACAATTATTTTTAATGGACATCACTTAGAAAAATAAAAGCTACAGATGTATGAATAAATTGTCGAAAAATTTTATGGAAGTGTCTCGAGGTGGGATATTATCGTGGGCGTACCGAGGGGGGGGGGGGGGCAGGGGAGGGCAACTGCCCATGGACATCGTATACTTCTCCACTACCGTCTATTGTAAATTGAAATTGGTATTTTACATTAAAAAATAAAACCAATTAAGTTTTAAAAATTGAAGGTTTAGAAATGCTGTCTCATCAAGGTTAGTCACGGACGAGAAAAGTAGCTTTTCTGTTGTTATAGATCTATGTATTACAAACAAATACAATTATCTAGTACAACTTTTAGCAAACACTTTATAGTCTAAAATCTTCATTAGAAGCGAGATTTGGCACAGACAAATCACTAGCGTTTGTTTGCTTTTTCATTGTTAAACCATGCTCAGAAAATTAAAATTACAGCTCCAAAATTACAAAAATATATCATAATCTTTAAACAAAATTACATTTCACAGATGGCAGCTAACGCCAGCGCATGTGTCCGTCTGTTGGTGACGGTGGTGGCTTGCGTTGCTCTTCTGAAGGTGACGCGTCGAGCGCTCGTGCTAGTGTCAGGCGTCGGGACTGCGGTCTTCACGCTCGCCCTCTCAGGACTCCTCTACAGCGGCCCGGGAACAGGAGCACTTCCGCCTACCCTCATCCTTGGATATGTCGCCTTTAACACTCTCGGCTTTTTCCTACTGCCCGGACTCATGATAGGAGAACTTTTACCCACCAGGGTTCGTGGTCTCTGCGGAGGGTACATATTCTGTCTCTTTAACAGCGTTCTCTTTGGTTTTACTAAATTATACCCGGTGATGAAGAACAGTATAGGAATGTCTGGGGTGTTTGGTCTATTCGGTGCGTCCGCCTTGCTCGCTACTACTGTCTTATTCCTTTTACTTCCAGAGACAAAAGGTAAATCTCTCATTCAAATCGAACAGTATTACCAGAAGCCCAATATACTGTGGGTAACTCGCAAAAAAACAACGGACTCTCAGAGTGTTTGAAGTAAATACACATGTATTTAGTAGGTATTTCTTATGTTATGTAGATACTTAAGAGTAGACAATTTGAAGCTATAAACACGTTTATCTCGAGAGTTGACATTTCTTACTCGAATATCACAAGCCATGTTTGTGTCCGTATTCGAATTTGTTACGTAAAATAACTATTAGACATAAAATGGCCTGTGTAATTAAAATATGTAGTAAAATGATGTTTTAGATGCTTTTAAAAAATACTATTTGAATATTTATGTCTATATTATATTAAATGTTATATTTTGAACGTCTTCGGTTTTAACTTGTATTAAATACACTTCGAAATATTTGTAATGAATAATTTCAATACTATACCGGGGTGGGGATGTATTTATAATTAATGAAAATACTAGGACTAGGTAACTCTGCCAGATAACATTTTTTGATAAAATGCATTTTAAAAATTGTATTTTTATTTATACAGCTTTACATTGAAACATTTAGGGTGATATTTTTTTAAAGAAGATGAATTGTATTTGAGGCAGAGTTTGGTGTTTATGAACGCTACAATGATATTATTAAAAGGCTTTGTAGTTATTTTTATTACATTTCTGAACTTTAACATTGTAATGCACATAAACACAAACTAAGTAGTGAGTTACAAGTCAGGTACCAAATCATATTGTGATATGAGATTTTTATCTGTGATTTTTACAAAGACCAAGTCCATGTGAAGATACCTGCGGCAAATAAGAGACACCTTAATTCAAACCGAAATATTTTAACGATTCGAGTAAAAAAATAAGACATCAGACAAATATTATATTTACTAAGAGTTTAAACAATTTAATTTTTTTGGGTTTCTTTCATAATTTCAATTCACAAAGAAGCCTTTCAACAAATCCTAATCAATCAATAAAATATCAGTGAAACTTATTAAAATATGGTAATTAAAACTTGCTTTAAAAAGTATTTAATAGATTAACATTTAAAACATAATTATTTAATTGAGAAAATTTATCGTATCTTTGATAAAAGCAAAGATGAATAAAACATATTTTATATAAAAATAATGTGGCCCTTACACTAGTGACATCTAACATTATGAAATTATATACATACAGGATTATCTATTGTTCAGATTTAATTAGCTAATTGCACATAGAACATTGAAAATATCCTCTTCTGTCAAGAACCGACTCTATTTAACGAACTTCTAAGTGGCCCTTATTAGCCTATATGAATAAACTTAAGCGTTTCGATGTAAAATATATAAGTATGTACCAGTATAGCGAATAAATAGTTCTTGATTAGTTAACACAAATTTATATTTTTTAAATCAACTTATTACAAACGGTAGGCTATTTAACGCCAATTCATCATCTTTGTGGAAAGATTTAAATAGTCTAGTGACGCAGGTCAACAACCTGGACGGATTCTAAGCTACTAGCAAGATGATGACTCTTACAATTACGCGTACGCGGAACTCAGCCTTTCAATTGGTCCTTATTACGTGTGCATAATAAAGATCTAATAAATACGTTGGAAGTCTGTTTTTTTAGTACTGTCCCTTGCAAAACGTCGGTTCTTCTTACCCGCAGGTATCTTAGATGTTGTTAACCTAATGTATTGTATGGAACCGTTATTTTCCTATACTATAGGATTCCGCATACAAAGTTACAATGTGATATAAATAAAAGCTCGACTGTTTTCTGTAGTTTTTTTTTAATTTCCCATAATAAATAATTAATATAATGTATGGCAAGGCACAAATCTAATTGACGTCATTCATATTTTTGTTTTATTTTGTGCCAACCCCCGTGATATAATAATACAATAGTGACTCATACGAGCGTGTCACTTTTCCTCGTCATTTACTTTGGCACAGAAATCGTAATAGGTATTTGTCGTCATAGTCTAGGGCAATAACCTTCATTCTGACCCTTTCAATGTCATGCCATAAGTTAAAAATAATGTTAATACATATTCTTAAAATCATTTAAATAATGTTATAATTAGTAAATAATTGTACATACAATAATATTTCAATACTATAAAACATAATTAATAATAATATGTATATTACACACAACAATTATTTATATATTAAATATTAATACCTATAAAGAATATTGCTACAATATTGCTTTTTATTCTCAAAGAATTAAAGATAAAGAAATATGGCAATGATTGCTATCGCCTATCACTAATCCGTTGCAATTACTGGTTTCATTTCATTAAGTTCCATTTTATAGCACTGTGTACAAAAAATATATAATTCTGGGCACAACCGTAAACGAGGTCTTAAAACAATCTTTCGTATTTATTTTTTATGTTGTGACCACAAATAAAAACAAAATACCTGGAAGTTAGTTTGACAAAATGATGGTGATAGTATTAGTGTCGACATAGTAGTTATTGTAAATATATTCCGTAAAAAGGCTGTAATTAATTGATACTAAACCTAATAATACTCGGCATTATTGAAAGGTCATCTACAGGTTGAGAAACAGACATTAATTATCCATTCTTGTATCAAATTAAAATACCTAATTTGATTTATTAAGATTTTTATAAAGATTAGCACATACAAAATCAACAAATTATTGCTAATTTGTAATTATTTTCTTTATTATTTGTAACAAAAAATGTGATAAAAGTACTCATTATTGAATTTACATTGATCCGACATGGACATACTAGGAAACTTCCGTAGATAAAAATTTTTGTGACTGCTAATACCTATCTTGACCCTGCACACAAATGAAACACGTAAAATACGTATTTTTTATTAATATCTACGTAGGCATGCTAAAATGCCTTTACTTATTAAGAGTTTTTAATTGATTAATTAAAAGGTCAAGAAAGGGTCTAGAGTTACAAAATATGTTTGTGTCCGTGAGCCACTCATTCGAATGGTAAGTGGTAACACACTTATATACCTCGAACGTTATGTTCAGGCATTTTACTTGGCTCAAAGGTACAGATCTTAGATCATTATACAATAAGTAAGGATATACACACGTAGTAGTAATGGAATTTACTATTCCGTGGTATACAGCATTGTAGAATATAGGTCACATCACGAAATAAAGACTGCGTTATTTAAAATTATATTTTATTTTAAATCAAAATGGTATAAAAATACATTTTGAATATATATAGTTTCAAGATCACAGAAATTGAAAATAAAACATCTAGTCTTAAATAAATATTTAATTTCGATAAATTACAGGTTTCCTAGACTGAAACATAAAATATTAAGTTATAACTTATTTCTATAATATCAATATTATAAGGAACGGCGTTCACGTACCGGACTGCGCAGTTTACAGTCCTATAGGGCCTTTTACTGATCGGGAACAAGACTTTGTAACTAAATTAAATTAGAAAATATTTTTATACAATTAAATAATGCAAAACGAAATAAAACACCATGTATAAATATTTGCTAGTCAAACAAGTACTTTCATTTTTGTTAGTAGTTTATTGTGTTTAATTTTTGAATCGAGTTATTATATTAATATGATGTGACTACTACTTTATATACATGTTTGAATTTTTCATCCAAGATGTGACATACCGGACATATATTCATAGTCGTATAGTATGTCTGGCCAGCTTTTCGCGCGACACGTCACGTCATCGACTATGTGTTGTTAGACTTGTGTCGCTACATGTCGCCGCCCATGTGCGCGGGCGAGTGTTCGCTGGGCAGCCGCTGGTAGAGGTGCGGTCGCGACGCACAGCCGCCGCACACGTGCAACGTGCTCGCCACCACGCCCTCGCACTCCCAGCAGTAGTATTCCGAACACCGCGTGCACCGGAATATCTGATAAATTATGAGAATCATAATTAATCGTAGACATCACTGCAAATAAGTGTTGAAATCCGTCTCGACGATAGCCAAGTGATGATAGCTTGACTGCGTCATATTTTTGTACTTTCCGGCCGGATAATCCATTTTGTTATTTTTTTTAAAACTCAATATAACTATCTTTTTTTATATTTAAATAATAATGTAGCATATATATAGGGAAAATATATTTTCTTACCTGTTTATCGAGATCCGAAAACGTTCTCAGGCAAGCGAAACAGAACTGGGCCTGGCCCTCGTTTGATAACTCTTCAAAAGGATCCACGGGAAATAGGTGATGGTATGATCTGTATCATATAATAATTATATTATTTTTATACATTTGAGGACTCAAAATGTGTCACATAAAGGAGCGAGCAAGGACTTGCGCGTATGCGTGAATGTATGTGTGACCTGGCGAGATGCGGCGCGGAGGCGAGCGTGAGGCCGCAGGTGCGGCACTGCGCCGGCAGCGAGCAGTACTTGCTGCGACACTGCGGGCACAAGTGACCTTCGCCGCACACACCCTCCCCCTCCTCTAAATGGCTTTTAAAAAAATTAAAACACCATTTAATTCTATATATTTGCCCAACATTTGCAAGACAACAGTTTTTAATTAATGACACACTCACCACATGCACAGAGTGATGGGGGGGTCGGACTCCGGCTGGTCGGTTGAAGGTTGCGGCGTGTGCGGGAAGCCCATCTTCACGAGCCCCGCGTCCAGGGCCCGCGCTCGCGCTGGCGGGGACGTCTGCTCCAGCAGGAGCGAGCGGTAGTGCACATCATCTAACACCACCTGCACAAAAATTAATGACTGGAATAGTCTCAAAATATTTCAATAAAAATGTTTTCACTTTATCGTTTCAATTCAATTTATGATTTTCATTACTAAAATTAAATAAATAATAATCCATACAAACCCCGTATTCACCACCGGTATCTTGACATAACTTCTTACATATTCTGACTTCAGCTGCGAGACCGATTATGGAACATCTAATCCCATCAGTTTTTAAAGCCTTAAATTACAATTAAATATTAAGAAACAAATTGTTGTATTCACAAAATGATTATCTATGAACTTTATGGAGACCACCTGTATAGTAGTATTGATATCTCCAGGATCACACGTGGTCAAAGAACCAAACAAAACAAGAAGTTCTCTTGATGCATGTCCTGGTAAAGGTCTTAATGTTTTTCCGGCTAATTCCAAAGTATTTTGTAGAGACGGCTCTCCCGTTAATGCAAGATTTGATAAACTAAAAAATGTAAACTTATTAATAACATTTATTACATTTTAACAACATGTATTTAAAATTTCATGCTAAAATGTATACTTTCTATTTTAAAAGTATGAAGGGGATTTGTTTGTGTAAGAAGAGTATGGGTTTTGTAAGCTTACTTTGTTTTCACTTCAAATTTAATAATAACATTTAATTAACATACCCCTGTACAGCTTTTATGTGTTTTCTAACATTTCCTGACAATTCTGTGATCTTTTCAGCTCTCTTATTCTTCATTGCAATGATGCCCAGTTGGCTTAATGGATTTTGATCAAAGAATTCCTCAACAAATTTTTCTAAAAGCTATAAAAACGTGTTGTTATATAATCTCGCTTTATAAAAACCCTTAATTCTTAAAATGCTATCTTATTAATAATAACATAGAAATAATACTTTTAGAGTGCAGAGGAACCTCATAGGCTTTAAATCTTGAGAGGTCATTGCTTCGGAACAGTCTATAGCAACAAGCAAATGTCTCATCATGCCAAGACGAACAGGTCCACGTCGAGGAGCGGCAGCTTTACGCGCTGCTTTCTGTGCAAACTCTGCAACCAGGCCTTGAACCAAACCATCTTCATCTTCTTTGATAGCTTCCCTGCATTATAAAAAAATATGCATTATAATAGCTATCACATAATATATATTTAAACAAATGCTAGCATTAATTACCAAGTTTTCTCATAACCTGTCTCCCATCTATATTCTTTAGGATCCTGTTCATCATCTGCCATTTTAGTTAATACGAATTAATTACGAGTTAATACAAACAAACACGAATATAACCCCTATGTATTGGTATATCTAATATTCACAAAAAAGTTTTGTTTACTAAATACAAATAACAATTTCAAAATTACTACAAAAGTAATAAGGTTTGACTGTTGACATGACAGTTGACAGTTGACACTTTAAATTGTAATTTGTATCTTTATAGTACTCTGTGGTTATATCCGGACGGTAGACCGGTATAGCAGTGTATAGGCTATAAATAATGTCATGTATGTGATACTAACTGACGTGAAATATAGAATATTATTTGTTATTATCCTTTATCCAATTTGTAGAGCACTGGTTAGAAGTTGGCCTGATAAAAAGGAATAAGTAAAAAATTTAGTTACTTATTAAGTCAACATATACTTTATATACTATTATACTTTATAACTTCTATTAACACAAATCAAATTAAAATGTTTAAAAACCCCCGATTCAAAAAAACCTCTAAAAGGAATAAAAATAATATTATTATGTACTTATTGAAGTCGTTACGCCGGGGGACCGTTGTACGTACGCTGATGATGGTGTCTATTTTCGAAGTTAATCATTGAGGACTTACACTATACGATTCGATATCGTAATTTTTTAGCCTTAGTAACTTACTTGCATTTTAATTTCTTTCTTTTGTTAATCAGTCCAACAACTTCAATAAGGACATAGTAATGGTATTTTATTCTTTTTAGTTTTATTTTTTTTTAATGTATATTTTTTTTCTTCTTTTCATAGTTACGTTACTGGTTTTTTTATTGTAAGAAATGAACCTACGGACACACAAATTTTCACTTGTTTAAGTATTTCTATCAATATTGCATAAGAACTTTTCACCCGCACCAATAACACCTCAATATTTTGGAGACGACTGTTTCTATTTCGACCAAACATAGCTAAGAACCATCTCGATGAACCAGGCTTTCGAATAAAAAAAACCACAATCATATCCGTCCAGGCATTTGGTTTCTAGAATGCCACAGACAGACACACAGATACACAGATCGACAGGTCAAACTTATAACACCCCTCTTTTTGAGTAGGAGGCTAAAATTCTGTGTTTCACTAGAGAGGAACCCAAGTCTTATTATTTATTTAGACCATAACTTCTTTTACTTGGCACACAACATCGAGCAGACAGCGCGATTTACTAAATTGCAGTTCCCTCCTTTAGGCATATGCATAAAAAAATATGTTTGAATGGGAAGAACACAGTTAAGGAAGGAAGGGTAGGAAGGGAAGAATGTGCTTTAGTTATAAGAGTTAATTTACCCAAATCTTCTGTGAGAGGCAACTACAACCACTATAACAAGCCTACGTTTTGAATTCTACTACTACAAATATAATAGCAAATAAGCAAACTTGGATTGTTTTCACTATGTGAAGATTTGAATGTGGCAGAATTCATACAAACAGTCGAGAATGAATTACTAAGTCAATTTGTATTGTCATCTAGCTTTCTGCAAATTTAATAATGGATTGTGCCTTTAATATATAAATATCAAATTACTTCTGGTAATCCCACTAGTAATTCTACAGATATGGTACCTCTATAAAATAAGTGTTCTAGCTACGAATCAAAAAATCCTGCTGAATGTATTCAAGTCCATTGTTTTCTACGTCTATGGACTAACCGTCTAACCGTATAAGTGAACGTGAATAATAATAAATGATATAATATCCATGTTTTTTTTATTTACAATTCACTTCAAAAAAAACAATAGTAATAAAAGTAGTGAGATAAGTAGGTTTTTTGTCATGAACACTAACACGTAATATGTTATTCTCATCTAGGGTTGCCAACTTTTTTGACGAAAAAAATGTATGAAATTGTTTGAGGAGGAAAAAATAACGTATGTTTAAGAAAAAAACAGTATTTTTCAAATTTTATGCTTATTTAAGGCAATATAGCCTTTAAAAAAATATTTTAATGTGTTATTAACACAACCTTACATTTTTTTTTACTATCTTTAATGTTTCAAAGCTTGTTTGACAATCAACATCAAAATTTAAATAGATAAACAATCCGTTTCTCTTTAAATTTGGTACCATTTCAAAATGTTCATATAATCTCGTTGTTTCCCGACAGATGACAACCGACGGAGGCTGCGCCGTCTCCAGAGGGAGTCGAGACAAGCTCTCGACGACTTTAGAGATAGCGGCTGGGATAGGACGCTGGCGGCGCTCTCTCCAACACACCAGGCATTCTGGCGGTTGCAGAGAGCGTTGAAGTCGAACACTGTCTCAGATATGCCTCCCTTGGTTGGACCTAACTCCGCCATCGCGTTTGACGACCTTGACAAAGCTGAGTGCTTAGCCGACAGTCTAGAGAGCCAGTGTCGTCTGTCTGCTCAATTGGTTGATCGCGATCATGTCGAAATAGTCAACAAATCGGTCAATATAATGAGTTCTCAGCCACCAGTCGGTCCACCAGTCGGTCCGCCAATCAAGGAAACGAACCTAGACGAGGTGACGTCCATAGTTAGGGCGCTTCACGCCAAGAAATCGCCGGGTCCCGATAGGACCACTAACAAAGTGATAAAGCTCCTTCCGCCTCCTCTAATTTACCTATTGGTTACCACTTTTAACGCTCTACTGGCCGGTTGCTCGTTTCCGGCCGAGTGGAAAGAGGCCATAGTGATCGATAGGGCCTGGCACAATTTACTGGTGTACAAGCTATACCAGTTCAAAGTGTAGGACAAACTCGTATTCATAATACGGTACTACCTCTCGAATCGCTCCTTTCGTTACAGAGTGGAAGGCGTTTTGTCAACCCCTCGCCCCATCAGGGTGGGTGTTCCCCAGAGTTCAGTTCTCTCGCCCAATCTCTACTCCATCTACGATAGCGATATTCCTAGGCCGCGATCTAAAGTGCACCTTGCCATGTACGCGGACGATACCGCGCTTTACACATCCTCTAAGGATCACTGGGAGGTATACCAACGTGTCCAATGCCGACTCCCTCAAAAGTTGGCTGCGGAAATGGCGGATCGAGGTAAACCCTGAGAAGAGCGTTTCGGTGCTCTTCGAACGGGGCACCCCAAGGATCATCCCGCGAATCAAACTCTTTGATAAACCGATACCTTGGAAAAACAAGGCAAAATACCTAGGAGTAACGTTAGATAGAAAGTTAGTTTTCACTGAGTATATTAAGACCGTTCGTAGCAGAGCGGCCTACATATTAGGTCGTTTATATCCGCTGTTAGGCAAGCGAAGTAAAATGTCCCTTCGCAATAAGGTGACACTTTACATGGCTTGCATACGTTCCGTCATGTCCTATGCGAGTCCCGCTTTTGCGCACGCTAATCTGAAACCCCTTCAGGTGATTCAGAACAGGTTTACACGGATTGCAACCGAGGCGCCGTGGTTCGTACGCAACATCGATCTCCATAGAGACTTAGACCTTCCGACCATCGCACAGTACTTCAAGGGGCTTTCCCAAAAGTACTTTGAACGGTACCGGTATAGAAGAGGGTCCCAACTGAGTAACGTTGCTCCGGCGTTCTGCCGTTGGAGGACGCTAGAGTCCAAATCTTAGCTTCCCTCCTGACTAACGACGCCCCGAGCCGAGGTCCGTGTCTCAATCTGAGACGCCCTCGGGACGTCGTTCCCCATGGGGGCCCATCTGGCCCCCCTTTTAAGGGCGGATCTCCTGACTCTTCCACTCCCCCGGTGACGCTGTAATAGCCAACAGGACTAACAGTATAGACAAACAAAAAAAAAAAACAATCTCATTTAAATACATCACCATAATCATTCAAAGACATATTAGGTTGTGTGAAAAAACAGTTATGTTTGCTAAAATCAATCAGGTTCAGTAATTATAAATCGTTTCCATCATATGTTCTAACTTGTATGTTAAATAGTTACCCATAAATCCCATAGTGAGTGTTTTGTTCTATGAATCGCAGTAAAGCTTGGAAATATAGTATTTTCACATTCTTATTTTTATGCAAAAGTATAATTACCAAAAATAAAGTGTAATATTTTATTATAAAGTATGGTTGGCAACCCTACTCTCATCAGGATGATAATAGGGAACATTCATGTAATTTTTTTTTGACGTAAATTAATCATTTACCTCTATATATCGTAGAAAAAAATATAAATAGGTTTGAAAAGATTCTAGTTTTTCTTCAAATTAAAAATTAAAACTTGTAATAAATTTGAGCCGTTCAAACGCTGTCATTTTGCACGCGCTTTGCGTGACGTCAAATGACACATCCAGTGAATGTTTACTATGCACTTTTTAGTTACTTCATACATATTTTAAGTTTTAATTGCTTTACAAGTCATGAAAGAAGATAAAAATCATCTTACGAGTATTGTATAGTACCGGAGTGCAAAAATAGTATTAGAAAAACACCCGACAAAGTGTTTTTTGTATTCCAAGAGATGCGAAAATACAAAAACAATGGTGTATGGTAATTAAAAGGGATAATATATGTCCTAAATCGTGTTTATATGGTTGTGAAGATCAATTTAACGTAAGTATACTTTATTTATAATAAGTTTAATCTAATAGTTTAAATTTATAGTAAGTATTAAATATTAAAAAATTTGAGTTTAAAATTAACCTAACCTATCTTACAAATTTCAGTATAACTTTCTATAAAAACCGTAATCTTCTTTTGTTTTACGCAATTTTTATGGTCTGTCAATTTATTTCAGGTTAAGGAAGATACAGCAAATTGTATTGAATATAATATGTGTAACGAAACAATAAGGAGAAAGATGTAATCTAAGTTTGAAGAAAGGAGTTGTTCCTTATAGGTATATTTTTGTGGCAAAAACAAAAGCTGATAGAATGAGAATGTGCATAGTCAAAAGGCAAAGATTGACATTGGTTAATGAAGCCTTTTAAGAGTTAGCTGTCAAAAGTAGTGTTTAAAAAAAATTGGTGACCTTTACGAAGAAGTGATATATGTAGTAAGTCCTAGTACTGCCCATACAAATGTCTGTGATATTAATCAGCCAAAACTGAGTACTTCTCCTATTAAATGTGATGATCATAAGGCAATGCCTTGCTTTTCGCATATTAAAGATAAATTACCAAGTGACTAAGCTGTGCAAGTTAATATTAAACTGAAGTATGGAAGTAAAGGTGTCAATGTAAATATACCTGCTAAAAAACAAAATGTAGCATTGTCACCATTTCCTCATTTAACACACAACATTGGTACACAACAGTTTTAAAAGTAAAACTATCTGTTTTAAAAAGAAAATTGTTTACTGAAAACACAGCTGATAATACTTGTATAGCATCTTATATCTTCTATATCTGCTGATTATCAACCAAGTTATTTATCTGAGTCTGAGTATTGTGTATTCAAAAAGAGTTTGTAGGTATTTGTTTTGTTAGAGTTGTTTGAGTATTTAGAAAATGTTTTTAAGATTACCTAAACAATTGTATCATTTAATAAAACCTTTAAGCACGAAAATATAGGTTTAAATTATTTATTTTTCTCAGTCACACCGATACCACAGTATGAACTTAAACGCCGATATATTGAATGGCGTGTCAAATGACGTCACATTTCCTTTCGACCAATGGTGGCGCGTTTTGGAATTTTGAATTTCGCTCCCTAAATTTACACTTTTCATAAATTATTTTATGGCCTTAAATGATTAGTAAATTAAAAAAAAATGATTTTATTATAATAAGATGATAAAAAGTTATCAAAAAAAAAATATTTGAGACCATTTAAATTTTTTTGCATGTTCCCTATTATTGTCAAGCTTTTTTGACTAAAATATATTCAGTAAGTAGCCTCGTAAGTTTAGTAACAAAAAAGTAAAATTTCAAATCTATGGAAAAACATTATCATACCATTTCAGAAAATAATAATTAGTCAAATTGTCTTATACAATATTATGCAATACACAATATTGTGGAAGGGACAAATTTATTAATCTTTCATGTCTTAGGTTGAAGAATAAAGTTTACTTTGTCATTACTTATATGTTTTTATTGTTTTCAGAAAACAGAGATACATCCAAAAGAAAAACAAAATAAAATTTTAAATTACTATTTATTGTTTCATAAACTAACATAAAAATACAAAAATAGTTTCAAACAATATTGTAGATTCCTTTTTTAAGAGATGTTACAAATATTTATCCTAAAATTAATACTCATAGTGTCATTATTTGGAAAGGCATTAAAAACCAGTATTCTCTAGTGTGATAGAAGTATCACAACCAAGATGTGACAACTATAAATAACTATCACTCTATGAAGACACCAAATACTGGTTATTAACGATTAATGACAAGAAGCCGAAGGTAACAGGATCATATCATATATTATCATTAAGAAATCTACATACCTTTAAAATTACTTAAAATAACTTGAGTAAGAACTTAAAAGACTCCTTTTTACAGGTGAAATGCAGATTTGTCTCAAATAAATTATATCTTAAGTTATCCATAACGGTTATAATTTTAACATTAAAGTACTTACAAATGGTATTCAAGTAGTATTTGATGAATGTGTTGTTTTTAATTATTATATTAATTGTTAAAATATTTACTATATGTCAGTAAATACTATAACCCTACTTAACATAATCTTCCTTAATATCCATATGTGCACCAGTAGACCAGATACAATATAATGTATTTGAGACCAGCTTGTTGCGTCAACCGACAAAGTATTATATATAATTGTTCTACTGATACAACAATGGTCTTTCATTCCCAATAGATAAAGGAATGTTATCATTCTGTAGCCGCCATGGCGCGGGCCTGTGCTCTCACTCTCTTGTCATATTCTAGCCGATTTTGACTGAAAAAGAAAACATTATAAGTTAATTTACAATAAGTCATTGTTATAATATAACACAAACATTTTATACTTTATAAGGACAATTCCACTATAATAATTCCAGTGTATGAAAATACAAAATTTTAAATATAACACACCAGTAAATTGTGTATGCCTCAGCTTGTGCAGGATCCTTTACATTGGGTTCATTTAGTAGATCTTGAATTCCAAGGAGGATTTGTTTAATTGTAATAGCTGGGCGCCAATCCTTTTCTTCATCAAGCAATGATAGACATACAGTACCAGATGGATAAACATTAGGGTGGAATAGAGGTGGTTCAAACTTGCATTTTGGTGGACTTGAAGGATAGTCATCTTTGAAAATCATACGCAACTTGTACAGTCCACCTTCCCATGGAGTCTTAAATTGAAAATAAATAAATATACAATAAGATCCAGTAAACAATGATCATATTCAAATATGTATAATAAAACACATATAAAATAAAAAAAAATTGAAAAATAACTTCTAAACTAATATAACAAAATGAAATATATAATTAAAAAGTTCTAGAAATAAAGTTCCTTTATATACTAACCCCCTTTTTTCCGGGTATAGCGCATTCCCAAGTCATCAAATTTAATGATCCATCAGGATTTTTCATGGGTCTAGCAACAAAGCCCTGAAATAATATTGATATTAGATTTGCTTAGTTATAATTGCACGAATTACGCCAGACAGACGACTTACAAATGGATGGTCCTTGCGCCAAGCTTTTCTCTCCTCGGCTAGACGTGCACTCGCAATACCTGACATTGTCTGAAAGAAGAGAAAGTCATTATAAACGAATAACTCTTTTACAGGACATATACAAAAAAAAAATATCGACGTACTTGCGTATAATTCAAGGAAACAAATCGAAAAATAAATTTAACAGCGCCAAGTAAAGCGTCCCACGATGCGTCAAGTCGAAATACAAGTTTCACAGATAATTTAAATGTTTTTCGACCTGAAGTTTATACTCTGTATTTTGTGGCTTTTATTGCTATTTTGACATAGGTTATTAAACATAGAGTAGTGAAATAAGAAAAAGGACAATAAAAGTTAACCATTACAAAATATTGCATTGAATTTTGTCATCTTGAACGTGATTTACTAAACTATATTCGAACTAAACTTTTAAATGATGGTAAATGACACCATAATATACATTATTTTGTATTATTTTTCAAAATTATCTTTAACTAAATCATTAAATATATACAAACGTTTTGGTGTTTGTATTGTCATTTATTTTCTATAAATTATTTGTAATTTCTTAACAAATTTGGAATTTGTAAGATCTCAAATAGAAATTAAAACATAATTTATAAATAAAAAATCTTTATAGTTATTTTCTTCCTAGCAAATCTCATTTATTTTGTACCGAGAAAATTTGAAAACCTCGATTCGTGTAATAACGCTAATAACTAATATATATTCGAGTTAGTGACGTAAAAGATGTCATTAGGAACCAAAGTATATATATGAATAAGTAGTATATTTATTAGTCTTTTTAATTATGTATATATCATAACAAAAAGACGCTCTCATGACAAACATTGACAGTTGCAATTGCATACATTACTTTTGTTATATTATTAAAATATTAACCTCAACTCAATTGGTAGTTCTAACCAAGGTTCCAATTGTGTAACAGCTAGAAGGGGTTCTAATAAGGGTTATGTATACCTACTAATTTTTAACTTTCTTTTTTATTTTTATAATATTCAAAATGCCCAAAGTAATTTCAGAGAATAAACATTCATCATATTATTATGAGTAATAGAACCAAATTTTTGCTCGAAAGACGGTGAACTATGAAGCTCTTCATAGCTTAACTGTATACTACAAAGGCGACGAAAATGATCGATAATTCAGCTCAAAAGTAGTCTACGGACTCTTTTCCTCTCGTCGTAATATAAGACTTCAATTCGCTTGCTCAGTGAGCGCACCTGTTCATGCAACACGGATTACTTGTTACTAACTACATACATATTTACTAACTGTGATATTTGGTTTTAAATAACATATCGAATATAGAATATGCATAAAATAAGTAATACATTTGTCATGTGAATTTTTACATGCAGATAAAAAACTACACTTAAAGTGATAACATAATGTAACTCTTTTAAGTAGGTAGGTATAATAAGGGTTATGAGTAAAATAAAATCGAAGTATAAATTACGAGGCAAAAAGATATATTGTAAAAAGTACCAAAACACTTAGAAAATGTTGAATTGCACATTTAATATAGTTTACATTAAATAAAAATTTTGTTCTTACTTTTATTGTTCAACTGACACATATATTTACATAGCGGACATCACTCAGCTCTCAAGTCTTTATCACGCACGTAAAATAAATTACAAAATGCTTTTCAAAATTAATGCTCTAACCTATTTGGCTTAAGTAATTAATCAAAGAATGAACATAGGGAAATCTAATCAAGATAATTTTTTCTTACTTAACCGCCGCCCACAATGTTAAATGATGAATCTTATTTTCTTTCTTTCTTATTCTTGTTTGACTTTTATTAAGATATTTTATTAATGCCGAGTGGTGATTTATATATTCATTTAAGAATAATAGATTCTTCCGGATATAGAAATCATAACCGACGAATGAATTTAGTCCAGTGAGGATATTACCCCAAAACTACAAATTATAAACGGCAAAGAAATATGTTAAGGCGAGGGAAGGTTTTGAACATTTTCTAAGAAAGAAAAAATAAAAATTCTAAAAAAACACAAAAAATATATAAAAAATCGTTTAAAAATAACAACTGACAACAGTGTCATAAGATTTGGTGATTTCCCCTGAAATATACCTAGTTGGGTATTTATTATATTCTGCGTTCATAAAGCAATTAAATATATATGTAATGTATGTAAATCAATATTGTTTTTATCACTAATCTGCGAATAGATTCGTATTTATAAGGTAGCTATAACGAATTTAAATACGTGAATAGTTGTAACTTCATTACCTATTATTAATACCTATGTAACTTGAGACTTCTGTGCACTTTAGAGCTCTTCAATTAAGTTGAATTTGTTTTCTATTATGTATTATAATAATGAACATTTCTTTATGTTAAAAAAATAAAGAAGTTTTAATTAGTATTAAGAAATAATATAGTTATTACAACATTTTGTTACTTATTACGGAACTATTCAAAATATATTTTTTTACTATTTGCGAAGTAGGTAGGTATTTATATACTTATCTTTAAGTCTGTCTTATAAGGACGCTACTTAGTTACCAACGTATTATACCTACCAAGTTTTTTTCAATTAAACATCAAACAAAAATCCAAACATAGTCGTAACATCTGTTGTTAGACTCCAAGCAAAATAACCTACAAAAATCACTAAAAATGTTAGTCTTTTTATCATTGATTAAAAAGATTTTCTTAATCCATTAAAACTACAGATTCTGTTAGAGTGCAAGTGTATGACTTATATCCATTGTATTGGTGGTAGATATTATCTTTTGATTATACTTTTATATATATATATATATATATATATATATATATATATATATATATATGTGTGTGTATTTACATATACATATTATATGTGTTTATAAATATTATCATACACTGACAAGAAACACTACGTACTCATTTTATGGATGATGATGAATTATAATTTATGGCTATATACCTACGATACATTCGTAATACATGTTTGTTTCTTGGATTTAAAATAGATATTAAAAATTAATATTAAAATATAACATTATATTATTATAACGTGCACGTCCTTGATAGATTTTAAATAGTTAAACTAATGTCTAACGTATATTGTATATATTACAATATAACAATTAAATACTTTACTTTAAATTTTCGACAAGATATGTCGGTATTAGTGTATTTTCGGCGAAATGTGACGCAAATAAAGTGATAGTAAGTCTGTTACGTTATGCCAGATATTTAGAAACACTGCTATTGGTGCAAGGACTTTAATCTGAGGCTCCTATTGGTCAATGTTAAATAAATTTTAATAAAGAACGGGAAATGTCGGCCATCTCTAGGGGGCAGTGCCACTCTGTCGGCTAGCGTTTTTTTACATCATAAAGTATTTGATGCTTGCTTTAAGTTGTTCCGTTTTGCGTGCCATCTCCAGGGTTAATTTTATAGTATAAAAAAAATAGATTTTGACATTGTTTTGGTAAGTGTAAAAGTGTAATTGAATAAAATAACTTGTTAAATAGTCATTCAAATTTAACATGTTATAATCAGTTTTATCTCAGCAGTGAAATTGAATTAGAGCGATAAAAGTCAATAAGCGTCGTTTCAGTGTTGTGCACAGTAAATAGCAAGCTTTGGTCTAAATCAGTTCATTTAAAATGATAGGTATTTCCACGTAATTTGGTAAAATGCGGTGCAGGAACGTTTTCCTTGTGTATACATATAAACATATTATTTCAATTAATTGCAATTATTTACACCGGACACTTTTGTGAAGTGCTCAAAAGTAAGACGAAAAGTTGGCGGGAATATTTCGGCCTATTTAAGGTTATATTAAATTAAAATTTTCGTTAGTAAAGTACTTCTTTTATAGTTTTAGGCAGTTTAGTACTTGCGTGAATAAAAATGACTACAGTGGAAGAAGGAGAATCACCTACTGAAGAAATACCGGTTGGAAATCCCGAAGAACTAACTAAAAATCCTACAGCACTAAAAGGTACTAATTACAAAATAATAGAAGTGTCTTAAAACAATGGTTGCATAATAATATGCCGTAGAGATTCATCTACTGTATGTATTCTTACAGAAGCACATGAACAAATGGCCACTTTGGATGTTCTTGTTTGTGGACAATGTCATTCAGCATTTCATTTTGTTGAAGAGTTCAAGGAACACAAGGATACTAATAATTGCATTGGCAAATCTCCTGTGAGGGATAGTGTGAGTTGAACTAGATCTAATATTGTTTGAACTGTTTATAAGAGCATCTTTTAGATAAGATTTTTAAAATGTATTTACATCATAAAGTACACAATATATACATTCCAATTAATTACAAGTAACCCTGTATTTAAATTATTTTTAAGAATAAGAACAATAATTTACAGTATTATAAATTCTTTTTATATATTCCATACATTTCTTTAAAAAATTATATTTAAAAAACCAAAATTCTAGAATGAAAGTAAGGCACAAGTCTGGGCATTCCTGTTATGGAAATGCTCATCAGTACGTGATGGATCAACTTCAAATGCAGACAACAGCTGGAAGCTGTACCAACAGTGGTGCAGGATGCCAGAAGCTCAGAGAACTGCTTGGATAACAGCTGGATCTAATGTACAAGCTTTGTCTAAGTTTGCACATGCTAAAGTTGTGAGTATTATTGATGTTTCTCTATATAAATAATTAGTGTACATAATGAAACTTACACCAAGATACATTAAATGATTTTTTTATTTTCTAATAATTTAATTGCAGATGGAGTTAAAGACTGAAGATCAGTTACCACCTGTTCAGATAACAGCCCCTGAAGTTAAGAAACCCAGAGGAAGGCCAAGAAAAGTTACTAAACTGGTTTGTGAATATATAAATATATATTGAGTACTTTTTAAATTTTTTATCATTGTTTTCCTTATCTTTATTAAATATGTAGACTCTTTACATGACATTTAAAGTGTTGCTATTATTTTGTTAGGATCAAAGATGTTTAATTTATTTCAGGATGAGGAAACTCAACCATCAGGAGAAGAGAGTGATGATGTGAAAGGAAGTCCTGGCCCAAAGGCAATTCTCAACAAACTAGCCGTCCAAGCTAACAAGTCTAGGGTGCGTGTTTTTAATTAAATTTTAATATATTAGTTTCAGTACCAGAAAATAGGGTTGTGCTTATATTTTACTAGCAAGCAGCATAGAATTATTTTTCGACTAAACCAAATAGACAGCAAGGGCAGCAGTGGGCACTAGTTTGGAGTAGGTAACACAATTATTTCTAATATTTTTGTGTAAAGTCTAAATGGAAAATCTAGACATAATCAGGAAAAACTAGTATGATAAAACTGCTAGTTGTTGGGGTCGTAATATAGCAGGCCGAAAACAATTAATTGTAATATTTAAGTAGTCTCACCCTAGACAAATATAGACACTGTAGTGCAACAAGGATGTCTACAAAATATTGCATAATATCTGTTAGTTGTTTTTATACAGGGTTAGTTGGAATGAATGGGCCACCTCTAAGAGGCAGCCTCTATACATCAATCCCAACAACATTAGTTCTACGACTATTAGCCAAAAAATGCTGACTCGTATATACAACTCTTCCACCTTATTTACAGACCGAAACAATTTTGTGTTAAAATTAAAGAAACCAACGGAGCTCTATAAACATCTGAGACTTACCAAAAGACATATCATCGGAAGTTCTTAAGATGATACTGTAACATCTATCCGAAAAGATAAAGTTGCCTCAGAACTCGAGTCACGGCTTCAATTCCATAAATAAAATATGAAAGGTGCTCAAACGAATAAAGTAGGGCTAGGATGAAGTAGGAAAGATCGAGACATAGACATAACAAAATCCTTTATTCGACGAGACGAAAACGATAACTACCCACTGCACGCGAAATTCAAAACTAATGGGTGACCATAGAAGATTTTTGGATTCCACTAGCTATGCGGTGGCGCACCCTGCTTTATGATTGGTCCCCAGCATCATTAAAATGTTATTTATTTATTTTTTTTTTTTTTTGTCTGTCTATGCTGTTAGCCCTGTTGGCTATTACAGCGTCACCGGGGGAATGGGTGGGTCAGGAGACCCACCCTTAAAAAGGGGGGGCCAGATGGGCCCCCATGGGGAACGACGTCCCGAGGGCGTCTCAGATTGAGACACGGACCTCGGCTCGGGGCGTCGTTAGTCAGGAGGGAAGCTAAGGAAATTTGGACACTAGCGTCCTCCGACGGCAGAACGCCGGAGCAACGGAGCACTTACTCAGTTGGGACCTCGTCTATACCGGTACAGACGGTGTGTGTCTGTATGTTGTGTGGTGTCAATTATGCCTACGCGTACACGTTATTACCTACTGTGAACGCGTCGTCGGGGTCAACGAGTACCGACTTGGGTCTTCTTTTTCTGACTAAAGTAGTCTTACGTGGTCTATACTCTGCGGCGTCAGCCACCAGTTGTCGGGTGTCGTTCAGCACGTTCAAAGTACTTTTGGGAAAGCCCCTTGAAGTACTGAGCGATGGTCGGAAGGTTCAAGTCTCTATGGAGATCGATATTGCGTACGAACCACGGCGCCCCGGTTGCAATCCGTGTAAACCTGTTCTGAATCACCTGAAGGGGTTTCAGATTAGCGTGCGCAAAAGCGGGACTCGCATAGGACATGACGGAACGTATGCAAGCTTTGTAAAGTGTCACCTTATTGCGAAGGGACATTTTACTCCGCTTGCCTAGCAGCGGATATAAACGACCTAATATGTAGGCCGCTCTGCTACGAACGGTCCTAATATGCGCAGTGAAAACTAACTTTCTATCTAACGTTACTCCTAGGTATTTTGCCTCGTCTTTCCAAGGTATCGGTTTATCGAAGAGTTTGATTCGCGGGAGGATCCTTGGGGGGGCCCGTTCGAAGAGCACCGAAACGCTCTTCTCAGGGTTTACCTCGATCCGCCATTTCCGCAGCCAACTCTCAAGGGAGTCGACTGCGGATTGGAGACGTTGGTATATCTCCCAGTGATCCTTAGAGGACGTGTAAAGCGCGGTATCGTCCGCGTACATGGCAAGGTGCACTTTAGATCGCGGTCTAGGAATATCGCTAGCGTAGATGGAATAGAGGATGGGCGAGAGAACTGAACCCTGGGGAACACCCGCTCTGATGGGGCGGGGGTAAAATGTTATCTTAACGCATTCCGACTCCTAGAACAAGGTAATTTAGTAAGATGGGACAAAGCCACCGAAAAGTCTTGTAACATCTGCGGGGAGGCAGCGAAACACTTATTAGTAGGGTGTTGGGTACTTCTAGATAAAGGTCAATACTCGCGTCGCCACGATAAGGTATTAGAAATCGTACGGGAAGCAGTTAGTCTTTCAATAGCATAAGCGCAGAAGGGTATAACAACCACCAAACGATCTGTGGAGTTAAAAGAAGGTTACTGCAAAAAATGATATCCGAAGCCTTATTCTATTTTAGACGCGACTCCTGATTGGACTCTTATGATGGACACGTATGAAAAATATTAGAAAATCTCTGGGGATGTTGATGTTTCGTCATCATGATCTTATTCCTGTATTCTAAACATCTTAAGCGCGTGATACTTGTGGAGCTCATTGTTCCTTGGGAAATAAACATTCCCAGGGATCAGACATTTAAGCTTAATAAGTATTACGAACTGACAAACGAACTGTCCATAAATAAATTTATAGTTAGCTTTTGTACGCGTTAGAAGTGGGAGTGAGCAAAATCTCTCTAAAACTTACTTAAAGACCTTGGCCTTTCTAAAACTAGCATCGGTTGATTGCTAACCGTATTTCAAAGGAGGCATTGTTATCTCTATTAATATTTTTTTTTTCACATTGCATAAGAGCCCATTCTACAGAGTCAACATCAAAACAATGATATAGGCAAATGAGTGATATTTTAAATCTTTTACAGATTTTTAATATCTCGATTAAATTTTAAATTAGCAAACAACTAGGGTGCGATACAATGATTTATAAATCCATTTCCCAGGAGCTGTCAAACGAGTCCGTCCGCGGCGCGCAAGAACGCGTGCCGCCCGAGGAGCGCATTGCGCGCCGCTCCGAGCGAGAGGGCACGGCAGAGGGAGAGTACGTCGTCGAGAAGATACTCGCCAAGCGCTTCAACCCGCGACGCAAGCACTACGAGTATCTGCTCAAGTGGGAGGGATATCCTCAGTTAGTAGTTTTCGTCATTATAGCGATTGAACGGCACATTTAAATAATATGTATTGTATAATTGTTTATATGAGATCTTAGGACCAAATTTAAAATGTTACAGTGAACAAAATACATGGGAGCCGGTAGAGAATATGGAAACTTGCAAGCATCTATTGGAAGCATTTGAAAAGCAACTGGCGAGGCAGAAGGAACTGAAGGCTCTGAGGGCACAACAACAACAACATCCAGTTCAGGTAAAAATATTTTTTAAATTAACATTTATGTGCAACTAAATATATGTGTATTATATAATTTGCCTCCTATATGTGCAGGTGAAGCAGATGAACACTCCCATGCCTCAAGTTGTCAAACAAATGGTCAAGAAATCAGAAAGTCCTATATTAACCCCAACTGGGTAAGAATAATTTTGTTTTACCATCCTTGCTTTTTTCTAAGTTTTGAATTATCTATCAAGAGAAAGATTTTTTTATCATGCACATAAAATTATAATAATGATATTAATTCAGACGCTTACAACGTTCGAGCAAGGCGCGCGCTCTAGACCAAGTAAAGGCGTGGTGCGGGGCCGATGACGAGCCCGCCGCTAAAAAGATCAAACGAGAACTCTCCAGTGATGACGACTACTCCGACACTGACTCCACTAAAGGTATGTTCATTAAAAGTGCCGATGACTTAAATTATGTTAATTGTAAATGTATTAAGTGTAAGAACTTTCGAAATAACTTCAAACTTTATTGAAAATATATTTATTTATTTATCATTTAAAATAGAGTATAAGAGACTAATTTATGAATAGCTATTGTAAGTATTTAAATCACTACTTCTTGTCCCATGTAGCTGAGAAGAAGATACTAAATGGGCAGTCTTCCCCAAAGGCAAACATAGACCCTGAATTGGTGAAGTCTTTGGGTCTGGGCGGCAAAGGCATGCCCAACATTAAAGGCGTCATCAAAGTCGACCCTAAACACATGCCTAATCTCACAACTGGTAAATAAATACTATTTACCTATATTTATTTATCCTTCAAAATCTAAACTATCTGGGTAATCAGGATAATTTTACTTTTTTTTTCTTTTTTAGTTATTTTTTAATTGGCCAGATATTTTAGATAGAAGATTAGGCTTTGTTTACTATTCAACATATACTGTGTTTGGTTTTTGCGTGTGTTTTTTGAATACAATTGCTACTGATATGTTTTATGTAAGTTTGTATGTAATTCTATATTGTTTTATAGGTGTCTACATAATGTCGAAAAGTTCAGGAATAATGAAAATTGACTCGCCTGGAAAATTAGGACCAGGTTTGAACATTGATCAAGATGTCATTAGAAAACAGATTATGGCTGCTAAACAGGTTGGAAACTTTCTTGACATTAGTTTTATTGTATTGGGATGATTTTCTAAATAATGTTTTATTATAGAAAAAGATGGAAGAGTCTAAAAGGTCTCAACTGGGCACACCACAGCAATCTCAGGTTAGTAGTTCTGTATGATTCACATACAACACACTATTTATAAGCCCTAATATTAAACATGTTGCTTGTGAATAATTTATAAATATGATGTTCTTCATCAACAGATAAGGAAATCCTATGGTTCAGGAGGACAGCAAGTAACGGAAAAGACCATAATAACTCCTTCGGGACAAAAGATTATACAGAGAACAATACAGAGACCCTATGGTCAATCCGATGGAAAGTCGCCTGTCGCTATTCTAAACAAAAAACTGGCACAAGTAAGTCATTTAATGATTACATTATTTAAAATACAATTATTATATCAAGACATTGAAATAGGAAATAAATATACGTACATTCTGGTCGAAGTTAGTAATAAAATTGCTTTTCAAACTAAACTTATAGTTTTAAAAAGGTTGATGTCAATATTGTTTTTTTTTATATAGCACCAATTTTTCCCGGAACTTTGTTTTTAATTTAAAAATGTAGAAGTATACATTTTCGAAAGCATCTTTATAAACCAGCACAAGTAATCACAAACATTGTTTACCAACCAACTGTTGAGTAACGCGGTCGTATGTGCAGGGTGACAGTCTGTTGCGGGGCTCGGGGCGCGGTGGCGTGTCCCGCGGGCGGCCGCGCGGCGCACACAGCGTGGCCACCGCCGCTGGGAACATCGTGCGCATCAGGGACAAGCCCATGTCCGTCAACTTTGAGGTACTTACTGTTATGCCTCTACCTTCGTTTTATATAAAATATATGTTCTTGCACATTTGTAATAAGATTTTTATCTCTTTAAGGTTACGACGATACTTATAATATGAATAATATAAAACTAAGTCTGTCCGGTTATCTTTCGCTTTTCTTAGTTACAATATTGATTTTGAAGTGATTTTAATATAATTTTGAGAATTTGTTTTATGATTTTTTTATGTATATACATATAATACTTATAACACACGATATGCCGTATATATATATATAAATATACTAGTATTTCCGCCCGCGGCTTCGCCCGCGTGTAATTCGGTTATATCGCGCGACATGGTTAGTCGTCTTACATGATTTTATGTCATCTTACATGATTTTAGGTTTGACAATAAAGAACTTCCATACAAACTTTCATCCTCTATTTCAACCCCTTCTACCATTTTTTTTGCAATAAAAAGTATCCTATTTCCTTTTCCAAATTCAGTTCTATCTTCACACCGAATTTCATCACAATAGGTTCAGTGATTTAGGCGTGAAAGCGTAACAGACAGACAGACAGACAGAGTTACTTTCACATTTATAATTTATGTTTATGTACAATCCATGTATGGTAAAAGATGGATCAATAATATACAATATTTTTTTCAGTGGGAAGCGTCATCAGAGTCATCCGATGGTATTGAAGACCCGTTCCCGAATGAGCTTGGTCCGATTCCTTCTCCCAGCCCGGAGCGCGAGCTCACTCTCTGCCCGCTTACAGGGCGGCGACTCGCCCGGGCGGAAGGGGAACCGACCCCGCCACCCACGCCACCGCCGCAGCCCGCCACGCCGCCCCCCGAGCATCATGCTACTATGCTCATGAAGGTATGAAAAGTAGAATTTTGTGTTCAAACTGAGTTGTAATTACACCATTCGGCGAATTCGATGTTATACAAGTATTGTAAAATAAAAAAAAAAGCTTCATAAAGGCGAGCATTTATTCAGCTCAGTGCTCAGTGGGCAGACGGACGTCACGGATTCTCAGAGGCCACGGGTTCGAGTCCTGCTACTGTTGACATTTTAAAAAAATATTTATATGTAATGTCTTTACCATATTTAGGTGGAGATGTCACCTGGTGGTACCACAGGAATGTTAGTTCAAGGAGATGGAGCACAACCTTCTTTACCGGTCCTAACAGATGAGGATGGTGTAAGTAACTATTACAAAAACTTCAAATAAATTTAGTAAAACTTTATTAAACCGTTTTCGTGATTTATAACGGCATGTAATATATAATAAGTTTACGTAAAACATACTTAAAATAATAAGTATATGTAAAACATACTAAAAGACGTTTTAATACTCAACCATAAAAAAATTATCTGTTGCCATAGACGGAAGTTAAAGTAGAAGCAAGTGCAGTAAAACAGCTTCTAGAAGAAGCCGTGGGCGTAGACGATGGCGAGGAGGTAGGGCTCGCGCTGCACGGTGACCACACGCCCATCATGATACGAGGAGAGGATGGGGTGCTATACCAGGTTAGTAACATAGGCTATAAATATGTTATTATAAATTTGTACTTTATAGAGTAGATTAACATATTATAATGATCGACTGCTATGAATTGATTAAATAGGTGGCTGGCGAAAACGAAGCAGGTCAGACGTTACTGGTAGCAGCAGAGGGTGTAGAAGGCGCAGTCGAGGGCGTGGAGGGAGCGGATGGGGACGGAGAAGGCGTTATGTATGTCACGAGAGAGGATGGACAGGTAAAGAATAGTTTAAAAATTATCATATATTAAATATTCCGAGATATTAAACCATTTTAAATTCATATTTAATTTTCTTCAAATTTTAATTATTTTAAATAAATTTAACTTAAATGCATGTAAATATATCTTGCTATAGACGCTACTAGTAGCGACACAAGCAGTGGATGGCACTGTGCAAGGTGTAGAAGGTGCCGAAGGTGACGGGGAGGGCGTCACTTACGTCACTAGGGAAGATGGACAGGTGATAACATAATTCATATTTACATAATAATTATTAATTAATTTAGGTTTTAACCAAATTTAACGGTGGGACAAAGTTATTACATATAATTATCTGTCTCGATATAGGACGTGCTGACCATCGACCCGACGCAGCTGGCGCAGCTGATGCCGGGGGGAGAGGCGGGCGCGCTGCAGCAGGTGGCCGTGCAGGTGGAGGGCGAGCCCGGCGAAGACGCTACGCAGGTCATCGCGCAACTGGTACAGGCGGACCTGCCCTCGCCCGGTCAGTACACACGTCAACACACTAGCAACAATTATCCCCCCTCACACACATTTCCCCACATAACTTACTTAACAATGCAAGTAGAATGTATATTTATGTTTATTACAACATACAAGTTATTTATATCTGGCGATAAGACTTTTAAGTTATTATTGTTAGAGCAATTCAACAAATTGAATTAAAGAAATTCTGTATACAATAAAAATGCCGTCACGCTGGCTCTGAATACTACTACTACTACTAATAAAACTCCTGGTGTGACCAGCTTAAGTGCTCTTTAATTTACTTGTGTGACAATACTTATATCGTACTTTCTCAGGTGGTACACGGCGCGTTGTCCTCCTACTACCGGACGGTAGTTTTACAATGACTGAGCTTGACAAGGAGCAGTATGAGTCAATAACGGAAGGTGCCAAGGCACAAGAATGATAATGATACATATAAGGGAATACAATTCTCCTTATTAATTAATAACATACAATTACTTAGAAATAGTCATGGTACCGGATTCAAAACTGATATGGACTTCTAGATTACCTAAATTATAAATACTATTGCATACAATACAAGACATAAAAAAATGTATTCTATGAAGGTCATATAATAAGAAACATAATATTAAATTATAGAGTAACCTCAGGCCTATGTTATTGTGGACTGAAATTCTTCTACATAAAAATCACAAATATTGATGTTTAATATTTTTGCAAATAAGAAGATTTTTAGAATCTTTTTTAATGTTTTAGGTCTAATTATTTATTTTTTCACAACACTAACAATATTTAGTAAAGATGGTCATTATACTTTTTCAAATATTTATAATGTACTTAGTAAATTATTCAAGTGCAAAAAATTTATCATCATACAATATCAGGAAGATAAAGCCATGCTGGTTCAGCTCAGCTATTTAATGTATAATAATCTAATTAGATTTCATATTTCGACTGGGTCATTAGAGGACTTAAAAATTCAGACTCCAAACATTTTAAGATTCAAATATTTTTAAGTACATCCCAACCGAGTATGATGGTTTATATTTTTATAAAAACAAAGCGTTAATTCCTACATCAATAATTAATTTAACCGTAAAATAATAATATCTCCCAAAACAACATAGATTACTTTACTAAAATTGTTTTTTAACTGTTTATAACAAAATATGTATTACAACCCTGCTTAGGTTAATTAATTTTATTAAGTCTTATATAAATAAAGGATAAAAATATTTTGTTTTAAGGTAAATCAAATACTTATTAGTTATTGCTCTAATATTGTTTTACATAAGATAATTATAATCCAAGGAGAATGCGTTATCAATAATATGCATTATTTGTAAATAGATAGATGCCTTCAGGAATGTAACATTTAAAATATTTTATTTTTGAACGCACACGATATAACAATGAAGCACATGTTCTTACAAAAAGTTTTGTAATGCTCATTAAAAATAAATGTAAATATGTATTACAATTTACCCTCATTGTAAAACATTGTAAATAATCATTGTCTTTGTTTTCTCACCTTTTCCAGCATTAAAAAAAAAATTCATATAAAGATATAAATACGACTAAGTTATATTATACAATTGATTTATATTAGAATAGTTTACCACTGTATTTTTCTATTCTTAAATGAAATTTCAAATAAACCAAAAACATTTGAAGTGACAACCTTTTTTGTAAACTTTATTTTTTACACCTTTGCGAAATACGTGTTTTTCCGGACACATTAGTGTCGGGGAAGTCACGGCTTATACGTTTAGCACTAACCAAATTTTGCAGGCGATAACTGCGCAATCCGTACTGTCACGCACGCAATGCTATTAAAACTTAAATTTATATTTTTTTAAATTTAGAATTATATTGAAATAATTACCCAATCGTTGTAATGTATATTCAAACTTTAAACTTATGTTGAAAAAAAAAGACTGTTGAAGACGTCGCTGAGTCCAAAGACAACGTCAGGAAGATATCCTTACGCCCTCTTAGTCCGGATTTCTCAAAGCCCTCGGGGTGTCGAACTTGAGCGAGCCACCGTAAAGTAAATGTGTGTTTAAAGTTGATTGATTCTCTTGAAGAACTTACCCGTCTCATCCAACAGCACAATCGGTTTGTATGTAGAAGACATGAAAACGACCCTCCGTTATATAATACGCTCAATTTGACCTCCTACCAGGCCTTTGAGGACTTACCAATGGGCGTAGAGGTACCCGTTAGTTTTCCATCGTTACTTTTCGATAGTGATTATTATTTGAGCTTTTAAAAACAGACTGCCCTGCCTTTCTCGTAGCCTCTATCCTGTCTGTCCTGTCGTCCTCGGGCGGGAAGAGTTTGTCCAAAGTGCAGATCCAACGATCTGTCATATCACGGAGGCCAACATGGTCTATAGTTGGAGGTGGAGCAGTCACGCAAGTGAACAGTCGCCTGATAGCCTGCAGCAATGCGCCGGGGTTATACAGTATTCCAGGACAGGATCTTCGTCGTGGAATACTTCTAATTTGTAATCGCATTGACAATATGAGATGAGACGTCGCAAATAAATTACATAAATTTGTATTTCGAATGTCGATTTTCGATTAAAATCGTATCAACTTATAAAATTATGGAATATCAGAGATATTTTTGTTGAACAGATTATATCAAAATTATTTTGCCGACCGTATTAATAAACGGATTTACAATATACATCGGTCTACATAATATATCTATAATCAATTCGGAATAACTACGAAGCTTAAATTAATAAATACTTTGACAGAATTCATATATTATAGATAACGTAACGCAACGGTATAAAGTTGTTCTATATTTTTTTAAATATATTCTTATACATCGATATATTATGCTGTGACAACAGACAACTGCCGTTTGCCAACTCCTTTTCTTAGCTGTCAGAAACAGAGGTCAGAAGCTGGTAATTGGTATTTGGGCCGTGTTCCGAAATACAAACCAACATACTGGCCAGGGCTAATGACGTCATAACACTCACGCCATATTGCACTGGTGTCGGTGTCGATTGGCGTCGATTTTTGACGTCATCAGCACTGGCCAGTATACTGGTTTGTATTTCGGAACACGGCCTTGGTAAACTGTCAATTGTCTAATGTCTATCAAAACGAGCACAAAAAATTTCGATATTGAAATTTTTAATAGTAGTTAATAAATATGAATGATGCTTATTTAATTAATTATGTTAGTTAACCGATTGTTGGTGTGACAATGTTAAATTAATTCGAAAATGTCTGAAAATCTTGTATGCGATTTTTTTTTTAATGACAGTGTGCAAAATCGGAAAACACTTTTTAGCAAAGCCTTAACTTGTGCTAAATATGGCAAAGTATTATATTACTTACCTGAAGAGTTGAAGGAGCTTCCTCAATTATCTCAAGATTTAAATTCAGTTGAGAAACAGTACATGAAAATGTTAATATTTGTATATGCAACCAATTTAGAGTCTCTGATTGAAAGTGTTGTTAGTTTACCCACATGGAAGAACACCCCATCCACAATTATAATTGATGATTTAAGTGAATATTGCACCCAAGATTACTTCCAAAATATTTGTGGCCTATGTGCTTTACTTTTGGACACAGCTCATAGTTGTGCAAAGCTTACTGGATCCTGCCAGTTGTACATTGCTTCCAAGCATCATATATTTGATGAAGAGAATTGTATTTTGTTAAAAGAATTATTTTCAAAATAAAAGGTTCCAATAATTAAAAATTATTTGAGATTCTTATGATAAGGTATATTTTGCACCCTAATTTTATACATGGCTGGTACACCACCAAATAAAAAAAGAAGTCATTTTTAGAGTAATTAGAGTTACATTATAGAAAAACACCCATTAAGTCATTCTCATAAATGTTTTATCTGTTGTGGTTTTATTATTTTTTTTACTAATAATAATATTTTACTAATTTTATTACATTATAATAAAGTACAGGGAATTTTAACCACTTTCTTTTAGTTATCTCATTGATTACTATTATTTGGAACTAATAATTTATATAATAAAGATGTTTCAAATAAGATTACAAACTAAATTGTTTACTGATTTATTTATTTACAACAACATATTTATTATAAACCTCTACCAATCACCTAGTATTGAAGAAATATCACTAAGTATCGGATGGTTATAAAACAGTAAATCAAATATAAAACATTTTATATTAACGACTTTGAAGTAGTTACTTCTACATTTTCTTAGGAATAAAAAAAGTTGTTGGTCTGTTCTTAATTAAAATCAAATGTTATATACCCAAATAGATTCCACATTATAAAAATATAATATTTTGAGAACTTAAAACAAAAAAGAATATTTTTAGCCAATTTAATAGATATTTCAAGAAAAGCCAGTAAGCCAATTATATTAGTAAATAAAAGGGTTTTTTTGTTAATGTGATGTTACAAGAACATAAATAATGAAAAAAAAACAACACCAACATAAATAATTTGCTATCCATCATATAATAATTTTTCAAAATCTATGTAACATAGATACTTTTAAAGCATTTTTCATATTTTTTGAGAACTTGTCATATTTTATAAGAATATTATTACATTATAATCACCTAAATTTCAACACAACGTAAAGCAGAAAAAATACAAAAATTGCAAATAGAAATAAATAAAATATGTAATAGTTATGGTTTCCTTTTCCTAATCTAAGAACCCTGCCCATAGTTTTCCCAAGAAATCCAGAGCTTCTATCAACGTCGTCGTCCAAATTCCGTAATATTTTATCTTGATAGCGCACTTCATTACCTATTTCTATAGACATATGTTTCAGCGTGGTTATCTTTCCACTAAGTTCTTCAGCCATTCTTTCGTTTTCATGTTCAATTATATCATCTGTTGGAGCCTTTGGTATTGGTTGATAAGGATAGCTTTCCCTCGCTCGTCGCATACTGCTACTTCGACCGGCCGTGGTTGCAAAATATTATTATTTTAATGTAATATTTGTTTGCCCAAGTTACGTTGCGAATGCAATAGACTTAAATAATTGTTACTGTAAGGTAGTATTTTAAGACACGGAAATTATAAAAGTAAAAATAAATCACTAATTATTTTAGATTTGCGTCAGGAATAAGTTAAAATGAAAAACATTAACAATGTTGTAGAGTTGTAACTTGTAAATGACATATGACTTTGACAACCATAAGACAAGTCATCACTTTCTAGTTTTCACTTTTATGCGTTTTGTTTAACTATTTTAGTTAAATAATTATTTTTTTTATTTAAATGAGCATGTTAGGTATTAAGAGATTACAAAAAATAAACCACACTAAAATAAGGTCAAAAACAAAAGCAATAGATGCTCTTGGCCTCAGTCTAAAGCAAAAATGGAAATGGGCAGGCCATATTGCACGTCTTGAAGATCGGAGATGGACTAAAAAGTAAAACGGTTACTTCATGGCAAGGCCCACAGGGCAAACGCTACAGAGGTCGAACATTCCTTAGATGGGATGATGATCTGATAAAAACTGCGGGTCCAAAATGGCAACAAATAGCCCAAGATCGAGTGAAATGGAAAGCTTTGGAGCAGACCTTTACCTGAGAGGGGTTCCAGTAGAAAAAAAGCACACTAGGTGTATGTTAAAAAGTAATACAAATAAGTTGGAATAAATAAATATCAACATTAATACGTAGACATAATTAGATATAAAAGCAAAAAGCTATTGAGCTTCAAAACAACATTTGTTTCAAAATATATCAAGTCGGCGTTATTTATTTTGTTATTGCTTACCTACAATTAGTATTTAGTATAGTCAACATATATTTTGAAACTTAAATCGGAATATATTTTTAAGTTTCAAAACAATATTTTTAAACCAGAAATCCGTAAGAATCATTTATTTACCTAACATCCAGCGGCCACACGTAACTTACATGTTAGACCCTGTTTATGACAAACAATCAATGAAATGGTAAACCGAATAGTTCGGCCGAATATTCAGTTCGGTAAAGGTTAAACCGAATAGTATTCGGTATTCGGTGAAACCACTATTCGGCGCATTCCTAATAAAATTATATATATATTCATTTATGCGCCAACAAACTTGGCTTTGACTGCTTCACGAAAAGACAAGATGTCATTGTATTCTTTATTCAAAAGAAAAGGACAGCCAAGTTTAATATTTCTCATAGATAATCTCAACAACCTTCATTATGACCAACATCCTGTTACCCCACTTCTTACGGGGCACTGTGTATATCCTATGTCATTGTCACATGGAATGAAATCCCTTTAAAAATTATTTATGTACTATATTTCAATAGAAACTCAATAAAAAAAACTTTAATAAATTTAAATTGTAAATTCGTGTTAACACATTTCGAGATTTTTATAAGTTTACATATAAATATTGATGCAGTTAAACCTCCGAGAATTTATTTGGAAATAAAACATTTATCTTCCAAACCTTATGATGTTTTTTTTTACTATTTAATAACTAAATACACTCGCATTTACAAATTACGAATTATATTCATGAAAATTTCTAAAATATAATTCATACATACAAAATTTAATAAAATATTTTTTATTAATCATTAAAATGACACTTCATTTTATTTAATGGCTTTTATTTATATTATAATACATCTATATACAATTTTATATAAGAATTGACACCTGGCTTAAATTACTCTAATTACAGTCTGAAGGTAAGCAAGTACTATACAGTCACTCTAATGTATACAGCCAAATATTGTGTATTAACATAAAATACATAACTTTAGAATATGGATTCCAATATATATAACATTTCATTTGGTATGTACAGAAAGATAATAAATCTTAGATTATTATTAAATAATTGTTGTATTATTATTCTACCTCCAATCTAAGTGTTATTCAGTGAAGTTACTTATTGTGTAAACATTGTAACTACATTGACTTAATTCTTTGGCTGCCAGAACCAGGGTACTATTACTAAACAGTACTTAGGAGTCCAAAGTTAGGAATGATATACCAAAGGCTTGTGGAGATTCCAAATACAACACTGGGGCCGATCAAGGCTTTTAACTGCCTCTTTCATACTAATTGTCATCAGCTAAGCACCTAAGCATTGCAAGTACCATCCGGGATCCACATATCACTAGGGAGGTATCAGTCTTTTCGTGTGCTTCGTATAAGTTAACGAGCCCGTATTTTTCGCACTTTAGCGGTTTTACGGCGACTCCTAAGAGTTTGACTTCTCGTGCGTCAAATGTGTATGGGCACGTGGAGTAGCAATGCATCGCGACGAGGGAACTCCAGCGAGCACATTTCACATTTGAAGGGGCCGTCGCTCGTGTTCAAGTGGGGGGGTGAGGAGATGGGAGAAGGAGGAGAGGAAGGTGAAGGAGGCGAGGGAGACGCGGGTGTCGGCGACGGCGAGTGTGCTCCGATCGCACGTAGGTCGTCTGCGGGATGACGAGGAGGTCTTCTACTACGAATCTGGATATAAGGTTATCATTAGTTTTGGAAAAATATATTAAGGCGTTACATTTGAATGTGTTGTAACGAGAGTCCTATGTATATACATTAATACTAAATCACCTGTTTAGTTCTGGGCCGGGGTTCCTCCGTGTGTATCATGCGCGGTCGCGGCGGGGGAGGAGCGCGGCGTCGCTTGCGTCGAGGGGGTCCGATGGGTGGAGCGGCGCGGGGGACCCGGGGGGGTCGGCCTCGTGGAGGAGTCGGCGAAGGGGAGGGCGACCCCTCGACGGAGGGAGACCGTGAGATCGGCGTGTCTCGGCGCCAGTCGCGGCTCGGAGGGGAATCCTCGATTTTTATTTTTCGCCGTCGTTTGTATTTTCGGGGGCCATTCTGTAATGTCGCAGTGTTAACAGAGTTTTTGTAACTGAAAATATATTCCTGTATTTTATGGCGATCGACACCACGGTTAAAAAACTTACTTGAGGTTGTCTCTTCAATGCCGTGTTTTCATCACAATGTTGGATCAAATGTTGAACTAGTTCTGCGCTAGAATGTAGAGGTTTCCCGCACACTACGCAGCAATATTGATAACCACCTATGAATACGAGAAGATGTTTAGTGTTACATAGTACTTTCTATTCGTTTATGTTTTTAAGGATTGAAAATATGGAAAGAAAAGTCTATATATTAATAATAAGAAGTACCGTGCGCTCGTCGGTCGGGCGCGGAGTGGTGCGAGCGTACATGTTCTCTTAACACCACGCGTTGGTTGAACGCGCGAGGACACACCGCACAGGCGTAGGGCTTCTCACCTGTAACATTGTTGTAATACTTAAATGTCTACTGAACTAGTGTATGCTATATAAACACAATATAAGATTAATGTTTATGTAATCTAATGAATTAAAATCAAATTACAAAATACACTTGCACAGGACTATTGCTTAGTTTTTTTTTATTATCAATGGTAATTACCCGTATGTATACGCTCATGCTTGCGGAGGGTGCCACCGTCCGCGAATGCCTTCCAACAGAATCGACACGCGTAGGGTCGCTCTCCCGTGTGGATTCGAACGTGGATCTGTTGAGAACTGCGCGACCCGAACACTTTACCTGATACACAAAATTAAGCACTGAAATATGCAGCAGTTATGAGTTGGAGAGAGGTAGGAATGTCTTAACAAAATACAGTTATTAAAAACCTTTTATTATTATGTTATAAAATAAAACATATTAGGTACTCTGCAAGATAAAAGAAAAGGAACGCAAAGAAGTGTAACTGCTTGTGTGTATAGTTAATAATATGATTATTATTTTCCTCACCGCATTCTCTACATGGAAACTGTCTTGAACTATTTGAAGTGTTATTTCTGCCTCGGGCCATTCTTTTGACTCTATAAAAAACAAATATAAATATGTAAATTTTATCATAAGGTATTTAACATCAACATTCGAACCCTTATTATTTTTGAGAATATTTAATGTAACAATTTAAAATTTTAAGCACCTACTGGACACTCTCAGCAACCTGACGGGTGGACCCATAAAAAATGCCAGTGGGCGCGAAATCTACCCGTCGTTTTCCATGTCTTTAGGTCAATAATAACAAAGTTTAAATACAAAAATATCTCTGCGTTCTCTCAGCCGGTACCTGGTGTTCCTGGGTCGCTCCGCGTGTCTCTCTGCGTGCGCCAACAGCTGCAACGCGTCTGTGCAGGTCTCCCCGCACACGTCACAGGTGTGCTCTCTCTCCCATGCACTGCCGCCGCTGTCGTGCCGCTTGTAGCTGAAGACGGGTGAATATTGGAGCAATTCGATTATGGTATAACATAAAACTAATTATGAATATAGAGAATACGATTCGTTCGGTAGCTTCTAGCGGCCGCCATTGCTCATTAATATATTATCGGACACATAATTTGCAAAGTAAAGAACAAACCGCAAGGAGCAATCGTTAACACGATAGGATATTTCACATGATAAAACAGCTAATGATGGTTAATATAGCGGGTCACCTGTGCGCGGCGGCCACGTGCCTCCTCAGCAGGTCGGCTCGCTGGAAGGCGACGCCGCAGTCTCCGCAGAACAGCTCGGGTCCTCGTACGTCTCCAGCGCGGTCTCGCGGAGTGGAGCGCTCCTCGTCCTCGGGCACAGGGGACGGACGGAACTCCATATCGTCACCTAGTAGACATGGTTAAACGAATCTCGTAACTGTTGTTTGATCAAATACATAGTCGCATAGTGTCCGACACC
The DNA here is from genome assembly GCA_959347355.1 of Napeogenes inachia. NCBI lineage: Eukaryota > Metazoa > Arthropoda > Insecta > Lepidoptera > Nymphalidae > Napeogenes > Napeogenes inachia. The sequence continues at coordinate 13,835,795 of OY365797.1, forward strand.
GATTTTGACGTAATGATATAAGACATACCAAAGACGGATGTCAGTTACATAAATCGTATAAAGCTAGACGTGAACACGAAAACTTTTATAAAAAGTTTATAAGGAGTTTTGTGGTAGAGAGTTCTCTCTCACCCGAGTCGGAGTCGTCGTAAAGGTCGGCGGGTGCTCCAGCTGCGTGCGGGTGTCGCGCCGCCGCGTGCGAACGCAGCGCCTCCCGCGACCAGCACAGCTCGCCGCACGACGCACACTCGACGGGCGAGTCACCGCCGTGCACCTGACCACACAAGTATTATACTCGACACGCTTGTGCAAATATTATTTACAAAGTTATCACAGATATCAGGGTGAGGAGGGCCCGTATCACGGACGGCAGCATTGGCATATCGGCACCCAGATAAATTGGATAATGAAATGGACTTAGATTCAAATAGACCTTGAAAAGTCTTCTGTTAAGTAAAAATTAGTTCTCGAAGAAAATTCATATAATTTATGTTTTATGTCATGACTATTATGATAATTTTACTAGATGTTATAATGACGAGTGACGACATACCCTCGCGTGTGACTGCAGGGCCTTCTCCCTGGCAAACCCGACCCCGCAGTGCCGGCACACGAAGGGGCGCGACGGGTCGGCCGGCGGAGGGGTGGGCGGGGAGGGCGACGGAGGTGGAGATGGCGCGGACTGCGGGGAGGGTGTGGGAGGGGACAGCGGCGCGGGGGGAGGGGGCGCGGGTGCCTGGGGCGAACGTGCGCGACGGGACCATTGCTGCGTACGAGCCGACGTCATGTTCTCCCACACACCATTCTATTATGAAACAATATATGTGTTTAAAGTTATAGCTCAAACTACGAATTAAAAAATCTGAAATGCTTTTATTTTATATTGTGTAATTGGAATATAAGGAATTATAATATCTAATTATATTTACCTCAACAGGTTCGGGCTTCTTTTTTCGTCGACCTCGTTTTTTCTTTGTTTTAATAACTGGATTAGAACTTATGACGTCATCTGAAAAAACATAAAATATAAAGAAAAGTTTTAAGGAATATCAATTTTTAATTAATCTCCTATCTTTGTTATTTTATTACTTAAAATTATTGTTAGCCACAATGAGCTTATTTTGATTGAAGAAATAAAACAAATCTGAACATGAAAACACTGATCTGCTCTGGGCCCCTGCCACATTGTTCTCTTAACTAATACTAGCACCGTTTGCAATTGCGGAAATATCTCAAAACATCGAAATGCGAATACATTGTAAATATTCGTAATTAGTTACTTTTACATAGATAATAACAGTATAATTACGGTGTTAGAGCTCACCATAGTCCATAGGTTCTGTGTTATCAGGTACAAAGGCGTGTACTTTGAGATGGTTCATGAGGTCACACTTCCTCACGTACCGCACACCGCACAGGTTGCATGAGTGTGGTCGGTCGTTCTGATGCGCTACCATGTGATTCATCAACGCTGCCTTCTTACGGAATCGACGTGAACAGAAGTCGCAGGGCCATGGCCTCATGGCAGTGTATTCATCCTATGAATATAAAATTTTATTAGTTTTTTTTAAAACAGTAGTAGTAGTATATATGGCAAAATGGGCACATGCCCATAAATATTTAATTTCCGAAATCCCAGGCGCAAATTTTAATGGCAACAAACACCATTTGATATGAAGACAATATTCTAGGAATTTGTGATTTGAAACCATTTAGACAGCCTTAATTTTTTATATTTTTTACTATATTACTCATTTATTCATCATAGAAAATAATATCAACAGTAAAGACATTGTCTTACCTGATCAGTTGGTAAAGGAACATCAATGTCGTTTTCAATTTTCACATTTTGCTCAGGGTTTGCTAAATGTTCTAAAGGCACTTCCACCCTACAAACGAACATACATTAAATAAATTATAACAACATGTCATTGTATTAAATCCTTCAAGTAAATTTAGGTTAGTTGAATGAAAAAGGAAAAGCCAATTTTTAACTTTAATTCTGTTAATAAATAGTTACAAAAACTTTAATATAAATGTAATTATATTCCACAGTATTTGCAATGGATTTAAAATACTAATTGTTAACAAAAACTAATACTATGATTTAGTTCAATCTTAACAGAACACTATTAAATAAAAACATTCTAAATACCGTTCTTGTCCTCCAGTTATAACCCAGTCGTCTGTGATGACTTCTTCAGTAACACACTCAACATTTGGATCCACAGCTAAATCTGCACTTTCAGTGTAACTAACAACATCCTGTGATAAGAACATTAAGTTCTCTGCTGCCATTTGATCTGTATCAGCAATAATTTCTTCTGTCTGGAACATTAATAATGTTTATTAAATATCTAATCATTTATCATCTTATGATAATTATGAAGTAATTCTAATCATAATTTATTCACCATATTTTCAAATGATTCATTTTGTACACTATCCAGTCCACATATTACTTCTTCAGTAGTTACTATATTTTGCTGCAACAAGATATAATAGTTACAAGTATAATAATAATCATAATAACAATAATACTAAAATGAAATAAATGATAATAATACTAATAAAGGTATAATATATACAAACCTTATCATCTTCCCATTGCAAACTAAATTCTTCCTCCTCCATTATGACTTCTTCTTTTATGATATCCATGAATAAATAATGTATTTATTAATTGTGTATAATACTGTACCCACAGAGATAGAACATAAAGCTAGTATATATTGGGGTAGCTAGTGTTCATTGTTTTTTGTTAAAACTTTTGAAAGTTTACACTCAACAAAAACCTGTGTAACAATAAAAAATAAAATAAAAAGACAGTATTTAAAGAATTTTACGAATACTCTTAAATCCAGAGAATTTAATAAAAACCCTTATTTTTGTTTTAAAGTGATGCGACGAACATTTCATGTCAACAATTTCACTACCCATCTATCATCTAAAATCAAAACATCAACATAACCTTATTGTCCTAAACAGCTATCCTAAAATTCTGCAATTTTAAGACATCATACTTTTCCACATTAGAAGTAAATAAGAAATTCACAAAAAGCAACGATCTAAAGCATAAATATATACGGAAACGCTAACAAAAATGGTGTCAAGACTTAAAAAAAGAGTAGGTTATTTAATTGTCAAACAAAAAGGTTAAGTTGTTTATAATTACTTAAAATGTTAACAACACTTCATAAGATTTTAATTTTTTGGAAAAAATAGATTTTGCGAAATAAATATTGGATGGGGGATTGCGGTAATTATCAATATCTCACATATCTATAGATTTACATGACGCAATCAAAGACTTATCAATACTTCAACATGGATGAAAACATAAAATATAACCAAAGTGAATTTTAAAAAACTTGCTTTTACTTACATGTGTGTTATTTGTTAAATTAAATATTTATCGCTGGATGTCTTCCATATTATAAAACGAATATTTGGTTGTAAATTTATTAATATCTTTATCATTCCCATTCTTCCATTTCGAAGATTTTATTTGTCACAGCTAACATATTCTTCGTCACAGACCTCATATCTTGTTGGAGACTTCGTGAAAAACAATGTTTTTTTATAAAATTAACTTGTATTACAAGAAAATAATGAAAAATATATTGTATTATTATTATTATGTTGGAATATAAAAATAAAATAAAAAGCCTTTTCATTCCATGCCATATTTTTTTTTTGACATAAGAATCATAAATTGATTATATAATAAGGTAAAATAGTATATAATTCATTTCAAATCATTGTTTCGATGACATTTTAAGTAACTTTTATTTAATTTAAATAATATATTGCATGATTGATTAGGAGCATGTATTATAATAATAATTTTTGTAGGGTTTTTTGACGTGACAACGTCTTAAATTAGGTTAAGCTGGGAGTCACTTATGAAAAAGTGTAACGCCCGGTAACGTAACGATGAGTCACCGAACGAGAGAGAGGCCCGCCGAATGCCTTGCGTCTCTCTCCCACTCAAACATGATCGGTCCGCCGAGCAATGTCTTGATTTTCAAATTGATTCTTTAAAATTACAAATATTAAGAAAAAGTGGCAGATATAAGAAAACTTGATTTAAAATGTGTTGAGCAAGAATTTTAACATCTAATTTAAGTAAATGTTTTAATTTTCAACTTCATTATTTACAATTACAAATTTTAATTAATTTCAAATTTATTTAGCAAAAATTTGAACCTTCGAACTGAATAAGTGTATTGATTTTCAAATTAATTCTTTAAAATTAAAAATATTAAAATATATAAAATCAGAAGTGACGTCACATAACATTATCTGTACTTATTATTATTTAATATGTAGGCCAGTACATGTGACCATACTTGGTAGACACAATTGGAAATAGTATTTTTTTATAACTGAAAAAAAAATATATATAAAATACTGGTAGCAAACAATAACTTCAATGATCGATATCTCCGCAACTAATTGATGTACCGAAAAAGTCTGTAAATAAATTTTGTAAAAAATAATAACATCAATAATATAATATAAAATAAATAATATATAAAATGATTTTACGTCTTCATCGTCCGATCCTCAACAAAATCACTCAAATTATTAAAATATTGTGCAATTTAATCATATTCATATCAATAAATATTCTACCGAGAAAAAGACGTGGTCACGTAAATCTTCGCCCGTAAAACCGACTTTACAGGCAACCATATTTTTTTATTATTATTTTTTATTCTTCAAGTAAATTGTATTAAAGGTGTCAGTAAACTTGGGTCGACTCTTCTTTAAATTTAAATTTACCACTCTATGGTCTGAGGAAAAAAATTGTTTTAGTATTTTTAATTTTGTAAATATTTTTGCTTAGTGAAACAATATAGTCAATTTGGTTTTTACATTTTTCATCTGGAGATCGCCACGTCCATCTGCGTTCAGGTTTTTTGATAATATGTGTTTATCACTGGAAACTGCTTTTCCAGAGCTAAATTATTCAAGTTCTATTAGGCGTTTGTATGACAGCAGTGTTCTCACATTATATGTTGCGAGTCTATCGCTTGGGAGATGTTGATATTTATAATGGGTATTATTATTCTGGTTGATATCGTTCGCTTTGACCACCCAACTTTTAAGATTTCTTTCTTTCTTTCTTTTAAGGTTTTTTTTTTCTATATTTTATGTATTATATTTATCAAGTTGTTTTTGTGAAGGACGTTAATTGCTACTTGTTTATATTATTTGTTAATTGTGATTGGCTTGCCGGATTTTCGTTATATATAACTATATAAACATTATATACGATAATTAATGCTACAATTTACATAATAATACTAATATGGAACTATTTAACTTTACTCTATAACTAATATACTGGTATATGACCGGTATTTAGTGACTATCTTCAGATTCTGTGTAAGTGGAAAAGTTGAAAATATTTGTTCGAATAGTGAAACTATATAAACTATAGTGAAATTATATTCTATATATAGACTATAACAACGAAAAGGTTTAAAAAAAGAATTCCCGATAACGCACTAATTTATTGAGAAACTTTTAAGTGTAATGACGAAACTGATTTTAAAAAATATATTTCGCAAATTATATTTGGCTTATGGCTTGACACAACTGGTAACAACGCATACGCGAGTCCCAGATGTGGAAAGCCATGAGCCTTCACTGTTGGACCTTCTGCTGACCTCTCATCCGGATGGCTACAAAGTCTCCGTTGTGGCCCCATTGGGTTCCTCGGATCACTGCCTGATCCGGAGTATGGTACCATTCAACGGCTCAACGCGACTACGTGTCGCAGGTTACCGACGCGTATGGCATTATAGGTCAGCAGATTGGGATGGGATGCGGTCTTTTTTTGCATCCATTCCACTTACCATCAGGTGGAATGTAGTCAAGCATTGCCCTAGATCGCAAAAAAATGCGCTAGATCGCAAAAAATATGCTGATCGCAAAAAATATGCCCTAGATTGCAAAAAAAAAAAAAAAATCCTACCCTTGGAGGCAGGTTTGCTTCTTGCCGGATGATCCCAACATCGTTGCCGAATCTGTCACCGATGTGGTTCTGCAGGGTATGGAACTATTTGTTCCATCCTCTGTAGTTCCCATTCGTGGCAAATCCCAGCCCTGGTTCGGTCGATTCTGTAAGGCAGCATCTAGCCGAAAACTGGGAAAAAAAGGGATTGCTACCAAGCCTGGGCAAATGCAGCGATGGCACGGGATGTACAGACCAGCGAGTTAAAAAAGAAGTACAACTTTGCCGCCAGGTCCCTCAAAAGAGACATAGCCAGGGCAAAGTCGGAGTACATCGCCAGAGTTGGCAAGAGACTGACGAGCCTTCCTTCCGGAACTCGTGCGTTCTGGTCTCTTGCCAAAGCTGTCGAAGGAATTTTCTGTAGGCCATCCCTTCCCCCTCTGCGCAGGGAAGACCTTTCATTGGCAAACGTCACTGAGAGCCGAAATAAACTTGTGTCTGAAATCGAAACAACTTTGGGAAAAGTTTCAGATTGGGGCGGACTTAATCTAGTCCAATTTAACCCTGCAAAGACACAAGTTTGCGCGTTCACCGCAAAAAAGACACCGTTTGCCGTATCACCTTCATTTGAGAGCACTCCCCTAACTGCCGCAGCCAGTATTGGAATCCTTGGCGTCGATATATCGAGCGAGGTCCAGTTCCGCGGTCATATTGAGGGCAAGGCCAAATTGGCCTCAAAGAAGCTAGGTATACTGAATAGATCGAGACGATATTTCACTCCGGCCCATCGCCTGCAGCTTTATAAGGCGCAGGTTCGGCCGCAGATGGAATACTGTTCTCATCTTTATGCAGGTGCACCTCAGTACCAGCTTCTTCCTCTTGACCGCATACAACGGAGAGCGACTCGAATGATCGACTGTCAAGATCTTTCCGATCGGCTTGATCCCTTGGCGTTGCGTAGGGATGTAGCTTTCCTCTGCATCCTCTATCGCTTATACCATGGGGAGTGCTCTGAAGAGTTGTTCGAATTAATACCACCCACAGATTTTCGCCATCGTCCATCGCGACAGAACCACCATCCCCATTACCTGAATGGCTGGCGTTCCACCACTGTGCGCTTCTCTAGAAGTTTCTTACCTCGCACAGCCAATCTGTGGAATAAATTGTCTCCCTAGGTATTTCCGGACCGATACGACATTGAAACCTTCAAAAAAAGAGCGTATTCCTTCTTAAAAGGGCGGCAACGCGTTTGTAACTCCTGAGTTGCAGACGTCCATGGGCGACGGATGTTGTTTACAAGCAGGTGACCCGTTTGCCTTCTATCACATAAAAAAAAAAAAAAAAAAATTACTATACCTACTATGAAGTCTGTGATCATGATTCATGTAACATGTTACAGTTTTGACAGCTGTTATCCTCTACTCTATACTCTATAGGCTATGAGTTATGTGACTGAAGTCCAATCTGACATTTGAATAAAACGTAAACATAAGAATTAAGAATTTAAGAAATAATAAATTAATTCTTACTTGACATTGACAAAATATCTTGTGCCCTGAAGGTGCAACTAAAAATCGTTTCAAAATAAAGAAGAAATAAGAACTCAAAAATAGGTAGCTGGTATTTGGTAATATAGAAAAAATCGGGTATACATTGTACCCAGGTTTTGTAAATTGATTGACAATATCCCAGTAGTTAATTATGTTAGCGCAGGAGCTTAAAGATCTTTGTCAACTATTATTTCCAGACTCCACAACAGGTAATTTTAAAATACATACTTATTTTTTTATTTTATATTCAACAATTTGAGTACAAATAAGTACACGCACATTCATAGAAGTATTTACTATTAATGTGTATGAATAGACTAAGCCAAGTTTCATGATCTTAATAATTATGTTATTTGATATGTTTTTCTACTTATTCTTGATGATGTATAATATTGTTGTTTATAGAAAATGCTGATTACTTTATCGACATCACTGAGTATATTAAAAAGTTGGGATCTCAGAATTGGGACTTGTTAAGGAAGGAACCTGATCGATTGAGTGAGGAGATGAAACATTTGACAGAGCAGACTCAAGACTTAGCATTTACTAATTATAAGACATTTGTGGAGACTGCTGGTACTTCAAAAGCAATAATGAAGGACTTGGGTAAATCTAAAGAGTCAATTGGAAGCTTTGTTGATACTTCTCCTGAATTTGTAGAACAATGTGAAAAATTCACTCAAGTTGCCGGAGGTATTATTCAAGAAAAAAAGTATGTGTAAAAATATGACAAATTGTTCAGACATTATTTATAAGTATACATGATTCTATATTATCGTTACAGGCGTTATATTTCTATAAGAAATCAAAGTGACAGGTTGTTAGAACTATTAGAGTTACCATCACTGATGAGAGAGGCTCTAAACAATGAAGACTATGAGAGTGCACTAGATATATTTGCTTTCATTAAAAACCTTTCTAAGAGATACTCAGAAATTCCTATTGTACAGGTAAAAATACTTGTTTTGAAAATTCAATATATAAACCAATTCCAATTCAATATAAAAACTACATTCTCATTAATGTCCTGCTTATTCTTAAGTTAGTAAAATGCATAGTGGGGCATTTTACTTAATATTCGGGCTTCTTCACAATTACTATATATAAATATAAATATTTACTATGTAAATGTAATTAAGGAATCATTGTTTAAAAGTATACATTGGTATCTGTATCATATTTAAATTTTATTAATCTTCAAAGCATTAAAATATAGTTCTGTATTTTCTAGAGTACTACAAATGAAATTATGATATTATGGTTTGAAACCCTGTATCACTTGTTCAATCAACTTCACTATGATTTACCACTGCCTCAGTGCCTACAGGTAAGATTGTACTTTGACTGCCACCCATTATACCAAATTATCTTCAAACTGCGGCTCTTACGCGTACGTCCTGTCACTCACGCAGCGTAGCGCGCATACGTAACGCGTTACGCGAGTGCGCCGACACCTATGTTCGTAAATATTATTAAAAATGCAGCGCGGAGCGACCCGAGTGTCTTGTAAACTATACTGATACATTTATATACTATGTATATTATAATCAATTATGTACTATAAAAAACTGTAATAAATACTATTATGATATATTGAATGATATATGAATGATATATTTATATATTCACAGTAGTAATTTAAGTTCACTTTACTTTCATTCTTATAACTAATTAATTATAAACCGAATAAGCTTTCGTTAAAATGTCATACAAGTTTCGGTAGTGACGCACTCAGGCACTGTAATTACGACAAATAATACGCACACGTCTCGTAATGCCGTACCTACTCGTTTATACATTTTATTTCCGCAACTATCGTGGCACAAAATATTCAAAGGTGAGGGAGCCGCAGTCAAAATGTTAAAACATTTTAATAAATGATATAACGTCAATAACAATCTTTAATAAAAAATATTTTTCTAGATACTGGGTTACCTTCGCAGAGCTAATACTGTCTTTAAGGCTGCTGATGATGAACAGAATTCAATAGCTTCATTCGGTAGTAAAGGAAATGACGCAATTCTCTCAGATGGATTACACTTACATTTTCTTAAAGCTAGAAATGCGTGGTTTGAAAAAGCTCTTGAAGATGCTAAGAAGACTGATGGTGAGTTTGTTACGTACAATGTATGTAACTAAAATCTTTGTTATTTTATATTTTAATTTTTGTGTCTTTTGATCTTTTTTCTTCGACTTGGTTCCCTCTATGATAGTGGTAGTATGGACCAAAAACACATTCAAATTAGTTAATATTATTTTATGTTTAAGGTTTGAATGACAACCGTTTTCAAAATGTATTATTAAATGTTGTGAATTATGTAGTACACTATCCCCATTACAATTGTTTATTAAAGAATTATTCTATAGTAATTTCTTAGATAATCACTAGTACTACACATTGAAATAAACTATTTTTAACGGAGTTAGGCTAGCGTATAATTAAATCGTCGTGTTAAATTTAAAGTTTAAAATAATAGTTTTATTTCTATACTCAATCTGAGACGCCCTCGGGACGTCGTTCCCCATGGGGGCCCAACTGGGCCCCCCCCTTTTAAGGGCGGGTCTCCTGACCCACCCGCTCCCCGGTGACGCTGTAATAGCCAACAGGGCTAACAGCATAGACAGACAAAAAAAATTCTATATGAGACTACTTGTTGTGTTCTTTGGACTTATTAAAAAAATACGTGTATGTTAATATAACATTATGTTAAAATTAACCAGATAAAAATTTTTAGAACCTGAAAAGTTAATGCGTAAAATAGTCGAGTTACACAGAATACACCTCTTCAATATCATAACACAACACAAATCAATCTTCATGTTGGATGCTCAAGACTCCAAAGTGAGGGATGATGAATTTAATGGTACTTGTGCTTTATCTTGCTGGTTGAAGCAAAAGGTAATATTTTTTTATATATGAATAATATTATAATAAAGATATAGAAGCATTAGTGTATTAAGTGAATATTATAAAATTGTTCAATTTTCAGGTGGAAGATCTAGCTCAAATGTTAAACCAAGATGTATGGAAAGAAGACGAATCAAGCTTCGAGTCTATAATGAATCAATGCATGTACCTTTGTCTGTCTTTTGGGAGGGTGGGTGCAGACCTGAGGTGTGTGCTCACTCCTCTGTTTCGAAACAACATTTTAATGCAATTCAACGCTGGTATAGAAAAAGTCAACAATCAATTGGAAAACCAGATGAAATCATACAAAATTCCTAGTATAAAAAATGTGTTACGACCAGTCAACGAGGGCATGGCATCTGGGCCTCCAGAAAATCTATTAGACTATTACCCCTTAGCAGAGTACTGTAATGGTATGCTTACCGTTCTGAACTCCTTACGAGTAACAGCTCCCTTGAATATTGTGAAGGAGGTTTATAAAGGTTTTAAAAAATCATTTGACAAAGCTACACAAATCTTGGTTGCATTCTATCACAGAGAACAGCAAGCTTTTAATGATATTGAAAAACAGAACTTTGTCTCCTTGTCAGTTTGTTATACAGAAGATTTAGTGCCTTATATTGCTAAATGTCTATCTCTTTCCTTCCCACCCACACATATAGCAGAGTTGTTAGGTGTAACGCTGACTGTGTTACAGGAGAGTAAAATATTGTTCCTCAATCAAGTCGATATTTGTAAACCATTAAACAGTATTACAGGCATAGATATAAATTAATTTATTTAGTTAATATATAATATGTAATATATTATGGCCTTTTGATACTAAACAATTGTATATTGAATATAAAAAGCTTTTATTTTATAAAAATGAACCATTACTCTTATAGTAACCATAAGGCACAGCCTACTTAACTAACATGTAATATAGGGAATGAGAATGTAACAATAGTATATCAAAATATTATGTGAATCTAATCTTCTTAACTCTAGATTTTCCTTCTTCGTTTCTGGACACTTCATAGTAATGGGTGACTTTGTCAATATTACCCAAGGACTCAATAAATTCTTTATCATGAGTGATTATAATGAACATAAAGTTGCGTTGAGACATCCTCTCCTGAACTATTTCACCGAGAGCTGAACAGAGACTTATTATATTCTCCTGATCCAAGTTTGTCGTGGGTTCATCTAAAGCCAATATCCCAAACCTAAAAGAAATTAATTAAAATACATGTGTTTAGAATTAAAGGAATTAAAGGTTACTTTCTCACCTAGAACTGAATGTTTCTGCGAGGGCCAGTCTTATAATAAGACAGGCCAGAACCTTCTGACCTGCACTGCATCTTCCTCTCATGTCTATTTCCACTCCATTCTTACATTGAACCACTCTACAATATTTAAAATTATACAGTTAAGTTTTAAATAGGTTGGTATAAATAAGAGACAGGATTGAGCTTTACTCCTTCTAATCATTTTAATATTTCATATTCAGTTGTTTATAATTTTTTTTCTACATTAGTTCTATATTTCTGTTGTGTGATCAGTATATGGAATATATCAACATCATATAGTGAAATGTCATATATAATGATATATATACATAATATTTTTGGTACTCTGACTTCAATTAAATTAAAAGCTTACTTATTGGCTTGAATAAAAAAAATAATAATAAAAATGTGTGAACAACCTGTAATCGTATTTACGTCGGTCGGAGTCTGCCGTCATGCTTCCTTCAGTCTTTATTTCTATATAATCTATATCGTTGCCTCTATATATCTTTCTCCATAATTCTCTAAAACATATATATAAGGTATACTGTAGGTAGAAATGTATATTATAAAAATATTTGTAAATGAGACACACGAGTACTATATTCCAAAAACAAAACTTTACAGAAAGAGTGACTTAAACATCTCAAATATAAATTTACTTTATGGAATTCTTGTAATTTGTATAATAATACATAATTCCAATCTTCTGTTGACGTAGTGGTATGATTTAATAAATGAATTAGCGGCATTATCGTAAAAATATTAGACTTAATGATCTTTACCTAATAGCTAGAGAATAATAAATTAATAATGCTTTACCTAATTATAAGATTGATATTTTCCATCTTCTCCCTGTGGAACTCCATGAGGCATTTATCCAAGACTATTGAGTAATCCCTTATGTCAGTATCTATAGCTTTAGTAACATGTAAATCATACAGTTTTTCTTTATAATTCTTTTCAACTTCTTGATTTTGAGTTTTCTTAAGTTCCATTTTGTTCTGTTTTAAATTTTTCTGCAAATAAATAGATTTTTAATATAAAGTATCAATCTAAATAGATTTAAAATGAAAGTGAAATTCTATATATTGTCAAAGTACCTTCAACTCATCCAACTGTCCCTCAGTTTGTGCTTTCTCTCTAAATATCTTAGTTTGTTTAATAATGAGTGGTTCCTTCTCTGATATCATGTCTGTGTTAACTCCGCTAAGCTTCTCCTTCACTTCTTCCAACTCTCTGTTACATGACTCTATTTCACTTTCAGCTTTACGCAGCTTTATATTGTCATCTAGAGTTCGTTTGTAAATCTGAAATGTATTTATTTATCTGAGTATGAATGTAAATGGTTACAAGAGAAAAGGGGGCGACCGAAGAAGACGTGACGTAAATAATTGTTAGTAGCTTAATCATTCCCATTACGACTATACAGCGACAAATTTTATAGAGTTTATATCAAATACCTATATATTACTCTGGCCATTTTTTTACGATTTACATTTACATAATTATAAACTAAAGTATTTATGTATTGTAGATATCATTGAAATATGAGTACATTGATTAACGTAACTTGGATCTAATGAGATTGGACGAAATTTATTTGAAAGCTTATAATTTGAAAGATCTAAAAAAATTTGATGATTTACTTCAGATATTTAATTAAATCTTTATTTTTGTATATTAAAAGTAACAATGTTAGCTTATAGTTTGTCATCAGGTGGATTTGAATTCCTGAGTAAGTTTATATATAAATGATTCAACAGTATGTTACCTCTTGCTTCGCTATTTCGTCCTTAAGACTGTCAATTCTCTTAGTGAGTGTGTCTCTATCACTCATAATTTGTTTCTGTCTGGTCAGCAGTCTCTCATTAGCGTCCTTTATTTTATCCATTTCTCTTTGAATGTTCCTCTCTTTATGCTGTCTTATATCCAAGTCTATAGATTTAATTTTTTCGAAGGCGTTGCACACTTTTGTTACATATGTATTTTGTTCTTCGATGGCACGCCTTTAAATATTATTAATATTATTAGATGTACCTACAACTGTGATTTAAACATTTCTAGTTATATATATTAAAGGGTACCTGTTTTTAATGACGACATCTTGTTTAGCCTTTTCTTTCTCTTTTAACTCCTCTTCAAATGTTCCAGTTGAATCTTGCAACTCTTTTAATTCAATTAAGAATTTTTCCTTATTAGATTCCATTTGCTTTTGCATTTCTTGTAAGTTAAACAACTCTTGAACCTAAAAATGTATAAAATAAAAGCTGAACTGAACATTTATAATTAAAATGATATAATTAAAAATATAAGTTAAACAATTTAGTGACAGAACTAATAATGTACCATTTTCTGTATATTTAGAAGTTCCTCTTTAAGTTTATTCTTCTTTTCTGCCATGGTTTGCAACTTCTTAGTATGTACGTTTAGTTTAGTTTGATTAGCTTTGATTTTGATTCTTAGTGCGCTGATTTTCTGTCTCAGATCAACTTGCTTGGCCGTGGCATCATCCAGAGATATGTCGGATTCGAAATCAGTGCATTTAGCTTTTATTAGGTCAAGCTGTAAAACAATAACTTTTTCTATATATTTCAGTCACAAATAAATACCACACTAATTGCGGATTAAGCTGCCATTTACTGAATTAAACAACAAAACGCATAATATGGGTCTCCAATAAATATTATAAATGTAATTGTCATTTTTACGGATTTGACTCGCGTATATTGAATTAAATTTTAAATCCAACCCAAAGGATTCTGAGATATGGGTTTTATTTCGATGTTTAGTACTCGTGAAAGCCTTAGTAAACACAATGTAATTGTTAGCAGCACTATACTATGATTACTTATAAATAAACAAATGCCTCACATCTCTAGTAGTAGATTTAACTTCGTTAGTGAATCTGTCTAGTAGCGGCATATCTCCCTGCAGTCGTCTCACTGTAGCCAGCTTCTGTTCTGGTTCCGTTAACAGCAGTGACAACTCTTCCATTGCTTCCGTTAAATCTCTTATGGTCTAGGTACAAAATTATTAACATTAATTTAGGTTTAAAATTTTTTTTTTTGGTGTTCAGTAAGTTATTTTAATGTAAAACATACTAGCTTTTGCCCATTACATGTTACATTAGCTTGGACATACTGTTCTATCCCATGATAGAAATGTTTTTGTCTGCAATTGTTATACTTTCCCAGAAAGCAGTTTCAATATTTTGCTTGATTATTAGGCACTTTCCAATGCTAATTGTGATATTATAAAGTTTAAAAGTTCCTCAATAAAAGGACTGTCAATAAATCTTTCAAATCCGACGGGTAGTATCGGGAATTAGAGATTTTAAACAAAAAAAAACAAACTATGTGATTTAGTATATTGGTAGGTTATTACTAATTCTAAGATCTACCTTATCAGCTTCACCCGATCGACTCTCCAGATCTGGTATTTCTTTTTCCTTTAGTACTAAAATTCTTTCATTGGTAGACCTCATACTCAATAAGTTATCTTTCTTCGCGGAGGCTCTCTGCAACTCTTCGGAAACCTTCTCTAAGTTGGCTGGTACATTCATCACTTGGGTGGTCAGTTGGGATATCAAATCGGTGACCTTTAAACAGGAGGAATACGTAATTTTTCAATAAAGTAATATTAAAGTTAAAAAGTTGGTACAATAAAATCTTTTTTATAAACTATATACTCTCCAAAAGAAAAGGACACTTATTAAATTTAAATTAATTACATTAAATTTTAAGACGGAACAGGCCAGCCACATAGGAAGACAAATTAAAAAAAAACCATGAATCGTGCAATTTTTTTCTTTTAGATTTATAAAAAAAGAAAAAAGCTTATAGATAACAAAAAGTATAAATAACATTAGAAATGTTCGATACCGACCTCATCCTCGTTATCGAAGCCGCGACTACATAGAGGGCAGCAGTTATTGTCTTTTATTTGTCCCTTGTACTTTGTTATAATGAACATTGACGATTGAAGTACGTTTTGTTCCTCCTGAAATTTGATTATGGGTTGTGTACAATTGTAATACATATCAAAATACATTTTTTGATAAGTTGGACTATTTAGAAATAAGATTAGCAATAGAATGATTTTAAAAGATGAATGTCTAAGTTCGGCGCCAATAAATATTATTTAGAGAAGGTTTTTAAATAAAGAACGCAAGTGACCAACCAACCTGCAGCTTGTCCACGTTGGCCGCCACCTTGGCCAGCGTGTGTTCGTATCCCATGGCGCCGCACTCGCGGTACACGAGGTCGTCGGCCCGCGCCAGCTCGGCTCTTCGCTCGCGCAGCTGCACGTGCACGTGCGAGCACTCCGTCTCTACACGTGTTATCTGGAATTATATTCGAAATTCGTGTATTGCTGTTAAATTTTTGTAACCAATTATTTTTTTACGATTGAAGTGAAGAAATTAATTGTAAGCGCGATTTTTACCAATTATTTAGCGATACATAATTTAAAGCGGAGTAACGGAAGTTTTATTCAACTATTGTAATATTTGTTCGTTGAGCCGTCGTTTTCGAGATTTATAAACAATGACTCGACAATACTAACTCTTGTTGGAAAACGAAACATAAAAAATCTGTAAACGACAAATAAATATGGTATAAATGCTCATTAACTTATACATTTTAATGTTAATTATTTGTAAATCTTATAAATTTATTACTATTGAACATAATCTTCTGAAATTAATTAACATATATATTTTTTTTAAAACGGTAGTATAAATAAGAGTTAATTTGAAATAAAACTATTATTAAAATATTATATGCATAAAACACATTTATAAAAACATTCCAGTGTCTATTTTTATTACAAACCTATTCTCTAAGGCGTTTTTTGGAAACATAATTGTAAGTATACGAAAGTAAGTCAAAACGATATATATATACACTCGATTTATAAGACTTTTTTATGAATAAACAGCGTAAAACGTGATTTCAGTGATTACTAAAACCACTTTACTAATCACTGAATTTTTTACTTTGATTGATACTTTACATACAAACCTCCTTTTGCTTCTCAGATATCTTGTTCTTTATAGACTCCACCTCTGTTCTCACTTCACACTCAAACTTGTTGATGGCAATGGCGAAATTATTTTCCGGCATTTTACCCAACAACTCCGATAAAGCGGCGCGATGTTTGTTCTTCAGAACATTTAATTGTTTCTCTTTTTGCTTTAAGGACTCCTCAATCATATCCTTTTCTTTTAGAATAGAACTTTGTTTCTGTAACTTGGTGACCTGAAATAAAAATTACATTAGTATATACAAGTCTTTATAAAGAAATAGAATACATCTTACAATTTATTTTATTTGTCAATTCAAGAGGTTGTTTAGGGTTTTTTTTTATTATTGAGTGCTAGTATGTGCAAGTGCACATTTTTTATAAATATATAAAAAATTTGAATTTATTTAAAGAGTTTGCAGTATTTTTATTTTTGTATTCATTTCAAAGGGTTTCGCGTAGAAAAGATTATATATAAATTATATATAAAATAGTTATGTTTAAAAATATATTGAAATCAATTAATTAAATAGAAAAACTTTGGTATTTAAAAGACTTTCTCTAAGCACAAAAAAAACGGAATAAATATGATGATGTTATGCAGTTAGTAATTGAGTTTTAATATTTTAAGAATATTTTAGGTCACATCAAAAATATTCTGTAACTATTATATAATATTAAAAGAGCGGGCGAAGCCACTGGAAAAAATCTAGTTAGAAAATAAATTCCAATTACAAATACCTTCTCGCTCAGTTCATCCAGCTCATGCTCGTGTGTTTCCATGACTTTTTCATCTGCATTGATTTCATTCTGACACTCTTCTGTGTTCACTTCCTTCCCAGTTTGTTCATATTCTCTGAAATTATACAAAATTATTTATTATAGTTATGAGACACTTGAGGGTGACTTACACTCATGGTAGATTTATTTAAAAGTTATATAAATTATAGATTTCCAAATCCGAAATTTCATAGTATTTATAAATAATGTTACAGAACTCCGGCTGGTGCCATATACTTACTCTTCAGCAGTTTTTAATTTTTCCTCCAACATTTCTAATCTTTGTTTTGATTTGTTGGCATCTGTTATTTGTTTTCCTATTTTTGTTATTTCTTTCTTCACTGAGAGTATTTCAGATTCCTTATTGGATATTTTTTGTTTGTGGCGAGACTGTAATCAAATGTTGTAAGCTGTGAGTTAATAATAATAATAATATAAGAAAAAATTACACAAATTGATCTAATCCCTAAGTAAGCAAATTATTTGCTTGTGTTAAGAGTGTTAGACAACGATACAAATACATAGAAAATAAACATTATAAATACTGAGAATATATTTAATAAACGACCAAACCCAGAAATACAGACATATATGCTCATCACATACATGACTTAACTTGACTGAACCTGAGCCGCATTGCGTCGCTATACGTTATGCGTCTGCGCTAACCACTCGACCAACCAATATATATTAAAATCATACAATACAAGCAATTAATAAGAGTATTAGAGTATTGAGTAGGCGTTTATAATGACGAGTACTTACGAGTGCATCTCTACTTTCATCAACGAGCTTCTGACACTCCTTCTCCTCTTGATCAGCTGTTACTTTGTGCTCTTTCAATTTAGTTGTTAATTCCTGCATTTTTGCTGTTATGGATGTTTTATATTTGTCTGCTTCTTCATCAGTTCCTATCTTTTCTACTTCAATGTCTAGAAATTGAAGATTAATACATTAATAGAACAGAAAAAACACATTGGGAATCAGCTCATTCAAATCTAATCAAAAAATTTCAATTACTTAGATTTTAGTGATTGTATGGCAAATATGAAGACTTTTCACCTAATGACATTTTAAAAAACCTATACATAATTCCAAATTTATTTCCATCCAAAAGGACCATAGCTAGGACACACAGAGAGAAAGGGTTCAGACATCAGGCTCTCTAACTTACTATAAGAAACATAAGTTATTATATAATTTTTAAGATATTGGAGGGAAAACGTGTCACATGCCATTCATCTTGCCATCAGGCAAGTGATTACCATCACCCGCGATCCTTTCAACCAACAGTGAAACCATAAGAGCGTTTATGGGAGAGGTCTCTGAGAGAGAGAGAGGTGAGGTCTCCGTCGATTTGTCCAGACCTAGGACCCCGATACTTTGCGAAGCGTTGAGAAGCATTGAGGGATTATTTTTTGGTAAAGACACAAGATTTTTCTACACTTATCAACTTATCGCTGAAAGAGTACGGATCATCCCCCCATCCAAAGAACTATTTAAGGCTGGTCTTCTGTAAGAGGATGGTACGACCGCGGTCGAAAAACCCTTATATAGTCGTTTATATCTACTATCTGTCTAGTTATACTAGTGCTATATATCTAGTTTATATCTACTGGTTAGTTTATATATATTAGGTTATTTATAATATAGTATCAATAATACTAATTTATTAATAGTTACGGTAACTCAATTGGTAGAGCGACAGGACGATATCCCAGAGGACGAGGGTTCAAATCCCTGCCCGTATCGGTTTATTAATCATTAATATTAATGTATACATGTTTGAAAACATATATGAATATGTTATTTAAATTTATGTATCCTTGCCCATTTCGGTATTTTTTTTCATTCCATATATATAAATTTAATATATACATGTTTACAGATATTTTCAAACATTAATAATTACCGGCGAGTTTAGCAGTGTCATGGATCATAATGTTCCTCTTATCTATCTTATCTTGGTTCTGGCTTTCCAAAAGAATTAATTTATTAAACTTTACTTCATTGTTAGTCTTTTCGTTAGCAATTCTCTCCTCTTCTTTGTTGAATGATGAATTCTTTTTATATGACTCTTCTAGTTCTGTGTGTTTTGCCTTTATAGTGGAACCATAGTTGGCTGTAAAAAAAAAAAATTAAGTCCAAATCCAAAATACTAATATTTTCTAATACTAAAATTATTATTATTACACTTACTATATTTTTCTTGAAGTTCTTCAGTTGTTCCATCATAAATTTTTTCAATTGCTTTTTTCAATTCCTTCTCATTATTTTGATAATGCTCTAACCTGAAAAACATTGTGGTATACTTAAACCATATTAGGTTTCATAAATTCATTTAATATACTGTATTATGCTAATTATTTATTTTAAGAAACACTCTTAAAAGCAATTTTTGATTTTTTAAATAACAAACACTTAATAATTAATAATAACGTTTAGTCTCCATTACATTGGTATGAAGAATGAATATCGAGTTATTTGTTATTATAAAATATATATAATAACTATTTTCTTTGGAACTCTTAGTTAAACTTTCTGATAACTTGATGAGTTAACACTCAGCCAATCAGAATCTTGAGAGAGAGAGCTGTTAAATCATTTTTGTGTTAGTCATCCTTCCAGAAAATTATCATAAATCTGACTGAGTTTGATTTACTTTTTATTCCGAATAATATAAAGGTGGATTTTCAAGCAATAAAAATGAATACTTACCTATTTTTAATCTTCTCTCTATTTGATTCAAACGCTACTAAGTTCTTCTGTAATGTTTCAATAGCAATTAGCTTTTCTGAGATTGGTTTCAATTCACTACTGAGCTCTTGTATTTTAATCTCACTTTCAGAAATTCTAGATTCAGTATTAACAAGATCTAGCTTTTTCTTATCTAGATCTTGTTTCTTTTCAGTCCAGTATGATACCTGTTGGCCTGAAATAAGGTTTGTATGATACAATTTTGGATTTATATCAAACCAGATCAATATTTTTAATACAATTTATTTTTCTTTTCCTTATCAGTGCAATCGCTTTTTAATCTATTATTTCATTTATGTACAAACAATCACAAGCATTTTTTAGAAAAAAAAAACAAAACTTCAGGACAGACAAAAACACATCCAGATCTATTGCATATTTTTTTACTTATATATTTGGTTACATATATATTCGGTTTTTAGATAATATTTATTTCTATCCTTATACATACCAAGTGATTTAATTTCATGTTCATATTCTTTCCGAATTTTTCTAAGTCGATCAAAGCAGTCACTATATTTATCAGCATCAAAGATCTCATCAAATCTTTCTTTAACTTTTTTCCCCTCATCTAATGGCCAACTGGAGTCTTCTTGATGGCAGAATATTACAGAATTCAGTATGGCTTTGGATACCCCTAAAAGTAAATCATATAATATTTTAAACCTATTACAGTGGAATCTGGGAATTCAACAGATTTACTACAGAATAGTGTTGGACTATCGAATTTGTCGGATTACAGGATACTGATAAGACCCTCTACAGTCCGGAATCTTTTACCTTGTACAGTACCTTGTAATCCGACAAATTACAGACCAAATGATAAGATTATATATGTTATACTCTGAAGCACACATCTTACTTCATTATTATGCATGTCTAATTTATAAAATTAAATAACACAATAGGGTTCTTAAGTTTAATTATAAAATTATCGTCATTAATGCTATATAACTTTACATTTGGAAATATGTCATTGTGTACAAATAAATGTACATATTTATATATAAATATTTTGTTTAACATTGTTGAAACACGAGGACATAGTTTTATCTTCTCAAAAGTAAAATTCTCTTCAGTCCATTGCAAACTCAGCAAAAAGGCGTTAACCATTCCACACCACCAGATTCCGGACTTACCTGTTTCAGCAACCACTTGCTTTATTACTAAGTTACTGATTTATGGATCGTTGCTCGAAGTATCAACTATATCAGGCCATAACTCTTTCCGATACGATGTAATGGTTGATGCAGATATGCATTCTACGATTGGCAAACGGTTGAAAAACCAAGTCTTTCATATTAAGTTCTTTTAAAGCAGTTTCTATTGATTGGTCTTTTGATTCAACTTTTAGAAGTACGCTTTTCTTATGTTTCTATCCTCAGTGTATATTCTTATTCAGATGGATTTCTAACTTCTGGGATGAAGCATTCATCAAACCACTTTTTGAAAAGGTCTTTTGTCATCCATACACTCTTTGTCCATAATAGTGTACAGGTAAATCAATATTTTTGTATACACGTGGTTTATTAGATTTTCCAACGGCCACCATCTTTAGACTATGTCCCCACCTGCAGCGTTAGCACATAGTAGCATTGTTACACGCTCTTTACTAACTTTAAGTCATGGTACGGATTTTTCTTTACAAAAAAAGAAAGTTTTGATAGGTATCACCAAAAACTTCCTGATTCGTCTGCATTGTACACCTGTGACGAGTTAAGATTTAAATCTTTCACGTTTTACGTAAATCTTAATTTAAGGAGTTTGATCTGCAGATGGCATCATGAGAAAGTTTCTCTCCTATAATAGTTATTAAATACGCCGCGACGACTTCTGAAACATTCCAGCCAATACTTGCTAGTCACAAAATCATTTTTTTTTTATAATATTCTTAAAAAAACTAAACTGACCATGAAGGTCAATATCAGTCCTGATATGGGTGCATGTCTATTTCTTTCCTAAAGGAATCACACGTACAAAGCTTCTTTCGCTTCTGGGTGTTTGTAAGATTTGGGTGTCTGTCTCTTTCCTGGCCCAGTTAGTAGTTGACACGAAGTTTTAATTCTCGTGGTAGTTTTTAATGTCCTAAATTTTAGATCATCCTACGCCTACGCCATATTCACTTGCTACTGAAAGATTCTTTATGATTTAAGAGATCTAAATCACATTTTTCTTTAATTGTGAGTTTCCTTTAGTTTCTAGGCTTGTGACAACATTACTGAGTATGTATATACAATAGTGGTGTCATGTACATGTAATAACTTATTCTATCATGCACGGGCTATATTAGCAAAGATTGTTTGACTGATGACAGACCACAGATTAGGAGGTTTGTTGTTATAATTATCCAGGAAATATTTAATAATAGCATTTATTTTATTCATGTTTTTTATCACATAACCAGCCAAATTTGTTAAGATATTGTATCTTTTTTGATGTCACAAGTACACCAAAAAAAAAATTTAAAGGATGTAATTCCTATATAATTTGTCACACAACACGGAACAGACAGCTACATATTGACTTCTTGTGATCCCAATTGCTACTAAATGAATAAAACATTCAAATTTAGAGATAATGTAAAATATAACTGCAATTATGAGCAAGATAGATTGGTGGAAATTAATTTTATTTGATAAGACATGGTTTAATTTTATATCAAATTTTATTTACTTTATTTATGAAAAAGGTTTAGGAATTTAAAAAATATATAATAGAAAATGATTATTGCAGAGACCTACATTCTTAAGACATTATAAGAGGTGACATAATATGATTTAACAAATATTGTAATTTAGCATCCTAATCATGATTTTACTAATCTAATCATTTTACTACTATTACTAATTGATTTATGTTAAAGTTTTAAAATAATTGTTATTTATAATGTACCTAGTTCTTCATGCATCACAAAGTCCAAATCAGCACATCTAGATGAAATATCCTTTGCTTTTCCATTTCCATCAACCACGGAAAGAAATGACTCTAAGGTCTGAAATTTGGGCTTTTTATTCTTTAGCGCTGTGACTTTCATTGACCTGGATACCTCCAGCTGTTTGTCTTTTGCATTTACAATCTATAATACATAAAAGTATTTGTTCAGTTTGTTTTGCAACACCTAGATGTATAAAGATGTAGCATGCTATATTTAAGTAGGTGCTTACCTTTAGTTTTACTTGTGCCATGACTTCTACTGATCTATTTACTTTAGTGTCATGAACAAAACATTCATTCCTACTACCTGGCGGCATTTGGCCGGTTATAGCATATCGCAGGCATTCGATAATAGTAGTTTTTCCACAGCCGTTTTGGCCCAGAATGAGAGTTAATGGTTTTTCAAAAGAAATTCGCTGTTCATCACTTTCTTCGGGTCCAAAACTACGAATACCCCTGACTGCTAAAGACTTTATTCCCGCCATTTATATGAACTCTCGAGACTGTTGTGTAGTTTAAACAAAATAAAGTTATTTATGTTAACTCTTACAGATTCGTTTATTACATCATAATACCTTTAAAACATAACAAGTAATGATTTTTCTTAGAAATTTTATAAGTTTGTGTTCTATTAAGCGATTAAAATATTAATTACATGTAGAAATGATACAATTTAAAGCAAAAGTAATGTCTAAAACTTAAAACTGTTGGTTTGACAAATTACCTTTAGACAATGACATTGACAGTGGTTTTTTTTTGTAGTCGAAAGTCTTTCGGCCAATTCTATCGAATATTCATAGATGATATTATATTTAAAATTATAATTTTAATGGTTTTTGTTTTCTTTAACTTATTGCGTTTTTGTGAAAAGGCTGTTAGTGAGCTAGTGCTTTCAACGTAATCTTGAAAAGTTTTTACACGTTATTTTGGAGTGAAATAGTTTGCTGTATATGGGATAATGAAATGTGAAAAATACACCAAAATTTAAAATCATCTCTTTGGTTTGTGTGAGCAGACCTTTATTCATAGGAACGAACTCCTATCTGTCTTCGTGCGAAAATAATGAAAATAGCCAACTGAGTTTTGCTGGGTCTCATTTCTGTAGATGATTTAAGCAAAAATTCTTCCCATTCTTCTAACGCCATAGAAGTAAACTAGTAGTCTATAGCTTTCGCTATCTACACATAGAATCCAGATAACTGAAAGTTTGTTTATTCTATAATAGTCTGTAGTCTATATTGTATACAAATTACAATGTAGTAGTGTCAGAAACGTACATTTCGTACCTTGTAGTTTGTTTGTATTGATTTAACTGAAGGACATATTAAATGATTATTTAGAGATAGATTGTAATATATCTATTATTTATTAAACATTGTGGATACCTTTAACTTCATTTCACGACTTGGATTATAAATCACATGTAAGTACAGTGGTAATTTAACATTCGAACATTATTACTTTGTCTCAATTTGTTATATATAAGTTATTACTAATTTTAGATATATATAAATAAAAATAATAGATGCAACATTAAAACTCTATATAATACAATGGTTATAGAATAAAATTGGATCAATAAGGTAATAATTGTAACAATTTATTAAAGAGAAAGAAAAGTAATATTTATAATTTATATTTTAATGAAAATAGTTTTGTATAAAGTTTATAAGAATGTCTGTTAAGTTAAGAAGATTGTGAAGTGTGAGTCATAATTATTGTAAATGTAGATCAATGACACATATGAGAGGTGTAAAGTGACACAACATTTCAATTAAAATATTAACTTAATTTTTACATTCAAAATATTCGGAATATCTTTGTTTTCAACATTTTTATACATTATAAATCAGTTTTAGGTAATTGATTAAATGTGAATGTTGAATTTGGCAATGCTCTCATTTTAGTTTATTATAGGCACCACTTTGAATTTTGTATTAATTTTACACTTTTCCTGATTCCATATCAATGTTCTAAAAGTTTGATCAGCTATTACAGAATTATAAATTATATTGACTCCTAGATTTGCAAAAACTGTTAGGTATCAATCAGTACAGTTTCCATAAGAGGATTAAAAAATATAATTTAGTAATGTCAATCCCAAATTACAATAAGTATTGATGGCATTCAAAGCAAAAAATAAAATAAAATTCAGTTCACTAGAATATTCTTAGCACACTCTATCCTATGTGTTATGCCTAGTTTGCTATGTACCAGGCTTTACACTTGGTTCACTCTTTACTGGGATTTTTGCTTGCTTAACAATGTACTGGTTTTATGCATGGTTTGGTTTATATTTACACCCCAGTGTTGTAGGACAAGTCAAGCCATCATTCATTTCTAGTTTTAAGCCATTGCTCATTTAAGATATATTCCTAATATGAAATATTTATAGCCTTTAAATGTTCCGTTTGTAAGCAATTGTGGTTATTGATAAATGAGCATACTGTAACTTATAATAATGTCTTTATTTGCGAAATATAAGTTATATTAATAAAGATAAAGTTTGTTCTATTTCATAAATTGATGTTTAAGAAACAATATTTCTGCTTTCAATTATGTATTGTCATTTGTTTGTTAACTAAGAAACCTCTTTTGTCTCTCTTCTATTTTAATATATCTATCAAAAAATTTCACTACTCAAGACTTATTATAAATAGGTAACACCTGTCAGTGTGTGTGTACTCACATACATAAAATAAATAGCATTGTTTTCATAAATAAACATTTTGAGATTTATTTGTTTTTATGAGTATTTTGTTTAAATAAATTGTGTTCTATTTTGACAGGTAATATAAAAATGGCGTCTACCACTATGATTGAGACTGTGACAATAACAAGACCACTTAAGGTATTTATAATACTGTACTTAATAATAATATACTTTGCATGATTTATAATATCATCATTTATAAAGCAAATATGAAAATATTGATTATTACTTATTTTTATAGGACAAAAATTTTAATACATATAGAATGATAAATAAACCAATACAAATAGAGATTCGAACTTCGCGATCATTCGCCACCTCTGGAAAACCGTCCCGTCGTTCTGCTTACTGTGCCATCATATAGCTCTCGTACAGCGAATCCCTGTCTGTATTTCAGTTTATTTTTGTTTCTATATTTATTTCAAATTTAAATAAGTTTAACTTGGCTATACATGTTTATCGATATTTTTTCAATATAAAAAAACTAAGCTAGAATGCTAGTTGCATTCTAGCTTAGTTGGTACATATTATGTATGTAGTTTTCAAATTTTTATTTTACAAATGAGTTACGAAAAAAAAAACCAATATTTTTTTAAGTTAGTGATTATATAAATGTTCACATTTTATTTGCAAGTTAATGAAATTGCAAAGAACTTAAAAATTATTTTAATACTATTACGAAAATTTTTTTTTAATTATAAATGTAAATATATTTATTATAATACTGCTGTTTATCAAGTTTATAAAAAAAACATGAATTGAAGCCTTTAAAGTTTAAGGTCTCTAACTTTATAAAGAGGGAGCATAATTAACTATAGGTGCATATTTACTTATCAAAATTACTTCTGGCCGTACGTTAGTATCAATTAATTAATAGCATCAATAATATAGTAATTATCATTAATATAAACGATTTAAAGGTATATATTTTATCATAATTTATAAATGATTACCAGGAAGCAGGATTGTTAGGATCTGAACATATTCACAACTTTTGAAAATAGAGGGAGATAAAGATAATCCATATAATATGTATTATTTAACATTTGATTATCAGTATCGCGAACTAAATTTAATTAAAGAAAATTTATTGTAGTTAATGTTATGTTTTTATCCATGAATACTGACAAGTGCAAAAAGCCGAGTATTGGATTAGCCTACATGCTTCCGACTTTTGCACAGTTAGTGACTATTGGTATCGTGATGCAAACACACGGCAACTTGTCAGCGAGTTCTCTATGGCAGCCTGCAGAACTTGCTCGCCGAATAATAGGAGAAAGACCGTCTCCTGTGCCTCCAACAAGAGAACTGTGGCCACCACAAGAACGCTTGAACATTAGCACCTTACATCTCGCTTATCAGCAAGAGTTATATCAGAATGAAGAACTCTCTCCAAGGCATGATTATCTTTTGTCGTCTCGACCTTATGTTACCACTACTATACCGATAGACTGCGACGTCCCCGTGCGATTGTGTACGGTAGGTACTAACACGGATCCACCGCCTACTGCACTTAGCCGAATCAGAGGTTTGCTTCGAAGAGATAGTCATTTGTATACTTTTTCACCTTCACTTCCACTGAGATCTCGTAGTTCGGGGTCAAAAATAGAGCAAAGCAATGAAAATCCTAATCGCACCGCTCATGATGTAAAGAAAGGGAAGTCAGGAGGAAAATATCGTATCGCGCCAAATGCAGATACAATTGGGAACCCGAAGACAGTTTATGATATGGCAAAATCGGAAGATCGAATGGTTACTACCTTTGGTGTAAATAAATCTCGAAAATGGTTTAAGCTTCCATCAAAATCTGATTATTCCCGTCATTTCCGAACACTTACGAAGTTTTGTGGACAACGATCAGAAGATTCATCCCACCGTGAGATTAATCTGACGCCCTTACAAATAACTCAGGTGTGAATAACGGGAGAGCAACTCCAGAATTAGTGCTGTTGATTTTGCTTATGTATATATTAGTTTTATATGGCACGTTGCAAACTAAAAGCTTTGTAAGGTAAAGTGCTATGCATTGTTCAGAGTGTCGTAGTACGATCGAAGTATAAGTAGCGTTCTGGCTAATAAACGTGTCTCCGTTATATGCGTTTTGTTACTGTTACTGGGGAGGGTGCAGATATGTGACGTGCAGGGCGGCGGTGCGAGAGGGCGCGGGCTCCAGTCTCGCGTCAGGCGCCGCGCCGCCCGGTCCGCCGCCTAACTGATACCCAGGACGACCTCCGTTGCCTATTTACATTCAAAAACAAAAACATTTCACTTGAAATATCTGGATTTCTTAACAAATAAATTGTTTGATAATTATTGTGAAATTGTTGTTATAAGGTGGTATGTGTAAATAAAAAAGTCGGCGCGCCTCAATGCGCAAAACACACAAGCTTTACCAAAAATGTAGTCCAATAATAAGCTATTTTCTATATATTATTAAATATTCTTTAGAAATGCCAACCTTTATATATGTATTTATATATATTCTTGCGGTTTACCTGACGCATGCTTTAGGCCAATTAATATTTCAGGTATTATTATAAACGTCAGACTGCCCTAATTTCTCTAATTCTCTTGACACAGATTTTATTCATACCGTAGCATCTACATATCGATATATGAATGAGATGACTCAGGTGTTCCGTATTATTTAATTTACCAAACATGATATATCATATATTACTTCCTAACAGATCGTGCTTCCGTTTGTTTATATGGATTTGTTTTCGTTCTCGTTAAATAGGAATCTTTAAATAGATTGTCAGTTTTCTTTTCTTTCATTGGTCGAAATGTTGTTTATTTGTTAAGTTGGTACACGATCAGTCTTTTGTTATAATACTGTCATCACGTGTACAGTTTAGGTTTGTTTTATTTTTTTAATCGCAGATATATTTATATTTCCTATTAAAAGCATGGTTATGTATTCAGACAAGAAATTAATAAAAAAATATGAAACATGTACAAAATTATTAATTCTTTATGGAAATAAATTTTTTCTTATAGTTCTTATAGTTCTTATAGTATAAAAATACATTTATCAATGGTCAAGTCAAATCGTATTGTAGTCATTATTGTTGTGTCAACATTATAATGTTATTGTAAAACGTTGTAGGTAAAGCACTATAATAAACAATAAACAAGTATGTATACATTTTATTTTATTCAAACGACTATTACATATGAAAAAATATATGTAGCACAGAATCTTCAAAGGTCTAGAATATCTTTGAGCGTTGGTAGAGCAGAGCATTTAATAAAGTCGACTTAAGTACTACAGTAGTTGTAGTGCTGACCTAGTTTTGGTATTTTTTTTTCATAGCCATCGTTATCCTCTCTTTTCTGTAGTCCGTGATTTGACCCAATTTTAGGAGTCAATAATCACGAAAGCTTGTGGTTAAATATGAACGTGATAGCTGTTTTGTTTTCTGTTATAATGTTATAATCTGTGATATGGTCAATGGTTAATTATTCTCTGTCAAATATTTATTGATATGATTAGTTTAATTCTTTTTTATTTTTTAGTTCTAAATTTTATCGTTTCAAATGAAATGTTTTGTAACACTCGTAAGAGAAAAAAAGATAGGTTTGTTTAGAATTCACGAGTGGAGCCTCTAGTTTTTTTAGTTCTGACCTTTTAAAGTTTGCTCTACATATTAGGTTTTATATTGTAGAAGTATTTTTGGTAGACTGTGGTTACAGTATTTAAGTAATTATTTTTTTCTTTACTCAGACATAGAAATGTTTTTAGTTGTGATGTTTATGTCAAAGTCTTGAATTCCCATTTAATATCCAAAGCCAATAAAACTCGGATAGGAAAAGTTGAAGTAATATAAATGTCATTCTTAAGATAAAGTGGTCTAGCTTAAGCGCGTACTAAGACTTTGAGGTTTCAGTTTTGTCCATAATTAGAATTTACTTACCTCTTTATCAGGTTTTTGTAGAACTTTTTGCCTTTGATAAGTTTTATAGTGTTTTGCTATATTGTTTTTATACTTGTGTAAATTTTTGTACAGTTCAATTGAAAATAAAAGTCCGAACTCAATAGAAATCCGAATTCAGTGAAATTGTAATAAATAGTAGAAGACAATAAAGTAGTGTGCTAAGTGGTAAAGGCGTTGAAGTTTGAAAGCTGTCTATTAAAAGACTCGCGAGACAACTGATAGTCGCAAGGCATGTGTTAGTGTGCGTGCGTGTAGTCGTTGGTCGGTAGCGCACGCGCATGCCGGGGCGCGCGGGCGCTGGCGCGGGCGGGCCTCGCTCGCACCCGCGCGCCCTCCCGCCCGTCCTGCCGCCGCCGCCTCAGTTTGCAGAACAGGACGAGATGCCGGCTAATCAGATAGCACAGGTCAGATCAAACAAATCTGTGTAATATGTTACAGGCATCTCTACAACTTCCTGAAAAATAAAGGCTATTCTACTAATCTCTCTATCTTAAATACTACCTGATTTTCAAAGGGAAAAGAAAAATACTTTCTGAATACACTTTTTATACAAACATATATTGTTTTACACAAAAGTCGTTCAGATATATTGAATTGAAATTTCGAAATAGGTAGATATAGTATTTAGGTACTTATGTGAATATTTATTCAATATATTATAAGACTTATTTTTATGTTCTTCTTTTTATACACTTTATAAAGGGTCTTGATAAGTGTTCCGTTCTTGTTGTTGTTAGAAAATTCTATCAATTTCTCTGGTTATACCTATGTCCCTCGAGAAGTAAGTTTTAAAGTAAAATAAATAGGCTTACTTTTAAAAGCACATTATCCACATCCATCAGCTGCTTTGCAATATGCAAGTTTCCCCGGGGACAAAACATCCCTACTTCCCGACAAAACTAATAGATCTGATACTTCTTAAATAAAATGTACCAGTTTCATATCAGAACAGAATGTATATTGTTGTTTACATACAAAATAGTATTCCGTGGTTTATGTAACGGCCATATTGGCACATGTAGGCAATGGCAATAAATAAAATGTGAAATGTTATACAGAACCATCCAAAATCATAAATGTTCTGTGTAATCCAGTGCAAGCTTGTTAAAAAGCATAGACTAAAGAGTTATATAATGTTTCTTTCTAGTTATTTTAAAATAGGATCATAAAATTTGTATCAATTTCTTCGATATTTAAATTATTTTTATTCAAAATTGAAATAAGCTGAATGGTGTAGACGTTTAAACATTTAAAAATGAAATCTTTAGCTTTAATAATTCGTACTCTCTGAGATTGTGGAGTAAGAAGACTAATAATCTGTGTTTAAAAAAAAAAATAACCATGAACATATAATATAATAATTATTTTAATAAAGTTTTCTTTAAAAACTATTTATTTACCCTTAAAATAATATTAGTTTTGTTATAAACTTGGCATTATACGAGTAAGTTTCGCTTTGTGTTAGTGTCGAATGTCGATGCCAATTTCAACAATTAAAAAAAATAGTCATTAATATCAAGTAAGTTTCCTTTCATTCTTCAAACATTCCATTCCATTGGACAATTCAACTTATAAATTGGGGAACTATAAACAAGTTTAAACAGTCTTCAACTCGATCGATTACAGATAAGATGAGCATCTTACTGTCTAGTCTTATTGTTAATAATAATACTTACTACATAGGACCAGGATTGAAGGAAAACAAAGTTGGTCAATTTATATATATAAAACTCTTCTGTTACTGAATGACTGATGGACTGACTGACAACGTACAGCCGAAACGTATTTGTTGGGAGGTACAAAGGAGGACTAAAAGAGGATTTTTAGAAATACCCCCACACTTAAGGGGAGAAAATGGAAATAAACTGAAACTTTTTATTTCTTTAATGCATTCACTTGAAACTTTTATGTAGGTTTCTCCATAAACGCTATATAACCGAATTATAAGTGGACGATGTCGCGGGCGGAAAGCTAGTTGACTAAAAAATAAAATAAAAAAGAATGAAGTTTATAAACACACAAATAGCTGAACGAAATCTTCAAGCACTAAAGGAATGATATTGATTTTCTTTTATGAAATAAATGATTTCACGTGACCCTTAACACGTGTTCCATGGTGAGACCCCTAACTGGTCCCATTACTATTTAATGATTGAATTCCTCCTTAAAGCTGAACAGATGTTTCCGGTTCATTGAACAATAGATGTTATCGGACCAATTGTATGAAATCAAATAAATGTCCTTTCAAATTTATATACATTTACTTATATTAAAATCCCTTTTCAACTATGTCATTTCTTTCATAGCTATGTACGCGACTAGCTAAGTGATTCTTAGTTCGTTGACGTCGTACATAATGGATGAAAACCTACAAGAACTTTACTTTCTTTAACAAATGTTTCACTGAATTAATTCTTTTGTATTTTTTATTCTATTTAGAGCAACGGTTACTAGACCATTTTTTATTTTGACATGAAAGAAAGGTTTTTTCGCATTAATGACTTATTAATGATACATACTTTTTGCCAAATACCAAATGGCTTGTATATCAAAAGTGAGAAAGTATAGTAAATCTCACAAGGAAAGTATTTTCGTATCGTTTGTCTTGACGTCTTCGACTCCGTAACAGCTGATAGCAGTCAATTCGGGGTTCGCTGGATCGATGCGCGTCCCCCGCACCCCGCTTCTCCCCGAGACATCCAAGCCTCTCACTTTCACGTTTTTCTTACCCTCGCTTTTGTCTCAGCTATACAATCCTATAATATCAACTCCACTCTGGCTTATTACAAATAAGGCCCAAGCTTGATTGATGACGGTATAGTGTAAGCGCTTTGTTTTACAAGTCTTTTGTTTCGAAACTAGATCATAAACTACCTATACGTTAATATAAAATCTTTAGAACTAGCAACTATTTTATGTTATTACAATATTCGTTTAAATTCAGGACGAGTATTGGACGAAAAGTCAAAGTTCAAAACTTTTGACATTCTGTCCTTTTTTGTCAAACTATTGACACTGCGTTAGCACAGTCAAAGATACACTATTGGTATTGAGTTTTCATCGCGCAAGGACTCATTACGAGTATGTATATGAATAACAATTTGTTGCCAGTGACTCATATTTATTATAATATACGTGTATGAATGCTATTAATAATGTATTCAATTAATTATATCGATGTCATCAAGGCGACTATAATTTCAAAGATCGAGATCACAGAGTTTTAAATCATAATCACCGAAGTAACTTTATATTATTTTCTATAAGCTTTCATTTGGTTCATTTACCATCCCGTTGGTCGAGTGGTTAACGCAGACGCATCGGGGCTCGGGTTTGATTCCCGGCAGGGACATGCATGTATGTGATGAACATAGTTGTCTTTATTTTTGGGTGTGGTCGTTTATTAAATATATTTCCAGTATTTATTCCTTAACACAAGCAAATTTTTTGCTTACTTTGTGGTTAGATCAATTTGTGCAATTTGTCCTGGTATTATTATTATTTTAATGACTTTGGTTCTTAGTTTATATTTATTACGATGTTAAATGGGATTTGGTTAACTCGATGAGTTTATTAATTCGATATGATAAAATGAATTGATGACATCTGTATTGTATCATGATCTAATCTATGTCTGTATGTGTGTATTTCTATTACAACAATCACATTTATAATATGTTTTTAAAATACTTTAATAATAATATTTTTGTTACTCGTAATTTATATGGTGATTTTCAAAAGAAATTATTAATCCTCTTTAAATGTTCGCTAATTAGAACTGAAATTATAAACGTTTTATAAATGTTCACTGCCCCTGACAGATCTGTTCTATTGAATTTATAGAAAGCGATTCAAGATTGATTTTAATCTTAGATTGGAGATCGAATAATATTTTCGGTCACAAATCTGTCGTGTATAATTTCTATATTAATTATTTTAATAAATTTATAATAATAAAATGTATTAATTTTGTGTATAACAATTGGGAAGTTCGTAATGTGACAATCAGGTCTACATTTCTTTTTAACTTCGACTTTGTATATTTTGTCCTACATTACACAATAAAGTATGTGTAATTGAGTATTTGAGCGTCTGTAAAATGTAATTTAAAGGTCGTCTACCAGTTGTTAAGGGCTTGTCTCGCTCGATACTCAGACGTTATTTTAGGGGTGCCTTCAATATAATTATGGTTATCCCAGATTGGTTTAAAGACAGACGTCTTCATTGTTTAAGAATCTGCATATTTGGAATTATCGTTAACATACTTTTAAAAAGGTGTTTATTATTAAATTGATGACAATTATGGATTTTATATTAATAATTAGTAATTTTTTTGTTAGAAAATTATTTGATCGACTTTACCTTTATCAACAAATCGGAGTTGTCTACAAATATATTTTTATAGATTTCATAATTCATAATTTTATTGAAAGCATATTAAAAAAAAATGTAAATGTATACAAAAAACAATTTATTTTCCAGGTGATCGCGCTAATATGTGGTTTGTTAGTGGTCATCCTGATGGTATTGGGGCTGGCGTCGGCTGACTGGCTGATGGCGGCGGGCTGGCGGCAGGGCCTCTTCATGCACTGCATAGACCCCGAGGCCCCCACGCCACTACCCTTCGACATCACAGCACAACCTGGTTGCTACGCAGCTCGCCCGGCCTCTTACATTAAGTATGATTTTCTTAATCATATATACATATATTTAATAGCAATATTACGTGGTTTTTTATTAAACTATTTCAGACCTATTTTCATCATGACAATGTAGTTGAACATTTTTGTCATATTTCTCTATTATGAAGTACAAATCGAATTTACTTCCGTTGGCGGTGTTTCAAGGTGATACATGGGTTCCTTAAAAAAATCGTCTACTTCAAACGCTGGCTGGCTCATGTAGTGTTGCGAGAGGTCTTGAGCTCGTTTGCTTTTTTTAAATATATAAAATATAAATTATAGTTACGTCATTCATTAAATATAAGTTTAGTTTAAATTTCCATTCAGATCACTTACTATTATGATAGGAGTTGTTAAAGCTTGTTTTTGTATTCAAATATTAAAATTAATAGATTTCTCTTAGATTCGAAATTCATAAGATTGATTTTGATGGTAGCGCCGTTATGCTAAATACTAGAGGCAGTTACTCACATAATCTCTTTAGTGTCTGTCTGTCTATAGTAATATAAACGATCATTATCTATTTGTGATAGAGGTAAATACATCATTGAACTCAATACGGCTTAGTAAATTGTAGGGTTGGGTTTACCTTTCAAATATATTCTATTAATGCTACAATAGAGAAATAAGCCACCAAGGTTTTAATGACTTATTGATTATGTCACTGTTATATTAATTTAGATTGATATGAGACAAGTAAATCAATATTTAATTGGACGTTCTTAAATAAATAGGTTTTCTACAATAAAGTTTAAATTGAAATATTAACGTTAATGCCGATTATTCAACTATAACGTCATTGAAATTAGGGGTTCTTACAAATTCGGTAGAATTCATTCAGTCATTGTAGTAGCAGCGAAACTAAAGTTCAACATACATTGACCTCAACAGAATCCATCTAACTGTCGCTAATATATTTGTCCATAAATCATTGAACTGAGGCTAAGAGTGTTTTATATGAGACTTAATTTCTTTTTGTATTGGCACAGAGCTGCCGCTGGGTTGTGTGTGGCGACGCTCGCGGCGGACGTGTGCGGAGCCCTACTCACGGGACTGGGGCTGCGGTCCGCAGACCACCGCACTAAGTTCCGATATTATCGGTTCGCGGTGCTCGCTATGTCATTAGCACGTATGTACCTTAATATTATTAATATTACTATTGTAGTTTAATGGAGGTGGTCTAGTGGTTAATGATTTGAACTGCTCAATGTTATGGGATCGATTCCCAGATGGATTTTTAAAAATAGATATTTGTTTTGAGTGAAAGTAAATTCTCAAAAATCTGGATTTATTTACATCTTATACATAAAACAGTCTCTCAATATAAGAATCATTCTAGTGCAGGAGTTGTTTTATAGAAATGGTAGTGACTTTTTCAAAATCAAGAAACCTAGAAATGTCTGCTGTTACTACATAATGTTCATTTGTACCTGAATCAAATAAACATTCATTATTAGAGAGCATTTGTAAAGCTTGGTAACATCAGCTATATTTGTTAGTCGTTTTATATTACCATTATTGTACTGTATCAAAGGCTTCCCGACACGCTGTTTGATTCTTAATAGTGCTCATGACTTTGTACTTGTCCTTTATATTGAAACGTCTATGTGTGTGTGACTTTATTCCTATCACAATACATAACCACACTTATATACTTTCAGTGATGTGCATCTTAATAGCCCTCGTGATATATCCGGTTTGTTTCGCCGCAGAATTGAATCTGGGTATGTAATTTATAATTGATAATTATAACTGTGATATGTGTACCTAATCTCTATAAAAAATAACGATTTTATTTATTAACATCTTATTTAAACTGTTGTGTAATCACCATGACTTAGTTTTGTTAGCGCCTGTTTGATATCGAGGTAATGAGTTCGATTTTCGATTTTTATTTTTTAATTATTGCAATTTATAAAAAATATTATTTAAATTTATTTGAAATATAATGTAATAATAAGTAATATATATAACAGGCAACAGATCGGTGTGGGAGTTCGGGTGGGCGTATGGCGTGGGATGGGGCGCCGCCATCTTCCTGTTCGGGGCCGTGGTGTTGCTGCTGTGTGATAAGGAGAGCGAGGAGCTTTACTACAAGGAGCGGAAAGTGAGTCAGAACTCTCTCACACACACACACATACACACTTTAACAGAATAAAATTAAATAACTTCACACCAACATTACAACCTTAGCTTACGTGCCAATTTAAAATATATAATTTTCAAGTAACTTCTCAAAACTGAGCCTTATGTTAAAGTTATAATGTTCACTTTTGCTTGAATTACAATATATAATTCATTAAATTGTTAAAAACTATATAGTTATCTAATCAAAAGTGTTATTTACCAGTAATATGTTTGCATACAAGCTTTGCTCTACGTGATACCTGACGATGTTAGAGGGTGCTTGGTCGCTTTATGTAATAATAATAACTGTAATGAACGACTGACATTAATAATCGATCTACAATCCGGGATGGAAATCAACGCAAGATTATTTCCTCCAAACCCAATCGATTGGACTATTTAAGACAGTATAATAATATAGGAAAACCGACAAATTGGTAACTTATTATTGTGGATGTCTATATCTTCATATATTCGTTGGTCAAAGGTATCCTTGGTTTGGAGGAAATAATTTAATGAGGGACTATAGATCGGTTAGTGACGTCGGTTGCTATAAGTGTGACGTCACAGGTGGTGAGCGGGCCGGGCGGCGGGCGCCCCTAGGCCCGCGGGCGCCTGCCCGACCTCGTGCCGTGAGCGCGCTAGACACACGCACACACACACACACACACACACCCGCACTGTAGGCAGGACAGTACTGCGGTACTTGCGGCTGTAGGATTGGTTAATGCGTAGTGCGGACGCGATCCGCTCGGATAGTGTACCATTGGACTCGGTGTACGTTTGTTATTTTAGTTTTTTTTTTTATTTATAAGTTTTGTATTTTTGATACTATGTTTTTCTATTTATTGCCTTTTAGTTAAAGTGCCTATTATTTTAATAATAATTTCTCATTTTATTTAAAGATATTGTAATGTTTGGAATCTCAGCGCTCGCTGGAGCGTCAAAATTGTAATATAGTTGTATAATCTAGACGAGTGAGAGCCGTTTTGTTGTTGTTTTGTCTGTTTGTTCAGTTGTGAGATGTCTCCGGCGTCACTCTTATCCGTCTTGGAGCGTCGCTTATTTATTCGCTTCGGTTACTCGTCCTAGTTGTAAATATGTTTAGTGATGTACGGTGTGCATTATCCGCTGGGCGGGAGTGTGGCTAGTGTGACGAGTGTGGCGAGTGTGGCGAGTGTGGCGCGGCGTGGCGCGGGAGGCGGCAGGCGCGGGCGAGCCCCGACTGCGGGCTGACTCGACTGTGTATGCACAATTAGTGTTAGTGTGAACGGACTCGGGACGCATCTAGGTGTATAATGTTAACGGGCTGTCGTTTTCCGAAGTTTTTTGTCGCTTCGATATCGATTTTTTCAATCGATTTGATTTGGTGATAATATCTTTTGGAATTGAAAATTGTTTAATAATAACGATATTTTCTTAATATTTATAAATTTTTAATATTCGTGCAGAGATCTGTTGCTGAATCGAATTGACTTATTGTAATGAATCTATAAATTAGTAAATAAAATATGTTTCGAAATTATTTTAGCGACTATCTTTAGTAATGACTTTTCTTTAATACTTCGTAGTGATATATGAGATTGTTTCAAATGTAGCTTCTAAGTAATGTTTGTGGCTTTAATTCATATTCTAACCAATTCTTATTTATTGTTTATAGATATTTTGTGATGTAATTGTATAAATGACGTGTACTGTGTAAGATATACTTAATCAGATTTGTTAAGGAGTTATTGTTCGTCTCTAGAGCGTCTCTTTTAACTTTACATGCTCGTTGGAAACTGGTTTGCTGTATCTTTTATCTCGATTACAAATTTGATAGAAAATATACATGTAATAAATTATTGTTCGTATATTTTTGCGCCACAATCAGATGAATCAATATTTTTAGAAATCATATCTAATTATAAATAACGATCGGTCGCCTAAATTAGGGCCTAGACAAGTCGTATGAACGCTGGTCGAATAGAATGACATTTGTATGGATTTGACATTTGACATCTCACTTCCATACTTTTGAGTAGAATCGACAATGAGCGTTGTCATCTAGCTACAGGCTCTGTAGACTTTTGTAGTTAAACAATATTAACGTATGTAATTATTAGATGAAATATATTTATAAAATTAAATTTATTAATTTCAGCTTCGATCTTTGTATTTTATTGATGTTTGTATTAATTTAATATATACATAAGTAAATTTAAAGACAGACACATTATTAATATAGTTATTTAAATATGTTATCCGTGGAGACAATTAGAACTTGTTAATATCGGTTGTGTACCGAAATATATACCAGTGTACTGGCCAGTGGTAATGACGTCATTGTGCTAACGCTATATTGCACTGATATCGACTGTATTGTACTGGTGAGACAAGTGTTACTGGGTTTCCATCTTTTTTCCAATTAAAGTAATATGAAAGCTTCAGCAGATTCTTGATCTTTCCGATGTAACTATTTCTGTTTCAATAGCAACACTAGTTATTGTTTTAATAATTAAAAACTTCTTTTGGAAAAAATATCATAACTCTCCAAACACACGGTTAGGTACCACTAGTATGGCGTCAATATTTGAAGACATTACCACTGGCCAGTATACTGGTATATATTTCGGAACACAACCAATATTATGTATTACATTAGACCTTTTTCTCACACCTGCTACGTAATATCACACTGCCATGTATTTTGTTTGTTTTTTAATAATACTGACGTTTTTGAAATACTTTAGATGTAAGTGTATATTTTATATTATATAAGTAATATTAGAAATAATTTAAATATTTCAGGTAATTATTATTGTGTAAACCATACATGCCTCGGCATTGTTTAGACGTTATTTCGGTTTTTCAACCATTTCCAAACTCAACTTATGCATTTGTACAATTGTACCGGAATGTTTGTTTCCTCTACCAAATTAAAAGTCATATCAATAAGGTTAATAAAGTATTTAAATAGTGGACTTGTGTTTTTATTTTGACCCAATAAAATAATTATGACTAAATAGTCAATGATTTGAAAGATAAAATAAAAAAGAAAAGTGAATAGGTTGCTAGGTTAAAGCGTCTTACCTATGATTACATTTCCACTCTCCTTCAGGTGGAATGTAGTCAAGCATTAACCTAGATTTGTATTAAAAAAAAAAAAGATAATTTAACTAACTTACAGAACTAAATTCTAAATATGCAGTACCTCTCACAGAACATTATGTACTTACAATTACTGCGACCATTAGAACTGAACGCTATTCCTCTACCCGTGAATCAAACACGTTATTTTTTTATGTAAGAAAAGCATATTAGATGAAAAGTACAGAAATATTTATTTCTTGTAGTTTGTACTCAAAAATCTTTGAATTTACTTTTGATTACGTAATTAAATTAACTATATTTATGTTTGAAAATATCTATAAACATGTATAGCCTTGTTAAGCTTATTTAAATTTATATAAATATACAATGAAAAAAAATAATTCACCGAGGCGGACATGGTACTCACACTCGGTTGATACGGTAGCTCAGTTGGTAGAGCAACGGGACGGTATATCAGTAGTCGCGGGTTCGAATCCCTGCCCGTATCGGTTTATTTTTCATTCTATATTTATATAAATTTGAACTATATTTACTTTTGAGTAATTAAAGTAACTGTTTTTACTTTTTATTAATTCAATCAATTGAATTAATAAAAAGTAAATACAGTTTTTTTTACTTTTATTATCCAATGATGGCATGAAATTTTGGACACAAATAAGTCATGACCTGAAAAAATTATAAAGGGGTACAAAGGGATAATGTTTTCCGGTTCCCTAGGTTTATTTCTGTAGTCTTCAGATGAGGGCGCTTTTTTAGTAGACCTTTTCTATAATCCTTTCGCGCTAGGTCTTGGGAAAAATGATATTTACTAATAAAGAAATGTAACTTGATGGACAAGTATTTGTGTTTTGCATTTTAAGACTGAATTGAAATATTTCTTTTATATTAATACTTGAATTGACACATTTGTTTTATATTAATACTTGCATAAACAAATATCTAGACTATAAAACTATCTATTCAGAGAGGTAGCTTGTGAATATGATGATTACCTTCTACATAAGACGAACTACATCTGTTTTAAAACAATATTGCACAAATATTTTGGGTATCCTTAAAATTGGATAAATAACGTTTAATTTAGAGAACTTGTGGTAATCAAATGAGTTTTGTTTGTCTTCTGTAGACCACAAGGAATGAGTTACAGGTAACAGCGGTGAAGTATTAAATAGCTGGTAAGTATTAGCCAGATGACTACCCCCCTTTCTGTACTAAGGTCAGCGGTTCGATCAGGAACAAGTAAAAAGAACAGATTAATTAGAAAAGTATATTATTACATATAAGACTATGATTACAATTAATTTTTGTGAATTATATCTCTTAATATTTTCAAGATTTTTCACCATTATTGATAACATTATTTCAAACTTAAATATATTTTTTTGGTTTTAAACCTTTCGATAAAACATTAATAAAAAATAATCAATAACTCGACATCTTAAACTTCCACTCCACTCAAAGCCTTAATGCTCTTCACGAGTCTGGCGTTGGCGTCTCTGTAGTCCACGGGCTGGGCGTTCATCACGATCGTCTTCAGTTTAGATTCATCCTGTAACAAGAAAATCTTGTATTACACTATATAAAACAAAAAGATATATTTGGCAGACTATTGTAATAATTAATAAAGTACCCAATTTTAACTACATCATATATATATTTATATGTCATTAAAAAAAAAAACTTTTTAAATAAAATCTTCATTCTTTCTCTACTTATAAGATTTAATTTGCTACTTTTTGTTAGTTAACAGCGTTAAACTTTGTGTAAAGAGTATTTATTGTATCCGTGGATAATAATATAAGTAGAGGTTTCCTCACGCTGTACGTCTCCATCTTGGTCCGGAACTTGAAGACGAAGGTCTTGAACTTGACGTCGTCGAAGAGCTGCGCGTAGGCCATCTTGTCGCCGTCAGCGAGGCGCCCGACCTCCTCCGCGCCGTGACCCAGCAGCGCCTCCGCCGCCTCGTTGAAGGCCGTGACGCGCTGGTCGCCCGTCGGGTCCGACACCGTCCCCTGTAACCAGCACCAGTTAAAACCGGTTTCAGCTGGTCTCCCTTCGGGTCCGACGAGGTCTCCTGTACGCGTCACTAGTTAAAACCGGTTTCGGACGGCCCGGTCAATCTCACTCGACAGCAGCTTGACTGCTTGGAGCTCGTCAGGGGCAGTTTCACTGTCTCTTAGTCTAGTCTAGTATAGTCGCTATTATATCTATATTTATTACGATGAGATGAGATCTGGATACCAATACCCTATCCATTCTACTGTTTTGTTCCGAGTATCCTCTATCCGCTTCTCGTGGATAGTAGAGCATTTGTTAATCTTTATTTTTATAGATATCTATGACAAGCGGTGACGACAGTAACTAATCTAAAAAATCTACACTATAACCATTACTCACTCCCAGCAGCAGTCTATATTTGTAGTTGGGGAACTCGCGATCGCACTTCTCGCATCTGAAAAATCCATTCTGTTGATCCACGAGTTTCTTGTTGCACTGCTCCTGGGGGCATGCCTTGTATATGGCGGAGTCCGCAAAGGTGTAGGTCAAGACGCCCAACAGACTGAAATAGTCCGGCTTGTCTCCGGTGCCCAGTCTTCGATCTTCGGCTTCGGCGAACGTCATCCATTCGGCGTTACCGCCCGATTGACCGGCTCTGAAAAGAAAAAAATAAACCACTTGTAAAATGATACCTCGGTACAAATTGTCACAAACACGCTACAATAACAAGTCGTTAAATAGAAAATTAAGTCGAGGTATTCACTCATCCCAACCCCGCATGTAATAATAGGAACGATAACACATAGTGAGAGACAGATAAGTT
This sequence comes from Napeogenes inachia, assembly GCA_959347355.1. NCBI lineage: Eukaryota > Metazoa > Arthropoda > Insecta > Lepidoptera > Nymphalidae > Napeogenes > Napeogenes inachia. The sequence goes on from OY365797.1 coordinate 13,878,359, forward strand.
AAAATCTTTAGCCACGAACGGTAAATAACTATTTAGACGAACATAGCCTCAAAAAAATTAACCTCAAGAGACATAGCATTTAAGCAGACGATTACAATTACTGATTTTAGAAGTAACTCGTAATTTAGAAAGACGAGGCTCCACTATGAAGAAAAGAGGATCAGTTCAGAAGTGAGGTCCTAAAAGAGTAGTCCACCTGGCAGAGATGTGCACGAGAGGCATGCTGTCTCCTCCGTGGTCGTACCAGCCCCGCAGGCGGTGCGCGTCGGGCGCGTCGGGATCCACGCGTACCATGGAGCTGGCCAGGCACGACAGAGACTTGCTGCCGTTGAACTCCGTCAGCCGCGCGCCCTGAGATACACAATTATATTACAATATCACCTAAATAATCTTTAAGATTTTTAGTTTTCTTCAATGTAAATGTACTTTACCAGTAACGTATTAGAATCTCGTTTATTATAAGCAGAAAAAATAACAGTTAAATTATATAGAAATGAGTCAAGTTAGCTTTTCTTTTTTTAATTCTGGTAATGCTCACCTTAACGGCGACGACGGGATTGTTGCTTCCCTCGAATTTTTCGGCTTCGTTACCCCAAAGTGTCAATGTGATCTATACAGAGTTTAAAAAAAAATTAAATGGTACTTAAATATTTACTACAATTTATTTGCTATAGTACGTACAGCTCCCCCGGATGAGTCTACTAGTGTGATTTCTCTTTTTTTAAGCAACTTTCCTGTACTTTTGGCGGTTAGTTCTTGTATGTCCGATGAAGATTTACAAACACCTATGACATCTGTAACAACAAAACAAAATACATTATAGAAACAAAACTATTACAAATAAAAAGACTAATAATTATTTACATGTATTTTAAAACAAAAATATTTTAAACCATGAAATTACCGAGAATAGTATCTGGACTTTTATTAGCAATGTCAGTGATGGGCACGAAGTCATACTTGACATTTGGCATAGAGTCATCCACCTCCAAACACTCGGACACAACCGTGTCGGCAGTAAATGTCATCTCATAATCATTTTTCAAAGTGTTGAACTGTTTGTTTGCAGTTTTTAATTGGCACCGACTAATATAGTACACTTTGTCAATCTGTAATATAGAAATATTTAAGAGGTTAATAACTTCAAATTTTAGATAAACAGATGCTCCAGAACTAATTATTGAATTCAGAATAAGTATATGATGTACCTGAATCATATCATAGAACTTATCACACTCATTCTTAAATGCAGTTGCTCTGATTTCACCACTTTCATCACAGAGATCCATACTGAAGAGTTTGCCTTCTCCTTTAGCATTGCTCCATGTACGAATTGCCGATTTATTCATTACTCTTACTTTTATTACCCACCTTAAAATAAGATAATTAAGGTTTATTTAACAACAGTTTAAGATACTAAATAATATAAATAAAAGAGGTAATAGATATGTAACATTTTTTCTTACTTATTTTGGTAAGGGCTTAAACTTGCAATCGGGTGTGTCATTTGAGAAGTTAATACACTTGAATTTAAATTAATTCCAGCTGTAGTACTTGATAAGCTACTCATAGGGGTAGGCGCTGGTTTGGGTTCTGGTTTTGGTGCACTTGCATAATCTTGTATGACCATGTCTTCGGTCCAAGTTTGGGGATTGCCAAGTTGTTTTCCAACTTGTGACCCCGGAACTACGACAGTTAATTCAAGGATCACCATAACACGCCTAAAAACAATTATATACATTAATTGTTTATTAGTTAACAAATGAAATTTCTGTTTCAACAATATTGATAGATTATGTGATCTATGTAATGCACTTTATATTTTAAACTTTATTAGCTGATTCAGTTTACCTGTTTTCTTTATTTGTTATGGAGGATGTGAAATATTTATCTATTTTTATAACTGAAAAAGTACAGAGGTCACCGGATATCACTTTGTCATTTAGCTGTGAACTCAGCAGGGCTAAATTGTGGGAATGTTTGCCATCAGACACTAAGAGACGGGTTCTATCTTCTCCTTTACTCTGAATTTTTTTGTTTCCAAGCACTTGAAGTACTGGGTTGTCAAAGGGACCTCCACTCATAATGATCTGTATAGCAACATACAAAAAGATTATCACGCAAAAGTTCTTTAAAAGGGTAATTCAATAAGCTTTGTCTTATTTTTCATCAATATCTCATCGTTTAAACAAATCATTTTTTAAACGATATGACGTCGTTATCAAGTAGTTATTTTTTCGTCGTTAACATGTTTCAACTTGCTTACCTCCAAGGATCCTTCTGAAAGTTTGTAAGCCATTGCGTAGTTGATTGATAGAATTCAGAATGGTAACTAATTTCAATTCGATTTTCTCAGACGAGTAAACTTTTTCTAATAATTTCAATTTTCAATACTACATATACACAATTTAAGTTTAAAGTACCGGCGCGGGATAATAAAAAGTTGAGCATAAACTTAGACAGTTGACATTTGACAATGATGGTCAACTCGTTACTCAAGCTACTAGCTCGAGATAACTCGAGTTGGGCTTAACTCGACTTAACTCGAGTTGAATTTTTCCCAACTCGAGTTTAAATTTTCCCGCCATAGGGTATTAACCACTTTAGTACTATAGGTAAATTCTTAATAGTATCATTAATTATGATTGACCCAAGTCCCAACACATATTTATCATGAATCTTTTCTGCACTTTTTCATATTATTATAAAGCTAGGTTATTAAAATATTAAAAACAAAACGATTGTTATACTGCGTATCACTATTAACTCAAGTTGTTTATCTCGAATTACGAGAATTTTAACTCGAGTTAAATCGAGTCGTGTCTATCCCGAGTTGGCACATCAATGTTTCCGAGCTACCATATTTATGTGTTTGTCGTTGAATTAAAATTGTTTTATTAGCACCTATTGCCAACTGCACTAAAAATACTCTGCAGAGAAGACGAAATCTAAAAAACTATATTTAAAACTTGAAATGGTCTATAAACAAGTCAGCCATATCGTTTCGTATTAGGGATGATCGATATGAGAAAATCATCGATGTTGACATCTATGTCATAATCGAATTCGAATGCCCAACATCGATGTTCGATATTTAGCGAAAACCGAATGTCGATGTTGGACAACATCCATAATTTTTTGCATTAATAATTGACAAAAAAATAAAAAACAGTAAAATTTTAAGAAATTTATAAAAAAAAAGAAAAAATTATTACATATTCCAATATTTTTTACCAACTTATTGAAGGAAAAGTAATTTTGATAAAGAAGAACTTGTGGATGCTTTCATAGAATACATAATTTGTTTCTTAAGTTGTATTGGTAAAGTCAACCCCCTCGCTGGTCGAGTGGTTTGCGCAAACGGCTAACGGATAGTGACGCCATTTTGCTCGGTTTCGCTTACTGACATCAACAGACATGTAGGTATGTGATGAGCATCGATGTCTGTATTTCTGGTTTCGGCCATTTTTAAATTTATTCGAATTCGTTATCTAACACTCTTAATACAAGAAAACAATTTGCTTTCTTAGGGGTTATATCAATGTGTGTAATTTGTATTGTGATATTATTATTATTATTGTTTGTGAATGAAGCCGTGAGTTAACATCGATCACGATCCCGTTAACATCGATGTTATGAAATTTTTCGTACGACAATCGCTCTTAAGAGATCGATGTTTTTGCTTTCAACATCGATGATCATCGAACATAGATGTTAATCACATTCCTATTTCGTATTAAAACAGATATCAATAACAGATATAGAAGGTAGATACAGTTTTCGCTGCCTGCCGTTATTGACTAGGAACAAATTCTTTTTAAAAAATATTTATAGTTATAATATAATATGCTCTTATATCTTTTTGTGTTTTAGAATAATTCATTTAAATAAAGATATATTGTATAAAAATTCAATGCAATAATTTTTACTCATCTTTCTTTTCTTATTATTTGACAAAAAAAATATGTAAAAAATGATGATGATATGAATTATGATAAGATAACTGAGTTTGAATCAGGACACTGTTACGATTCAAAAATATAAAGTCCAATAATTATATACTTTCGAAATCCGATATCAGATATCAATACATATATAGTTTCGATTTGATACGCGACCAAGACGATATTATCCACTCCTAACATAACATAGAATATTGCAGGCATGTAACAGAATCTTAGAACATTTTGCTCCAATAATCAAAATTGGGAGCGAACAAAATGTTGTGGGGACAATTTGTGTCAGCCGATTCTTTCGATTCTTTCTTTATTCATGGTGAATGTCGAATGATATATTGGTAAATGTAAAGACAAAAACAGACCTTTTGACATACTATCCTGCGGTGTATATAGTTCAATACTATCCGTTTAGACAAAAAGTGCCTCAGCTTCCTCAGTTTTACCCTTAAAAAAATCTTAATTTTGGTGCTCTCCAAAAAGCATAGTCCCGAATGCCAATTTTCTGAAATACTAGACGACAAATTTGCTTTTGCCAGTTAATCGAAGACCACAATATGACTTTGTGACGGTATGGGAAATATGTGCAGATTGTAAGGTATAAGTGACGTATGTGCGAGATATTACATACGTCACTCATACCTTACAAATATAAAATCCGTTTGTTTTTGAGGAGAATTTTGAAATTCGTTGAGGCAATGCTGCAAGTGTGTTGAAAAATCTTTTTTTCCCTTTTTTACCCTTTTATATGGACCATGATGAGTGTTTGTATTTTTAAAATGTTCTTAAGTATAATAAGAATATGACGCTTAATAATAATTATTATTCAAAGCTACAGCGTTTGACTTTGATATATATTTTAATAGCATCCACATATTCTAGGATTTCGATTGAATTGAATAAAAAATCAGTTTAGTCTAGGTGATGGAATCCATGAGACGAATCACATGGGCATGATCAATTGTATTTATTGGTTATTATAAAAAAAGTAGTTCTGAGTGTAATTTTGAATAAGTAACCTAATAATGGCATATGTGAGAATGAAATGGAACTCCATACTTTTTATGTTTTAAGTACAGAAAGAAGTACTTATGCTCATTTGGAAAATATTTAATTTTGTAACTAAAAAAAGGGAAATCTTTTTCATAAATCGTGTTTCATACTAGTGTGTCGGAAAAAATCGATGTATACCTAATATAACTGACCCGACAAATAACTCAGTCGCCGACACATAGGTTAAACCTACCTACTTCGTTTAACGAAATAAAAATATGTAGTTTATTGAACCATGTTATTTTTTAAATAAAAACAAAATAAATTGCTTAACTGTTCAATTTATCTTTATTATCTAATTAAAGTTTACATCACAGTATTTTACATACACACACATATATTTACAAAACAAAAAGTATAATCTAAGAATAATATTCTTTTGGATTAGGATTTACTTAATCAAAACACAAACAAGTAAGTACTAAATACATATACAAATGAAATAAACAGTTTTACAATTTAACAACCTATGGCCTATTGTTAAAAATAATTGTCTTAAAATAATGCTTCAAAAAAATACTAATTAGTTATGAAATAAATATCAAAAACGAGCCCACCAACAATATATCAAATCTAAGAAATGTGAAATTCAATTCATAAATATTAGTAAAGTTACATTAATCCTAAGGTATTTTATACAATACAAGGGATATTGAACAGAATTTTAAGAATAAATTACGAAATTAAAATGATTTTACCCACTCGTTCATAATTATGTATATTGCACAGATTACTTCAACTGTATATTATAATATAAACATACTTAATTAGAAATAATCTGTGGAAAAGTAACAGAATAAAATTCAATAACACACTAAAAATAGTCAGAGATTATTTTCTAGTATCTAGAAGTTGTTTTTTTTTATTTAATTAGTTATTTGTAATATTGAATTTTTACCCTGTATTTTTTGTGATATTTTTAACACACACTAGACTATTAAAACTAATATGAGTTTAAATGTATCGAACACGGTTATTTTAAAACTCTTACTACTTTAAAAATACCTAAATACAATGTAATTTATCTACTGGTGATTGTGAGAATTTAGCTGTATGCACTGTAATTTAGATACTAGCGCAACAATACGTATAATGGTATACAATTTTAACAATACGCAATTTTCGTACGACATTTTTTATCGTACCCGCCGTTATATAGATGTTATTTATACACGCTGGAAATTTTAAACTCTAGTATCACTTTAAACTTTAGCACTAATTGGACATCTCTAGAACGGGAACACTATAATTTTGGTATCCACCATTTTAACCATACCCACAGAAATTTTGGTACGAGTGCTATAAAAGTACACGCCGGTGATTTGGCCGTCACTTGTATTATTTTACAATCAAGTGAAGACTGTAATGTCGGTACTGTTGGCTTGAGCCCAACGTGAGTCGAGTCGGCCCTCAGAAGCCGTCGACGCTGCCAACGCGTCGCCTGTCCGTGTGCGCCGCGATGAGCCCCGCGCTGTCCCGCGCCGCACCCACCATCGCCGCGAAGCCCGCGGTAGGGCCGCGCTCCGTGGACGCGTGCCCGCGCGCAACAAGGGACGCGATCACACTCTGTGGTATATTTAACAGATCGTCTTACACCGTTCCGATATCTCTAGATACTTGCAATATCGGTCTCTAGTGACGAATTTGGATCGGTATGGAATGGAAAAGTTTCCAGCTTAGGTACTGATTGTAGCTAAATAAAAATTACAAGTACTGAATGACTCTGTGGCGCAAATTGAGTGGCATTGAATTGTCGATTTCGTATTGAAGTCGCGAGAGATTCGCACCGCATGAGCCTCTGGGATGGTTTATCGTACTTACGGGACTAAAATTAGTTTCGAATTCAATTTCCATTGGCATGAGCTGATGGTGTAGACGAGGTCGGTCTATAACGTCGAAGAGTTCGTCGCCTTCCAAAATTCTGTGCATCGCGACCTATTAAACATGAAATAAAAGAAATATATGCAAGTTAGTTATTAAAGGGATACCACTACCCGCTTCTATGTCGAGGGAGGGGATATGTGGTTGCTTTTAACACTAATATTATATTTAATTGTATAGAATTAATAAATTTTATCCAGAGATTATTTTTAGTACATTTTTTGACCTGACAACGTCTTAAATTAGGTTATACTGGGAGTCACTTATGAAAAAATGTAACGCCCGGTAACGTAACGATGAGTCACCGAACGAGAGAGAGGCCCGCCGAATGCCTTGCGTCTCTCTCCCACTCAAACATGATCAGTCCGCCGAGCAATGTTTTGATTTTCAAATTGATTCTTTAAAATTACAAATATTAAGAAAAAGTGGCAGATATAAGAAAACTTGATTTAAAATGTGTTGAGCAAGAATTTTAACATCTAATTTAAGTAAATGTTTTAATTTTCAACTTCATTATTTACAATTACAAATTTTAATTAATTTCAAATTTATTTAGCAAAAATTTGAACCTTCGATCTGAATAAGTGTTTTGATTTTCAAATTAATTCTTTAAAATTAAAAATATTAAAATATATAAAATCAGAAGTGACGTCACATAACATTATCTGTACTTATTATTATTTAATATGTAGGCCAGTACATGTGACCATACTTGGTAGACACAATTGGAAATAGTATTTTTTTATAACTGAAAAAAATAAATATATAAAATACTGGTAGCAAACAATAACTTCAATGATCGATATCTCCGCAAGTAATTGATGTATCGAAAAAGTCTGTAAATAAATTTTGTAAAAAATAATAACATCAATAATATAATATAAAATAAATAATATATAAAATGATTTTACGTGACAACGTCTTCATCGTCCTATCCTCAACAAAATCACTCAAATTATTAAAATATTGTGCAATTTAATAATATTCATATCAATAAATATTCTACCGAGAAAAAGACGTGGTCACGTAAATCTTCGCCCGTAAAACCGACTTTACAGGCAACCATATTTTTTCTAATGTTTTTTATTGACATATTTTTTTGTTAAAAATGTTCATTTACCAGTGCAACTTGTGTAGTGATTTTTGTCCCTCCAGCCGCACCGATAACCAGGTCCGCGGTGCCATCTCTCGAAAGTACTACACTTGGCACCATAGAGCTGAGTGGTTGAAGACCGGGTGCTAACATATTAGCAGGTGACGGAGGCATTCCATAAGCGGAAGCGTGTGAGTGAATTGCAAAGTCATCCATTTCATTATTTAACATGATTCCTAAACCTTTAGACCTCCGCTGCGATCCCCAACTACCAAGAACAAAGTAAAATCATGATATTTTTGGATATAAGGTTAGAGATTGTACTTTAAATGGTAATTTATTCAATACCTACATATAATTTATGGTACTCGTAGCAGACACAACGCTGCCATCAGGTGCGACCACAACTACATGAGCAGTTCCGTGGTCGTCAGCACCTTCGAATAAAGCGCCATAGTGCTTAAAATCCGAAAAAGTACGCGCGTCATCCACTTGACTACGGAAAGATCGAGCCCATGCAGGGTCAGACAGATTGCGTTCAACCTAAAAAAAATATCATTTTGAGAAGGGCATTAAATGAGGTAGAAGTAGTAGTAAGTAGTATAAGTAATCAGATCTTCATAAACAAAAAAATACGTACTTCACTGATATTGTAAGATAAATTAGAGCGTGAAGGGTCGCCGAGTGCGGTTCGTTTTGCGTACGCGTACTTGAAGGTCTCGACGACGCGATGCCAGTAAAGGTTGCTGCCCACGGGGACGTCGGTGCCGACGCCGATCCAGCCATTCATCATGTTGAGCATGAACGCCAGCACCGAGCCTGAGCCGGGCAGCGGGACCGAGTAGAGAGTGTGCTCGTTCGTTAGAGGCACTGCGATTGGCTCCTGCCATTCCACCCTGGCAATTTGAAAAAGGAATGACAATGCTAATTGCTACTCATAGTTTGCACAACAGTGGAAGTTATCCAAGAGGTTGAATTTCATGGTCATGTTTATGAACCTGAAGCTCTATATTTCTTAAAATGTATACTTGCAAGCTTGTATGTTGTCTATTTATGTCACGATATATATAGATAAACATGTCAAACAGATGAACCGTGCGGTTGCGGTTTGGTTAGAGTAAGGTTTTTAATCGAAACACTTCTCCGTCGAGATGGTTCTTAATTATGTTTGATGAATTTAAACCTTCTCAGGAAATATCAAGTTTTGGGTAAATATTTTATTTTTAAATAATGGGGTTGGGAGATATCATTTCGTGTTTTATTTGGGAATGTGTTTCTGTAAAAGTGATGAAGGGAAGGAGATGACATTGCTCGTAACGATCGGCCATCACAAAAACTTATCAGTTTAAAAAACATAAATTAAAATATAAACCGACAACAAAAACCTCTCAAAATGTAAAATTATATTTTAATTTAAGCGTTTACTTAGCGCAACTGTGTAAATCATCTTCATACTATTATTATGAAAATTTTACCGTGACATAAAGGATAAAACCAATTTTGTTGTTACTTTAGCGTGAAGTTATAAGTAAAATTCTAATGAATACTTGTAGTTCCTGAGGTCGTCTTCTGTTATTATGCCTCCAAAATTCTGTATATCTTGGACGAGTGCCGCCGTTAAGGAGCCATTGTGAATCGCCTCCGGGCCCTCCTTGGCGATGATATCGAGTGTACGAGCCAGGGTTGGTTCTCGGATCAAGTCGCCTTCGTTCCAAACTAAACCGGTTGCCGGATTGACGTACAGTTCGCTGTAAACAATTTTGATTCAATGAGTATGTCAAAGAAACTGTGATTTAATAAAATTAACCTTCCTGTATATAATTTAAAATACGTACCTCATCGATGATTCGTTGTAAATTCTGTCGCTGTAGGATTTCAGGACGCGACCCATGTATTGGTTGACGCGATGTCCTTGCCGGCATAAATCTGCTGTAGGGCGTACCAGATCTGCCCACGGCAGGCGACCGTATGCCTGATGAAGAGCGCCGTAACCTCTCAATTCTCCAGGGACGGCTATAGCGAGTCCTCCTACGGTTGTTGAAGCTTTGTCGAACATGTCTGGTGTTGTTGCCGCTGGAGCCCGTTCTCTCGCGTTGAGGACTCGTACTCGACGCGTCTGTGCATCGTAAACGGTTGCTAGGAATCCGCCTCCGAGCCCCATACATTGTGCACAAGCTATGCCTTCACAAAAGAGCGTCGCTATAGCTGCGTCTACGGCTGAACCTTTCCTTTCCAATATTTGTCTAAAAATACAAAAAGCGTTACTTGGGAAACCCTAGTATCGAATATGTTTTACCTACTTATAATTATCAGATAGCTCACCTTCCAATAGAGGCACATTCATATCCATTGGCGGCTACTACGGCGCGGGGGTAGCGCGGCTGCTGGTCGACCCACGGCTGCAGCACCAGCACCGCTACCAACGCGCCCACTACCAGCACTGTTAACACGCTGCTCACTAGCAGACAACGTCGCGAACAAGTACTAAAAACAGATATCAGTCAGAATTTTTTCTTAGGTACCTAAGCCTTTGTGATAATATGTATATTTTGTTGACATTATCGTAACGTTATATTTCTAATTTATTATATAAATGTGGATTTAATATTAAGTTGTCAAACAAGTTTTTTTTAATAACTACTTATAAACCATTAAGAGAATTCAAAAGAATGTTTATATGTATATAAAAAAGAGATTCAACGAGCCGGCGCGGCGAGACATGTGGTGGTAAGTAGTCACAGCCGCTCACAGTCTCGTACAACATCAGAGGTTGCCATGTTCGTAACTTGTTTTCATCTAAACTTTACCTGCTCAGCATTGAACGTATGACTTTGACAGTTATCTAATATTGACCGTCAAAAAGTCCAAGCCTTCTTCATGTTTTTTATTTTAATGTTTTATTGCTAAATTGGGTAACACTTTCCAATTGAGTCGTTAGAATAGAAGGGAGAGGGGGATAGGGAGAAAAGAGGGGTCGAAGCCCTATCCCCTGACACCATTTTTATTGTGAGAAAATGTTTAGTTTTGGAGATATTTTGATTTGAAGTTTCGTAAAAACTAACCTAAAATGTAAGTAATTAAGACTTCTGTGACGTCTCCGGCGCTTCAGGATGGCCAGCCCCTTCACCCTTGCGTAACACTGTGTTGAAACCCAATCGAGCCGTAGCTTCGCTTCAGCTTGTTCACCTGAAGTGGCGAAGGCGAGTTTGGGTTTCAACACAGTGTTACGGCGGGTGGGGACTGCCCTCCTTCCGCGCCTCCGGATTTACAAAAACACTCTAGGGGTAGGACAGACAAGACTATGTGGAGTCGGGGTTAACAGAGTCAGTTTTGACAAAAAAAGTAATATAAATATTAATTGTTTCAAAAAGCATTTTAAATCACAAACGTTCAATGTCAAGTTGCCGCCATTTAACATTAGGGAATCTAAAACAACAAAGTTGTTACGAATGGTGTTTTTCTTGTTAAATAAAAATGAAAAATTTATAATATCATATAAATAATTGATAAACATATTGCATAGATGTGAAGTGTTCTTGTGTTAAACATTGTGTTTTTGTGCTAATATTGGTGAAAACACGGTAAGTTTATTTCACACAAAAAATTAAAAAACATATAAAAAAGAAACTTCGCATTTTCTCGGGCTGGGAGTAGTATTAAAAGAAAGGGGAGACCAACCCCTTTCAAATGATACCATTTTCAAACCAAAACTCTTACGACTCAAATTTAAAAGCTAGCCCTAAATTGTAATAAAAATTAGATACATATGCATGTAGTAAGTATATTGAATAGGCAGTAGGGCTTTAGACCTTTGCTATATGATGTTATTCGTGATAAATTATTGAACTCAATCAGAATGGTTGTATTTATAAAAAAACAATCAACGTTTTATTTGATCACTGATTAAACTAATCATCATTGAACTAATTGTGAGGTTACGTAATGTAATATTTGATTGTTTTTGAATATTCAATTTACCTTTAATATTCACGTTACCGTCATCACAACCAACCCCAGGAACGTAACATTTTTAAATTTAAAAGCATATTCTTTGTTTACTATATAATAAACACTAAAACAATTTGGTTCAATTGACTTTATGAAATTTTATAGATTTGACATTTGTCACAGTAGATAAAGAAAATCTATCTGGTTAATTTATGATATAATTGTCAGTGACGGCAGTTATAGTTAATATATTTAAAGAAGTTAACGCATGGAATAAACTGTTTAGTATATATGTATATGTATTATATTCTAACTTTTTTGAAATTATTATTGTAACCGGGAAAGATTTCATAAAGCATTTCGCTTTCGTCTTTACTCTAATGTGACAAGTAGTTGTAGGTAGGTACCTACCTATTAGGATAAAAGTCTGCGGAGACTTTATATACCTACTCTCATTTACATATTTTGTGTATCGAGACGTAGCTTACAATATTTTGTTTTGTAGACTTTGAAAATAAGAATAAAAATGTTTTTCTACGTTATTTACTATGGTTTGTAGTAGCTATTTATTTACAAGTTTTTTGTAATTTGACTGTTACAAGTTATAACTGTTTTTTATTTTTACAACTTGAGTAAAGCTTCCATTTATCTTGAATTGTTTTTATAATACCTGATACTTGTGTATAAACATTGTAAAGACGTAGATTGAACAGTGATTAAATTATATATTTATTTAAAATTTAAATGAGCTCTCTAGCTAACAACTTTACAATTTCCAAGAATTGTTTGTATATTAAGAAAATAATGGTTCAAATAAATAAAAATAATAAAATATTTTATTGTTTTTATATAAAAATGTTTTAATTTTAATAATGTACACATTTAATATAATGTATTTTGGGTAGGATCCTAAATAAATTAAAAAAATAACGTTCTCTTGCAGACAATATCAAATGGTAGCCCAGGGTCAGCTGAAACTGTTTCAGGTATTAACATTTCCTGAAATTATGTTATTTATCTACTTCAATTTCATTTATTAAAGTGCAAGTAAATTACTCGTAATGTTATGTGTTTATTATAGTACATAGATTAAGAATGACAATAAAACAATATTTATACGATAACTAGGTACATATTAATTGATAATCATGAAGATTATTTTATAATCATTCAAGAGAAAAAAAATCCAATGATAAGCCGATAGGTCCCTATGCAACGTGAACAAATATACAACTACATATTCTATAACATATCTACGAAGAACTGTACCATATTTTTGATTTGTTACAGAAATGCGAAAATAGAGTCGGTAGAAGAAGTTACGCATTAGAGGATTTATACATTGTTAAACATGTATTTGCCGGCTGTATTATATTATATGAATACAGCCGAGTAATTACGAATTTAATACTCATCATCACGAAACTTTAATTACAGATATTTTTACATTGTTTCTGAAAATAATAATAAATAATACTATGTGTATTATTGGTTATAGAATTGTAAATAGATAGTGCGAGGTCTAATATCCTGAGCGTTTATTAAATAATTTATATTGCCGAATTGAATCTCTAGTGCCAGTCAATATCGTGTAGACAGAAGAGTTTGAAAACAACTTATTGCAGGTTGAATGAATGGTATTAGATTTCAAAATCATAAGACTTTTATTGTCAATAAAATAATTTGTGTTAGATTAACATGTTTTCAACTCAAACGGTTAATCTTTATTTTTATGATAAGTTTTAAATGCTGTTTAATTATATATTTACACAATAAATTACAGTTTGTAATGTTATAAATTCATATCGGTGTTATCTCGGCAATTAAACTAAAGTAAGTATCAGAATATGGCTTAGGCTTAGAGGAATAAAATAAGATACCATAGGGAAGGATGTAAACATTAATTTATGTTGAAGTAATTCTATTGTACTGGTGGAATACTATTTACTTTTACTGTTTTGATTCTATATATATATTTTTCTTAATTATAATCTGTATTTTTATAATTGTTTTAATATTTAATTTGCTTTAATAACATTTAAAAAATACGCTATATTTTATATTTAATTCATACACTTAGCCAATGAAGTGCATGTATGTATTGGTTTATGGTAATTGGTCCCTAATAAAGATTGTATATAGTCAGATCCTATTGAAATTTAGTAAGTGTGTCAAGGTCAAACCGGAATTTGAGGAACTAAAAATATTTGAGGGCCAACCAATAGGTCGAATCAGTTATTCTTGTGAAACGTCTAGTTTTTTACGAACTATTAATACCAAAGCCAGGGCAATCAGCTGTTACGATATCAAATAGCATTAAAATCTTTTGCGTTCAGTAATGCGCGAACAAACAAACAAGCAAATAAATTTTAAGCGTTTGTTTTTTGTTGAAACATATATTTAATGTATCGTTATATTACTTTTTTAATATTTTTTATCCTAATCCTTTGATTATAGAAATGTCCAAATATTCAAAGATATCAATGTTGTCATATCAATTAATTAAATCTTAGTGACAAGACCATTTAGCTTAATCTATAAATTCAACTTTCAATAATTTTTATTTGATATATCTGTAAATCAGAACACTTCTAAGCGTCACTTTTATCTCGAACATTGCGTAAAAAATACCAGTTGACAGTTTCTGGGGATTTTCCAAAAAAATCTCTTTCATACAAAAACTAAAAGTTCATTTGTAACAATTTCAAATTAGCCAAATAGTTCGAGTCATTCATAATCTTTCGATGATGGTGATGTGGCAATGTATTTTTATTTATATAGTAGCACTACAAATATTTGAGTCAAATCATAAGGAAAACGGTTATTTAGTATTTCAAGTTCAAATCTTAACGGATTAGTCATCGAGTAGGTTAAATGTACCGAATGTGATAACAGTTTTTCTTCAGTAGTATTTAAATAGTATTGTATTTACAATCTCAATTATTAATGTTAAGAATCTAACAAAATACTATTAAAATTAAAAAGTTCACAGTCGACGTTTTCGTGGAAAAGTTAAAACATATAAGAAAGCCATTCTGGTGACATACTAGTAGAGATATCATGAACTTACCAACAAGTAATGGACAGAGTTTCCTATAGATGGATAGCTAACTTTCCCCCTTATACAGAAAAAAAATACTGTGTGTGTTTTATACTCAGCTTCCAGTAGTTAGATACAATCCCAGTACATTGTATCTAACTACTTGACGTATGAAATCTCGAAAACATTTCGTTGTAAATTACCTCTGCTGTTTATTGATTTTTTATTGATAAAACAATGACATATATTTAAACAAAAACTAAAGCCAAACGGAGAGGTTACATTTTATCCAATAGGATCCAATATTAAATTTATCTTAAGCAATTAATAACCAAAGAGAAAGATTTACATCCACGAACAATACGAATGTATACAAAAAAGATATTATTACGAATATAATAACCAGTAGAATCATTTACTTTCTTATTTTGTATGATATAAATGAGATCAATTAATTTACGATAAATTAAATTAAAGAGGGAGTAATCTGAGGTTTCAGAATCCCACGTCTTGCAGCGTTCGGAGGGAGCTACAGTTGACGCGAATTTCTAACAAATTACATTTGTGTGGACATATGTACATTATACATGTATTTAATAGTTGTACTGTTAGCAACCAAAACAACTCCTTCCTGTTTAAAAAAAAATACACTTTTAGGAGCATTCACAATCATATTTCATACAAGCGTTCTTTTCAGAACGTTGCAATTATTTCTTCGTTACGAAAGTTACGACGAGGAATTCTTGATCCACAATTTACAATAAATCAAATCGATTTTTTTTTAACTGTCAAGATTTGTCTCGAAACTAAAAAACAGAACGTAATGCCAAATCATCGTTGTTTTATGTTTATGGCATATGTTTTTATTGTTCTTCTGTAAATGAAATAAAACTTACAGGTATAGCTAGTTGTCTATATTAACTATCCACATTATAGAATATATACATATATTAATATACTAACGAGGTCAAGACATAAATATTATACATAGAACAGGGGAACCATAGGCAGGCCTATATGTATCAATGTCTGACAAATAATAAAAGAGGCAAGATGACAGTCCATACCTGATCTTTGTCTAACCACTCATGTCAGAAAGAGAGACAGATAGGTAGCCTCATTTGCTTCCTCTTTTTTTTTTGATGAACACATTTTAGGCTGGCTTCCCTACTTTATGTAGGTATAACAACTGTATAGGTCAAGATCGTACACTTTTGAAAAAAAATGTTGCTGTGTTTTGTTTTGTTAAATACATAACACTTATATAGAACAATAGTTTTAAAACATTGCGTACGCGTCGGTTTGATTATAATAATGTTAAAATACTGAACAAGTGTTTATGAAATTTGTTTTGGTTGGTTTCCACAGCAACATATAAGATGACCTTAAAATAATGATATGTAACAAAGTGTTTTGGGTTATAATTACAACAAAACTAAAATCGTTTATTTGTACCTTTTAAATATAGGTACCATGATGATAAGTCAATTGTGATTAAACAAAATTGCTGAAAATAGCTAGTATTGAATATAAATCAGTAATGATAAAGTAAGAACATATCTTTGTCACTTCCATGACACTATTAGTACCTAAATAAAACTCAAAACAAACATCAAATATTTTCAGTTTAGAACAAGAGTAAAAAATACTTACAGAGATGGTCTAAAAGTAAATAATATCAATACGAATAAATAATGGTACAATAGCGTCTAACACAGACGTGAACTGACTATAAGTCTTTGTTTCATAAAGTAAAATTCATACATATTTAAAAACATAATTTATGTACATATAAAATTTAAATATGTAAGAACAGCTCTTAAAATTAAAATTCCTACATAATCTTGAGAAACATTGTACAAGATATAATTTAGCTTCAGTTATTTAATAAAGTGATCTTGTTGTCTGTGGCTTTCAACAAACAAAAAACTGGTCGAGTGACAGTCGGACTTTCGCACGAAGGGTTCCTTACATGATGAGGAAACATCATCTGTGAAAATTTTAACTGTCTAGCTATAACGGTTCATGAGATAAAGCCTGGTGACAGTCAGATGGATAGCGGAGTCTTAGTAATAAGGTTCCGTTCTTACCCTTTGGGTTCGAAACCCTAAAAACGAATACCTAAACATGAAAAGTATAGAATAAAAAGAAAACTCTTTATAGGAAAAATATTCAAATACAGAATTCCCTCACACTCATCCTCAAAATAATATGAGCTGAAACTATTTGAGTGGCAGTTTTTACTATTTTAGATTTGACACTAGTATTTTTTTTTTTAATTTTAATAATTTAGCGATCGTCGTCATAAAAAATGAAAATATTCTATCTATCTATTTAAATAATCTATATCCTTCCTACTACTTATACATCTACCACCTGGAATTTGCAAAGAGAATCCAGGTATCCACTCTTGCTTCTTGTACTGACACTAATTTCTTCACATAAGTTCATGTGTATTACTTATTATTTGTTCATTTTAATAAATTTAAACTATTTTGCAATTTATTTTACAATTAAAGCATTATTTCTATTTCTTATTTATAATGGTTCCTTAAGTTGTTTTTACCACACTGCACCGGTGAAGTAATTTAAATTTGTGTCAATAATGTTATATCCGTGTGTGATTTGGTTGGACACGAGGTTATTCGTATTTACGGTGATAACCGAAATAACCGGAAATAAACCATCACATTATAAACCATTAAGCGCTATTGTATAAACATTTACTTAAAATACGAATTGGGCAAAATAATTACGTCTTGGAGTCACCTTAATAGTTGATATTCACGCACACATCAACATTTATCTTAAGTTTTGAGATTAACAAACTATGACTGCATAGAGTAGGTAACTACCAGTCAATTAATGTAGTACTAAGTAGTATTATGGTCTATGTAGTAGGTGGCCAGCCACTTTCTGAATTTTACAAGCAAACAGGTTTTACGAGAGCAAGTTGTGAAGTGAAAAGATTTTAAATTTTAACAAAAACTTAGACAATTATGACATTCATAACTGATTTATTAACTAATATTGTTCGTTATAATGTTCTGTTCGTAGTAACCACAAAAAATATTTTTTTTAATATTTATTGTACTCTGACCTCTATATCTCACTTTTTTGTGATATCTTTTTTTTAAATATTCATCCAAATGTTAAAATATTTATAATCGTTCCAAAGGTATTTAAGGAAGAGTTCTTAAAATGTCAAAAATAAAAATAATTGTAGGTATCTTTCATCACAGGTAAATTAAAATATTATTATTCTGTATAATGGATTTCATAATAATAATAATAACATTAAAGGCACGTGTTTTTAATAAATATTTCGAGTGTATTTTGTTTTGAGTTTTGACAATCCCAGATAGTATTTAGATTTGTAACTAAAATGCTAATGCAAATTCTTTGTATGTACATATTATGTCACAGAACAGTTTGTTGGCGCCCTAAGATAATTAAAACACTTAGCTATTGTACTTACGTATAACACGATATAAATAGTGAAAGAAAAATGTAATCTTTTATTTTGTTTTACTGAATTTGCGTTTAAAAAAAAACTGTAATAAAACTGCTAACATATACTCGTAAATTCATTCATTTATAAGTAAACCACAACTGATCATTGTATGATGTCGCTTTACGATTGAAAAGATAGGAAAATTTTAGTATGGTTTACCTCAATCTTAACCAAGAGCGTTTTTAGAACGCCTTAAATGTCTTGATGTCGTATTGTAAGAGGAACAATCTATGTATGTACATACATATTTACTGTATAGGTAAGTGAGGAATAAGAAATGTAATGTATAAGTTATCTGATAATAGATTAGAACATCATTCTCATATCGTGATTTACTAAGCTGAGATTATAATGAGATATAGGTACATATCTTTATTTTTCATATATATCTAGATTATTTAAGATCTAGATTTCATATATGATGAAAATAATCTAGATATACCTATATGATCTAGATTATTTTCATATATGTGACGCAGTATTTTTAAACTAACAACTCATGGCAAAATATTTATTTAATTAGTAACATACTTTATATCCCAGTGAATACATCACAAATAAAATAAAAATTAGTTTCAGTATATAAATGAGACCTATATACTTAAGTCTACTTTACTGAATATCTGTTTGTTTGAAAATAACCGAACAGAATTAAAGAAACGTAGACAAATAACATAAAACTATTTCGGTTATAATGACAATAAAAATAATTTAAAAACAAAAATAACTTTGTTTTTATTGTCACTATAACCCAAATAGTTTTTATGTTATTTGTCTACATTTTTTCAGAATATGTTGATTTAGTTCAAGTTTATTTATTTATAATTAGATTTTGGGGAAAAGGGAGCAGACGTAATAATTGATAAGTAGGTAATTATAAGTCATCCATTATGTTTCAATCGTCATAGCCATAATCATAAAGTATCATTATTATTATTAATAATATAATCATATTATTAGGATTTCTTGATTTTTTTGTTCAAACGTGATCACTGATTTGAATAACTTATTTAAAAATTGGAAGGTTATATTGATTTAAAAATTGCGTAGTTTGTGACCGGTTTTTTAAAATTGTAATTATAAATGTTTAGTGTGATTTATTAAAACCGAAATAATCTATTAAATGGCAGGTATTTTTTCAGTATTTAACTATGAGGGTGGATAGTCTTCTACAAAATATTAAAACCTTAAATATAATATAACCGTAACATTTGATAGAATAAAAAGACTTTATTATCAGCTCTATTAAAATTTATTTTTTGAGGAGATAAGCCCATTTATTCAACCGTCCCTCACTCTGGATTCGAACCAGTCCTCAAGTCAGTTAAATATTTTATACTAGATATCTTATCGCCATTTGTGAAATATTTATATCTTACGAGATTCGATTTGATAAAAAATTAAATTTATAATATTCGATTAAACTTTAAAAAATAAACAAAAGATATTATGTTGAGTAGTTTTAATGGATTTTATCATTAATATTATGTATGTATTTATAATGTAATGGTTTGAAAAGTTATTTATAAAAGCTATAATTATATTATGAAATACCTGTGTGTATATATTAATACGCTTTTATTAGCTTGGGTTGTATGTATCTATGTATGTAACGGAATCTTCGAGCTTAATTTTCACCAGGTTCCAGCGATCCGATTAAATTGAAACTTTGCACACGTATCAAGGACCGATGACAATGCAATAATTTGATAAAAGTTTCCCAAAAAAAAAAAAAAAAAATAAAATAAAATAAAAATAAAGAATAGTTTAAAAAACTAAAAAAACACGCTTTTATTGCTAACCGAACTAAAAACTAAAAAAATATTTTTTAATGACTAATAAATACTATTAATTTAATAAATAAATATTAATTTTATTGGAAGAGATACAATAAAGTGGCCATAGATGCCTTTAGGCCTAAACATTCGATTTAGGCTTGTAAATTTTATAATATATATATATATATATATATATATATATATATATATATATATATATATATATATATATATAAATATGGCTTCAATAACTGCACATATATTTCTTAAGATAAATAACAACATTGTTACAAATTCTCAATTCAAATTCAAATTCAAATTCAAAATTCAAAATATCTTTATTCAAGTAGGCATTTACACGCACTTTTGAATCGTCAATTACATTAAATTGGTCAGTATAGTCAGTCTGTGAGTAAGCTACCACCAGCTCGGAATGCTGTTCTGCTGAGAAGAGCTGGCCAGAAACTCAACAGTTGCTCTTTTTAAATAAAATTTAACAATGTTTGACTTATAAATTATAACATCAACCCTGCAAATGAGTCAATTTTATTTATTTTATAAACTTAAATGCAATTTTGGAACAACTAGAACCGTCGCAATCAATCGGAAAAGAAGCCCAATGATTTCAGGCAACGAAAATTAAATAATAATAACAGTAAATATATATATATATATATATATATAGATATATATACACATATATATACAAATCTTCGGCCTGCCACACAACCAGTCACCGCAAGCAGCACCCGTTCACGAGCATAACACAAGAGCCAGCCATCACCCCCTTCGCACATATTTGAGGGAGGGAGGCAACCCGACTCCCGATGCTACCGCAAGTAGTGACTTCTAAGGAATCGGTGTGATGCAGAAGGTCGATAAAGCAAAAATTAATTTACAACAAAAAACAAATTGCGGAGATTACTAGCTATTCGCAATACAATACAGATTTATGACCCAAGATTTATGGTACAATGACCCAAGTTCCACACATTTCGATCAACCAAAAACTCTTGAATGTTATAGTAAGATTTATTTAATAATATACTTTTAATTTTAGATTTGAAACCAAGAAAAGGAAGATCTAAGATATCTTGTGGAACCTTATTATATATGCGTATACTCAAGCCCATGAAGGATTTCTTAACTTTTTGAAGTCTAAATTTAGGCGTTACAAGCCTATTTTTATTTCTTGTATTGATAGTATGTCTGTCGCTGTTTTTTTTATAGTCATTTAAATTTTGGCGTATATATAGTAAGTTATTAAAAATGTATTGAGAAGCGACCGTAAGAATACCGATTTCTTTAAAAACTTCTCTTAGGGAGTCTCTAGCTTTTAAGTTACAAATAGCCCGTATAGCTCGTTTTTGTAAAATAAATATAGAATTTATTTCGGCAGCGCTGCCCCATAGTAAGATACCGTAAGACAATATACTGTGAAAATAACTAAAATAAACGAGTCGAGCCGTATTAGCGTCTGTTAATTGTCTTACTTTTTTAATTGCAAAGACGGCTGAGCTAAGTTTGCTTGCGAGTGTCGAGAGATGGGGGTTCCACTGGAGCTTTTTATCTAAAGTTATACCTAAGAAAGTTGTCGAGTCAGTCAGTTCTAACACTTCATTGTTAAGGAATAAACTACAATCCCGACTTTTTACATTAGGAAGTGTAAATTCCATGCATTTAGTTTTCTTAGTATTTAATACCAAATTATTAATTTCAAACCAATGAAGAACACGTGACAGAGCACAGTTAACTTTGTCAAAATTAGGTTTATTACGATCAACTTTAAAAATAAGTGAGGTATCATCAGCAAAAAGTACAATGTCACATAGTCCTTTTACGTAAAAGGGCAAATCATTAATATAGAGTAAAAATAAGAAAGGGCCTAGAATAGATCCTTGTGGAACACCCATTTTTAGGTGAGATCCAACCGATTTACAATTATTTACATCAACCGTCTGAACTCTTTGATTCAAGTAAGAGGCAATAAGATCAAGCGCAGCATTACGCACGCCATAGTGATTAAGTTTGCAAAGTAATGTTTGATGGTCCACGCAATCAAAGGCTTTAGATAAATCACAAAACACTCCGATTGCATTCTGTGACTTTTCCCATGCGTCGTAAATGTGCTTAAGAAGCGCGGCACCCGCATCAGTTGTTGATTTGCCTTTGGTGAAACCATATTGTTCACTATGCATGATTTCATTGCTATAAACAAATTCTGACATTTGGTTTAGCATAATTTTTTCGAAAATTTTACTTAAAGTGGGTAAAATAGGGATAGGTCTATAATTTCCGGGAATTAGTCTATCGCCACTTTTGAACAAAGGAACTACTTTACTATTTTTCATTAAGTCTGGGAAAGTACCGGTTTCAATACATTTGTTAAAAATTAAGGATAATTGTGGAGCAATATCATTTATAATACTTATTAGTAATTTTACTGACATACCCCAAAGATCACCGGTTTTTTTCATATTTAGATTTCTAAAAGTTTTAACAATTTCATATGATGTAACAGGTTTAAAAACAAAACATTTATTACTGACTCTTACGTTATTCGTCAATTCGACGATTGCATCACATGGTGAAGAATTCAAATTACCCGTGACTGTTAAAGGAATTTCGTTAAAAAAAGTCTCAAAAATAGCCGCCACAGTTGAATTTGAATTTATTTCAATATTATCAATTTTTAACTTAATAGGTCCATTAGCATCCCTATTTTTCCCAGAAACACTAGACACACAATTTACGCATTACTCTTGTTGGTGAGCATTTGCGCGACCGTAAAGGCATCCTGCAGTTGCTAAGACTAATGTGCCAAACAATACGCGATTTTTTTAGGAAACCCTGTCAGGGACCCGTCTGCAAAGATACTGAAGGTCAGAAAAAGGTTGCAAGACTGTCCTGCCAAAAAAGACTGAAAAAGTAATTGAACTTGACAGAACTGAAACAAATATATCTGCACTAAGTTTGCAATATTGTACTGTAGAGACTGCGCATATGTAAGCAATGATATGACTGATTCATAAAACTAATTTGTAATTTTATTTGTAGTCTTATTAAATGTGATTTACATGTATCCTAATTATTAATATTTTAGAAAAAAAGTTTATATTTGGTTCAAGTTTTGTGACTTTAAAGCAAAGGTTGTTATTTTTGTTAATATTTTGTTCCACTATCATAAAAAAAATATTAAAAAGAAAGTTTTACTTCAAGTTCTTTTTACTCATACATGACCACTTAAACTATAGTCGTTTTATCCAATTACAGCCATATATTAGTAAATTTCTCGTAATTATTGAAATTATGACGATTTTCTTCACGGGTCTCCTGGACCCAACCCTACTATCGTTGTAACATATTTTAACTGTGCTGACGCCGGGTTAATGAATTAGACTTATTCCTAAGAGACTTCAACAGTAGAAGTACTAAGGGTCTATTGACAACTTAACGACGTCAATCTGGATTTTTCCATTAATTGGGAGGTAAAACTAACCACAATGATGAAAGTAAGTCCCATTGAACCGTGAAGGCGATTGATTTCGGATCAATGCCCGTTGATCGATCATACGGAGACCACTGAGTGATTCTTTCTAAAAAAATCTAAGTAATGAAATGATTTCTCAATTTATGAGTTTGTCACAGACTAAAAAATAAAAAATAAACAATAGTTTAAAAAACTAAAAAAAACACGCTTTTATTGCTAACCGAACTAAAAACTAGAAAATAATTTTTAATGACAAAGAGTATAAAATTACAGTAGTAGAAGATCGAACAATTAATCATAGTGAATCGCCTTAATATAAAATTATAATAAAATTTAAGTTATAAACAGAATAATTCAATTCTGAGTAAAAAGCGTGGGGTGCTCGATATTTAAGGTATTACAATCATTCTATTAGCAACTATCTATGAGAGGATAGTTAAGAATCACAGTAAAATGCACCCCACGGTTTTTACTCAGAATTGAATTATTCTGTTAATAACTTAAATTTTATTATAATTTTATATTAAGGCGATTCACTATGATTAATTGTTCGATCTTCTACTACTGTAATTTTATACTCTTTGTCATTAAAAATTATTTTCTAGTTTTTAGTTCGGTTAGCAATAAAAGCGTGTTTTTTTTAGTTTTTTAAACTATTGTTTTTTTATAAAGTGTCTTATGATTTCGTGTTTGGGGCCTTTCATAGTGATCGGTGGGACAAAGTATACAAGAATTCCTAATGTTTAGATCTGTAACTTTCTATGTTGATCTAATATAAATGATCAAATAGATATTTTAAAAATATTATGAACTAACATATAGAACCAATATCGAAAAATATAAATTATGTACATAGTTGGATAATACTTTAGTGTTTAAAGGACTGTGACTGGTGGGACAGCCAAACACATCTCACTTCCGCCTTCTGCAATGTCAACCAAGATTTTAGCCCAAATACTATACATGGCAAGATATATTTATTTGGCTTTGCTATAAAATGAGTAAATATACTACTATATAAACTAAAAATAAGCACCGAGTTTAATTTCTTCAAGAAACAATAGGCCAAAGAAATTGTGACTGGTTTGACAAATAACAAATCGGCTAGAAAATGAACTCTTTTATGTCATTCAGAATAATTCATTAATTTTTAAGATACCAATTACAACGATTCATGTTTTTTATTACATTCTTTGAGATAAAAAAAACTCAACACTATAATTTCATATAGTAAATCAACATAAACGTTTTCAGTCATTTTCTTAAATGGAACATTTAATCATTATTGTCACACATTTGAAAATCAACGGACTGTGGAAACTGATAATAAATTCTATTGCCACACGTATTAGTTGTTCTTAAAGAATTTGCAGCCGATGCGTTTAGAAATGTGGTAGGTGGCCTCTAAATCGTCCATAACGAATCGGTGGAGTATTTAAGGATGTTTTTAAATATGGTACTTGGATCCTTTGTGCTTTTTTATGTATCACTTGGCAGATCACTATGTAACATTTGTATTTTAGCATCTTTCTCTCCGATTTTGATGTCATTAAAATTTATGTCCAGTAACTTTGACTGGTGGGGCTAATATAAGAATCATGTCTCCCCTTTAACACCTTGCACCACAAAAATATGCTTAAAAATTAAACAATTAGCCAATTCTTACTTTTCAAAAAGCTCCCTTTAGTGAGGAAATTTGAGGGTTAGAAATGCAACTTTTGTATGTTTGCATGTGACTGGTGGGACGCGCTACTCACTCATTGTACTTATGAGTTTTATAGTAAAATTCGTACCTTTTCCTATAGTATTTTTATCTTAAGCTAAAATTAAAGATACTTTTTTCACTTTCCGACGCTGTCTCTGTCGCTCTCCTCACAAAACGGATGACAACAATGCTGCTAACATAATGCGAAAAAAATCGTATGCCTTGTTCATAAATAAACAACAACTTATCATAGTGAAAAATACTTTTTTTGTCTTTTTCGTAATATTTCTTACTTATCATGTAAATTTAAGTAATATTCATTTCATTAACATTAAATTGGTTATGTCAGATCATTTAAAAAAATAACTCATTTCTGACTAAGTATATTTATTTATTATATGGGTGTTATCTTGGTAATTAAACAATAATTAAGTTGATCAAGTGGTTTAGAGCTTAGTTATAAAATATGTTAAAATATTGATATTACATAAGGTGATAAGTATTTATAATACATATTATGATAACGTCAGGACAATAATGATTAAGCCGTTCATAGTCGTGATAGTCGTGTTTTTTAAATGACTTTCACTAATTGGTTTATAAAAATATTTAAAACTATCTGTTGCAAGTGACTTCGCCTTCCTTATTCCCCTTCCTCTTGCTAGTCATTTTTTACAAATGTTGTATACAATATATACATTTTTAATTTTATTATAATTATAGTCCAATATTCTTATTTTTCCGTGATACTAAAATTCTGTATTTTCCGGTGTGAAAAGTGTCGTACATGTTGACTCAAATAATAAGTCAAAACCACACTAATATTAATATAACTCCGTCATGTACTCACTTGTGTTATAATGAATTTAGTTATCAAGATGGCCGGACTCGCTCAAGCAAAGCATGTCGGATAAAAATACAAATTGTCACATTTTAAGATTATATAACAGTTTTTGTCCAAGTTCCTTGAGCATAGTAGAACAGAGTTTTTGTTGCTGTAATGATTCTGATAGGTTCTTATGTATATGGCTATGATAAAACAGGTATTACAACATACTTGCCCAGATTTCCCTCCGTCAATTGAAGTCGTAGATCTATTACAATGGCTTTGAACAGATTTCAGTGACTGCTCGGGAAAGATCTGTATTTGACTTCTTTACGATGGAAAGTCTCAATTTATTGACTTTTTGTCCTAAATTCCTCGCGCAAAAAAACTCATTCGTTCTCCTTAATGTCTATTTAAAAATTAGGATCTCTAGGTCGAGTTATCTCCACTGTTTTATTTGTAATGTTCATAATTTTAGAAAATATTAGTAAGGTTAAGGATAAGGATAGAACTCCTTGTCTTTAACCGAAATCGTATCATAAATATTAAAATATATATTTGGAGTTACAAAGTTTATGAAACTATATATATATATATACCTACTTCCAAAAAGTAATAGTGAGAAAGACAATATCAATAACAGCAATATATTTATATACGATAATATACATCCAACCTTAAGATCCATAATAATCGAACAGCAGCGTGGTTTTATTTCTGGATGTTTAACAGATTCTAATCTTTGTGGATGAGGTGCTGTTGTAATGGGTAATAGTGGACAGGTCGATGTTGTTTAAAAGGACTTCTTAAAAGCGTTTGACCAAATTAATCACACACATCATTTTCTGAGATGGCTCATTTCGTATTTGCCAGATCGTATTCGTATTTCGTATTTTTCAGGCCGTAACAGGCGAGTTTTTTATTTGACTTTTGTACCGATAGATTCAAGAGTTTCCAAAGGCTTTCATCTAGGACTCTTGCTGTTAAATCTTTTTGTAAATGATGTTATTAGTGTTTTTGATAATTGTAATATTTTGCTCTATAGAGATATGATTTTATTTTATTTATGGTGTTAGGTTTCATTTTAAAGGTGGTTGAGGATTTTAAGACAGTTTCGACTTATATTCTTCTATTTAACACTTTCATGCGGTCAGTGTTAAAATATGCCTCTAAGTTTTGGAATGCGCTATATAAAGTTTACACTGATGCTATAGAAAAATTAGAAAATTAATTTTAAACATATTTATGTTATAAGAGTGGTTTTTCTGGTGAATGTAAGTCAGAAACTGAAGGACCTTATATTTTTGTACAAAATTGTCAATAGCATTGTTGATTCTAAATATCTTCTCGGGAAAGTAAAATTTAAATGTCCTAGATTAAGTTCGAGAAACAATAAATTATTTTTTATACTTTTTAAAAAATATAAATCTACTAATAATGTATTTATATTTCGTGCTAATCGAGACTTTAATAACAGTTATCACATCGATTTTAATGATAAGATTTTTAATAGCATTAAATAAAGATTAGTGTATTAAAAGGAATTTTGGGAAGTTATAACGTTTTTGGAATATGAGTCTGTTTTAATTACAAAGTTTTTATTATTATTTTGTTATAAATGTTATTTTGGTTTTTCTTACAATTTATGCTTTAATTAATGATTTGATAATAATACCTATTTTATTTTTACTTTTTAAATTCATGTTATGTTTGTTTTTTATAATAGTGGAAAATTGATTGATATTATGTATTATTTTTTACCAAATAAATAAATAAATATATTGTTTAGTGTAAAACATGTTACATATTTAATAATATGTTTTAATATTATTGATCATGTGTAACAAAAAATATAATTCTTCATCAAAGTGCAATAACAATAAATGATCTCTTTATTTGGTTCTTTATAAAAATTGGTTTCTTTCTCTTAGGAGGCATAAAATATTTACACCTGATTTCTTAATATTAAAACAAGAGTTTGAAATTATTTTTATTTACATTTAAATTATACATACATTATTTCTAAGTGTAATTGGATATATTTTACGTTAATGCGTTGGACTGCTTTAAGATTATCATCTCTAATTGAAAATATTCTAAGGATATCACTCAGTCAGTCAGACAGACAGACAGACAGCCAGCCAGCCAGCCAGGGCGTAGTTAGTAAATTTTAGGACCTACACCAAGAACACAATGTGTCACACCTTTCTATACTCGTTTTACAGTTAGACAGACCGTATTTGTATATTTTTCAATAATCATTTCGAAATGAATAATATAAACCAAATAATATTTCTACCTGATAATGTTTTAGTTCTGCTACATGTACCAATGGGCATTGGCATAAACAATACTACCAATGGGCATTGTACGAAATACTTTAAATAGATATAATTTTATATTAAATAAAATCTTCATTCAAGTAGGTCCACCGACGCAACGACTTCAATAAGTAGGGGAGAGTGGGGTAATTGCGCACACCTAAGGGATAACTAAAATAAAACGAAAACTGTTTCAGTAATCAATGCTTTTTAGTAATCAGTCTTTAGTTCAAGTAATTAACCTTGTCTTTAAACATTCAACAGTGGTATATTTTTCAAAACATACAATTTTACATAATAATATTATTTTTATTATTTTTAGAGATCTTTTTGTATCAGGGGTTTTTTAAATTTTAAATTTATTAAGTTCTTAACACATCCATGTTGAATCTATACTTATGCATTTAATTTTACACCAGTTACTTGTTTAATGTTACCAGATAATTAATAATTATTATAGTTTCACTTGCACAAGTTGTAAAATATACCTACAACAAAGTCCGATTATTAAAAACTTGTAACAAGTTCGGAGTTATGGAACAAAAATATCTCGTATGTCACGTTTATTTGATGTTTTGGTTTGGTTTTAAGCGCATTTTTATTTATATTTCTGGTTAAGAACCAGTTTAATTAGGTTGACACGTAATTATTAGTACTACAAAAAATGAAATTTATTACAATCATTAGTATCGTTTGTAGTTATGGAGAAGGATTTCTGACTTTTTAAAACTTTGGTTTTTCTTATTTTTTTTGTTTTTCTTGGATATTATACATATAAAATATATATTTTTCTTTCACTACAATAAAATACAAACAATTTAGAGAGTATTCCAAAAGTTTTTAAAGAAGTTTATTCATTTTTCTGGTTGAGAACAGTATTCGTTAGGTTTTCTGCGTAATTATTAGTACTACAAAAAAATTGACTTTACTACTTACAATCATAAGTATTGCTTGAAGTTAAGTATGAGCGATAAAAAGTAACGTTTTTTCTAAAGCGATGGAGCTGATTTTAACGGGGAATATGAATATATATATATATATATAAAATGTTCTGAACTATTCCTTCCATTAGTTATACTTATTTGACTCAAGTAAGAAAAAACCAATCTATAATTTGACTTCAATGTTTATTTTGTTTTATTGATTGAATAAAATAATTCGCAAGGATAATATTAGTTATAATTTGAAATAATTTTAATATTTATATATATTTTTAAGTTTCAAATTAGAATGCTCAATAAAAAAAACATAGGTATTAAATGAAAAAGCAGACTCATAGATTTCGAACCTTCCAAAAAGTATTTGTAACAGTTAACATTTCACTTGCGTTACATTCACAAAATTAATAAAATGTATAAACCTTATAACTTATAAGTGCTTTATACATATTTATTTATATATAATTACTTCGTTTCAACTCAAGTAATGACATACCTATTATATCCTTTAAATTAAAGCGTTTATCCTTATCAATAATGCAGTTAAAAACTCACCAGAACATTGTAAAACGTCGCCTTCCAACCACTGCCACAAACAAACTGCGCGCGAGTTCTTTGCTAGAAGGTCGGTAACGTTTTATTTATTACTAACTGTGCAATACCTTGATCTAGTGACGTAATGAATTTCCTTTTATTTATCTGATAGCACTGTTTATATCCTCAAGATTACTTATATTAAATTTATAAGTTTAATCTAAATCAATTTGTTTACGTAGGTAGCAGAATTTGACAATTTAAACTTAACTTTTTTTAAACTTTATAGCCGCGTAATAATGTTAACAGCAATTTTATTTCTGTACCACATACAGGTAGGTAAGTGTATATTTAATAATTGGTAGGTAAAAGTAATTATTACAATTATTTTAAATGCTATTGACAGCATGCACTCAGCTTAGAAGTGCTTTTCAGTTCACGCCTCGTGCTAATGCCGCATATAGACACAAATTAAAAAAAGAAAGAAACAGATAAATGTTATTATTCTAAATGTTTTAAGTACAGGTTAACAATGGCTATTGTTATGAGAGGAGTTGTCATTGTACATGGCTGTAGGTGTGTAGATTGTTGTAACCATTCTGGACTTCATTCACCTCAATTGTAACGGAATTTTGCCTGATTGGTTTCGAATGTATACACGGTTCTTACAAATATGCACTATCGTAACATATAACCGCCCCGTTGGTCGAGTGGTTAGCGCAGACGCCTAACGTTTATCGGCGCAACGGGGCTCGGGTTCAATTCCCGACAGTTGTTTGTATTTCTGTGTTTGGTCGTTTATTAAATATATTCTCATTATTTATAATGTGTATTGCTATGTATTTATATCGTCGTTTTAACACAAGCAATAATATGTTTACTTAGGGGTTAGAACAATTTGTGTAATTTGTCACGATAATTAATATTTGATTCTTTTTGTTCTCAATCGTGTTATATATGATGATGTTGAAATGGGTTATTACTATTTACTATTAAAAAAATAGGGCATTAGTACAAAAATATTTTATTTAAATAAATTATTTTAATTATTTACATTTTTTCACATAACAATGTAAGGCGACATGATATTTCCTTTTGAGTTTCAATCGGTGAGAAGCACGATGAGGTATATCACATTATTCTTCAGTAAAACCAATATTGGAATAAAACTATTTAACAATACTTCATGTACAAAATTCTCAACTATTACATACTATTTTGAGAACTATATAATTATCGTATATATATCATTTTACCTATCAATAAGTACGTTATCTACGTATAAAAATAATTCTTTAAATATTTACTAGACAGGTCTTTTTGTTGATTGTTCAGAATTGTATCTACAACAACATTTAATTTGTTTTACATTTAAATAAAACAGGTTCAAGTGACAGGAAATTTACCATTTAATTTAAAGTTAATGTTAACTAAATCTCTTTAACAATGTTGTGGCATTTAAATTTTATAACAAATGTGTTTTATATTTAAACAAACAGCTATCTTCTGGCATTGTTTTTATTAATGATAGTTATAGATCTAATACTAGCACGTACAATACTATACGTAGTGTTCTTGCTGTCACTGTTTATCATTTTGGCGCGCACTTAAACAGATAGCGATAACCGATAAGTACCCCTAGTACGAGTTTTGACGTTACGACACTGACAGTTTTCAAAATCGTAAAATGAAAACTTAGAATTATTATACACTTTATGAATCAAGATCTATTCACATATTTAAAATAATATGTATTTAGTTATTTAGGATCATTTTGTAAATCATCCTAAATATTGTAATTTTTAACATATTATAGAAATATGTCAAACTATTTTGATTCATAGATTGTATAATAATTATATCTTTTGATTATACGATTAGATAAACTGTCATAGTTTTCATAATGTAGTAGTAGGGGTATTGATGTCATTTATTATACTATCTGTTGCCAGTGATTTTGTCCGCTTCCCTCAACGACTCAAATATTAGGCAATCGAGTACAAGTGTTACTGAAAAAGTATTCTCATCCATATTTTGTTATATTTTAACAAATTCCAATTTATTGTTTTATTTGTAGTAATAATGAGAATCCTATATTGGGGCAATACACTGTAAGCTCACAAAACTTGTAATTTTTGCCGAAACGAAATAAAAAAAATATACAAGTAGGTATGTATTGAAAAGAAGTAAATTAACGTGGCTAGCGATAGGAATTTATAAAATAGTTACATAAGAAAAAGTTTTATTAATTATTACCATTTGTTGTCACTCTGTTTCTTTCGTATTACATATGCGTACCCGTGTGTCTATTTACGTGCGAGTGTCGAGATTTGAACAGACGAGCATCTATCGGTTTGATAACCTTAATTCTGAACGTGTAGAAATTTCGTTCGTTTCGTTTCGTTGGTTTTGTTTTGATTCATTCATGAATTGCATCTCATTGTTGCAATTTAGTAACAAAGATAGGAGAAATGAAAAACAATAACTTAGACGATTAAGTTAATAAGAAACTTCCTGACGGGTATTCCCCCGTTCGCACGTTTGTTTTTGCTTGACGTCTGTGCAATGTGTGTGTACCTACTTCAATCATGCTAGCTTTAGATAATAGAATAATACTCGATTCATTAATTAATTAGAATATCTAATAACCTGAATAAAATACATGGTATGTCCACGTTAAACTTAGTGTTTCAATATACTCTGCCAATACAGACATAAATATACATTTCGACAACATCTTTGTTTATTATATATAATCTACCTTTTCCGAGTTATATATTTTTTCTGCACTATATTAAAACTTATCAACAAATAGTTTATATTTTTGTGACAACTTTGATTGTTTCAGATGATACACAATAAATAACGCTGAATAGGCGTGACGTCATAATCCAAAGCTCAATTGACCATTGGTATTTACTATTTATTCTAACAGTACGACTCTTGTGTATTTTTTTAAAATCTAAAATCATATAAATATATATAGCGATAGACAAATGAAGATATTATTATAGACATCTTTTAAACTATCAAATTTTATTTACATTTCATATTGCTTTTCATATAACCGTATGAAATAGTTTAGAATGCTATTGTAAGAACCTTTTATATTTATCGCTGACTTTGGTTTGTATAAAGAACATTACATTACAGAAATTATCAGTATTATCTGTCAAACAAAAAAAGTAGTTTTTAATTTTATTAATTTACTTAAGAATTCATGTACTTACATACAAAATAATGGTGGGACAAATGTAGGGAGTTCTTGAAATATATTTATTTTATTGAAAATAATTTTGTGATGTTAAGATAATACATTTTTAAATTATTGGTTTGATCACTTCAGCGTAAATTTTAAGAAACTACTGTAGTTTCTTTGCTTATGCACATATTAATACTTAATTGTATTTTTTTATTGTAAAAAGAAAACAGATTTAAGAGTAATTAAAAACAGTACAATATAAGTAATTAAAAACAATACAATATAACATACTTATGTACCTTTCCTCTACTCCAATGTATTTTTTTTTGTCCAAACCTTTATTATAAACTGTTTCATTTCATACAAAAAATGTTTTGATACACAGGATTCAAAACTGTGATCTTTGAGACTCCGTAGGGATACGCAAAAAGTTTCGATAGCAAGTACTTTTGGAATAGATGTACCTTAATTTCGATACTTTTGAACCATCGATACACTTTAAATGTATCGATACTATTAAAAATGCTAATTCAAAAGATCATGATAATTATTAATCCGTTTAAATTTGTCACAAAGGAAAATATATAACGTCAAACAAAATAAGTCTCCCGTAAATTGTCTTCGCTGCAAATCAGAGAAGTTAAAGCTCATGTAAAAGAAAGAAACTTCATATCGCAATTGAAAGAACATGGATTAAAAGAATTTCAGGAGCCATTTGGCAAAATCGAACATAATCATATTTTAGCTGTCAGCACCTTGCTGGAGCCCAGATATGTAAGCGTTCTTATCTCTGACCCTCAATATCTGTGCTCCGATTTCCTTTATCCGACCAAAGGAAATGATGGTCCACTGTCCAACAGACCAGTGATTAGAGTCGGGTAGCGACTAGCGGTAGGTATCTACGACATTAGTTCATGAAAACCTGGCTCAAGATAAACGTAAAAAAATTGATAAAGGAAACAAGGACGAAGTTTCTTATTTTAGATCCTTCTCAAAATCCTTTGCAAGAGTGGGAGGACATGAAAGCAGTCTTCTCTAGGCTATACAGCTTAGCAAAAAAACACTTGATTTTACCAGCTACGTCAGTGCCATCTGAACGGCTTTTTTTAAGGCTAGGGCCATTACAGTAGAGAGACGAAACAGACTGACTGGATCTCCCACTGACAAAGTCTTATGTGTGACAGCACAGAAGTAGATTGTCGATTCTGAATTATTTTGTTTGTGATATAGGACTTAAATCATTACATAGTTCTATAAAAAAGCTAATGAAAAAAATAATGTTGTGATTTTTATTTTATTTATTTTCAAAGGTAAGATAGGTGAATAGTTTTATTAAGTAGGTCTGTAAAATACTCTAATTTTGCATATGCCTAAGAGTCCGTCACTCAAACTAAAAACTGAGCTTTTGTATTGTTACTTGTCTTGATAAATTATGTAATTATATTTTTCAGGTATAGCAACACTTGAACATTCAATGAAATGACTTTGTGATATAGTATGTATTACATAAAAAGATTCCGCAAACAAAATTAATAATTAAATTTGTCTATAAAATTTGCAGTTACGTTAGACTTAATTTGATGTTCATTCCTTTAATCTGTTGGATACATAACAGACCTTCAATTTTAGAGCTAAAACAAATTAATGTGCTTTCTTCCTAACTTAATTAAAGTATTGAGTATCTTAAATACTTGTGATTCTTGATTGTGCACACATTTATCAAATATACTAAATTTATGATACACTATGAATTTGGTAACAATTAACATATTGAAAACATTATAAATCGTCTGTATTATATAATTTTAAAAACATTGTCAAAAGAATTAAATTTTGATTATATATATAAACATCTAAAATAGCCTCTTAATTTAATTTAATAGGTAGTGTTAACAAAATTTGCTAGTTTTTAAGTGCACTTGTAACCAAACTCACCAGTTTCTATTCTTGTACACCACAACTATATCTAATCTTGAATAAAATATAATTAAAAACCTTGAACTAGGCCACTCACAGTCACATTATAAACAACGTGTTTCAAAATCCACTTTATGTTTATGGCTTGAACAGTTTTATGATTATTTGTCATATATTTTTTTTTATTTTATAAATTAACTGCTAATCAGGTGGTTTCGAGTCAGGTCCATCTCCGAAACAATGCTTGTGTTTTGGATCTTTATAGGAGTTCTCATGCAATACACTGTGGGAACTAGTGCGGCACTTAGTGAGGCACAACTCATAATCATCACTTATTGAGTGGAACAACACCTTTTCCTCAGCAGAGAGTTTTGACAACACCAATTCTAACATACTCCTCTGAAAAGAAAGTGGTTTATTTTAATAAAATTTATTATTATATAACAAATTATTAAGTTTTTAATAATTTGTTATATAATAATAATGTTATTGGTTGGCAAACATGGAGACCACCTGATAGTAGGTATTTCCATTGCTTTTTAACATCTGCGGATATAAAGATTTGAAAATACATTGACACCCATCAGCAATGTGGAGTTATTAAGTAGAGTAGGACATGTGGTAATAAAGAGGTGACCTTTAGACTTTGTCTATATGAAATGTATCTGTAATAGTTCCTGTTAAATCAATTTTTCTGACATTTATTACAGTCGTTAAAATTAACACCGAGAACAAGCAATTGTAGATCATAGCTTTTGTTTTACATATGACTTTGAGTTTATTTTAAGTATAATAACAGTTTTATAATATTAACTATATAATGGTTGGAATGGGGGTATTTACCTTGCTGGGGTCTAGACAGCAGGAGACACAATACTCATAAATAATACAGCAATTGTTGTCCTTGCAAGACATGCAGCTGTATCTTTGAGTATGTGTGGTGTCTATACTACAACAGCCATTCTTTGCCAAATCCATTCTTTGGCATATATAACCTAGAATAGATATATAAGTATTATAAAGAACATCATTTGGATTGGAAAATATGTATTGATGAATTTCTCTTATATTTTAATCATTTTAAATCACCTCTATCATCTACAAGTAATGATTTCCCTTGGACGGAGTTTCTACACAAGATATCGTGAGTTTCATTGTGTTCTTGTAAAGTTCTCCATACAAATGGTTTTCGTTCTAAAGATACATCTTGGTACACCATATTTTTAGTATTCCCCTAAAACGTGAAATTATTAATTCCAGTATATCATTATTTAACCATAACCATAAAATGACAATACAATAATTAAACCGTATTATTCAACTAACCTCTTTTAGCAAACTAACGATACAGTAGGTCAATGATGAAGCAAATATTATACCTAATACTAATCGTCGCCTTATGAACCGCAACAAAGCATACCACATCTTAAAACTTATAGAAATCGTTACTTTTGGGCTATAACAACAAATCAAACACGGAGAACATGATAGCATTTTCATTTATCACTGTCTTGCATACAATTTATAACTTTTTTCATAGTTTCATATTTCTTTTACTGTTTGTTGCTTCAGAATGTACAGCCTTTTATAACAAATAGAGCATTATTTAATAAGTTTCGGCATACTATTTTAAGTAGAGAGCATAAACTACAAGATCAAGACAACGATATCATACGTGATATGATACCACTATATTCTCAAAATTTATAAGCCATGTTTTAACCCTGTATTAAAATACTTATTTAATGTCTTGGATGCATTTACATATATACTATTTAAAAATGTTATATTATTAAATAAGTAGGAACTAGGAAATAAGTATTACTATATAGAAGGTATTGAAACTTTGACGTTTAAAATGCTGTTATTGCCGTCTCTATCATAATACATGATCATTAGCCAAAACCCAAAAGGCTGGCAAAGGTTGATGGCCATGTAGCCAAATTTAAATAAATTTTGTCACCATTAAAGTGAGTGAAATTATTATGGCTTCTAAATTATAAATCATGTAAGCTTAAATATAACAAGATTACTTTCTATAATGAATTTATTTTATTCACGATATAATAAATGTTTTTGATTTTAATTAAAATTTCGCAGTGATAGTATTTTCGATTAGTTTTAAACATATGGACATCATTTATTTAATATTTATTAGATATTTTGTAAATATATCAAAACGAAAAAAAATCTTTGTATATTCTTGTCTATGTATGTTACATACATTTACCTTGAGATACATACTTCCAAACTTAGATGGCGCTAGTCGTGTACCCAAAGTCTTGTATTCACTATGTATTATGTAGATTGTAGACGTACGTAGTATCCTTATACTTATAATATCTATGGTACGTTAGTACGTAGGTAAGAGTTAGTTACTACTTACTAGGTAGTCCCAGTAACTAACTCATATAATCTGTGTTATTACTTTTTGCAGGACTCAGGTGAGTCAGGAGTTTTTTGATTCCTGTGACCACTGACCCTGCACAATTTCGAATGTAGGTTAAAAATATTATACCTAGCTTGAAAATTATAGTAAATTGTGTTGTGTGTATAACGTCATAGTAGAGCTATGTTACCATCTTTGAGAGCCAAAAATAAAAATTATCCTGTAATTCTTATGAACTTTGGAATTATATTAAAGGTAAAAACAAGATTATTACTATATAATATTGTTATAATGTTAACTTATACTCAGCCTAAAGGTACACATTTTAGACATGTTTAACTAATGATAAGGAAAGAAATGCACATTTTTGTGATTTTATTACGGCCTTGAATATATTCAATTACTTACTACTTCCTTATTTACTGACTTACTTATTGTTTGATAAAATTGAATTAAGTAAAAAAAATCGAATAATTTAATGATGAACAATTAATCTTTTGAAAAGACAACTTCAATTAATAATATTATTGGGCCACTGTTCTGATAATGTCAGCTAGTATGACGAAAGGTTCTGTAAGATGATACTTTCTCATTGTATTACATAACACCATTGTTTTGACGATTACTTAAATTATCGGAAAATAAAAAATGCATCGTCGTAAAAGATATCTAATAACGCAGTCGAAGAATAATATTATGTAGGTGCCAAATGCCAATATTACTACAAGATTGCAAAAAATAATACTAACATTTTTAGAAAAGTTTTTATTATTTTAAACAATTTTATTATTAGTTTAAATGGCCATGTGAGATCAACGTTTTGTATTCGCATCTTTAATGTTGAAATGAGTACTATTCAGGGTTATTTGTAATTAATTGGCCACCTCTTGCAGGCAGCCTCTGTACATCAATCCCAACAACATTTATTCTACGACTTTTTTAAATGAATAGTCATTAAAATTTAAGTTTAAATTTATTTGTTGCCTCTGAACTGACATTAACTCTGAGCGTAGGTATGGCGCCCGGGCGTTGACCTTTTTGGTACTTCATACAAAATATAGAGTAATAAGTAACACCTCGAAGTTCACTCGGACCTCCCTCGAGGACTTGCCTATGCTGTCTACCAAATGTTCTGTGAATTTACTCGCGGCTTAAACAGCGTCCTCGACCGATGTAAGCTGGTCAGGAATTTTGTCGAGGTGCGCTGATACGGGGGAATGTAGTTGCTCTCGAAGCTTCGTCCAGTTAATAATTGTTTTTGTCGCGGGTTCCCTAAGAGGGGAGGCCCTAGCTGAAATAGGACCGGTCGATGGTCAGAGTCTGGCTCAGATAGTGTCTCGATAGAACGTAACTGGAGTGTCACGCCCTTCAAGAGTACTATATCGAGCACGTCGGGTCGATCGAAAACGTTGGCGCGATCGGCGCGCATTCGCGAGTAAGGCCCGGGCCCGAAGAACGGACGGGCGACAGGGGTTCGCTACTAGCGGGTTTTGAGACCCATTTTCGCGGTACGTTCGAGGATAGCGCTTTCGTCGCCTTCCTCTTGGCCGATTTGGACTGCACGGTCGTGAAACAGTCGTCCTCGTCAGCGTCCGAGGAAGGGGACGAACTCCCCGACTCGGAATCCGAGGCCGTCTGCTCCGTAGGAGTGGCGGCCTCGACCTCCATGTCGGAGGTGGTCGCGTTCGCGGTGCGCGAGGTCGAGGGCGGAGACTAGGTGCCTAACAAAACTCTAGAGTAGCGCAGGCATAAATGTGGCTCGATTTCTTGGACCCAACCAAAAAATTGCGACTTTGAGAGATCTTCGGGTACCGCCGCGGACTTGGGGTCCATGGTGGAGCCCGGAGACATGGTGTGACATGAGGCGAGTGCCTAACGTGAAAACCCTATCGAATCTCTGTCGGTAGCTGACAGAGGTGTGCCTAATACCCTAACGACTGTTTACTTATACGACGCAGGCTATTACGACGAAGTTTTTGAATAGCGTTTCGTAACCTAACTAGGGCGACGTCGG
This sequence comes from Napeogenes inachia, assembly GCA_959347355.1. NCBI lineage: Eukaryota > Metazoa > Arthropoda > Insecta > Lepidoptera > Nymphalidae > Napeogenes > Napeogenes inachia. Next base: position 13,917,958 of record OY365797.1, read on the forward strand.
ACTTGTTGGACCCCTTTGCAGGCTCGCTGGCCCGCAGGTGTGCTTGCGGCGATGACTCACACACAAACACAATCACAACACTGGCTTGCACACAATGGAAGTCGTTATCTTGAACTGGCGCAGGTGTACGAACGGTCGGTGCAGGTGGTCGGCGCAGGTGGCTGGGCGGTCAGCGTGACGGCACAGGTAGGCGAAGCAGGTAAAAGGGACACATGTCCCGATCGACTGCTCGACAGTGAATCCCAAATTACCTACATTTATAATAAACCTTTTTTTGTTGTAATTATGTAATTTTATGTTTGCAAAAAAAAAATAAAGAGACATTATTTTTAATTTTACTTAATTGTTTGAATTACAATTTTTATTTATCTTATTCGTAATTTGCATTTCCTAAAATACTAAGTTTATTAATTGCCTAAAAAATTGTGTGGGTTCTATATTAGCCGAAGGAACTTCGTTCCTACATCACGTGACATCACTGAGTTTTTTTATTATTATAATAATAATGATAGTAGCTAGTCCAATTTCCCTGCATAACTAAGTATCCTATTATTAAAAAAAATACACCAAACCCATTGTTAGAACTATTGGTTTATCAAATATAAGAAAATTTCTTGATTTGAACTGAATTGATTTTGAATCATAATAATTTTATTAAATTTCTTAAACAATATTGTTATTAAATTAATTAATGTTTATCCTTATAGTAAGTAACAAACTACTGAAGAATGATACATTGGAAATAAAATATTTTTTAAAAAAAATCTGCTACAACATTAAAAAAACATTCAAATTCATACACATGTTGCTACACTGTAAACATTTCATAGGTGTTGTCTATTATCTTGTTTATTTCAAAAATAAGGACTAATAGGTATGATTAATACTCATTACCTTGATAAAATTATAGTTTTTAAAAGAACACGGTAATAATATTTTTTCACCCGATTATTTGCAGTGTACTACAAAGTATACTGAAGAATAATAGCCATTACTCAAATGAAAAAAAAAACCTTAAAGTAATTCTTTAAACCATCATGCATTATTATCATACTTAAGCCAAAATTATATGTTATATCTGAAGTAATCAAATAACAATAAAACAAAATCTTGATATGTATGAATTAGGTTTTATTATTAATTTGAATTACACATTATGTTGCTTGAAAAATTGTCATTTCACAAAGTTAAGGAGTTTACAAAATATCGTTTGTAGTGTAGGGTTCTATTTTAAAACTTGCTTACAATATAAATTCCTAAGTATTTTCGAATTTCAAATTCAAACGTTGAAAATAAAAAAAAATGTTATTTATAAATAAAAATTCTAAAATATTGACATTTATATTGACATTTAAACATAAAGTATGTAGTGTATGGTTCTAATTTGAAACTTGCTTACATTATTTATTAATATAATAAAAATAATAAAAATAGTCACGTCAGAACGATTAGGTTTTCACAAAATAAAGTTTACCAATAATACTGGCTATTTAAAACATTTGACTATTGCTATTGCTATTTGACAGATATATATTTAATGAATTTAAAACTTATAAATAATATTTGTTATATAATGTTGTGCAAACCTTTTGTCTCATACGCCATTTGCATCGAACGCCCACTCTCATTCTGTTTTAATATCAACTTGGTACTAAATTTTCGTTAATTTACGCTCCACTCGACAGAAATACTTGAGTATTAATTTTTAAGAATGGTGACTTAGTTATGGATAACCATTGCTGAAAAAATAAAAGATTGGTAACAAAATTTTAAATCCTATTGACGTCAACGATCTTTAAATTTGAAATACGGCTAAGTGTCAAAATACGTACGTAGGTAATAATTTTATTGCCAGGCATTTGAAATGGGACACCCTTAAGAAACCATTTTTTGTTTATGTTATTAGAAGTGTGTGTGTTTGTGTGTGTTATTCTTGAAAGCCAGTAAGATAGCCGATAAGAAGAAATGGAAACGATGACAGTTGAATGTTTATTTAATTTCGTACATTAATTTGTTTCGAAGGGATATGGAAAAATGCTCTGTTATTGTATTTTTGTTCAAATACATGATATTTTTTTATTTAGAAGAGGAAATTCTAAACAAATACTATATATGTATCTTAACATTTGTTTGCGGTGAAATGAAAACATGCGTTTTTAATAACTAATTAGATAGGTACTTATCACAGCTCAGATCAAATGATAAAAGAATCGATAAAAGAAACTCGTAATCGGAATCGGGAATGGTCTTATAGCGGTATATCTAACAAAATAATATTACTGTTGACATAAATAGGCTTAGGAGTGTGGAAAGAATTAATACTTAACTACTTAAGATTAAAGTTGATGTAAATAGATTTTGGAGTGTGGGAAATAACTTATCTAATGAATCTAACGTATTATTTATCCTTGGAACATTAACAATAATTTATAAGAATATTTAACAATAATTAGCAGTTAAGGTTTTGTACCATAATAATAGTAGCATTTAAAGGACATGACTGGACAAATATTAGTATTCGATGGTCATAATTTAACAACCGATAAAAATAAATAAAAATCATTGAATGTTTATTTATTATTGTTCATTTATTTTTTTTTTATTTTTTATTTTTTTTTTTATACAAAACTAGGTTAATGCTTGACTACATTCCACCTGATGGAAAGTGAAATGTAGTCTTAGGTGGTAAAGCGCATTAACCTAGAAGCCTATTCACTCTCCTCTTGAAGACACCCACATTATATTTTGCCGGAAATACCGACGCCGGCAGATTGTTCCAGTCCTTCGCTGTACGCACTAAAAAAGATGAAGCATAGCGCTTCGTTCGGACAGGTGGAATGTCCACAACAAAAGGATGAAAACCTGCCGTGCGTCGGGTCGTCCGGTGATGGAAGGGGGATGGGGGAATTAGGTCGTGCAATTCCTGCGCACACTCATCAAAATGTATCCTATAGAATACTGAGAGGCTGGCAATTCTACGCCTGTGTTCAAGGCTGTGGAGTTTGGCGTCAACCAATTTAGGGTCGCCAATAAGCCTCTTTGCTCGCCTCTCAATTGAGTCCAGAACCGCAAGATGAGTCTTTGCGGCACCAGCAAATATGTGGCCACAATACTCTACACACGACCGGATCTGTGCTTTGTATAATACAAGAAGCTGTCCCGGTGTAAAGTACTGTCGCACCTTCGCAAGTACGGCAAGCTTTCCTGCAGCTGCTCTTGCTCTGGACTCAATGTACCGACCAAAGTTGAGGTTCGAGGAGATCTCTAAGCCTAACAACTGAAGCCAGTCACTGTATTCCAAGGATACATTCTGGAAAGTAGGAGCCAAGGTGAAGGGGCTCCTTTTGGCGGTGAACAAACACGTCTGCGTTTTGGTGGCGTTGAATTTGACAAGATTGGCATTGCCCCATGCGGAGACTGCCTGAAGTTTGTCATTCAAACGTTGCACCATGGCTTCTCTTTCAGATTGTACTTCATCTCTACTAGCCCGAGAACTTGGCAGATATCTTTCTACAACTGTGCTGTCGTCTGCATACCCATAGATACCGGGCTTCAGCAGATCGTTAATGTGCAGCAGAAAAAGAGTTGCAGAAAGAACGGACCCCTGAGGTACTCCGGCATTTATTGTCAAGGGTTCCGAAGAACACCCATCGACAACAACACGGAGAGATCTCTGGCTCAAAAAGTCCGTTATCCAGCCAATCAGACCAGGAGATATACCGTTCGCTGAAAGCTTGCTTAAAAGGCTCACATGCCAGACCCTGTCAAAAGCCTTCGAGACGTCCAGAGAGACGGCGACCGCTTCTCCGTTCCTCTCGATGGCTTCGCCTAAAATGTGTGTTGCGTACGTCCCCAGTGGACCTATTTCGGCGAAATCCGTACTGTCGGTCACTGAGGAGATCGTTACCTTCTACGTACGCTAGAAGCCGCGAGTTCAATACACGCTCCATAGTCTTGCAGAGTATGGAGGTGATTGAAATGGGCCTATAATTGGCAGGATCGGCACGGCTGCCTTTTTTGGGCACGGGTTGCACGTTGGCAAGCTTCCAGGATTCCGGCACTTTTCCAGTCTTGAAAGAGAGGCGATACAGACGTGTCAATACAGGAGACAACTCAGCTGCACATGTCTTGAGCAGAATGGCTGGTATACCATCATGACCACTGGCTTTATTCACATCTAAACGACACAATGTTCTCCATACCTCTTTGTTAGTGATGCGGATTTCAGGCATCGAAATACCGCAGTGAGGAAGATGTTCTGGAGAAGCATTGCCAGTGTCTAGATGCGAATTCTCAGCAAACAGAGAAGCAAATACATTCGCTTTCTCTGTTGCTGTGTGGGCCAGGGATCCATCAGGCTTCAGCAGAGCAGGCAGTGAGGGTTGGCAGAAGTTCGACTCGATCGCTTTGGCAAGAGACCAGAAAGCTCGACTGCCAGTTGGTCTGACAGAGAGCTTTTCGCCATTCTTAACGATCCGATCAAGACGAGCCTTCCGCAATGCCTTTTTATAGGACTTGGCAGCTTGGTTAAAGGCTCTCTTCTTTGTACTTACATCCGGAGTTTTTCGGCTTCGAGCATCAGCCCAAATGAGGTATGCCGAATGTTTACGGTCATGTGCATGACGACATTCGGCATTAAATTATGGGCGAGCTTTGCCACCGATGGGTACGTCAGCAAAAGGAATAAAATACTCCATTGCCTGATGCACCACATCGGTTATAGCATCCGCGCAACTCGACGGATCCAAAGAAGAGAAGCAGACCTGCCGCCAAGGATAAGACGCAAAAAAGTGCCGCATCTCATCCCAATCTGCTGACTTGTATTTCCATACTCGCCTAACACCATGTGGTTCGAAAGCTGGTGGGGAATATGTAAATACAGATTTCACCAGACAGTGATCGGAGGTTCCCAAGGGGGACGTGACCTCTACACGATACCTGTCCGGATCAGTTGTCAGCAGAAGGTCCAGGCAATTGGCTGTATGGCCTTCCACATCTGGTACCCTTGTCGCTTGCCTCACCAGCTGAAAGAGGTCCAAGGACAACGCAAAGTTCCGCGCTTCTCTTCCAGCATGGTCGGTCTTCTGGTACGGAAACAGCCAGTCCTGATGACAGGCATTAAAGTCCCCCAGAAAGACGAGCTGCGCCGAAGGGTACTGATACAGAGCCATATCTGCAGCCTCACTGAGATACTCAAATAAACGAGTTGTCTCCTGGTCACCGCTGTGCGAACGGTAGACACAGGAATACAGGATTTTTTCGTTTCCTGTGTCCACTAAAACCCATAGGGAAGAAAAAGTGGGGTCTTCAAGGTGACGGAGACGCTGAATACAGAGGTCGTTCCGCGCATACACACTGACTCCGGCCCGTGAGCGAAAGTTGTGCTCTAACGAGTAACCGGGATAATCCAAGTATGCAGCGCTCAAAGGACATTGTATCTGCGTCTCCGTCAAAAAGAGCAAGTGCGGCTGCTCTGTCTCCAGGTGGTGGTGGACAGCTAAAAGATTTGAGTGCAAACCCCTGATATTAGTGAGGTGCACTTTATATGAGGAGGAGTGCAACCACTGTGTAACCTTGTTCCTTTTTCTTAACTTTTTCATAAAAAAAATATATATATAAAAGTGAATAGGGATGGGAAATGGCAGTTGAACGAGACGGCACGTATCGAACCCGACGTCGAAATTGGTGATGTCTTGCCACTGGGAGGCTAGTCTGGAGACTGCGGGGACGCCCGAACCCCCCCAGGGATCGCCATCGGGCCTCCTCGTCTGGTCGCCAACCAGCACGATGGAGCCACCCTGGGATTTTTCACAGCTGGCGGGGCAGCCTTTCGTGGTTGGCTATCCCACTAATTGGGCCCCCAACTATCTGCGGGCGGCCAGCGGAAAGCCGTCGCTTCGGATCCCGCTACCCTCCTCGACTAGACACCCGACAAAACAAACACCAACCCGACGTCAGACCGGTTCGCCAACGCACCGCAACTGTTCAGACCCATTTCCCATAAACGGCTTCATCGAGCAACGTGCCGGAACACGACTAGGTCGCTTTGCGGCACGATTCTGCCCGATGGGTGGTAACTTTGCCGGCGACCGGATGTTATGATCTACCACCAAGTAAATTTTTGAATTGTTACGGAGGGATCTTTTGACAGTTTCCAAGAGTTCTCGGAGACAAGAATTTCTCTATTGTTTTCGAAATAGAGTCCGGCGTTTGAGGGTATAACAATCAAAGGAGTATAAGGTCATCTATAACAACAATAGTTATGGAACACCTGAAAAGAGTACAATATATTCCTAATCATTGTCTGTATTTATGAATCGGTATTAATATTTTTTTTTTTTGCAAAAGTGTATTTTTTATAGAGAAATATGTATCGATAAATTACTACTGAATAGTAATGTTAAATTAGTATTTTCCACATTATGATTATTGATTAGGAGATGGGTGGGATAAAGGCTTTGCCATAATTTGAGTCACCTTGGAACTAAATTATTTCTACTTTGTAAATAACCACTTCTAACCACTCAAAGGTTTCTAAGTGGGAAATAGTGGATTTAATGAGATCATTTTTTAACGAGTTTTTTAAAATGAATAGTTTGGATGGCTCCGTATAACAAACACAACTGTTAACCGAACTTAGCTTAACTTTATTTTGTCTAAAACTCTAATAAAGCATTTACCTGTGTCTAAATCTATATCACATTTTTTTTTCTGTTAACTTATTTGTGATTAGTGCGTCCACTTTTGGCAAATGTGTGAAATGTTTTTACTCATTTGAGTGTGTCCTCCAGTGAGGTAATCTAATCATTGTAATAGGATGTCCTTCCTTTTTAAACGCTTTATATAGCTGCAGCTTGTTATCTGCCGAGCCAGTGTGTTTGGGTGCTTTTCGAGCCTCTCTCTGTATATTTAAGATTTCTTCCTTTATGGTGCTCATTTAAAGATGTTCGTGGATTTTTGCATTTGTTATGAACCAGGGTACGCCGCTGATATGTCTGAGGATAATATTTGGAGTCTGGACTAGTCTAGACTAGTATAACTGGAGTCCATACATCCAGACCGGTTTGAGAATCGATTTCGATTTGATTCGATTTTTAGACTAGGAGTTTGTTGTCTACCGATAATTTGCTGTTACACCCCAGCAACCAATGGAGGCTTTTGTAGCGGTTATTTAGTGCATCCCTCTTTTTTTTATGTGATCTTTCGTGTCATGTCAGACGTCATCATGTCATCATGTCAGACGTCTGTCTAGGTGTAGTCCAAGATATCGTACACTGGGTGTTGTGGGAGCACAATATTTTCCAGTTTCATTTGAAATGAGTAAATGTGATATCACATGAACCGCTAGAAAGATCTCGTGTTCAACCTAAATAACATGGCCTAGAATGACGTTATAGTTGGGTATCTCCAAATCTACAGTCACTGATTGTATCACTTGATAGTTGAATACAAATATCTGTGAAGAGAGCGACCTGTGTACTTTTAAAAAATACTTCTGTGAACTTTGGCTACACACATATGTGTCACAACTCCCATTGAACCAAATATTAAAGCTTAATACTTATGTTGTCAAATTTATGATTTCAATAAAACTATTATGTATTATCACCAAAACGTAGAAAGAAAACATATTCAGCCGAATTCACATATTGACACTGATGAATGTCATGCTTTCCTTCTAACTTCTTTTTGCGATGCTTATTTGGAATTGTTTTTTTTCTGATTTACAAATCCCAATATCCCACTATCAGTGTCCATAAATAAGTTGTCTATTATACAATATTCCCTATACTAGGCTCTTTGTCTCCAGGATAGGTCTAAGTAACATTCTTATACCCCACAACAACATTTTGAAGCAGAAAATATACAAAAACAGTTAACAATAACTAAAAATGATCATTATTATTATTTTATTTCATATTGATATCCTAAAACTTATGTTACTTTAAAAAATAAATAAATAAATAAAATCGCGCTCAATGCATTTGCACGACGCTTTTCTAACAAATATATATTTTAAGGATATACTTAAACATAACATATTCAGTACTAATTTAATAAAATTCTTATTTAGATCAATAAAATAATTATTAAGAATAAAAGAAACATATAAGCTTTAAACATTTTTATTATAGAAACCATAGTAATGTACCAAACATGAGAAATTACCATGTATCTTTGTTATGCTGATTTGCTACATAGGTGCTTGTGATTTTCCCAATCTTTCGTCTGTAACAAAAATATGTTTACTCATTAAAGATATTCATATAATATCAAACTAATCATTCTCCTATAAACTCGTGGTGGCAAATAAAATATTTTCCCTTACAGATTCACTCCTAACATCCGTATTCTTAGGAACAGTTACTCCTAGTATAAGCAGATCATCAATTTTCAAATCTGTCAATATTAATGTCGTAAGAATTCGGCTTAACCCGAACAAAGAGATAAGAATAAGAAATACATGATCACAATAAATCAAGAAAGACACATATATTTCATAAGAATTTATTTATTTAATTTTAGAATTTAATGCGCAAAATTTTGATTTATCACTTAGAGTTATATAGGGGAGATCTAATTTGCATTTTGAAACTTACCATTAAATATTGAGTATATGTATTGTAGTAGATAAAAAAGAATCACCTGGCATAAAAAAGAACAGTAATATTCTTGGTAGCATCCCATACACATATTACTTGTACTTGCACCGCAAACTTTACAAAATCCAACTTTTAAACTAACATCGTTTGGATTCATTGAATTCACATGAGAAATAATTGGAATTTCTTGTTCTTCATTATTGGGCGTTTCAACCTGAAAAGAAACGAAAAATATTGAGGTTATGAGTTACACGATGTTTTTTTACTGTTTGTGTTTGTTCATCATCATCAATGTTATACCGTTTGTTCGTTGCGAAAACTTCCATATATTGGACTGCCACACCCACTGTCTCTTGATATAGATGATCTCAGTTTGTCTGTATTGTACAATTCATATTCAGCCTTTCTTGAATCGTCTTGACATGGGTCATTAATAGGCAACTCAGAAGTTGTCGCAGGGCAATTGTTTATATTGTGGTGAAAAATATTGTCGATGTTACAGGGTACACTATTTGAATTGCTATATGGATAATAGGAACTAGCAATAGTTTTTTGTCCTTTGATAGACTTTGTCCCATGTGCTTCATTTACATGGTTTTCAGTAGAATTATTGTTTAATTGGTTTGTATATTGTTGATGAACATTTTTAAGTATATCTGAATCCACGCTTATTGTAATAACTTGGTTGGCTGGGCCAGCAGATAAAATGATTTTACTCCTATCAGTACTGATCTTTTGACCATTTCTAAAACTATTTATTTTCAGTTCATTGTTACAAATTGAAGTTATTGTTTCTGTTGAGTGACTTATGTCGGAAACATTACCACGAAAATTATTTATTCCTCTCATTGAGTTATTGTTTCTTCGGTCAATATTGCACGGACTGGATGTTCCTTGATTGGAGTGATTTATTTTTGGTATAAAATAAGGTGAAATAATTTCAGGCTGTGAGTGTAATGTTTTAGAGAGATTATTCTGTTTTTTTTTAGTTGCTTTGGGCTTTATATTATTTTTTATACGCCTTCTTTTAGTTGGGTTATGTGCATCTTGTATTGGGTAATTAGTTCTAGAACTATCATTAAGTGGACTAATCAGTTCTTGTGTTTTGTAATTACTTATATGTCTAATATTAGGCGAAATTTTTATTATTTGCACTGGGTGATGTGTTTTAGAAACAGTATCAGGCTGATTATTTGATTTTTTCGACGCATGATTTTTGTTAGGACCATTATCCGAGGACATATTGAAATTTGGACTATTGCTGTTCATTACTGCACCAGAAAAACAATTAACATCTCCCTTTTTGTGGATATGTGAGCCGAATTTCATATCCAGATTAGTTTTTTTCTGTTTAGTCCACATAAACATTTCACGAATAAGTTTTTCTAATATTTGGTATGTAATTTTGAACCACGAACTACGATTTGCAATTTCAATAATCCTATGTATGAAAATATTTAAAAAATGTATGTCATTCTCTCGTGGTAAGAGTATGGTGATTGTTGTACTATAAGATAAATTAAAAAAGTAATGTTTAAAGGTTAAGTATTCAAATGTAAGTCTTTCATAATTCTCTATTTGATTTTTATTATTGATAAAATTATGGTAATAGCATTTAGTTATGTGAATTAAATTATCAGCTACAGCATCTAGTAGCCGCCGTTCAATATCTTGAGCCTCTTTCTGAGGTCTTTCGGGTAAAACTGTTTTAAAAACTGAGTTTGAATGATTACTTTCTTCTACAACAGATTTACTGTTGAATTTTTTTTTCGCATTGACCATTTTATTTTTATCGTTATCTATATTTGAATCTGTTCTTTTAAAAACCTCTGAACTATTTTTGAAAACATTAGTATTTGGTACGTTTGAGTTATTCGAAAGAAGGGCTTTTAATAAAACTGGTTCCGGCGGATCTTCTTCCTCTATGACTAAAGTAACTTCAATCGGTGAATCAAAATTATATTTTTCCATCAGCTTCTCAAACCCCTCTGAAAATTATTTATATTGTAACTTCAAAGTTCATCATAGTTGTATATTGCATAATAATTTCGTGCACCACACCTTACTTTTAATTTATAATGAAACATAAATCGATACGAGATTACAACTTGCGGTCTCCGGAAAACTTCGGTCGCTCTACCAATTGTGCTACCGTATCACTACTACACACTACCCGCTGCGATGCATTTAACATTTGATTTGTGATCTTCTTTATCGGGACAGTGGTGACGTCTATTAGGCTCGTTTTGAAAATCGCAACTAACGTACTCACGTAATCGTAAATACCGTAACTTTGCAGTATAAAATAATACTAAAGTTTTCAAACATATCTCATTTGATAATACTCTTATAGATTTAAGATTAAATAACTATGCGAGATATTTAAATTTGAATCGAAACAAAAGTATTAAAGTATTTTTCTCACCATTTTCAGATTTCTTTTCCATACTTTTACTTGCAAGAAGGCTAAAACCCTGAAATAACATTAAAATTAGTGGTTAATATGAATTATTTTTTTATCATATTTATGATTTTTTATTTAAGAGCGAAGCTTTGTGTTGTTGGGTCAAATGCAATCGATGTCATCGATCTCCTTTGTAATTATAAAATCGATTTGATAACTTTGTTTAAATAGATTGATGTGGTTCTGATGTTTGTTTATAAGCAAAAAAATCGGTGATAAGTCCATGTCCTTGAGGAAAAATCAACCAAAACTGATTTTCAATGAATTTGCAAAGAGCCTTGGGATTGCCTGGAAGCACTTTACATTAGTCGACCAGTCGGCTCGATTCGGGAGTGAAAGTATTTTTTTTTATGTAACAGTTTGAAATAAGGCCATTTTATTTCTGACCTCATTCGTTTGACTATCAATAAGAATGGCTGTCAACGTAGTTACCAGATATCAGTCAGATTAAATACTATAATATCAATGTATATATTATATTTACCAGACTATATTTACTAATATTAAATTTGAATTTGCGCGGCTAGTTTCGTACCCATTCGGCGTTAATTAAGTGACTCCCGAGTGAATCAATGTTTAAGAATTTAGACATTAGGGATGGGATCTGAAATAGAGTAAAAATCAAAAAAAAGAAAGGTATCTTCTTATATAAAAGAATAAATTTTGGCAACTTTTTTATATCTTCTATCGAGGACAAAGATGATCATTGCCGATCTAGTTAACAGAGGGAGTCAAGATAAATTAAATGATCCGCTCTTTACACAAGACGGGAGCTATGAACTTGTTTAATCCAAAGTTATTTTAAATTTAGTCGGCTAGTAGCATTACAAATCTTCAAAAAGAAAATAAACCACAAATCTGAATTGTTCACAAATCAGATTTTTTTAAAAATATCTGACAATGTTTGCAACCAAAACCCTCTATTGACAAATTAAAATTTCACAGGCAATACAATTATTGCCTTCAAAGCAATCGTTCAAAGCATAATCGTTTTTAGGCAATCCTAAAACCGATTATGCTTTGTAGAGGATATGTATACTCAATGTTTTTTTAAAGCGTGTCTATTAGTATCAATTACTTTACTACCATGATTTACCGTGAGAGGAATTTTTATATAATATTAAATACATTTAATACTTTTCAATAAGTTCAGAGCAAAATCTAGCTACCTATTTCTTGGTTTGTGGTAGATTTTATTTATACCTGTTAGATAGGTTTCGATTGTCCTATGTATGTGTCCTCGAGTTACGATCTAATGTCAGTTGTACTATTATGGCACGACCTTGTTGAACTAGTGGGGTAGAGACGTGGTTACTTTTACAAATGGTATTAGAATTAATTGAGGACATTGATGGTTTATTTTAAAGGACACACTAAAAAAAAAAATCATCAGCCATCTCAGTATGTGTATATGTATATACATACTTTCACTAATCGAAATTACGCGGCAATTTCTAATCGACCGTGACAAACGCCTGAGGTCAAGTTCAAACATGCATCGCCGCCGCGGCGTCACCGCGCCACTCGGCGCCCCGGCGCCCCGATGTGTCCTTGGCACTTATTTTGCCTACGCAAGGTGCGTAGCCTCACTATACTCAAGGTTAATGCCAGTTACTGAACTGGTATTAACTATATTTTTAAAAAGTCGTAAAACAAATGTTGTTGGGATTGATGTATATATATATACAGGGTTATTTGTAATAAGTTGACCACCTCTTGCAGGCAGCCTCTTTAATACAATCCCGACAACATTTGTTCTACGACTTATTGCAAATCTTGATAAACAACACAAAACTACAACTAAAAAAATATATAAAATAAAAAAAAATATTGCCTCCCTCTTTTACTTCTTACTCCGTGTTTTGTAAGAAGTACTTAAAAGGTCAACGCCCGAGCGCCATACCTACGCTCAGAGTTAATGCCAGTTCAGAGGCAACAAATAAATGTTGTATGGGAAAACTTAAATCTTAAAAACTATTAATTTTAAAAATTCACTGTAATTGTATTGGAATCATTAAAAACGTTTCAAATATATAAATTTAAATGTTTTATTATTTGATATTTAACAAAAAACATAAATTTTTTTAGGAACATTTTATAGGATAATATTAGTTTGTACTTGTGATGTGATTATGATAAATCTAATTATAAGAGAATATGACAATATATGTTATAATAACATCTTAAAACGATGTAAGCAGTCTTAGCAGCATTATATTTTTTGGCGATTTTTTTAAAAAGTTAACTCTTAATAAGTTTTTCAAATTATTATTGTTAAGATTATAGAAGTCAGGGTACATTAAAATAAGCAATTTAAATTTGCTTATACCTTGAGATATCTTAAACTATTTAATTTAATTTAAAGTTTTATGAGGTTAGTGATTTACTAAGCTTTTGAGACCACGGTGAGCTTTATAATGTTATCTTTACACGGTTAACTCTATAATATGTTCATGTTATGTATATCAACTAAACTTTTATCTTTCTAACCGATTAATTCAGGTCGATGTCCAAACTCTATTCAGGGTATCGATGTTTAGACGAGATTGTATCGCGAATTATCATTTAGTATGATTATATCTTGAATATTTATGTTATCAACATAAATCTTTATATATATGTAATTAAGTATATATACCACACATGTATCATAAAATAATGAAAAAAATATTATTATAAAAACTATAACGGGAAATATATGATAACATATAACAAATTTAGACGTGATCTCTTACAACGACCGACAAGGTCGTATAAAATTATCCGAGAAAACGTATTAATAAACTATATGTAAATCAATGGCCAGACGGTTTTTATAACCCAAAGGATATATTAAGGTTATTCAGACGCTCAAATATGTTTATATATTATCAATGCAAGTCATGTGCTAGAACTGGTTTGTTTTAAGCAATGACCACATGTGATGGACTTTGTTGTCAAAAATCTCATATTGTAAGATTATTAATTTAATAATTTTTGTGTGGTACATGTCTGGGTAGAATATAGATCATCATATGAAATAAGACAGGATAAATTTATCACAAACAAATGAATAAACAAACAAATGAGCCAATATGGGGATGTCAGACAAAACTTTTATTTTCGTTAGAGCGATTTTATGGAACTATATCTCTACTTACAATCGATGTTATTAAATTGGAAGCAGACCTCTAATTACCTCTCTTATCTTGAAGAGAAAGCAGATCTCTTATTTTGAAGAGTTATGTGATGCAAATATTATCCTGAAATAGGATTCTGGTTCATTTGGGGCCCTATCTTAACCACGTGATGTTTCTTTAGCATTTAAGGCCCTGTCCACCCGAATATTAAAGTTTTATTCTAGAATATTGAGGACCACTATAAAAACAATTAAATGAAGAAGATCGAGGTCACCTTGAAGCGTGGGTGAACATGATTCACTCGCTTGAGAAGCTCTTGGCGGTGTGGACATTGAATGTGCTGTGTAACTTCTTATAATTCGTTTTTAAATAAAAATATATATTTTTAGAAGAAACTAACCTTGCCTTGCAGTTTCACCCGCGCTGTACAGGTAAGAAATAAAAGAAAGAAATTGTTGAATCTTGAACGGAAGATTTTCTACTCTCCCTCGGATACAGCACTTTTTAGGTATTAATTACTCCCTATATTTTATTCTGTACCCCAGACTACTTATTTGCAAATGTTCATGTTAATCGGTTGAGTAGTTAGGTCTACCCAAAATTATCGTTAAGTGGTTTAGATTTTTTATAAAAAATGTTATCCACTATTTCTGCCCAATAGGGGTTGGTTTTTTTTTTTAAATAGGTAGAAGTTTTTTTTAAAATAGGTTTTCTAGAGAGGTGTTTGAAGTTGCCTCATCAACTATCTTCCTAAAAAAATTCATGGAAATCGGTCGAGTAGTTTAGATTTTTCATACGAACTTTCAACCGTGAAAAGATGGGTTTTTGAAACAAAGTATCCTATGTTTGACCTTCGGTCTCCAACTATGGTTCATTCCGAATTCTATCTAAATCGCGCTTCTATATATAATAAAAAACCAATTAATATGTAATTAAAAGAAATTAATTTCAGATACTGAAAAGAACTTGGATACCATAGAACTAAAAACATGAATACCATAGAAATAAAACAATGCTAACGAAAAATGTATGAATGCTTTAATGGTAATGTTTATGAAGCTGATTGCTTATCAATATACGTTAATAATATAATAATACGTTATAATTTAGACACAGACAAAAAACAGTGTATTTAGTTTAATACTTCATGGAGCGAGTTCAAACTAAGACAGTGAATTATAAAGTTTGTGTGTGTGTCCGTCAAAAGGATGAATGATTCTAAATGAAATTTTGATCTAAATAT